>CM057773.1:10670842-11947842 GCA_030064435.1 Trapa incisa
TGGGCATGATAAAGATGTTGGAGGACCAACTAGTCAATTTTTGGAACTTTTGGGGTGAAACTTACCATTTTTGTAAAGTATGGGCAAAATGGTAATTTTCGAAAAATTGGGGACCAAATTGGAAATTTGGGCAACTTGAACCCCTTTATGTAATTTTAAATAAATTGATGTCTCAAAGTAAACTTTTGAAGATTTGGGACTCAATTTGGGGGGAAATCGGCATTTGAGACTTAAAGTAAATATAAAAGAACTTTAGGGACCAAATTACAAATATTTGAAAAGTTGGGTATTTTATTCATTCATAATGAATGAAGGCTATCAAAACAAAATATAATGAAAAAGGATGTTAATACAGTGTAGGAACACGAGGTATCAGAAACGCCAACTAAGACAAAGCTCACAAGGAGACGAAAACTGATTAAGAAGAATTCACGGCATTCACGGGTAAGTGGGATTTTTATATAATAACCGGTTGGTATGATAAGCACCTCGGAAATGAAAACCCACTACAAGTGGAATTTTAACCATCACACCTGAATAGAGTGATGTGGAAATTACGCGGAATAACTAATTATCGGTTGTAAGTGGATCGTACTCGGTTGGTATGATGAAGTTCGTGGAAGGAAGTAGAAAACCCACTTATCGGTTATAAGCAGAGATTTCCTCACACTTGGTTGGTGTGATGGATAGATGAAAATCTTATTTTGTCGGAAGTGCACTCTCCAATCAGTGTATCACTGCTTAAACTTTTTGGGAGACTTTTTTGATAGGAGCTTGAAATGCTCATATAGGCCAGAGGCCTCGAATTTTGGAACTTGGGGGATAACATGCTCGATTTTTTGAAAATCTCGTACTATGGGCCCAAGGCTAGTTGGCATGAGTAGGAGCTCATAAACAAACATGAGTTTATGCCATGAAAACTTAAAATGAATGATTTGTTTGGCCATGGTACCAAGATAGGACCGACATACTCGATGGACTGGTGGCAGTGCGACGTGACAGGTCGACGAACTAGTCGAGACAAACAACTACAAGTCGAGTTGAGGGTCGGGGCCATTGGACCAGTGGCACTACAGATTAATTGGCTTATGTGGAAAACTATTTTTTTGTGCATAAACTGAGGTATAGGACCTTCAAGACGCTGAAGAGGGGTAGTGATGCGTCCTAGGGACTACTGGACGACATGACGGAGATAAGTGCAGTTTATCATGTCAGCAGTCAGGTAAGCTCGACGGAGATAAGTGCAGCTTAACTTTCTTAAGCTTGCATTTTATTTGATATATGTTATTCCAGGGAACAATGTTGAGATTGCGCTTGGCTCCTCTTGAATTAAAGAAGGGGAAAACCCCTCTTGAACCAAGAAGAGCGGTGGGTTGTTCACAGGGATCTGACCAAGCCGGGTCAGGGCATGATAACTTGAGTGGTATCAAAGCTAAGTTCCCTTGAAACATTATCAATATTATGCTCTGACATTAATCAAACTTTAACTATCATGTAGGAAGGAGAATCCCTAGGAAGTTCACTGTGAAATCCAACCCTCCACCCATAACCTTGAAAAAGACACAACCTAAGGGAAGAGGTCTTTTAAAGATTTTTAAGAGCGAGAAAAGTGTACCCAAGGACATGGTGGAAGAATATCGTAAACTGGTGGGAGCCTTATTGCAACCAGAAGGCATCACATACCCTCCTCCCATACAAGAGGAACCTATACCTCCTCCTAGGAACTCAACTCCCCCCCCCCCCCCCCCCCCCCCCCCAACCCTACAACAACCGATGGGATGTGTATGCCACTTTCATGAAAATCCACCAAGTACGTCCACCTACTCAGTCCAACTTCAATCACTCCCAATGGATGAAGTGGACCTATGAGTGCGAAGAAGAGGTATAAGGCGGTACGGATTGGAGGCCATACACCAAATTCGTCCCATAAGGGAATACGAGTAGATCCTAACTAATTCCTTAGAGCCTTCTGATCAAGAGTCTCATAACTGTTCTAAGGCTATCTCTCGACCTATGACCCCAAGGCATTAAGTGTAGAAAACTTCTGTAATAAGCCAAGTATGGCAAGAAAATGTTTCTTGAATGAATGAAAATTAATTTTCTTGATAAAACCTTTTCAGTCTCCTTGATAAATTCAAACAAAAATAGCATGCTAATAAAGTAAGGGTACAAAATCACCTAAGGGAGGAAAAACAGGTTACTTCTAGTTAACCTTAATCTCTATAACTTTTTCATAAATGTACAATAAAAAAATTGGCAAGGAATAGACTAAGGAAAGAAAAGAGAAGTTTGGAACAAGGGAGGTAAGCATCAAAGAGCATGGGATTAGTGAGAGACTAAGGAGTTAAGGAAAAACTCAAGGAATAAGAGTAAGGAAAAACCAGAAGGAATAGACTATTACAAAGGAAAAACCAAAGTAATTGAAGCTAATCAGGAAGAAATAAAGAAGGTTATGGGGAGGACTAAGGGTGTTAAGACAATTAAGACAGGATAAGGAGAAAATACGATAGCGAAAAAACTCAGGAATAACACCTACTTGGAAAGAACTAGGACACAATTTCTTAGAAACTCCATAAATTAAGGAGGCTTATGGGAAGTAGAGATATAGAATCAAGAAGGGAGGAATCCGGAGTGAATCACCATACAAAGATCGAGAAGTATAAGAAAAGAATAAAGGGAGGACTTTCAAGGAGTGGTAAGGAAAATCAATGTGAAAATCCTAGTATGGAAGTCCCTAGAAGAAGAATGAAGATAGGAAGTGGAATCGTAGAAAGGAGGAAGTTCCAAGCTGAGGAAATCAACCAATGAGATATCATAAATTGGAGCAGGAACTAGGACCTCATTAAAAGACATAGGCGACTGACTAAATACCTAGAAGGTCAAGCATGATTTATGTCACGCCCCGACCCAGTTTGGTCGGATCCCCATGATCAACCCGCCACTCTCCCAGTTTATTAAAGGGTTTCCCCTTATTATATACCATAAAGATTAAGGTGTCCTTTAAACCAGCACCTTTTCCTAGAATAACATAAATCAAAACTGCATAAATTTTAAATTTATCATACCTATCTCACAGACATCTTAGTTGATGGTCTTTAACGGTAGGCTTTATGGAATTTCCTGAAAGGGATGTAAGGGAGGGGGTGAGTACGACTACTTAGTGAATGGATTTTCAAAACTCCTAACTTTTAGGAAAAAGATTTGTATTGGAGTGTAACAGACTCCTTTCTTTCAAACGTCCTTTCATTTAAAATCTTGGTTTTTACCACCATTCTTATTAATCACGGTGTGTCATCACCCAACACACATTCGCAGGCCATTACATCCACTGAACACACTTGTGGCATCGAAGCGACTTTACCAGCCACCTAGATAGAAGCACGTCCACTTCTACCTTGAGAAAGAGTGGATGTTCGCGACATCCGATCTTCAATCCCGAAATCAATTCTCTATGTCCGTATGACGATAGAGACCTCATCCCGTCCCCACCCCAGTCTCATGCACTTGGTACTACTCAAAATTTCGCACGGTCACCTAGTACGACGAACAGCCCTTATACTAACCAGGTCGTCCAAAGCCCTTAGGACGCATCACTACCCCTCTTGGATGTCTTGATGGTCATGTAATCACAGTGCATGTACAATCAATATTTTCTCATCATGCCATATAATCCGTGGTGCCACTAATCAACGGCTCCAACGCTTAACTCAACCTGTAGTTGTTTGTCTTGACTGGTCTGTCAACCTGTCATGTCGCACTACCGTTAATTGACTGAGTATGTCGATCCTGTCTTGGTACCAAGGCCAAACAATTCATTTATTTAAAGTTTTATGTCATATAACTCATGCTTGTTTACGAACTCCTGGTCGTGCCAACTAGCCTTGGGCCCAATGTATGAGATTTTCAAAATCGGGCATATTAGCCCCCAAGTTCAAAAATCGAGGCCTATGGCCTATAAGAGCTATTCAAGCTAAAGTCAAGAAGGTCTCTCAAATCATTTAAGCATTGGCATACAATAAGGGGAGAGCACTTCTGACAAAATATATTTTTAACTGTCCATCATGCCAACCGAGTATGAGGACATCTACGCTCATAGCCGATAAACGGGTTTTCCACTTCCGTCGAGTAAGTTTTATCATACCAATCGTGTATGATCTACTTACAACTCGTAAATAGTTTTTCCGCATGATTTTCACATCACTTCTCTAAGTTGTGATGTTTAAAATACCACTAAATAAAGGGTTTTTCATTTTGAGGTACGTATCATCTCCAACCAGGTATGATATAAAATCTCACGCACACGTCAATGTAGTGAATTTCACTAGACTGGTTCTTTGTATTCACAAGAGCTTGTCCTTACTGGCGTTCCCGGTACATTATGTTCCTACACGATATGAACATCTCCGTTCATTATCATTCGGCCTAATAGCCTTCATTCATTCCAAATAAATGAGAAAACCAAATTTTTAATTATTTATAATTTGGTCCCTAAAGTTCTTTCTCTTTAACTTTAAGTCCCAAATGTTGGTTTTTCCTCAAATTGAGTCCCAAAACTTTTAAAATTTATCTTAGGACCTCAATTTATTCCATTTCACAAAAAGGGGTTTAATTTCCCAAATTTCCAATTTGGTCCCCCAACTTTTCCAAAATTACCATGTTGCCCTTCCTTTACAAAAATGGTAAGTTTTACCCCGAAAAATTCAAAATTTCTCAATTGGTCCTCTAATATTATTACCATGCCCAATTGACCCTCAATTTCATAAAATTGCATTTTGGTCCTTTGAATTTTGAAAATTTCTCAATTTTTCCCCAATTTCAAATTAACACAACCGAATTTTATTTCATCAAATTGACCAATCAAACACTTCTAATTGTTGAAATTGAAGTTAAAATTGAGTTCCTCCATCTTCATACGATTCAATAGCACTTTGAATCGTAAGTTTTGACGCTGAAACGAGCTCAAACGAAGCTTCACCGAAAAATAAACTATAGAGAGAGAAAGTTTCGAAAGCTTACCGGCAGGGGCACGACGATCCGAGCTTTTGATCTGGGCAGATTGCTCTCATCCTAAGGTTTATCCTTGAATAAAGAATCGAATCAATTGATGCCGAATTATGTTAGAATTTCATTATCGAAATTCTACTGGTTCTCTCTCTAGCACCGGTCGGAATTTCATCATCGAAATTCTACTGGTTCTCTCTAGAATTTCATCATCGAAATAGGCTTACCTTTCCATTCCAATTCGGTCATGGGAGGGCTGAGGAAGTGTTGGAAGGGCTTGGTTTGGCTTGAGGAGGGCTCAAAATGGATGATTTCAACTCGATCGAAATAGGGCAGCTTTTGCCCGCCGAAGCTGCTTCACTGTTCCATCATGTCGACGCTTCTCTAGCGACCCTCAGAGCAAACAGAGACTACGGGCATGTAGCTGATTTCTCCCTGATTCTAAAGAACCTGACCTTGCCTTCTTTGGCTTAGAAATGACCCAATATCGGAGCTCTGGTTCGAGCTTCACTGGAAAACTAAGCAGCTGAGAGAAAGTGACCTTTTTAGGTGTAGAGAGGATGAATGAGGAGGGGCTCTTTATATAGGAAGCTCGGGGACTTATTGGTCATCTGATTGGCGTCTTAATGGTAGTCATTCATTGCTAAAACTCCCTGGCTAGAGACTTTTCAGCTTCACCGGTGCTGGACGATTTTTTGACAAGTGAACAGTGATGTCATATGGAGGAAGAAAATGACAATGTTTCGAACCGGACTAGACCAGTCCGATCTGGGTTCAAAGCTTAAACCAGTTGGTTCACCCCCATTCGACAGATTTTTTCAAATCTAAAAATTTCTAAATTCATCTAAATTGATTTTCTATCAATGGTGACCTCAATTCTCAAATTTGAAAATTTTAAACCACCTAGAAAAATGATTTTAGAATCCAGTTCAATAGTGGTTCAAACCGGTTCAATCCAATTCAGAGTTGGTTCACCTGAACCGGTTTGATTTTCATCTCCAATTCATTCTCAAGTCCATTTCCAAGGCTTTTGAGACTCTTTGGGTCACTCGGGATCCATAAATTTCTCAGTTTGCCCTTTCTCTATTAGTTTTGGTTCATGAACTGACTCAGTTCATAAACTGGTTCAATCTAGTTGGATCTGGTTCATTTAAACCGGTCTGGTTTTTCTCTTCTAATTTGTCTTAAGGTTCTTTTCCAAGGTTTTATGAACCATTTGGATCACCTAGGAGTTGTAATTTTCCAAAATTGCCCATTCCCAAATGATCAGGTTTATGAACCAGTCCAGTTTTATTACTTGGTTTGATCGATTCTTTTCTTGATTTTCCTTAACTCAAAAGGGTGGGGTTTACAATTTACTTGCAAGAAAGTAGGGAATCAAATGGGGATTTTAGATGGATTCGATTTAAGGAAATAACCCATTACAACCAGATCATCCAGGAAATAAACAACACTCCAAGAAGGATCAGAAGGTAATAAGAATCATACCCAAAATAGGGCAAAAGGATGGATACCAAAGAGAAGAAGATTCGAGAGACAATTCTCTCAAGATAAATAACTAAGAGGATAAAATGAGCAAGACAATTAATGAATTGATCCTTGTGGGGGTCATATTCCCCGTGAAGAATGAAAAGACAGAAAGGTCAAAACCTTTGAGAGATAAGGACAGAGGAAAGCCTTAAAGAGATCAATGACTAAGACCGAAGTAACAACCCGAAAGCTATGAAAATGTTAAATAGATTTCTACGGGATGAACGAGAGATTTTGAAACAAAGGAGATGTGAACCCCACCTCAAAGGAAGAAATGAGTACTAGGAGCAAGTGGAAATAAGGTGAGATAGACGAGAAGTACTCGTAGGTTCTCAAGGGTAAATGTAAGTAGGAGAAGATGACGTCAAGAAATGTCATCCAAGGATTGGATATTCGCTATGTTAAAATTGGAAGGAAATTCCAGGAGAAAAGAAGTGTAAAACTTACCAAGTAATGGAACCTTGGAAAAACATTTGTGCAAGAATTAGGAGGAAATGAAACCAATGGAAATGGGAAGGAAGATAAGCTCCTCAAAGACAAGTTGCTAGAGATGAAATGACCAAGTCCAAAGGGAAAATAACCGTGAAGGTCCAAGGGATAAGTTAAACCCAAGTAATGGGTAAGTAGGAAGACAACATCAAAAGATGCCTTAGAGTAAGAAAGGAACTAACTTAGAATAAAGGATCGTGAAATGATCATGAGTGAGTAAGAGTGAGTTACAAAAGGAAGAGTTCTTAAAATAAAGGACGCCCTTAGAAATTAGGAATGCCATAAGAAAGGAAGGGCTACAGCATGTGTCACGCCCCGACCCGGTTTGGTCGGATCCTCGTGATCAACCCTCCACTCTACCGGTTTATTAAAGGGTTTCCCCTTATTGTAAACTGTAAAGAGTAAGGCGTCCTTTAACCTACACCTTTTCCTAGAATAGCATAATCAAAACTGCATGAAATTTAAAACTTTACATACCTGTCTTACAGGCATCTTAGTTGACGGTCTTTAAGGGTAGGTTTTCCGGGATTTCCTGAAAGGGATATAAGGGAGAGGGTGAGTACGACTACTCAGTGAATGGATTTTTAAAAACTTTTGACTTTTAAGAAAATACTTATTATTGGAGTGTGTCAGACTCCTTTCTTTTTCAAAAATCCTTTCGTTTAAAATTTTGGATTTTTCCACCATTTCATAGTTATCGATGTGTCATCACCCAACAAACATCCTTCATCATGAAGGTTACATATATTTGTAGGTCAGTATCACTACTGAACCCGCTAGTAGCTTCAGAGCGACTTTTCCTGCCACTCAGATAGAAGTACAACCGCTTCTACCCTGGGAATAAGTGGATGTACGCGACATCCGACCCACAATCATGAAATCACTTCTTCGTATCCGTATGAGGATAGAGACCTCATCCTATCACCACCCCGATGTCATGCGCTTGGTGCTACTCCAGATTTTGCACAGACATTCGGAACGACGAACTTTCCTTATAGCCATCAGGTCATCTAGTGCCCTTAGGACGTATCACTACCCCTCATGGGCATCTTGATGATCCTGTACTAACAGTGCATGCATAAACAATGTTTTCTCATATTTCCATATAATTTGTGGTACCACTGGTCCAACGGCCCCAACTCTAAACTCAACTCGTAGTTGTTTGTCTTGACTGGTCCGTCGACCTGTCATGTCGCACTGCCACTAGTTGACTGAGCATGTCGGTCCTATCTTGGTACCATGGCCAAACAATTCACTTATTAAGTTTTATGGCACATATATCATGTTCGTTTACAAGCTTCTACTCGTGCCAACTAGCCTTGGGCCCACTTTACGAGATTTTCAAAATCGGGCATTTAGCCCCCAAGTTCCAAAACTGAGACCCCCGACCTATCAGAGCTATTTGATCTCCCGTCGAGAAGGTCTCCCAAATTGTTTAAGTATTGGCACACAGTCAGGGGAGAGCACTTCCGACAAAACATATGTTTTCTCTATCCATTATACCGCCTGGTATAAGGACACCTCCATTCATAACCGATGAATGGGTTTTCAACTTCCTTCGAGGAAGTCTTATCATACCAACCGGGTATGATCTACTTACAACCGGTAAGTAGTTTTTCTGCATGATTTTCACATCACTTCTACTAAGTAGTGATGTTTAAAATACCACTAAATAGTGGGTTTTCATATCGAGGTACTCATCATTCCCAACCGGGTATAATAAAATTTCTACTCACAACCGGTAAGTGGTTTTAAAATTTTAAGTTGTGCTCATCATCCCAACCGGTTATGATGTTAGTAAACCCACTCACCCGTTAATGTAGTGAATTCCACTAGACTAGTTCTTGGTATTCACGCGAGCTTGTCCATGATGGCATTCCCGGTACTTCGTGTTCCTACACAATATGAACATCTTGCTTCATTATCTTTCGGCCTAATCGCTTTCATTCATTCCAAATGGATGAGAAAGTCAAACTTTCATTTATTTGCAATAAGGTCCCTAAAGTTATTTATCTTTAACTTTAAGTCTCAAATGCCAGTTTTTCCTCAAATTAAGTCCCGAAAATTCTAAAATTTATCATAGGACCTCAATTTATTCCATTTCACAAAAAGGGGATTCAATTCTCAAATTTCCAATTTGGTCCTCCAACTTTTCCAAAATTACCATTTTGCCCTTCCTTTACAAAAATGGTAAGTTTTGCCCCAAAAATTCTAAAATTTCTCAATTGGTCCTCCAACATTATTTTCGTACCCAATTGGCCCTCAATTTCATAAAATTTCATTTTGGTCCTTTGAATTTCAAAAATCCCCAAATTTCCCCCAATTTCAACTCTTCTACGCTGCTGAATTTGATTTTATCAAATTGACCGATCAAACACCTCTAATGTTGAAATTGGAGTTGAAATTGAGTTCCTACATGTTCATACGATTCTAAGGAACTTTGAATCGCAGATTTTAACGCCGAAACGAGCTCAAATGGAGCTTCGCCGAAAAACAGATTGTAGTGAGAGAAAGCTTCAATTTCTCACTGGTGAGGGCACGGCAGTCTGAGCTTTTGATATGGGCAGATATCTCTTAGAAATGCATGCTTTCTCTCTCAATTGTGAATTTTCCAGCGAAGCTCCAACATGGCAAAAAACATAGCCAAATTCAGAAATTCGAAGTGAAGGACATCAATGGGAGCTGTAGAAGGCGATTAGAAGCAAGAATTGAAGAAAATAAGGACTTACAGGCCGCCAATTGGACGAGGTAAGATTCGAAGTGCCACATGCTTGAATTGGGGAAGAAGATGAAGAGAGATTGCGTTGGCGCGACCCCATCAAGATCACTGAGTGAGTGGGAACTGCTATGACGTCCATTACGGTTGGAATGAAGGTTTAGCTTTGAAAACTATTTTCTCAAAATTAGCATCCCCTGATTGGATGACTCTGCTTAAAACATTTGGGAGCTAATTTCAGACTTAGGCTCTAGATGCCAGTGGGCCCAAGGCCGGTGGATACGGGCATGAACCCGTCAAAAATAGACATGTGATATATGAGGCTAAAAGACTTGAATAATGGGAACCTTGCATGATACCCATCAAGCCAAGCTGAGTTGTCAAGCTTGGGCTGAACCATTGCTCTGCTAAAGGTAGGTCATCGAACCTGTTGAGCCAGTATGCGAGGTGGGCCGAAGCCAAGCCAACAGACTATTGTGCATGCACCGTGATGTTCGAGCCATTAGGACATCTGCCATGAGGTAGTAATGGAGCCCAAGGATTGCTGGATGACCTAGGGAGCATAAGGTTAGTTTTGTCTTTAAGTAGGTCATGAAGCCGAGGAGCTTCCTGCGCATGGAGACCGAGGCAGTAGGGTGGAATGAGGTCTCGTCCCACTGAGTGGACATGGTAGAGAAATTTGGGGGTTTGATGTTGGACTATTGATGTCCACTCAAAATTCGGGTAGAGGTAGTATCCCTCTATCAAGGTGGACGGTAAAGGCACTCTGGTCCATAAGTAGCACGATCGAGGTCTAGTCCACAAGGAATTTATGGGAAGCATACGCCAACTACCTGAGATTTTTTCATCAACTTCCCTTGATTCACAGTAGTACGTGTACCGCAAGCCCCACCCAACACGGCCATGATGCAATTATCTTACGCGGGTATGACATAGATATAGCACCTCCTAAATAGGCTAGGAGGGACCCCAGTTGTCACGCGCCGACCCAGTTTGGTCGGATCCCCGTGAACAACCCGCCACTCTCCCAGTTTATAAAAGGGTTTCCCCTTATTATAATCCATAAAGAGTAATGCGTCCTTTAAACCTGCACATTTCCTAGAATAACATAATAAAAATTGCATGAAATTTAAAACTTTACATACCTCTCTTACAAGCATCTTAGTTGATTGTCTTTCAGGGTAAGCTTTCCAGGATTTCCTAAAAGGGATATAAGGGACGGAGTGAGTACAACTACCCAGTGAATGGGTTTTTAAAGGTCTACTTTTAACTTTTAAGAAAAATATTTATATGGAGTGTGCCAGATTCCTTTCTTTTCAAAAATCCATTCATCTAAAAATTTGGGTTTTTCCATTATTTCTTAGTTATAGTTGTGTCATCACCCAACACACATCCTTCATCATTAAGGTTACACACATTCGCAAGTCAGTATCACTACTGAACCCGCTAGTGGCTTCGGAGCGACTTTTCCTGCCACCTAGATAGAAGTACAACCACTTCTACCCTGGGAATGAGTGGATGTACACGACATCCGACCTGCAATCCTGAAATCACTTCTTCGTGTCCGTATGAGGACAGAGACCTCATCTCGTACCCACCCAGTCTCATGCACTTGGTGCTACCCCAAATTTCTCATAGACACCTGGAACGATGAACTGCCCTTATAGCCACCAGGTCGTCCAGTGCCCTTAGGCCGCATCACTACCCCTAATGGGCGTCTTGATGATCCTGTACTCACAGTGCATGCACAAACAATGTTTTCTTATATTGACATGTAATCTATGGTGCCACTAGTCCAACGGCCCCAACTCTCAACTCAACCCGCAGCTGTTTGTCTTGACTAGTCCGTCGATCTGTCATGTCGCACTACCGCTAGTTGACTAAGCATGTCGGTCCTATCTTGGTACCATGACCAAACAATTCACTTATTAAGTTTTATGGCACATATATCATGTTCGTTTACGAGCTCCTGCTCGTGCCAACTAGCCTTGTGCCCACTGTACGAGATTTTCAAAATCGAGCATTTAGCCTCCAAGTTTCAAAACCGAGGCCCCTGGCCTATTAGAGCTATTCGAGCTCTCGTCGAGAATGTCTCCCAAATTGTTTAAGCATTGGCACACAGTCAGGGGAGAGCACTTTCGACAAAACATATGTTTTCTCTATCCATTATACCGCTCGGGTATAAGGGTATAAGGATACCTCCTTTCATAACCAATGAACGAGTTTTCAACTTCTTTCGGGGAAGTCTTATCATACCAACCGGGTATGATCTACTTACAACTGGTAAGTAGTTTTTTCGCATGATTTTCACATCACTTCCTCTAAGTAATGATGTTTAAAATACCACTTAATAGTGGGTTTTCATACCGAGGTACTTATCATTCCCCAACCGGGTATGATATAAAATTTCCATTCACAACCAGTAAGTTATTTTTAATTTTAAGTTGTGCTCATCATCCCAACCGGGTATGATGTTAGTAAACCCACTCACCTATTAATGTCGTGAATTCCACTATACCGGTTCTTGGTATTCACGCGAGCTTGTCCTTGCTGGCATTCCCGGTACTTCGTGTTCCTACACGATATGAACATCTTGGTTCATTATCCTTCGGCCTAATCGCCTTCATTCATTCCAATGAATAAGAAAGTCAAACATTCATTTATTTGCAATTAGGTCCCTAAAGTTATATCTCTTTTAACTTTAAGTCCCAAATGCCGATTTTTCCTGAAATGGAGTCCCGAAACTTCTAAAATTTATCATAGGACATCAATTTATTCTATTTCACAAAAAGGGGTTTAATTTCCCAAATTTCCAATTTGGTCCTCCAACTTTTCCAAAATTACCATTTTGCCCTTCCTTTACAAAAATGGTAAATTTTGCCCCAAAAATTTCAAAATTTCTCAATTGGTCCTCCAACATTATTTTCATGCCCAATTAACCCTCAATTTAAAAAAAATTTCATTTTGGTCCTTTTAATTTCTAAAATCCCCAATTTTCTCCCAATTCCAACTTCTTAACACAGCCAAATTTGATTTCATCAAATTGACCCATCAAACGTTTCCTATTGTTGAAATTGAAGTTGAAATTGATTTTCTACATGTTCATACGATTCTTCATAAATGTGAATCGGAAGTTTTATTGCCAGGAAGAGCTCAAACGGAGCTTTGCCGAAAAATGAACTATAGAGAGAGAAAGCTTCGATTACTCACCGGTGAAGGCATGACAGTTCGAGCTTTCGATTTGGGCAGATAGCTCTCGTCTTGAGGTTCATCCTAGAATCAAGAATTGCATCAGTTGATGTGGAAGTGGATTAGAATTTTGTCATTAAAATTCGGTTGACTCTCTCTCTAGCACCGATCGAAAATTGTAAAGGGGAGCCGAATTGGCTTACCTTTCGGTCCTAATTCGGCCGTGGAAAGGCTGAAGAAGTGTTTGGAGGGCTTGGTTTGGCCTGAGGAGGGCTTAAAATGGCCGATTTTAGCTTGGCCGAAATAGGGCAGCTTCGGTCTGCTGGAGCTGCTTCACTATTCTATCATGCCGACGCTTCTCCCATGATTCTCGGATTGACTGCAGTTTGCTATCAGATAACTGTCTTCTCCCCAGTTCTAAAGAGCCCTACCTTTGTTCTAGTCGAAGATCTAGTTCAAGCTTCACCGGGAAATGGAGCAGTAGAGAGAGAGAGAAGTGTTCAGGTGCGATGAGAATGAATGGGGATAACCTCTTTATATAGGTGTAAAACCATATATTAAATGGGAGAGATTTATTAATAGTATTAATGTTGCCATAAATTATTGGTATTAATTCTAATAATTTAATTTCGGTATTAAATTATTTGTATTAATTCCAATAATTTATTTTGGGTATTAAATTATTGGTATTTATTACAATAATTAAATATATTAATTTATGGATATTTATGATAAGTTGTACATTCGCATAAAATTTTTTTACCGAAATTTCGGGTTACAAAAAATTATAATTCCCAAGAGGTCACCCATCCTCACACTACTCTTGGGTAAGCACACTTAACTTTAAAGTTTTTATGAAATCTAGTTCACCTAAACCAATTTGGTTTTTATCTTTTAATTTGTCTTAAGTTTCTTTTTTCAAGGTTTAATAAACATTTTGGATCACCCAGAAGTTGTAAATTTCCATATTGCTTGTTCTCAAATGTAAACCTGCTCGATTTTCTTATTCGATTTGACCGGTTGTTTTCCCAGTTTTCCTTAACTCAAAAGTGTGGGGTTTACAACTCCCCCCTCCTTTTAGAAGTTTTGTCCCCAAAACTTAGTTAACATCCTTGCATGAGCAATCATTTCCTTTGATGCCCCTTTGGTGTTTGCTTAACATGCAAAGTCTTCTCTTGTTCTTTCAATTAGTACTTTTTACATCCTTCACTTAAGAAATTTCTTTTCCTTTATATTATTTACTCCCTCCATGGAGTTTATCATAATGAGACATACCTTACTTCACGATATATTCTTAGATTTATATCTTTCTTTGCTTAGAGCACATTCTTCCCTTTGATGTTTTGTACTCAAGATTGGAAATTCCAAGATACCTAACCATTCCCGTGTCTAGTTAACCCCTTGGTCGTTGAAACATTTAGCTTAATGTTCTTTCGGGCGTTACATACTTATTTCAACAGTTTTCTTTATTATCACTTTTTCGTCCTATTTTGACCCTTCCTCCATTCGTTGTCTATTATAACTTCGGTCCAAATTTTTATATTCGACCTCATCATACTTATTAGCCGACTCTTCCTTGCTTTGAGTCATATTCTCCTCGGGATTGTTGGGTTTACATACCCCTTACAGCATGGCATTTTCTAGGACCTATCTTTGTCCATTAGATTTCTAGAACATCTCCTTGAGGGTCTCTCTTAGCTTTTTTTTTTTTACCTTTCAGGGATCATATAACTTCATCCCTGTTTCCTTTTGATAGCATTCCTCAAATATCCTTTTTACCGTTATCCTCTCATCTATCATGTCTTTGAAGTTATGTCTCAAATAACCACATGGATTTCTCTTATCTACTCATCCTTTCCAAACGTTTTTATTGGGTCCTTTCAATTCCAATTGTTGGGTTTCCTGATGATTATTGACATAAGAGGATTTTTTTTCCTTCTTATGTCCTTTCTCTTCTTTAGTGACATCCCTTATTCAATGACTTCCTTTTTCCTTAATCCACTTTTACTTGCTCATAAATCACTTCCTGATTCTTCATTCTACAATAATTGCTTTCAATCTATGTGTTGATTACTTTGCTTGGGAAGGTTCACTCCTTCCAGTTTTGTTCATTATCTTTGGTTGTCCGCCATTACTAGTTTTCCTCTTTCTACATGGTTCTCCTATTCTCTCCAAACAAGTCATACTGGACCATTACAATACTTCCTTCCTTGGAAAATATTTCCTAAATAAGGGTTGGTTCCATTTCCTCTTAATTGGGATACACATGTCTCTCTGGGGCTTCCTTCCTTGGTAGTATTCTTTGCCCTTCCACTTACATTCTTTTCTTACATTTGCTCTAAGGGATTTCTACCCTGAAATGACATCCCTTGATGTTGTCTTCTCCTATTTACCTTTACTCCTCAAATCTTATAGGCACATCTTTTATGCTCTATTTGCATCCTTATTCGTACCCAATACCTGTCTATTTCTTTAGGGAGTGTACAAATCTTCCTTGTTTCAGGATCATTGTGGGAGAGGCTTGCCTATTCCTTTCTTGGCTTGAGTTTAGTCGTTAATTGGCCTTTGGTCCTTTTAAGGATTTCTTGCATCCTTCTTTTCCCGAGTATTTGTCCTTTCCGCCTCTCTCTTCTTTGTCGGAACTTACATTATGGCTTTCCCGAGTATTTGTTCGTTAACTGCTTTGCCTCCACCATTTGTTTGGTCTAAGTTTCTTAGTAGCTATTTCTCGAGTCCTCTTGTCCTTAACATCCATCTCACTAACCTTTTTAGGGTGTAGTCGTTTCTACCTCCCGTCTTTCTTAGGGTGTCATTTATTCTCCTTGACCTTATTTGGCTTCATTACTTTTTCCAAGGTGATTCATTCCAATACATCCCATTATTTGGCTCTATTACTCTTCCAAGGCAGGCCATAATTGGCCTCCAATACATCCTTCCATCAAGAAGTTTCTAACGGTGGGTTGGTGCCTTGCACTTCAAGTTATGTCCATCTGCCAATCCAATGATTCCTTCAAGATACTTAGTTGTATGCATCCCTCCAGAGTTTCCTTTTCCAGCATATTCCTTCTATTCTTCACTCTCATTGTGCCATTCTCTAGAGTTTCTAGAGGACGTTTGTTTGTGTTTGCCCCTTATGAGAGGGTTCTAGATATACTTCCCATGTACCTTATCCCTACTCTTGAGGTATCTTTCTTAGGTTGACCTTCTTAAGAAGAAATTTAAATTTTACATTTACCTCGTCATTTCTTGACCTCTTGGTGAACCTCTTACTTAGCCAACTCCATGGTTTCGGTCTCCAGTCCTTCGTGGCCTTTGAGGAGTTATTGCCTTGAATTTATGAGGTGTGAAACACCCCTTCTTTCCTTACACCTATAATAGTTTATCTTGGTACTTATCCTTAGCAGGGTTGGGCACTTCCTCAAGTAATGTCTCAATCGTTCATACTTGTAATAGGTTATTCCTTTACATGGATTGTTGTGGTCCCTTCTTTCCTTCGAGTAGGGCATTTCTAAGGTTACTATTGGTTTGGTGCTCTACCGTTTTTTGAGTCTAATCACTTTGACAGTTTTCTTACTGAATCTCCTTTGCTAAATGGTTTTAGTAAGAGTCTTCCTAGGTTTCTTAATTCCTTGATTCATCTTCCACAACCGGGATGTAACTTTTCCTTAGCTTCCAGGATAGTGTGGGTTTGCTTTATTTTCCTTAGGCCATATTCCCAACAAGATTACATCATTAGGAGAGAGAGTTTTGAGAATTTGAGTATTTTATTAACAGGGGGATACAAAAGATTAGGCTTTCAGCCCTATCACAGGAAATGGTTGCAAAATAACTAA
Source organism: Trapa incisa (assembly GCA_030064435.1). NCBI lineage: Eukaryota > Viridiplantae > Streptophyta > Magnoliopsida > Myrtales > Lythraceae > Trapa > Trapa incisa. Next base: position 10,687,601 of record CM057773.1, read on the forward strand.
GAAGCTATGGAATTCTTGATAAACGTCTTCCTCCATACTTAGAGTTGTGCCACCAATAGGTCCTAGCACCATTCTCCATGATACTTCCCCATTTGGTCTTTTGTCATTTCACCCCGGTCTCAAGCATTTGGGAAGCTTCTAGGGTTGTCTCCCTACGGAGGTAGGGTGTTGAGTAGAGCCATTCCAAGTTTTCCTGCTCCTTTCCTGGGAGCCATCTCAAAATTTTAGGATAAATCCTATTAGTTACTATATTTTCGAGTCTTGATTATGTATTTGAGGAAACAGGCTCTGATCCACTCTAGTTGTCAAGCCCCAACCTGGTTTGGTCAGATCCCCGTGAACAACCCGCCACACTCCCGATTTATAAAAGGGTTTCCCCTTATTATAATCCGTAAAGAGTAAGGAGTCCTTTAAACCTGCATATTTCCTAGAATAGCATAATCAAAATTGCATGAAATTTAAAACTTTACATACCTGTCTTACAAGCATCTTAGTTGATTGTCTTTCAGGGTAGACTTTCTGGGATTTCCTAAAAGGGATATAAGGGAGGGGGTGAGTACAACTACTCAGTGAATTGGTTTATAAAGGTCTACTTTTAACTTTTAAGAAAAACATTTATATGGAGTGTGCAGGACTCCTTTCTTTTCAAAAATCTCTTCATTTAAAAATTTGGGTTTTTCCATTATTTCTTAGTTACCGATGTGTCATCACCCAACACACATCCTTCATCATGAAGGTTACACATATTTGCAAGTCAATATCACTACTGAACCCGCTAGTGGCTTCGGAGCGACTTTTCCTGCCACCCGGATAGAAGTACAACCACTTCTACCCTGGGAATGAGTGAATGTACACGACATCCGACCCGCAATACTGAAATCACTTCTTCGTGTCCGTATGAGGATAGAGACCTCATCCCGTCCCCACCCTGGTCTCATGCGCTTGGTGCTACTCTAGATTTCGCACAGACACCTGGAACGACGAACTGCCCTTATAGCCACCAGGTCGTCCAGTGCCCTTAGGACACATCACTACCCCTCATGAGCGTCATGATGATTCCATACTCACAATGCATGCACAAACAATATTTTCTTATATTGCCATGTAATCGGTGGTGCCACTAGTCCAACGGCCCCAACTCTCAACTCAATCCGCAGCTATTTGTCTTGACTAGTTCGTCGACCTGTCATGTTGCACTACTGCTAGATGACTAAGCATGTCGGTCCTATCTTGGTACCATGGCCAAACAATTCACTTATTAAGTTTTATGGCACATATATCATGTTCGTTTACGAGCTCCAGCTCGTGCCAACTGACCTTGGGCCCACTGCACGAGATTTTCAAAATCGGGCATTTAGTCTCCAAGTTCCAAAACTGAGGCCCCTGGCCTATTAGAGTTATTCGACCTCCTGTCGAGAAGGTCTCCCAAATTGTTTAAGCATTGGCACACAGTTAGGGGAGAACACTTCCAACAAAACATATGTTTTCTCTATCCATTATACCACCCGGGTATAAGGATACCTCCGTTCATAACCGATAAACGGGTTTTCAACTTCCTTCGTGGAAGTCTTATCATACCAACCGGGTATGATCGACTTACAACCGGTAAGTAGTTTTTCTACATGATTTTCACATCACTTCCTCTAAGTAATGATGTTTAAAATACCACTTAATAGTGGGTTTTCATACCGAGGTACTTATCATTGCCCAACCGGGTATGATATAAAATTTCCACTCATATCCGATAAGTGATTTTGAATTTTAAGTGTTGCTCATCATCCCAACTGGGTATGATGTTAGTAAACCCACTCACCCGTTAATACCATGAATTCCACTAGACCGGTTCTTGGTATTCACGTGAGCTTGTCCTTGCTGGCATTCCCGGTACTTCGTGTACCTACACGATATGAACATCTTGGTTCATTATCCTTCGGCCTAATCGCCTTCATTCATTCCAAATGAATGAGAAAGTCAAACATTCATTTATTTGTAATTAGGTCCCTAAAGTTATATCTATTTAACATTAAGTCCCAAATGCCGGTTTTTCCTCAAATTGAGTCCCGAAACTTCTAAAATTTATCATAAGACCTCAATTTATTCCATTTCACAAAAAGGGGTTTAATTTCCCAAATTTCCAATTTGGTCCCCTAACTTTTCCAAAATTACCATTTTGCCCTTCCTTTACAAAAATGGTAAATTTTGCCCCAAAAATTTCAAAATTTCTCAATTGGTCCTCACACATTATTTTCATGCCCAATTGACCCTCAGTTTCATAAAATTTCATTTTGGTCCTTTTAATTTCTAAAATCCCCAATTTTCCCCTAATTCCAACTTCTTAACACAGCCGAATTCGATTTAATCAAATTGACCCATCAATCGTTTCCTATTATTGAAATTGAAGTTGAAATTGATTTTCTACATGTTCATACGATTCTTTAGAAATGTGAATCGTAATTTTTAATGCCGGGACGAGCTCAAACGGAGCTTTGCCAAAAAATGAACTATAGAGAGAGAAAGCTTTGATTACTCACCGGTGAAGGCACGACAGTTCGAGCTTTCGATCTGGGCAGATAGCTCTCGTCTTGAGGTTCATCCTAGAATCAAGAATCGCATCAGTTGATGTGGAATTGGATTAAAATTTTGTCATTAAAATTCGGTCGACTCTCTCTCTAGCACCGATCGAAAATTATAAAGGGGAGCCGAATTGGCTTACCTTTCGGTCCTAATTCGGCCGTGGAAAGGCTAAAGAAGTGTTTGGAGGGCTTGGTTTGGCCTGAGAAGGGCTTGAAATGGCCGATTTCAGCTTGACCGAAATAGGGCAGCTTCCGTCCGCCGGAGCTGCTTCACTATTCTATCATGCCGACGCTTCTCCAATAATGCTCGGATTGACTGAAGTTTGCTATCAGATAACTGTCTTCTCCCCGGTTCTAAAGAGCTCGACCATTGTTCAAGTCGAAGCTCTAGTTCGAGCTTCACCAGGAAATGGAGTAGTAGAGAGAGAAGTGTTTAGGTGTGAGGAGAATGAATGGGGATGACCTCTTTATATTGGTGTAAAACCATATATTAAATGGGAGAGATTTATTATTAGTATTAATATTGTCGTAAATTATTTGTATTAAATCCAATAATTTAATTTGGGTATTAAATTATTTGTATTAATTCTAATAATTTAATTTGGGTATTAAATTATTGGTATTAATTACAATAATTAAATATATATTAATTTAAGGCTATTTATGATAAGCCGTACGTTCGCATAAAATTTTTTTACCGAAATTTCAGGTTACAAAAAATCATACTTCCCAGAAGGTCACCCATCATCACACTACTCTCGAGCAAGTACGCTTAACTTTAAAGTTATTATAAAATTTAGTTCACCTAAACCAATTTGGTTTTTGTATTTTAATTTGTTTTAAGTTTCTTTTTTCAAGGTTTAATAAACCCTTTGGATCACCCGAAAGTTGTAAATTTTCATATTGCTTGTTTCTAAATGTAAACCGGCTCGGTTTTCTTATTCGGTTTGACCGGTTCTTTTCCCAATTTTCCTTAACTCAAAAGTGCGGGGTTTACACCAGTCTATCAGCATCCACAGAATTCAAAGAGCCCAATATGAACCCGTGGCCCCCACTGCATATGGTACCATTGGGGCCAATGCCCACCGAGAAGGAGAAGACACCTTTAGACCCCAAATGCAGAGTCTTGCAATCAGCATATATATATATATATATATATATATATAATTTTAGGTCGGTTAACTGGTGGGGATAGAAATAGGGGTAGTAAATTCTATAGATGTCCATTGTAATAAACCCTGGCCGGGGTTTTCCAGATCAATGAATAAAGAAAATTTCTTTTAAAAAAAACACCCCAAAATTCTTAACCAATTCCCATAACAAGGGAGCTTCAGAAGCCCCGAAATACCAAGAAGGAATAAAATCAAAGCCCCCCAAAGGTTGGTAATTCCCTTTCAACACCTACACCCCACAGGACGAGGCTATGATGACAAGAAGCCCGAGAAGTACCTCACTGGACAAAGGAAAGTCAGGGCTATCCATGATTAGCCCAGAGAGCAGAGTAGGAAACCTTACGAACAAGATGCCACTAGCAAATCAATAAGGATCCTAAGAGGTAACCCAAAGGAGAGCCACATCAAGGCAACCCCAAAGAAATAAGGAAGAAGAACACGAACCAGGACTAGAAACAGGACTGTAAACCTAGTCCCTAGATAATAAGAAAACCAAGAAAATAATCGATCATTTCCAAAGAGAAAATCGAGTTGGTTTATAAACCAAAACTTATAGAAAAAGGACAAAATAAGAAATTTATGGATCCTGAGTGACCTAAAGAGTCACAAAATTCATGATAAAGGACTTTAGGGTGAATTGGAAGTGGAAATCAATCCAACTCAGGTGAGCCAAACCTAAACCTAGTTGAACCACTATTGAACTGGTTTCTAAATTTATTTTTCTAAGTGGCTTAGAAAATTCAAATTGGAGAATTGAGGCCACCATGATAGAGAATGAATTTAGATAAATTTACAAATTTTCAATTTTCAAAAACTCGGTCGAATTAGGCCTGAACCTGTCGGTTTAAACTTTGAACCCAGTTCGGAACAGTGTCGTATTCTTCCTTTAGGTGACAACACTGTTCACTCGCCGAAAAATCGAGCAACGCCGATGAAGATGAAAAGTCTCTGGCCAGGGAGTTTTAGGCAATGAATGACCACCATTAAGATGCCAATCGAACGACCAAGAAGTCATTGAGCTTTTTATATAAAAAGCCCCTCCTCATTCATCTTCCTCACAACTGAAAACACCACTCTCTCCCTACTGCTCCATTTACCGGTGAAGCTCTAACCAAAGCTTTGACTTGGACATTTTTTTGAGCCAAAGAAAGCGTGGTCGAGTTTTGTAGATTCATGGAGAAGTTAGCTACATGACAGTAGTCTCCACTTGCTCCGAGGATCATCGGAGAAATGCCGACATGATAGAACAGTGAAGCAGCTTCGGTGGACCGATGCTGCCCTATTTTGGCCGAGTTGAAAATGGCCAATTCGAGACCTTCTCAGGCCAAACCAAGTCCTTCCAACACTTCCACAGCCCTCATATAGCTAAATTAGAGTGGAAAGGTAATCCAATTTGGCTCGCCTTTGTAAATTCTGATCAATGTTAGAGTGAGAACCAATGGAATTTCTTTGACTACATTCTCCATCAATACGACATGAATTGATGCGATTATTATTCTTAGAGGAACCTTAAGACAAGAGCTATTAGCCCAAATCAAAAGCTCGGACTGCCATCCCTCGATGGTAAGCTTTCGAAGCTTTCTTTCTCTACATCTAGTTTTTCGACGAAGCTCCGTTTGAGCTTGTTCCGACATCAATTCATGCGATTCAAAGTGCAATTGAATCGTATGGATGTGTAAGAACTCAAATCCACCTTCAATTTCAACAATTAACTTCGATTGATTGGTCAATTTGATGAAATCACATCCGATCAGGTTGAAAGGTTGAAATTGGGGGAAAATTGGGGAAATTTTGGAATTTCGAAAATTTGAGGGACTAAAGTGCAATTTACTAAAATTGAGGGTCAATTGGGCATGGAAAAGATGTTGGAGGACCATTTGGTTAATTTTTGGGGTGAAATTTACCATTTTTATAAAATAGGGGCAAAATGGTAATTTTAAAAAAGTTAGGGGCCCAAATTGGGAAACTTGAAGCCTTTTTCATAATTTTGAATAAATTGATGTCGCAAAGTAAACTTTTGAAGTTTTAGGAATCAATTTAGGGAAAATTGGCATTAGGGACATAAAGTTAAAGAAAAAGAACTTTAGGGACCTAATTGCAAATAATTAACAAGTTTGGGTATTTTATCCATTCGTGGCGAATGAAGGCTATTAGGCCAAATGATAATGAAGAAAGATGTTCATATCGTGTATTAACATGAAATACCGGCAAATGTTAGCCAAAATAAGTTTGCGTAGAGGCAAAAAGTCGGTTGAGAGGAATTCACTACATTCACGGGTGAGTAAGATTTTCACATCATACCCGGTTAGGATGATAAGCACCTCAGTAATAAAAACTCACTTTTATGTGGGATTTTAATATCACACCTGGATGGGGTGATGTGAGAAAACACATGGAAAAACTACTTATCGGTTGTAAGTAGATCATAACCAGTTGGTATAATGAACTTCCTAGATGGAAGTAGAAAACCCGTTCATCGATTATGGACGGAGATGTCCTCACACCCGATTGGTGTGACAGATAGTTGGAACATTATTTTGTTAGATGTGCTCTCCCCTGATTATGTGCCACTGCTTAAGCTTTTTGGGAGACCTTCTTGAAGAGAGCTCGAATAGCTCAAATAGGCTGGAGGACTGAGTTTTGGAACTTGGGGGCTAATATGCTCAATTTTGAAAATCTCGTACAGTGGGCCCAAGGCTAGTTGGCATGAGTAGAAGCTTGTAAACAAACATGAAATTAAGCTATGAAAACTTTTATGAATGATGTGTTTGGCCATGGTACCAAGACAGGACCAACATACTCGATGGACTAGTGACATTGCGACAAGACGGGTCGACGGACCAGTCGAGACAAACAACTGCAAATCGAGTTGAGGGTCGGAGCCGTGGGACCAGTGGCACCAAAGATTAAATGGCTTATGAGGAAAACTATTGTTTTGTGCATGCACTGAGTTATGGGACCTTCAAGACGCCCAAGAGGGATAGTAATGCATCATAGCGGCTACTGGACGACATGGTGGAGATAAGGGTAGATTATCATGTGGGCAGTCATGGAAGCTCGATGTAGCTTCATGCGCATGAGATCGGGGTGGGGTTAGGATGAGGTCTCTATCCTCATACGGACACATAGGTTCTTTATGGGATTGAGTGTCGGATGTCGCAGACATCCACTCATTCTCAAGGTAGAAGTGGACAGGCTTCTATCTGGGTGGCCGGTAAAGTCGCTCCGATGACACAAGTGGGTGCAGTTGACGTTATGCCCTGTGAATGTGTGATCCCTTCATGATGAAGGGTGTGTGTTGATTGTTAAACACACCAAATGTGATTAATGAGGAATAATGGTTTTAAAAATTGAGATTTTGAGAATGAAATGTATTAAAGAAAATAAGGATTCTATCACACTCTAATTCAAAACTATTTTATTGAAACTTTATTTTTAAAAATACCAATTCACTAAGTCATTAAACTCACCCCCACCCTTATATCCATTTTCAGGTAACCAAGGGAAAACCTACAAAAAGACTTCCAGTTAACTACACCTGTAAGACAGGTATGTTTAGTTTAAATTTCATGCAGTTTTGATTAATGTTATTCCATGAAAAGTACAGGTTTAAAGGATGCCTTACTCCTCACGGTTTAAAGAAGGGGAAAACCCTTAATAGATTGGGAGAGTGGCGGGTTGATCATGAGAATCTGACCAAAGAGGGTCGTGGCGTGACAACTTCAGTGGTATTAGAGCCTTTTTTCTCGATTACATTATCAAGACTAGAAAATATAGTAACTAAAAGGAATGATTTAAAAATTTTCAGAATGGCTCCCAAGAAAGGAACCAAGAGAACTAGAGTCAGAGTCTCTAATAGTGCTCAACCACCCCTACTTGTGGAAACTCCACGAGGACCCTTACACCCCCTCCTAGACTTAGCTCAGAACACTAGATATTGTGTGAGAAGTTCACCCGTGTATTTAGGCAAGCTAACCTCGTCCCTGAGGTAGGCACCAATTCCCGAGTTGAACTAGAGGAAGTGCAATCTAATCCTCCTCCTGTTAGCCATCCCCCTCCAGTAGACATTCCGAGGAATCTAAAGACTCTACATCAACTGGGGTGTAAGCATTTCCTTAGAGAGAAAGATGGTAGTGCCACCATGGATTGGTAGGCAAATGTGAAGAAGTTGATGGGAATCATCAGGATACCACCATAGGACATGTTGATCCTAATAGAATTCTTCCTAGAGGGAAGTGCCAAACGGTGGTGGGACAATGTCCAAAACTTGCATACCTCCATCCCCATCTGAGAGCAACTTGAGGAGAGGTACGCGGAGGAGTACCTAGCTCCTCATTTGATTAATGAGAAAAAGCAAGAGTTCATTCAATTTCGGAAAGGGCTTAACTCCATATCAGAGTACAAAATAAAATTTAACGAGTTAAGACCCTTTGCTCCTGACCTAGCTAGGCCAGCAAATATATACCAGCAATTCATGGACGGTCTCAATATGGACATATGAGACTGTATGGGAGTACTAGGACGCCCCACGGACCTAGCAACAGTAATTAGTATGGCTCATGAGGGTGGGCAACTGGTGCAAACCCGATGCCGATGGATGGAGCAGACAACCAGAAAGGAGGATAAGGGTCAAAACCGTCAGGGAGGACGGAGGGAGCATAACGGTCTGAGATGGGGAAATAGGGTGGAGTTTCAAAAGAGGAAGGACATGCCACCACCTTCTCAGAGAGTAATCCCCACCTTGCCCCAAGGAAACACTCATTGTCCTAGGTGCCAAAGGCACCATGAGGGAGCATGCTTGACTTGCTTTGCATGCAGACAAGTGGGACACTTTGCAAAAGAATGCCCCACTCTCAGGGAGAACAAGTAGAGGAATACCCTTGGACCACCACAAGGGAACCCTAGGAATCTCAAGCCAGACACTACAACCAGAGTACTAGCTAGGGTATACAACCTCACCTAGGAAGAGGCTATGAAAGACCCTAGTATTGTAGCGGGTACATCCCAAAACCCTCCTAAGGAAAAGTTGTAATTGAAAGTTTTATTCAATAAAGGGAACCTTTCCCCTAAAATTATATGTTTCTTCAATCAGGGTACATGCAATTATGGGGTCAACAAGTCTACACCCTCTTCGATTCAGAAGCTGAGAGATCCTTCCTCAAAGAGTACTTAATTCCAAGCTTACCCTTAGAACTTACTCCTCTAGAACAAAGTCTCAACATACTAACACCCTTAGGAGAAGGGCTAAACAGGAACAAGCAATTAAAAGGAAGTGAGATAAAGATTAGGGAAATCAATCTCGAAGCAGATTTGATTCCATTGCCCCTGAAGGAGGTAGAAGTAATCCTTGGGATGGATTGGTTAAGCAACCATCATGCCAGGATGGACTGTGAAAAAAATACAATGACCTTCCACACTACCGAAACAACGGGTTAAAATTTTAAGGACATAGAAGAAAGGATGAAGTATTGTTGGTGTCCCATATAAAGGCCCAACAAATGATACATAAAGGTTGTACGACCTTCATAGCCATGGTCATCAACGAAGAGTCTGAAGAGAAGAGACTCGAAGACATTCTAGTGGTTAAACACTATTCACAAGTATTTCTGAAAGAACTACCTGAACTACCTCCAACTCTGCAAGTGGAGTTCACCATAGAAATTATCCTAGGAACAAACCCCATATCCCAATCCCCTTATCGCATGGCTCCAGCAAAATTGAAGGAATTGAAGGAACAATTGGACGAACTATTGGAGAAGGATTTTATATGTCCTAACTAGCCTCTATGGGGTGCCCCCGTCCTTTTCATAAAGAAAAAGGATGAAAGCATGAGACTGTGCATAGACTATAGGAAGTTGAATCAGGTCCCCATCAAGAACATATACCCACTTCCATGGATTGATGACCTATTTGATCAATTAAAAGGAGCAGCTTACTTCTCCAAAATAGTCCTTCGGTCGGGCTACCATCAACTTAGAATCTGAGAGGAGGACATTCCTAAGACGACATTTTGATCCTAATACAGACATTACGAGTTCAGAGTGATGCCATTTGGATTGACAAATGCCCCTGCAACTTTCATGGACTTAATGAATAGAGTGTTCCAACCACACTTTGATAGGTTCATGATAGTATTTATAGATGATATTCTCATATACTCATGAACTAGGTTGGAACATGAGGAACATTTGGCAATCAGCTTGGAGATATTGAAGGAAAACCACTTATATGCAAAATTCTCCAAGTGTGAGTTCTAGGTGTAGGAGGTAGGATTCTTAGGGCATATAGTGTCCAAGGATGGAGTCAAGGTAGATCCAACAAAGGTAGAAGCCATATCAGATTGGAAGGTACCCAGGAATCCTTCAAAGATACGGAGTTTCTAAGGTCTAGCAAGATATTATATATGGTTCATGCAAGACTTTTCTAAGATAGTAGCCGCTATGACTCGACTCACCAGGAAAGGAGTTGAGTATAAATGGGATGAAATCTATGAGAAGTCTTTCTTATAGTTGAAGACTTGATTGACAACTGCACTTGTACTCTCCCTTCTTGACCAAAGTGTGGGAGAGTACACTGTCTATAGTGATCTGTCCAAACAAGAACTAGGATGTGTACTGATGCAATAGGGAAAGGTTATCACCTATGACTCACGACAACTTAAGGTAAATGAGAGAAATTACCCAACCCATGAACTGGAATTAGCTACGATAGTGTTTGCCTTAAAGATTTGGCAACACTACCTCTACGGGGTTAAGTGTAGGATATACACTGATCACAAGAGTCTTATGTTTTTCTTAACTTAGAAAGATTTAAATCTTCGTAAGAGGAGATGGCTAGAATTGGTGAAAGACTATAACCTTATGATAGAATATCACCTTGGAAAGACAAATGTGGTGGCAGATGCCTTATGTCGCAAATACCAAACTAAGACAGCACAAATAAAGACAAGTTACATACCCTTGTTGCAACAGCTGGGGGGAATGAAGGTGGACTTGATGATGGACAAGCAGGAGAAATGCTTGTTGGCTAATATGGTGGTGTAACCCAGTCTGACCGAGTAGATTAAGGTCGAACAAAAGGCTGATAAAAAGTTCTAATCTTATTTGGACCTGGTTAACAGAGAAATGAAACCGGACTATGAATTGCAAGGTGACTAACCTATAAGGGTAAGATATGTGTGCCTCAAGATAAGGAGCTGAAGAGGTTAATTCTAGAATAGGCATACGATTCGGTGTATGCAATGCATCCAGACTACTCAAGATGTACCACACCCTCAAATAAGGATAGTGGTGGAAGGGAATGAAGAGGGACATTGCGGAATACATATTTAAACCCCGCACATTTGAGTTAAGGAAAACCGGGAAAAGAACCGGTCAAACTGAATAAGAAAACCAAACCAATTTACATTTGGGAATAAGCAATATCGAAATTTATAACTTTCGGGTGATTCAAAGGGTTCATTAAACATTGGAAAAGAAATGTAAGACAAACTAGAAAACAAAAACCAAATTGGTTCAGGTGAACTAGATTCCATAAGACAAACTCCTAGGAAGTATGATTTTTTGTAAACCGAAATTTCGGTAAAAAAATTTTATGAGAACGTACGGCTTATCATAAATAGACATCAATTAATATATATTTAATTATTGAAATTAATACCAATAATTTAATACCTAAATTAAATTATTGGAATTAATACAAATAATTTAATACCGAAATTAAATTATTGGAATTAATATCAAAATTAAATTATTGGAATTAATACCAATAATTTATGGCAATATTAATACTAGTAATAAATCTCGACCATTCAATACACGGGTTTTACAACTATATAAAGAGGTCATCCCCATTTCATTCTCCGCACAACTGAACACTTCTTTCTCTCTCTCTACTACTCCATTTCCCGATAAAGCTCGAACCAGAGCTTCGACTTGAACAAAGGTCAGGCTCTTTAGAACCGGGGAGAAGACAACTATCTGATAGCAAACTCTAGTCAATCCGAGAATCGTTGGAGAAGCGTCGACATGATGGAATAGTGAAGCAACTCCGGCGGACTGAAGCTGCCCTATTACAGCCAAGCTGAAATTGGCCATTTCAAGCTCTCCTCAGGCAAAACCAAGCCCTCCCAACACTTCCTCAGCCTTTCCACGGTCGAATTAGGACCGAAAGGTAAGCCAATTCGGCTCCCCTTTATAATTTTTGATCGGTGCTAGAGAGAGAGTCGATCGAATTTCAATGACGAAATTCTAATCCAATTCCGCATCAATTGATACAATACTTGATTTTAGGATGAACCTTAGGATGAGACCTATCTGCCCAAATCCAAAGCTCGGACTATCTTGCCTTCACCGGTGAGTAATTGAAGCTTTCTCTCTCTACAGTTTTTTTCCGGCAAAGCTCCGTTTGAGTTCGTTCCGACGTTAAAATCTGTGATTCAAAGTTTCTTAGAATCGTATGAACATACATGAACTCAATTTCAACTCCAATTTCAATAATTAGAAGTGTTTGATCGGTTAATTTGATGAAATCAAATTCGGTAGTGTTGAAGAGTTGAAATTGGGGGAAATTTTGGGGATTTTCGAAATTCAAAGGGGCCAAAATACAATTTTATGAAATTGAGGGTCAATTGGGCATGAAAATAATGTTGGAGGACTAATTGAGGAATTTTGGAAATTTTGGGGAAAAACTTACCATTTTTGTGAAAGAAGGGCAAAATGGTAATTTTGGAAAAATTGGGGAACCAAATTAGAAATTTGGAAAATTAAACCCCTTTTTGGTGAAATTGAATAAATTGAGGTCCCACGATAAATTTTAAAAGTTACGGGACTCAATTTGAGGAAAAACCAACATTAGGGACTTAAAGTTAAAGAGAAATAACTTTAGGGACCTAATTGCAAATAACTAAAAGTTTGGGTTTTCTCATTCATTAATGAATGAAGGTTGTTATGCCGAGTAATAATGAACAAGGTTGTTCATATCATGTGGGAATGTTAAATACTGGGAACGCCAGCAAGGACAAGCTCGCGTGAATACAAAGAACCAGTCTAGTGGAATTCACGGCATTAATGGGTGAGTGGGTTATTCACATCATACCCAGTTGGGATAATGAGCACAATTTAAAGTTAAAAACCACTTACCGATTGTGAGTGGGTTTACTAACATCATACCCGGTTGGGATGATGAGCACAACTTATACATCAAAACCACTTACCGGTTGTGAGTGGAAATTTTATATCATACCTAGTAGGGGATGATAAGTACCTCGGTATAAAAACCCACTGTTTAGTGGTATTTTAATCATCACCACTTAGAGAAAGTGATGTGAAAATTATGCGAAAAAAAAACTACTTACTGGTTGTAAGTAGATCATACCTGGTTGGTATGATGAGACTTCCTCGAAGGAAGATGAAAACCCGTTCATCGATTATGAACGGAGATGTCCTTATACTGGTTGGTATAATGGACAGTGAAAACCTATTTTGTCGGAAGTGTTCTCCCCTGACTGTATGCTAATGCTTAAACTATTTGGGAGACCTTCTCGATAGGAGCTCGAATAGCTCTGATAGGTCAGCGGCCTCGGTTTTGGAACTTGGGGGCTAAATGCCCGATTTTGAAAATCTTGTACAGTGGGCCCAAGGCTAGTTGGCACGAGCAGGAACTCGTAAATGAAAATGATATATGTGCCATAAAACTTAATAAGTGAATTGTTTGGCCTTGGTACCAAGATAGGACCGACATGCTTAGTCAACTAGCGGGAGTGCAACATGATAAGTCGATGGACTAGTCAAGACAAATAGTTGTGAGTTGAGTTGAGAGTCGGGGCCATTGGACAAGTGGCACCACAAATTACATGGCAATATAAGAAAACATTGTTTGTGCATGCACTGTAAGGATGGGATCATCAAGATACCCATGAGGGGTAGTGATGCGTCCTAAGGGCACTGGACGACCTGGTGGCTATAAGGACAGTTCGTCGTTCCAGGTGTCTGTGTGAAATCTGGAGTAGCACGAAGCGCATGAGACCGGGGTGGGGATAGGATGAGGTCTCTGTCCTCATACGGACATGAAGAAGTGATTTCGGGATTGTGGGTAGGTTGTCACGTACATCCACTCATTCTCAGGGTAGAAGTGGTCGTACTTCTATCTAGGTGGCAGGAAAAGTTGCTCCGAAGCCACTAGCGAGTTCAGTAGTGATACTGACTTTCGAATGTGTGTAACATTCATGATGAAGGATGTGTGTTGGGTGATGACACACCGTGGTAACTAAGAAATAATGGAAAAATCTAAATTTCTAAATGATGGGATTTTTGAAAATAAAGGAGTCTGGCACACTCCATATAAATGTTTTTTTAATAGTTAAAAGCTTTTAAAAACCCATTCACTGAGCAGTCGTACTCACCCCCTCCCTTATATCCCTTTCAGGAAATCCCAAAAAGCCTCCCTTTAAAGACCGTCAACTAAGATGCCTGTAAGACAGGTATGTAAAGTTTTAAATTTCATACAGTTTTGATTATGCTATTCCAGGAAAAAGGTACAAGTTAAAGGATGCCTTACTCTTTATGGTTTACAATAAGGGGAAACTCTTTAATAAACCGGGAGAGTGGTAGGTTGATCATGGGGATCCGACCAAATCGGGTCAGGGCGTGACATGCCTAACCCTACCAAGGACAGGAATCAAGTTAACCTAGAGGGGAATAGGACACAAAGTGAAAAACTGTCCCACATCGCTAGGAGTCAGGACAATATTTTTCAAGAATAAACACCCCACAACTATAGGAAATCTGAAAGGATACTATCCTAAGAAACGTAATTCCATTTGCAACCATAGATAAGAGGAAACTCTTAAAAATCTTAGCAAAGTGGTAAGAAGGAAAAAGGGGTAAAGGTAGGACATCAATAAAACCACAAATGGAACAAAGGATAGCTGAAGAGAATTCCCCCTTTAAGAAGAAAATCCAAACAATTTAGGAGCAAAGAAAGGAGTGCATCCACAAGAGAAGACAAGATGAACATTTGATGACAAACGGGACGTATTAGGATTACAGGAATAAATCACCTTGGAAAAAGCAACTATGTCAAATAGGAAGTTCGGACCAATAGGACAAGAGAAAGCAAGTCGTTACAACAAGATAGTTAGAGGGAACAAATGACGCCCTAAGGAAGACCGGGAAGTAGAAGAGACTACACCCTAAAAAGGTCAGTGAGATGGATGTTAAGGACAGGAGGACTCGAGAAACAGCTGCTAAGAAACTTAGACCAAACAAATGGTGGAGGCAAAGTAGTTAACGAACAAATACTTGGGAAAGCCATAATGTAAGTTCTGACAAAGAAGAGAGAGGCAGAAAGGTCAAATACTCGGGAAAAGAAGAATACAAGAAATCCTTAAAAGGACCAAGGGCCAATTAATGACTAAACTCAAGCCAAGAAAGGAATAGGCAAGCCTCTCCCACAATGATCTTGAAATAAGGAAGATTTGTACGCTCCCTAAAGAAATAGACAGGTATTAGGTACAAATAAGGATGCAAATAGAGGATAAAAGATATGCCTAAAAGATTTGAGGAGTAAAGGTAAATAGGAGAAGACGACATCAAGGGATGTCATTTAAGGGTAGAAATCCCCTAGAGCAAATGGAAGAAAAGAATGTCAGGGGAAAGGCAAAGAATCCTACCAAGGAAGGAAGCTCCGAAAAGACATGTGTATCCCAATTAAGAGGAAATGGAACCAACCCTTATTTAGGAAATGTTTTCCAAGGAAGGAAGTATTGTAATGGTCCATTATGACCTGTTTGGAGAGAATAGGAGAACCATGTAGAAAGAGGAAAACTAGTAATGGCGGACAGCCAAAGATAATGAACAAAACTGGATGGAGTGAACCTTCCCAAGCAAAGTAATCGACACATAGATCGAAAGCAATTATTGTAGAATGAAGAATCGTGAAGTGATTTATGAGCAAGTAAAAGTGGATTAAGGAAAAAGGAAGTTATTGAATAAGGGATGTCACTAAAGAAGAGAAAGGACATAAGAAGGAAAAAAGATCCTCGTATGTCAATAATCATCAGGAAACCCAATGATTGGAATTGAAAGGACCCAATAAAAACGTTTGGAAATGATGAGTAGGTAAGAGAAATCCATGCGGTTATGTGAGACATAACTTCAAAGGCATGATGGATAAGAGGATAACGGCAAAAAGGATAGTTGAGGAATGCTATCAAAAGAAAAGAGGGATCAAGTTATATGATCCCTGAAAGGTCAAAAAAAAAAAAAGCTAAGAGAGACCCTCAAGGAGATGTTCTAGAAATCTAATGGACAAAGACAGGTCCTAGAAAATGCCATGCTGTAAGGGGTATGTAAGCCCAAAAATCCCGAGGAGAATATGACTCAAAGTAAGAAAGAGTCGGCTAATAAGCATGACGAGGTCGAATATAAAAATTTGGACTAAAGTTATAATAGACAATGAATGGAGGAAGGGTCAAAATGGGATGAAAAAGTGAGAATAAAGAAAACCGTGGAAACCAGTACGTAACGCCCGAAAAAACATTGAGCTAAAAGTTTCAACAACCAAGGGGTTAACTAGACATGAGAATGGTTGGTATCTTGGAATTTCCAATCTTGAGTACAGAACCTCAAAGGGAAGAATGTGCTCTAAGTAAAGAAAGATATAAATCTAAGAATATACCCTGAAGGGAGTAAATAATATAAAGGAAAAGAAATTCATTAAGTGAAGGATGTAAAAAGGACTAATTAAAAGAACAATAGAAGACTTTGCATGTTAAGCAAACACCAAATGAGCATCAAAGGAAATGATTACTCATGCAAGGATGTTAACTAAGTTTTGGGGACAAAACTCCTAAAAGGAGGGGAGAGTTGTAAACCCCGCACATTTGAGTTAAGAAAAACCGGGAAAAGAACCGGTCAAACTGAATAAGAAAACCAAACCATTTTACATTTGGGAATAAGCAATATCGAAATTTACAACTTTCGGGTGATCCAAAGGGTTCATTAAACATTAGAAAAGAAACGTAAGATAAACTAGAAAACAAAAACCAAATTGGTTCAAGTGAACTAGATTTCATAAGAACTTCAAAGTTAAATGTGCTTACTTGAGAGTAGTGTGAGGATGGGTGATCTCCTGGGAAGTATGATTTTTTGTAATCCGAAATTTCGGTCAAAAATTTTTATGCGAACGTACGGCTTATCATAAATAGCCATAAATTAATATATATTTAATTATTGAAATTAATACCAATAATTTAATACCTAAATTAAATTATTAGAATTAATATAAATAATTAAATACCGAAATTAAATTATTGGAATTAATACCAATAATTTATGGCAATATTAATACTAGTAATAAATCTCGCCTATTTAATACATGGGTTTTACGACTATATAAAGAGGTCATCCCCATTTCATTCTCCTCACACCTAAACACTTCTCTCTCTCTCACTACTGCTCCATTTCCCGGAAAAAGCTCGAACCAGAGCTTCGACTTGAACAAAGGTTGGGCTCTTTAGAACCGGGGAGAAGACAGCTATCTGATAGCAAACTCCAGTCAATACGAGAATCGTTGGAGAAGCGTCGACGTGATAGAATAGTGAAGCAGCTCCGGTAGACCGAGGCTTCCCTATTTCGGCCAAGCTGAAATCAGCAATTTCAAGCCCTGCTCAGGCCAATCCAAGCCCTCCCAACACTTCCTCAGCCTTTCCACGGCTGAATTAGTACCGAAAGGTAAGCCAATTTGGCTCCCCTTTATAATTTTCGATTGGTGCTAGAGAGAGAGTCGACCGAATTTCAATAACAAAATTCTAATCCAATTCCGCATCAATTGATGCGATTCTTGATTCGAGAATGAACCTCAGGATGAGAGCTATTTGTCCAAATCGAAAGCTCGAACTGTTGTGCCTTCACCGGTGAGTAATCGAAGCTTTCTCTCTCTCTAGTTCATTTTTCGGCGAAGCTCCGTTTGAGCTTGTCCCAGCATTAAAATTTGCGATTCACATTTATGAAGAATCGTATGAACATGTAGAAACTCAATTTCAACTTCAATTTCAACAATTAGAAACGTTTGATGGGTCAATTTGATGAAATAAAATTCGGTTGTGTTAATAAGTTGGAATTGGGGGAAAATTGGGGGTTTTCAAAATTCAAAGGACCAAAATGAAATTTTATGAAATTGAGGGTCAATTGGGCATGAAAATAATGTTAGAGGACCAATTGAGAAATTTTGAAATTTTTGGGGCAAAATTTACCATTTTTGTAAAGGAAGGGCAAAATGGTAATTTTGGAAAAGTTGGAGGACCAAATTGAAATTTTGGGAAATTAAACCCCTTTTTGTGAAATGGAATAAATTGAGATCCTATGATAAATTTTAGAAGTTTCGGGACTCAATTTGAGGAAAAATCGATATTTGGGACTTAAAGTTAAAGAGAAATAACTTTAGGGACCTAATTGCAAATAAATGAAAGTTTGACTTTCTCATTCATTTGGAATGAATGAAGGCGATTATGTCGAAGGATAATGGTAAGTACCTCGGTATAAAAACCCACTGTTTAGTGGTATTTTAATCATCACCACTTAGAGAAACTGATGTGAAAATCATGCGAAAAAAAAACAACTTACCAGTTGTAAGTAGATCACACCCAGTTGGTATGATGAGACTTCCTCGAAGAAAGTTGAAAACCTGTTCATCGGTTATGAACGGAGATGTCCTTATACCGGTTGGTATAATGGACAGTGAAAACCTATTTTGTCGGAAGTGTTCTCCCCTGACTGTGTGCCAATGCTTAAACTATTTGGGAGACCTTCTCGATGGGAGCTTGAATAAGCTCTGATAGGCCAGGGGCCTCAGTTTTGGAACTTGGGGGCTAAATGCCCGATTTTGAAAATCTCGTACAGTGGGCCCAAGGCTAGTTGGCATGAGTAGGAGCTCATAAACGAACATGATATATGTGCCATAAAACTTAATAAGTGAATTGTTTGGCCATGGTCCCAAGATAGGACCGACATGCTCAGTCAACTAGCGGCAGTGCGACATTACAGGTCGACGAACTAGTCAAGACAAACAACTACGGGTTGAGTTGAGAGTCGGGGCCATTGGACTAGTGGCACTACAGATTACATGGCAATATAAGAAAACATTGTTTGTGCATGCACTGTAAGTACGGGATCATCAATACTCCCATTAGGGGTAGTGAAGCGTCCTAAGGGCACTCGACGACCTAGTGGCTATAAGGGCAGTTCGTCGTTCCAGGTGTCTATGCGAAATCTGGAGTAGCACCAAGCGCAGGAGACTGGGGTGGGGACAAGATGAGGTCTCTGTGCTCATACGGACACGAAGAAGTGATTTCGGGATTGTGGGTCGGATGTCACGTACATCCACTCATTCCCATGGTAGAAGTGGTTGTACTTCTATCCGGGTGGCAGGAAAAGTCACTCTGAAGCCACTAGCGGGTTCAGTAGTGATACTGACTTGCGAATGTGTATAACCTTCATGATGAAGGATGTGTGTTGGGTGATGACACACTAGTAACTAAGAAATAATAGAAAAACCTAAATTTTTAAATAAAGGGATTTTTTTTAAAAGAAAGGAGTCTGGCACACTCCATATAAAGTTTTTTCTTAAAAGTTAAAAGTAGACCTTTGAAAACCCATTCACTGAGTAGTCGTACTCACCCCCTCCCTTATATCCCTTTCAGAAAATCCCGGAAAGCCTACCTTGAAAGACAATTAACTAAGATGCCTATAAGACAGGTATGTAAAGTTTAAAATTTCATGCAGTTTTGATTATGCTATTCCAGGAAATAGTGCAGGTTTAAAGGACGCCTTACTCTTTATAGATTATAATAAGGGGAAACCTTTTAATAAACTATGAGAGTGGTGGGTTGTTCACGGGGATCCGACCAAACCGGGTCGGGACGTGACAACATAAACCGATGTTTGTCCTGTCAGTAGATAAAGGTTGAGCATTAGAAACCATTAGGACTGCTGCAACCCTTGCCAATTTCAGAATGGAAATGGGAGCACATTACCATAGACTTTGTCACAGGACTATCTATGACAAGGAATGGTCAAGACGCAATTTGGGTCATCATGGATAGATTGACCAAATCAACTCATTTCCTCCCTATAAAAGTGATAGATACAGTGGAACAATTGGTTGTCTTATACATGAGGGAGATAGTAAGACTCCATGGTGTTCCGGTGATTATAATATCAGATAGAGACCCGAGATTCACTTCAAGGTTCTCGCTAAGCTTACAAAGTGCCATGGGAACTAAGCTCCACATGAGCACAGCGTTTCATCCTCAGAGCGATGGATAGTCTGAGCGAACAATTCAAACCTTGGAAGACATGCTAAGGGAATGCGTACTCATCATGAACAAAGGTTGGGAGGAATACTTGTGCCTAATGGAATTTGCTTACAATAATAATTATCATGCTAGTATTCAAATGGCTCCTTATGAAGCCCTTTATGGACGACCATGTCGTACCCCTCTATTTTGGGAAGAAGTGTGGAAAAGGAAGCTGGAAAGGGCAGAGCTAATTGAAGATGCCATAGAGAAAATAAAGTTAATCAGGAGTTGCCTTAAGACTGCTCAGGACAAGCAAAAGAGTTATGTAGACAAAGGTATATTAATCCATATCCCCATGGAGGGGAATACTTGGGTTTTAAAAACGGGGAAAGTTGAAACTAAGGTATATTAATCCATATCCCATCATTCAAAGGATAGGACTGGTGGCCTATAAATTAGAACTACCTCCAGACATGCAGATAATAGATGACGTATTCCATATCTCGGTACTTCAGAAGTACCAGATTGATCCTAGCCCTGTATTGGACCAACCTCCACCAGAGCTAGAAGAGAACTTGACCCATCAAACAGAGTTGGTACAAATCATCGATCAGAGGGATAAGAACTTGAGAAATAAGAGGATTCCCATGGTAAAAGTTCTTTGGCAAAATAGACCCGTGCAAGAAGAGACATGTGAAACTGAAAGTGTGATGAGGGAAGGATACCCTCAATTATTTAACATATAACTGTTTTTGGGACAAAACCCCTAAAAGGAGAGAAGAGTTGTAATCCCCGCCCTTTGATAATAAGAAAACCAAGAAAAAAACCGATTATTTCCAAAGAGAAAACTGAGTTAGTTTATAAACCGAAACCGATAGAGAAAAGTTAAACTGGGAAATTTATGGATACTAAGTGACATAAAGAGTCACAAAAGTCATGATAAAGGACTTTAGGGTGAATAGGAGGTAGAAACCAAACTGGTTCGGGTGAATTAGATTGAACTGGTTTGAACCATTATTGAACTAGTTTAAAAATTTATTTTTCTAGTTAGCTTAGAAAATTCAAATAGGAGAATTTAGGCCACCATTTGATAGAGAATGAATTTAGTTAAATTTTCAAATTTTTAATTTTGAAAAACTCGATCAAATAGGGCCTGAACCAGCCAGTTTAAGTGTTGAACCTAGCTTGGATCGGTCCAGTCCAATTTAGAATAGTGTCGCCTTCTTCCTTTAGATGATAACACTATTCACTCACCAAAAAATCGAGCAGCACCGGCGAAGATGAAATATCTCCAGCCAGGGAGTTTCAGGCCATGAATGACTGTCATTAAGGTGCCAATCGAATGGCCAAGAAGTCCCTAAGCTTACTATATAAAGAGCCCATCCTCATTCATCCTCATCACACATGAAAACTGCACCCTCTCCCTACTGCTCTATTTTTTGGTGAAGCTCAAACCAGAGCTTCAAATTAGGCATTTTTCTAACCCAAAGAAGGCGTGGTCAAGTTCTTTAGATCAGGGGAGAAGTCAGCTACACGATGTAGTCTTCATTTGCTCCAAGGATCGCCAAAGAAATGTTGGCTTGATAGAATAGTGAAGTAGCTCTAGCAGACCGAAGCTGCCCTATTTTGGCCAAACTAAAAATGGCCAATTCGAGCCCTTCTCAGGCCAAACCAAACCCTCCCAACTCTTCCACGACCCTCATACACTAAATTAGAGTGGAAAGGTAAGCCAATTTGGCTCACCTCTTTAAATTATGATCAGTGTTAGAGAGAGAACCAGTGGAACTTCAATGACCAAATTCTCCATCAATTTGACATGAATTGATACGATTCTTAATCCTAGGAGAAAGCTTAGGACAAGAGCCATCTACCCAAATTGAAAGATTGGACCCCCCGCGCCCCGATGGTAAGCTTTCAAAGCTTTCTCTCTCTACCTCCAATTTTCCAACAAAGCTCCATTTGAGCTCGTTCCAGTGTCAATTCATGTGATTCAAGTGCAATTAAATCATATGGATGTGTAGAAACTCAAATCCACCTTCAATTTCAATAATTAACTTTGATTGATCAGTCAATTTGAAGAAATCAAATCCGGTCATGTTGAAAGGTTGAAATTGGGGGAAAATTTTGGGAAATTTTGAGAATTTTAAAAATTCAAGGGATTAAAGTGCAATTTCCTAAAATTGAGGGCCAATTGGGCATGGAAAAGAGGTTGGAGGACCAATTAATCAATTTTTGGAAATTTGGCGGGAAATTTACCATTTTTGTAAAGTAAGGGCAAAATTGTAATTTTGGAAAAGTTGGGGACCAAATTGGGAATTTGGGAAACTTGAACCCATTCTCGTAATTTTGAATAAATTGATGTCCCAAAGTAAATTTTTGAACTTTTGGAACTCAATTTAGGGAAAATTGGCATTAGGGACCTAAAGTTAAAAAAAAAAAAACTTTAGGGACCTAATTGCAAATAATTGAAAAGTTTGGGTATTTTACCCATTTGTTATGAATGAAGGCTATTTAGGCCAAATGATAATGAACAAGGATGTTCATATTGTGTAGGAACACGAAGTAACAGGAAACATCAGCCAAGACAAGCTTGTGTAGAGGCAAAAATCCGGTTGAGAGGAATTCATTGCAATCACGAGTGAGTAGTATTTTCACATCATACCCGGTTGGAATGATGAACAACTCGATAATAAAAACCCACAACTATGTGGAATTTTAATATCACACCTAGATGGGGCAATGTGAGAAAACATACGGAAAAACTACTTACCGGTTGTAAGTAGATCATACCCTATTGGTATGATAAACTTCCTATAAGGAAGTAGAAAACCCATTCATCGATTATGAGCGGAGATGTCCTCACACACGGTTGGTGTGATGTACAGTTGGAATATTATTTGTTTGGAAGTGCTCTCCCCTGACTGTGTGCCACTGCTTAAACTTTTTGGGAGACCTTATTGACGGGATCTCGAATAGCTTAGATAGGCTGGAGGCCTCGGTTTTGGAACTTGGAGGCTAATATGAACGATTTTGAAAATCTCATATATTAGGACCAAGGCTAGTTGGAATGAGCAGAAGCTCGTAAAAAACATGAAATTAAGCTATGAAAACTTTTCTGAATGATGTGTTTGGCCATGGTACCAAGATAGGACCGACATACTCGATGGACCAGTGGCAGTGCGGCAAGACAAGTCAACAGACCAGTCGAGACAAACAGTTATAGGTCAAGTTGAGGGTCGGGGCCATTAGACTAGTGGCACCAAAGATTAAATGTCTTATGAGGAAAACTACTGTTTTGTTCATGCACTGAGGTATGGGACCTTCAAGATGCCTAAGTGGGGTATTGATGCATCCTAGGGGTTATTGGACGACATGGTGGATATAAGGGTAGATTATCGTGCCAGCAATCAAGGAAGCTCGATGTAGCTTCATGCACAAGAGACTGGGGTCGGGTCGGGATGAGGTCTCTATCCTCATATGGACATGGAGTTTCTTTACGGGATTGAATGTCAGATGTGGCTTCTATCTAGGTGGCCGATAAAGTCACTCCGATGCCACAAGTGGGTGTAGTGGATATGCTACCTTGTGAATGTGTGATCCCTTCCTAATGAAGGGTGTGTGTTGATTGTTAAATACACCGACTGTGATTAATGAGGAATAATGGCTTTAAAAATCGAGATTTTGAGAATAAAATCTCTTAAAGAAAATAAGGAGTCTAACACAATCTAATTCAAAAGCTATTTTATTGAAACTTTATTTTTAAAAATAATCATTCACTAAGTCATTGAACTCACTCCCTCCCTTATATCCCTTTTCAGGTAACCAAGGGAAAACTTAACCAAAGACTTCCAGTTAACTACACCTGTAAGATAGGTATGTTAAGTTTAGATTTCATGCAGTTTTGATTATTGTTATTCTAGGAAAAGTACATGTTTAAAGGACACCTTACTTTTCACGGTTTGAAGAAGGGGAAAACCCTTAATAAATCGGTAGAGTAACGGGTTGATCATGGAGATCTGACCAAATCGGGTCGGTGCGTGACAAGGACAAAGGCCTAATTACCCAATGGGGTAGACCTGGAAAAACATCGTGGACAGGCCAAGGGTAGACCTAACCATCCCACGAGATAACCAAAGGGTTATAACATAGTACCCCAAGGTCGAGGGACAAAAAAGCAAGGTTGTGACGAAGGAATGAAACATCCCGACCCTAGAGACTAGGAAAAGGTAGAGGGAAGGAGCCAGCAAGCATGGAAATTCTAAAGTCAAACGGGATAGTTACGTAAGGAAGTCACATCGAGAGAATCAGAATTGGAGAAGGACAATGAATGGAAAGGACAAATCAATCGCAGTATGGAAAATAAATGAGAGGCACGAACCCCAACACACGAGGAGGAACACAAGCCCAAAAAGGAAGGATCAACACTTAGGACCACCAACCCCAAGGAAGGATTGGGTAGTAGGGCGAAGTGAGACAAAGTGACTATCTAGATAAAGTAACTAGGACTAGTAAGGGAGGACTCGAGTCCTCGAGGATGGAACCAAAGACCACACCAGTTCCATGCAGGAACAAACTTCACGGGAGGGAGAAGTCTCGTGAAGGACAACTGCAACGGGAGGGAGATAAATTCAAATGAGCACTGCCATCGACAAAGGTAATGACCCCAAATCTCATAAGGAGCTGGACACTCACATTCTCGAGAACCTTGGAGCATGGCCATGACAAAGGGAATCGGGACCCTAGAAGTAAGAGAATCTAGCAACAAAGTGGCCTAGGCGAAACAGAGCACAACAACAAGAGAGAGTATACCCTAAGGACCAGAGCAAAGGGACGTGATTCCAACTGTAAGACAAGCCGGGCCTAAGGCTCGGGATGGAACCATAGGCTTAAGAGTCGCACTGTTAGGGATAATCAAGTTAATCATCAATGGGGAAAGAACTCGAGTAACCAAGGTGGGGCTCGAGGGCCAGAAAAAGGGAAGTGAGTTGAGAAAGGCAAACACAATAGTAGGTTGGACATGGTGTCATACCAATGAAGGATGTAAACGAACCCAAGCACAATGGGAGGTATCGAAACCCTAAAACCCAGGAGACACCCCGGAATGAAAGTCCAACCCCAATCTATTGGTAGTATCGGACCGGTGAGGCTTTGCGAATGCCAAGAAAAAGGGGACAAGTTAAACTCACTAAATCCCGGAGAGTGGGAGAAGTGAGGCAAAGAGAGTAACTTAAGCCAGTAAGATATCAACTTATCCCCTAAGAAAGTCACGTTAGTACCTCTTTAGAAAGAAAAAATAGGCAACAGAGTTTTGAGGATAAAACTTCTAAAAGGAGGGGAGAGTTGTAAAACCCATCCTTTGGGACCCAAGAAAATCAGGAAAAGAACCGGTATAGGGTTATACATAAAGAAATGAGTCGTTTAATGAACGAAAAATAACTAAAATTGGAAATCATAAAATCCCAAGTGACCAAAAATTTACAAAAATTTTGAGAAAGAACCGACAAATGAAATTAAGGAGAGAACCGAACTGGTTCGGGGTGAAGCGAACCCAAACCGAACCAAACCAACATGAACCATAGTAAACCGGTTCACAAATTCATTTTTATAGATGGATTAAAAATATCAAATTGGAAAATTGAGACCACCATTAGATAGAAAATAAATTTAGATTAATTTAGAGACTTTTAAATTTGAGAAAATCGGTCAATGGACAACTGGCACCCTATCAGCATGCCATGTGGACACGAACAGCCAATGAGAGGCTACCACTTGTCCGATCAATGGGTCAACAGCTAGCGTGGTGGCCGAGCTGATACTCCACATCAGAAAAACTGACCAATCACGGCGCGACATGTGGCATGACCACCACGTCATCGTCTTCAACCTTTAGACGCTGACAAAGAAGAGAGAGAGAGGGAGTCATCGGAAAAGATGAAGTATCAAGCGACTCAAAAAATGCTCCGATTAGGCCTCCACTGGTCAAGTTAGAGGCCGAATCTTATGCTAGCGGGTAGCCTGAACGGTTGTCAAGCACCCTATATAAAGAGCACCCCCTTATTCATTCTTAGCATCCCACAATCAAACAAAGAAGAAGAAGAGTGAGTTTTCCGACGAGCTTCAAACTAGAGCTCTGACGATGGGCAAAACTTCCACCAAAAGAGCTCTGAACGATGGCATTGGAACCAGGGAAGAGTTCTCTAGCTCCAGACCTTCTCAAAACAGTGAGAGGGTGCTCAGAGAGGGTGTAGAGAATTGCACAGTGAAGCTGCTTTGGAGCTCGAAGCAGTGAGCTCCTGCCCACCACCATCTCACACCTTCCGGCCCTTCCACCACACACATTAGCCACCACTGATCGTCTAAAACCCTCCCCAACACCCCTACATGCCTAGGTAAGTTAAATTCTGCCTCCCCTCATCTGAATTTCCAAATTTCATAGTAGCACCAACCGAAACTTCTCTCTTCAAATTCCCGCAAAGCCACAACGAATTGCAGTAGAATTTGATCCTACTAGATCCTCCTCGACTAGCTCTTACTGCCCCTACCTCAAGCTCCGACAACCACCCCACCATAAATAAGAAATGCAATGTAAACCTCATTCTTTGATAATAAGAAAATCGACAAAAGAACCGGTCATTTCCAAAGAGAAAACTAAGTCGGTTTATAAACCGAAACCAATAGAGAAAGGACAAACTAGGAAATTTATGAATCCCGAGTGATCTAAAGTGTCACAAAAGTCATGATAAAGGACTTCAGGATGAATTGGAGGTGAAAACCAAACTGATTAATGTGAACCAGACCTGAACTGGATTGAACCAGTTTGAACAACTACTTTACCAATTCCTAAATTCATTTTTCTTTGTAGCTTAGAAAATTCAAATTTGAGAATTGAGGCTATCATTTGATAGAGAATGAATTTAGATAAATTTAAAAATTTTAATTTTAAAAAACTCGGTTGAATGGAGCCTGAACCAGCCGGTTTAAGCATTGAACCCGATTCAGACCGATTTGGTCCAGTTCGGAATAGTGTCATCTTCTTCCTTCAGATGACAACACTGTTCACTTGCTAGAAAATTGAGTAGCACCAGTGAAGATGAAAAGTCTCTGGCCAGGGAGTTTCAGGTGATGACTGACCACCATTAAGGCGCAAATCGGACGACCAAGAAGTCCCCAAGCTTCCTATATAAAGAGCCCCTTCTCATTCATCCTCCTCACACCTAAAAATGCCACTCTCTTCCTACTGCTCCATTTTCTTGTGAAGCTCGAACCAAAGCTACGACTTGGGCATTTTTCTAAGCCAAAGAAGGCGTGGTCAAGTTCCTTATTAATGTTATTATATGAAAGGTACATGTTTAAAGGACGCCTTACTCTTCACGATTTAAAAGAAGGGGAAAACCCTTAATAAATTAGGAGAGTGGCGGGTTGGTCATGGGGATCTGACCAAACCGAGTCGGGGCGTGGCATGCAAGCTTTCTCTCTCTACTATGAATTTTTCGACATAGCTCTGACATGGCATAAAACTCAGCCAAATTCATAAATTCGAAGTGCAGGATGATCAAGGGAAGTTGTAAGAGGCGATTAGAAGCAAGAATCGAAGAAAATAAGGACTTACAAGCGGCCAATTAGATGAGGTAATATTTGAAGTGCCACATGCTTGAATTGGGAAAGAAGCTGAAGGGCAATTTGGGGATTTTGGGGGACTTTTGTGTAATTTTCAAAAATTTCAAGGCTAAACGACAATTTCACAAAATTGAGGGTGTTTTCATAAAATTCACCCCAATTGAGAGTCAATTGGACAATTTGGACAAATTTGGGGTAAATTGGAAATTTTGAAAAGTTAAGGGATCAAATTGTAATTTTTAGAAAATTAAGGTCTAAAAGGCAAATTCGGTAAATTAAGGATCAATTAGTGAAATTGAAAGAGTTAAGGACCTAAAAAGAGTAATTGGGAACCTAGGGTCCCAATAGAGAGTAAAGGGAAATTAAGGACCCATGTACAATTTAAGCAAAGTATGGGGCCCTAGGTGTAGATATGAAAAAGTATGTGACCCATTCATCACCCTGTCCTAATACAATCACTCTCACCCTGCAGGAACGGATTACTCGAGCACCAGTCCTAGAAGTGCTCGGAGGAGAGAGATTCCGTCGGCGCGACCCCGCCGAGATCATCGGGTGAGTGGAAACCGCTATGACGTCCATTACGATTGGAATGATGGTTTAGCTTTGAAAACTATTTTCTCGAAATTACCATCTCCTGAATGAGCAACTCTCCTTAAAACATTTGTGAGCTAATTTCGTGCTTAGGCTCGAGATGCCAATGGGCCCAAGGCCGATGGATACGGATATGAACCCGTCAAAAACAAACATGTGATATTTGAGGCTAAAAGACCTGAATAATGGGAACCTTGTGTGATACCCATCAAGCCAAGCTGAGTTGTCAAGCTTGTTGGGCAGAACCGTTGCTCTGCTGAAGCCAGGTCATCGAACCTGTTGGGCCAGTATGTGAGGTGGGCCGAAGCCAAACCGAAAGACTATTGTGCGAGAGGGCCAAATAAAATGGCTATAATTTAGAAAGCTTGTTGATTGTGCCTGCAATGTGATGTTCGGGTCATCATGACATCTGCCATGAGGTAGTGATGGAGCCCAAGGATTGTTGGACGACCTAGGGAGCATAAGGACAGTTTTGTCATTCAGTAGGGGGAATGAGGTCTCATCCCACTAAGCGGACATGGCGGAAAATTTTGGAGGTTTGATGTCGGACTATTAATGTTCACTCAAACTCCAAGTAGAGGCAGTATCTCTCTATTAGGCTGGATGGTAAAGGTACTTTGGTCCACAAGTAGCACGGTCGAGGACCGTCCTGCGAATATGTGATCCCTCCTATGATAGGATGGCGGTTGTTGATCATGTGATTGTGTGAAATAACAAAAGGAATTAATTTAAAAGACAGAAAAGATGAATTCAAGTAAAACGTTATATTAGTTTCCCTCATTGAGTGCTTTACTCACCCCCTCTCTCACCCCTTTTTAGAATAACACCTAGACATGAATTTTTCGAACGCGCTCAAGCCCTCAAGGTACGCTTCCTACCCTAACTCAAAGTAAGGGTTCAAACGTAAATATGCCTTCACCTTCCTTGTGTCATACGGGTAGCTATACCTGGATGATGTAGGAAGGGGTGGCGGGTTGATCACGGACTCTGACCAAACCGGCTTGGGGTATGACATCATCAATCCAAAGCTTGTCCTAAGTAGTATATTGATTAATGAAATTACGTTCGAGTATGTCTCATTTAACCTAGATATCATCGAACTCCTCGGGTTCTTATGGATCGAAACACCTAAATTAAAAGGGTAAATGCCATTGTTCGGTGAAAGTACATTCATGTGAACATCGTCTTACTTCTTTTTTTAAGTAATTCATTCACATATGAAATTACTCAAATTTAAATTTTACCATCCGTCTCATTTCATTTATCATATCTTTCCATTGTAGGTTTTGAACGATCTGTGGGAAATCCTCTTTCTGTAGGTTTATTCATCATTGGATCTTGTAATCTTGCCTATTATTAAAAATAAAAAAATCTTACCACTTTTATTCATATGTTTCGCTTATACACTTATTTTTTATAATTAAATGATTTTTTCTTATAAATTCAAAAAACTCTTTTATTTTTTACTCATTTATTTTTTTATATTAATTGAAATTATGAACAAATCATTTTAATGAAGTATTTTAACTTGAGGAATACTCAATCAATTCAACAACGTTTCAAAATACAATTAAAAAATAATTTAAGTGTATCTATAAAGATACTCTAATAAATATAAAAAAAGAATGGAAATTTAATATAGCATAACAAATAAATATAGAATTTTGTACTTTTTTATTTTTCTTTATTTATACTTTTTTATTATTGAAAGGAAACTAGATAGAATAAAAAAAAAGATTTATTGTTGTTTATTTATAGTGAACTAAAATAATAAGAAAATATAAATAAGAAAAAAAGATATGCTAGAATTTGTCCTACAACCTGTATTCTAATATCAACTTATATGAATATCACAAATATATTAACAACATTTTACCCTAAATATAAAAAAAATTCTAATATTTTAACAGAATAAGTAAAAAGAATATATTATACATTTTTACATGAGAAATAAGTTACGGGATAGATACATCAAAACAAACTAATCTAAGAATAACTTTTAAAAAATATTAATAATAAGACCAATTAATTGAATGCCACAAGTAATAAATCTAACAATTAACAAGTAAAATTTTCACAATAAGAAAAAAAAGAAGTTAAAAATATCATAATATTCAATTAAAATATCGCATTTACAAAGTTGCGAAATGTATTTTTTTTGTAATCACATATAACTACTAAACATCCTAAAATAAGTAAATAATATCTTATTAGTGGCATATAAACTAATAATTACTTATCTAATGTAAATATATAAGATATTTAGTGTAGGGTACTTTAAAAATATTTGAGTGTGATATATTATATTATAAAGATCTAAAATAAGAAATATAATCTTTTATTTTTTTTAATTTGAACCTGAATTAGGGATTTTTTATGGTATTGTATTTAGTTTGCTTTTGCGGTCATCTTTTCGATCAATACATAAAATGCTTTAATTGATTTTTTTGGTATTTAAAAATGTGTTATGCGATATCATACAACACATTTCCTAGCAAATTATTTATTTATATTTCATTTTTTATTATAATTTATATTTCATTTTCGATTAATCGTTATTACAAATTCGTATTGTACCTAATTTAATTAATATCAATTTAAATAAGTATTATTCAATATTTCATATAAAAAAGCAAGAAGGAGGTGTGTATAGAGTCTTCCAAGAGCCATAATACATTTGCTAATGTACGTTATACCTTTTCTTATTCGAATACATGGTCTTAGGATCAAATTCAATGCGGGCATCATGCATATTAATTGGCTGGTTTCGATAAATACAAAAAGGAATCAACCAAAATCAGCAGGGAAAAGGTGCTAGTGGACATTAAGAATATGAACGAAAGAAATCAAAAGCATCTTCTAAACCCACCTTTTCATTATTAGATCTGCTTATATGTTCGACTCTATGTGGCTCACAGGGACATACATGCTAGCAGTCTACAGAACTCTCTTTGCTTTAGCTTTTGTCTTATAAACTTCCAACACATAGTAGGGCTTAGTGCCCCATCTACTCTTCATTATCTGCCCATTTTGATATTGTCATCAACTTAGTTATTAGTGTGAGGGTTGTGGGAAATCAGACAGAATTCTCTCATCTTTTACATGGATTAATTAGTACATATTATTGTCATGTACAAATCACCTTAATCAACAATCTCCAACCCTCAAATATCTAACGGAGAGAGCATAAGAAGATTAATTCGAAGGAAAGGTAAAAAAGATTGAGGCAGCAATAAGATCATCCTAGAAGGTAGAACTTTATTGTTTTCTTGATCTCCTTTCAGCATGATTTATGCTCCCAGCTGGTCAAGTGGTGCTGTTAATTTGCATTCATACAAAGCCTTGGTAGTCATCTCCTTCTCGAACCTCCAAATGTAATTCAAGCCAACCAGCAGCTCAGAAATGGCGGCCTCCGCCTTGTCCTTACTGGCAAAGTAAAGAGTTTGCAGCAGAAATACACTGTTGTTTCCATTGCTGCTGCTACTGATGCTACTGTTCTTAGCCATCTTCTGCTGCTGCGATGAGCAGCTCTGTGGGTCGAAGTTCCTCTCGCTCTGCCACTTGATCGTGTTGTGCGCCAGTGGCGACAACCACCCAAGGATCCTCCAAATGGCGTCATCCCACTCTGCCGCTAGCCCTGCTTCCACCACCCACATTCTCACGCCCCTCAGCCTGCTCCGAAGAGCCGACCGGATGCTTTCCGGCAGCATCGAGTAGAGATCCTCCCTCGCGTCGAGCCCGATCAGCTGAGGCGACTGGATCATCTTCTCGATCACGATGATCAGCCCCGCATAGTGGTGGGCCAGCGCCGCACCCCCCAGCGTGGTTGCTGGCGGCCTCAGCGCCTTTGAGTTGCTCTCGAAGAACCCGTTGGCCTTCACTCCACCGCCCTCCTCGGCCTTATTCATTTTCCGGCCAGGGAGGATGGCAGCCGAGGCCGGGAGGCTCCAGGAGATCGGGTTAGTGTAGTCTTCCCTGAGGCAGAACACGAGCTTGATCCTTGCGAGGACCGTGAAGGCCAATCGGACGAGCATTAAAGTGGCGGAGTCGCAGCTGTGACCCCAGAGGGACCTCTTCTGGAGGCTCTTCACCTCCTTCCTCTTGCAGAAAATCTTCTGCCGGAGATCCAATGCCATAGAAGATTGATAGCTGGAACCAGCTGTTATCTGCAGGGTCTTCTTCAGGCTACCCTCCAACGCCGCCACCTCGTGGATCGCTCTCTGCAAGGATGCCGTGGCTTTCACATACCGATCCGCCTTCTTAGCCATTGACTCCATCTCTTTCAAGCCCATGGTCCAGCCATTCGGATCCCTACCAGTGTTTGCGAATTCTACCAGGACCTCCCCGAACTCCGAGAGATTTGGATCAACGCAGCGGAGGCCGAGGTGGGCCGCGGCGGCTGCGGCAGCCCTCAGGCTCTCGACTAGCTCGGCGCAGAGGAGGCCGAGGAGGAAGGACTCGTCGGTGGAGACGATCTTGCGGACGCCGTCTAGAGAAAGGATGGAATCGTAGTGGAGGATGAGGCTCTTTTCGGAGAGGGAGCGCCAGAGGTAGAGAAGCTTAGACATGTGGCTGGCGGTCTCGAAGGAGAGAATGCCCAGGGCAGTATTGTTCTTACTATTCCTATTCATGAATCTCCTCCTCTTCACGGTCGTTGTCGGTTCCTGACGATTGGAGAGCGCCGACCAAACAAGCTTCTTGAGGAGCCATGTCTCCAAAGCCATGAATGAATTACTTCTATGAGCTAACAGGAGAATGGAATAAGAGATGAGAAGTGAGTGAGAGAGAGAGAGAGAGTTTTGTTAGAAGGAGGAATAATAAAAATGGAACGATAAGGGAAGGATATGATATGAAGAATGTAGTGTTCCAAGGGCTCCTATATGTTGTACCCGTGCGATGCCACCCCCTCTTTCCCCTAGCCTTTAGAACTCGTAGATGGCCGAGCCTGGTCTCACATTATTAGTACTAATTCTAAGGCAAGAATTAGTACATTATTGTGCATTCATTCCACACCGTTCATTTAGTATCAATATTTTCGCAGTGATCCCCACTAGGTATCTAAATGTAATATGGATGAGAACTTGGTCTCACATTTTAAATTACATGGTCTTACAAATTGGTATGACCCACATGCACATACTACTTGGCCATGTAACCAACAACATTGATATCTCCTCATTAATTTCTAGTGGTACTATAAATAAATTAAGTTAAATTACACACATTTCAATCAAAGGTTAATTTTGCATTAAACATTTTACTTTATTATCAAATCTCATAATCATTTTATAATAATATATTTATTTGAAAATTTCAATTTACTTTAAACTCATAATCTTTAACTTAAATTATGTATATATTTAAAATAAAAATAAATTAAATATAATTTTTACTTAATAAAATTATATAAAAGTAATATTTTGTGTAATTAATTTAAAATAATAAATAAAATATCTTATTTAAATACATCTCTCATTCTCACTTAAATATTACTAAAACTACAAATTTAAGTTATTTATTTATATAATATAATAATTTATATATAAACATTTTATTTAAATTAAATTACATATAATTAATACTAATAATTTAATATATAATATTTCAATATTTTATTAATGGTAAATTAAATATAATTAACATTTGTACAATATCACACCAATATATATTATTTGAATATACAATTATTGGATAATATTACTCTAAAATAAATTTTAATCATATATAAATTTCACGTAAAAATGATCAAAATTATATTTATTTTAAGTTAAATAAATAAATATATATATATATTATAATATTGTATAAATACGTAAATTTCATATTTTAGTTATACTAAAATTATATAATTTATTAATAAAATTTAATATTTTGGATATGTGTTTGTGTAAAATATTTTATTTATTATTTAAAATTAATTAAATAAAATTTTAATTTCATAAAATTTTGAGATATAATTTTATAAATTAAAAATAACATATAATTTATATTATTTAAAAATGATATATAAGTTAAAAATTTTATAGGCATATAATATATATTGGTATTAAATTATAATTTTAATCATATATATTATACCTTTAATAAAATTTTGAATAATTATATATATATATATATATTAATTTATTAGCCATAATTACATGTAATTTAAGTTAAATAAAATATTTATATATTAAGTATATTATTATATAAATATATAACTTATATTTACAATTTTACTAATAATAAAATTATATAATTTCTATTAATATTTTATTATCATAGAAAATAAACTATATATTTATGAAATATATTTATTTTATTGTTAAAATTAATTATAATATTTATTTTATGAAATATATAATATTTAATTTATATTTTAACAAAAAAACATTAGATTATGTTAATCACTCCCACTAGGAGACTTACTGACGGACCATGTCAGTAACCATTCCCTCGATTTGACATACTACATTCATAAAAAGAAAATAATATTGATAGTATACACATTCATATAATTTGATAAAGGAGCAAGCAAACAATAGTTAATAATATGGTAAGTGAAATAACCCATGAAAATGCTCACGAGCATATTCAACTTTTAGCTTATTATGCATGATTATTAATTTGACATAATTAAAATAATTCGGCACATTTTTATTGAAGTAATATAATTAACATATGAGAAAAAATATATTATGAAAGATTCACCAACAATTTAGTTTAGAATCTTTCTTATTAGTGATTTAATGTATTTATAAATATTAATCAATGTGTAGGTGTGTTAGTATCTTTTACAAAAGTGGTATGACAAAAAGTTGGTCTTTCACCATGTTGTTGCCTAGCAAAAAGACCATATTATTTGGATAGTAATTTAAAAGTACATGAAATGGATAGTAAATTAGGTGTTATTCTGGCTTATACCCATTTGGTCACATATATCCTAATAGAAGTAAATAAATCATATAGCATGAAATAAATAATGAATTTGTATTTACAATTGTATAAAATATTTTATTTATTAATTAGGACCACTAATAAATTATCTATATTATACAACTATTAGTACAATCAATTTTAAAGAAAATAATATCTGTAATTAATTTAATTTCCTTATTTTTATATTGCAATACTTGTATACCTTTACAACGATACTAAATAAAATAAATGCAAAAATTATCTTCTCTTCACCGTATCAGAGCTTATGGCTCACAACAACATCCCCTTCAGCCCCATCTTCTCCTACAACAATCTATATTCCGCCTAATCAACACTTGCTACTTCATTCCCTCTATCAAACAACCATACCATGCATCAAGTAACAAATATCAAAATAGCAAGTATTATAGGTTCATCTACTACAATTATTCTTCCCAGCATACTTTCCACTCTCTCAATCAAGTTGGATGACACCATCTTCTATCTATAACTTAATAATTTTAGTAATCTCCTACAGGCTTACCAACTATTCCGCTATATTGATGACAACATACCACAACTCATGCCTACCATATTTATCAAAGAGTAAACTAAAAAGCATGAATTGGTTAATTCAAAATATGAAGCATGAGTAATCAAGGATAAATTTACCTTAATTGTGTTAATTGCCTCACTATTTACAGAAGTAAATCTATAGGTGATTGGAGTGCTTACCTTAGCTGAAGCCTAGAATCGACTTGAGACACTCTACAACTCCCAAACCCGAGTCCGAAAGATATTCTTGACCGGGAGTGGCACAAACTCTAGAAGGAAGACCAAACCATGACCACTTATCTCTTTGTCATCTCCAATCTCGCTACTAATGTTCCTCAAATTGGTCGGCCAAAGCCTCAGCATGAGATCAAAGAGAAAATGTTTGATGGGCTAGATTGGGAATGAGAAGATCTTATCCTCGCCATGTCACCAATACTCGAAACAATGTCGCTAGGTGCATTGAAAGCCCTCCTTCTCACCCAAGATGCATGCCGCGTTAAAAAATATGGCTTAAACTCCAACCCTCCATCTCTTCCGGGTCTACTTATACCTTTTGCTCCTCATAAAATGGCTGCCATGGCTTCTAAGAACTCCGTGGACAACTCTCCATTCTATTGCAGCCCCATATCCATCAAAACGAGCACTACTTCTCCATGCAAATCATCTCCAACCCTAGTAGCTGCTTTGGAGCAAATGTAAAATTGTTTGGAAATGAGCGCTTGGGACCCCCTGGTCATGCATGTCACATTTGACCCCCTTTTCGTCAGTAGGCCAAGGGCCCAATTCCTGCTTTCCAGAAACATGAGCATGGTAGCCCATCTACTCAGACTAAAGTACAACCTAACCCATGAATAACCCATCCTCAGTGTTAATTATGCGGCCAAGTGGGCCATTCAGCCATTCATTGCCCTTCTTATGAGCTGAAGCCCATCAGCCCATCTCATTAGATCCATTCGACTTATACACTTGAGACCAGCCTACACACCCTTGATTGGTATGTGGATTCAAGAGCAACTACTCATGTCTGACATCTCTCATATGTCTCTATAGGAAGTTGTGACTTTGCTTGAGCATCTGATGATTGGTAATGAGATAGTTTTACCCATATTATCCTCTAGTTCTACCACTATCACCTCTTCCCATCATAACTTTATCTTAAATAGTATTTATTATGTACCTCAAAATTCTCTAAATCTCCTATCGTTCTCTTAATTTACAAAGGATAACTCATGTTATTTTGAGTTTTATCCTACTTACTTTCTCATAAAAGATCTATCTTCTCATCAGAAGTTGCTGTGCTAGAGTCGTAAATGCGGTTTGTACTGTATTCGCACTCGTTTACTTCAGTTCTTGCTTTCCCTACTGCATATGTTAGTACTATTATTTCTGTTCCTATTTAGGATCAACGCTTGAGCCACCAGACCTTTCCTATTGTTTATCATGTACTTTACAAGCTTATTCTAATAAAACATATTCCCCCTTATCTCTTTGTGATTCATGTTCATTTGGTAAAATTACTCAAAAATTATTTCCACTCACTCTAAAAGTCTTACCCCTCTCGAGTTGATAGATACAGATATTTGGGGCACTGCACCGACAATATCACGCATGAGTTACCTTTACTATATTTATTTTCTTGATGATTATAGTAAATACTCTTAATTTTTTGTTATTAAACATCACTTCGATATTCTCTCTATTTTTTGCACTTTTCTCATGCATGTTTAAAACTTACATGAGTCCAAAATTAAATATTTACAATATGATGGTGCCAAGGAATTTCTATTCCACTCCTTTCAAGCTAAATTACAGTATGCCGATATTATTCATCATCTCTCTTGCCCACATATGCCTCAACAAAATG
This sequence comes from Trapa incisa, assembly GCA_030064435.1. Lineage (NCBI taxonomy): Eukaryota > Viridiplantae > Streptophyta > Magnoliopsida > Myrtales > Lythraceae > Trapa > Trapa incisa. The sequence continues at coordinate 10,725,167 of CM057773.1, forward strand.
GCTTTGTGGAACGTAAACATAGTCATATTATTGATATGAGTCTCATATTACTTATTCACTCTCATGCCTACTCCAAATTTTGGGATTTTGATTTTGAGATCATTGTCTATCTTATCAACTGACTTCCCACTCGTTATCTTGGCAATCATTCTCCCCATTAGGTAATTATTAATTCTCCTCCTACTTATACTAATCTTCGTATTTTTGGCTGCCTATGCTTTCCTTATCTTCATCCCTATCTCTCTCACAAATTTTAGCCCAGATCCACCCCCTGCATATTCATCGATTACCCTTCCAACTCTGTTGGCTATCATATTCTTAACCTTCACACTGGATGCATTTTTATATGTCGCACAATTCTCTTTAATGAGAAAGTTTTTCCTTTTCTTTAAGATAGTATAGTCTGACCACTCATCACTACGACCTCCCTGCCTCAGCTCCCTCTCTCTGTTCCCGTTACCTCATCAGGCTTAGGTATGTCCACTCATCCCCCCTTATTTACCCATGAGATATCTCCTATTTCACATGATTCATTTACTGCTCCCACCCCTATGGTTCATACCCCTTCAGCATCTTGCATGCTTACATGGTCTTAAGATGGCTCACTTCCTTCGCGGCACTTCACCATCACTCCACGTCTATTTCTAGCCCGTCTTCCTAAACTTCGTTCCTTTGCTCAAGCTCAACGTCACCCTAAATGGCAGGACGCCATGCATGTCGAACTATCTATTCTTCTTCTCAATAATACTTGGGATCTAGTTCCAACTCCTGGTCGTCATATCATTGGTTGCAAATGAGTCTACAAAATCAAAGAACCCCCCGGTGGCTCCATTGCTTGCTACAAAGCCCAACTCATTAACAAAGGTTTCTCTTAACTCTCGAGCCTTGACTATGATGACACTTTCAGCCCTGTCATTAAACTTGTCACCATAAGGGTAATCCTTTCTCTCACTGTCTCCTCCAGCTGGTGCATTCGTCAATTGGATGTCAACAATGCTTTCTTGCATGGTTATCTTATTGAAGAGGTCTACATGGTCCAGCCTCCTGACTTTGTTGATACTCGCTTCCCCAACAATATTTGTCACTTACGACGCTCTTTCTATGGTCTCAAACAAGCTCCCCATGCTTGGTTTTTATGTTTGATCTCTTTTCTTCAACGCTTTGGGTTCTATGGTTCTGTGGCCGACAACTCTCTCTTTATATATCGTACCTCTAACTTCATAATCTATTTGCTTATTTATGTTGATGACATCATTCCTACGGGTTTGCCTACTGGTCCCATTATTGATATCTTACGAGCTCTACAAGTAGAATTTGCACTCAAGGATGTGGGTTCTCTTCATTGCTTCCTTGATATTAAAGTTCAACCATCCTCTACTGGTCTTCACCTCACGTAGTCCCCATCCCAATATGACTTATGATATTAACCAAGCTTGTGAATTCATGCACATGTCTACTGCCAATCATTGGATTGCTGTTAAACAAATTATTTGTTATCTTAAAGGCACTGCTCATATTGGTCTTATGCTCTATCGTCATTCACCTCTTGCTCTTCAATATTTTTCAAATGCTAACTAGGCCAGTAACTCCTATAATCGTCCCTCTATCAGTAGTATTATTGTCTTTCTTGAGTGTAATCTCATATCATGGGCCTCCAAAAAGCAGTGAACAATCGTTCATTCTAGTAAAAAGATTGAATAATGCAACTATTGAGCTCATTTGGATCATCATGAATGACTCAGTGACATCCTCCTCCTGTTAACCATCCATCTCCAGTTAACATCTCCAAATAGGGGGGGGGGGGTGAGTACAATGACTTGATGAATAGGTTTTCAAAACTTTTAACTTTTAGGAAAAAAAATTAATATTGGAGTGTGCCAAACTCCTTTCTTTCAAAAGTCCTTTCATTTCAAATCTCATTTTTTACCACCATTTCTTATTAATCACGGTGTGTCATCACCTAACACACATCCTTCATCATGAAGGTCAAACACACATTCGTAGGTTAGTATGACCACTGAACCCACTTGTAGCGTTGGAGGAACTTTACTGGCCACCTAGATAGAAGTACGTTCACTTCTACCCTAAGAATGAGTGGATGTTCGCTACATCTGACCCTTAATGCCAAAATCAATTCTCCATGTCTGTATGAGGACAGAGACCTCATTCCGTTCCCACCTCGGTCTCATGCGTTTGGTGCTACTCCAAATTTCGCACAGTCACTTGGTACAACGGACTGCCCTTATACTCACCAGGTTATCCAGGGTCCTTAGAATGCATCACTACCCCTTTTGGGCGTCTTAATGGTCCTGTAATCATAGTGCATGCACAAATAGTATTTTCTTATCATGCCATGTAATCTGTGGTGCCATTAGTCCAACGGCCTCGACCTTCAACTCAACCCGCATCTCTTTGTCTTGACTGGTCCGAAGACCTATCATATTGCACTGCCACTAATTGATTGAATACATCGGTCCTGTCTTGGTACCATAGCCAAAAAATTTATTTATTAAAGTTTTATGGAACATATCTCATGATTGTTTGAGCTTCTGCTCATGCCCACCGGCCAATGGCCCACTGTGTGAGATTTTCAAAATCGGGCATAGTAGCCCCTAAGTTCCAAAATCGAGGCTCCTGGCCTATAAGAGCTATTCGAGCTCCTATCAAGAAGGACTTCCAAATCGTTTAAGCATCGACACATAGTCAGGAAAGAGCACTTCCGACAAAATATGTTTTCAACTGTCCATCAAACCAACTGAGTATGAGGACATCTCCCCTCATAACCGATGAACGTGTTTTCCACTTCCTTTGAGGAAGTTTCATTATACCAACTAGGTATGATCTACTTACTATCGGTAAGTAGTTTTTCTACATGATTTTCACACCACTTCTCTAAATTGTGATGTTTAAAATACCACTAAATAGTGGGTTTTTCATTTCGAGGTACTTATCATTCCCAACCAGGTATAATATAAAATCCCACTCCCAATCGGTAAGTGGTTTTTAACTTTAAACTGTGCTCATCATCCCAACCGGGTATGACGTTAGTAAGCCCACTCATCCGTTAATGTAGTGAATTCCACTCAACCGGTTATTTATATTCACGTGAGCTTGTCCTTGCTGGCGTTCCCGGTACTTCGTACTCCTACATTATATGGACATTATCCCTCGGCCTAATAGCTTCATTCATTACAAATGAATGAGAAAACTAAACTTTCTATTTATTTATAATTAAGTCCCTAAAGTTATTTTTCTATAACTTTAAATCCCTAATGTCGGTTTTTCCTCAAATTGAGTCCCAAAACTTTTAAAATTTATCTTAGTACCTCAATTTATTCAAATTCACAAAAGGGGTTTAATTTCCCAAATTTCCAATTTGGTCCCCCAACTTTTCCAAAATTACCATTTTGCCCTTCCTTTACAAAAAATGGTAAGTTTCACCCCAAAAATTCTAAAATTCCTCAATTGGCCCTCTAACATTCTTATCATGCTCAATTGACCCTCAATTTTATAAAATTGCATCTTAGTTTTTCGAATTTTCAAAAATTCCCAATTTTCCCCAATTTCAACCTCTTAACACAGTTGAATTTGATTTCATCAAATTGATCGATTAAACACTTCTAATTGTTGAAATTGAGTTTATACATGTTTAAACGATTCCATAGCACTTTGAATTGCAAGCTTAAATGTCAGAATGAGCTCAAACCGAGCTTCGTTTGAAAATAGACTATAGGGAGAGAAAGCTTCAATTTCTTATTGGTGTGGGCGCGACGGCCTAGACTTTCTATCTGGGCAGGTAGCTCTCCTCCTGAGGTTCCTCCTAGGATGAAGAATGACATCACTTGATTTTGAATTGGATTAGAATTTTATCATTGAAATTCTATCGACTCTTTCTTTAACACAGGCCGGAAATTGCATATAGGAGCCAAATTGGCTTACCTTTTGGTCCTAATTTAGTTGTAGGAGGGTTGTGGAGGTCTTGGTAAGGCTTGGTTTGGCCTGAGGAGGGCTTGGATTGGCCAATTTTAGCTCGGCTGAAACAAGGTAGCTTTGGTTTGCTGGAGCTGTTTCACTGTTTGATTATGTCAGCACTTATTCGGCAATTCTCGGATCGACTGGAGTTTGCTATCAGATAGCTGACTTCCCCTGGAGTCTAAAGAGCTCGACCTCTCCTTCCGAGGTTAAGAAAAATGCCTAAGTCAAAGCTGGTTCGAGCTTCACTAGGAAATGGAGTAGTAGAGAGAGAGAGATAAGTGTTCAAGTGTGAGGAGGATGAATGGGGTGAGCTTGTAGGTATAAAATTGTATATTAAATGGGAGAGATTTATTACTGGTATTAATGTTTCCCTAAATTGATGGGTATTAAATTATGAATTAAATTAATACCAATAATTTAATTTAGGTATTAAATTATGGGTATTTATGATAGGGCGTTAAAACTAATTAAACCAAATTCACACTGAAATTTCGGGTTACAAAAAAAAAGCATACTTCCCAAGAGGTCACCCATACTTACATTACTCTCATGCAAGCACGCTTAACTTTGGTGTTCTGATAAGATCCAATTCATCTGAACCTATCTGGTTCTTCTCTTTTAATTTGTATTAAGGTCCTTTTCTAAGGTTTTATGAACCCTCAAATGGTCAGGTTTGTGAACCGGTTCGGTTTTCTTACTTTGTTTTATCGGTTCTTTTCCCAGTTTTCCTTAACTCAAAATGGTGGGGTTTACACTCGGGATTTGTAAATTTCCTAATTTTTCCTTTCTCTAATGGTTAAGGTTCATGAATCGACTCGATTTTCTTCTTTGGAAATGATTGGTTGTTTTCCCGGTTTTCTTATTATAAAAAGACGGGGTTTATAGTTCTACTCTAACTGTGTGACAACTGCTTAAACTATTTGGGAGACCTTCTTGATGGGAGCTAGAGCAGCTCTAATAGGCTAAGGGCCTCGGTTTTTGAACTCATAAGGCTCAATGCCCATTTTTGGAAAAAACACATGACGTTGGCCCAAAGCTAGTGGGCATGGGCTGGAGCCCATAAACAAGTATGATTAGGAAGAGCCATGAAAACTCCTTATTTAAAATGGAAATTGATTGTGTGAATCACCACAGTGCCAAGTCAGGACCGACAATGCTCGATGAATTGGCGGTAGTGCATCACAACCATGTTGACAGACCGGCCTAGATAAACAACTACATGTCTAGTTGAGTATTGAGGCCGTTGAACCGTCAACACCAAATATGATGGCTAATTATATGAAAATTCTTGTTTATGCATGCACTTAAGGATCGGGACGATCAAGATGCCCAAGAGGGGTGGTGATGGGTTCCAAGGGCTGTTAGATGATGTGGGGGGCGATAAAGGCAGTTTTTCATGCTAGTCAGTCACGAAGCTATGGGAGCTTCTTGCACATGTGACTAGGGTGGGGTCACAATGAGGTCTCCGTCCTCATATGTACACAAAATGACATTCGAGTCTGAGTGTCGGATGTTTGGGACGTCCACTCAGACTTCGGGTGGAAGTGGATGGGCTTCTATTAGGGTGGACAACAAAGTCGCACTGATCCCCATGTGGGTGTAGTTTGGGATTGCCCTATGAATGTGTTCCCTTCCTAATGAAGGGCATGTATTTATTTGCTAAACACCTCCCGAGGCAAGGGGATGGGCTAAGGGAGCAAAACACACCTACTATGGAAATGGAAAAAGTTCTGGAAAATTGAATTGAGGAAACCCTTTTTAAATGAAATGTTAACCTTGTCATGGTTTTGATAAACTAAAAGATATTTTGAAAACTCACTCCCAACACCCGCTCACTGAGTTGTAAAAACTCACCCCTCCCTTTACCCCTTTTCAGGCAAAAGTATTACCAACTGTAAAGACCCCTCATAGTTGAATCGTAATGGTAGGTATGAAAATTTTAATATATTCAATTTTGTATAATGCTATTCTAGGAAAAGTAGAAAAAAGGACACCTAACTACTCATTGTTTAGAAAGGGTTAAAACCCCTACTGACCAAAGGGAGTGGCAGATTGCTCAAGGGGATTCGACCAAAGCGGGTCGGGGCGTGACAACTTGAGTGGTATCAGAGCATGTTTCCTCGAATGCATTATCATGACTATATAACGTAAAAACTAAGAGAAATAAGTTTTAAAATTTATAGATGGCTCCCAAGAGAGAAACCAAGAGAACTAGGGTTGCAGTCACTAACACTGCCCAACACCCCATCCTTGCAGAAACTCCCCAAGAAGCCCAAACAGTTCCACCTGGACTAAACTCGGAGCATCAAAGGCTGTACGAGGAGTTCACCTGAGTGTTTGGAAGGCCCAACCTCACCCATGAGGTGGACACCGACTCTCGAGTTGAGCCCAAGAAAGTACAATCTCATCCCCCTCCTGCTAACATTCCTCCTCCAGTTAACATCCCCAAATACCTCAAAACCCTCAATGAACTGGGATGTAAGCCATTTCTAGGAGAGAAGGATGCCAGAGCTGCTATGGACTAGCTGGCCAACATCAAGAAACTCATGGGGATAGTCAAGATTTCACCAGAGGATATGGTAATCTTGACAGAGTTTTTTCTGGAAGCTAGTGCGAAAAGGTGGTGGGATAATGTCAGAAGCTTGCATACCACCACCCTCACATGGAAGTAATTTGAGGAGAGGTATACAGAGGAATATCTATCTCTGCATTTGATCAATGAGAAGAAGCAAGACTTCCTCTGACTCTGACAAGGTGTTGACTCTATCTTAGAGTATGAAAACAAGTTTAACTAGTTAAGACCCTTTGTCCTCGACCTTGCTGGACCTGCAGGTATTTGCTAATGATTCATGGACAGTCTTAACATGAACATACGAGACCGGATGGGAGTGCTCGGATGCCCCACGGATCTGATAGCCATAATCAGTATGGCCCATGAATGTGAGCATCTGGTGCAAACCTGACGCCGCCGGATGGAGCAGGCTAACCGAAAGGAGGATAAAGTCCAAGGCCGTCACGGGGGACGGAAGGAGCAAAGTGGCCCTAAGTGGGGAAACAAGGTGGGTTTCCAAAGGAGGAAGGATGTGCAACCACCTCAAAGCGAGGTGATTCCCACCATACTAAAGGGGAGCCCTCGTTGTCCTAGATGATAGAGGTACCACGAGGGAGCATGCTTATCATGTTTCGGATGTGGACAAGTGGGGCACTTTGCAAGGGAATACCCCACTCTTAGGGAGAATAAGAAACAAAACACATTTGGACCATGCCAAGGGAACTCGAGGACTTCAAGGTAGGACACCACCACGACAAGCGTACTAGCTAGGGTATACAACTTCACCCAAGAGGAGGCAAGAAAATACCCTAGTACTGTAGCAGATACTTTCTAAAACCTTCCTTACTAAAGTTAGACAAAACCTGTAATTTAATCCTACTTAATAAAGAAATTCAAATTCTTCTTTCTCTAAAAATGTGCATTTCTTCAATCAGGGTACATAAAATTATGGGGGAGAAAAATCTATGCTCTCTTTGACTTGGGAGCAGGGAGATCCTTCATCAAGGAAGATTTAGTTCCAGGTCTTTGCCTAGAACTTACCTTCCTGGAACAAATTCTCAACATCCCCACACCCTTAGGAGAGGGACTAAATAGGGACAAATAGTTAAAGGGATGTGAGATCATGATTGGAGGAGTAAAACTAGAGGTGGATTTGATCTCATTACCTCTAAAGGATGTAGAAATAATACCGGAAATGGATTGGTTAAGTACGCATCAAGCTAAGGTGGATTGTGGGAAGAAAGTGATAACTTTCCACACTCCCGAAACACTCAGATTGCATTTTCAAGGAGACATGAGGAAGGGAGAGATGCACTTAGTGTCTCATATAAAAGCCCAAAAGATGATACAGAAGGGTTGTCGGGCTTTCCTTGCAATGGTCATCAACGAGAAGTTGTAGGAGAAAGGACCAGAGAGCATCCCAATGGTGGAACACTACCCTGATGTATTCCCTAAGGAATTACTAGGATTACCCCTAAGTCGACAACTAGAATTTACTATAGAGGTAATCCTCAGAACACATCCCATATCCCAAACCCCTATCACATGGCTCCAATGGAATTAACGGAATTAAAGGAGCTATTGGACGAGTTATTGGAGAAGGGTTTAATACACCCTAGCCAGTCTCCATGGGGTGCACCAATACTATTTGTAAAGAAAAAGGATGGGAGTATGAGGCTGTGTATAGATTATCAAAAGTTGAACCAGGTCACTATAAATAATAAGTATCCACTTCCATGGATTGACAACCTATTTGACCAACTAAAAGGAGCGGCCTACTTCTCCAAAATAGACCTCCGATCTGGATACCACCAGCTCAGGATCCGAGAGGGAGATATCCCTAAGACTACCTTTCGGTCCTGATATGGACACTATGAATTTAGGGTGATGCCTTTTGGCCTGACGAATGCCCCTGCAGCCTTTATGGATTTGATGAACCGAGTGTTCTAGTCTCACTTGGACAAGTTCATGATTGTGTTTATAGATGACATACTCATATAGTCAAGAACTAGGCTAGAGCATAAGGAACATCTAGCTATCACCTTAGAGACATTACGAAATAATTGCTTATATGTAAAATTCTCCAAGTGTGAGTTCTAGTTGCAAGAGGTAGGGTTCTTATGGCACATAATGTCCAAAGATGGAGTCAAGGTAGATCTGACAAAGTTAGAGGCCATATTTGATTGGAAGGCACCCAAGAACCCCTTCGAAATATGTAGCTTCTTAGGATTACCAGGGTACTACCGACGGTTTATACATGAACAAGGGTTGGGAGGAATACTTGTGCCTAATAGAGTTTGCATATAATAACAATTACTAGGCCAGTATTCAAATGGCTCCTTATGAGACCCTTTATGGATGACCATGCTGTACCCCCTTATTTTGGGAAGAGGTGGGAGAAAGGAAGCTCGAGAGGTTTGAGTTAATAGAAGATGCCACAGAGAAAATAAAGATTATAAGGAGTTGACTTAAGGCGGCTCAAGATAGACAAATGAGCTACGCGGACCATCAGAGAAGGAACTTGGAATTTGGTGTGGGTGACTAAGTATTTCTCAAGATATCCCCATGGAGAGGAATACTTAGGTTCAAACAACAGGGGAAGTTGAAACCTAGGTACATCGGTCCCTACACCATAATCCAAAGGATAAGGCTAGTGACCTATAAATTGGAACTGCCTCCTAACTTACAAAGAATACATGACGTATTCCATGTCTCAGTACTCTGAAAATACCAACCCGATATAAGTCATGTGCTGGACTGACCATCACCTGAGTTATAAGAAAACCTAACCTATCAAGCGGAACTGGTGCGAATCATCAACTGAAGGGACAAGAACTTAAGGAACAAGAAAATTCCCATGGTCATGGTTCTTTGGCAGAATGAACTGGTACAAGAGAAGACATGGGAAACTTAGAGTGTTATGAGGAATGGTTACCACCAATTGTTTGGGATGTGAACGTTTTGGGGATAAAACCCCTAAAAGGAGGGGGGAGTTGTAAATCCTGTTCCTTTAAAGATAAGAAAACTTGAAAAAGAACCTATCAATTCAAAAGAGAAAAGCGAGCCAGTTAATGAACCAAAACCGGTAAAGAAGGGGTAAAATGGAAAATTGGAAAATCCCAAGTGATTCAAAAAGTCATAAAAATCATGGAAAAGAACCATGGAACAAAATGGAAGAGAAAACTAGGCTGGTTCAGGATGAACCTGATATGAACTGGATTGTACCTAATTGAACTAGTTTGAACTATACATGAACCGATTTCTAAATTCATTTTTCAAGGTGGCTTCAATTGATCAAATTGGAAAATTGAAGCCACCAATGGATAGGAAATGAATTTATACAAATTTAGAAATTTTTAGATTTGAGAAAACCGGTCGGATCGGGACTAAACCGACCAATTTTTGCCATTGAACCCGGTCGGACCGGACTGGTATGGTTTAGAATAATGTCGTCTTCTTCCTTAGGATGATAGTACTATTTATTAGTTCAAAAACATTCCTTCTCTAGTGAAGGAATATCCTCTATACTCTAGGTATTTTCTGAAGAGGATAGCTCGACCAATATTGAAACATGTTGGGCAGAGGGTCCCCGAGCTCCCTATATAAATAGCTCCCCTCAATTCATCCTCTACACACCTCAAATCGCCATTCTCTCTTAAGTGCTCCATTTTCTGGTGAAGCTCAAACCAGAGCTCTGACTTAGGCACTTTTCTTAGCCTCAAAAGGTAAGGTCGGGTCCTACAGACTTTGGGGGAAGTCAGCTACCTGACATCAATCTCCCTTCGACCCAAGGATCATCAGAAAAGCATCGCGAAATCAAACAATGAAGCAGCTCTGACGGACCGAAGTTTCCCTATTTTGGTCGAGCTGAATTTGGCCAAATTTAGACCTCCTCTAGCCAAACCAAGCCTCCCCAATATCCCCACGGCCCTCACACGACCTCCATTGAGGTGAAAGGTAAGCTAATTTGGCCCTCCATTGTTGCAGATCAATGCTAGAGAGAGAAAGTGCCAAATTTTACTAATGAAATTCACCCTCATATGGACTTTAATTGTAGCAACTCTTGATTCTAGAAGGAACCTAAGGATGAGAGATACCTCCCCAAATTGAGAGCTCGGACCATCGCACTTCCGACTGTAAGCTCTTGAAGCTTTCTCTCTCTACGACTAGTTTTCCGATGAAGCTCCATTTGAGTTCGTTTCAGACTCAAATTCTGCAATTCAAAGCTCCATCTGATCGTAGAGAACTGTTGTAACCAATCCAAGCCATCAATTGGAGTAATTAACCCCAACTGTACGACTAATTTGAAGAAATCAAATTTAGTCAGTAAAGGGGGAAGAAATTAGGGATTTTGAAAAATTGAGGGACCTCCATGCAATTTCTCAAAATTGAAGGCCAATTGGTAATGATAAAGATGATGGGGGACCAATTGGTCAAATTTTGAAATATTTGGGGCCAAATTCATTTTTCTAGGTGGCTTAATATTCAAATTAGGGAATTGAAGCCACCATTGGATAGGGAAAGAATTTAGAAATTTTTAACTCTGAGAAAATTGGTCGAATCGGGCTTGAACTGACTTGTTTAAGCATTGAACCTAGTCGAACTGGTCCGGTCTAGTTCGGAACAGTGTCATCTTCTTCCTTCAGATGACGACACTGTTTATTCAATGTAGAAATTGACAGTGCCAACAAAGGAAAAACATCTCCGTTCAGTGCATTTTAGGTTGAGGATAAGCTTGACCCCAAGCTCCCTATATAAAGAGGAACTCTCCATTCATCCCCCTAACACCTGAAATCTCCATTCTCTCTCGATTGCTCCATTTTTCGGTGAAGCTCAAACTAAAGCTTCAACAAAGGCATTTTTCTCAGCCTTAGAAGGCGAGGTCGGGTTCTTTAGACTCTGAGGGAAGTTAGCTACCAGACCGCAACCTTTATTCAACCTAAGGACAGCAGGAGAAGCACCGGCGGAATCAAACAGTGAACCAGCTCCCAAGGATCGAAGATGCCCTGTTTCGGCCGAGCTGAAATCGGCCAAATTTATCCCTCCTTAGGCCAAACCAAGTCCTCTGACACCCCCACGACCCTTATACAACCTCAACTAAGCTGAAAGGTAAGCCAATTCAGCCCTCCTCAGTCATTGCAGGTCGGAGTTAGAGAGAGAAACTATAAAAATTCACAATAAAATTCTCCCTCAATCTGGGGTCAATTGTAGGAATCCTTTATCTTAGAAGTACCTCAGGAATAGAGCTACCTTCCCCGATAGAGAGCTCAGACTACCACACCTCTAATAGTAAGCTTTCAAAGCTTTCTCTCTCTATGCATAGTTTTCCAGCAAATCTTCGTTTGAGCTCGTTTCGGCCTCAATTCATGCGATTAAAAGCTCAATTAAATTGTATGGAAGTGTAGGAACTGATTTATACCTCCAATTGGAACAATTAACCTCGATTGAATGGTCAATTTAAAGAAATCAAATTCGTCTAGTTTGAAAGGGGGAAATTGGGGAAAATTTTATGGAAAATTGGGGATTTTGTAAAATTGAGAGCCAATTGGCCATGAAAAAGATGTTGGAGGACCAATTGGTCGATTTTTGAGACATTGGGGGTTAAATTGCAAATTTTGGAAATTAAGGGCAAAATAGTAATTTTTAAAAAGTTGGGGACCAAATTGAAAATTTAGAAAACTTGAACGCCTTAAACAATTTTGAGTAAATTGAGGACCCAAAGAGAAATTTTGGAAGTTCAGGACTCAATTTGGGGAAAAGTTAGTACTAGGGCCTAAAGTCAAAGAAAATGAACTTTAAGGATCTAAGTGCAATTAACTAATAATTTTGAGCCTAGTCGCTCATATGTGAGAAACAAAGGCTATTAGACCAAACTTTAATAGATAAGGGTGTCCAATCGTGTAGGAACATGAGAGACTGGAAAGCCAGCATGGATAAGCTAGCATGGAGGTGAAAACCAACTGGAGAAGAATATGCCATGGTTTTCGGGTGAGTGGACTTATTTACATCATACATTGTTAGGATAGTGGGCACTTTAGAAATGAAAAGCCACTTATAATTGGAATTGGAATTTTAACATCATATCTTGTTGGGTGATGGTTGAACTAAGCTAAAACCTATTTAGCAATTGTAAGTAGAGGAAATCATACCTAGTTGGTATGATGAACTTCCTTGAAAGAAGAAGAAACCTACTTGCCGACTGTAAGCGGAGATATCATCACACTCGGTTGGTGTGATGAAGTGAAAATGTGTTTTTGTCATAAGTGTTCTGCCCTAACTGTGTGCCAATGCTTAAACTCTTTGGGAGACTTTCTTGACGGGAGCTAGAATCGCTCAGATAGACTAGAGGCCTCAGTTTTTGAACTAGTGGGGCTAAATTCCCGGTTTTGGAAAAATCATGTGCACTGGGCCCAAGGCTAGTGGACACGAGCAGGAGCTTGTAAACAAACATGAGATATGAAAGCTATGAAAATTCTTAAGGAAATGGTTGTGTGATTTCATCAAGGTATCAAGTTACGATAGATAGTACTCGAGGGAATGGCGGCAGTGCATCAGGGCTAGGTCAACGGACCGACCTAAACAAACAGTTGTAGGTTGGGTTGAGGGTCGGGACCGTTGGACTAGTGGCACCAAAGATAAATGACCAATTGTGAAAATTATTGTTTTGTGCATGCACTTGAGGTACATGTCCTTCAAGATGCCCAAGAGGGGTAGTGATGCATCCTAAGGGCTACTAGACGACATAGTGGATATAAGGGTAGTTTGTCATGCCAGCAGTCGGGAAGCTCGACGTAGCTTCTTGCTCATGAGACCAGAGTGGGGTCAAGATGAGATCTTTGTCCTCATATGGAAACGAAGTTGCTTTTGGGTTTGAGGGTTGTATGTCACAAACATCCACTCAGACCTAGGGTAGAAGTGGACATGCTTCTATCTTGGTTGTTGGTAAAGATGCTTCGAGCCACAAGTGGGTGCAGTGGACGGGCTGCACATGCGAATGTGTGTTCCCTTCCTCAGGGTGTGTGTTGTCTACTATACACACCCAATGTGGAAATAAGGAATAAGGGTTTTGAAAACCATAACATGAGAAAATCTCTCTTTGAAAGGAAACAACAACCCTGGAACAAATATTGTTAAAATGTTTTATTTTAAAAATTCACTTCCAACCCCAACTGAGTTATAGAAACTCACCACCTTTTTTTTATCCCTTTTAAGGAGAAGGAAAACATGGCTAAAGGAAACACCCAGATCTACCCTCTGTCATGTACGGTTAAAAGTTCTTTTAAGCTTGCATTTTATTGATATATGCTATTCAAGGAACAAGGTTTAAATTACGTTTGACTCCTCTTGATTGAAGAAAAGGGGAAACCCCTCTTAAACTAAGGGAGCGATGAGTTGATCACGGGGATCTGACCAAACCGGGTTAGGGCATGACAACTTGAGTGGAATTAGAGCCTTTGTTCCCTTGAAAGCATTATCAATACTATGTCGTGACACTAATGAAATTTTAATTACCTTGTAGGAAGAAGAGTCCCTATGAAGTTCGTAGTGCGAACCAAACCCCCACACGAGATCGTGAAAAAGACGCATACCTCCAGAGATGCAGCCATTCAAAGGTTCCTAGAAGGTGAGAAGAGAGTACCCAACGATATGGTCGAGGACTATCGGAAACTTGTAAGAGCACTATTAGAGCTAGAAGGCATTATATACCCTCCTCCAAGGCAGGAAGAACTGATCCCTCCTCCAAGGTGCCTGACACCTCCTTCAGTCCCACAATAGCCAAAAAGTACTCAAAATAAGGTGACTTGTGACAGCTATTGGGATGCCCACACCACCTTTTTGAAAGTTCACCAAGTACCCCCACCAGTCCAATCCAACTTAAATCCTTTCCAATGGTTGAAGTGGACATACAAGTGCAAGGATGAGGTGTTGAGAATGTACAGACTCTAGGCCATTCATGAAGTTCATCCTTTTAGGGAAATCCAACTAGTTCATGAGAGCCTTTAGACCATAAATTTCGCAACCGTTCTGAGGCTAACTCCCGACCTATGACTCCAAGGGACTAGGAAGTAGTGAATTCCTGTAATAAGCTGAGTACGATAAGAAACTACTTTTTTGAATGAATAAAAGTTCAGTTTTCCTTAATTAAAATTTAATCTCCTTGATAATGACAAAGTACAACTAATAGATTGGAAATATACCAATCATGACTGTAGTAGTAAATGGATAGAAAAGCACCTAAGGAGGAAGACTACGGGTCACCTATGGTTAACATTAACTCTAAGGTAACCAAATAAGTTCCCCACAAGAACTAGGAATATGGAGTAACAAGGCAACAAGACTAGGAAAAAGGAGTTATAGAGAAAGACCAATAGTTTACCTAGAATCACCAGAAAGGACATACCCTAACCAAGGGTAGGAAGAAGAGAAAGAGTAGGAGGTCCGGTATAAAGGAAGTAACATCAAAAGATGCAGGATTAGTAAAGGAAAACCTAAGGATCATAAGGGATTGAGAAAGAATTCTCATACAAGAGTTAGGAAATCAAGAGGAATCGGGTGACCTCTAAAACGAACCAAGAGTATGAGAGATAACCAAAAAGGAGAGATAAGGTATAAGAACCCCCTCAAAAAGGGAGAATGCAAAAGAACTCTTCAGGTAACTCTAGGATAAGACATGGTAAGAGGGAAGAGGGAAAGAAGTGCATTAGGAAGAGAACTTTGAAGGAATGCATGAGTACCTTTGAAAGAGTTAGCAGATGGAAAAAATGAAGAGTGCTAGAAACCCACTCCAATTAGGAACCCCTCAAAGGAAGGATACGAAACAAGAAGGGAATTTGACGATGGAGAAGGATTAAGGACGTTTAACCATACCTATGTTGAAGGGTGTAAGAAGGGAAAGAAGGAAAAACATTAAAGAAATGTTAGGACGATGAACATGAAAATCCTTGGAAGGAAGTCCCTAATAAAAAGGATAAAAGTTGGAAATAAGACCGTGGAAAAGAAACTCCCAAGCTAAGGAACTGAAAGGAGGATCATAAGAGGCTTAACCGAAATAAGGAACCTTAAAAAGGTGGGTGGAAGTGGTTAAGGGTGTCTGAGGATGGCATGTGTGACCTGATTTGGAAACAGGAGAGTGGTCAAACAGGAAATAACTAGAAATAAAGAAATGATCAAGGAGAATAAACGACACCCTATGAAGGACCAAAAACATAGTAATGATTACACCCTAAAAAGGACAATTGGATAGACATTGAGGATGAGTAAACTTGAAGAACAACTACTCCAAGAAAAGTGGACCCCAAAAAATATGAGATATGTGCCATAAAAATTTAATAAATGAATTGTTTAGCCATGGAACCAAGACAGGACCGACATATTCAGTCAACTAGTGGCAGTGTGACATGACAGGTCTCTAGACTAGTCAAGACAAACAGCTGCAGGTTGAGTTGAGAGTTGGGGCTGTTGGACCAATGACACCACATATTATATGGCATGATAAGAAAATAATGTTTGTGCATGCACTATGATTATGAGATCATCAAGATGCCCATGAGGGGTAGTGATGCATCCTAAGGAACCTGGACGACCCAGTGAGTATAAGGGCAGTTCGTCGTACCATGTGACTGTGCAAAATTTAGAGTAGCACTAAGCGCATGAGACCAGGGTGGAGACGGGATGAGGTCTCTATCCTCATACGGACATGGAGAACTAATTTCAGGATTGAGGGTCGGATGTCGTGTACATCCACTCATTTCCAGGGTAGAAGTGGATGTACTTCTATCTAGGTGGCCGATAAAGTCGCTCCAAAGCCACAAATGGCTTCAGTGGTCGTACTAGCCTGTGAATGTGTGTTTGACCTTCATGATGAAGGTTGTGTGTTGGGTGATGATACACCGTGATTAAATAAGAAAATGGTGATAAAACCCGAGATTTTAAATGAAAGGATTTTTGAAAGAAAGGAGTCCGACACACTCTAATACAATTCTTTTCCTCATAGCGAATTTTTGAAAACCCATTCACTGAGTAGTGGTACTCACCTCCTCCTTTCTATCCCTTTTTCAGAAAAAGGAAAAATGACTAAGAATAATACCGAGCCTTACCCTCTGTCAGGTATGCTTAAATTTTTCTTAAGCTTGCATTTTATTGGATATATGTCTTTCTAGTGAACAAGGTCGAAATTACGCATGGCTCATCTCGAGTTAAAGTCAGAGGAAACTCCTCTTGAACTAAGAGAGCGGCGGTTGATCACGGGGATCCAACCAAATCGGGTTGGGGCATGACAACTAGAGTGGTATCAGAGCCATGTTCCCTTGAAACATTATTAATATTATGCTCTAATATTAACCAACTCTAAACTATCGTGTAGGAAGGAAAATCCCTAGGAAATTCGCGGAAAAATCCAGTCCTTCCCTTATAATCGTGAAAAAGACATCCAACCCAAGGGAGGAAGCCATTCAAAGGTTTCTAAAGGTGAAAAGAGGGTGCCCAAGGACATGGTAGAAGACTTCCGGAAACTAGTTGAAGCCCTATTAGAACCAGAATGTATCATATACCGTCCTCCTAGACAAGAAGAACCAACAACACCTCCTAAAAGTCCGACCCCGCCTCCTCCAATGCCACAACAACCAAAGAGGAATCCCACCAAGAAGGAGGCTTGGGATAACTGTTGGGATGCATAAGCTACCTTCATGAAGGTCCACCAAGTACCTCCACCCACTCAACCTAACTTCAACCCGTCTTAATGGGTGAAGTGGACTTATGAGTGTGAGGAGGAAGTACTAAGGCGGTACGGATTGGAGGTCATGCATGGAATTCATCCTATTAAGGAGCTTGAAAAGACCCCAATCAATTCCTCAAAGCTTTCTGATCAAGAGTCTCATAATCATTTTAGGGTTAACTCTAGCTCTATGACCCCAAGGGATTAGGGGATAGAGAATTCCTATAATAAGCCAAATGTTGGCAAGAAAATATTTCCTAAATAAATGAGACGGAAGTTTTTTGAAACTCCTAAGTTTCCTTGAGAAAAATTAAGCGTAAGATAATAAGAGTTTAAATAAAAAGGGAACCCTCTTAAGGAAGAATGAGTTATGGGTAGTTAGACTCAACCCTTAAGACTTACCTTAGAAATATGATAAATTCATCTGATGGAGATCCTAAGAAAAGGAAAAGAGTTGGAGGAGCAACCATCTAAGAGTACATAGCTTTTAAGAGACAAGAAATTATGAGAATTGAAGATACAAGAAGAAGTATAACATCCCAAAAAGAAACCATATGAATAGAAGTGGATCGATAAGGAAAAGAAATTAAGTATAGAGTCTACCGTAAAAAGATGAAGAGAAAGTACACAACAAAATGTCCCAAGTGTAACAACTAAAGAACTAAGATACAATTTTCCTTAGAAATTTTAAAGGATAAGAGACATGTGGAACGTAAAGTATGAGTCAAAGAAGGAAGAAAAACAAGAAGTAGATGAATTGTACCAGGTCCTTAAGTTTAGGAGAGTTTCCAAAGGATAGGGTGACCAAACACCAAAAAATACGAGTGGTTTGGTGAAAGTATAGGGAGGTTGGGCATGATCTACTATAAGAGGGCCTGGAAAACTCAAAATAGGAACTTCAAAAGAATCCTATATAAGGAAATAACTTATTTGGACTAAATTATTTGCAGGAGAAAATGCAGTCTAACCAGAGATGGGGAATAGCGGAAGAATACTCCCCAACCGAGGCAAAAAAAGAAATACTGGGGATATAAAGGTACAAAAGGTTTGTACACGATGAGGAGGAGAGACCCACCTCAAAGGAATAGGCAAACATTGAAGCAAGTGGAAATGAGGAAGGATCAACAGAAGGTACTCTTGGATCCAAAGAGCAAGAATAAGTTGAAAATATCGGCAAAATATACTCCAGAAATTTAAGGATTTCAATAGTAGATCTAGAAAGAAATATGGAGGGAAAAGAGAATGAAAAGTTCATCAAAGAAAGAAATCTTGGAAAGACATTGGCGTACCAAAAAAAGAAAGTGAAACAAACAGAATAAGCAATAGGATAATTCCTCAATAACAAGATAATGGGAAGAAAGAATCACATAACAAGGACAAAGAAATTATCCGAGTCATGACTCAAAATTTGCTACAATAGTGTTGCCCTAAAGATATGGTGACACTACCTTTATGAAGTTAAGTGCAAGATATACACAGATTAGAAGAGCATTAAGTACTTCCTAACTTAGAAGGAGTTAAATATTAGTCAGAGGAGATGGATGGAATTGGTGAAGGATTGTGATCTTACAATAGAATATCACCCCGAAAAGGCTAATGTGGTAGCAGATACCTTAAGTCGCAAGTATCAAACTGAGATGACCCAAGTAAAGACAAGTTACCTACCCTTGTTATAACAATTGGGAAGGATGGAGGTGGATTTGAGGATAATAGACAAGTAGGAAAAATTGCTTGGTGGCGAATGTGACGGTAAGGCCTAGTCTAACCGAGCATATTAAGACTCAAAAAAGGACCAATAAAGAATTTCAGCCTTATTTGGATCTGGTAAACTGAGAAAGGAAACCAGACTAAGACATACGAGGTGACGAAGTACTAACCAATAAGGGTAGGGTATGTATGCCTCAAGATAAGGAGATGAAAGATTAATTAAAGAAGAGGCACACAATTTGATGTATGCTATGCATTCGGGCAGTACTAAGATGTATCGCACCCTCAAACAAGGATACTGGTGGAAGGGTATGAAGAGGGATATTGCGGAATATGTAGCCCGATGTTTGTCTTGTCAATAGATAAAAGCAGAACATCAAAAACCGTCAGGACTATTACAACCCTTACCAATTTCGGAGTGGAAATGGGAGCACATCACCATGGACTTCGTCACGGGCTTACTGGTGACCACAAGGGGCTGAGATGCGATTTGGGTCATAGTGGATAGATTGACCAAATTAGCACATTTCCTTCCTATAAAAGTGACGGGCACAGTAGAACAGCTGGCTGTCCTATACATGAAAAAAATCATAAGACTCCATGGCGTCCTGATGAGTATAGTATCGAATAGAGATCCGAGATTTACCTCCAGGTTTTGGCCAAGTTTACAAAATGCCATGGGGACTAAACATCATATGAGCATGACATTTCATCCACAAACAGATGGTCAGTCAGAGTGAGCCATCCAAACCTTAGAAGACATGCTGAGAGTATGCGTACTCACCATGTATAAAAACTAGAAGGAATACTTGTGTCTGATGGAATTCACTTACAACAATAGTTATCAGGCCAGTATTCAGATGACTCCCTATGATGCCCTTTATGGATGACCATGCCGTACTCCTCTATTTTGGAGAGAAGAAAGGAAAATAGAAAGGGAAAAATTAATTGAGGATGCCACCGAGAAGATAAAATTAATAAGGAGTCATCTTAAGACCTTTCAGGATAGGCAAAAGAGTTATGCGGACAATCGAAGGAAAGATTTGGAGTTGGTAGGAGATCAAGTGTTCCTCAAAGTGTCCCCCTAGAGGGGAATACTTAGGTTCCAGCAAAGAGGAAAGTTGAAACCAAGGTATATTGGTTCATATCCATTCATTCAAAGGATAGGACTGGTAGCTTATAAATTGGAATTACCTCTTGACCTATAGAGAATACATGATGTATTCCATATCTCAGTACTTCGGAAATATCGGCCTGATCCTAGTCATGTATTAGACCGACCTCCAATGGAACTAGAAGAGAACCTAACCTGTTAGGCAGAGCCGGTACAAATCATCGACTAGAGAGACAAGAATTTGAGGAACAAAATAATTCCTTTAGTCAAGGTTTTGTGGCAGAACGGACCCGTGTAGGAAGAGACATGGGAAACCGAGTCTATGATGAGGGATAGTTACACTCAATTATTTAACGTGTAACTATTTTGGGGACAAAACCCTTAAAATGAGGGGAGAGTTGTAAACCCCATCCTTTGATAATGATAAAACCGGGGAAAGAAGCAGTTTGTTTTGAATTTTAAACCAAATCGGTCTACAAGCTCAATTAATAGGAAGCGGGCAAATTGAGAATTTACAACTTCCACGTGACTCAAAATAGTTCATAAATCTTGGAAAAGAACTTTAGGATGAATTGGAGAAGAAAAACTAGACCGGTTCAAGTGAACCGAGTCCGAACCGAATAGAATCGGTTATTGAACCGAGTCAACTCATGAATCAGGATCGATAGAGAAAGCGTAAATTGGGAAATTTATGGATCCCAAGTGACCCAAAGAGTCCCAAAAGTCATGGAAATGGACTTGAGAGGCAATTGGCGAGAAAAACCAAACCGGTTCGGTGAACTAGATCCGAACCGGATTGAATTGGTTTGGACCACTATTAAACTAGATTCTAAATTCATTTTTCTAGGTGGCTTAAAGAATTCGAATTTGAGATTTAAAACCATCATTGGATAGAAAATGAATTTAGAAATTTTTAGATTTGAAAAATTCGGTCAAATGAAAGGTGAACCGTCTGGTTTAAGGTGTGAACCCGGTTCGGACCGGTCCGGTTTAGTTCGGAACAGTGTCGTCTTCTTCCTTCAGATGACAACATTATTCATTCGCCGGAAAATTGAAGTAGTGGTGGCGAAGATGAAACATCTCCTTTCAATGAATTTCTGACCATCAATGCTTGTCATAAAGATGCGAAACGAATGGCCGATGAGTACTCGAGCTCCCTATATAAAGAGCCTTTCTCCATTCATCCTCTCAACACTTGAAAATCTCACTCTCTCTCATTTGCTTAGTTTTCCGGTGAAACTCGAACCAGAGCTCCGATATATGGTTATTTCTGAGCCAAAGAAGGTGAGGTTAGGTTCATTAGAACCGGAGAGAAGTCAACTATACGAGGGTGACATTTATTCAATCCGAGAGTCGTCGTAGGAGCACCGACATGATCGAACATTAAAGTAGCTCTGGCGGACCGAAGTTACCCTGTTTCGGCCAAGTTGAAATCACCCAATTCGAGCCCTCCTCAAGCCAAACCAAGCCCTCCCAACACTTCCTCAGCCCTCTCGCGGCCGAATTAGGATGGAAAGGTAAGCCAATTCAGCTCCCCTCTCCAATTTCCGATCGGTATTAGAGAGAGAGTCGATCGAATTTTTGTGACAAAATTCTTCAACATCAATTGATGTTATTCTTGATCCTAGGAAGAATCTTAGGAGGAGGACTACTTTTCCAGATCGAAAGCTCGGACCGTCGTGCCCTCACCAGTGAGTAATTGAAGCTTTCTCTCTCTACAATTTATTTTCTAGCGAAGCTCTGTTTGAGCTCGTTCCGGTATTAAAACCTGTGATTCAAAGTGCTAAAGAATCATATGAACATGTAGAAACTCAATTTCAACAATTGGAAATGTTTGATCGGTCAATTTGATTTCATCAAATTTGACTTTGTTAAGAAGTTAGAATTGGGGGGGAAATTGGGGAAAATTGGGAATTTTTGAAAATTTGAAGGACCAAAATGCAATGTCCTAAAATTGAGAATCAATTGGGCATGATAAAAATTTTAGAGGGCCAATTGAGAAATTTTTGAATTTTAGGGGTAAAATTTAGCATTTTTGTGAAGGAAGGGCAAAATGGTAATTTTGGAAAAGTTAGGGGACCAAATTGGAAATTTGGGAAATTAAACCTCTTTTTGTGAAATTGAATAAATTGAGGTCCCAAGGGGATTTTTAAAAGTTTTGGGACTCGAATTGAGGATAGACCGGCATTAGGGACTCAAAGTTAATGAAAAATAACTTTAGGGACCTAATTACAAATAAATAAAAGTTTAGTTTTTCTCATTCACTTGGAATGAATGAAGGCTATTAGGTCGAGAGATAATAAACTGTGATGTTCATATCGTGTAGGAACACAAAGCACCAGGAATGCTAGCAAGGACAAGCTCGCGTGAATACAAGGAACCGATCTAGTGGAATTCACACGGGTGAGTGAGATTTTATATCATACCCGATTGGGGATGATAAATACCTTGAAATGAAAACCTACTACCAAGTGGCATTTTAAACATCACAACTTAAAGGAGTGATGTGGAAATCATGCGAAAAAACTACTTACCGGTTGTAAGTAGATCATACCCGGCTGTAAGTAGATCATACCCGTTGGTATGATGAAACTTTCTTGAAGGAAGTTATTTTTGTCGGAAGTGCTCTCCCCTAATGGTGTGCCAATGCTTAAACAATTTGGGAGACCTTCTTGACGGGAGCTCAAATAGCTCTTATAGGTTGGGGGCCTCAGTTTTGGAGCTTGGGGGCTATTATGCCCGGTTTTGAAAATCTCGAACAAGTGGGCCATAGGCCAATGGGCATGAGCAGGAGCTCATAAATAAACATGAAATATATACCATAAAACTTTAATAATGAATTGTTTGGTCATGTTACCAATACATGACCGACATATTCAGTCAACTAGTGGCAGTGTGACATGACAAGTCTCTAGACTAGTCAAGACAAATAGCTGCAGATTGAGTTGAGAGTCGGGGTCGTTGGACCAGTGGCACCACAAATTATATAGCATGATAAGAAAATACTGTTTGTGCATGCACTATGATTACGCTATCATTAAGATGCCCATGAGGGGTAGTGATACATCCTAAGGACCCTAGACGACCCGATGAGTATAAGGGCAGTTCGTCATACTAGGTGACCGTGCGAAATTTGGAGTAGCACTAAGTGTATGAGACCGAGGTGGGGACGAGATGAGGTCTCTATCCTCATACGGACACGGAGAACTAATTTATGGATTGAGGGTCAGATGTCACGTACATTCATTCATTCTTAGGGTAGATGTGGACTTACTTCTATCTAGGTGGCTGGTAAAGTCACTCTGAAGCCACAAGTGGGTTCAATGGTCGTGCTAGCATGCAAATGTGTGTTTTACCTTCATGATGAAAGTTGTGTGTTGGGTGATAACACACTGTGATTAAATAAGGAAATGGTGATAAAACCTGAGATTTTAAATGAAAGGATTTTTTAAAGAAAGAAGTCTGACACACTCCAATACAATTCTTTTCCTCAAAGTGAATTTTTGAAAACTCACTCACTAAGTAGTCGTACTCACCCCCTCATTTCTATCCCTTTTTTAGGAAAAGGAAAAATGACTAAGAATAATACCGAGCCTTACCCTCTGTCAGGTATGCTTAAATTTTCCTTAAGCTTGCATTTTATTAGATATATGTCTTTTCAGGGAATAAGGTCGGCCTGGCTCATCTCGAGTTAAAGTCGAGGGAAACTCCTCTTGAACTAAGAGAGTGGCGGGTTGATCACGGGGATCCAACTAAACCAGGTTGGGGCGTTACAGGTTAAGTATGATCTACTTGCAAGAAAGCAAGGAAACCAAATAGGGATTCTAGACGAACCTAGTTGAAGGAAATAACCCACAACAACTAGATCATCCAGAAAAATAAACTACACTCCAAGAAGGATTAAGGAGTAGTAAGGATTATACCATAAATAGGGCAAAGGGATGGATACCAAAGACAAGAAGATTCGGGAGACAAACCTCTCAAAATAATTAAACTAAGAGGATAAAATGAGCGAGACAGTTAATGGTTAACCCTTGTGAAGGTCACAATCCCAATAAAGAAGGAAAAGATGAAAATGCCAAAACCTTTTAGAAATAAGGACAAAGGAAAATCATAAAGAGATCAATGGCTAAGATAGGAGTAACGATCTAAAAGCTATGAGAAGATTAAATAAGCTTTATATAGGACGATCAAGAGATTGGGTAACTAAGGGAATGTGACTCCACCTCAGAGAAATAAATGAGTACTGGAAGTAAGTGAGAATGAAAATGAAGTATATAAGAAGTAATAGTAGGGCCTCAAGGGTAAAGGTAAGTAGGAGATGATGGTATCAAGGAATGTTATTTAAGGTTGGACATTCGCAATGGTAAAACTAAGAGAGAATTCAAGGAGAAAAGGAGTATAAAACTTACCAAGGAAGGGAACCTTGGAAAAACAAATGTCTTCCAATTAGGAGGAAATGGAACTAATAGAATTGGGAAGAAGATAAGATCCTCAAAGACGAGCTGTTATAGATGAAAGGATCAAGTGTAAAAGAAAAGAAATCATAAGGGTCTAAGGGGGTAAGTTAAACCCAAGTAATGAGTAAGTAGTACGACAACATCAAAAGATGCCATATGAGTAAGAAAGGAACTAAGTCGAGGAGAATCATGAAATGATCACGCGTGAGTAAGAATGGATTAAGAAAAAGAAGAGTCCTTAAAGGAAAGGACACCACTAGGAATGAGGAATGACATAAGAAAGGAAGAGTTTCATCAAGTCAATAAGTTATTGGGAAACTCAAAGACTTGAAAGTTGAAGGACCTAATAAAGAAGTTTGGAAAAGACGAGTAAGTAAGGAAACTAATACGGTTATAAAGGATATGATGTCAAAGGCAAATTGGACGATTGGATAATAATGATGATAATCAAGAAATACCACCAGACGAAAAGAGGGACGACATTATATCATCATTAGAAGATAGAGAAATTGAGAATAACCATTATGGAAGTACTTTAAAAATGTTAAATGGTCAAAGACAAGTTCTAGAGAACATCATGCTATGAGGGATATGTAAACCCAACTGTACCAGGGAAATATGACTCAAGTAAGGAAGAGTCTGTTAGTTGAGCATGACAAGGTCATGCATTAAATTTGGAATGAAGTTGTGATAATCAACGAATGAGGAAAGGATCGATTTAGGATGAAAATGTGATAACACCAACACCTGTGGAAGCATGTACATGGTGCTTGAATGGAAACTGAGCCAAGGAGGTCAACAAATAAAGAGAATAACTGGATACATGAATGATTGGGTATTTTGGAACTCCCAATCTTGAATTCTTAAGTAAAGAAACTCGAACAAGAGAAATAGTGCTTTAAGGAATGAAGGGTGTGAATTTAAGGATATGACCTTAAACCTTCCAAAGAGATATTCTTAGCTAAAGTAAACTCCATGGAATGAGAAAGTGATGTAAATGAAGAAAATCTTAAGTGTATTTGATATAAGGGATAAACGAAAACAACCGAGAAGGTTATATGTCGATAAACTACAAATTGATATCAATCAAAGTTCATTCCTGTACAAAGGATGTGGAATAAGTTTTGGGGACAAAACTCCTAAAAGGAGGGGAGAGATGTAAACCCCACCCTTTGGAGTTAAGGAAAACCGGGAAATGAACTGGTCAAATCGAGTGAGAAAACTGAACCAGATCACAAACTTGATCACCAGAGAATGGGCAAATTGGAAAATTTACAACTCCCGAATGACCCAAAGAGTCATAAAAACCTTGGAAAGGGACCTTAGAACAATTAAGGAGATAAAACTAGACCAGTTTAGGTGAACCGATTTGGACCGGTTTGAACCACTATTGAACAAGATGCTAAATTCATTTTTCTAGGTGGCTTAGAAAATTCAAATTGGAGAATTGAGGCCACCAATAGATAGATAATGAATTTAGAAATTTTAATTTTGAAAAACTTGGTCAAATCAGGACTGAACCGATCGGTTTAAGCATTGAACCCGGTTCAGACCGGTCCGGTCCAGTTCCAAACAATGTCGTCATCTTCCTTGAGATGATAACACTATTCACTCATTAGCAAATCGAACAGCGCTAGCGAAGAAGAAACGTTTCCATTTAGTACATTTTAGGCCATCAATGATTGTTATTAAGGTGCCGAACACCGGTTGGAGATTCCTCAAACTCCCTATATAAAGAGCCCCTCTCCATTTATCCTCAACACACTTGAAACCTCACTCTCTCTCAGCTACTAAGTTTTCCAACGAAGCTTAAACTAGAACTCTGACATAGAGTCATTTCTAAGCCAAAGAAGGTGTGGTCAGGTTCCTTAGACTAAGGGAGAAGTCAGCTACACGGTGGTAGTCTCCAATTGCTAAATGATCACCGTAGAAGTGCCGGCGTGATAAAACAATGAAGTAGCTCCGGCGGACCAAAGCTGCCATGTTTCTGTCGAGCTAAAATCATCCAATTCGAGCCCTCCTCAGGCCAAACCAAGCTCTCCCAACACTTCCTCAGCCCTCCTACGACCGAATTAGAGCAGAAAGTTAAGCCAATTTGGCTTCCCTTTGTGAATTTTGATCGGTGTTAGAGAGAGAACTGACAAATCTTTACTGACCGAATTCTCCCTCAATTCAACATGAATTGAGGCAATTCTTAATTCTAAGAGAAACCTCAGGACAAGAACTATTTGCCCATATCGAAAGATCGAACCACCGCACCCCCGTTTGAGCTCATTTCGGAGTCAATTCATGCTATTCAAAGTGCAATTGAATCGTGTGGATGTGTAGGAACTTAAACCTATCTTCAATGTCAACAATTAACCTCGTTTGATCAGTTAGTTTGATGAAATTAAATTCGTCCAAGTTGAAAAGTTGAAATTGGGGGAAAATTTGGGAAAATTTTGAGATTTCGATAATTTGAGGGACTAAAGTGAAATTTCCTAAAATCGAGGGCCAATTGGGCATGGAAAAGATGTTGAAGGACGAATTGGTCAATTTTTGGAATTATGGGGTGAAATTTTCCATTTTTGTAAAGTATGGGCAAAATGGTAATTTTGGAAAAGTTGAGGACCAAATTTTGAATTTGGGAAACTTGAACCATTTTTTGTGATTTTGAATAAATTAAGGTCCCATAGGAAATTTTAGATGTTTCGAGGCTCAATTTGGGGGAAAATTGGCATTAGGGACCTAAAGTTACAGAAAAATAACTTTAGGGACCTAAATGCAAAGAACTAAAAGTTTGGGTATTTCATCCATTTGTGATGAATGAAGGCTGTTAGGCTAAATGATAATGAACAAGGATGTTCATATCATGTAGGAATACGAAGTACCAAGAACGCCATCCAAGACAAGTTTGCATAGATGCAATAAGTTAGTTGAGAGGAATTCACTGCATTCATGGGTGAGTGGGAATTTTTACATAATACCCGGTTGGGATGATGAGCACCTCGGTAATGAAAACCCACTAATATGTGGGATTTTAACATCACACCTGGAAGGGGTGATGTGAGAAAATGCATAGAAAAACTACTTACCGATTGTAAGTATATCATACCCGGTTGGTTTGATGAACTTGTTGGAAGGAAGTAGAAAACTCGCTTATTTGTTATGAGGGGAGTTGTTTTCATACCCAGTTGGTGTGATGGACAGTTGAAAGATAATTTTTGTTGGAAGTGCTCTCCAGTGACTGTGTGCCACTGCATAAACTCTTTGGGATACCTTCTTGAGGAGAGCTCAAATAGCTCAGATTGGCTGGAGGACTCAGTTTTGGATCTTGGGGCTAAAATGCTCGATTTTTTGAAAATCTCGTACAGTGAGCCCAAGGCTAGCTGACACGAGTAGGAGCTCATAAATAAACATAGGTTAAGCCATGAAAACTTTAATAAATGATGTGTTTAGCCATGGTACCAAGATAGAACTAACACACTCAATGGACTGGCGGTAGTGCGACAAGATAGGTTGACAGACCAGTCGAGACAAACAACTACAGGTCGAGTTGAGGGTCGGGGCCGTTGGACTAGTGTCACCAAAGATTAAATGGCTTCTGAGGAAAACTATTGTTTTGTGCATGCACTGAGGTACGGGACCTTTAAGATGCCCAAGAGTGGTAGTGATGCATCCTATGGGCTACTTGACGACCTAGTGGAGATAATGGTAGTTTGTCGTGCCAACAGTCAGGGAATCTGGACGTAGCTTCATGCGCATGAGACTGAGGTGGAGTCAGGATGATGTCACTATCCTCATACAGACACAAAGTTTCTTTATAGGATTGAGGGTCTGATGTCACAAACATTCACTCATTCTTAAGGTTGAAGTGGACAGGCGTCTATTTAGGTGGTTAATAAAGTTGCTTCGAGGCCACAAGTGGGTGCAGTTGACGTGCTGGCCTATGAATGTGTGATCCCTTCATGATTAAGGGCATGTGTGGATTATTAAACACACCGAATGTGGTTAATGAGGAATAATGGTTTTGAAAATTGAGATTTTGAGGATTGAATGTCTTAAAGAAAATAAGGAGTCTAGCACACTCCAATTCAAAAACTATTTTATTAAAACCTCATTTTTTAAAATACCCATTCACTAAGCTGTAGAAACTCACCCACCCTTTTTATCCTTTTTCAAGAAATAGAGAAATGACTAGAGATAACAATAGACCTTACCCTCTGTTAGGTATGCTTAATTATCTTGAGCTTACATTTTTATTGATATATGGCATTCCATGGAACAAGGTTGAGATTACCCCTAGCTCCTCTTGAATAAAAGTAGGGGGAAACCCCTCTTAAATCAAGAGAGTGGCAGGTTGTTCTTGGGGATCCGACCAAACTGGGTCGGGGTGTGACATGCTAGCAACCTCCATTCGATCCGAGGACTACTAGAGAAGCGCCGATGGAATCAAACAATGAAGCAGCTCTAAAGGACTGAAGCTGCCCTATTTTGGCTGTCCTGAAATCGGCCAAATTCAGCCCGTCGACCAGCCAAACCAAGCCCTCTTAACAGCTCCACGACCCTCATAAGACCTCAACTAAGCTACAAGGTAAGCCAATTCGACCCTCCTCAATTGTTGCAGGTCGGAGTTAGAGAGAGAAATGACGAAATTTCACTAATGAAATTCTCCCTCGATTCGGGGTCAATCGTAGAAATGCTTGATCCTAGAAGGTACCTCAGGAAGAGAGCTACCTTTCTCGATAGATAGCTCGGATCGCCACACCTCCGATGGTAAGCTTTCAAAGCTTTATTTCTCTATGCACAATCTTCCAACTAAGCTCCATTTGAGCTCGTTTCGGCCTTAATTCATGTGATTCAAAGCTCAATTGAATCGTAGGGAAATATAGGAACTAATTTACACCTCTAATTGGAACAATTAACTGTGGTTAAATGGTTAATTTGAATAAATCAAATTCGGCCAGTTTGAAAGGGGAAATTGGGGAAAAAAATTGGGGATTTCGTAAAATTGAGGAACCATTTTCAATTTCCCAAAATTGAGGGCCAATTGGCCATAAAAAAAGATGTTGAAGGACTAATTGGTCGATTTTTTTAAGATATTTGGGGTTAAATTGCCATTTTTGGAAAGCTCAATTGTAAGCAGAGATATCATCACACCCGGTTGGTGTGATGAAGTGAAAATGTGTTTTTCTTAGAAGTGTTCTCCACTAAATGTGTGCCAATGCTTAAACTCTTTGGAAGACCTTCTTTACAGGAGCTATAATAACTTAGATAGGCCAGAGGCCTCAATTTTTAAACTTGTGGGGGCTAAATGCCCGATTTTGGAAAAATCACGTGTAGTGGGACCAATGCCAGTGGACACGAGTAGGAGTTCGTAAACAAACATGGGATATGAAAGCCATGAAAATTTTTAATGAAATGGTTGTGTGATTTCGTAATGGTAGCAAGTTAAGACCGACAGTACTCAATGGATTAGCGGCAGTTTATCAAGGCCAGGTCGATGGACCCTTAACCCAACGGTCCGTCAACCTGGCCCTGACGCACTACCACCAGTCCATTGAGTATGTCTGTCCAGTCTTGGTACCTTGGCAAAATCACATAATCCATTCCTTAAGAATTTTCATGGCTTTAATATATCATGTTTGTTTATGAGCTCCTACTCGTACCAACTGCCCTTGGGCCCACTACATGTGATTTTTGAAAAACGGGCATTTAGCTCCAAAAGTTCCAAAAAATTGAGGCCTATGGCCTATTAGAGCTATTCTAGCTCTCGTCAAGAAGGTCTGCCAAAAATTTTAAGCATTGGCACATAGTCAGTGGAGAACACTTCTAACAAAAGTATCTATCAATTCATCACATCAACCGGGTGTGATAATACCTCCGCTTACAACTGGCAAGCAGGTTTTCTCCTTCCTTCAAGGAAGTCCTTCATACCATACGAGTATGATTTTCTATACTTACAACCAGTAAGTTGGTTTCCGCTCAGTTCCCACATCACTCCAACCAAGTGTGATGTTAAAATCCCACATATAAGTGGTTTTTTCTTTTCTAAGGTGTTCAACATCACAACCAAGTATGATGTAAATAAACTCACTCACCGGTTAACCGTGACGAGTTTGTCCTCGGTTAGTCTTTCTAGTTGACGCGAGCTTTCTCTTGCTGGCGTTCCAAGCACACTTGTCCCTACACAAATTGGGTAGCCTTTTAACTCAAGGTTTATCATAAAAGCCTAGGCTTATAATTTATCAATAAATTACATTTAGGTCCCTAAAGTTTATTTTTCATAACTTTAGGTCCCTAATGCAAACCTTTGCCCAATTTGACTCCCAAGGTTTCCAAAATACCCCTAGAGTCTTCATTTTACTCAAAAAGGTGTAAGGGGCTCAAGTTTCCCAAATTTCCAATTTGGTCCACAACTTTTAAAAAATTACCATTTTACCCCTACTTTCCAAAAATGGCAATTTGACAAAAATATTCCAAAAATTGACCAATTGTCCTATAACATCTTTTCTATGGCCAATTGACCCTCAATTTTTTGAAATTTCAATTTGGTCACTCAATTTTACAAAATCCCCAAATTTCCCCAAAATTGTCAAATTTCCCCCTTTCAAGCTAGTCGAATTTGATTTCATCAAATTAACCATTGAATTAGGGTTAATTGCTCCAATTGAAGGTATGGACTAGTTCCTACACTTCCATATAATTCAATTGAGCTTTGGACTATATCATTTGGATCGAAATTGAGCTTAAATGGAGCTTCGCCAGAAAACTATGCACATAAAGAGAAAGCTTCGGAAGCTTACTGTCGTAGGTGTGGCAGTCTGATCTCTCTATCGAGGATGATAACTCTCTTCTTGAGGTACCTTCTAGTATCAAGAATTCCTACAATGACTAAGGAGGGCCAAATTTCCTTACCATTCATCTTAGTTGAGGTCGTATGGGGGCTGTGGGGGATGTTGGGAGAGCTTAGTAAGCTGGAGGAGGGCTGAATTTGGCCGAACTCAGCTTGACCGTAATAGGGCAGCTTCGGTCCATCGGAGCTGCTTCACTATTTGATTTCGCTGGCACTTCTCCTGCGGTCATCAGATTGAACGAAGGTTGATATCACATAACTGACTTCCCCCGAAGTCTAAAGAACCCAACCTCACCTTCTAAGGTTGAGAAAACTGCACAAGTTAAAGCTTTGGTTCAAGCTTCATCGAAAAATGGAGCAATTGAGAGAGAATAGAGTTTTCATGTATGAGGAGGATGAATGGAGGGGAGCTCTTTATATAGGGAGCTTGAGGACTCTCTACCCAACTGTTTGGCATCTTGATGGCACTCATTCATGAAATGAAACACCTTGAACGGAGGTGATTCATCTTCATCGGTGCTATCTATTCTTCCGTTGAATGAACAGTGTCGTCACCTGAAGGAAGAAGACGACACTGTTTCGAACTAGATCGAATCAGTCCAAATCGGGTTAAATGCTTAAACCGGTCTGTTAAGGCCTAATTCGACCGAATTTTTCAAAATTAAAAATTTATAAAATCATCTAAATTCATTCTCTATACAATGGTGGCTTCAATTTCTCAATTTGAATAATTTAAGCCACATAGAAAAATGAATTGAGCAACTGGTTCAATGATGGTTTAAAATGGTCCAAACCGGTTTAGATCTGGTTCACTTGAACTAGTATGGTTTTCTCTTCCAACTTGTCCCAAAGTCCCTTTCCATGATTTTTATGACTCTTTAGTTCACTCGAGATTTGTAAATTTTCTAATTTGCCCTTTATCTAACGGTTGCGATTCGTGAACCAGTTCGGTTTTCTCCCTTGGTTTGACCAGTTCTTTCCCCGGTTTTTCTTATATTTAAGGGACAGGGTTTACAAGTTTCCTATAGTCCTTGACTATGTCATTGGGCACTCTTTTCTCACCCTCTAGGAATCGTTGAATGACTGCCTCTCTAGAGGTAGATGTCTTTTTCATGATTACGTGTAGGGGTTTGGTTTGCACAATGAACTTCCTAGGAACTCTCCTTCCTACAAGGTTGTCATGCCCTGACCCGGTTTGGTCAGATCCCTGTGAACAACCTAACACTCTCCCAGTTTGTTCAAGGTTTTTCCCTCTTCTAAGCCGTTGGGAGTAAGGCATCCTTCTTACATGTACCTTTCTTGGAATAACATTAATTAGAACTGAATATAAATTTTACATACATGCCTTAAGGTTTGGCTACCAATAAATCTTTAAGGTTAGTTTTCCCTTAGTTTCCTGAAAAGGGGTAAAGGGAGGGGGTGAGTTTGACAACTCAATGAATGAGTGTTTGAAAAATGAGTTTCTTATAAAAGAGTTTGAATAGGAGTGTGTTAGACTCCTTATTTTCTTTTATAACATTATTTCGTCAAATTCTGGTTTTCAACACCTTTTTCCAAGGTTTACCAATTATTTTTCAAGGATTTTCAAATCCTTTCCAAGGTTTTCATAACCTTTTCCCCATTTTCATATTCGATGTGTTTCACAAACAACACACCCTTCATCATGAAGGGAACATGCACATTCGCGAGATGCAGTTACGCCGACTACATCCACTTGTGGATCAGAGCGTCTTTACCATCCACCTTGATAGAAGTGTTTGACTTCTACCCGAAGTCTGAGTGAATGTCTCTCATGTCCTAACCTCAGATCAAAAATATTTTGTGTCCGTATGGGGATAGAGACCTCATCCTATCCCCCACCTCGATCTCATGCACAATGAAGCTACGTCGAGCTTCGCAAAACTTCTGGTATGACTAACTGCCCTTATATCCACTAGGTCATCCAGTGCCCTAGGACGAATCACTACCCCTCTTGGGCATCTTGAAGGTCCCGTAACATGGTGCATGAAGATCAACAGTTTTTCACATAATGCCATATAATCTGTGGTGCCATTGGTCTAATGGCCCCAACCCTCAACTCGACCTTTAGCTGTTTGTCTTGACTAGTCCGGAGACCTGTCATGTCGTACTACCGCTAGTTGACTAAGTATGTCGGTCCTGTCACGATACCATGGCCAAACAACTCATTTACTTAAGTTTTCATGGCAAATTAATCATGTTTGTTCATGAGCTTCTGCTCATGCCAACTGGCGTAGGGCCAACTGTTCGAGATTTTCAAAATCAGGCATATTAGCCCCCAAGTTCCAAAATCAAGCCTTCTAGCCTAATAGATCTATTCGAGCTATTGTAAAAAAGGTCTCCCAAAATGTTTAAGTAGTGGCACACAGTCAGGGAAGAGAATTTCTGACAAAATATACTTTTCAACTGTCCATCATACCAATAGAGTATGAGGACATCTCCACTCATAACCGATGAATGGGTTTTCAACTTCCTTCAAGGAAGTTTCATCATAACAATCGGGTATGATATACTTACAATCGGTAGGTAGTTTTTTTTGCATGATTTCCACATCACTCCTCTTAGGTGTAATGATTAAAATATCACTTAGTAGTGGGTTTTCATTTTCAATGTGCTTACCATCCCAACCGGGTATGATATTAAATTCCCACTCACCTATTAATACAGTGAATTCCTCTCGATCGATTCTTTGTATTCACGCGAGCTTGTCCTTGTTGGTGTTCTAGGTATTTCATGTTCCTACATAATATGAACATCCTTGTTCATTATTCCATGGCCTAATAGCCTTAATTCATTCCAAATGAATAAGAAAACTAAACTTTTTATTTATTTGCAATAAGGTCCCTAAAGTTATTTTTCTTTAACTTTATGTCCCTAATGCTAGTTTTTTTATCAAATTGAGTTCCAAAACTTTTAAAATTCACCTTGGAACCTCAATTTATTCAAATTCACTAAAAGGGGTTCAACTTCCCAAATTTCCAATTTGGACTCCCAACTTTTCCAAAATTACCATTTTGCCCCTACTTTAAAAAAATGGTAAGATTTTCCCCAAAACTTCCAAAATTGACAATTGGTCCTCTAACATCTTTATCATGCCCAATTTGTCCTCAATTGTATGAAATTGCACTTTAGTCCCTCAAATTTTTGAAATTCCCAATTTTCCCCCAATTTCAACATTCTAACTCAGCCGAATTTGATTTCATCAAATTGACCAATCAAATGAGTTTAATTGTTGAAATTGAAGTTAGACTGGAGTTCCTAGACCTTCACATGATTCAATTGCACTTTGAATAATGGGATTTGATACCGAAATGAGCTCAAATAGAGCTTCACCGGAAAACTAGACTTAGAGGGAGAAAGCTTCAAAAGCTTATCGTTAGGGGTGCGGCGGTACGATCTTTTGATCTAGGCAGATAGGTCTCGTCCTGAGGTTCCTTCTATGATCAAGAATTGCATCAATTGATGCTGAATTGAATGAGAATTTAGTCATCGAAGTTATGTCGGTTCTTTTCCTAGCACTGATCAAATTTTACAGATGGGAGCCGAATTGGCTTACCTTTCCACTCTAATTCAGCTGTAGGAGGGCTGTGGAGGTGTTGGGATGGCTTCATTTGGCCTGAGAAGGGCTTTAATTGACCAATTTTAGCTCGGTCAAAATAGGGCAGCTTCGGTCCGCTGGAGCTGCTTCATTATTCTTTCACACCGACGCTTCTCCATTGTCCCTTGGAGCAAATGGAGACTACAGCGTGTAGCTGACTACTCCCCAGTTCTAAAGAACCAGACCATGCCTTCTTTGGCTCAAAAAAACCCTATATCGGAGCTTTGGTTTGACCTTCCCCGAAAATTGGAGCAATTGAGAGATAATGGAGTTTTCAAGTGTGTAGAAGATGATCGAGGAGGGGCTCTTTATATAGGAAGTTCAGGGACTTCTTGTCCGTCCAATTGGTACGTTAATGGTGGTCATTCATTGCCTAAAACACTCTGGCCGGAGACTTTTCTGTATCATTGGTGCTGCTCGATTTTTCGGCGAGTGAACAATGTTGTCATTTGAAGGAAGAAGACGACACTATTCCGAACTGAACCGAACCGGTCTGAATCGGGTTCAAAGCTTAAACCGGTCGGTTTAGGACTGATTCGGCTGAATTTTTTTAAAATTAATAATTTCTAAATTCATATAAATTCATTCTCTATACAATAGTGGGTTTAAATCTCAAATTTTAATTTTCCAAGCCACCTAGAAAAATGAATTTAGCATCCGGTTCAATAGTGGTTCAAACCAGTTTGGATCTAGTTCACCTAAACCAGTTTGGTTTTCATCTCCAATTCATCCTAAAGTCCTTTTCTTGACTTTTTTTGACTATTTAGGTCACTTGGGGTCCATAATTTTCCATGTTTCCCTTTCTTTATCGGTTCTGGTTCATGTACTTACTCGGTTTATAAATCGGTTCAATCTAGTTGGATCCAATTCATTTGAACTGGTCTTGTTTTTCTCTTCCAATTTGTATTAAGGTTCTTTTCCAAGGTTTTATGGACTCTTTGGGTCACTTAGGAGTTGTAAATTTCCCAAATTGCCCGTTTACTGATAAATAGGGTTTGAGAACTGATTCGGTTTTCTCACTCGGTTTGACCGGTTCTTTTCCCTATTTTCCTTAACCCAAAAGGGCGGAGTTTACAACTCTCCCCTCCTTTTAGAAGTTTTGTCCCCAAAACTTATTTAGCAACCTTTGCATGAGGAACAATTTCCCTTGATGTCAACTTGGTGTTTACTTAACATGTAAACTCTTCTCTTGTTCTTTCATTTAGCCCTTTACATCATTCATTTAAGGAATTTCTTTTCATTTGTATTATTTACTCCCTCCATGGAGTTTATCATAACTAAACATACCATACTTAAGGGTATATCCTTAGATTCACATCTTTCTTTGCTTAGAGCAACATTTTTCCCTTTAAGGTCCTATACTCAGGATTCGGAGTTACAAGATACCTAACTATTTCCATGTCTAGTTAACCTCCTGGTCGTTGAAACCCTTAGCTCGATGTTCTTTAGAGCATTACATACTTGTTTTCACGGGTTTCCTTGTTATCATCTTTTCGTCCTATTTTGACTCTTCCTTCATCCATTGTTTATTACACTTTCAATCCAAATTTTATGTTTGACCTTGTCATGCTTACTAACTAACTCTTCCTTATTTTGAGTCACGCTTTCCTCGGGACTGTTGTGGTTACATGCCCCTTATAGCATGACATTTTCTAGATATTGTATCCATGCCCATTAGATTTCCAGAACACCTCCTTTAGGGTTGTTCCCAACTTTCCAACCTCTCAGGGATTGTATAACTTCATCCCTCTTTTCATTTAGCTTACTCCTTGGGTCTTCCTAGTATGCTTCCTTAGGGTTTCCTTCTTTAAGAGAATTCTTTCCCTTCTTTCTTGGAATTGATTCGTCCTTGAGGGTATCCAACTTTAACTTTCCTGATATCCTAGGATGTCATCCTTCCTGCTTCACCTTCGGGGTTTGGTGGGTACGTCCATAGGATTTTCTTTTACTCGTATTTCATAACAAGTTTTATAAGAAATGGAACTTTTATTATAATGTTGATGAATTACAGGGTTTTTGGTTATATTGGTCTAGAGGAGCTATGGTAAGTACTAAATATAGTACTAGGTTCATCCTGTGCTTCCTTCTGGTTGAGGTTGTATACTCGGGTTGGTACTCTTGACATAGTGCCTATGTCTTGTCCTCCATCCAGTACCCTTGGGTTTCCTTGAGGTGGTGGATGGTACCTTCGTTGGGTATTACCTCGAAGGACTGGACAACTCTTTGCAAAGTGTCCGAGTTATCCACATTCAAAATAGGCTTGACACGACCCTTCATGACTTTTTTGGCACCTATGGCAAGAGGGGTTTCTCCTTTATGGGGTTGTACTTGTCTCTCTTTGAGCATGGTAATTGCCATTTCTCCTAAAAGACACCATTCTTGTCCCCCATTTTTGTCACCAAGCTCCTTTTGACCTCTCTGGTTGCTCTGTCCTTCCTCTTCCTTCCAATCGACTTGTTCTATCCGATGGCATATTGTCTGTACCAGACTTTCACAATAATGGGTCATGCTAATGATGACATCTAAATCCGTGGGGCATCCTAGTACTCCCATCTAGTCTCTTATATCCATGCTGAGACCATCCACAGACCGTTGGCAAATATCTGTCGGTCCAACTAAGTCTAGAGCAAAAGGCCTTAGCTCATTAAACTTAGTCTCATATTCCAATATGGAGTGAAGCCCTTGTCGTAATTGGAGGAAATCCTGCTTCATCACATTAATTAGGTGAGGGACCAAGTACTCCTCCACATATCTCTACTCAAACTGCTCCCAAGAAGGTGTGGAAGTGTGCAGACTCCGGATATTGTCCCACCATCTTTTGGCACTACCCTCCAAGAAAACTTATGTCAGGATCACCATATCCTCTAGTGATATTCTGAGTATCCCCACTAGCTTCTTGATGTTAGACAGCCAGTCCATGGTGACTCCCGTATCTTTCTCTTTGAGAAAAGGCTTACACCTAGTTGATGAAAAGTCATGAGATACTTGGTAATATCAACTGGATGGGGATGATTAACAAGAAGAGGATGATTTTGTACTTGCTCTTTCAGCTCGAGAGTTGGTGCATACCTCAAGGATGAGGTTGCCCAAATACTCGAGTGAACTCTTCATACAATCTCCATTTTTCTATGCTTCGTCTAGGTGGAACTATTTGGGTTTCTCGGGGAGTTTCTACTGGAAAGGGTGGCTGGACAGTGTCGGAGACTGCAACTCTAGTTCTCTTGGTTCCTTTCTTGGGAGCCATCTAAAAATTTTGAAAGTATCCCTATTAATTACTATGTTCTCTAATCTTGAAAATGTATTCGAGAAAACAGACTCTGATACCACTCAAGTAGTCACACCCCGACCCGGTTTGGTCGAATCCCCATGAACAACCCGCCACTATCCCGGTTTATTCAGGGTTTCCCCTCTCCTAAACCATGGGAAGTAAGGTGTCCTTCTTACCTGTACCTTTCCTGGAATAACATTAATTAGATCTGAATATAAATTTTACATACCTGCCTTAAGGTTTGGCTACCGATAAATCTTTAAGGTTGATTTTCCCTTAGTTTCCTGAAAAGTGGTAAAGGGAGGGGGTGAATTCGACAACTCAGTGAATGGGTGTTTGAAAAATGAGTTTCTTATAAAAGTGTTTGAATTTGAGTGTGTCAAACTCTTTATTTTCTTTTAAAATATTCTTTCCTCAAATTCTGGTTTTCAACACCTTTTTCTAAGGTTTACCAATTATTTTCCAAGGATTCTCAAATCTTTTCCAAGGTTTTCATAAGCTTTTTTCCCATTTTCATATTCAGTGTGTTTCACAAACAACACACCTTCATCATGAAGGGATCACACACATTCGCAGGATGTAGTTATGCCAACTACACCCACTTGTGGATCATAGTGTCTTTACCATCCACCCTGATAGAAGTCTATGACTTCTACCTGAAGTTTGAGTGAACGTCTCTGACGTCCTACCCTCAGACCAAAAATACTTTGTATCCGTATGAGGATAGAGACCTCATCATGTCCCCACACTAGTCTCATGCGCAGTGAAGCTACATTGAGCTTCGTAAGACTTATGATATGACTAATGACCCTTATATTCACCAGGTCTTCTAGAGCCCTAGGATGCATCACTACCCCTCTTGGGGGACTTGAAGGTCCCATAACACAGTGCATGCACAATCAACAGTTTTTCACATAATGCCATATAATTTGTGGTGCCACTAGTCCAACGGCCCCGACCCTCAACTCGACTTGTAGTTGTTTGGCTTGACTAGTCTGGAGACTTGTCATGTCGCACTGCCGCTAGTTGACTGAGTATGTCAGTCCTTTCTCAATACCATGTCCAAACATCTCATTTACTTAAGTTTTCATGGCATATTAATCATGTTTGTTTACAAGCTCCTGCTCGTGCCAACTGGCTTAAGGCCCACTGTTCGAGATTTTCAAAATTGGGCATATTAGCCCCCAAGTTCTAAAACTGAGGCTTCCGGCCTAACAGAGCTATTCGAGCTCCTGTCAAGAAGGACTCCTGAAATGTTTAAGGAGTGGCATAAATTAGGGTAGAGCACTTCCGACAAAATATACTTTTCAACTGTCCATCATACCAACTGGGTATGAAGACATCTCCGCTCATAACTGATGAATAGGTTTTTCACTTCCTTCGAGGAAGTTTCATAATACCTGCAAGGTATGATCTACATACAATCGATAAGTGGTTTTTCCGCTTAATTTGCACATCACTCCTCTCATGTGTGATGATTAAAATACCACTTAGTAGTGAGTTTTCATTTTCAAGGTCCTTATTATCCCAACCGAGAATGATATTAAATTCTCACTCACCTGTTAATGTAGTGAATTCCTCTTAACGGGTTCATTTTATTCAAGCGAGCTTGTCCTTACTAGAGTTCCTCGTACTCCATGTTCCTACATGATACGAACATCCTTATTCATTATCCCACGACCTAATAGCCTTCATTCATTCCAAATAAATGAGAAAACCAAACTTTTCATTTATTTTCAATTAGGTCCCTAAAGTTATTTTTCTTTAACTTTAAGTCCGTAATGCAAGTTTTTACTCAAATTGAGTCCCAAAACTTTTAAAATTCACCTTGTAACCTCAATTTATTAAAATTTAAAATAAAAGGGGTTCAATTTCCCAAATTTCCAATTTGGTCCCCCAACGATTCCTAAATTACCATTTTTCCCCTACTTTACAAATAGGGTTGAAATAGGGCAGCTTCGGTCCGTTGGTGCTTCTCCTACAACCCTCAAAGCAAATGGAGAATGCATGCGTGTAGCTGACTTC
Source organism: Trapa incisa (assembly GCA_030064435.1). Classification (NCBI taxonomy): domain Eukaryota; kingdom Viridiplantae; phylum Streptophyta; class Magnoliopsida; order Myrtales; family Lythraceae; genus Trapa; species Trapa incisa. Next base: position 10,765,432 of record CM057773.1, read on the forward strand.
TCCCCAATTCTAAAGAACCTGACCACACATTCTTTGGCTCAGAAAAGACCCTATAATGGAGCTCTGATTCCAGCTTCACTGAAAATTGGAGCAGTTGAGAGAAAATAGAGTTTTTAGGTGTGGAGAGGATGAACGAGGAGGTGCTCTTTATATAGAAAGCTCAGGGACTTCTTGGTCGTCTCATTGGTGCCTTAATGGTGGTCATTCATTGCCTAAAACTCCCTGGCCAGAGACTTTTAAGCTTCACCAGCGCTGCTTGATTTTCCAACAAGTGAACAGTGTTGTCATCTGAAATAAGAAGATGACACTATTCTGAATTGGACCAGACTAGTCCAAACCAAGTTCAAAGCTTAAACCGGCTGGGTTCAGGCCCAATTCGACAGAATTTTTTAAAATTAAAAATTTCTAAATTAATGTAATTCATTCTCTATCCAATGGTGGCCTCAAATCTCAAATTTGAATTTTTTAAGCCACGTAGAAAAATAAATTTAGCATATGGTTTAATAGTGGTTCAAAACAGTTCATTTCAGTTTGGATCCGGTTCCCTCGAACCAGTTTGGTTTTCATCTCCAATTCATCATAAAGTCCTTTTTCTTAACTTTTGTGATTATTTAGGTCACACAGGGTCGATAATTTTCCCGGTTTACCCTTTCTCTATCAAAACCAGTCCATGAACCGACTCGGCTCATAAACCGATTCAATCCAATTGGATCCGGTTCATCTGAACTAATTTGGTTTTTCTCTTCTAGTTTGTCCTAAGGTTCTTTTCTAAGGTTTTATGAACTCTTTGGGTAACTCGGGAGTTGTAAATTTCCCAAATTGCCCATTTCCTAATAAATCGAGTTTGTGAACCAGTTTGGTTTTGTCACTCGGTTTGATAGGTTCTTTTCCTGGTTTTCCTTAACTCAAAAGGGTGGGGTTTACAAAGGTAGTTAAGTTTTTGTTAGTGTCAAGGCATAGTATTGATAATGCTTTCAAGAGAACATGACTCTAATACCAATCAAGTTGTCAGCTCCGACCCGGTTTGGTCAGATCCCTGTGATCAACCCGCCGCTCTCTTATTTTAAGATGGGTTTCCCCCTTCCTTTAATGAAGAGGATCCAAATGTAATTTAAACCTTGTTTCCTATAATAGTAGAAATCAATAAAAATGTAAGCTTAAAATAACTTTTAAGCCTACCTGATGGAGGGTAGATCCCAGTGTTTTCTTTAGTCATGTTTCCCTACTCTTAAAAAGGGATATAAAAGAGGGGTGAGTTTCTACAACTCAGTGAATGGGTGTTAGGAGTTAGTTTTCATATAAACAGTTTAATAAAAGTGTGCCAGAATCCTTATTTCTTTTAAGAAAGGATCTTTTCTTCAAACTTCAGTTTTCAAAGCCTTTTTCCTCATTTCCACATTAGGTGTGTTTAACAAACAACACACGCCCTCCATTTGGAAGGGAACACAAATTTGCAGGTGCAGACCGTCCACTGCACCCACTTGTGGCTCGTAGCATCTTTACTAACTACCAAGATAGAAGCCCATCCACTTCTACCTTGGGTCTGAGTGGATGTTCGTGACATCTGATCCTTAGACTTGAAAGAAACTTTGTGTCCGTATGAGGACAGAGACCTGACCCCGACCCCACCTTGGTCTCATGTGTAAGAAGCTACGTCGAGCTTCCTGACTATTGGCATGACAAACTGCCCTTATCTCCACCATATCATCCAGTAGCCCTTAGAATGCATCACTACCCCTCTTGGAAGTCTTGATGATCTTGTACCTCAAGTGTATGCACAAACAAGAATTTTATTTTTCATATCATAGCCATTATCTTTGGTGCCACTGGTCCAACGGCCCCGACCCTCAACCCGACCAGTAGTTGTCTGTCAAGATCGGTCCGTCGACCTGGTCCTAATGCACTATCGCCAGTTCATCAAGTACTATCGGTCCTATCTTGGTACCATGGCGAAATCACATTACCATTTCATTAAGATTTTTCATGCATTTCATATCTCATGTTTGTTTACGAGCTCTTGCTCATGCCCACTAGCCTTGGGCCCATTGTACGTGATTTTCCAAAAATGGGCATTTAGCCCCACAAGTTCAAAAATCGATGCCTCTAGCCTATCTAAGTTGTTCTAGCTCGCATCAAGAATGTCTCTCCAAGAGTTTAAGCATTGGCACACAGTCAGGGGAGAACACTACTGACAAAAACACATTTTCACTTCATCACACCAACTGGGTGTGATGATGTCACACCTTGACCCGGTTTGGTCGGATCCCCATGATCAACCCGCCACTCTCTCGGCTTACTAAGGGTTATCCCTTCTTTATAATCCGTGAGGAGTAAGGCGTCCTTTAAACTTGCACCTTTCTTAGAATAACATAAATCAAAACTGCATAAAATTTGAAACTTATCATACCTACCTTACAGGTGTGTTAGGTGGTTGTCTTTGGGGTAAGCTTTCTAGGGTTACCTAAAAGGGATATAAGGGAGGAGGTGAATGGGTATTTTAGGGTATAACTTTTAGAAAAATGGTTTAAATTGGAGTGTGCCAGACTCCATATTTTTCTTTTAAAAATATTTCATTCTCAAATTCGGTTTTCATAACCATTTCTCAACATAGCAGTGTGTTTATCAACTAACACATGCCTTTAATCATGAATGAAACATACATTTGCAGGCTAGCCTGTCCACTGTACCCACTTGTGGCATCAGAGCGACTTTACCGGCCACCTATATAGAAGCACATCCACTTCTACCCTAAGAATGAGTGGATGTACATGACATCCGACCCTCAATCTCGTAACAAAACTTCGTGTACGTATGAGGACAGAGACCTCATCTTGTACCCACCTCGGTCTCATTTGCAATGAAGCTACATTGAGCTTCTCAAGACTTCTAGTATGACTAACCACCCTTATCTCCACCAGGTCGTTTAGAGCCCTAGGACGCATCACTACCCCTCTTGGGCGTCTTGAATGTCCTGTAACACAGTGTAAGCACAAATCAATAATTTTTTCACATAATCAATATAATCTATGGTGCCATTGGTCCAATGGCCCCAACCTTTAACTTGACTTACAGCTGTTTGTCTTGACTAGTCTGAAGACCTGTCATGTCGCACTGCCGCGAGTCCATCGAGTATGTCGGTCTTGTCTCGGTACCATGGCCAAAGGATTCATTCACTTAAGGTTTCATAGCTGAAAATCATGTTTGTTTATGAGATTCTACTTGTGCCAACTGGCCTAGGGTCCACTTTTCAAGATTTTCAAAAGCGAACATATTAGCCCCCAAGTTCCAAAAATGAGGCCTCCGGCCTAACTAAGCTATTTGAGCTCCCGTCAAGAAGATCTCCCACAAATTTTAAACAGTGTCACATAGTCAGGGGAGAGCACTTCTGACAAAATAAACTTTTAAGTTGTCCATCACACCAACCAAGTATAAGGACATCTCCGCAAGGGTTTTCTACTTCCTTCCAGGAAGTTTCATCATACCAACAGGGTATGATTTAATTACAACCGGTAAGTAGTTTTTTCGCGTGATTTCCACATCACTCCTCTTAGGTTTGATGGTTAAAATACCACTTAGTAGTGGGTTTTCATTTCTGAGGTGCTTACCATCCCAACTGGGTATGATATTAAATATCCCACTCACTTGATTGTGCAGTGAATTTCTCTCCTAGTCGGCTTGTTGTCTTCATGCGAACTTGTCTTAGTTGGTGTTCCTGGTACTTCGTGTTCCTACACGATATGAACATTCTTGTTTATTATCCTTTGGCCTAATAGCCTTCATTCATCCTGAATAAATGAGAAAACCAACTTTTTAATTATTTGCAATTAGGTCCCTAAAGTTATTTTTTCTTTAAGTCCCTAATGCCGATTTTCCCCCAAATTGAGTCCCAAAACTCTAAAATTCACCTTAGGACCTCAATTTATTCAAAACCACAAATGGTGTTCAAGTTTTCCAAATATCCAATTTGGTCCCCAACTTTACCAAAATTACCATTTTGCCCAAACTATACAAAAATGGTAAGTTTTGCCCCGAAAATTCCAAAATTTGCCCAATTCATCCTCCAACAACCTTACCATGCCCAAATTCACTCAATTTTAAGAAATTCCACTTTAGTCCCTCGAATTTTTGAAATCACCAAATTTCCCCTAATTTCAACCTTCTAACTTAGCCGAATTTGATTTTATCAAATTGACCAGTCAAATGAGTTTAATTGTTGAAATTGAAGTTAGATTGGAGTTCATACACCTTCATATGATTCAAGTGAACTTTGAATCACATGATTTGATGTTGGAATGAGCTCAAACGGAGCTTCTCCGAAAAATTGGACTTAGAGAGAGAAAGCTTTGAAAGCTTACTATTGGGGGCGCGGTGGTCTAAGCTTTTAATCTAGGCAGATAGCTCTTGTCATGAGGTTCCTCCAAGAATCAAGAATTGCATCAATTGATGCCGAATTTAGTGAGAATTTAGTCATCAAAGTTCTACTGGTTCTCTCTCTAGCACCGATCGAAATTTACAGAGGGGAGCCAAATTGACTTACCTTTCAGCTCCAATTTAACTGTATGAGGACGGTGGAGGTGTTGGGAGGGCTTGCTTTGGCCTGAGAAGGGCTTGAATTGGCTGATTTTAGCTCGGCCCAAAAAGGGCAGCTTTGGTCCGTCGGAGCTGCTTCATTGTTCGATCACGTCAGCGCTTCTCCGGCGACCCTTTGAGCAAATGGAAACTATAGGCGTGTAGCTAACTTCTCCCCGAATCCAAAGAACCCAACCACGCCTTCTTTGGCTCAAAAAAATGCCCAAGTCAAAGCTCTAGTTTGAGCTTTACTAGAAAATGGAGCAGCTAAGAGAGAATGAAGTTTTTAGGTGTGAGGTGGATGAATGAGGAGGGGCTCTTTCTATAGGAAGCTCGGGGACTTCTTGGCCGTCCGATTGGCACCATAATGGCAATCATTCATTGCCTGAAACTCCTGGGCCAGAGACTTTTCATCTTCATTAGCGCTACTTAATTTTTCGACGAGTGAACAATGCAATTATCTGAAGGAAGAAGATGACATTGTTCCGAGCCAGATCAGACCAGTCCAAATAGGGTTCAAAGCTTAAACCGGCCGGTTTAGGCACGATTCGACTGAATTTTTCAAAAATAAAAATTTCTAAATTCATCTAAATTTATTCTTTATGAAATAGTGGCATTGATTCTCCAATTTGAATTTTCTAAGCCACCTAAAAAATGAATTTTACATCTCGTTCAATAGTGGTTCAAACCGGTTCATATCCAGTTCACTTGAACCAGTTTGGTTTTTATCTCCAATTCATCCTAAAGTCATTTTTCATGACTTTTGTAACTATTTAGCTCACTCGAGATCCATAAATTTCCTGGTTTGCCCTTTCTCTATCAGTTTCGATTTGTAAACTGACTCGGTTCTCTCTTTGGAAATGAGCGATTCTTTCCCCGGATTTTCTTATTATCAAAGGACGGGGTTTATAGATGATATCTCCGCTTACAATGGCAAGCGGGTTTCTTCTTCCTTCAAGGAAGTCTATCATACCAACCAAGTATGATTTCCAATACTTACAACCAGTAAGTAGGTTTTAGCTTAGTTCGCCCATCATCCCATCCAGGTATGATGTTAAAATCCCACTTAGAAGTGACTTTTTATTTCTAATGTGCCCACCATCCCAGCTAGGTATGATGTAAATAAGCTCACTCACCCGATAACTGTCGTGTATTCCTTTGTAGTCGCCTTTTGCCTCCACGCTAGCTTATCCTTGATGATGTTCTGGTTTCTCGTGTTCCTACATGATTTGGGCATTCTTATTTATTAAAATTGGTAAAACAACATTCATTTCTCAGATATGAATGAATATATTTAAATTTGTTAGTTAATTGCACTTAGGTCCCTAAAGTTCATTTTCCTTGATTTTACGTCCCTAATGCTAACTTTTCTCCAAATTGAGTCCCAAAACTTACAAAAATTCTCTTTGGGTCCTCAATTTACTCAAAATTGTTTAAGGGGCTCAAGTTTTCCAAATTTCCAATTTGGTCCCCAACTTTTCAAAAATTACCATTTTGCCCCTACTTTCCAAAAATGGCAATTTGACCCCAATTGTTTAAAAAATTGACCAATTGACCCTCCAAAATCTTTTTCATGGCCAATTGGTCCTCAAATTTGGGGAATTGCAAAATGGTCCCTCAATTTTACGAAATCCTCAATTTCCCCCTTTCAAACTGGCCAAATTTGATTTCTTCAAATTGACCATTCAATCGGGGTCAATTGCTTCAATTAGAGGTGTAAATCAGTTTCTACACTTTCATACAATTCAATTGAGATTTGAATCACATGGATTGAGGTCGAAACGAGCTTAAATGGAGCTTCGCCAAAAAATTGTGTAGAGAGAGAAAGTTTTGAAAGCTTACCGTCAGAGGTACATCGGTCTGAGCTCTCTATCAGGAAAGGTAGCTCTCTTCCTAAGGTAGCTTCTAGGATCAAGAATTCCTATAATTGGCATCGAATCAAGGGAGATTTTCATTAGTAAAGTTTCGTCATTTCTCTCTCTAACTTTGACCTACAACTAATGAGGAGAGACGAATTGGCTTACCTTTTAGTTTAGTCGAGGTCATATGAGGGTTGTGGGGATGTTGGGAGGGCTTGGTTTGGCTAGAGGAGTGCTGAATTTGGTCGATTTCAGCTCGGCCAAAATAGGGCAGCTTCGGTCCTTCGGAGCTGCTTCACTATTTGATTCCATCAGCACTTCTATGGCGGTCCTCAGATCGGATGAAGGTTGCTATCAGGTAGTTGACTTTCCCCGAAGTCTAAAGAACTCAACCTCACCTTCTGAGGTTGAGAAAATTGCCTAAGTCGGAGCTCTGGTTCAAACATCGCCGGAAAGTGGAGTAGTTGAGAGAGAATGGAGATGTCAAGCGTGAGAAGGATGAATGGAGAGAAGCTTTTTATATAGGGAGCTCGGGGACTTTCTACCCGATTGTTTCACATTTTGGTCAAGCTTATCCTCGACCTGAAATGCCCTGAACGAAGAAATTTTTCCTTCATCGGCACTATTAGTTTCTACATTGAATGATTAGTATCGTCATCTAAAGGAAGAAGATGACACTATTCCAAACTGGATCGGACCGGTTCGACCGGGTTCAATACTTAAACCGCTTGGTTTAGGCCCGATTCGACCAATTTTCTCAAAATTAAAAATTTCTAAATGCATCAAATTCATTCTCTATCTAATTGTGGCTTAAATTCTCCAATTTGAATATTTTAAGTCCTTTTCCATCACTTTTATGACTCTTTGGGTCACTTGGGGTTTGTTGATTTCCCATTTTGCCCTTTCTCTACTGGTTAAGGTTCATGAACCAGTTTGGTTTTCTCTCTGGAGTTGGCCGGTTCTTTCCCTGGTTTTCTTATCTTCAAAATGTGGGGTTACAATACCTCCCTTTCAGCCCGAGGACTACGAGGGAAGAGCGAGGAAGCTCAAACACTATTTTCACTCCTTGGCCAGGCAGCATCCTGAACCTCTGAAGCTCAAGTTGTGTAATCCCTCGACTAATTATGGCCAAACCAGACCCCTCAAACCCAACCTAGAGGTGTCCCGACCTTCCCTCGATCTAAGAAGGTAAGTCCCCTCTGTGGCCTCTCGCTGAAAAATACTATTCACAATGCATTTCTATAAAAACTTTCACTAAGAAATTGACACTACTCAAGCCAACAATTGAGGTATTGTTTGATTCAAGGAGGATCCCCATGAAGAGAGAAACTCAATGATGGCCAAAGCTCCGATCACCGGACCCTCACTAGTAATATATTGAAGCTTTCTCTCTTTAGACTGCATTTTCCAACAAAGCTCTGTTTGAGCTCATTTCTAGGCCAAGGGAGGCGGTTCAGGGCTTGAAATAATGATAAAAACATAAAGAAGATGATCTAAATCACGAATGGGGGCAATTAACCAAGTTTTGGAGATCAATTTAACAAAATTGTAATTAGGGGACCAAATTGCAATTTTTGTGAAATTAGGAAATTTGGAGATTTTTAGAAAATTGGGGGTCGAATGGTAAATTGACGAAATTAAGGGCATTTTCATGAAATTCCCTCCCAATTGAGGTCCAATTGGGCAATTTGGATAAAATGAAAGGCTAATTGGAAATTTTGAGAAATTAAGGAGCAATTAGCAATTTTGGGGAAATTAGGGACCAAATGATAATTTTTGGAAAAATTGAGGGTCAATTGGTAGTTTTGGTAAAATTAAGGACCGAAGAAGGATAATTGGAAATCCTAGGGTCTTAATTGAAATAAAAAGGCAAATAGGGACCTAAATGTAAAAGTACAAACATTAGGGACCTAAACATAATTAAAGCATAATGTGAGGTTTTATGTGCAAATAGTAAAAAATACGTGGCCTCTTAGGCAAATAATCCTAATAGGGATATTCATACCGTGTAGGAGTGGACTGTCCAAGAACCAACTCAAGGAAGCGCACCGTGAAGCAAGGTTCCACCGGGACAACCCTATTGTGATTACCGGGTGAGTGGGAACTCTATAACGTCAATTTTGATTGGAACGATGGCATGCCTTAAAAACAAATTTCTTTGAATTAGCCTATCTAGTCTGGGCGACTCTGCTTAAAATATTTGGGAGCTAATTCCATGACCTAGGCTCGATAATGCCAGTGGGCCCATGGCCGATGGACACGGGTATGGGCCCGTTCTGAATCAACATGTGATAAACTTCTAAAAGCCCTAAAAATGGAAAATTGTGGGTGATACCCACCGAGCTAAGGCTGGGATGTTGGGCTTGTTGGGCCAAATAGCTGCTAAGTCGAAGCCAGGTCATCGAACCTATTGGGCCAATACACGTGGGCCGAAGCCAAGCCAATAGACCCTTGAGTAGGAGGGTCAAAGATGATGGCTTTAAAGTGAAAAGACTCTTGATTGTCCATGCACTGTGATGTGGGGCCATCAGGACACCAGGTATGAGGTAGTGATAGATCCCAAGGGCTATTGGATGACCTAGGGAGCATAAGGGTTGTTTGGCGTCCAACATGTCAAGAAGTTCGGAGAGCTTCCTGCACGCTGAGACTAAGGTAGTGGGGGAAATGAGCTCTCGTCCCATAAAGCAGATATGAAGTATGATTAAGGTTTGAGGGTTAGACGAGCAAGGCCCACTTAAACTTGTGGTAGAGGCTATTAACCTCTATCAGGGTGGACGGTAAAGGCGCTCTAGTTTACAAGTGGAACATTTGGGGTTATCCAGCAAATGTGTGATCCCTTTCTATGATAGGAAGGGTGTGTGCTTGTGTGCAAACCCGAGAAGGGGTTGAATTGAAATGTTATATTCCTGATATTGCCTAATTAAATACATCCCTAAGATTTTTCCCACTCGTTAAGTCATAGAACTCACACCCTTCCTCTAAATATTTTTCAGGAAGGAAGAGAACTCCGAAGAACCTTCTTCGCTAAGACCTGAACTAGGTACAATTTAATTCTAGTTTTGTTTAATGTTGTTCATGGAAAGCATGATAGGTACTACGCCTGGCTCTTCCTGATCCTAGGGAGGAATCCCTCCTCAAGATCCCAAAGAGCGGTAGGTTGATCACAAGGCTCCGCCCAAACCGGGTTGGGGCTTGACATGATGGCTAGAGTTTTTTATATAGGAAGATTGCTCTCCTCCTTAGGATCCTCTCTAGATAAAACCACACCTCAATTGATGGCCTAAGCTATAAGAATTTCATCGAATAAGTTTTTGGGTAAGACGCACTATGAATAGTAAGGTTCAGTGAACATCAGTGGTGGGGACTTACCTCGGTAGTGTAGGGAAGGTGTGAACTCTATTGGGAAAGGTCTAGAAGGCTTGGTTTGACTATGTGTGGCTTGAGGATAGTCTGAACTGAGTTCGAGTTATTATGGTTGTAGACAACTGATGAAGCAACTATATTATGCGAGCTCGCCTACGCTTCCCTCACGATCCTCGATGTGAATGAAGGGTGCAGTCGTGTAGAAGACTTCTTTAAGAATCTTGGGAACTTGAATTCACCTTAGGAAGTTATGAAAATTTCCCAAGTGGGAGATTTGGTTCGTAGGTGATTGGAAAATGAAGCAATTCAGCTTCTCTAAGCTTTTGGGTTGTGGAGAGGATGAATGAAGATGAGCTCTTTATATAAGTGTGGAGAGGACTAACGTTCCTATCCATTCATCCATCGGTCAGCCATAAACTCTCTGATTTAAAGCTTTGTCGGAGGGAGTTATGGCTCGTTGGAGTTATGCCACTCATTCGGTCTTCCCTCTACTCATCTAATAAGAGGTTGAAGATGACAATGTGCACGCGCGTGTGAGCTTCGCATGTGCGAGCTGTGACATGGCACCCTATAATCGACTAGCATTGCTGACGCAATGTCCTAGTCATTGTCCGAGTCATCCGTTGACCCATTGACTAGACTAGTGGAAACCTCCCATTGTTCGCATTGTCCAACGTGGTAGATGACCAAATTTGACCGTCAAATGATCATTGTTGACTTTGCGATGTGACGTCCTCTCATTAGTTGATTTAAATTCGTCAGTTTTCTCACCTCACACACTGTTCCACTACTACGTGTCACCCTCTAATTAGATGTGGATATCCGACGTGGCCTTGCCACGTGTGAACTCCTGATTGGTCGACCTTTATTAGAGATCCTAGTTAACTACTAACCTAGCACATTTGCCACATGACAACCAGCCACTAATCATCCCTGCTGACGGGGATTTTCCTATGTTGAGAGTTGACTGAGGACACGTTGCATACTCCTATTGGTTAATTTCTCATGACGTGAATTTTTATTCATCTAATCATTAATTGGAGACATGTGTCACACTTTGATTGGTCAGCGCTTCCAAACACTAACCTAGTAGCTGACGAGGCGTATTGATTGATAGCGTGCGCCTATGAGGTGTTGACCTTGTAGGCAGTTCGTTGACACAATTGGACCATTGACCAGTTCAATTGGACCGGTTTCAGTGACCAAAAATAAAAATAAAAAAATTGGTTGATTATGGGCCAATTCAATTGATTTTGTAAAATTTATAAATTTATAAATTTATATAAATTCATTAATATAGAGTGGTAAATTCAATTTTTCAAGTTGATGTTTTTAAGTCACATCTAAAAATGAATAATTGAACTTGTTCTTCCCGTTTCAATCCGGTTAGGTTCCGATTTGCCATGAACTGGTTTGGTTCTCACTTCCAATTTGTGATAAGATCATTTTTATTGACTTTTGGATATTCATTTAACACTTGGAATCACTTAAATCCCCGTTTTAATTTCTTTTCACAAATTTTGGTTCACTTTCTACCATGGTTTTCTTTCAAAATTATTCAGTTCTCCATTATGGATTTCCTATTTTGAGAAAACAGCAATTACACACAAATATTTGGATGTTATGTCCACAAACACAACTCCTACTAACACAATAGCATGGAGTATAAAAATAATTAAAAGTTATCTCATTTAAAACTGGTATAGTTTTTTCTCAATAATAATTCTTAGGAGAATGAGTCTCCATCCGCACATGCACACAACATCACAAGGCAATATCTAAGGCATTGCCTCATAAATTTTATTATGTCTACCTAAACAATACATACACATTAGGGTCACAACCTAGCAGTAAGTTCACTCGCCTATCTGTTGGTGCTTTGTAGCATGTCTTAGTAGCTCTCCGTTAGCCATTACTGAACCATGTCAGGAAGAGTAGTTGCTCTTACTTGCTAAGGTCTAGATGATCAATGCCTTAGGAATATTATGACTATCTCCAACCATCGCCCGATCAATCAATGGACACCACCATATGACACTCATGTCCTAGATATTTGGGAGTAAGCATCTCCCCCCTTAGATATTTCTTATTACTCGTTACTACCCCTCTATATGAGCGTTTATCGATACTGTCTCACATCCACTTCAATCACAAAAAAGTGTGCAAAAAAAACCACATAAAATAGTGAGAGGGGTTAACATCGTAATATGACAAGATCCCCTCTAATGATGTATCTTAGTATTCATAAATATTAAATTTTGTAATGCTTAAGGAGGGTGTTCTGTAACCTTCTTTCGAAAACACTTTTAAAATTTTCTTTCTTAAACATAAAGCAAACTCCTTTTTTCATCAAGGCTTAAAGCCCTGTTTCCAAAATATTGATATAAGTACTTAGTTCATAAAATACGGTGGTAACCTTTATTTCAAAATATGAGTGGATGCACTTCTTTCATAAAATGGGGCTTTCCATCTCTTTCAAATTTATGGTTAGAGCCCCTCTTATCCAAAAATACAGGCTACTACACTACTTTCTAAAACATGGATCAAAACCCTCTTTCATAGATCTTGAGTCGAACCCTTTTAAAAACATGAGATGGAGCCCAACTTTCAAAAATTAGAGATAATAGCTTACTTCCTTTCACGAAAATTTAACATTAGTTCCATTTTACCTGAATCAAACAAACACTAGAATAATAACTCCCCTCACATGGCTCCTATCCAAATTCCTTGGTGAGTCTCACCTTGATTCATCATCTGCCCAATTTGTTGGAATCTCATTGATGATGGTGAGTTAGACAAAACCATTAGTTGAGAAAGCTAGGTAACCTCCCATGTGACCTCCTCGACCTTGGCCCCATTGTAATCATCCACATGATTTGTCTAAAACTCTGACCAAACTACCCCTTAAAATTGAGCACAAAAATTTAAGGAAAAGAATGAAAGACTAAGGCTAGGGTCATACCTCAAATTCTTCTCAACCATGAATGATGAAGATGGAGATAGTAGGAACCTTGATGCACCTTCCATGATAAATTTGGTTTTTGGAGGAGCCCTGAATTTACAAATAGAGTTGGTGCTTTGTTTTATACGTTGGGAGCATAGCTACTATTTGTCCATGTCGACGATCTGTCTATCGTCGGTGGACTCTAGAGGGCTACTTCATATAGAGAAGGCTTCTATTCTAGTTTTGGACTAAGGACAAATTTTACTCATGCCATGGTTTGCTCAAGTTTAAGCTTGAAAGTTTGATCGTAGGAAAATTGAGTAATCAACTTTCAAAAGGGAATTTCGATGAATGAAGGGGCTGAGGACAAATGAATTTATAGAAAAAGCTCCTCGAAGCCACTGTGAAATCCTTGGTTTATGTGAGAAGGTATTATGGACTGATAAGAGGCCAGGCCCATATCTACTTAAAAGTCATGACTTGTAAGTAGTGGAACTTTTTCAACCTTATATGTCACGCCCCAACCCGATTTGGTTGGATCCCCGTTAACAACCCGCTACTCGAGAGGAGCCAGCCGAAATTTCAACCTTGTTCCCTATAAGACATATATCAAATAAAATGCAAGCTTAAGGAAAAATTAAGCATACTTGATAAAGGGTAAGGCTCGGTGTTACTTCTAGTCATTTTCTCTTTTCCTGAAAAGGGGTAGAAAAGAGGGGTGAGTTTCTACAACTCAGTGAATGGGTTTTTAAAAGGTCTACTTTTAACATTTAAGAAGAACATTTATATTGGCATGTGTCAGACTGCTCACTTTTCAAAAATCCCTTTATTTAAAATTTTGGGTTTTTCATCATTTCTTATTATCACAATGTGTCATCACCCAACACACATCCTTCATCATCAAGGTTACACACATTCGCAAGTCAATATCACTACTGAACCCGCTAGTGGCTTCAAAGCGACTTTTCCTGCCACCTGGATAGAAGTACAACCACTTCTACCCTGGGAATGAGTAGATGTACGTGACATCCGACCCACTATCCCGAAATTACTTCTTCGTGTCCGTATGAGGACAGAGACCTCATCCTGTCCCCACCCCGGTCTCATGCGCTTGCTGCTACTCCAGATTTCATACAGTCACCTGGAACGGCGAACTACCCTTATTGCCACCAGGTCGTCTAGTGCCCTTAGAACGCATCACTACCCCTCATGAGCATCTTGATGATCCCGTACTCACAGTGCATGCACAAACAATGTTTTCTTATCAAGCCATGTAATATGTGGTGCCTCTGGTCCAACGGCCCCGACTCTCAACTCAACCTACAATTGTTTGTCTTGACTGGTCCGTTGACCTATCATGTCGCACTGCCGCTAGTTGACTGAGCATGTCGGTCCTATCTTGGTACCATGGCCAAACAATTCACTTATTAAGTTTTATGGCACATATATCATGTTTGTTTACGAGCTCCTGATCGTGCCAACTGGCCTTGGGCCCATTGTACGAGATTTTCAAAAAATAGGGCATTCTAGCCTACAAGTTCCAAAATCGAGGCCCCCGACCTATAAGAGCTATTCAAGCTCCCGTCAAGAAGGTCTCCCAAATAGTTTAAGCATTGGCACACAGTCAGGGGAGAACACTTCCGACAAAATAGGTTTTCACTGTCCATTATACCAACCGGTATAAGGAACTCTCTATTCATAACCGATGAACGGGTTTTCAACTTCCTTCGAGGAAGTCTCATCATACCAACCGAGTATGATCTACTTACAACCAATAAGTAGTTTTTCCTCATAATTTTCACATCACTTTCTCTAAGTGGTGATGATTAAAATACCACTAAATTGTGGGTTTTTATACCGAGGTACTTATCATTCCCTACCGGGTATGACATAAAATTTCCACTCACATCCGGTAAGTGATTTTTATCTTTAAGTTTTGCTCATCATCCCAACCGGGTATGATGTTAGTAAACCCACTCACCCGTTAATGCCGTGAATTCCACTATACCGGTTCTTTGTATTCATGCGAGCTTGTCCTTTTTGGTGTTCCTAGTATTTCATATTCCTACACGATATGAACATCTTGGTTCATTATCCTTTGGCCTAATCACCTTCATTCATTCCAAATGATTGAGAAAGTCAAACTTTCATTAATTTGCAATTAGGTCCCTAAAGTTATTTCTCTTTACTTTAAGTCCCAAATGTCGGTTTTTCCTCAAATAGAGTCCTGAAACTTCTAAAATTTATTATAGGACCTCAATTTATTCCATTTCACAAAAAGGGGTTTAATTTCCCAAATTTCCAATTTGGTCCCCCAACTTTTCCAAAATTACCATTTTGCCCTTCCTTTACAAAAATGGTAAATTTTGCCCCAAAAATTTCAAAATTCCTCAATTGGTCCTCCAACATTATTTTCATGCCCAATTGACCCTCAATTTCATAAAATTTCATTTTGGCCCTTTGAATTTCAAAAATCCCCAATTTTCCCCCAATTCCAACTTCTTAACACAACCAAATTTGATTTCATCAAATTGACACATCAAACGTTTCCAATTGTTGAAATTGAAGTTAAAATTGAGTTTCTACATGTTTATACGATTCTTCAGAAATGTGAATCGCAAGTTTAATGCCGGGACGAGCTCAAATGGAGCTTCGTCGGAAAATGAACTATAGAGAGAGAAAGCTTCGGTTACTCACCGGTGAAGGCACGACGGTTCGAGCTTTCGATCTGGACAGATAGCTCTCATCCTGAGGTTCATCCTAGAATCAAGAATCGCATCAATTGATGCGGAATTGGATTAGAATTTCGTCATTGAAATTCGGTCGACTCTCTCTCTAGCACCGATCGAAAATTATAAATGGGAGCCGAATTGGCTTACCTTTCGGTCCTAATTCAGCCGTGGAAAGGCTGAGGAAGTGTTGGGAGGGCTTGGTTTGGCTTTAGCAGAGCTTGAAATGGCTGATTTCAGCTTGGCCGAAATAGGGCAGCTTCGGTCCGCGGGAGCTGCTTCACTATTCTATCATGCCGGCGCTTCTCCAATGATTCTCGGATTGACTCGAGTTTGCTATCAGTTAACTGTCTTCTCCCCGGTTCTAAAGAGCCTGACCTTTGTTCAAGTCGAAGCTCTGGTTCGAGCTTTACCGGGAAATGGAGCAGTAGAGAGAGAGAGAAGTGTTCAGGTGTGAGTACAATGAAATGTGGATGACCTCTTTATATAGGCGTAAAACCCATGTATTAAATGAGCGAGATTTATTACTGGTATTAATATTGCCATAAATTATTGGTATTAATTCCAATAATTTAATTTCGGTATTAAATTATTTGTATTAATTCCAATAATTTAATTTAGGTATTAAATTATTGTTATTAATTATAATAATTAAATATATATTAATTTATGGTTATTTATGATAAGGCGTACATAAAATATTTTTACCGAAATTTCGGGTTACAAAAAAAATTCATACTTCTCAAGAGGTTACCCATCCTCACACTACTCTCAAGCAAGCACACTTAACTTTAGAGTTCTTATGGACTCTCGTTCACCTGAACCAATTTGGTTTTTCTGTTTTCTAAAGTTTCTTAAATTTCTTTTCCAAGGTTTAATTAACCCTTTAGATCACCCAAAAGTTGTAAATTTCCATATTGTGTGTTCTCAAATGTAAACTGGCTCGGTTTTCTTACTCGGTTTGACTAGTTCTTTTCCCGGATTTTCTTAACTCAAAAGTGCGGGGTCTACAGGACGCATCACTACCCCTCATAGGCATCTTGATGATCTCGTACTTATAGTGCATGCACAAACAATGTTTTCTTAATATGCCTTGTAATCTGTGGTGTCATTAGTCCAATGGTCCTGACTTTCAACTCAACCTGCAACTGTTTGTCTTGACTAGTCCGAAGATCGGTCATGTCGCACTGTTATTAGTTGACTGAGAATGTCGGACCAGCCTTGGTACCATGACCATACAATTTACTTATCAAGATCGGTCGTGCAGTGAAATTCCACTTAGTCGAGTTTCGTCCCTTGCACGCTGGACCTCAACTGGCATTCCCAATGTCTCATTCTCCTACATGAAATGAACATAGTTGTTCATTATTATTTGGCCTAATATCCCTCATTCATTCCAATGAATGAGAAAAATCCAACTTTATATGTGTTTGCAATTAGGTCCCTAAAGTTATTTTTCTTTATCTTTAACTCCCTATTGCCGGGTTTTTCCTAAAATTGAGCCCTGAAACTTTTAAAATTTATCTTAGGACCTAAATTTATTAAATTCTGTGAAAAGGGGTTTAATTTCCCAAATTTTCAATTTGGTCCCTCAATTTTTCTAAAATTACCATTTTGCCCTTCCTTTACAAAAATGGTAAATTTTGCCCCCCAAATTCTAAAATTTCTCAATTAGACCTCCAATATTCTTATCATGACCAATTGACCCTCAATTTTAGAAAATTACATTTTGGTCCTTCAAATTTTTGAAAATCCCCAAATTTCCCCCAAATTTCAACCTTTTAACACAGCCGAATTTGATTTCATCAAATTGACCGATCTAACACCTCTATTCATTGAAATTGAAGTTGAAATTGAGTTTCTACATGTTCATACAATTCTAAGGAACTTTGAATCATAGGTTTTAATGTCGAAACGAGCTCAAACGAAGCTTCGCGGGAAAACAGACTGTAGAGAGAGAAAGCTTCAATTTCTCACCGGTGAGGACGCGGCGGTCCAAGCTTTCGATCTAGGCAGGTAGCCCACCTCTAGAGGTTCTTCCTAGGATCAAGAATGACATCAATTGATGTTGAATTGGATTAGAATTTTGTCATTGAAATTCGGCTGACTCCCTCTCTAACACTGATCGAAAATTGTAAAGGGGAGCCGAATTGGCTTACCTTCTGGTCCTAATTCGGCCATGGAAGCGCTGAGGAGGTGTTAGGAGAGCTTGGTTTGGCCTAAGGAGGGCTCAAATTGGTCGATTTCAACTTGGCCGAAATAGGGTAGCTTCAGCTCGCTATAGCTGCTTAATTGTTCGATCACGCCGACGCTTCTCTGGCGACTCTCAGAACGAACGAATGTCACCACCATGTAACTGACTTCCCCCCGGTTCTAATGAACCCGACCCCACCTTCTTTGGCTCAAAATTTACCCTATATTAGAGCTTTGGTTCGAGCATCACCAAAAAACTAAGCAATTGAGAAAGAGTGAGCTTTTCAGGTGTGGAGAGAACGAATGGAGAGGGGCTCTTTATATAGGGAGCTTTATGATAGGAATTAAAGACCTGAAATGTACCGAACGAAAACGTTTCTTTTTCACCGGTGCTACTTCAATTTTTTGATGAGTGAATAGTATTGTCATCCTGAGGAAGAAGATGACATTGTTTTGAACCGGACCAGACCGGTATAAACCAGGTTCAAAGTTTAAATCGATCGGTTTACCCCTCATTCGACCGAGTTTTTCAAATCTAAAAACTTCTAAATTCATCTAAATTCATTTTCTATCCAATGGTGGCCTCAAATCTCAAATTTGAATTATTTAAGCCACCTAGAAAAATGAATTTAGGATCCGGTTCAATATTGGTTCAAACTGATCCGAATCGGTTCGGATCCAGTTCACCTAAACCGGTTTGGTTTTTATCCCCAATTCCTTCATAAGTTCATTTCCATGTCTTTTGTGACTCCTTGGGTTACTTAGGGTCCATAAAATTTCCAGTTTACCATCTCTTAATCGATTTCAGTTCATAAACCTGCTCAATTCTTAAACCGGTTTAATCCGATTGGGGTCCGGTTCACCCGAACCGATCTGGTTTTTCTCTTCCATGTGATTCTAAGGTTCCTTCCCAAGGATTATAAACCTCTTTGAATCACAAGGGATCCATAAGCATCTTGGTTTACCCATTCTCTATCGGTTCTGGTTCAATGAATCAACTTGGTTCATAAAACGGTTCTATCCGATTCACACTCGGTTCTATTGAAATGCTTCGATCTTTCTTCCTCATTCTGTCCTAGGGTTCTTTTGTCCAAGTTTATGAACCTTTTTGAGTCACATGGGAGTTAGAAATTTTCAAATTTGCTCGTCCCCAATCAATTAGGTTTTTAGACCAATTTGGTTTAAAGATTCAAATTGACCGATTCTTTCCCCGATTTTCTCATTACTAAAGGACGGGGTTTACATTATAAATCCACAAAACTTCTCTATTTTATCCAATGTAGGATCGTATTCTCAACACACACCCTCACGTGCAACGTGGATACACTTGCCATGTATAATTTTAAACTCACCATCAACAACAATCTATGAGCCGTGCATTATTCTTCCGATCTAAGATGAGGGGGAACAATGGCCTTGAGTTGGATATTTTTCCTCCATACTCAAGTATACCTCAAGCCGAGTATCCAATCTCAGAGTACGGGTGCGTGCCCATAGCTCTGATACCATATGAGAAGGTATTATCGACCGATAATGGGTCAGGCCCATATCTAATTAAAAGTCATGATTTTTAAGTAATGTAACCTTTCCAACCTTATAAATCCACAACACTTCTCTATTTTAACAAATTTGGGATCATATTCTCTACAGTGTGGAATGTGTAGAAAATGAATTTAGATAAATTCTTAATTCTTAGAAAACTGGTCGAATCGAGCTTCAATCGACCGATTTTCAATTTCGGGTCACTAAACTCGGTCCAACCGAACTGGTTAACGGTCTAGCCGGTCAACGGAATGCCTACCTAATCAACGCCCAGTCAGCGCATGTGACCAATCAGTGCATGACACATGGTGAAGCATGCCTAGTCAACCGTTTGGTTAACATTTGGAAGCGCTTATCAATTAGAGCGTGACACATGTCCTCACTCAATGGTTGGACGAAAAAAATTCACGTCATCAAGGTGTTGACACATGACCAATAAGGGAGAGACACATGTCCTTAGTCAACGATCAACTAAGGAGAAGCCTTGTCAACTAGGCTGACCAATGAGGTGTTGACACGTGGCAAAGGTGTCACGTCTGGTCAACTAGGATGTCAAAGAATAGTCAACCAATTAGATGTTGATACGTGGAAAAGCCATGTCGGATGGCTACAACCAATTAGAAACCAACATATAGCAATGGCACAATGTGTCAGGTGGGAAAATGATGAATTTATTAAATCATCCAATAATCGGATGCCACGTGTTGTGGTCAATAGAGGGCTAGATTTGGTCAGCGGCCACATCGATTGAGACGACCAATGAGAGGTAGCCATGTGTTTTCTCAATGAGTCAAAGTGTGACTTAGACATTAAGTAAAAGTCTACGTCACCAATGCCAACCAATCACAATATCACATGTGGCAAACCGCCAATGCGAAGCTCTCATACGCGTGCACAATGCGTCTTCTTCCTTCAGTTTTATGAAAAGGAAGGGGAAGGACCACTACCTTAACTTTGTCTAGTCTTAAATGGCTCAAAAATGGCCTTAAATCGGTGAGTTAATGGCCGACCGATGGATGAATGGCTAGAACGATCAGTCTGTAAGCTCCCTATATAAAGAGCTCATCTCCATTCATCCTATACACTCCTCCATTGATTTGAGAACCTGAAGTACTCCACATTCTGACCATCCTCGAACCAGAGCTCTGACATTGACATTTTTCTCCACATCCGACAATGTAATTTAGTTCACTGGAATCCTGAAGAAGTGCTCAACCTTCTTGCATACTCCATTTAGTTTGAGGATTACCCAAGAAGCTTCCATGAGGCTGCATAGTACTGACACTTCAACGATATAATTCATGCAAAATATTTCAATCTAAATTTCGACCACCACTGGCCCCCCTAAGATAGGCCAACCCTCCCAAAGCTCCTTATGATTGAACTGTGACCTCCATCAACCTTGCGGTAAGCCAATTCCACCCTCTTTCGTTGGAATAGTGAAATTATAGAGCAAAATCATGAAAAACATTTACTAATTAAATTCTCCTTCTCTAGGCTATCAATTGGTGTGAAATTGGATCCTAGGAGGATCCCCTTGACTTGCACTTGCCACCCATATCTAGAGCTCTAACAACCGTCCCTTCGTCGATAAGAAATCAAAGCTTTCTCTCTCTAAAAAGATTTTTCGGCAAAGCTTCATTTGAGCTCAATTTTGGGTCAAATGAAGTGATTCAAAGCTTGGAATGCTGTAGGAAGATGGAGAAGATGATTAGTAGCATGTTAGGATGAAATTGACAAGGTTGAAATGTTCATTTTGATGAATCAAAGATTCAGGGGCTAAAGTACAATTTTTGGAAAATTGTGCAAATTGGGGTTTTTCCAAAGTTTAGGGAATTTTGTGAAATTGACATCAATTGAGAATAAATTTGAAAATAAGAAGCATTATGGGATTTAATTTCAATTAAAAATAGTTTTTGGGAATTTAAATGTAATTAAAAATAATTGCAAGGATTTATTTTCAATTTTAAATAATTTTATTTCTATAAAAATATACAAGTGGTGAAATTGCAAATAAAGTGAACTTAGGAAATTAGGGTAATTAATTGCCAATAAAATAAACTTAGGTACTTATATGTAATTAGAAGAAAACATAGGGATCTAAGTAGAAAATTTTGAATCTTTGAGTAATTAATTATCCGTGAAAAAGTAGGTGTGAAAAGGAGACTTCTACTTACAACCGCAAGATCGTTTAGTGACAAGCAGAAATCTATTCGAGACAAACAAGTCACAAATTACAGGTGAGTGAAATTTCAACATTGTGCATGTTTTCTGTGATGAGCGTACTTTCGTATTACCCGAATGTTAAAACCATTTTCCAAAAATACTCTCACTTAACTTTGTAAAACCGCTTAAAATACTTTTGGGTATTATTTATGTTGAAAGCATAAAGCATGTACTCTATAGTACTCATATTGCTCTAGTGTGCCCAAGTTCGTGGTTTTGAAAGAGAAGTGGGCCCAAGGCTGTGGTTTAAAAATTTGTACAGTGGGCCCAAGACTGATGGAAACAGTCCAACCCAATATATAAATTTTGTTTAATTAGTCGAGTAATAAAATTTTCATAAATTGATAAATGTGTGTAAGCTACTGAGCCGAAGCCGGGTTGTAGCCCGTTGGGCCTGAAGCACGAAGAGAAAGGTCTAAACTAAAAGATTATTGCTTGTGATTTGTAAATCGTATGGAATCAAGAAGACTCCCATTACAAGGGTAGTATTGATTTTAAGAGCTACTTAACAACAAGATTGGTACAAGGGCAGAAATGTTATATATGTATGTTATGGAGCTTTGGAAGCGTTGTGCGCATTGGGACAGATGAAGAATGGGGAGAGGTCTCATACCTCAATAGTGGTCAAGAAGATTCAAAAAAGTACGGGGCTTGGGCAATGGTGCTCACATATATTGATTTTAAGAGCTACTTATCAACAAGATTGGTATAAGGGCAGAAATGTTATATACGTATGTTGTGGAGTTTTGGAAGCTTTGTGCTCATTGGAACCGATGAAGAAAGGGGAGAGGTCTCATACCTCAATAGTGGTCAAGAAGACTCAAAAAAGTATGGGGCTTGGGTAATGGTGCTCACATAGACTTGTTGTAGATGTTGCAACCTCTTACCATGGTAGACGGTAAAGACGCTCCGAACAATTAGTAGAACATACCGAGGTTGTAGCCTCACAGGGGTTGTTATGTGAAAGTATGATCCCTTAAATGAATAAGGGTGTGTGATTGTTTATTCAAAAACAAAAATCTTATAAATGAAAATCCATTGATGTGTGTAGTGGAACAGTCGGGGACTATGTCTACAAGAGAATTATTTCTTAAATGAAAAAGGTGCATGGTCGTTGTTTAAACCAAATCACATGAAAGAGAATGATGATATCTTTTGATGAGTAAAAACCCCTTAAATACCTAGATGTATGTATTCCTAATCACCCAATCATTGAGTTGTTGAAATCCCCCTCTCCCTTATTCGCCACATGAAACTGACGTGTCATCAAGAGATAGGACATCTCAACTCTTCAACCTATGTATCAATGTATGGCTTAATGAGTTTGTTTTCTAAAATTTGACTTTGAAAACACTTATTTTTCAAGATTTTACCCTGTTTGGACTATCATAGTAGGAAATAATATTGTAGCCCAGAGAGGGGTGGCAGGTTTCTCATAGGGTTTCAACCAAATTGGGTCGGGTTGTGACAATTTTAGTGGAATCAAACCGCAGTTTTCCAAAGTAAAATTTCCAATTGGAGTAAAAACTATTTTTTTTCAATCTCAATATTTTAGATATGACCCTGAAAAGAGGAACCAAATGAACTCATGTCACATTACCAGTAGAGAACCTCATTCTTGAGGAAATGGAACAAGGGACAAGGAGAACTTCCACCGAAAAGACCCCAGCTAGCATAAGCCCTAACCATTAAAAGATGTATAAAGAATTTGTCAGGGTATTTAGAAAACCTAACCTTATGCTAGAAGAAACCTCTCACTCTACTACAAACCCCCACCCTAGATGTGAAACCCGTCCTCTCAGAACAAGGAAACCTGGAAAGGAATCGACAATTTTCATGAGAAAATCGAGTGCTTAAATGAACCGAAAATGATAAAGAAGGGTTAAGATGGGAAATTGGAAAATCCAAAATAACCAAGAAGTCATAAAAATCATGTGGAGGAACCATAAAGTGAATTGGATGGAAAACCGAACCAGTTTAGGGTGAATCAGACTTGAACCAGATTGAACCGGGTTGAACCATGGTGAACCGGTTCGATGATTCATTTTTCTAGGTGGCTTAAAAATGTCAAATTGGAAAATTAAAATCACCATTGAGTAGAAATTGAATTTACATGAATTTAGAAATTTTTAATTTTTAGAAAATCAGTCGAATCAGGCTTAAACCAACTGATTTTTTTAATTCGGGTCACCGAACCTAGTCAGACTGGAGCGATCAACGTACTGCTACTAGGTTGGCACACAATCAGCAGGTATGACCAATCAACACATGACACATGGTGAAGCGCTTCCAGTCAGTCACTCGGTTAGCACCTAGAAGCGCTGACTAATGAGAGGAAGACACATGTTCGGTCAATGGTCAACAGACACCTAGTCAGCAGCCAATGGGAGGCTGCCACATGTCCAGTCAACCAGTCAATGATTGACACAGTGGCTGAGTAAGAATGCCATTTCAGCAACACTAACCAATCACAACTTGCCATGTGGCAAGTCTGCATGTGCGCACTCACACGTGCCACACGCGACATCGTCTTCTTCCTCAGTTAGCTGACAAAAAAGAGAGAGAGGGGGGGTACTTCATCGGTGGCCAAGTATGGGGCTAAGTCCTACGCCGGCTAATAACCCAGACAGTTTTCGAACGCCCTATATAAAGAGAACCCCTCCACTCGATTTCCTTATCCCACAAATGAGCGAAGAAGGTGAAGTGCTCAATTTTCCAGCAAGGAGAAACTAGAAATCCGACAGCAGGGCTTTCTTTGACCTCTGAAGCTGCAATTGGAGTCCCTAGAACTGGAAAGAAGTTCTCTATCCAGTTGCACCCTCCCTTCAATCCGAGGGCCACCGGAGAAGAGCTAGGAAGCTTGCATAGCACCATCGCTCCGGTGGTCTAGAGACTATTGAAATTTTCAAGCTGAGCTCCGACAACCTTCGACCTTCTATGACCCAACCCAACCTCCCACTACCCTCCTTGACCAACCTTCTACCTCTAGGAATCATCGAGGCTAGCCAATTCTGGCTCATTCCACCGGAACAATTAAGTTGCAGAAACTGGAGCACTGAAACTTCTCTCATCAAATTGACCTTGCTCTGGCCTGATTGACTCGCTTCTTGATCCTAGGAGGATCCCCTAGATGAGAACTAGCCGCCCCTATCCAAAGCTCTGACCATCGCCCCTCATCTGGTAAGAAGACCAAGCTTTCTTTCTCTACTTCCATTTTTTTGGTGAAGCTTCATTTGAGCTTATTTTGGACCTAAAAACGGTGATTCAAGGCTTAGTCTGATCGTAGGGAAGTGAGGAAATCGATTAGCACCATGATAGGGAACAATTAACATGAATTGAAGGGTTAATTTGATGTGATCAACTTCAGTTCAATGGAAAGGATGAATTGGGGGATACGTTTGGCCAAATTTTGGGGATTTCAAAAATTGAAGGACTTTTGTGCAATTTTTCTAAAAGTGATAGTCAATTGGCATAGTAGAAGAACTTGGAGGGCCGATTGGTCAGTTTTAGAAAACCTGGGACCAATTGGTCATTTTTGGAAAAAAAATGGGGCCAATCGATAATTTTGGAATGTTAAGGGACTAATTTGGAAATTTTGGAAAAATTGAGACCCAATTGATGATTTTTGAAAAATTAAGGACCTAAAAGGGATATTGGAAATACCAAGGACTTGATTGAAAATAATTGAGCATTAGGGACCTAAAGTCAATGAATATGAACTTTAGAGACCTAATTGTAATAAGGCAAAAATAAGGGATTACTTGTAAATACATGGAAATAGAAGGCCATTCATGCCAAACCTTTCCTTATGAGCATGACCAAACCCTGTAGCGACATATTGGACAAGAACGTGTGCAAGGGAGCATGACAAGGAATGGTAGTTTGACTAGGACAAACAAGTCACATTCATCGAGTGAGTGAGATGTTCAGCATCATACCCGATTGGGAATGGTCTCCCATGACCGCGTGAAACTGCTTAAACATTTTGGGAGACGTTCTTGAAGGGGAGCTAGAATGGCTATAATATGCATGAGACCTCGAATCTGAAAAAATAGAGATTAAGGCCTAGTTTTAGAAAACTCGGGAAGTGGGCCCAAGGCTAATGGACACGGATTGATGCCCATGGATAAGTAGGCCTATGAGTTAAGAAATATTCTCATAACTGGTTAATTGTGAGTCAGCCACCCAACCGAAGCCGAATCGTAAATACTCAATTAGCTAGTAGTTTTTGAGTCGAAGCCGAGTGGACAAACTCATTAGGCTGGAAGTTTTTGAGCTGTAGTCAGGGTATTGAATTCGTTGATCTTGCGGCACCAAAGATAAAAGGTCTAATTTAAAAGACTTATGTTTATGCATGCTATGAGATATGGAAGCATCGAGGCACCCTACAGGGGGTAGTGCTTGTTCCAAGGGCTATTGGATGACCTAGGGAGCATAAGGGTGGTTCGTCGTCTAGTATGTCGAGAAGTTCTAGGAGCTTCCTATGCACTAAGATCGAGGCAGCAGGGGGAAAGGGGTCTCGTCCCACAAAGCGGACAAGAAGGATGGTTAGGGTTTGAGGGTCAGACAATTGAGGTCCAATCAAACTCAGGGTAGAGGTCTGGGACTTCTAGGTGAGTGGGCTGGATGAGGTCTTCGTCCTCATATGGATACAAAGTGATTTTGGGTCTAAGGGCCGAGCGCCTATGGCATCACTCAAACTCAAGGTAGAAGTGGTCGAACTTCTATCAAGGTGCATAGAAAAGATGCGTTGATCCCCAAGAGGGTGTAGTGGGGAACTGCACTTGCGAATGTTTGTACCCTTTACGATAAAGGGCATGCGAATGTCTGCTAAACGCCTTCCAAGCAAGGGAGAGTACTAAAATGAACTGAACTCACATCACAACAAATTAAAAAGGATAAAACGTCTTGATAAATAGTTTGTTTTTGAAAACTCACTCCCCAACACTTGCTCACTAAGTTGTAGAAACTCACCCCTCCCTTTAAACCTTTTTTAGGAAAGGAGAAGACCGATAAAGATATTTCGAGTACAAGCCTTAAGTTAGGTATATAAAGGTTTAAGCTATTGAGTTTTATACAACCTGACTCCTCACGGCATTAGGAAGTGGTGACTCTTCTTAGACCAAAGGGGAGTGGCAGGTTGTTTATGAGGTTCCAATCAAACCAGGTCGTGGCATGACAACTTGAGTGGTATCAGAGCTTGTTCCCTCAAATACATTATCAAGACTATATGACATAAGAATTAAACAAAAACTACCTACCTTGTAGGGAGATGGCCCCAAGAAAAGTTACCAAGCAAATATGCACTACCTTCGCCACCACGAAAACTAGGGGGAAATCTAGCCCAAATAAGGAAATGAACTACGAAACTAGGAGGATTCTTGGAGTAACCCCTAGGAAAATTAGACTCGACAAGAAAACCTTTAAGGTGTTTGGGCTCAAGAACAACTAAGCACAGAACCACCAGCAATCCCCTAACAAGGCCCCCCAATGCTCAAAGTATAGGAGGAACCACAAAAGTCCACACAAGGAAACGACCTGTTACAGGTGTGAATAATGGGGACTATGTGAAAAGGTCTCCAACACTACTGAGAAAAGGTACCAAGATGATCTGTTATAGGTGTAGAGGAATATGACATATGATGAAGGACTGTCCCACACCTCAATGATTTAGGATAATACCTTCCAAGAGAAACACCTCCGCAGCTACAGGAATTCGAAAGGATACCACTCGAACAACCACGACTCCTGAGGAAGCTATTTAAGATCCTAGTATAATAGTGGGTACTTCCTAACCTTTCATTTTAAAAATCACCCTTAGGAGGAGATAAAACCCTCAGATGTATTCCACCTTTGATAATAAATTAGAAAAATTCATGTTCTTAAAAAGTTTATGTCCCTAAAATGATGGTGCAATTTTGTGCCTCAACTATATGAGGAAGGGTCATGAAATACAAGAAAAACTAACGGAAGGACCTTGAGAAGCTGCAAACAGAGCAGAACATAGAGACATAAACGAAGAGGAATTTTCACTTAGAGGGTTACAAAGCACACCTCCACAATAGGAGACAAATCCTGAAGGTGGGACGCCAAATAGGATGTCTTGGGATGGAAAAGTGTAACTTGCTTTGAAAATGCAGAGGAGCTAAGAAGAACCTAGCGAAAGTAAGCAACTAGTAATTATGGGATGATCAAGGAGAATAAATAACGCCCTAAGAAGGACCAAAAAGTAGTAATGACTACACCCTAAAAAGGATGATAGGATGGACATCAAGGACAAGTAAACTCAAGAGACAACTGTCTCAAGAAAATTGGATAAGGAGAGCAGTAGGGACGAGGTAGTTAAATGAACTGACCCTTGTAAGGATCATGAATTTAAACCCCAACAATGAAGGGAGAAGTGAAAAGGCCAAACGTCGAAAAAAGAAGGATGAGAGGAATCCTTAAAGCAATTAATGGTCAAAAGAGATTGGTGACCACTCTCAAGCCATGAGAACGATTAAGTAAGCCTCTCGCAAGGTGATCAAGAGACCTCGAAACAAAGAGGATTTGAACTTCCCCTAATGAAGTAAACTTGTAGTAATTACAAGTAGGAATAAGGAAAGATTACAAAGGATGTGACCGCAAGATCTCCAAAGAAAGGGTAAGCAGAAGAGGATGGCATCAAAGGATGTCAAGAAGTTGATTTAAGATAAGATACCCTTAAAGATGAATGAAAATGAAAGTCCCAGGAAAAAGAGGAAGAAGCCTACCAAAGAATGGAGTACTGGAGAGGCATACATATCCCAACGAAGAAATAATGGACCTAATTGAAAGGGAATAAGAAAATAAGCTTGTAAAGGAAATGCATGTTGAGGTAGAAAGACAAGTACAAGGGAAGCGTACCCATGAGCGCCCAAGGTGTAAATTAAACCTAAGGAATGGGTAAGTAGGAAGATAGCATAAAATGTCACCATAACAAGTGGGAATGGGTGGGATACCCATAATAAGGAAAAATAGGAAAGGATATTTGAAACCTTGGAGAGTACGCCGTTCAATTATGAAGTGATTAAAGGAACAACCATGAACAGGAAGACTAGTTGTGATACACTCCCACTTAAGAGAGCTTAAGATTTTACGTCTGGGCATAATGTAGAGGACACAAAATAGGACTCGATAATAGGAGATTCCTTGGATAGAAAATGAAGGATGAAATTGAAATTTAAGTCGGTGAAGGACTTAAGGGAATTGAAAGCATCAATACAAAAGGGTGTAAGGATATGAAGGAAGAAAACTTTCAAGAAAGGGTAAGAAGGATGAATGTGCAGTTCCAAAGGTGGAAAATCTCTACTTCAAGGTACGAGAGTAGAGGATGAAACCAATGAAGGGAATTCCTTCAGGTGAATTCAAGGAATGGACAAGTAAGCCCACAAGGGATCAACTCGGAATAAGGAACCATGAAATGATCAAGAATGAGTAAGGATGGACCAGAGAAAAGAAATCCTTAAGTAAGGATGCCATTGGAAATGAGGAAGGGTAGAAGGGAGGAAAACCACTAGTATGTCAGTAAGTCAAGAAGTGGATGGGAAACCTGATAGTTGGAAACAGGAAA
This sequence comes from Trapa incisa, assembly GCA_030064435.1. Classification (NCBI taxonomy): domain Eukaryota; kingdom Viridiplantae; phylum Streptophyta; class Magnoliopsida; order Myrtales; family Lythraceae; genus Trapa; species Trapa incisa. Next base: position 10,794,448 of record CM057773.1, read on the forward strand.
GCCCAATAAGGAAGTTGGTGAAGGATGAATAAATATGGAAAACCCAAACGCTCATAAAAAAAGCATGACGTTAATTTAAAAGGACATTAGGTGCATGGAAGAGACACACGAATCGAAATCGAGTAATGAAACATTTTGACAATGCAAGAGGAAGAGTAAGGGAATACACTCTAAGGAGGGAAGTGGAATAATTTGATACTAGGAGGTCCGAACCTCAAAGTACGGAGGACTTCGAGTCTAATGAGAAGTAACCAAATGCAAAATTTATGCGTAAGGAATGATTGGATAACGCCGAAGGTAGTTGAGAAACACTACTAGGTGACCAAAAGGAACGAAGCCTCACAATTCCTAAAAGTTTGGAAGGGCATGAACCATTATCGAGGAAGTGTTTTAGACTATAATGGACAAATATAGTTTTATAACATGTCATGCTGCAAGGGACATGTAGGTCCAACAGTCCCAAGAAAAGAGGACTCAAGTATGAATGAACGAATTAAAGGACCAATATAAGATAAAAAGAGGATAACACCGAAACCCATGAAAACGAGTATGAAAAGCTCAAAGGGAGAGCGAGCTATGAAGTTTCAATGACCAAGAGAATAAAAAGACATGGGGATAGTCAGACATTTTGGAATTACCAATCTTGTAATTCTAGACAAAACCCTCAAGAGGAAGGGTCTTACCCAAACGACAAGAAGCATTGGATCTAAGAAATTTCTTGGACACAGGGGTAACACAAGTCAAGGGAACGAAGTCCAAGAGGGTAAATGAATGATCGAAAGGGGAGGAAATTTCGTAAGTATGTTGCTTGCGAGACTAAGTGAAAGGGGTAACCAAAGTAGTAGGGTCTCAAATCTAACCACAAGTTGACAACAAGGAAATTCATTCCCGATGTAAAGGGTGAATAACTAAGTTTTGGGGACAAAACTCCTAAAAGGAGAGGAGAGTTGTGAAACCCCTCCTCTCAAACTAAGGAAACCGAGAAAAGAATCGGCAATTTTCATGAGAAAACCGAGCTATTAAATGAACCAAAAATGGCAAAGAAGGTTTAACATGGGAAATTGGAAAATCCCAAGTAACCAAGAAGTCATAAAAATCATGGGGAAGAACCATGAAGTGAATTGGATGAGAAAACCAGACCGGTTTAGGGTGAACTAAACTTGAATCGAATTGAATCAGGTTGAACTATGGTGAAACTGTTTGATAATTCATTTTTCTAGGTAGCTTAAAAATGTCAAATTGGAAAACTAAAACCACCATTGGGTAGAAAATGAATTTACATGAATTTAGAAATTTCTACTTTTTAGAAAATCGGTCGAATCAAGCCCGAATCGGGCAATTTTTTAATTCGGGTAATCGAACCTGATCAGACAAGACCGATCAATAGTCCAGCTAGTTAACGGACCGCTGCCAAGTCAGTGCCCGATTAGCTGGTGTGACCAATCAACATGTGACACGTGGTGACGTGTGCCTAGTCAATCGCTTAGAAGTACAAACCAATTAGAGGAAGACACATGTCTGATCAACCGATCAATGGTCAGTAGTGTGGTCAGCAGACACGAGCAGCCAATGGGAAGCTGCCATGTGTTTGGTCAACTAGTCAATGGCTGACATGGTGACTGAGTAGGAATGCCATGTCAACAACACTAACCAATCACAGCGCCACATGGCAAGTCCGCATGTGTGGCACACCTCATCGTCTTCCTCCTTAGTTAGCTGATAGAAAAAAGAGAGGGGGTAGATCTCCAGTGACCTGGGAAAATTTAAACCATGTTCTTTGGAGTTATAGAAAACCAAGACAGAACTGGTCGACTCGAGTGAGAAAATCGAACCGGTTCACGAACTCCAACCACTAAAGAATGGGCAGATTGGGAAATTTACAACTCCTGAGTGACCCAAAGAGCCATAAAAACCTTGGAATGGGACTTTAGGACAATTTGGGAGAGAAAACCAGACTAGTTCAAGTTAACCTGATTTGAACTAGATTGAATCGGTTTGAACCATCATTGAACCAGATGCTAAATTCATTTTTCTATGTGGCTTAAATAATCAAATTGGAGAATTTAAGCCACCGTTAGATTGATAATGAATTTATAAATTTTTAATTTTGAAAAACTTAGTCGAATTAGACCTGAACCAACCAGTTTAAGCATTGAACCTTGTTCGGATCGGTCCGGTCCAATTCAGAACATTGTTATCTTCTTCCTTCAGATGACAGCACTGTTCAATCTCTGGAAAAATGAACAGTGCCAGTGGAAATAAAATGTTTCCATTCAGGACGTTTCATGCCATCAATGAGTGTCAAAACAGGTGTCAAACGGACAGCTATAGAGTCCCTGAGCTCCCTATATAATGTGCCCCTCTCCATTCATCTTTCACACACCTGAAAACTTCACTCCCTCTCAGCTACTCTATTTTTCGACAAAGCTCGAACTAGAGCTCCGACATAGGGGTTTTTCTGAGCCAAAGAAGGTGAGGTCATGTTCCTTAGACTCGACAAGAAGTCAGCTACCCGACAGTGGTCACCATTCGATTTGAGGATCACCGGAGAAGCGCTGGCAGAATCAAACAATGAAGCAGCTCTAATGGTCCGAAGCTGCCATGTTTTGGCCGAGCTGAAAGCCACTAAATTGAGCCTCCTCAAGCCAAACCAAGCTCTCCCAACACTCTCGAATCTCATATGACCAAATTAGAGCAGAAAGGTAAGCCAATTTGGCTCCCATCTGTAGTTTACAATCAGTGTTAGAGAGAGAACCGGTTAAACTTCACTGAACGAATTCTCTCTCAATTCGATATGAATTAGTGCAATTCTTGATTCTAGGAAAAATCTTAGGACAAGACCTATCTACCTCGATCAAAAGCTCGGACCACCGCACCCCCGATGGTAAACTTTCGAAGCTATCTCTTTCTAAGTTTAGTTTTTTGGTAAAACTCCATTTGAGCTCATTCTAGCGTCAATTCATGCAATTCAAAGCTCAATCGAATCATATGGATGTGTAGGAACTCAATTTTACCTTCAATTTCAGCAACTAACCTCAATTGATTGGTCAATTTGATGAAATCAAATTTGGCCAGTTTGAAAGGGGGAAATTGGGAATTTTGAAAAAGTAATGGGACACAATCAGGGGAGAACATTTACTACAAAATCTTCATTTTAACTCATCACACCAACTAGGTCTGATGATAGGTCCGCTTACAACCGATATGCGGGTTTTTCATTTTAGTAAAGAAGCTCATCATTCCAACCGGGTATGATGTTTAAATAATCCCACTTACAAACGGTAAGTAGGTTTTCCTTTAATAAAATTGCTTATCACCACAATTGGGTATGATGTTAATAATCTCACTCACCCGGTGATTGTGACGCATTCGTCCCCAACCGGTTTTTCCAAGTCTGGCTCTCGCTCCCTTGTTCAGGTTTCAGTCTCAAGAGTCCGTACATGATTTGACCACTCTTATACATTAGGGTTTGGCATATAAGCTTTCTAGCTTTTCTGTATTGTCAGTAAAGTTTATACTTCTTGACTTTAGGTCCCTAATGTTAAATTTTTCCCAAATCAAGTCCCAAGGGCTTCAAATATCCTCCTTTGGTCTTTAATTTACTTAAAATTGTGAACGGATTCAACTTTTCCAAATTCCCAATTTGATCCCCAATTTTTCTATAATTACCATTTTGCCCCTAAGTTCCAAAAATGACCAATTGGTCCTCCAACATCTTTCTCAATGCCAATTGACCTTCAATTTTGAGAAATAAACTGGAAGTCCCTCAATTTTTTGAAATCACCTATTTTTCCTGATTTTCCCCCAATTTCTACCCCATTATAATGACTAAATTTGATTTCTTCAAATTGGTCATTCAAATGGCGTTAATTGCTCCAATGATGGTTTGGACCGATTCCTACACTTCCATATAATTCAATTGAACTTTGAATTGCAGAATTTGGGTCCAAAACAAGCTTAAACAGAGCTTCATCACAAAGTTGTACTTAAAAAGAGAAAGCTTCGAAAACTTACCGTCGGAGGGGCGGTAGTCTTAGCTCTCAATCTAGGAATGCAGCTCTCATCCTTAGGGTCCTTCTAGGATCAAGAATCGCTACAATTGATGTCAAGATCAAGGTGAATTTGGTTAGCAAATTTCAACACTTTCTCTTTAGAATCGATCAGCAATGACGGAGCAGGGCCAAATTGGCTTACCTTTCGCCACCATGGAGGTCGTGTGATGGCCGTAGGGACTATGAGGAGGCTTGGTTTGGCCATATAATGTCTAAATTTGTTGAATTCCAATCTACCAAAACATGGCAGCTTCAAACCGATGGAGCTGCTTCACTGTTCGATCCCGTTGACGCTTCTCGGGCGATCCTTGGATCGAAGGGAGGTTGTTGTCAGGTAGCTGACTTCACCCGGAGTCTGTAGGACCTGACTTTGCTTTTTGAGACTGAGAAGAGTTCCCAAGTTGGAGCTCTAGATTGAGCTTTACCAAAAAATGGAGCACTTTGGAGAGGAGGACGATTTGAGGTGTGTGGAGGATGAATGGAGGGGAGCTCTTTATATCGGAGGCTCGGGAACCCTCTGCTCTACACGTTTCTCGAGCTTATCCTCTTCGGAAAATGCCCAAATCGAAGGGAATATTCCCTCACTGGAAAAGGAAGGTTTTTTGCATTGATGAACAATGTTGTCATTCCAAGAAGATGACACTATTCTGGACCGAACCAATCCTATCCGATCAATTTCGGCAACAAAAATTGGTCGGTTCAGGCTCGATTCGACCAGTTTTCCCAAAATAAAAAATTTCTAAATTAGTTAAATTTATTTTCTATCTAACGGTGGCTTCAATTTTCCAATTTAAAATTTTCAAGCCACGTAGAAAAATGAATTACCTAATCCGGTTAATTATGGTTCAACCCGATATAATACGGTTTAGGTCTGGTTCTACTTACATAGTCTAGTTTTCTCATCCCACGTTAACCCTTATTTACCATTTTTCGTTCATTAATTGGCTCAATTCTTCACATGTAAATCTCTACTAGTTCCTTTGGCCGAGTTTCCTTGGTACCAAAGTACGTGTGTTACACTATGTGTCTATTTCCTTTGTTTGGGAAGTTTCCTTTTGATGGTTTCATTCTTTACTATGTCCTTCAAAGTAGAGACTTATACCTTAGGAACTACATGTTTAACCTTCCTACCATTCCTGAAGGTTTTCTTTCTTCATCTCCTTACAGCCTTTTTATATTGAGGCATTTGTTTGCTTTTAATCCTTCATTGTATTAAAATTCCCAATTTTCCCTTTACTTCCTATCTGAGGTATCTCTAATTGTCGAGTTTTATTTCGTGTCCTTTACATTAGGCCCCAACAATTAATATTAAGCTCCACAAGCATGGACCAGAATTTTATTTTGATGTCCGTCATTATTCCTTTAAGTCGAGTTTTGATTGGAGTATGTCCTTTCCCAAGGCTTTACTTCCTTCGTAATTCGTTTCCCTTACTTCTCTTTATTGAAAAGCATATTCTTCTAGGGTTTTTCGGATGTTTTCCTTTTTTTTTTATTATTACTACTCCCCCATTTCCTCTTATTACAGCATCATTTGATGCTATTTTAAAACTTACTATTCCTTGGTTTAATTTACTCCTTATATCCTTGAAAATAGGTTTTTCCATGTTTTTACCCCTTTCCATTCCAACCTATACTTTGTTTGTGAGTTTTGCCCTATCTTCCCAACTCAGTCAGGTCCTTTGCCTCTTTGTTGGGATATGTCTTTCCCATGACTCCCTTACTTGGTAGGCTCCTCCTCTTTTCAGAATTTCCTTTTTCCTTCATCCTTGTAGGTAGGCCACTCTTTGGAAGACCTTCTTGACAAGAGCTAGATTAGCTTAGATAGGCTAGAGGCCTCATTTTTTAAAACTTGTGGGGCTAAATGCCCAGTTTTGGAAAATCACATACAGTGGGCCCAAGGCTAGTGGGCACGATCAGAAGCTCGTAAATAAACATGAGATATGAAAGCCATGAAAACTCTTAATAATATGGTTATGAGATTTCACCATGATACCAAGTCAGGACCAACATACTCGATGGACTCGTGGTAGTGCGTCAGGACCAGGTCGACAGATCGGCCTAGACAAACAGCTGCATGTCAGGTTGAGTATTGGGGTCGTTGGGCTAATGGCACCAAAGATAAATGGCTATATGGAAAAACTATTGTTTATGCATGCACTTGAGGTTCTGGGCCATCAAGATGCCCAAAAGGGGTAGTGATGTATCCTAAGGGCTACTAGACGACATGGTGGAGGTGAGGACAGTTTGTTATGCCAGCAATATAGAAGCTTGACGTAGCTTCTTGCACATCAAACCTAGGTGGGATCAGGATGAGGTCTTTGTCCTCATATGAACACAGAGTTGCTTTCAGGTCTGAGGGTCAGATGTTGCAAACATCCACTCAGATCCAGGGTAGAAGTGGATGGGCTTCTATCTTGGTGGTCAGTAAATACTCTCCAAGCCACAAGTGGGTGCAGTGGATGGGCTGCACCTACGAATGTGTGATCCCTTCCTAATGAAGGGCGTGTGTTGATTGCTAAACACACCTAATGTGAAAATGAGGAAAAGGTTTTGAAAAATCAGAAATTTGAGAAAAAATCATTTTTAAGAAAATAAGGATTTTGACACACTTATTTAAAGTTGGTTGTTTATGAAAACTTACTCCCAACACCCATTCACTGAGTTGTAGAACTCATCCCCTCCCTTTTACCCATTTTAGGTAATCAAGGGAAACCAACCTTAAATACATTTCTGTAGTCAAACCTTAAGACAGGTATGTAAGATTTATATTCAATTTTATATAATGTTATTAAAGGAAAAATAGGAAAAATGATGCATTACTCCTCACGGTTTATAAAATGGTGAATCTCTTCAAAATCCAAAAGGAGTGTCGGGTAGCTTACAGGGGTCTGACCAAACAGGGTCGGGCATGACACAACTAAATAGGATGGAGGCCTCAATTTTTGAACTTAAAGGGCCTAAGGATCAATTTTGAAAACTCGTGAAGTGGGCCCATGGCCAGTGGACACGAGTTGGAGCCTATAGACAAATATGATTAAAGAGCCATGAAAACTTTCATAATCGGCTAATTGTGTGAATCACCACGGTACCAAATCCGGACTGATAGACTCAATGGGCTAGTAGCTATCGAACCAAGGCCAGGTTGACAGACCAATTGGGCTAACAACTATGGAGCCAAATCCAAGAGTCAGGGTCGTTGGCACCAAAGATAATGGATCATAATCATAAGACTGTTATTTGTGCATGCACTATGATATAGGACCATCGAGACACTCAATGGGGTAGTGTTAGTTCTAAGGGCTGTTGGATGACCAGTATGCGATAAGGGCAGTTTTGTTGTGCTAGTGAGTCATGAAGCTCGAAGTAGCTTCCTACGCATTGAGACCGGGGCATGGTCAGGATGAGGTCTCGCTCCACATAGTGGACACGAAGTATATTCGGGTCTGAAGGTCGGATGGGTAACGTCTACTAAAACTCAGGGTAGAAGTCGAGGACTTTTATCTAGGTGGATGGTTAATATGCATTAATCCACAAGTGGGTACAGTCAGTGTACTACATCGGTGAATGTTTGTACCATTTATGATAAAGGGCATGTGATTGTTTGTTAAACACCTCCCGAGCAAGGGGAAGTGTTAAAAGAGATGAACTCACATAATAGTAAACTAAAATGATGATTTGAAAATAATGATTTAAATCCCACCCTAACACCCGCTCACTGAGTTGTAGAAACTCACCCCCTCCCTTTAAATCTTTTTCAGGAAAGGAGACAACCCTTAAAGAAATCTTAAGACCAAGCCTTTAAGTCGGGTATTTTAAATTTTTAAGCTATTAAGTTTTGTGTAATGTTATTCTAGGGAACAAGGACAGAAGATACACTTGACTCCTCACAGTCTTGAAAAGTGGTGACTATTCCTAGACCAAAGGGAGTGGTGGGTTGCTCACGGGGTTCAGACCAAACCGGGTCGGGGCGTGACAGGTAAAGTTTTGAAATTAGGATATGTTTGGAATACTTAAGCACTAAAGAGTAACAAAATAGAAAGTTTAAGATCTAAAGTGGAAATAATAAAGTTTGTATGTCCAAAAGCAATTTTTGAGAAATCTAAGGGCATAAATGAGACTAAAAAATGTTTGGGGACCCAAATGGAAGATTTGGAGAATATAGGGTTCTAAAAAGATAAGTTATAAATAGTAGGAAAAAATGATAATTTTGATCAAATTATGTACTATTTTACAAATAGTGTGAAATAAGAATTAAAAAATATTCCTATGTATTTTGGAAACCAGAATGGACTCAAGAAAACTTGAGCACCCGAATAAAATATATGGAAAATTCTAGTATAAAAAAATGAATAATTTAAATTTAGAAAGGGCAAAATAGTAATTTTGCTCAACTTAGTGACCAAAATGTAATTTTAGGAAAGTAAGGTGTTTAAGTAGTAGATTAAAGATTTCTAATCCCATACACAAGTATAATCACAAATGGTTATGACCCTAGGAAAATACTAACTAACTTTAAGGGAAGATTAGTTAAATAATAGTTTTTTTAGAGATAAGTCAAATAAATTGAGCCCGGTGGGCAAAACCCTAATTTCTTAGGCTATGTTTGGATTGAGAGTTTGGAGAGATTTGGTGTTGAGGTGTTTTGAGTGGAAGTGAAGTGGTGGATTTTTTAGTTATGAATTTTTTTTTAATAATCAACTGTTCGTATTTAAATTAAGCAAGGTGAAATATTATTAATAAAAAATTTAAAAACAAAAATTTATATTTTTAATTAAATTAAATAATTTATTACTTACTATATATAATTAAATTATATTAAATATACTATATACTAAAAAATATATTATATAAAATAATTAACTTATTAATATAATAAATAATTAATATATACATATTTTATAATTATAATATAAGTATATAATAAATTATATTATACATTTTGTACCATTAATTTTTTTATTATATATTTATATTATATAATTTTATATAAAATATTATTAATATATAATTTTTTAAAATTATATATTAATAAATAAAAATGATAAAAAATAATAATATAAATAATAAATTAAGGTATTAATTTAAATAATAAATTAAATGATCACTCCAAATACCCCAAAAGTGAGTTTATTGTGTTGTAGTGTAAATGGAGTTGTTTGAAGGTGATTTTACACCACTATAAATTCCTTCATTTTATGTTATCAAACCAGCTATTACTCCATCATTTCGAACTACTAGCTCTTCAAATCCCTCTAAATCACTAAAGTTACGGGATAACAATTATGTATTGATATCAATACTTAAACTGATCATATATCTTATTATAACTCTTGTAAAAAGAATACCCGATAACTCGAGTAATGACCTCACGCGTTGAGCTAAACAAGGAAAACCGTTAGAGTAAAGAAGTTTAAAGAAATATTTTTCTATTTTTTATAATACTTGGAAACTAGGATTCTTACTTAATAAACAATACCATTTTCAGAACTTAAAAAATGAGTTAATGGTAATATAGGCTGGAACAAATAAACTATAATCGCATGTTTGGACGAGTTGAGTTTAGGGCCTTTTGCATGTGATAAAATTCCTAATAGGAGTGAGTCTAGTGATGACTCAATCCATGTGATATGATTGTGAATATGATGTTTGACTACTGAATTCTTACATTTAGATGAATATAGAAATTCAGAATGATGATCATGCTAAATGAAAACTAAGCTATGCAAGATTTCTACACGTGTGCATATTTGTGAATATACATGTGTGTATATAGTATACTAGTAGAAAGTAGGTCATTGACAGGACACCCGTCAAGTTATTGTTGGTGCCCAAGGAAATTTGAATGGTTTATAATGGGAGATTGAAAACTTTACTTCTAGATTTCTCAGATCCTCGAATGATACACGAGTGTAGTCCCTATGTTACACTGGTGTAATGAGAAGAGTTGGAATTGAGTCGAATGTGTAAGGAGTATGGTCAGGGTTGTTGGTGGGATATTGGCATGACTTGGGACACTAAGTCATCAAAATAAGAGATGAACCCAATGGGTGCTAGTTGTATAGAGTACACGTGACTCACACACTCTAATCTTACTCGATTGAAGCATTACTTGGGTCATAAGTAGCTAGTATACGTTATTATGGCATATGTTTTATATTGAAATAGTTATTTGGAGGAGAGAGAGGTTGACACGACGTAATTTGGAATTATGGTTTACGGGTGGCTCGAGACAGAAGTCTCAATGGGTTTAATAAAACTATGAGTAGGACATAATTTTATAAAAATGAGAATAAATATTCATACTAAAACTTTTATTTGAAGTTTAAGGTAATAAGTAATGTAGTAATTTAGCGTCAAAATCTCATTCATAAGTTGTTCAATCTCCCAACCATTTACAAGTGAATGTTGAGGTTCAAGTACAAAGTCATATCACCTATAGAATAAGGTGGCTTTACCTATATATCGAAGCTTGTGTACGAATTATCTAAATTTTTAGTTATCAATGGTTATATTCTATGTTTATTGTGTAAACTATTTTGTATCCATCATATTTTTATAAAAATTTTAAATTTTCATTGAGATAGTCTTTTTTTTAGCCTTTTTTTTATCTAGTTTTATTTTATTAAAACTACAAAACCGAGTGAATTGACAGTTAAACTATTGTATAATGGATGTGACATGGAATGTATGTGATAAAGTGGTGATCACAAATAATAATATTTATAAAAAAAAGGTATATGTGGGCTTCTTTGTATCATATTGAGACAAAATATGATATTTTGTTTAATTGCGCCTTGAGGAATCATACTATGTGGTTTACTATCTATAACTTGTATGTTGATATTTTAAATGTAGCTTGTAAGAAAATGCGGGTAGAATATTAGTTTATAGAAGAAATGTTGCCCAAACTGACTAAAAATAAATGACAAGAATACTAATAGCTAAATGTTAGTATTTCTAGGAGTACAATTTAAGTTTAAAATATTGATATAATAACTTACCTTTTGTGCGATATATACAATATTAATAGAGCCCATGGAATTTGCAAGTTGGAACAGACAACCTTACTACTCATCCAAGAGTGTACAAACTAAGAAGTGGAAAAGTTCTCAAAGAAAAACGATCAATATTAAATGCCATGAATCTTTTATCACAGCAAAAGAACCATCGAATCTAGGAGTGCTACCCAAGGACAACGAAGGCAGAGTGCTTTTAGCGGTGGGCAACATGGACATTTCCGTGTAGCCTCCAAAAGTCATGGTCCTCAACGCCCATCTAGCCAAGTAGTGAATGCTTAGGGATGAAACATATTCCACTTTGGTGTATATGGCATTCACATATTGACAACTTTACCACTAATAAATTAATCGGACACCTCATATGACAAATCCATAAACTATCACGTGATTATTCTATGAGCTAATAAATAAGTTTTTTAACAAATTTGTAGACTATATGCTTGATAATTTTGATGACAGAGCAATTATTGAAGATAAAACTATTGACCGAGTAAAGTATCAATAATAAATTTGTAGGTACCTCAAAAACGATGGTTCTACATGCAAGTAGCGCAATAAGTTGCAGTGCAGTCGTATCTGGGAGACCAGATCCAATTTTAGAGGTTGTATTATATTAATTTATAAGCAAGTATAACACATATGCAGCAAATCAATCGATTCTGATTCCGTTGACTCAACCAAGTGACTTAGACCCCTTTTTGACAGACAACATTATTGGATCCATAAAAAATTAACTTGAAATTGCGAGCACTAATTTTGCGAATGCCTAATTAAGCACTAGACTCAATATGAAAAAAAACATATTTGTAATGATTATAAAACCTTAAAAATGTTATGGGTAATATTAACGATTAATCTTCTCCTTTAATTATTTAATGTTTTTCAAAATAATATTTGTAGTAGTTTTTTTTATTGAAGACTAGCGCTATAGCCCATGATTTATGGTTACATGAGGACTTTCTCCTCATATCTCATAAATCGAAATTATGAGTGAGCTAAATTTGGGAAAGGTGGGGTGGATGAATGTACTCATTGTTTAGATTGATGTACATTATTAAGTGATAAATAAAATTATTTAATGATATAAAAAATAAAGTAAACTGGTTATTATGATTGAAGGTTCATTTCCTTTATAAAAGTTTTAATATTAAGTCGTTCATTAAAAAAAATATTTTCACTCTTTCTAAAAATTTGATAATTTATGTGTCCCAAAGTATGGAACTGCATAAAGGCAAAAAGAATGCAATTGTTTCCATAGTTTGAATACATTTTGTCAGTGAGTTATTGTTTCTCTTACACTAGGACAAACAATTGAAAATGTATAAAATTGACAAGTTTTTTTTTTAGTTTTAAAAGCACCAACTAAGGTGATCAGGAGGTGGATGTGGGGTGGGTACGTGAGGACTGGTGCCGATCTTTTAAGTCTATCAATTATCACCCAACACACATCTTTCATCATGAAGGTAAAATACACAATCGCAGGTCAGCTCGTCCACTGAACCCACTTGTGGTGTCGGACTGACTTTACTGGCCACCTAGATAGAAGCATATCCACTTCTACCCTAAGAACGAGGGGATGTTCGCGACATCTGACTCTCAATCCCGTAACAAATCTCCGTGTCTGTATGAGGACAGAAACCTCATCCTATCCTCAGCCTAGTCTCATGCGCTTGAAGTTACTTCGAGTTTCACAAGAATTCTAGTACGACTAATTGCTCTTATATTGACCAGGTCGTCTAGAGCCCTAGGACATATTACTACCCCTCTTGGGCTTCTTAAAGGTCCCGTAACACAGTGCATGCACAATCAACAGTTTTTTTTTTATATAATGCCATATAATCTATGGTGTCACTGGTCCGACGGCCTTGACCCTCAACTCGACCTGCAGCTATTTATCTTGACTAGTCCAACGACCAGTCATGTTGCACTACCGCTAGTTGATTGAGTATGTCGGTCCTATCTCAGTACCATGGCCAAACAACTCATTTATTTAAGTTTTCATGGCATATTAATCATGTTTGTTTATAAGCTCCTGCTCGTGCCAACTAGCCTAGGGCCCACTGTTCGAGATTTTCAAAATCGAGCATATTAGCCCCCAAGTTCCAAAACCAAGGCCTTTGGTCTATATGAGCTATTCGAGCACCCGTCAAGAAGGTCTCCCAAAATATTTAAGCAGTGGCACACAATCAATAGAGAGCACTTCCGACAAATTATACTTTTCAACTATACATCATACCAACCGAGTATGAGGACATCTTCACTCATAACGAATGAACGGGTTTTCCTCTTCTTTCGAGGAAGTTTAATCATATCAATCGGGTATGATCTACTTACAACCGTTAAGTAGTTTTTCCGCATAATTTACACATCACCCCTCTCAGGTGTGATGATTAAAATACCACTTAGCAATAGATTTTCATTTTCGAGGTGATTATCATCCCAATCCGGGTATGATATTAAATTCCCACTCACTCGTTAATGTAGTTAATTACTCTCGACCGATTCTTTTTATTCACGCAAGCTTGTCCTTACTGGTGTTCCCGGTAGTTCATGTTCCTACATGATATGAACATTCTTGTTCATTATCCCTCGACCTAATAGCCTTCATTCATTTCAAATAAATGAGAAAATTAAACTTTTCATTTATTTGTAATTAGGTACCTAAAGTTATTTTTTTAACTTTAAGTCTCTGATACTGATTTTTCCTCAAATTGAGTCCCAAAACTTTTAAAATTCACTGTAGGATCTCAATTTATTCAATTTCACAAAAAATGGTTCAATTTTCCAAATTTCCAATTTGGTCCCCTAACTTTTTCAAAATTACCATTTTGCCCCTACATTACAAAAATAGTAAGTTTTGCCCCAAAATTCCAAAATTGCCCAATTGGTCAGCCAACATTTTTATCATGCCTAATTGGTCCTCAATTTTATGAAATTGCACTTTAGTCCCTCGAATTTTTGAAATTCCCAAATTTTCCCCTCAATTTTAACCGTTTAACTCAGGTAAATTTGATTTAATCAAATTGACCGATCAAATGAGTTTAATTGTTGATATTGAAGTTATATTAGAGTTCTTACACCTTTATATGATTCAATTGCACTTTGAATCGCACGATTTGGTATCGAAATGAGCTCAAATAGTGCTTCGCCGGAAAACTGTACTTAGAGAGAGAAAACTTCGAAAGCTTACTGTCGGGGCGTGATGGTCTGAGCTTTCAATATGGGCAGATCGCTATTGTCCTGGGATTCCTCCTAGGATCAAGAATTGCATCAATTGATGTAGAATTGAGTGAGAATTTTATCATCGAAGTTCTACCGGTTCTCTCTCTAGCACCGGTCGGAAATTAATGAAGGAAGCCAAATTGGCTTACCTTTTAGCTATAGAATGGTTGTGGAGGTGTTAGGAGGGCTTGGTTTGGCTTGAGTGGTGCTCAAATTAGCCATTTTTAGCTCGGCCAAAACAGGGTAGATTCGGTCCGCCGGAGCTGCTTCACTGTTATATCACGCCAACGTCTCTCTAATGACCCTCACAACAAATGGAGACTATTGTCGGGTAGCTGATTTCTCCCTAGTTCTAAAAAACCTGACCATGCCTTCTTTGGCTCAAAAAAGACCCTATATCGGAGGTCTAGTTTGATCTTCACTAGAAATTTGAGCAGTTGAGAGAGAATTGAGTTTTTAGGTGTGGAGAGGATGGATGAGGAGGCGCTCTTTATATAGGAAGCTTGGAGACTTCTTGGCCATCCGATTGATGCCTTAATGGTGGTCATTCATTGCCTGAAACTCTCTAGCTAGAGACTTTTCAGCTTCGCCAACGATGTGCGATTTTTCGATGAGTGAACAATGTTGTCATCTGAAGAAAGAAGACTAGTCTGAACCGGGTTCAAAGCTTAAAGCAGCCAGTTCACCCGCAATTTGACCAAAATTTTCAAATTTAAAAATTTCTAAATTCATTTTCCATCCAATGGCGACCTCAAATCTCAAATTTGAATTTTCTAAGCCACCTAGAAAAATGAATTTAGCATCCGGTTCAATAGTGGTTTAAACCAGTCTGAACCGGTTCAATCCGGTTCGGATCCTGTTCACCTGAACCAGTTTGGTTTTCATCTCCAATTCATCCTTAAGTTCTTTTAATGACTTTTGGGACTCTTTGGGTCACTTGGGATCCATAAATTTCCCGGTTTGCCCTTTCTCTATTGGTTCCGATTTATGGACCGACTCGGTTTTTAAATTGAAAATGACTATTTCTTTCCCTAATTTTCTTATTATAAAAGGATGGGGTTTACAACTCTCCCCTCCATTTAGGAGTTTTGTCCCCAAAATAGTTACATGCTAAATAATTGAGGGTAACTATCCCTCATCACTCTTTCAGTTTCTCATGTCTCTTCCTGTTCGGGACCGTTTTGCCATAGAACCTTGACCATAGGAATCCTATTATTCCTTAAATTCTTGTCCCTTTGGTCGATGATTCGTACCGGTTCCATTTGATAGGTCAAGTTCTCTTTTAGCTCTAATGGAGGTTGGTCCAATACATGACTAGGATCAGGCTAATACTTATGAAGCATAGAGATGTGGAATACATCGTGTATTCTCTGCAGGTCTGGAGGTAGTTCCAATTTATAGGCCACTAGTCATATCTTTTAAATCATGGGATATCGACCAATATACCTTAGTTTCAACTTTCCTCTTTGTTGAAACCTAAGCATTCCCCTCCATGGGGACACTTTGAGAAATACTTGATCTCCCACCTCAAACTCCAGATAATTCCTTCGATTGTCCACATAACTCTTTTGCCTATCCTGTGCGGTCTTAAGGTGACTCCAGATTAGTTTTATCTTCTCCGTGGTATCCTCGATTAGTTCTTCCCTTTCTAACTTTATTTCCCCGACTTCTTCCCAAAATAGAGGGGTACGACATGGTCCTCCATAAAGGGCTTCATAGGGAGCCATCTAAATACTCACCTAATAACTATTATTGTAAGCAAATTCCATCAGGCACAAATATTCTTCCCAGCCTTTATTCATGGTGAGTACGCATGCTTTTAGCACGTCCTCCAAGGTTTGGATGGTTCGCCCAAACTACCCATCTGTCTGAGGATGAAACGTCGTGCTCATGTGGAGCTTGGTTCTCATAGCACCTTGTAAGCTTGGCCAAAACCTTAAAGTAAACCTTGGATCTCTGTCTGATACTATACTCACCGGAACGCCATGGAGTCTCACTATTTTCCTCATATATAAGATGGCCAGTTGTTCCACTATGTTCATCACTCTTATCGGAAGGAAATGAGCTGATTTGGTCACTCTATCCACGATAACCAAAATCACATCTCGGCCCTTTCTTGTCACCGGTAGTCCCGTGACAAAGTCCATGGTGATGTGCTCTCATTTTCACTCTAGAATTGGTAAGGGTTGTAGTAGTCCTAATAGTTTTCGATGCTTCGCTTTTATCTAGTGATAGGACAAGCACCAGGCTACATATTATGCAATGTCCCTCTTTATACCTTTCCACCAATATGATTGTTTGAGGGTGCGATATATTTTGGTATTGCCCGGATGCATAGCATATACCGAATTGTGTGCCTCTTCCAGGATTAATCTCTTTAGTTCCTTACTTTGAGGCACACATACCCTACCCTTGTAGGTCAGCACCCCATCACTATGCAGGTTATAGTTCGGTTTAGTTTCTCTATTAAATGGATCCAGATAGGGTTGAAGTTCCTTATCTACTTTTTGTTGAGCCTAGATTTGCTCAGTTAGACTAGGCCACACTACCACGTTAGCCACCTAGTACCTTTCCCGCATGTACATTTTCATGTGCACCTCCATTCTTCTCAATTGTTGCAACAGGGTATGTAACTCATCTTTACTTGTGTCGGCTCTGTTTGGTACTTGCGACTTAAGGAATTTGCTACTACTTTTGCCTTTCCGGGTGATATTCTATCATAAGGTCATAGTCGTTAACTCATTCCAGCCATCTCCTCTAGCGGAGATTTAACTACTTTTGAGTTAGGAAGTACTTAAGACTCTTGTGATCTATGTATATCCTACGCTTAACCCCATAAAGGTAGTGTTGCCAAATCTTTAGGTCAAACACTATTGCAGCTAGTACCTAATCATGAGTTGGGTAGTTTCTTTCATGTACCTTATGTTGTCGTGAGGCATGGGTGATAATCTTCCCTTGTTGCATTAAAACACACCCGAGTCCTTGTCCAGATGCATCACTATAGACGATGTACTCTCCTGCATTAGAGTTAGGTAAGGAGAGTACTAGTGTGGTTGTCAGTCGAGTCTTTAACTCTAGGAAAGACTTCTCACAACTCTCATCCCACTTATACTCAACTCCTTTCATGGTGAATCGAGTTAGAGGAGTTTCTATCTTTGAAAAGCCTTGCATGAACAATCTATAGAATCTTGTCAGACCTAAGAAACTTCTTATTTCTATCAGATTCTTTGGAGCCTTCCAATCTGATATGGCTTCCACCTTGGTTGGATCTACTTTAACTCCATCCTTGGACACTATGTGTCCTAAGAATCCTACTTCTTGCAGCTAGAACTCACACTTGGAGAATTTTGCATATAATTGATTTTCCTGTAATATCTCCAAGATGATTGCCAAATGCTCTTCATGTTCTGACCTAGTTCGTGAGTATATAAGGATGTCATCTATAAATACTATAATGAACTTGTCCAAATGTGGTTGGAACATACGATTCATCAAATCCATGAAGGTTGTAGGGGCATTCATTAGTCCGAACGGCATTACTCTAAACTCATAATGTCCATATCTGGATCAAAATTCCATTTTGGGAATGTCCTCCTCTCGGATCCTGAGTTGATGATAGCTCAAGCGAAGGTATATTTTGGAGAAGTAAGCTACTCCTTTTAGTTGATCAAATAAATCGTCTATCCTCGGAAGTGGGAATTGATTCTTGATGGTGATATGGTTCAGCTTTCTATAGTCTATGCACAGTCTCATACTTCTATCCTTTTTCTTTATGAATAGGACAGGGGCACCCCACGGAGACTGATTAGGACGTATGAAATTCTTCTCCAATAATTCATCAAATTGTTCCTTCAATTCGTTCAACTCTGCTGGAGCCATATGATATGGGGCTTGGAATATGGGGTTTGTTCCTGAGATTATTTCTATGGTGGACTCCACTTGCTGACTTGGAGGTAGTCTAGGTAGCTCTTTTGGAAATACCTCTGGGTAGTGTCTAACTACTGGAATGTCTTCCAATCTGTTTTCTTCAAACTTTTCATCTATAACCATGGCCAGGAAAGCTATACAACCTTTTTGT
Source organism: Trapa incisa (assembly GCA_030064435.1). Classification (NCBI taxonomy): domain Eukaryota; kingdom Viridiplantae; phylum Streptophyta; class Magnoliopsida; order Myrtales; family Lythraceae; genus Trapa; species Trapa incisa. The sequence continues at coordinate 10,812,819 of CM057773.1, forward strand.
ATCATCTTTTGGTCTTTCATATTGGACACCATTTGTACTTCACTTTTCCTTCTATCTCCTTGGAACTTTAATCCTTTCGTCTTGGGAGTGTGGAAGGTTACCGTCTTCTTTCCACAGTCCATCATCGCCTGATGGTTACTCAGCCAATCCATCCCAAGGATTACTTCAACCTCTTTTAAGGGTAATGGGATCAAGTTAGCTTCAAGTTTGATTCCTCCAATCTTTATCTCACATCCTTTTAATTGCTTTTTCCTATTTAAACCTTCTTATAAAGGTGTAAGAATATCAAAACTTCATTCTAGTGGAGTGAGTTCTAGGGGTACTCTTGAAATCAACTCTTCCTTGATGAAGGATCTCTCAGCTTCGGAGTCAAAGATGGCATAGACTTGAAGAAGCATAGTTGTATATATCTTGTACCCATAGTTGTATAATTCCTGATTGAAGAAGCATATAGTTTAGAAGAAAGATTCCTTTATTAAATAAAAAGATCTTCAGTTTACATGATTCTCTTGAACTAATTTGGAGGGTTTTGGGGGTGTACCCGCTACACTGTCAGGGTCTCTTCTAGTCTCTTCCTGGGTGAGGTTGTCACGCCCCGACCTGGTTTGGTCGGATCCCCATAAATAACCCGCCACTCTTCTGGTTTATTAAAGAGTTTCCCCTTATTATAATCCGTAAAGATTAAGGCGTCCTTTAAACATGTACCATTTCCTGGAATAGCATAATCAAAACTGCATGAAATTTTAAACTTTACATACCTGTCTTAGAGGCATCTTAGTTGATTGTCATCTCGCACTGCTGCTAGTTGACTGAGCATGTCGATCCTATCTTGGTACCATGGCCAAACAATTCACATATTAAGTTTTATAGCACATATATAATGTTCATTTACAAGCTCCTGCTCGTGCCAACTGGCCTTGGGCCCACTGTACGAGATTTTCAAAATCGGGCATTTAGCCCCCAAGTTCCAAAACCAAGGCCTCTGGCTCCTATCAACAAGGTCTCCCAAATTGTTTAAGTATTGGCACATAGTTAGGGGAGAGCACTTCCAACAAAACATATGTTTTCTCTATCCATTATACCACCCGGGTATAAGGACACCTCCATCCATAACTGATGAACGGGTTTTGAACTTCATTCGGGGAAGTCTCATAATATCAACTGAGTATGATCTACTTACAACTGGTAATTAGTTTTTCCGCATGATTTTCACATCACTTCCTCCAAGTAGTGATTTTTAAAATAGCACTTAATAGTGGGTTTTCATACCGAGGTACTTATCATTGCCCAACCGGGTATGATATAAAAGTTCCACTCATAACCAATAAGTGGTTTTTAATTTTAAGTTGTGCTCATCATCCCAACCGGGTATGATGTTAGTAAACCCACTCACTCGTTAATGTCGTGAATTCCACTAGACCGATTCTTGGTATTCATGCGAGCTTGTCCTTGTTGGCGTTCCCGATACTTCGTGTTCCTACACGATATGAACATCTTGGTTCATTATCCTTCGGCCTAATCACCTTCATTCATTCCAAATGAATGAGAAAGTCAAACTTTCATTTATTTGTAATTAGGTCCCTAAAGTTAGTTATCTTTAACTTTAAGTCCCAAATGCCAGTTATTCCTCAAATTGAGTCCGAAAACTTTTACAATATATCATAGGACCTCAATTTATTCCATTTCACAAAAAGGGATTTAATTTCCCAAATTTTCAATTTGGTCCCCCAACTTTTCCAAAATTACCATTTTGCCCATCCTTTACAAAAATGGTAAATTTTTCCCCAAAAAATTCAAAATTTCTCAATTGGTCCTCCAACATTATTTTCATGCCCAACTGACCCTCAATTTCATAAAATTTCATTTTGGTCCTTTTAATTTCGAAAATCCTCAATTTTCCCCCAATTCCAACTTCTTAACATAGCCGAATTTGATTTCATCAAATTGACCCCTCAAACGTTTCCAATTGTTGAAATTGAGTTTCTACATGTTCATACGATTCTTTAGAAATGTAAATCGCAAGTTTTAATGTCGGGACGACCTCAAACGGAGCTTCGCCGGAAAATGAACTATAGAGAGAGAAAGCTTCGATTACTCACCGGTGAAGGCACGGCGGTTCGAGCTTTCAATCTGGGCAGATAGCTCTCATCCTGAGGTTCATCCTAGAATCAAGAATCGCATCAATTGATGTGGAATTAGATTAGAATTTCGTCATTGAAATTCGGTCGACTCTCTCCCTAGCACCGATCGAAAGTTATAAAGGGGAGCCGAATTGGCTTACCTTTCAGTCCTAATTCTGCCATGGAAAGGCTGAGGAAGTGTTGAGAGGGCTTGGTTTGGCCTGAGGAGGGCTTGAAATGGCCGATTTCAGGTTGGCCGAAATAGGCCAGCTTCGGTCCGCTAGAGCTGCTTCACTATTCTATCATGTCGGCGCTTCTCCAATGATTCTCGGATTAACTGGAGTTTACTATCAGATAACTGTATTCTCCCCAGTTCTAAAGAGCCCGACCTTTGTTCAAGTCAAAGCTCTAGTTCGAGCTTCACCGGGAAATGGAGCAGTAGAGAGAGAGAGAAGTGTTCAGGTGTAAGGAGAGTGAATGGGGATGACCTTTTTATATAGGTGTAAAATCGTCTATTAAATGGAAGAGATTTATTACTAGTATTAATATTTCCATAAATTATTGGTATTAATTCCAATAATTTAATTTCGGTATTAAATTATTTGTATTAATTCCAATAATTTAATTTGGGTATTAAATTATTGGTATTAATTACAATAATTAAATATATATTAATTTATGGCTATTTATGATAAGTCATACGTTCGCATAAAAATTTTTGACTGAAATTTCGGGTTACAAAAAAATCATACTTCCTAGGAGGTCACCCATCCTCACACTACTCTCAGGCAAACACACTTAACTTTAACCAATTTGGTTTTTGTATTTTAATTTGTCTTAAATTTCTTTTTTCAAGGTTTAATAAACCCTTTGGATCACCTGAAATTTGTAAATTTACATATTGTTTGTTCCCAAATGAAAACCGGCTCTGTTTTCTTATTCGGTTTGACCAGTTCTTTTCCCAGTTTTCCTTAACTCAAAAGTGCAAGGTTTACAACTCTCCCCTCCTTTTAAGAGTTTTGTCCCCAAAACTTAGTTAACATCCTTGCATGAGCAATCATTTCCTTTGATGCCCCTTTGGTGTTTGCTTAACATGCAAAGTCTTCTCTTGTTCTTTCAATTAGTCCTTTTTACATCCTTCACTTAAGTAATTTCTTTTCCTTTATATTATTTACTCCCTCCATGGAGTTTATCATAACGAGACATACCTTACTTCAAGGTATATTCTTAGATTTATATCTTTATTTGCTTAGAGCACATTCTTCCCTTTGAGGTTCTGTACTCAAGATTGGAAATTCCAAGATACCTAACCATTCACGTGTCCAGTTAACCCCTTGGTCGTTGAAACCTTTAGCTCAATGTTCTTTCTGGCGTTACGTACTTGTTTACACGGTTTTCTTTATTATCACTTTTTCGTCATATTTTGACCCTTCCTCCATTCGTTGTCTATTATAATTTCAGTCCAAATTTTTATATTCGACCTCGTCATGCTTATTAGCCGACTCTTCCTTACTTTGAGTCATATTCTCCTCAAGATTGTTGGGCTTACATACCCCTTACAACATGGTATTTTCTAGAACCTGTCTTTGTCCATTAGATTTCTAGAATATCTCCTTGAGGGTCTCTCTTAGCTTTTTTTTTTTTTACCTTTCAAGGATCATATAACTTCATCCCTCTTTTCTTTTGATAGCATTCCTCAACTATCCTTTTTACTGTTATCCTCTCATCCATCATGCCTTTGAAGTTATGTCTCACATAACCGCATGGATTTCTCTTACCTACTCATCCTTTTCAAACATTTTTATTGGGTCCTTTTAATTCCAATCGTTGGGTTTCCTGATTATTATTGACATACGAGGATTTTTTTCCCTTCTTATGTCCTTTCTCTTCTTTAGTGACATCCCTTATTCAATGACTTCCTTTTTCCTTAATCCACTTTTACTTGCTCATAAATCACTTCATGATTCTTCATTCTACAATAATTACTTTCAATATATGTGTCAATTACTTTGCTTGGGAAGGTTCACTCCTTCCAGTTTTGTTCATTATCTTTGGCTGTCCGCTGTTACTAGTTTTCCTCTTTCTACATGGTTCTCCTATTCTCTCCAAACAGATCATACTAGACCATTACAATACTTCCTTCCTTGGAAAACATTTCCTAAAGAAGGGTTGGTTCCATTTCCTCTTAATTGGGATACACATGTCTTTCTAGGGCTTCCTTCCTTGGTAGGATTCTTTGCCTCTCCCCTGACATTCTTTTCTTACATTTTCTCTAGGGGATTTCTACCCTTAAATGACATCCCTTGATGTTGTCTTCTCCTATTTACCTTTACTCCTCAAATCTTGTAGGCACATCTTTTATACTCTATTTGCATCCTTATTCGTACCCAGTACTTGTCTATTTCTTTAGGGAGCGTACAAATCTTCCTTGTTTCAGGATCATTGTGGGAGAGGCTTGCCTATTCCTTTCTTGGCTTGAGTTTAGTCATTAATTGGCCTTTGGTCCTTTTAAGGATTTCTTGTCTCCTTCTTTTCCCAAGTATTTGACCTTTCTGCCTCTCTCTTCTTTGTCAAAACTTAGATTATGGCTTTCTAGAGTATTTGTTCGTTAGCTGCTTTGCCTCCACCATTTGTTTGGTCTAAGTTTCTTAGCAGTTGTTTCTCGAGTCCTCCTATCCTTAACATCCATCTCACTGACCTTTGTAGGGTGTAGTCCTTTCTACCTCCCAGTCTTTCTTATGGTGTCATTTATTCTCCTTGACCCTATTTGGCTTCATTACTTTTTCCAAGGTGATTCATTCCAATACATCCCATTATTTGGCTCTATTACTAGTCCAAGGCAAGTCATAATTGGCCTCCAATACATCCTTCATCAAGAAGTTTCTAACGGTGGGTTGGTGCCTTGCACTTCACGTTATGTCCATTTGCCAATCCAATGATTCCTTCAAGGTACTTAGTTGTAATCATCCCTCCAGAGTTTCCTTTCCCAGCATATTCCTTCTCTTTTGCACTCTCATTGTGCCATTCTCTAGAGTTTCCAGAGTACGTTTCTCTGTGTTTGCCCCTTATGAGAGGGTTCTAGATATACTTCCCATGTACCTTATCCCTACTCTTGAGGTATCTTTCTCGGGTTGACCTCATTAAGAAGAAATTTAAATTTTGCATTTACCTCATCATTTCTTGACCTCTTGTTGAACCGCTTACTTAGCCAGCTCCATGGTTTCGGTCTCCAGTCTTTCGTGGCCTTTGAAGAGTTATTGCCTTGAATTTATGAGGTGTGAAACACCCCTTCTTTCCTTACACCTATAATAGTTTATCTTGGTATTTGTCCTTAGTAGGGTTGGGCACTTCCTCAAGTAATGTCCCAATCGTTCATACTTATAATAGGTTATTCCTTTACATGGATTATTGTGGTCCCTTCTTTCCTTCGAGTAGGGCATTTCCAGGGTTACTATTGGTTTGGTGCTCTACCGTCCTTTGAGTCTAATCACTTTGATAGTTTTCTTATTGAATCTCCTTTGCTAAAGGGTCATAGTAAGAGTCTTCCTAGGTTTCTTAATTCCCTGATTCATCTTCCATAACTAGGACGTAACTTTTCCTTAGCTTCCATGATAGTGTGGGTTTGCTTTATTTTCCTTAGGCCATATTCCCAACAAGATTGCATCAACAAAGAGAGAGTTTTGAGAATTTGAGTATTTTATTAACAGGAGGATACAAAAGATTTGGCTTTCAGCCCTATCACAGGAAATGGTTGCAAAATAACTAAGGAGCTATGAAATTCTTGATAAATGTCTTCCTCCACACTTAGAGTTGTGCCACCAATAGGTCCTAGCACCATTCTCCAGGATACTTCCCCCATTTGGTCTTTTGACATTTCACCTTGGTCTCAAGCATTTGGGAAGCTTATAGGGTTGTCTCCCTATGGAGGTAGGGTGTTGAGTAGAGCCATTCCAAGTTTTCTTGGTTCCTCTCCTGGGAGCCATCTGAAAATTTTAGGATAAATCCTATTAGTTACTATATTTTCTAGTCTTGATTATGTATTCGAGGAAATAGGCTCTGAAACCACTCAAGTTGTCACGCCCCGACCCGGTTTGGTTGGATCCCCATGAACCCGCCACTCTCCCGGTTTATTAAAGGGTTTCCCCTTATTATAATCCGTAAAGAGTAAGGCATCCTTAAAACCTGCACCATTTCCTAGAATAGCATAATCAAAACTGCATCAAATTTTAAACTTTACATACCTGTCTTACAGGCATCTTAGTTGATTATCTTTCAGGATAGGCTTTTCGGGATTTCCCAAAAGGGATACAAGGGAGGGGTGAGTACGACTACTCAGTGAATGGTTTTTTAAAGGTCTACTTTTAACTTTTAAGAAAAATATTTATATGTAGTGTGCCAGACTCCTTTCTTTTCAAAAATATCTTCATTTAAAAATTTGGGTTTTTTCATTATTTCTTAGTTACCGGTGTGTCATCACCCAACACACATCTTTAATCATGAAGGTTACACACATTCGTAAGTCAGTATCACTACTAAACCTGCTAGTGGCTTCGGAGCAACTTTTCCTGCCACCCGGATAGAAGTACCACCACTTCTACCTTGGGAATGAGTGGATGTACACGACATCCGACCCACATTCTCGAAATCACTTCTTCGTGTCCGTATCATGAAAGAGACCTCATCCTGGCCCCACCTCGGACACATGCGCTCAGTGCGACTCTAGATTTCTCATAGACACCTGGAACGACGAACTGCCCTTATAGCCACCAGGTCGTCCAATGCCCTTAGGACGGATCATTACCCCTCATGAGTGTCTTGATGATCCCATACTCATAGTGCATGCACAAACAATGTTTTATTATATTGCCATGTAATATGTGGTGCCACTAGTCCAACGGCCACGACTCTCAACTCAACCCATAGCTGTTTGTCTTGACTAGTCTGTCGACCTATCATGTCGCACTGCCGCTAGTTGACTGAGCATGTCGGTCCTATCTTGGTACCATGGCCAAAAAATTAACTTATTAAGTTTTATGGCATATATATCATGTTCGTTTACGAGCTCCTGCTCATGCCAACTAGCCTTGGGCCCAATGTACAAGATATTCAAAATCGGGCTTTTAGCCCCCAAGTTCCAAAACTGAGACCCCCGGCCTATCAAAGCTATTTGAGCTCCTGTCCAGAAGGTCTCCCAAATTGTTTCAGCATTGGCACACAATAAGGGGAGAGCGCTTCCGACAAAACATATGTTTTCTCTATCAATTATACCGCCCGGGTATAAGGACACCTCCGTTCATAACCGATGAACGAGTTTTCAACTTCCTTCGGGGAAGTCTCATCATACCACCGAGTATGATCTACTTACAACCGGTAAGTAGTTTTTCCGCATGATTTTCACATCACTTTCTCTAAGTAGTGATGTTTAAAATAGCACTTAATAGTGGGTTTTCATACCGAGGTACTTATCATTGCCCAACCGGGTATGATATAAAATTTTCACTCACAACCGGTAAGTGGTTTTTAATTTTAAGTTGTGCACATCATCCCAACCGGGTATGATGTTAGTAAACCCATGTACCCGTTAATGCCGTGAATTCCACTAGACTGGTTCTTGGTATTCACGCGAGCTTGTCCTTGCTGGCATTCCCGATACTTCGTGTTCCTACACGATATGAACATCTTAGTTCATTATCCTTCAGCCTAATCGCCTTCATTCATTCCAAATGAATGAGAAAGTCAAAGTTTCACTTATTTGCAATTAGGTCCCTAAAGTTATTTCTCTTTAACTTTAAGTCTCAAATGCTGGTTTTTCCTCAAATTGAGTCCCGAAACTTTTAAAATTTATCATAGGACCTCAATTTATTCTATTTCAATAAAAGGGGTTTAATTTCCCAAATTTCCAATTTGCTCCCCCAACTTTTCCAAAATTACCATTTTGCCCTTCCTTTACAAAAATGGTAAATTTTGCCCCAAAAATTTCAAAATTCCTCAATTGGTCCTCCAACATTATTTTCATGCCCAATTGACCCTCAATTTCATAAAATTTCATTTTGGTCCTTTGAATTTCAAAAATCTCCAATTTTTCCCCAATTCAAACTTCTTAACACAGCCGAATTTGATTTCATCAAATTGACCCATAAAACGTTTTCAATTGTTGAAATTGAAGTTGAAATTGAGTTTCTACATGTTCATATGATTCTTCAGAAATGTGAATTGCAAGTTTTAATGTCGGGACGAGCTTAAATGGAGCTTCGCCAGAAAATGAACTATAGAGAGAGAAAGCTTTGGTTACTCACTAGTGAAGGCACGGCGATTCAATATTTCGATTTGGGCAGATAGCTCTCATCCTAAGGTTCATCCTAAAATCAAGAATCGCTTCAATTGATGTGGAATTGGATTAGAATTTCATCATTGAAATTCGGTCGACTCTCTCTCTCTAGCACCAATTGAAAATTGTAAAGGGGAGCCGAATTGGCTTACCTTTCGGTCCTAATTTGGTCGTGGAAAGGCTGAGGAAGTGTTGGAAGGGCTTGGTTTGGCCTGAGGAGGGCTTGTAATGGCCGATTTCAGCTTAGCCGAAATAGGGCAGCTTCGATCCGCCGAAGCTGCTTCACTATTGTATCATGCCGACGCTTCTCCAACTATTCTCGAATTGACTGTAGTTTGCTATTAGATAACTGTCTTCTCCCCGGTTCTAAAGAGTTCGACCTTTCTTCAAGTCAAAGCTCTAGTTCGAGCTTCACCGGGAAATGGAGCAGTAGAGTGAGAGAGAGAAGTGTTCAGGTGTGGGGAGAATGAACGCGGATAACCTAAACTGTGTATTAAATGAGAGAGATTTATTACTAGTATTAATATTGCCATAAATTATTGGTATTAATTCCAATAATTTAATTTGGGTATTAAATTATTTGTATTAATTCCAATAATTTAATTTGGGTATTAAATTATTGGTATTAATTACAATAATTAAATATATATTAATTTATAGCTATTTATGATGTTTCGGTATTAATTATAATAATTAAATATATATTAATTTATGGCTATGTATGATAAGGGTAAGTTCGCATAAAAAGTTTTGACCAAAATTTCTAGTTACAAAAAAAAAAATACTTTCCAAGGGGTTACACATCCTCACACTACTCTCTAGCAAACACACTTAACTTCAAAATTCTCATGGATTCTTGTTCACCTGAAGCAATTTAGTTTTTCTATTTTAATTTGTACCAAGTTTCTTTTCCAAGGTTTAATAAATTCTTTAGATCACTCAGAAGTTGTAAATTTCCAAATTACTTGTTCCTAAATGATCGGGTTTGTAAACTGTTTTGGTTTGACCGGTTCTTTTCCCGATTTTCCTTAACTCTAAAGTGCGAGGTTTACATCACCCATCTCAGGTGTGATGATTAAAATACCATTTAGCAATGAGTTTTTATTTTTGATGTGTTTATCATCCCAATCCATGTATGATATTAAATTCTCACTCACCCATTAATATACTGAATTCCTCTCGATCGGTACTTTGTATTCACACGAGCCTGTCCTTGTTGGTGTCCCCGGTATTTCATGTTCCTACATGATATGAACATCATTACTCACTATCCCTCGACCTAATAGCTTTCATTCATTCCAAATGAATGAGAAAATCATACTTTTCATTTATTTGCAATTAGGTCCCTAAAGTTATTTTTCTTTAACTTTAAGTCCCTAATGCCGATTATTTCTCAAATTGAGTACCAAAAATTTTAAAATTCACTTTGATACCTTAATTTATTCAATTTCACAAAAAAGGGTTTAATTTCCCAAATTTTCAATTTGCCCCCTCACCCTAACTTTTCCAAAATTACTATTTTTCCCCAACATTACAAAAAGGGTATGTTTTGCCTAAAAAATTCCAAAATTTCCCGATTGGTCTTGCAACATATTTATCATTCCCAATTGGTCCTCAATTTTATGAAATTGCAATTTAGTCCCTTAAATTTTTGGAATTCCCAAATTTCCCCCAATTTCAATCTTCTAACACATTCGAATTAGATTTCATCAAATTGACCGATCAAATGAGTTTAATTGTTGAAATTGAAGTTAGATTATAGTTCATACACCTTCATACGATTCAATTGCACCTTGAATCACACTGTTTGGTGTTAGAATGAGCTTAAACGAAGCTTCGCCGGAAAACTGGAGTTAGATAGTGAAAGCTTCGAAAGCTTACCGTCAAGGGCATGGCGGTCCAAGCTTACAATCTGAGTAGGTAGCTCTTGTCCTGAGGTTACTCTAAGGATCAATAATTGCATCAATTGATGCCGAATTGAGTGAGAATTTTATATAGGAAAGATGCAAATTAAAGCAAATTATATAGGACTGCGCAATTTTTCGACAAGTAAAAAGTACTATCATCCGAAGGAAGAAGACGGCACTGTTCCGAACCAGACAAGGCTGATCCGAACCAGGTTCAAAGATTAAACCGAATGGTTAACCCTTGATTTGACCTAATTTTTTAAAATTAAAAATTTCTAAATTCATTTTCCATCAAATGGTGGTCTCAAATCTCAAATTTGAATTTTCTAATCCACCTAGAAAAATGAATTTAGCATCCGTTCAATAGTGGTTCAAACCGGTTCAATCCGGTTCACCTAAATTGGTTTGGTTTTCATCTCCAATTCATCGTTATGTCCTTTTTCATGACTTTTGGGACTCTTTGGGTCACTGGGGATCCATAAATTTCCCGATTTTCCCTTTCTCTAACAGTTCTAGTTTGTAGACTGACTCGATTTTTAAATTAAAAATGACCGATTCTTTCTCCAGTTTTCTTATTATCAAAGGACGGGGTTTACATGTGCACCCATACATTCGTACACATGTGACAATATTCCTCCAATTACTCATCATAGTGGTGTACTTGGGACTCACCCGTACATTTTTCCATGGTCCCGAGTGATCTCCCCTTATGTGTCACTTTCAATCTACCATGATATTGACACTATCTGGATAGGTGTACTTATGATGCCCCTACTTCTAAAGTAGGTATATACTAATATACAAGCATATAAAACAATAAGAATATTCAATTCACAAATTCATTTTCACGACCACTAGACCTTATTTCTTTATAAATTATTACTTGTCATCTTTATTATGTGAACAAACATCCATATAGTTTTTTTTATTTTTATAGTATTTTACAAATCACAAAGCATACACATTTATAAATTTTACTGAAAACTATATAGTGTAGCAGTTGGTCCAATCGGACTAGCTATCAATACTCTCACTCATAGTTATAATGGGGACTTGTTAATCTTGACTATTTTCCTAACATCTTAGGTTGTTGATCCTCGTATTATTGTTATGGAATTACTCTACACAAATCAAATTATGGATTTGAGGTCAATTTTGATTTCTACTTGTAACTAATATACTATCTCATAATTACGATTTTGCCCCTCGGGCACAGTTCACTCAACTAGTCTTTCGACGAATTCGTTTTAACTAGCCCCCTCTATTATTTCATTCTATATATCAAATGGTATATCCATATTTGGTCATATTTGTCTAAATAACTAAACATCTCTAAGTTTCCCACCTTTGATACTTAAATTTTCCAAAATTTACATTTTGGTTTTTAAATTGAGAAAATTATCATTTTGCCCTTACATATCAAAACTCTCTCATTCTAGACTCTAGACTTTCTAGTCTCATATTTGGGTCCTCATATTTCCTTTAGACTTATTTGGGTTCCTAAGTTCTTTAAAATCACTTATGGACCCCCAAATTGCATTATTTACATTTTGATCCCTAAAATTGACAAAATTACAAATTTTCCATTACACCTAAAATCTTTTCATCTTAGGATCCTAGACTTCTCCAAAACTTTTATTTAGGTCAGTAAACTTTCTTTAGTCTTATTTGGGTCCCTAAGTTCATAAAATTCACTTCTAGGTCCTCAAATCCTATTATTTACACTTTGTTCCCTAAAACTTTTTCAACCCTTAATAAAGACCCCCAAGAAATCTCTTTCCCAAATGGGTACTTTTACTTTACCAAAATTAATTTTCAGACCCCAACCTTGGTTTCTCAATTAAATAATTCTCAAAAGTTATCAAACTTAAGTATGATGTTCATAAGGGCTCCCCATATGTTGACAAGGTCCCTACCTAACTAGGGCTAACATAACAGTATCTATCAAGGCTAGATCTATGTCTTACAAAAATAGAGCAAAAGTCAGGTCAATGTCATTATCTCATCGAAGATAGTGATTTGGTTGGTGGCACAAGTGCGGTTGTAAAGATAACTTCCAGATGAGCTCATGGCTAATTGAATCCCTCAAATGGAGGTTTGAGCAACCTACAATGGTCATTTTACTGTACTTCGTTATGACTAAAGACTAGTAACAACTTCCATGAATTTATTTGATCACAATACTTACCCAAAGTTTATGAGGCTCATGGGGTTCGAAAGGTAGGACCAAGTTGTGTTCGTTGTATTTTTATGGCCATGTTTGACAATCGAGGGTGTCAATAATGGCCTAAAAAAGAGATGTTACATTTCTAGCTACTAGAGTGTGTGTATTGTTTGATCACTAGTACATTGTAAGTCGGTGGCCAATGGCATTGGAAATTTGACTCAAGTGGCTTTCCAATGACATTTAAAGCACATGGTCGGGAAAAAAGTTATGGTTTATGCAATTTGTGTTATAAAAAATGTTGGTGTTTGTCTTTCAGAGAGAATTTCAATGAGTCGTTGACATGGAGAGGAGCTAAGACTTATTTGGTTGTGTTATAGAATTAATTTTCTATATTATCATACCTTCCTTTCATCAAACCATACCCCACTTATACTTGCAAGAATTAATTTTATATGTTGTGTGTTTTGAAAATGCAGCGGATAAGATGGGGCAGAAGTCAAGTTATAGTCGAGCATTGGGGACATCGCGCATGCGGTGTGTAAAGCTGCCACACGTTAATAGATGTGGCGTGTGTCACAGTTTTTTTTCTTGTTGATTTGACCAATTTTGGACGTTTTTGCCTAGTTCACCTTTAATTCCATAGGTTCATTGCCCAATTTATTTTTACAAAAATTCCTTACCTAATTGCATACTAATTAGGCTCAAGAATTTCTATTTTTATTTAAATAAATCATTATAAGAATTGTGGAATTTTTTGTCCAAGTAAAATCAATTTTCAATAAAGCCTTTTCCAAATACTTGATTTCCAAATCATTAGAGGTTCTTCAAAAGTGATTTATATCACTTTTCTTTTTATAAAATCCTTGTCCGAAGTGATTTCCCAATTCAGTTAGATTTCTAATCCCAGTTCACATTTCCATTCCCATTTCACCCTTAGTTTTCGGTCTAATTGGCTTAAATTACAATTTTTGGATGTCCCGTCATTACAGGAGGTGTGGCAAGAGGTGGCAGAATTTTGCCCTAAAAGGTCACTGACATCGTGCATTTTCACTGTCTTAGAAACAATGACACTTATGTGGTGCTTTTCGACCACTTTTGAGTCAATTTCCATCCATATAAGACAAGATTAATCCATTAATGGCATATGAAGACAAGTATCACACCATTTGGTGGTCGGTCGAGTGACAATTTTAATACCAATCGTTTTTGGGGTCGAAAGTGTATGTGACAGTTATTCTTGACTTTAGGAGATAAATTTGATTTTATAGGGAGGAGATATCTCAATTAATTTTAGGGGAAGATTGGTATAGGAGTTGTCAACATATTCATTAGCTTTGTTGCATGCAATTTGGTGAAAAAATATCAATTTTGTCTATTTTTCAAAGGTGTGTTGCAAGGAGTTGTCGCCAGAGTTGTTGTATGAAAAGATGGGGCACACTCGGTAGGGTATGAGCAATGATGCGCGAGTTAGGTCGGGTGACTAGAATAAGCAAAAAAAAATTATTTTTCATAAATTCCATAATTAACCCTTTGCCCTTCTCGATCATGTGGATAATTTAAATCACATTTCCTAGTCCTAACTGATCTAAACCAACATTCCACAAATTCTTATTTCCTTGCTTGCGAAGATTTTCATCTTGAGTGTTTCCCTGAGCGTTTATTTTTCTATTTCTACCTTGATTTTTGCTCCAATCCAATTAGATTTTATTTTTGATATTTCTGGTGTTACAATTACTACTTTCCTTTTAGAAGTTTTGTACATAAAATATAAATTCCATTAAAGCCACAATATTTACACAAAATAAATATGGGTTCCTCATAATAATATATGGTTTCCACATTTACTCTTCTATTCGTTCGTTGGACCATAACATATTTACAATATCAATTTTCTTTCTTCTTATGTTCTTTTTGTGGTGATCAACTATTTGTAGTGGTTCCACCTCATATGCTAATGTCTCTTTCTATTTGAGTAGAGGTTGGTCCAACAAATGTCACAAGTCTGGTTCATATTTCCTTAATACTAGCACATTAAATACATCATGAATTCTTTTCAATTCTAGCGGTAGTTTCAATTTATAAACTACCAGTCCAACTCTATGCACCACAATGTATGGGCAAATATACCTTAGGTTTAATTTGACCTTGCACTGAAATTGCATTGAATCCTTCCACGAGGAAACCTTTAGAAATACCTTTGTCCATAACATTAAAGTTTAGTTTTTGTGTAAGTTATCATGAAGCTCTTATGCTTGTCATGGGCAACCTTTATTACCTTTATCTTCTCTGTGGCATCTTCAATGATTTCGACTCTTTTGAGATTGTGATCACCTATTTCTTTCTAGTATAGTAGTGTCCTACACCTCATCCCATACAAGACCTCGAACGGGGCCATTTGAATACTTGTCTAATAACTATTATCATAGGCGAATTCTATTAGGCATAAGTAGTGCTCCCAATTCTTTCCAAAATTCAATAGGTATGCCCAAAACATGCCCTCCAAGGTATGCATTGTATGTTCGAACTACCCGTCTATTAGGTGATGGAAGGAAATGCTCATATGCAAACTCATTCCCATAGAGCTCAATAGACTAGGCCAAAATCTAGACATGAATAAGGGGTCTTGATATGACACTATGAACACAAGTACCCCATGTAATCATACAATCTTTCACTATATAAAATTTAACCAACTTCTCACATATGGTTGTAGTAGTCCTATAGCCTTCTAGTGTTCAACCTTAATCTACTAACAAGACAAGCACATGCCTACATATTCAACAATTTATCACTTCATCCATAACCACTAATAACCTTCTTTTAGGATCCTATACATCTTAGTGTTGCTATGGTGCATTGCATACACGGAGTCGTGAGCTTCTTCTAGGATGTCACTCTTCAATGATGCATTATCTGATATTACTACCTAAACCTTAAAAAACAAGAGCTTATCGTCCCTTATTGTATTGTAGGAGGTTGTTGTTCCAATGAACATGTCAATATATTTTTTGAGGCTAAAATTAGCCTTTTGCTTCTCACATATTTGCCCTCCTAGGGTAGGTCAGATTGTCAAGTTTTCTAGTAGACATGTAATAAAATATTTTAGGAATCCAAAAATTTTGATAAGATATTTAAACCAAGAAGAAAATAAATCGAGAATGTAACTAATTCATTGTGAAATTAGAAACAATGGTCCAATAATTTCAAGATCAGAAGAAGTGCTTGTTCAAAATCGAATTAAAAATTGGGAAAATTTAACCTATCAAATTAAACATCTTATAGATAGATAAATAAGTAAATATATGCGTAAATAAAAGAAAATCTATATATTAATGAATAAGAAGGTGACACATATACATTGTGTATAACTTATATCAATACATAGACATCACATAACAAATCTCAAACGAAATAAATGTTCTAGGCTAAGAAAAACATGCGACAAGCTCATACAAAAATAAGATGAAAAGCCTCTAGGAAATTGCAGATTGGACAACTACAACCAAAGATGAGGAAGTAAATTGATGAGGCTTAGTAGCCCAAATCTACGTTCCTATTTTTTGGAGGCTTGAACAAGATCTCTCCCTTAGACCCAACTCGTTGCTCGACATCAATGGGGAAAACTATCATGCCCTGACCTGGTTTGGTCGGATCCCCGTGAGTAAACTACTGCTCCCTTGGTTCAAGAGGGGTTTTACCCTTCTTTAATTTAAGAGTAGCCAGACAAAATCTCAACCTTGTTCCCTAGAAAATATATATCAATAATAATGCAAGCTTAAGAGAAAAATAAGTGTACCTAACAGAGGGTAAATCCTGGTATTATCCATAGTCATTTCTCTATTCCTGAAAAGGGATAAAATGGTGGGTGAGTTTCTACAACTCAATGAATGAGTGTTCTAAAAGAAATTTCAATAAATAATTTGGAGTGTGTCAGACACCTTAATTTCTTTTCAAAGTTATTTCTTCCTCATATTGTCAGTTTTCAAAAATTTTTCATATTATCCACATTTGGTGTGTTTAGCAATCAACACATGCCCTTCATAATGAAGGGATCACACATTCACAGTGTAGCCCGTTCACTACACCCACTTGTAGCGTCGAAGCGACTTTACCGACTACCTAGATAGAAGCCCATCCACTTCTACCTTAGGAATGAGTGGATGTTCGTGACATACGACCCTTAAACCCGAAAAGAAAATAGGTGTCCGTATGAGTACAGAGACCTCATCCCGACCCCACCCCAGTCTCATACGCATGAAGCTACATCGAGCTTCCCTGACTGTTGGCACGACAAACTATCCTTATCTCCACCATGTCATCCAGTAGTCCCTCGGACGCATCAGTACCCCTCTTGGGCGTCTTGATGGTCCTGAACCTCGGTGCTTGCATAAACAAAGTTTTCCATATAAGCCTTTAATCTTGGGTGCAACTGGTCCAACGACCCTGACACTCAACTCAACCTACAAATGTTTATCTAGACTAGTTCATTGACCTATCATGTCGCACTGCCGCAAGTCCATGGAGTATGTCGGTTATGTCTTGGTACCATGGACAAATCACATCATTCATTAAAAGTTTTATGGCTTGACATCATGTTTATTTATGAGCTCATGCATGTGCCAACTTGCCATGGTCCCACAGTATGAGATTTTCAAAATCGAGCATTCTAGCCCCCAAGTTCCAAAACTAAGGTCTCTGGCCTAACCGAGCTATTTGAGCTCCCGTCAAGAAGGTCTCCCAAAATAATTAAGCAGTGGCACACAGTCAGGGGAGAACACTTCTAACAAAAATAACTTTTCACTTGTCTATCACACCAACAGAGTGTGATGACATCCACACTTACTATCGATAAACAGGTTTTCCACTTCCTTCCAAGAAGTTCATCATACCAACCGTGTCACACCCCGACCCAATTTGGTCGGTTCCCCATGATCAACTCGTCACTCTCCAGATTTATTAAAGGGTTTCCCCTTATTATGAACCGAAAAGAGTAAGGCATCCTTTCAACCTACACCTTTTCCTAGAATAACATAAATCAAAACTACATAATATTTTAAATTTATCATACCTGTCTCACAAGAGTCTTAGAGGATGGTCTTTAAGGGTAGGCTTTCCGGAATTTCCTGAAAAAGGAGGGGGTGAGTACAACAACTCGGTGAATGGGTTTTCAAAACTTATAACTTTTATGAAAAAGATTTGTATTAGAGTGTGCGAGACTCCTTTCTTTTAAAAACATCCTTCCATTTCAAATCTCAATTTTTACCACCATTTTCTTATTAATCACGGTTTGTAAGCACCCAACACACATCCTTCATCATGAAGGTCAATCACACAATCACAGGCCAGCCCGTCCACGGAATCCACTTGTGGCATCGGAGCGACTTTACCGACCACCTAGATAGAAGCACACCCACTTCTACCTAGAGAATGAGTGGATGTACGCGAGATCCAACCCTCAATCCCGAAATTAATTCTCTGTGTCTCTATGAGGATAGAGAGCTCATCCCGACCCCACCCCGGTCTCGTGTGCAATGAATCTACGTCGAGCATCACAAGATCACCTGTTCCGACGAACTGCCCTTATATCCACCAGATCGTCCAAGGCCCCAGGACACATCACTACCCTTCTTGGGCATCTTGAAGGTCCCGTACACACAGTGCATGCACAATCAGTATTTTCTCATCATGCCATATAATCTGTGGTGCCACTGGTCCAACGGCATCTACAGTTGTTTGTCTTGACTGATCCATCGACCTGTCATGTTGCACTACCGCTAATTGACTAAGTATGTCAGTCCTGTCTTGATACCATGACCAAACAATTCATTTATTTAAAGTTTTATGGCATAATCTCATGTTTGTTTACAAGCTTCTACTCATGTCAACTGGCCTTGGGCCCACTATATGAGATTTTCAAAATTGGGCATATTAGCCCTCAAGTTCCAAAACTGAGGCTCCCAACCTATTAGAGCTATTCAAGTTATCATAAAAAAAAGGTCTCCCAAAATGTTTAAACAGTGGCACACAGTTAGGGGAGAGCACTTCCGACAAAACATATTTTCAACTATCGATCATACCAACCGGGTATGTGGATATCACCACTCATAACCGATGAACGGGTTTTCCACTTCTTCCGAGGAAGTTTTATCATACCAATCGGGTATGATCTACTTACAATCGATAAGTAGTTTTTCCGTGTTAATTTCACATCACTCTTCTATATTGTGAAGTTTAAAAATACCACTTAATAGTGGGTTTTCATTTTCGAGGTACTTATCATCCTAACCACGTATGATATAAAAATCTCACTCACAACCGGTAAGTGGTTTTTAACTTTAAATTATGCTTATCATCCCAATCGGGTATGACTTAGTAAGCCCACTCACTCGTTAATGCAGTGAATTCCACTCGACCGGTTCTTTGAATTCACATGAGCTTGTCTTTGCTGACGTTCCCAGTACGTCGTATTCCTACACGATGTGAACATACTTGTTCATTATCCCTCAGCCTAATAGCCTTCATTCATTCCAAATGAATGAGAAAACCAAACTTTCTATTTTTTTCAATTAGGTCCCTAAAGTTATTTTTCTTTAACTTGAAGTCTAAATGCCGATTTTTCCTCAAAATGAGTCCCGAAAATTTTAAAATTTATATTAGAACCTCAATTTATTTAATTTCACAAAAAGGGTTAAATTTCCAAATTTCCAATTTTGTCCCCCAACTTTTCCAAAATGACCTTTTTGTCTTTCCTTTAAAAAATGGTAAGTTTCACCCCAAAAATTTTAAAATTCCTTAATTGGCACTCTAACATTTTTATCATCCCCAATTGACCCTTAATTTTATAAAATTGCTTCTTGGTCCTTCGAATTTTTGAAAATCGTCTATGAAATAGTTGCAAAATAACTAAGAAGCTATGGAATTCTTTATAAACGTCTTCCTCCATGCTTAGAGTTGTGCCACCAATAGGTCCTAGCACCATTCTCCAGGATACTTCCCCATTTGGTCTTTTGACATTTCACCCCGGTCTCAAGCATTTGGGAAGCTTCTAGGGTTGTCTCCCTACGGAGGTAGGGTGTTGAGTAGAGGCATTCCAAGTTTTTTTGGTTCCTCTCCTGGGAGCCATCTGAAAATTTTAGTATAAATCCTATTAGTTACTATATTTTATAGTCTTGACTTTGTATTCGAGGAAACAGGCTCTGATACCACTCTAGTTGTCACGCCCCGACCCGGTTTGGTCGGATCCCCGTGAACAACCTGCCACTCTCCCGGTTTATTAAAGGATTTCCCCTTATTATAAACCGTAAAGAGTAAGGCGTTCTTTAACCTGCACCATTTCCTGGAATAGCATAATCATAACTAAATGAAATTTAAAACTTTGCATACCTATCTTACAGGCATCTTAGTTGACAGTCTTTAAGGGTAGGCTTTCCAAGATTTCCTGAAAGGGATATAAGGGAGAGCGTGAGTACAACTACTCAGTGAATGGATTTTTAAAAGCTTTTGACGTTTAAGAAAAACATTTCTATGGAGCGTGCCAGACTTTTTTTTTTTCAAAAATCCCTTTTTTTAAAAATTCGGGTTTTTTCACCATTTCTTAGTTACCGGTGTGTCATCACCCAACACACATCCTTCGGAGCAACTTTTCCTACCACCCGGATAGAAGTACGACCACTTCTACCTTGGGAATGAGTGGATGTACGTGACATTCAACCCACAATCCCGAAATCACTTCTTCGTGTCTGTATGAGGACAGAGACCTCATCCTATACCCATCTCGATCTCATGCGCTTGGTGCTACCCCAGATTTCGCACAGACACCTGGAACGACGAACTACCCTTATAGCCACCAAGTCGTCCAGAGCCCTTAAGACGTATTGCTACCCCTCATGGGCCTCTTGATGATCTCGTACTCACAGTATATGTAATCTGTGGTGCCACTGATCCAACGGCCCCGACTCTCAACTCAACCCGCATTTGTTTGTCTTGATTGGTCCGTCGACCTGTCATGTCGCACTACCGCTAGTTGACTGAGCATGTCGGTTCTATCTTCATACCATGGCCAAACAATTCACTTATTAAGTTTTATGGCACATATATCATGTACGTTTACGAGCTCCTGCTTGTGCCAATTGGCCTTGGGCCAACTGTACGAGAATTTCAAAATCGGGCTTTTAGCCCCCAAGTTCCAAAACCGAGGCCCCCAACCTATCAGAGCTATTTGAGCTCCCGTCGAGAAGATCTTCCAAATTGTTTAAGCATTAGGACACAATCAGGGGTGAGCACTTCTGACAAAACATATGTTTTATCTTTTCATTATACCACCTGATATAAGGACACCTCTGTTCATAACCGATGAACAGGTTTTCAACTTCCTTCGAGGAAGTCTCACCATACCAACTGGGTATGATCTACTTACAACCGGTAAGTAGTTTTTCCGCATGATTTTCACATCACTTCCTCTAAGTAGTGATGTTTAAAATACCACTAAATAGTGGGTTTTCATACCGAGGTACTTATCATTTCCGACCGGGTATGATATAAAATTTTCACTCACAACCGGTAAGTAGTTTTAAAATTTTAATTTGTGATCATCATCCCAACCGGGTATGATGTTAGTAAACCCACTCACCCGTTAATGCCGTGAATTCCACTAGACCGGTTCATGGTATTCACGCGAGCTTATCCTTCTTGGCGTTCCCGGTACTTCGTGTTCCTACACGATATGAACATCTTGGTTCATTATCCTTCGGCCTAATCGCCTTCATTTATTCCAAATGAATGAGAAAGCCAAACTTTCATTTATTTGCAATTAGGTCCCTAAAGTTACTTCTCTTTAACTTTAAGTCCCAAATACCGGTTTTTCCTCAAATTGAGTCCCGAAACTTCTAAAATTTATCATAGGACCTTAATTTATTCCATTTCACAAAAAAGGGGTTTAATTTCCCAAATTTCATATTTGGTCCCCCAATTTTTCCAAAATTACCATTTTTCCCTTCCTTTACAAAAATGGTAAGTTTTGCCCCAAAAATTCCAAAATTCCTCAATTGGTCCTCCAACATTATTTGCATGCCCAATTGACCCTCAATTTTATAAAATTACATTTTGGTCCTTTGAATTTCAACTCTGCCAAAACAGGGCAGCTTCGGTCCACTCGAGCTGCTTCACTATTCTATCATGTCGATGTTCCTCTAGTGATTCTTGGATTGACTAGAGTTTTCTATCAAATAGCTGACTTCACCTTGGTTCTAAAGAGCCGACCTCTCCTTCCGAGGTTAAGAAAAATGTTCAAGTCGAAACTCTTGTTTGAGCTTTATCGGGAAATGGAGCAGTAGAGAGAGAGAGAGAGAGAAGTGTTCAAGTGTGAGGAGAATGAATGGGGATAACCTCTTTATATAGGTGTAAAAATCATGTATTAAATAGGAGAGATTTATTACTATTATTAATATTGCCATAAATTATTGGTATTAATTCCAATAATTTAATTTCGGTATTAAATTATTTGTATTAATTCTAATAATTTAATTTAGGTAGTAAGTTATTGGTATTAATTACAATAATTAAATATATATTAATTTATGGCCATTTATGATAAGGCGTACGATTCACATAAAAAAAAATTTTGACCAAAATTTTGGGTTACAAAAATAATCATACTTCTAATAAGGTCACCCATCCTCACACTACTCTCGGGTAAGCATGCTTAACTTCACAGTTCTTATGGATTCTTGTTCACCTGAACCAATTTGGTTTTTCTCTTCTAACTTATCTTAAGTTTATTTTCAAAGGTTTAATGAACTCTTTGGATCACCTGAGAGTTGTAAATTCCCAAATTGCCCATTCAGAAATGATCAAGTTTGTGAACCGGTTCTGAATCCTCACTTGGTTTGACCGGTTCTTTTCCTAGTTTTCCTTAGCTCAAAAGGGCAGGTTTTACAGGTTCTTTTCCCATATGTCCTTAACTCAAAAGAGCGAGGTTTACAACTCTACCCTCCTTTTAGGAGTTTTGTCCCAAAAACTTAACCAATATATTCCACCTCGGGAAAAATTTCCCTTAATGTCAATTTAGGTTTTCTTTACATGCTAACACTTCGATTGCTCTTTCGCTTAGTCCCCGTGATCATTCCTCTAAGGAATTTCTTTTCATTTATCATGATTACTCCTTCCATGGAGTTATAATAATGAGGTATGTCTGGCTCATTAATCCAAATGTGTATTCTTAGGTCTGCATCTCCCTTTATTTAGGGTAAGGTTCTTCCTCTTGGGGTTCTTACTCAAGATTTCAGGATTAGGAGTTCCAAGGTGCCCAATCGTACCTTTGTTTAGTTATTCTCTTCATCATTGAAACCCCTAGCTCGACGTTCTTTCGAGCATTACGTACTTGTTTTCACAAGTTCCTATGTTATTATTCTTTCATCCCAATTTGACCCATCCTTCATCCATCATTGATTACAACTTCAGTCAAATTTATGTTTGACCTCATTATGTTTACTAACTGACTCCATCTTACTCGAGTTACATTTTACTCGAGACTTTGGTGCTTATATGTCTCTTACGACATGACATAGTTCTGAACCTGTCTTTGTCCATCATACTTCTACAGCACCTCTTATAGAGTTGTGCCTAATTTTCTAGCCTTCTAGGGACTGTATAATTCCATCCCTCCTTTCATCAGCTAGTATTCATCAACTACCTTTATTGTTATCCAATTATCCTTCATATCTTGACAATATGTCTTACATAATCGTGTCAGTTTTCCTTATCCACTCATCCTTTCCCAACTTCTTTATTGGGTCTTTCTGGTGCTAATTATTTGGTTTCCCGATAGTTTACTAACAAACCGGAATTCTTTCCTTCTTAAGTCCTCTGCATTCCTTATTCAAGGATTTTTTCTTTTTCCTTAATCCACTTTTACTTACTTGCAATCACTTCATGATTCTTCATTCTCTAATAATCGCTTTCGATCTATGTTTTGATTCCTTTGCTTGGGAAGATTCCCTCCTTCCAGTTTCTTTCTCTACTATGTCCCTCACAATAGAGATTTCTATCGTAGGAGTTATATTCTCAACCTCCTTATCATTCCTTATAGGGTTCTTTCTCCCTTTCTTTGCACCCCTATCTATGTTAGGGCATTTGCATGTATTGGATCCTTCCTTACCCACAACTTTTGTTTCATCCCTTATTCCTTACTAGAGATACTTTTGATTTTCTGTCTTATTCTGTACACTTCAGACTATGCTCAGTCGTCCACTCTTTATTCCTCCTAACCAGGCCTTCTTTGGCTAAAAAAAAACCATAAGTCGGAGCTCTAGTTCGAGCTTCATCGAAAAATAAATTAGTTAAGAGAGATTGAAGTTTTTAGGTGTGTGGAGGATGAATGGAGAGGGGCTCTTTATATAGGGAGCTCAGGGACTCTCCGGCCGTCCATTTGGCACTTTTATGACATTCATTGATGGCCTAAAACGTCTTGAATGAAAATATTTCCTTTTTGCCGGTGCTGTTTAATTTTCCGGTGAGTGAAAAGTGTTGTCATATGAAGGAAGAAGATGACAATATTCTGAACCGGACCGGATCGGTCCGAATAGGGTTTAACACTTAAACAGACTAGTTTTGGCCTGATTCAACTGAGTTTTTCAAAATTAAAAATTTCTAAATTCATTATCTATCTAATGGTGGCCTCAATTCTCCAATTAGAATTTTCTAAGCCAACTAGAAAAATGAATTTAGCATTCGGTTCAATGATGGTTCAAACAGGTTAAATCCGGTTCGGATCTGGTTCACCTGAACCTATCTGATTTTCTTTCCCAAGTTGTCCTAAATCTCTTTTCAAGGTTTTTATGACTCTTTGGTTCACTCGGGAGTTGTAAATTTCCTAATTTGCCCGTTCTCTACTGGTCGGGGTTCATGAACCAGTTTGAATTTCTCACTCGGGTTGTCCAGTTCTTCTCCCAATTTTCCTTAACTCCAAAGTGCGGGGTTTACAAAAATGACCCCAGAGCATACTAGCCTTGATTGATCCTTCCAACTCGATGGAACTTGCAATCCAAGTAAACATGTGTATGGTATCAACTAATCAAATTGCATGCATTTTAGCATTTCAAAGAAACCAAAGAAATAATCAGTTTGAGCATTGAACCTACAACAAAGAACATTGATTTTAACTAACATTTGGGGAGACCTAGAGAAGACAATCATGATTACTCTAATGGATTGAATGTGCAACCAAGAATACCTTAGTGTAAGGATGAACACATAATTGAGTTGAACATGGGCTAACCTATTAGCTTGGGGCAAAGATTTCAAATTTCAAATTTGTCGCTTGTGGAAACTAGAGTGTCCAATGATAGCCCAACACTACTACATTAGAGTAAAGCCATCTAAAAGACATTTCCAAAGTTATCATTAGTAATAAAGTGGAAAGATAATTTCCAAATCAGTGAAGGGAAGGATTTACCCTTATCAAGAAATTAGAGTACACTTGTAAACTGAACAAAAAGAAAGTCTAAGAAATTGAAGGACTGATGTCACGCCCCGACCAAATTTTGTCAGTCGGGCTCCCGTGCAACTCGCTAATCCCCTCAATGTTACAGTGGTGGGATCCTTCACTATGGTAAAACTGACAAGACTAAGGGTCATAACAAAAAACATCTATGAAAAGCAATGAAAATTCGAAACATTTCTTGTAAACTTTCTCGTGGTAGCCCACAAAAAAGTTTATATAAAGATCATGAGAATAATAACAATATGATAAGAACTAAAGAACCTTCGTGTGCAAGGTATGAGGTTACCTTATGCAAATGTGTGCCTTGGTTAAATCCTTCTCTTCATTGTTTCGTGCCTCCTCACCTTAACCGACAACTTGTTTATGAGAGGGGGTGAGCTCATAGCTCATTGATTAAGACACTGACATCATACCACTACATGGCTTATGACCTAGATATTTCCCATAAACCACCTAGCATGATCTCCTATCTAACTACTCGTACTTAACATTTTGAGTCCCATGGTTTACTTGGCTCCTAGAGACACCAAGCTCGGGCGATCCGACTCACAGTCTCTGTTACAGTCAATTTATACTCGGTCTCCCCAATTTCTTTTACATAACAGGTAATATTATCACCATAACATGCATACACCAAGAACTCATGTCCCGCACACAAGGGATGACTTACACTTGGTTGACACTTTCAGGCTGCTTACGACTCGTGCTTCTTCCTAGGCTACTCATTCCCTAACTAGTGGGCTACTCATTCCCTAACCAGTGGGCTACTCATGCCCTAAACATAATGAGCTACTTATGCCCTAAGCATAATAATATAGCCTAGAGTGTACCATCTCATGGTGGATACCAATATGGGAAACTGGAGTGCGGGAGTCACACATGTGCTCTACCACATCCGACACTTCTCGATTGTCATTTCAGAGCTAGGTGTCTCAGCACTTCGAGTCATGTTCATATCACTACAACTCGCCTACACAAAATGGGCTACATAGGTCCACACACAATGGGCTGCTCGGGCCCCAAACATATATCACTCTAAGAGTGTACTACCGCATGGTCGATACCAATCCAAAAAAATAGAGTGTGGGAGTCACGTGAACCCTAAACCACCACCGACACTCCTCGAGTGTCG
The DNA here is from genome assembly GCA_030064435.1 of Trapa incisa. NCBI lineage: Eukaryota > Viridiplantae > Streptophyta > Magnoliopsida > Myrtales > Lythraceae > Trapa > Trapa incisa. The sequence continues at coordinate 10,838,972 of CM057773.1, forward strand.
TCTTGTTGCTGGATGTCTTAGCAATCAGGGGTAATGGCCGCATTACTGCCACTCTCTAGCACATAGGAAACATGGAAGGTTACACAAACACTCTCTGATCTCCTTCCCATTTTCCAATGGATGACAACACAACCGCTTAGGCATCTATTTGTCCCCCACTCTCCTATACCAATATTTACAACAAGAAATACCATGACTCGTGGTCATACTCGTGGCGCTCATGTCTAAATCACGTAATAGTGCTTACAACATCTCATTATCAGGTGTTCAACATGTCTCTCGCCCAGCTCCCAAAATCACATACACACACAATTATGCATCAAATCAACATGCTCATCAACATGGATATACATGAGAATCCAGTCCTTCATTTGACTGACTCCCTAAATAGTTTAATAAATATTGGAAGCATGGCCTATCACTCAACCATCTCTCTATATCACATAGTTGGGCATCCCGTCCTATACTCAGGTCTCACGGCCTAACATGTGTCTCAATTGTTCAATCAACTTGTAATAATAGCAATCACACTAATGAGGAGCTCGGCCTATCCCTCGGTCATCTCCTCATATCACATAGTGAGCATCTTGCCCTATACTCGGGTCTAACGACATACTCCATGCCCCGGTCACTTAATCAGCATATATACACAACAATGACACTTATCGAGAGCCTGATCTATCATCGACCATCCCCCCAAATCACAAAATGGTTCAAGCCCAACAACTTCTTGATCTCTCGGAACAGTTATTACACCACATTCCCCTATCTCATGATCGATTTTTACTTTAGCCTTTAAAATCACATTTGCTTTAGTGGGCATGCACTTATTCATTTGTACGTCTTATATGAGTTAAAGGCCAGATTTCTGCTCATTTTCACACAATCAATTTAAACATATTTTCTTATGCTCTAATCGGTCCAATCGGACTCGCCATAAACACCCACCCACATCTATTTACAAAACTTGTTCGTTCCGCGAGGTTTCTAGAATCCACTTTCAATTCCACTAGAGTACCTCTTGCATTTTCTACAAGGTTTAGAAATAATAGGGTCACTTTAACTTATGACCATTAGCAACTCAACCTACTCTACTCTTCCTATAATTTTATAGTTTAGCCTTTTTGGGTCCCGATTACTCGACTCACTAGTGGGTAACCCGACTTGTGGTCTAACCTTCTCTACGATTAACATCTCTGGCTTAAGCTCATCCTCTTTTCACTTAGCACTTATTTAAGTCCCCATATTTCCTTTACTTACCACCTATTAGTTCCATTTTCTCCAATTTATAATTTGGTCCTTAACTTGGGCAAAATTACCATTTTGTCCTTATACTTTACAACTTGGTCCTTTTGAATTTTAGACATTTCCAAGTCTTTCAATTGGTTCCCCAAAGTCTCCTTGAGTCTCATTATGGTCCTAAATAGGCATTGGAATAATTCTAAGCTCTATTTGCTATTAATTGTAGAATGACACCTAAGTTTTGAAAAAAATAGCATTTTGCCCCTCTTCTTAAGAAGGCTTCATGATCCATTTGACACCCCACATATGTTTCATTTAGGTCTTAGGACTATCCAAAAGTCGACTTTTGGTAGCACAAATGCTTATATTAGCACTTTGGCCCTTAACTTTGCCATTATTGTAAATAGGTCCCTAAACATTCCCCCAAATGCACACAGAAAGATCAATCACATTTGGGTCCCTTAACTTTCAAATCTTTGCATTTTAGTCCCCGATCTTTGATCCATAACAGAAGTATCTCTAAAAATGACCAAACTATCTGGAGAGGTCCTCTTAGCCTCCCTCTGGGCCATCGTTAACTAAGTTTGCTTGGGGTTAGCCAAAATTCCTCCGATCAGGCTTGGTCGAAAACTTGTATGTAAACGAGTAAGAGTTGGGTCAAAGCCGGGAACTCATTGGAGGTGGCACGTCAGCCACTGAGACTAGTGGGACTTGGAAGCCTACTCCTCTAGGAGTTCGTGGCCACTTGAATTACCTCCATTGGTGGTCTGTAGCTTTTACAATTTGCATTTTAGTCAGCTCAACCACTTAACCCACGATTTGATATTTAAATGATTTAATTCAAACCCTAAATATTACTCAAATCGAGCAAGGCAATAGGCTATGGAAAGCTGGTGGTAGAATGAACTTACTAAATTTTTCCTAACTCAGTTGGGTCATAAAGGTCGTCCGAAGTGGCCCCTAAATAATTCCTCTATTTCTAGTCATTGGAGATCATGTACTGTGCAGTCTCACCAAAAACTCTAGAGGTGGAATTGAGGGTCAAGAGAGGTGGTAATGGAAAGTTCATGTTCTCAGCTTTCCATGGTACCTTCATGGTTGTCGAAGGTGGTTTGACAGAGGAGCAACGCTCTATCGTAGTCAGGTAAGTAGAGTTGGGTGAAATCTTAGGTTAAGAGAGAATTTCGATGAGGGAACCCCCAAGCTTTATATGAACATGTTCTAGACATTTCGTGGCTATCTATCCATACATTTCTTTCTCCATTCCAAAGCCTGTGGCTTTGGCAATGAATTAATTTCCCCAAGTGGTGGGTTTAGTTTTGTACAAGTGAGTAATCAGGAAAAAAACAAGGGAATCCAACTTGTTTGTCGGGCGAGGAAGACCACACGTGCGCGGGCAGACGCGTGTGCATGCATTCGGTGTCACATGCCAACTGGTCTGCACTGTAGCAAATTGGTTTCTAGCAAATATCTTAGTTAGTTCAATGGTTTTTTGCATGATTCACCCATTTTCTATTTGGTTCTTGGGAAAATAAAAATACCAAAAGATTTAACATTCAATTTTCTATATAATGGACCCAAGAACCGCTCAATTTGGATGCGTTATGCACCCTTAAAAGTTCGATGGTTTTTAGACTCCCCCAGCCCGAACCCAATTCAAACAATCCCTAATCCTTGACCATGTGTTCCGACACACTCCTAAAGGTTTCTCATGCCTCTTTTTACCCATCATGGCCTCCATCAATCCCTTCTTCTTTTCCAATTTGATTTCATTTCCTGGTTCAAGTCAGCCCGGTTACTAATTTGAGATTTCCTAGTCTTAAAACAATCCCTTCTTTTTAGGAGTTTTATCCACAAAATTGCTTGTACTTATATTCTTGAGTTTACTTTACAAAGTTTCACTTTACATTTCCGAGCCAAGGGAGAGTACGAACAACCTCATATACTTTTCCCTCATCCTTGCCTCAGGTTCCCATGTCTCCTCCTCTACCTGCTTATTTCTCCAAACGACCTTCACTATTGGATTCTTCTTATGCCTAAGACTCTTCTCTTTGGAGTCGGGTTGGCACACAAGTTCCACTAGGAAGGACAAAGTTTCTTCTATCTCTAGAGGATGGTAGTCTAGCACATGCCTAGGATCCAATTGGTACTTCCTCAGTTCTGACACGTTTAAGACGTTGTGGATCTGGTCCAAATATGGTGGAAGCAAAAGCCTTTTACACCACCAGTCCAATCTGTTTGGTGATGGGGTAGGGGCAATATACCGTGGATTCAGATTTCCCCAATTTTGAAATATGATGACCTAATTCCTTGGGGACACCTTTTCGAATACCAAGTCTCTTACCTTGAAATCTAGCTTCCGACATTAATTATCAACATAAATCTTATACCGATCTCCAGATTCTTTGAGTCAATTGTGGATTATTCGTATCTTGTCTGTTTCATTCTTGAACAATTTGGATTCACTCCAACTTGCATTTCCCCACTTTATCCCAAAGTTGAAGAGGCATGCCCTATGCATGTCCTATCCAACTACCCGTTAGTTAGGGGATGGAACACCGCTCTAATGTGAATCTTTGTTCCAAGAAACGTTTGCAGACTTGGTCAAAATCTAGACATGAACCTCAGACCCCTGTCCGAGTGTCATGCCCCAACCCGATTTCCCCAGTTGGACCTATAGACAACCTGCTACATCCTATCGGCTTTACAACAATAGGTGCCTTATCATTGTAACTCTGACATTGTGTAAGGCGTAAAATAAAACAACTCAATTTATTTTCCAAAATATTCAATAAAAGTTTGAGAAGTAAACTTTATAAACCACACCTGGACTATGTATTGAATGTAAAGTGTACCTTTGGTTTTGGATGGCTCTTTCCATTGTCCATTTTTCCTTTATCATCATTATTTCTTCAAAGGGATATTTGGAGGGGAATGAGTTCAATAGCTTAGTGAGCTGGGTAACTAACATTGTGACGTCAGGTCCACAACTCAGCATATACTCAAATCAAAATAAAAAATGCTTTTAAACATATAAGGTTTCACAACTTCCCCTATAAGGGTTAAATTTTACATTTATCATATTTCAATGGATTTGTTTTAACAAACAATCAAACGTCATTTCTCATTAAAGGGATCATTTGTTCACGGAACAGTCTCGGACTGTTCCACTTATGGACCGTAGCGTCTTTACCATCCACCCTAGTGAGAGGCCACAACCTCCACCACATCTTCTGTGTGAGCACCTTAGCCCAATCCCCAAACTTTAACTGAATCTGTGTGTTCTCTATTATAGGACGAGACCTCTCCCCATTCTTCCTCTGTCTTAATGTGCATGAAGCTCCCAGAGCTCCTTGACATACTAGAACAACAAAGCTTCCCTTATGCTCCCTGAGCTATGCAGCAGCCCTTAGAATCAACATTACCCCTGTAATGGGCCCATTGATAGTTTCATATCTCAACATCCACAATCAAAAGACATTTATTTAAACCTTTCATGTTTGTGCTACTAGCCCAACGAGTTCAACGACCCAACTTTGGATGAGTGGCTTAAACACACAATATCAAATTTTGATCACTTTTTATCATGCTCATAACACATATTATTTATGGGACAGTAGCCATTTCTATTGGCCTTGGGCCCACATTGACGAGATTTCCAAAACACGGCCTTGAACTCAATTCTGTTTAAAAATTGTGGCCTTGGGCCCACTGGAGCATCATAATTCATACAAATAATATATTTCCCCAAAAATAGTTTTAAGCTGCATTTACACAGTTAAGGGAAAATATATTTTGAAAATATTGTAATTATTCAGGAAAATAAAATTTGAATAACATTGCTTCATCGATCCAATCGATACCGATACTAGAAATTCCACTCACCTTTTATCCGGATACACGAAGACACAAGCACCCAATGGACGATTGATCAGCCTGCCACGAAGACACGAGCACCCAATGGGAAGCTACCATGTGTCCGATCAACCGGTCAATGGTTGATGCAACGGTTGAGTTGGAACGCAACATTCAAAAAATCAACCAATCACAACGTGCCACGTGGCACACCCGCCACGTCATTGTTGTCTTCTTCATTCAGCTAATAGAAAGGATAGAGAGAGAGGGAGGGTGATTCCTTCAATGACCTAGGTAGAGTTCCGATATGATTGCCAGTGGCCAAGTTAGAGGCTGAGTCCTATGCTAGCTAGTAGTCCCGTCAATTGTCGAGCTCTCTATATAAAAAGCACCCCTCCATTCGTTCTCAACATCTCACAAACAATCGAATAATGGGAAGTGCTCAGTTTTTCGGTGAGCAGCAAACCAGAGCTTTGATATTGAGACTTTTCTCAATCTTTGAATCTGCATTCAGTGTCTTTAGAACTAGAAGGAAGTCCTCTACCCAGTTGCACCCTCCCTTCAGTCCGAGGACCATGGAGAAGAGCTGCGAAGCACGCACAATACCACTGCTCCTTGGCGGTCCACAACCCAAGCTACTTGAGATCCATTCGAGCCATCCCCAGACCAATTCCGACCAAACCAAGCTCCATAGACCACACCGAGAGGTGCCTCGACCTTCCCTAAGCTAGAACGGAAAGTTCGCTCCGCTGCCCCTCGTCGAAAAATACTATTCACAATGCATTTATGCTAAAACTTAAACTGAGAAATTTGCACTGCTTAGGCCACCGATTGAGGCATGGTTTGATCAAAGAAGGATCCCCGAGAGGAAAGCAATTTAGAGAAAGTAAGAGCTTCGATCGTCGCACCTTCACTAGTAAGATATCAAAACTTTCTCTCACAAGACTAAGTTTTCCAGTGAAGCCTCGTTTAAACTCATTTCTAAGCCAAATGAAGTGCTTCAAAGCTCAAAATGACGAGGGAGACATAGGGAAGATGATTCAGATCACTAAATGGGACAATTAACCAAGTTTTGGTGATCAATTGAAAGAAATGATGATTTAGAGACCAAATGGAAAATTTTGAAAAATTGGGCAATTTGGGAATTTTCAAAAAATTAGGGGCCAAATTATAATTTAAATAAATTTGGGGGATTTCATGAAATTAACTCCTAATTGAGGTCCAATTGGGCAATTGAATGAAATGGAGGGCTAATTGGCATTTTTTTGAGAAATTAAGAGCTAATTGGGAATTTATGGAAAATTAAGGACCAATTGGAAAAATTGAAGGCCAATTGATGATTTTTGAAAAAACTAAGGACCCATGAGGGAAAATTGGAAGTTATAGGGAATTAATTGAGATTAAATGAATATTAGGGATCTAAATGTAAAGTTATAAACTTTAAGGATCCTAACTTCAATTAAAGCATAGTGTGAGGACCTATGCACAAATACTTGAAAGTATGAGGTCCCTTTTGTCAATTCTCCTTATGTGGATACTCGAACCATGTTGGAACTGGTTGTTCAAGTACCAGGGCAAAGGAGCACACCACAAATTGAGATCTAACCAGGACGACCATGTCACTGTTAGTGGGTGAGTGGGATTTTCAGCATTATACCCGGTTGGGTGTGATGAGAACCGTTTTAAGTTCAAAAATCATTTTTTTGGAATGGTCTCCCCTGACTGTGTGAAACTGCTTAAACATTTTGGGAGACGTTCCTAATGAAGCTAGAATTGCTCTAATAGGTTCGAGGCCTCATATTTGAAAATAATTGGGTTAGAGGCCTAGTTTTGGAAAACTCGTGAAGTTGGCCCAATGCCTGTGTGCACGGGTTAAAACCTGTATACAAACATGATTTTAAGAACCAGGAAAAATCTCATAAAATTGAAAATGTTGTGCGACTTGCCACGGGATCAAGACAGGACTGACAAGGCTCGATGGACTAGTGGCAATGCGTCAGGACTAGGTCAACGGACCGGTTAGGCAAACAACTACATGCCAAGTCGAGTGTCAGGACCGTTGGCACCAAAGATCATGGTTAATGATTCAAAAAAAAAATTTGTGCATGCATGAGGATCCGGGAGCTTCTAGATGCCCAAGAGAGGTAGTTGATGGGTCCCAAGGGCAATTGGATGACCTAGATGAAATAAGTGCGGGTTTGTCGTGCCAATTAGTCATGAAGCTCTGGGAGCTTCCCATGCACTTAGACCAAGGCAGTAGGGGAAATGAGGTCTCATCCTACAAAGAGGACACAAAGCATAATTTGGGTTTGAGGTCAGACAATTGATGTCCACTCAAACTCATGGTAGAAGTCTGGGACTTCTATTCGGGTGGATGGTAAAGATGCTCCGAACCACAAGTGGAACAGTCAAGGACTGTTCTGCGAACGTGTGATCCCTTTCTATGATAGAAAGAGTGAGTGAATGTTTGCTAAACACCTCCTAAGCAAGGGGAAGTGCTAAAAAGAGATGAACTTATATTATAAGGGAACTAAAAGGATAAAATGCTTTGATAAACAATTTGTTTTGAAAGCTCACTCCCCAACCCCCACTCATTGAGTTGTAGAAACTCACCCCTCCCATTAAGCCCTTTTCAGGAGAAACATCTCGTCAAGAAGAGTAGAAGCTAGGGGAGCAAGCCAAAGGTACTGCAAACAGGTTAACCATTATTTAAATGTTTTGTAAATTTTGTTATGGAAAACATGTGTTCTTATACACCTTTACCTTCCTCGGTCTATTTGGCAGAAATACTAAATTAGTACGGGGAAGGGTGGCAGATTGATCACAGGATTCTGACCGAACCAAGTCAGGGTGTGACATTAATGGAGTCCCCTTTTTGCCTCGAATATCCATCAAATCCCTAGGACCATTTCGAGCAGCTAGTCCTACCCCTCATATTATGAGGAAGATGATGTTGGTTGCCCTCCTTACTTGTACTTCTTTTGCGACCTCAACCCCGAACTTATTCAGAACGGTGGCTTCATATGCGTAGGCACGTTGCACGTGATTCATCATACACGTGTCACCATGAATTGGGGGTAGTTTATGAAAAACCCTCACATAGTTAGCATAGGCATCTCAAAAGTTTCTTTTTTCTCTTCTCAAGCCTAGGTTTGGTCCAAACCTCGAGGTGGAGTGGTCTAACCTTCTGTCAAGCATAGAGGGGTTCTTCTCTGAGGTTCTCTCCAGGGAACGTATTCCTCCTCATCTTCTATCCTTTATTCAATAGCATTCCTCGAGGGGATATATTCGCTGGACCAAAAAAACTAGGAGGAAAACCGACACTATCTTGGAAAACCAAACAATTTAATCAATAGAAATTAGTAAAGAAGGGTTGACAAGGGAAATTGGAGAATCTCATGTGACCAACAATTCACAAAAAATTGTGAGGAAGAATCAGGAACTAGATTTGATGAGAGAACCGGACTGGTTCAGGGTGAACCAGACCCCAACTTGACTGAATCGAGATGAACCGTAGTGAACCGGTTCAATGATTCATTTTTCTAGGTAGCTTAAAAATATCAATTTGGGAAATTGAGGCCACCATTAGATAGAAAATAAATTTAGATAAATTTCAAAAATTTTAAATTTCATAAAACAGGTCGAATCGGGTTCGAACCATTCGATTTTCTAATTCGGGACAGCGAACTCGTTCGGATCGAACTGGTCAACGAACCAGATCAGTCAATAGATAAGACTTGTCAACAGTCAACGATGCCCGGTCAGCAACCACACAAATACTAGCAGCCAATGGGAGGTTGCCACGTGGTTGGTCAATGGTCAGCGGGCGATCCGTCAGCCTACTGCGCATACACGAGCAACCAATGAGAGGTTATCCCGACCAAACCGGGTCAGGGCATGACACCCTGACTTGGTTTGGTCAGAGTATTGTGATCAGCCCGCCACCCTTCCCCAAACCATCCTGGTAACCCTACCTTGATGGTCTAAGGAAGGTAAAGGCGTACCGATACATGTTCCCACAATATAATCAGGACTCGTAGTGTGGGACTTACCTTCAGGGTTGGAGCCTTCACTTGGACTTGAATTCTACCTGACCCGATTCCTCTTAAGTGTTCCTAAAAGAGGTAAAAGGATGGGAATGAGTATGCACTCAGTGTGGGGAAATTTTCTACAATGATCAATTTTATAATTAAATTATTTTAACTTTTTCAATATCCACTCAATGTTCATACATCAACCGCCCTTTTATCATAAAAAGGCATTACACCATCGTAGACCAATCCTTGACTGATCCACTTGTGGACTAGAGTGCCTTTACCGTCCACCTTAATAGAGATTTGTGACCTCTACTTAGAGTTTGAGTGGACATTAGTCTTTTGACCCTTAAATCCTAGTCATTATCCATGTTCACAATGTGGGATGAGACCTCTTTCCCCCTCCTACCTCAGTCTTCGTGCAAATGAAGCTCCCAGAGCTTCTTGACATATTGGATGACGAACTGCCCTTATGCTCCCTAAGTTGTCTAGCAGCCCTTGGAACCACCACTACCCCATATCGGCCGACTCAATGGTTTCATATCTCATGCATGCACAATCAAGAAGTTTTATTTATTATGGCCATTATCCTTCTCTCAATAATCCATAGACTATGGGGCTAGCAATGAATTAATTTTCCCAAGCAGTGGAGTCGGTGGTCAATGGTCTGTTTTTGGGTGAGGATAGGGAATCCGGGTCTGCAAGTTTGACAAGAAAGATGACACTCGCGCATGTGGCCACACGTGCAACACCTACGTGCCCCCTGCATTATACGCAGCCAGTTTGCACAATAACAAACTGATTTTCGACGAATTTCTCAGCTAATTAGTTAGTTTTGGGCTTGGTTCACCCCCTTCCCGACCAATTCTTGAAAAAATAAAAATGCCTAAAAATTATACATTCAATTTCCTATTGGATAAAATCAAGAACTACTTCATATGGATTTGTTTTTACCCCAAAAAATTTTGAGGGATTTTGTGACTCCACCTAGCAAAAATGAAAATCTTTTAAATAAACATACCTGTCTTTACAGTTCCCATATAGGGAGGCCTTTATGTTTGGTTATCCTTTGGTTACCTGAAAGGGGTAAAAGGGAGGGGTGAGTTCTACAACTCAGTAAATGGGTGTTGGGAGTGAGTTTTCATAAAACAAGATAGCTTTAATTGGAGTGTGTCAAACTCATTATTTCCTTTAAGGATATTCTTTTCTCAAATTCCAGTTTTCAAAACTTTTACCCTGCCAATGGCGACATTTTCTTTTAAAAGGGGTTTTTCCTCAAATTTATATCTCTTTTTCCAAAACCTTTTTCCAAGGTTTACCAATTCTTTATCCAAGGATTTTCAAATCCTTTCCAAGGTTCTCAAACCTTTTTGCCATTTCTATATTAGATGTGATTCACACACAACACATGCCCTTCATTAGGAAGGGTACACACATTCGCGAGATGAAGTTACACTGACTGCACCCACTTGTGGATTAGAGCGTACTTACCATCCACCCTGATAGAAGTCCCTGACTTTTGCCTGGAGTTTGAGTGAACATTTCAGATATTTAACCCTTAGACCCAAAATACTTTGTGTCCATATGAGGATGGAAACCTCATCCTGACCCCATCCCAGTCCCATGCGCATAAAGCTACGTCGAGCTTCCCTTACTACTAGCATGAAAAAATACCTTTATCTCCACAATGTCGTCCAATAGACCCCATGACGCATCACTACCCTTCTTGCGCGTCTTGATGGTCCCGAACCTTAAGTGCATGAACAAACAATAATTTTCATCAAAGCCATTTATCTTTGGTGCCACTAGTCTAATGGCACCGACCTGCAGCTGTTTGTCTAGGCCAGTCCTTCAACCTAGCCCTAATGCACTGCCACCAGTCCATTGAGTATGTCAGTCCTGTCTCGGTACCATGGCGAAATCACATAATCCATTCATTAAGAAATTTTATGGCTTAATATATCATGTTTGTTTATGAGCTCCTACTTGTGCCAATTGGCCTTGGGCCCACTGTACGTGATTTTCCAAAATTGGGCATTTTAGCCCCACAAGTTCCAAAACCGAGGCCTCTGGCCTATCTGAGTTATTCTAGCTCTCGTCAAGAAGGTCTCCCAAATATTTTAAGCATTGGCACACAGTCAGGGGAGAAGACTTCTAACAAAATAATCTTTTAACTCATCACACCAATCGAGTGTGATGACATCTCTACTTACAATCGGCAAGCAGGTTTTCTCCTTCCTTCCAGGAATTCCATCATACCAATTAGGTATGATCTCTCTACTTACAACCAGTAAGTAGTTTTTCCACTTACTTCTCACATCACTCCAACCGTGTGTGATGTTTTAAATCCCACATATAAGTGGTTTATAATTTTTTAGGTGTTAATCATCCCAACCGAGTATGACGTGAATAAACCCACTCACGGTGGCTTCCAATTTAGAAAAGGTGCTCATCATCTCAATCGGGTATGAAGTGTAAATTAGCCCACTCACCCGTTAACCGTGACATGTTCATCCTCGGTTGGTTTTCCAAGTTGATGCGAGCTTTCTCTTACTGGCATTACGGTCACACTTGTCCCTTCGGAGGTGCGACAATCCGAGCTCTCTATCGGGAAAGGTAGCTCTCTTCCTAAAGTATCTTTTAGGATCAAGAATTCCTATAATTGACCTTTCAGCTTCGTTGAGGTCATATGAGGGTTGTAAGGATGTTGGGACAGCTTGGTTTGGCTGGAGAAGGGCTGAATTTGGTCGAATTCAGCTCAACCGAAACATGGCAACTTCGATTCGTCGGAGCAACTTCACTATTTGATTCTATCAGTGCTTCTCTGACGGTCATCCGATCGAACAGAGGTTGCTATCATATAGCTGACTTCCCCCGGAGTCTAAAGAACATGGCCTCATCTTCTAAGGTTGAGAAAACTGCCCAAGTCGGAGCTCTGGTTTGAGCTTCACTGGAAAATGGAGCAGTTGAGAGAGAAATTGAGTTTTCAAGTGTCACTCTGATAAATTGTTCTAAGATCCTTATATAGCTATAAAATTATTTGTTAAATGGGAAAGATTTATTACTATATTATGGGTATTTATGGGTATTAATTTCAATAATTGAATGTAAGTATTAATTTATGGGTATTAATTCAAATAATTAAATGTAAGTATTAATTTATGAGTATTTATGGTAGGGGTGTAGGACTAATACTAAAAAATGATAATAGTTTCCTACTAAACTAAATTCAAATAATTATCTCATTATTCACCTAAAGGAATTTACTAAGTATTTATCCTATATATTCCATCTAGTTATTTATTTCTGTCAAAATAATATTTTTCATTTTATTTTAAATCAAATTTATTCCAATTATATCAATTGAATTTTAAACTTATAATACAATTCCAGAAAAATTTCCGACCGAAATTTTGGGTTACTAAAAATACAGTGTGATAGTCATGGCCAACATACCTAACGATAACATTGTGCATACCCCTTAGACATGCGACTCAATCTCACCTTATTTTTATCGTAGTGGTATAACTAGAATGATACCCATACATCAACTGGGTGTCCTAGAAAATTTGGAATAAATAGTTCAATATCCCTCGACGTAGACCCATACATCAACTAGGTGTCCTAGGAAATTTGGAATAAATAGTTCAATCTCCCTTAATGTAGACACTATCTCGGCAGGTGTCCCGTCAATGCCCCCACTTCATACCAGTATTACAATATCATAAGAAAAGCATAATAATCATATTTGTGGGCAATACTTGAGCCTATCTCAATATTTCCCGAACATGCTCCTTATTCCAACCATCTCTATTCCATTTTCACACATCGGAATTGGGTCCATCACTCAAACAACTCCTATCAATTAGATATAATGGGAACAAGGCCCCAATGCATATTTCTAACATACCACTATATTTTATTATTCTCGTCCTTACGATCTTTTCACGTTTCTTAATCTCTTAAAGAGTTTTTTTAGTGGATATGCACTTATGTCATTTTGCACTTCTTATATGAGTTTCCAAAATCAAGCTTATCATTCTTTTCAGTGCAACACTCAAAACAAACAAGGAGCTCTAGTTGGTCCAATTGAACTCGTTGTCATTACTCTCACTCATCTTGATTTTTGGAACTTGTTCATTATGGTAGGTTTTCCTTACTCTCGTTATCGTAGTCTTAGCTTGAGTGATCTTGTGTTCCTTCTACAAGTTTTAAAGAAAGACGAGAAGATTAGTTCAAGCACCTTAGTACACCTAAACTAGTACACTATAATTTTCCTAAAAAATTATGGTTTCACCCCTCGGGCTCGAATTACTCGACTTACTAGTCGAGGAACTATCATTTCACTAACCTTCTCTAAGGTTAGTCCATAGGGTCTTAAGGTCATAACCTCTCAAGATTATACTTGCCTAAATACTTAGAATTCTCTTGTTTACCACCTAGTGGCCTTACTCTTCACAATTCACATTTTGGTCCCCAAATCGGGCAAAATTACCATTTTTCCCTTTATGGTCTTAAAGTTTTTCCTTTTGCACCTTAGACTTTACTAATTATTTTATTTGGGTTCCCAAGTTCCCTTAAATCACATTCTGGTCCCTAAATTGCCTTAGAATATTTTCTAAGTCTTATCTTTCATTATTTACAAAATGGTCATTCAGTTGAGCAAAATAAGACTAAATAAGGTCACTAGGGCAAAATTATCATTTTGCCCCTATTCCTTAAAACTTATCTTTCCGGTACATTTTATTATTCTATTTAGGTCCCCTAGACTTTACTTAGTCTTATTTAGGAACTTGGACCTCCCAAATTTCTTTATTTTTACTTTAGTACTTAAACTTTCAATTTTATTATATTTAGGTCCTTAAGCATTCCAAACATGCTAATATAATTCCAAAACTTCATCAATCCTTTCAAATGGTCCTAAAACTTCATTTAGACCCTTAAGAATATCCCATAGAAAACTTATTCACCAATGGGTAATCTAACATTTTCTTATTTACATTTTACACATTGACCTTTGCTCCCTAACAAAAACACCTCCAAAAATTCTCAAACTTAGGTATGAGGTCCTCTATGGCTTTCCTTAGGCTATCGTAGACTCTCTTCGACCGAAATAGTAACGATCAAATTTAATTGTAAATTGAGAATTTAACAAGTAAGAGTCGGTTCAAGGCTGGGAACTCACTGGAGACGATGTTTCGATTGATGACACAACTGTAGTTAGAAAGCTGCCTCTCCAAGGAGTTAGTGGCAACTTGAACCACCTCAAATGGAGGTGTGGACCACCTGGAATGTTCATTTTACTCAGTTTTGTTATTTCTAAAGTAAATTTGAACTTATCAAATTTAATTATACCTCTATACTTACATAAATTGTATGAGGCCAATGATGGTGGAAAGTTGAGGCCATAGAGAGACTACATAACTTTTCTCAGCTAATGTTGGCCATTAAGGCCATCGTAATTTGCTCCCGAAACATATATTCTATTTATGGTTGGCGTGGGTCTAGTATTGTGTGATCTCGCCGGCAATGGTAGAGGGAGAGTCGAGGGTCGAGAAGGGTGACGATGAAATGCTGAATCTCGTAGCTTTTTAGGGACACTAAACACATCGAGTTTGGTTGTCAAACGGAGGCATGGTGATCTCTGCAACTACTTTCATCGAAAATTAGAGTTCTTCAAATTTTAGAAAGAATTATAATCCATAACTGTCAAATGAACATCCAAATTTTAAATTAATAGATTCTAGACTTGTATGGCTATTTATCTATAGTTTTTTTGTATCATTCCATAGCACATGACTATTTGAATAAATTAATTACCCAAATGATGGGTTTTGGACTGTCTGCTGAGGTTTTAAGGGTTTTTTTCCAGGTCGGGCATCTCATAATCTAGCGCAGAAGACGACAAATGCGTGTGTGCTCCCATGTCTATGCGCCTCGCGCGTGTGTGCACCTTGTGTGGCACGCCGACCGGATCGCAATATAACAAAGCGATTTTCAAAATATTTCTCAATTAGTTCGACCATTTCTTGGTCAGTTCACATTTTTCAACCAATTCTTAGCCCAATAAAAATATCTAAAGATTTTTTGTTCAATTTGCTATTTAATTAATTCAATAACTGCCCCATTTCGAATTATTTAGTTCACTCAAAAAATGGGGAGAATTTTGTGAATTGAGCCAATCGAAACCCGGTTCAAACCTATTCTTTCCCATATATTTTTCATCCTTAATTTCATACTTTTAGATGTTTTCTAATACTTATTATTACCATTATCATCAACTCAATTCTACTTTCTCAATAATTATCTCAACCTAGTTCAATTTGAGATTGTGATTTATATTTTATTTTTTGATTTAATCTTATTTTTCAATTCAATTTAGCTTGCTTTTCGATTCGAGAATTTCTCATTTTACACTACCTCCCCAAAACCATTGTAGGTGTTGCACCAAACCAATATGCATGAGTTTGAGCCATTATTAACTCTCAATTAGTTGAAATATGAATCTCGAATGATATATGCGTAGATTTATATATTTTACTTATTAATTATTATTTTTTGAATTAAAACTTTGTTTATTTTTTTAGATTGTTATTTTAATTTAAGAAAATAATAAAATTCTTAAATATTTTATTATTTGTATTTATAATATCATACGATAAAAATACTAATTATTATATTATCGATAATATGTAGTAAATTATTTTTAGACCTCATACTATTAGACACACCTTCAAATATGAATAAAATTAATAGGGATTGAGGTTTTAATTTAAATTTTGATTTGACGGGTGTTCAGAGTATGTTGTGAGGTATCATTATAGGAAGATATTACTAATAGCACGTGTTCGAATTGACGCTTTAATCCCATGGAAGTTGAGGTCGAATATTATCCTTTTAACTTGAGATCATTTTTATGTATTGATTGATATAGAGTTGATCACACCTTTAACTATCAGCGCCATCTTAAGAAAATTAAAACATTATCATCAGTTTTTATTTCCTTTAAAGGCAGATTAGTGCAACAATCTGCAAATTACTTTTGCCAACACCCTAGCATGCCAATAAATGAATGGACAGGCTGTCACGGTATATATTTTTTTTTTGCTCAAGTCATCGTATATATTAGGTTTGAGAGAGTACTTGCATGACTGGTGTATATTTACTCTCTCCTACAACTTTATTTAATACATGTGTTATTTTTTGCAAAAAGTTTTCCATTTTTTAGTTGGAAAGTATAAATTTGTTCAAATGGGCCATTATTCCTTCGATCCCTTCCCTCTGTATTTTCCCATACGGATAAAATTGTTTTAAGTTAACACATGAGAGTGATTTCATTCGCCACAAAAATTATAATCCAATAAATTATTATATTATTACTCCAAACACATGATCAATGCAAAAAACAATCGGCATGGACGTCTAATTGATTTTATCATTGATAAAATCTAGTTTATAGTTAAAATCATAAATATGAAAAACATGTTCAACTAAAATGAATTTTAAGAATAATAATTGATGTGAGCTGGTCTAATTTTAAGAGATAACAGTTAGAAATTCACTTAGGTTGACAATCTTTTGAGTAAAGTAATAAATTATTATGATTTATTTATTCTTGATAAAAGAATTATAATAATAGTAATATGAGAATATATTATGTATTAAAAGTGGTTGGAAAAATTAAAAATGGTAAATAATTTTTATATGTATAATATTAAATAAACACTTAATAATTATTTAAAAGTTAGATATTATTAGTACGATTTTTAAGTTACTAATAATAATAATATCGATTTATATATTTTTATAATCAGAGTTAATTTTCAGTATTAAATAACACTAATTATAATAATATATAAAAATATAAATAATGAAATTTAACTATTTATATTTATACCATTTAAGATTATATTCTCATCAATTATAAATATTACCGCTCCCCAAAAAAGGGAAAGCACACCTGACGTACCACATCTTGTGCTCGGGCTTCAAAGGAGTCCTGTTGATCAGACTGCGAACTTCATTGATTGAGTCTGCACTTGAGACAAACATTCCAGCAGTCACATTATAGTTATCCATGTCAAAATTGTCATATCCATGAAGGTAGCCAAAGTAGAAGTGAAAAATGGATCAGCAGCTCCCCGACGGAAGCACATGTGACGAGCTACCAGCACCGGAGGAGCCAATATTCGGTAACTGGTAGAGTGAGACAGAGAGCCCTCCTATTCATTCCACAGGTTCACGGTAAATTCTCTGAGCCGCCGCCGATGCAACTCAAATCTGATCATCTGCGCTTCTTTAAATGAATTTGAGCACAATTCGAATCTTTCAGCACCTCCGCCAGTAATTTTGCTTGGTACGTATATTCTTTCCACCTGCTGTCGATGTGCTTGTTGATGACTATGACGACTCTGATTTGCATTTCCTTTAATATTTGTACTTCAGTACAAGATTTCTGTTATTTTTTCTTTGCTTTTTTTCTATTTTCTCAAACAGATTATTCTGAACAGAGGACAGCTATTATGCCATCTTTTGATGCACCTAGTTTTCTGAATGGATCTATTTGCCCCCATTTTCAAATTTTGCCAGCGTCATAACTCACAAGCATTGCTAGGGATTAATTCCGATTTATCTGTGAATCTGATCTGCGTTGGGAATCAGATATATCAACTGCAGAGTGTGCTTAAAATGAAAAATGGGAGCACACATACCATTGTAACAACTTTCTTAGATGGTCAATCACATCCTTACAAATCAATGAGGAATTTCTTGCCAATCTTAGTACACTGCAGGAGAAATTATAGTCTGTTTCTCAACTTATCCAAGCTATAATAGAAGAAAAAAAAGAAGAATTTTATCATTCTTTCAAGCAACATCCTTCTCAGTATACAAAAGATAGCTTCTATGCCAAATTTTCATCATATTCTCACTTCAGATGGTTTCCCAGGTGCTGTGTATTTCTGTTTTTGTGGTCCAAACGTTTCATTCTGGCACCTGAACAATCCATTTAAAAAGAACAAAAAGGTTCCTTTTGCTTTTCCTTAGCTTTTCTTGCTACTCTTAAGATTCCGAACAGTCATCACCAGCTCTTGTCTTTCCCCTTCTACCTCAGCAAACCTCAGACTGATATCAGAGTATCTCTCTTCCATGTCTTTCAACTCTTTCTCCATGAGTATGTTCCTTTCTTTCAATGCATTTAGTTCGATCTGCAACTTATTAAGATTGCAGTTGCCATCCATAATATTTATGGAATGTTGGCCCATTTTCTTTGAGCAGGTTTCTTCTTGCCTATAGGAGAGGAGAGAATTCTACATTCAGAGACAAAAATGTTTCCACGTACTACTTGCCCTCATTGTATTTGCTTGTCCCCAAAAGCATAAAAACTTAACAGAAAGTTTACTGAAGAATATAAATGTACCGTTTTAGATATGCTTTGCCATCTGCCATCTTGTCTGTTGCCTCTTTGACCCCCTGTATTTAAAAGAAAAAATGTAAGTCATGGAGCCATAATTGTTTTTCAATGCACAAAATGATCAAATGAAGGTTACTTTGCTAAATGTATCTCATGCCATGTGTGTATAAAATTTTATCTCAGGTATATATCATAGATCAGATTCTATGTTGCTTAAAATTCTGGATAAATGGATTTTGTCTATCTGATCTATAGGAAATGCAAGGTTTCAATGCAAAATAGTTTCAAGGTGTGAGTTTCTAGTAAGTTGTAGACCTCTTGGGATTTTTCTGCTGAAAAGGTAAAATGTCTAAGATGATCCATGCTCCTCTGTAGTTCTTCAATAATGTATCTGAGGCAATCTTCATTTTCTGATGATGCAACTGAACCTTCAAGTCTGCTGTTCACTCCAATCTGCTTCTGTAGAATAAAGCAACAATTTATATTTAGATGTCCAGCACATATAGAATAACTTTTAATGCAATGATTTCCGCATAACACATCCACATTTTATTAAAAGAAATGTTGTTGAAGCTTCCCTCTTGTAGAGACTCGGATATATATATATAGATTTGAGCGAATAAAATAATGATGTTTTTTAATAAACAACAAAACATTATTGGAGACTGGCAAATTTACCTCTAATATCCCCTACTACAACTAACTTTTCAAAGTATGTGCATACCTTTAGTAAATCCACTTTCTCCCTTAAACTTGCAACATCCTTTGGATTGAAGAAAAGTGAATTCGGGTGATTATTACATGAACCCTCTGATTCATTATGGTTGTGGTTGTCCATGGATTTTTTTACTGAATAAGTAATCTCCTCTTCTCTCTTCAATTCACACTGTAATTTATGGATCTCTTCACTCAGTTTCTCTTTCTCAATTTCTTCCTTCGACAGATTGAACTTGAGATCATTTTGCTGAGCTATTAGTCTTTGAATTTCTGCTTGCAGATTACCAACTACATTCTCCTTGTCTTCCTTCAGAGATCTCATAGATTTCAAATCCATGACTGCTTCTTCAGCATCCTTCCTTGCTGATTCATATTTTTTCACCAAATCGTCTTTTTCAGTATTCCATCTTTGTTTCAGCATCTCCAAGTCAGCTCGTTCTGTTTCCTCTCTCAGCCTCTTCTTTTGCTCACATTGCACTTTCAACTCAGAGTTCTCAGTTTTCAGCATTTCCAGTTCAGAGTTAAGTGTTTGTAGTTCCATCGAGAAAGCCTTGCTTATCTGTTCATTTTCATTTCGTGAATTCTCAAGTTGCTGGGCCGTGCTGTCCAACTGTGTTGATATCTGTTCTATTTGTATTGCTTTGGAGGCAATTTGACCATAAAGCTCTCGCAATTTTACTTCATTCTGATCTGTAATTAATCTTATCTCTTCATGGGCCTTCTGAAGCATATCTTCAAGAATCCTTTTTTTCTGCATGAGCTCATTAGCTTCTGCTACTGCTTTCACTGCCATTTTTTCATTTTCATCAAACTTAGAGTTCATTTCAACTGATAGTCTTTTAAACTCTTCCTGAAGTCTCTCAGCTGTAACTGCATTTTTCCATCTTGTTTTCCTCAATGCCTCCTCTGATCGTATTGCTCTCTGCTCCTGTTCTATTTTAACCTGAGTCATGGCTTCCAAATCTTCTTCAAAGGCCCGGGCTTGTAGATCTATTTCTTTCTCGAGACCACCGACCTGACTTTCCAATTCATTGATGGAAATCAATGATTGAGATAATTTCTCTGCTTGTGTCTTGACAACTTCCTCTAACTTCTCTATGTGGGCTTGAAGTTCTCTTATGTTTCCTGCACACCTAGCACATTCTGCTTGTTCCCTTACATCTTCTTGTAGAGTCACATTTTCCTGTTGGGTTGAGATATTAATGTTTTCTTTCTTTAAGTTCTCACAGTCAACAGTGAGCTGCTCTACATGCATCTCTAGTTCTTCCTTTTGTTTCTTGTAGGCTCCAATCTCATTTGAAAGCTCTATAATCTTTTGCGTCATCATGCTAATTTCAGCGTCATATCCCCCTTGAGACTTTTCTTGCTGCTGGCAATCTTTGCCTTCAGCGTTCAAACTGTACTTTGATTTCCTCTTCTCAATCTCTTCAAGATCCTTGAAATTTTGTATCTTTAGGGACAGGCTTGATATCTCTCTGTTTTTCTCCTTCACCACCTCTTCAAGATCTGCAACTTCTAGAATTAATTCAGAGTTGGAATCTTGTGTTTTTTGCAGTTGCAACCGGAGGTTAGCCTTCAGATTTTTTTCATGTTCGAGTTCATATCGTAATTCATCTAGTTGAGCCTTTGCCTCCTCATGCTTGATCTGTAACACTCCTGAAGTTTCTGCATCCTCGCAACTTACTGTAGAGGAATGAAGTTCCTCATACTCTGTCTTCAGCATATCCCTTTCCTCCTTAAGGTTAGCAATTTCCATCATTAGATTCTGCCCTTTCTTGGTCTCTTTCACAATCTGTTTCCTGAGAGATTGAAGCTCCAGCTCCGAGAGCATGGACTGTCTTGTCAAGCTATCAATCTCATCCTTCAGTTTCTCAATGGAGTCATCTGAAGATTCCCGCAGCCTTTCTTTTGGGACATGCTGAACAATAGTATTAATTGACTCTCCTAAACTCCCGTCTGAAGCTGAACCCAATGACCATTCAGTCTGGGATCTTCTGTGAACATTGTTCTTTTTCAGCGTATCACCAAATGATGATCTCTTTGCAAACCCTGAATTTTGACTAGGAACTGATTCAAATTCTACTTGACAGTGCAATTCTCCACGAATGTGCTCCAATTCATGTTGGAAGTTGTCATCATATTGCTCATCCTGCACAAGAATCACATGTTATATACGAACCAATCAGGCCATCTTGGAAAGCTCTATTCAAATATTATAAATAAGTGAGTAATAAATCTATTTTTTTTCTCAACAGTAATTAATATATTCACTTATGTGATTTAAGCATATAATTTACAATATTTATATTTCAACACTAATCCTCTCTATTTATTCCATATTTTAAATTTTAACATTGTATAAAATTAATAGAAAACGGTTTATTGTATTTACTAAAATAACTTTTGGTTACTTAATATTGAGTTAGCCTTCCCAACATTCTATTTATAATTTTTCAAAATTAACATTTTATGTGAATATATATTTATATTGAGAAAAAATGTTAAAATATTATAATATAATTTTATAATAGTATTTTATATAATATAATATTATTTAATTAAAATTATATAATGATATTCTTATATTATTTAGTTTTATTTTTATATTATTTAAATTATATGAATAAGTAAAAGTATGGTTTGGGTAATTTATACATATAGCCTAACATCCCCTTTGTTTATTTTTATTCTGTATATTAAATTTCAATATCTGGCATTTAGAGGTAGGTCCTTACTTGGAGATACTTGTGCAGGATGTTATCATCTGTGCTGCAATTGCTCAGTTGATTCTTCAGGGATCGGGATGGACTATCAGTGGAAATTGGAGCTCCATTTTCTTCAAATTCTCTGACATAGAAATTGAACTTATTTTATAATTCATATACCCATTAGGAAACAAATGAGAAACCAAGATTTATAAAAACGGAGAGATGACTTTTCATAATCATGCTAAAAATTCACCTTCGATCAGTGCCCTGCATCTTCTGAATCGTTACCTGCATCATCATCGGCAGCAGCAGAAGCAAATGATATTCATATTGCTAAAATCTTGCAAATGGAGAGGAAGGGGGCGACGAGATTCAGGAGGGGGGACTAACATGTAAGATTGCACCTGAATTTGCAAACTTTAGGGGCACAGAAATAGTGCATGGCTTAGTTTCCTCGGCAAAATCTGCAAAATCAACGGAGGCTTCCCCAAGATATCCAGCTTTCGACGATCCCTGAATAATTGCTTTCAACCCAGAAGAAGTCAGTGGAGATCAAAGGCACATATTTGAATTTGAGTGGTGGAAGGAAATGTTTATACCGCTGACACTATAAAATGGTAAATCTTTTCATGAATTCTCCCTGTTTTCATATCCCTGATGAGCTTCATGGTCTCGTAAACAGGATTCTCCCAGGCACAAGTACAGTCTTGAACCACGGCTTTCTGGAGCTTCATTGTCGGCTTTCCCGCATTATCTGGCACCAGAGAGATTGTTAACGCCGACTTCTTCATCTTGGGCACCTGACAATGAAACAAAAGGCAGAAACTGAGATCTTGGGAGTTTATCTAAATGTTTGGTCACCGAGCTCCCGAGATCTCTGGAACAGATACCCATCTCTGGCTCTTTCTATCCTGGGCAATGACATTTCAGACTTGTATCTCTGAGACAGTATGTCAGTACCTGAGTGATCTGAAACGACAATTTGAACACAGCTTTGATCTTGCTCTTGTCGCTTTTCCATGACCTGAACATTTTTTGTTTCTTTTCTTTCTCTGTGTGCAGTGACTTGCCAAATGCTCAGATGAGATAGTTTCTCACAGGAATCGTCTCTCCACCGCAATGTGCAGAGGAAAACGTTGGGAACAGCTTCTCCTCAGTTGCTCCTTGGCAGATCTGAGTGAATGGAGGGCTTCGCTGTAAATGACAGGCAGGTGAGTAAGTTGAATCTCCCTAATGTATGAATGATGATTAATTGTGGAACCCTTAACTCCGGGATGAGATCATCAATCACATATCTCACAACTCCTTTTCCTGATCGCCTTAATTGTTTTGGAGATGCCCTTCAGCCAATTGCTAATTTTTTTTACTTTAAAAAAATAAAAAGATACCTTGCTTGTTTCTTGGCAGATCTGAGTGAATGGAGGGCTTTGCTGCAAATGGTAAGCAGGTGAGGAAGTTGAATCTCTCTAATGTATGAATGATGATTAATTGTGGTACCCTTAAGTCGGGGATGAGATCATCAACCACATCTCAGAACTCCTTTTCCTGATAGCCTTAGTTGTTTTGGGATACCCTTCAGCCGATGGCTAATTTTTTAATTTAAAAAAATAAAAAGATACCTTGCTCCTATAGGAATAAAGAAACTTCGATATATTTTGTAGATCTATTATATACGATATGAGGGGGCTTGGAAAGGTCCTTTTCCATGAGCAAATTTCTGAGTTGGAAGTTTCTGTTCTTTTCAGTAGGCATAATGCGCTGTCCTTGAGCTTGCAGTTCGGGTCCTACTATTCTATCTCATGTCCTTTTTTCAACACTCCCTTCCCCGTTTCAAATAAATGCCCACCATACAACTGAAAAAGAAATATGGATAAAGTATTTGTGGGTATGACTTTTTCCTCCCAAATTGTTAAGTGATGACTCGTAATAAATTTCCATTGAATGTTGAAGAAATCACAGTTTATCCCCCTAATTGTTTATTTTTTTTCCGAGGGATTAACCCCAATATTGAGTGAATGCCGGGAAACCTCTTTGGAGTGTGGTTTTATGTTCCCTTTCTTTTATAATAGTATGTGTATTCACATTCATTCTTTTATTTTTGATATTTATGTTAGCTTTCATGCTTCAGGGCAGTTCTCAACTATAGAGTCGAGACATCATACAAGAATAAAGTAAGTCTTAGGATCAAAATAAAAAAAACTTGAAAAGTATATAGTACCAAAAGGAATAATTTTGTGGTGCAAGAGAAAAATAGTAATTTTTCTCATTTTATAGGATAAATTGTAAATATTTAAATTTGAGAATTAATAAGTGATTATTAAAAATTTAATTACCAGAGTAAATATATCTTAGTGGACATATCTTCGTGTAAAAAAGATAACAAAATGAAGAGAAGGTTAAAAAAACCATAAAATGGTAGTCAAATAAATGATAGGATTACACTAATTAAGGGTATTGTAACGCGGTGTTTCTAGATAGAAAAAATTTAATCATAATTATATAAATGAAATAATTTTGTGAGAGAAGTTATTTTTATATTTTGAAATTTAAAATAATTCAATCGAAAATCGAATATAAATTAAAATTTCTCTAATTTAATTTTGAGTTAAATTGATTATTAACTAATAATTTATTTCATACTAATAATAGATATTATCAAAAAAATTCATAATATCAATAAATTAGAACATTATAATAGGCTAAGTATCCAAACTATGTACAAGATTAGTGGGCTGGATGTTACATAATATAAAATGCAAATACAATAAATTCAAATATATGGACGTTAAATAAAAAGTCCACTACTGAAAAATTTGTCCAAATTATTAAGGGTTGTATGAAGTAAGACCCAACCACAACCTGTGTTTAGCCTAAGATCACACTCAGATAATAAGCCTTAGATATGAGAAATAGATTTAATCATATATACTTCTATAATTTGAGATCTAACCTAACAACTGAAAAATGTATCTTAAATAAATAGTTAAACCCAACAACAAAGGACCATACATCAATAACCAGTTATAAGTATTTGTACTTAAAAAAGTACAAAGGTTGAATGGAGAATACCCCTTGCATATGTCCATTTGTCCATTGCCCAAGCTTAAGCCTTGTTTCCTTCAAGGCTGGTGTGGAAAACTCATTAATGGTTTGACTCAGGCATACAAGGATTGGGAGTTTGGATAGGGTAAATATTCTAGCTGATATCAGTAGAGTTTTGAGACTGCAAAGAACAACTTAAGCCGACGAATGAAAACCCAAAAGAACTAAATAGATGATAGGAACTTAAGATGACTCATAACTTGATAAGAAAGCTCAAATGTCACAAATAAAGTGAAGCTAGCCGCTAGTAGACTGCAATTGACAAGAAAGCTTGAAAATTCCAACGATTAAGGTCAATGTCTGGAGGATGTTTCACCATCTGAACATGGATAGATATAAAAACTGATTAAGTTTAAAATCAGATAAGAAACATGAAGCATAATTGAACGAGAAGCTTAAGTTCAGAAAATTCATAAGCTAAAGGTATATGGTCCAATCACAGAAGGCTAGGCACACCCTTACTTTAGCAGGATGCCCATATTCAATGACCATGATTAGGAGCTACTAGAAAAAACTCCTAAAAACCAGCAGTCATTTGATTTCTTGCGATATCAAACAACCAAATCATAAGTGCTCAACACATGTTTTCTAACAATGAAACAATTTAGTATCATGAATATTTAACAGATTCACAAATAAGCAAAAATAAATTGGAAAGATGACAAACCTTTGGAATAACAAAATGAAGATAACATGTAAACAAGTTGGATTCTAGGTTAGCACTAAGGGGCTGTGATCAAGAACCTAAAGAGAGGTTATAGACACATAATTTAAGAAATGTAAAATACATACCTCAGTTAGTTTAAAGTAAGTTCAAAATAAAACTGAAACCGAGAGCATATGTTGGGCTAATGAATAAAGAGTTTACGTGGACATTATTTCCATAAACCAACCTGGTCCGAAATCTTTTGTAAATATCTGGCAGGACTAAAGAGAATTAAAAGTTGAATTAATGGGAAAATTAATTAGGGGTGCCATGAATGGTAAATGCCAAGGGTCATATTTCTCCCATTCATGCGGATGAATACAAATAACCAAAGGGCACTCATTTAATCATAATAGAATGAAATATTAAAAGGGAGCAATAAAGATTACCTTCATGAGGTTGAGCCGTCTAGTTCCCATAAAAGAGTCTTGAGAAGAGCTGCACAGGACACCCAAACAAATCAATGCCAACAATCTAAGAAATGAGAGGCATCAGAACAAAGAGCTTAATGATGGTCATACAACCACCCAACCATAGGTGAAGGCTGAATACTAGTTGAAGTAAAGAAAATATGCAAAAGAGACTAGTGATGACTAAGGGGTGAGTTGGGAGCTCATCCCGAGCCAACTAAGCTGCAAGGAAAGCCAGGGACATACCCGACTTACCTGGGAGACCCTGGACGAACTTTTGGAAATGAGGAACTAACATCGACAACCAATCAAACTAAGGGGAAAAGCTCAATTCGCGACATGCAAAACTCTAGGAATCTCAAACAAGACAAATAGAATTAAAACTGAGCTACTAGAAAGGAAAGGAAGTGAGAGTTTAACGCGCCGTAGAAAATACTCGGAAAAACTACTTAACAGTTGTAAGTAGATCATACCTTGTTGGTATGATGAACTTCCTGGAAGGAAGTAGAAAACCCGGTTACCGATTGTAAGTGGAGATGTCATCACACCCGGTTGATGTGATGGACAAGTTCAAAAGTTATTTTGTCAGAAGTGCTCTCCCCTGACTATTTGCCAATGCTTAAAAATTTTAGGAGACCTTCTTGACGAGAGCTTGAATCGATTTTGGAACTTTGGGGCTAAAATGCCTGGTTTTGGAAAATAATGTACAGTGGCCCCAAGGCCAGTTGGCATGAGCAGAAGCTCATAAACAAACATGATGATGAGCCATAAAAATATATAATGAATGAATGATGTGATTTGGCCATGGTACTAAGACAGGTCGATGGATCGGTCTAGACAAAAAGCTATAGGTCGAGTTGAGGGTCGGGGTCATTGGACCAGTGGTACCAAAAATTAATGGCTTTATGGAAAACTTTGTTTCTATATGCACTTGATGTTCGAGACCATCAAGATGCCCAAGAGGGGTAGTGATGCATCCTAGGAGCTACTGGACAACATGGTGGAGATAAGGGCAGTTTGTCGTGCCAACAGTTAGGGAAGCTCGACGTAACTTTATACGCATGAGACCAGGGTGGGGTCAGGATGAGGTTCCTGTCCTCATACAGACATGGAGGACAAAGACCTAAGTTTTGGGTCCCTAAGTTTTATCCAACTTTATTTCAGGATCCTAGACATAAAATGAGTCTCATTGGGGTCTCCATTTTCTAAAAATTGTAGTATGGACTCCAAATATTTTATTATTTATATTTTAGTCCCTTAACTTTCCTCTCTTTTATAACACCTCTATAAACTTCCCAAAAAAATCATTTATAGGTCCGTCTTATTCCCCAAGTCTATATAGTCGCTTTCTAACTAGACTTGGCTGGAATAGTGTCATTTTGGCCATGATTGGCCTTCATCTGAAAATTGACACAAAGTCAAGTTTAGGTTTGTAACACATCAGAGAGAGGGCAATGGTGCTCAACACTAGTGGGGTTAGAGAGTTGAATTTCCCGCGAGTCTTTTGACACCTTTATCACCCTAAGAGGTGGACAAAGTCAGTTGTAATACTTAATTTATAGAGCTTTGTTAAAAATGGAGAACTACCTAAGCTTTCATGAATTTCCACGGCCATGATGCTTACATACAACACAAACAATCGATGTAAATGGCTAGAGGGAACCAAGTGGAGTGTCCAAAATTTTTTTGTGTTGTGGTTGGCCATCGGGGAGGTCGAGGTAGGCTCGAGAAAACTCTCCTCTATCCATGGCTGATAGAGAGAGGTTACTATGTGATCACTACAACAATGCTAGACGGTATGTCGATGTCCAAGAGATGTGTGGTTGGAAAGTTGACTTCGACATGATCAAGAAAAAAATGTTATGAGCTATGGAATGGAAATGAATGGAAAATTGAGTATTCTCACATTGAGAGAGAATTTTAACCATAGACGGGCAAGGGAACAGTCGAGTCTTATGTGGTTAGCTCGGGGGTTCAAATTGGTTCGATCAATTTTCTTTGTTTTTTGGTTGATTCACCAACAATTTATTTGATTCTTAGCATGGTTTATTGTTGTAAAATCTTTTGTTCAAATTCCTACAAATTGGGAACAAGAACTATCATTTTACAATTTATCTACACCTTCTAAAAATCAAGGTTTTACCACTATGAGTAGGATTGATTGGTTTTGGTTGTCTTTTGGTTTGTTTACCATTGAATCGACAAGTTCTTGGCCCAAATCCTTTTTATAAATATTTTTATCAAATTCTACATTAATTGAGCTAAAAAATTGCTATTTTTTAATTTTCCTAATAAGTCTTAAAAATTATGGGCTTTTCGCTTCAAGCCGGCTCGAACCCTAGTTAAATCGGTTTTCACTTGGACTCTTCCTGATCCTTGATTTTTTATCAAGGGATTTTACTTGAGGGTAATTTCATGAATTTGCCCATTATTTAAATTTACAGTCTAAACTAATTCCTAATTTGGTTTTATTTTACTCCCGAAATTGTTTTCCATTCTGGGTTCATCATCAATTCCCAGTCTGGTATGGTTTAAATCCTAGTTTCAGAAAATTTTGTGTTACAACTTGTGTGTTTATAAAGGTTTAAATGATTTGAGGGTCAAATTGGAAAATAAAGAAAACTTAGGGGTCTTTTTGCAAATAAATGAAAGTATAAGGAGTAAGTGTAAATATTTTGTGAAATTGGGCCAAATTTCAATTATGGCTTACTTTTGGTAAATTTTGATATTAAGATGAAGTTAAAACTTTGGTAGAGAAAGAGGGGTCCATTGATGAACAAACCAAGCTAACCGAACCCCAAGGAAAAATTTATAATTATTGGAAAATTATGGTGTGGCATTGAGATATGTCATTACAAGTCAATCCAAATTATTCACAATGCATACGTATAATATTGTCAGGCTTACACCTACTTGGTTGTGCAAGGAAGAGCACGAAAACTCGAGAATCACCTGCAATTGTTTGGGGGAAGGGGGGGGGGGTGAGCTCACAACTTAGTGAACAGGGCATCATATCTTAGCTAAATGTCTTAGCATTCGGGGTCATGGCTACAACTACCCCCACTTGATGGCCCATGCCCCTTATACTTGCTACTCAATTCTGCCATTTCTCATTGTAGAGGTGTACTAGGACAGTACCTATACATCAATTGGGTGTCCTGGGAAATCTCGAAGATGGCACACAATAATAATATCCCCAAACTCCTCTCCAATTTCACTTGAGCGATGATACTACCTCAGAAGGAATCCTTTTGTGCCCCCTCCTATACCGGTATCTCGATACATAATTTAAATCACAACAATCATATATACATACCACTCTTGGCCCCAACTCAATATCATATATAATCTAGTCCTATTCTAACCATCTACAAATCAAAAAACACAACATATCATTTCTGAGAGCCCGAACTATTATTCGACTCTCTCCCCAATTCAGCAAAGTGGGCACATGGCCCTAAATACTCGACCCCAATGGACCTCAGCAACAACAACTTACACCGACCATACGACCTTTCCTTACTTTTAGCTTTTAAAGAAACATTTGTTTTAGTGGACATGTCATTAGTCATTTTACACTTCATATAAGAGTTATAAGGTCAAGATTTCTATCCTTTTCAAATAATTATTTAAGCAACATAGCATCATACTCCGGTCGGTGCAATCGAAATCGATGTCAAAACTCCCACTCACTATTTTCATCGGGACATATTAGAATCGACCATTATTTTCTCTATCTATGGTTATGCAGTCCTCATGTGATCGACTATAGTATTTATTCTACATGAATCAAATTGCATGACTCAGTCAGTTTAGATGTCTACTATGACTGTTATTCCGTAATTTCCCATAAATTATAGTTTTGGCCCTTGGGCTTGGTTCTCTCAACTAACGTGTCGATGAACCTTTAGAATCACTAACCCAACCAAAGATTTCCTTAAAAATTAAGGTTAAACCACATTAGATCTTATTTATCAAAATGCCCCAAATGTTTCTATGTCTTTTACTTATATAACCCAACTTTTTAAAGTTTGCATTTTGGTCCTTAAGTTGTGAAGAATTACCATTTTACCCCTACTAATCAAAAGTACCCTATTTTTTACCCTAGACTTCCCAAGTCCCTCATTTGGGTCTTCACAACTCCTTTAAACATGCATGGGCCCTAAAAATATATTAATTACATTTCGGTCCATATGATGGGAAATATTACCATTTTGCCCCTCACACGTAAAATATTTAATTTTGCAGATTTCCTTTGCAAATTTACCTTTTTCCCCCACATTTAAAAATGAACTATTTAAAATCTCATTGGGTTTAATTGACCATTTTGCCCCTATTTGGGCAGAATTAACACTTCCCATCATTTAAAATTTGTAGTAAAGGTATAGGTGATGCCCAATATACTGACGACACCCTACACCAAATATGAAAAAGTCCCCAACACTTTCATGACGCAAGTAAAACGAATGGAATATACCTTGTTTGGTTGAGAAACAACGTATTGATAGATGTTGACATCACACCTAAATCCTCTAAGAAGAGCTTTTAGAAAACCCTGGTAATAAGTCCGATTGCTTGAATACCACAAGTAAAAACCTGATAAGTTTAAAAGTTCTCTTAAAAGAGAAAGAAGACATAAACCTCACATTATTATTGAAATCAAATATTTGTCTTTATAATGCTATGAAGTTATCCTTTTATAGGTACTTATGAATGCTATATATCCTATAATTAAGGAAATGAAATATTATGGTTGAAATGCCAAACACTAATTATTCATATAGAAAATATTGCTAAGATATTTGTTGTTCATTTATTTAGAGATGTCGAATATAATAAATATTCTAAACTTAGCATATTATCTTAAACATATTAAGAAAATATATTATTTTATTATTCAATATTCTATAAGATTTATTATATTAATAAATCTCCCATTCGAATTGCATCCTTCTTTTGGGCTCTTGTTGTACTATTCTTTTGGACTTCCAATTTGACTTTCTGCAATCACTCAAATTAGCCCTTGCAATCCTTCTTTAGTTCTTTTAGCCCTTAACCTTATGATTGGGCCTTGCGAATTGGCATCACCCTTAGTTGGATTCACATCATTCTCACTCTCTTGACTATGATTTGTTTTCAAATATTTGATTTTCTCGTCACCTACATCAAAGGGCATTAAATAAGTGACATTGAAACTTATGCTAAAACAATACTCACCTGGTAACTCCAACTTATAAGCATTATTATTGATGCGTTCAAACACTCAGAAAGGTCCATATCCTCTTGGAAGAAGTTTTGAGCTCCTTTGCTTTGGAAATTGTTCCTTCCTCAGATAAAGCAAAACCCAATTCCTAGGTTCAAAAGTAACATTCTTATGTCCCTTCTTTACTTGATTTTCATATTCTTTAGTATGTCGTTCAATGTGCATCTTTGTCTTCTCAAGCATTTGTCTTACGAGCTATACTTTTCTCTTTCCATCAAAATTTACTAACTCAACAACAGGAAGTGGAGTTAAATCTAGAGGGGTCAATTGATTAAAACCATATACAAGCTTAGTCGTAGAATGAACATAACGATTATAAGCAAATTCAACATGTGGTAAACAATCTTGCCATGCTTTCATGTTATTTTTTTTTTATTATAGAACACTATAATGTACCTAATGTTCTATTGACTACATCTGTTTGACTATTAGTTTGTGGTTGACATGCCAATAAAAATAAAAGTTTTGTTCCCAATTTAACTCATAAAGTCTTCTAGAAGTAACTTAATAATTTAGAATCATGATCAGAAACAATAGTTCTATGCATACTATGCAATATAACAATTTCTCTAAAGAACAAGTCAATAACATTTGAGGCATCATTAGTTTTATGACATGGATTAAAATGTGCAATTTTTGAAAACCTGTCAACAACTACAAACACAAAATCACCCCCCTCTTAGTCCTTGGTAATCCTAAAATGAAATCCATGGAGATACTAATCCAAGGTGCACTAGGAATTGGTAGATGTATATATAAACCATGAGTTTGTTTCCTAGACTTAAACTCCTTATATGTAATGTATCAGGAATAGATTTTCTCAACATCCTTTTTTATGAGGGGCCAAAACAAATGTTCATGCAATATTGCAATAGTTTTAGCTACCTCAAATTGTCCCATAAGTCGTCTAGCATGTTCTTCCCTAACAAGTAACTCACGCAAAAAAGATTAAGGGATACACAATTTGTTTTCTCAAAAAACAAATTCATTGTGCAAATAAAATTTTCCAAATCCACCATTTGTACAATTTCTAATCACGTCACAAAAATCATGATCATTTGCATATAATTCCTTAACATAATGTAAGCTAAACAATTTAGATTCAATGATTGCAAGCATAGCATACCTTCATGATAGCGCATCAACAACTATATTTTCCTTACCTTGTTTATACTTGATCACATTTGTGAATGTCTCAATGAACTCCACCCACCTTGTGTGACACTTGTTCAACTTGTGTTGCCCCTTGATGTGCTTAAGAGATTCATGATCTGTGTGAATCACAAACTTTTTCGGCCGTATGGTTTACATGTCTGACACTAATTATTCATATAAAAAATATATCTAAGATATTTGTTGTTAATTTATTTAGAGATGTCTAATATAATAAATATTCTAAACTTTGCATATTATCTTAAACACATTAAGGAAATATATTATTTTATTATTCAATATTCAATAAGATTTTTTTATATTAATAAATCTCCCATTCGAATTGCATCCTTCTTTTGGGCTATTGTTGTAATCTTTTATTAGGTTCCAGTTTGGCTTTCTGTAATCGCTCCAATCAGCCCATGCAATCATTCTTTAGTTCCTTTAGCCCTTGACATTGTGATTGGGCCTTACAAATTGGCAGCACCCTCAGTTGGATTCACATAACTAGGGGAAGCTTTCTATGGTGGTGGCTGACCAAGTGGTCATCAGAGTTGGGCAAATTTGGTCATCGATTACGTGTGATCGGGTTGAACCTAATAAAACTACCGATGGAGAATGGCATATACTGCCCAATTTCTCCCTTACCGAAGGTAGGCCTTGGCCATGGAGGTGTAGAGGGGAGCCAAACAGTCAATTTGGCACCGATGGTCATATGTTAGAGAATTGGGCCCCAAATTGGCCATTGACGGCGACCAATCTATTTTTCTAGAATCGAATTCCTACAAAATGGTCTTTGTACAACCTTTTCCAACTACTAGTAGGTTGGGGCTCAACATAAACTCAAGAGGACTCAATTATCATCGATTTGACACCAAGATCACCTCATTTGTTGATTGAACGAGAGAGAATTATTCATTTTACTAGCTGGAGGTCAAGGAGTTGTCCGAGGATGAGAATTCTCTCTTTAAACTCCAAATTCAATCAATCCAGGTGGAGTTAATATAATTAACTCATAGAGAGACCACTAGCTCAATTCCTAGCTAATATATGCAATTTATAGCAATCAATTGGATAAAAAAATTGAGTTAAATAGAGCCACATCTTGAAGCGGTGCAACAAAGATTGTTGGTTGGTATGCGGTCGCCCGAGGTTATTTGGGTGAGTTGGGTTGACTCAACTTTGTCGTATCCAACCCAACTTGCCTTTTCTTTTTTCCATTTTTGAACATTTAAATTTCCATTTTGCTCTTATGGGTCCTTTCGGTAATTAAATTCTAAACCCATGCCTTCTTTGAGTGAGAATCTCCTTCCCCAAACTTTGATTTTTGTGCCTAGGAACCCGATCACAAATTTGATCAGATCCCTAGCCTCAGCATCGGGTTACCTATTCGATTTCCAACATTGGGTCATGATCTGAATTTGTTTTAACAAATCCCAAATCAGGTTTGATTTCCTACTTGGGGCCCCATTCTCAGTTTTGGCTTTTGTCTCTAGTTTGAGAATTCATTCCTTATTTCATATCTCATTTCGAGTTTAGAATTTCATTCATGGTTTTGGTTCTCATTTTAACATCAATATCCCATTTCTCGGCTTAAGGTTGTATTCTTAGTTTGGATTCTATTCTTGGTTTACACTTGGTATCCTGTCAACTTGGGCTTTACCCGAGTTACGGAAGTTCTAGTGTTAGACCTACTCCCCTCCTTTTTAGATTTTGTCCTCAAACCTTAATCATTTTATGAGGAAGCTTTTTACCTCATACTTCATCAATCTTTCCATTTCCTCAAATTCATATGGTCTTTATACCTCCTGGTATTCTTAGCATCTTCCATTGGATATGCTTGGGTGTCTAGTCCTTCATTAGACCGACTCCCCACAATTTGGAGAGCTCGACCCATCATTGGGTCATCTCTTTATATCATATAGTTGGTCATCATGCCCTAGACTTGGATCTCATGGCCTACCATGTACCCTAATTGTTCAAGTCAACATGTACACAGATCAATCACACATATTAGGAGTCTGGCATATCACTCGTCCGTCTCCTCATTTCACATAGTTGGCCATCATGCCCCACACTCGGGTTCTATGGCATATTTGCTAAATTAGCAGATGGACATAAAAGAAATACATATTAGGAGCATGTCCCATCACTAGGCCATCTGTCCAATTCACAAAAATGGCTCATGGATCAACAAATTCTCGGTTCCTCAAAACCGTATTCTTGCCATAGGCTCCTGTCTCATGATCAGTTCTTATCTTAACTTTTAAAATCACATTTGATTTAGTGGGCATGTACTTATTCCATTTGCACTTCTTAAGGTCAGCTTTCTATCATTTTTACACAATCAAACAAGCATATTTATTTATGCTTCGGTCTGTCAATCGGACTCTCCGCCAATACCCACACACAATTTTCATGGGAACTTGTTCATCTCTATCGTTATTTCCTCTATCTCTGGTTGTGCGATCCTAGTGTGATCCGGTGCAGGATTCGTTCTACATGAATTAAATTCCACAATTGGATCAATTTAGATGTCTATTAAACACTTATAATTGTTTTCCCATAAATTTCCTCAAATTACAGCTTTGCCACTTGGGCTAAGTTCTCTCGACTAACGTGTCGATGACCTTTCATAATTACTAACACCACCTATGATTTCCTTCAAAATAAATGTTAGACCATATTAGGTATTATTCAACACAATGACCCAAACATTTATATTTCCCTTACTTAGATAACCTAAGTTTTCCAAAGATTGCATGTTGGTCCTCAAGTTCGAAAAATTACCATTTTGCCCCAACTCATCAAAAGTTCTTTAATTTGTACCCTATAGTTCCCAAGTCTCTCATTTGGGTCCTCATAACTCCTTTAAACACACTTGGGCCCCAACAATGTTTTAATAACATTTTGGGTCCCTAAAATGGGCAAAATTACCATTTTCCCTCATTGTAAAAATATTTATTTTGCATATTTACTTTTACAAAATTACCATTTTGCCCTCCATATTTCAAAATGAACTATTTGACATTCCTTTGGGCATAATTGACCATTTCCCCTCGTTTACACCATATTTACAGTTTTGCCTTAGAACTCCGGAAAATGACTTTAGACATCCCCAAATGTCTTAAAATAACTTTTAAGCCACTTAGGCTACTCTTAGGGACATTTTTCATATTTTCCCATATTAGTAATTTGGTCCCTAAACTTCCCAAAATTACAATTTAGTCACTAAACTTTAAAATTCAAATCAAATGAACTTCTAAATTCACAATATCCCCCAATTAATATTATCATACTCCTAATGACTCGTGGAAGGAGTGGGGTCCTTACCATGAGCAACCACAATTGAATTTGGTTGTTTGCTCAAATTGGCTGAAATTAAGCGATAGAGGGTGTTGTCACAAATTGTCATCGAAGGTGGCTGGAGCTTAGGCATTTTGTAGCCATGGTCTAGGTGAAACTTTCTATGGTGGTGGTCATCCAAGTGGTCACCAGAGTTGGGAGAATTTGGCCGTCAATTGGTTGTGATCGGGCTGAACCCTATAAACCCACCATCGGAAATTGATTCCTACAGGACAATTTCTCCCTTGCTAGAGGTCGGCCCTTGCGATGAAGGGGTAGAGGGGAGAAAGGTCGTCACTTTGGAACTAGTGGTCGTTGGAGTGGTGGCTGGAGGATAGAGAATTGGGCCTTAAAAGGGCTGTTGATGGTGGCTGATCATGTTTTCTAGTGTCAGGGTCAGGCAAAATGACCATTTTACGGCCTTTTCCGACTGTACCATGTTGGAGCCCGACCATGGATCTCTAGAGGACTCAATAACCATCTATTTGATACCAAGAATACCTCATTTACTAATTAGACAAGAGAGAAATCCTAATTTTACCGACTGAAGGTTGGGGATCGGTCTAAGGATGGGATTTTCAAATTTTGATTACAAATTCGATATATCCATGAGGAGTTAATGCATTTAACTCCATAGGGATGACACTAGCTCAATTCCTAGCTGATCTCTCCAATTTGTAGCACTCAATATGATAAAAACTCGAGCTAATTAGAGTCACATAATGAAGCACTACAGTAGAAAATGTCGGTCGGGGCGTAGTGGCTTGAGGTGAGTTGGGTTGACACGAGTCGGTCCTATCGAACCCTACTTCCCTTCTTGTTTTATTCCTATTTTTGAACTTTTAAATTACCATTTTTCCCTTTTTGGGTCCTTTTGGTAATAAATTTCTAAATCCCCACTCTCTTCGAGCGAAAACTAGATTTCCCAAAACCATAATTTTCGTGCCTGGTAACCCGATCCCAAATATGATTGGATGCCTAGTTCCAACCTTGGGTTTTCCATCATTGGGTTATGATCCAAATTTGAATTTTCAAATCCCGACTTGGGTTTCATTCCTGGCTCGAGGTCTCATTCCTAATTTTCACTTTTGTCTTTGAATGGAGATTACATTGTCGATTTTCGATCCCATCCTGAGTCTAGAATTTCGTTCCTGCTTTGGTTCATGTATTAACTTTGGGATCTCATTTCTTAGCTTAGTGTTTTATTCATTGTACGAGATTCTATTCTCAGTTAAAACTCATTTTCTAGTCCACTTGGGCTTAACCTAGGTTTCGGATGTTCGGATTTTACAACTACTCCTCTCCTTTTAGGAGTTTTATCCTCAAAACTTGATCGTTTTATGAAGATTCTCACCTCTTATCTAACTTAGTGTTTTCATTTCATCAATTTCATACATTTTTTAATACCACCGGGTATTCTTACAACCTTCCATTCTCATTAATATATAAACCTCTAACTTGTCTCATCTTTTTATTGTACTTAACCCCATCATTTATCTCCGCTTAGGGAAACATTTCTTCTTCTTTACTTTCTTTTTTTCTTTTTTTGCCTATTCCTTTGGGAAAATATTCAATTCCCTATAAGGCTCCTTCTAGTGTCGTTATTATTTGAGGTTCCTACAAATCAACTTAGATTGCATATCACTCTCTTAGTTACCCGTGTACTCTCTTGTTCCTTATATTCAGATATCCATAGATATCTCGGGATAATACTAATATCTTGGGTAATTGTGTAACCTTACAACTAATATTTTGTACTTAACCATTATAGATGGTCTCTCATTTTATTCTTCCCTTAAGGTCTAATCCATCACATGAATTATAATTACTCGTAACTTGCCTCAAGTTAGAGAATGTTTCCCTTATCTCCTTTTGCTATAACCGTCTTATCAAGGTCTAGCAATACAACCCTCTTCTAGTTTATTTATTTATTTCTTTTTCCAACATGAAATTCTTTGAAGTAGCTTTCATTGTAATCACCCGGTTATGGTGGTTCCTTCCTTATAACAAATAGTGATTTTTCCTTCGGTTTCCTAAATCTTACAGTCCTAATCGCCATGAAATCTC
Organism: Trapa incisa; assembly: GCA_030064435.1. Lineage (NCBI taxonomy): Eukaryota > Viridiplantae > Streptophyta > Magnoliopsida > Myrtales > Lythraceae > Trapa > Trapa incisa. The sequence continues at coordinate 10,876,985 of CM057773.1, forward strand.
ACTCAGGCATTGTCTCACTAGTATTCTTATCTACCAGCCTTCATTATTGAGACACTCCTCAGGACTTTTTGGTATTTATCTTCAGGTGGAGCCTTTCATTTGACTCATCATTTGTAGATGTCTCACTCTCACAAGAACAAAATTTAAAAACTTTTGAGGTCTGTGTCTTAGTATTTCCCTTCTTATCATGCCCCATCTATCTATGTGGGGTTCCATGCCTTTTTTTGTTTCCTTAAATCTTTTACGTCAATGCCACCTGAGGTATCTACCCCTTTTTTTATGCACTTTGAGGATTATGGAACATTTTCCTTTCTCCTTCAGTGAACTTTGTCAGGAAGTTTCTCTGTGACCTTTCTCCTTTAGGATTATGGGCCACAGTCCATTCTTGTGACCTTAGTCTATGCTTGTTACTTCTGAACTTTTTTTTGATGCAATGACATATTTCATATGTATGCCTTTCGGAAAACATCTCATTATCATACCCTCGTTACCACTGGTATACAAGTGTATGTTTTTTTTTTCATTGTTACTTGACTTGTTCTTGGAACCTTAAGGTAATTAGATCTTAATTTCCTTACTTTATTCCATCATACCATGGAATGTTTTAATGACTTCTAGGCATTTTGTAACATCGTGTTTTTAGTAACCAGAAAAAAAAACATACTAACACTAATGCACCGGATCCCATTAGAACTTCAAAGTTAAACGTGCTTGGGTGAGAGTAATGTTAGGATGGATGACCTCCTGGGAAATATTTATGTTGCACCCCCTCTCAATAGTTGTCAAATCATATTTTTTTTAGTAACCTAAAATTAAAAACATAATAGCACTAATGCACTGGATCACATTAGAATTCCAAAGTTAAGCTGTGAAGTATTCATGAAATAAATAAATACATAGTAACTTCTTTTAGGTGAAAATAATTATGTTTTTTTAATTAGTATTAATCCTATGCCCGTAAATACCCATAAATTAATACCCACATTTAATTATTGGAATTAATACCCATAATTTAATACTTACATTTAATTATTTGAAATTAATACTAATAAATACCCATTAATTTCCCAATTTAATGAGAATAATGACAATATTAATATCGTAGTAATAAATCTTCCCCATTTAATACACAATTTTACACCTATATAAAGAGCTTATCCCCATTCATCCTTCTCACACCTGAACACTCCTCTCTCTCTCTCTCTCTACTATTCCATTTCCCAATGCAGCTCGAACATAGCTTTGACATAGGAATTTTTCTTTAACCTCAGAAGGAGAGGTTGGGCTCTTTAGATTCTGTGGGAATTCAGCTATCTGATAACAACCTCTATTCGATCCGAGGATCGCCACTGACATAATCAAATAGTGAAGTAGCTCTGGCAAACCAAAGCTGCCCTATTTCGGCTTAGCTAAAATTGGTCAAATTCAGCCCTTTTCTAGCCAAACCAAGTTCTTTCAACATCCCCACAACCCTCATATGACCTCAACGATGCTAAAAAGTCAATAGTAGGAATTCTTGATCCTAGAAGATACTTTAGGAAGAGAGCTACCTTTTCCAATAGAAAGCTCAGACTGTCGCACCTCCGACGGGACAAATGTGGTCGGAACACCAGCAAGAGAAAGCTTGCGTCAACTTGGAAAACCAAATATGGACGAACACGTCACGGTTATTGGGTGTGAGGGACTTTTAACATCATATTAGGTTGGGGTGATGAGCAAATTAAGCTAAAAACTACTTACTGGTCGTGAGTGGGATTTTATATCATACCCGGTTGGGGATGATAAATACCCACTATTTAATGGTATTTTAAACATTACAACTTAGAGTAGTGATGTGAAAATCACGCGGAAAAACTACATACTGGTTGTATGTAAATCATACCCGATTAGTATGATGAAACTTTCTCGAAGGTTGTGGAAAACTTGTTCATCGGATTAAGCGGAGATGTCCTTATACCCGATTGGTATGATGGACAGTTGAAAACATATTTTGTCGGAAATGCTCTCCCTTGACCGTGTGCCATTGCTTAAATGATTTGGGAGATCTTCTTGACGGGAGCTCGAATAGCTCTTATAGGCCCGGGACCTTGGTTTTGAAACTTGGGGCCTAATATGCAAGATTTTAAAAATCTCAAATAGTGGGCCATAGGCCAATTGGCATGAGTAGGAGCTCATAAACAAATAGAGATATATGCCATAAAACTTTAAGGAAATGAATTGTTTGGCCATGGTACCAAGACAGGACCGACATATTTAGTCAACTAGTGGCAGTGCAACATGATAGGTCTCCGGACTAGTAAAGACAAACAACTGCATGTTGAGTTGATGGTCGGAGCCATTGGACTAGTGACACCACATATTATAAGGCATGAGATGAAAATATTGATTGTGCATGCACTGTGTGTATGGGACAAGACTCCCAAGAGGGGTAGTTGTGTGTATAAGGGCAGTTCATCGGACCGGGTGACCTTGCAAAGCTCAGAGTAGCTTCAAGCGCACGATACCGGGGTGGAGATGGGATGAGATCTCTGTTCTCATATGGATATGAAGAAATGATTTTGGGATTGAGGGTCGGATCTCGTGTACATCCACTCATTCTTAGGGTAGAAGTGGACGTGCTTCTATATAGGTAGCCGGTAAAGTCGCTCCGATGCCACAAGTGGGTTCAGTGGACGGGCTGGCCTGCGATTGTGTGTTTTTGACCTTCATGATGAAGGATGTGTGTTGGGTGATGACACATCGTGATTAATAAGAAATGGTGATAAAACTGAGATTTTTAAAGTGGAGAAAATCTAAAGGAAATTAAGGAGTTTGGCACACTCCAACTTGAAAATGTCACCCTCGGTAGGGTAAATGTTTTAAAAACCATTATTTTAGGAAATAATATTCTTAAAGGAGATAAGGAGTTTGGCACACTTTGATTAAAGTTTTTTTCTTTATGAAAACTCATTCCCAACACCCGCTCACTGAGTTGTAGAACTCACCCCCTCCCTTTTACCCCTTTTAGGTAACCAAGGGAAACCGACCTTAAGATCTGTCGGTAGTTGAACCTTAAGATAGGTATGTAAGTTTAATATATTCAATTTTGATTAATGTTATTTTAGGAAAGGTACAAGTGAAAAGAATGCCTTAGTCCTCGTGGTTTAGAGAAGGGGAATACCCTTAATAAACCGGGAGAGTGGTGGGTTGTTCACAGGGATCCAACTAAACCGGGTCGGGGCGTGACAACTTTAGGTTTAAAGAACGCCTTACTCTTCTTAGGTTTAAAAGAGGGGAAAACCCTTAATAAACCGAGAAGAGTGGCAGGTTGCTCACGGGGATCCGACCAAACCAGGTTGGGGCGTGACACGCTTGGCCCATTACACTAGATCTGTAGCCATCATATTATAGTAACTTTAATATTCCACCTTTAACTTTGGTTAACCATACTCATGTCTTGGTTGGTTATTTCTGGACATCATTCAAGATCTTACTCCAAAGTGGGAATTTCCTCACTCACTTTCTTAATGTCTCAGAAATCCACTCCAAAGTGAGATTTACTGTTCATTCACATCCCATATCCTTTGGGAAATTTATCCTTTACTTTCTTTTTGCCTTTTGGTGACTCTCTTGTTATAGTTTAACATAAGGACATTTCTCACTATTTCTGTACTCCTCTTCGGTACATTTTCTGAGTTATTTTACTTGGCGACTTGTGCTACTTTATAACCACTTAACCCATCCATTAAAACTTACCTAATCCCCATCAACTCGAAATGTTCATTAATGTAGAAAATGGATAACGCCGGCGAAGCTAAAACCACTCCATTCAGGCCGTTTCAGGGCGAGGAGAAGCTCGACCAAAATGGAAAGTTGTCATGCACCGACCCAGTTTGGTCGGATCCCCATGATCAACCTACCACTCTCCCAATTTACTAAGGGTTGCCCCTTGTTTATAAACTGTGAGCAGTAAGGCGTCCTTTAAACCTGCATCTTTCCTAGAATAACATAAATAAAAACTACAAGTGTGTTAGCTGGTGATATTTGGGGTAAGATTTTTGGGTTTACCTAAAAGGGATATAAGGGAAGGGGTGAGTACAACGACTTAGTGAATGGGTTTTCAAAATTTAACTTTTAGGAAAAATGTTTGATTTGGAGTGTGTCAGACTCCTTATTTTCTTTTAAAAACCTTTCATTCTCAATTTTGGTTTTATAACCATTTCTTATTACCACGGTGTGTCATCACCCAACACACATCCTTCATTATGAAGGTAAAACACACAATCGCAGGTCAACCCATCCACTGAATGTAGTTGTGGCGTTGGAGCGACTTTACCGGCCACCTAGATAGAAGTATGTCCACTTCTACCCTGAGAATGAGTGGATGTTTGTGACATCCGACCCTCAATCCCATAACAAATCTCCATGTCTGTATGAGGATAGAGACGTCATCCTATCCCCACCTTAGTCTCATGCGCTTGAAGCTACTCCAAGCTTCGCAAGACATCTGGTACGACTAACTGGCCTTATATCCACTAAGTCGTCCAAAGCCTTAGGACGCATCACTACCCCTCTTGGGCATCTTGAAGGTCCCGTAACACAGTGCATGGACAATGAATAGTTTTTCACATAATGCCATATAATCTATGGTGCCACTGGTCCAACAGCCCTGACCCTCAACTCAACCTGCAACTATTTTTCTTGATTAGTCCGGAGACCTATCATGTCGTATTGCCGCTAGTTGATTGAGTATGTCGGTCCTGTCTTGATACCATGGCCAAACAACTTATTTACTTAAGTTTTAATGGCATATTAATCATGTTTGTTTATGAGCTTTTGCTCGTGCCAACTTGCCTAGGGCCCACTGTTCAAGATTTTCAAAATCGGGCATATTATTCCCCAAGTTCCAAAACCAAGGCCTCCAGCCTAACAGAGCTATTCGAGCTCTTGTCAAGAAGGTCTTCCAAAATGTTTAAGCAGTGGAACACAGTAAGGAGAGAGCACTTCCGACAAAATATACTTTTCAACTGTCCATCATACCAATCAAGTATGAGGACATCTCCGCTCATAACCAATGAATGGGTTTTCCACTTCCTTCGAGGAAATTTCATCATACCAACTGGGTATGATCTACTTACAATCGATAAATAGTTTTTTCGCATGATTTCCACATCACTACTCTCAGGTGTAATGATTAAAATACCACTTAGTAGTAGGTTTTCATTTTCAAGGTGATTATCATCCCAACTGAGTATGATATTAAATTCCCACTCACCCGTTAGTGCAGTGAATTCCTCTCGACCGGTTCTTTGTATTCATGCGAGCTTGTCCTTGCTGGAGTTCTCGGTATTTTGTGTTCCTACACGATATGAACATCCTTGTTCATTATTCCTCGGCTTAATAGCCTTCATTCATTCCAAATGAATGAGAAAACCAAACTTTTCATTTATTTGCAATTAGGTCCCTAAAGTTATTTTTCTTTAACTTTAAGTCCCTAATATTGGTTTTTCCTCAAATTGAGTCCTATAACTTTTAAAATTCACCTTGGGACCTCAAATTATTCAATTTCACAAAAAGGTTCAATTTCCCAATTTTTCAATTTGGTCCCCCAACTTTTCCAAAATTATCATTTCACCCCTACTTTACAAAAATGGTAAGTTTTGCCCAAAAAATTCCAAAATTGCCCAATTGGTCCTCAATTTTATGAAATTGCACTTTAGTCCTTTGAATTTTTGAAATTCTAAAATTTCCCCCAATTTCAACCTTCTAACTCAACCGAATTTGATTTCATCAAATTGACCGATCAAATCAGTTTAATTGTTGAAATTGAAGTTAGATTAGAGTTTCTACACCTTCATATGATTCAATTGCACTTATAATCGCACGATTTGGTGTCAGAATGAGCTCAAACGGAGCTTCACTGGAAAACTGTACCTAGAGAGAGAAAGCTTCTAAAGCTTACCGTTTGGGGCGTGGCAGTCCAAGCTTTCAATCTAGGCAAGTAGCTCTTGTCTTGAGGTTTCTCCTAGGATCAAGAATTGCATCAATTGATGGTGAATTGAGTGAGAATTTTTTCATCGAAGTTCTGTCGATTCTCTATAGCACTGGTGGGAAATTACAAAGGCGAGCCAAATTGGCTTACCTTTCTACTCTAAATCAATTGTAGGAGGGTTGTGGATATTTTAGGAGGGTTTGGTTTGGCCCGAGGGGGCTTGAATTGACTATTTTTAGTTCAGCCAAAATAGGGCAGCTTCAGTCCACCGGAGCTGCTTCATTGTTTTATCATGTCGGCGTCTCTCCAACGACCCTTGGAGCAAATGGAGACTATTATCAAGTAGCTGACTTCTCCCCAGTTCTAAAGAACTTGACCACCCCTTCTTTGGCTCAGAAAAGACCCTATATCAGAGCTCTAGTTTAAGCTTCGCTAGAAATTGGAGCAGTTGAGAGAGAATGGAGTTTTCAGGTATGGAGAGGATGAATGAGGAGGGGCTCTTTATACAGGAAGCTCGGGGACTTCTTAACCGTCTGATTGGTGCCTTAATGGTGGTTATTTATTGCTTGAAACTCAATGACTATGTGCCACTGCTTAAACATTTTGGGAGACCTTCTCGATGGAATTTTTGGGATGAAATTTTCCATTTTTGTAAAATAGGGGCAACATGGTAATTTTGGAAATGTTGGGGACCAAATTGGGAATTTGGGAAACTTGAACCCCTTTTTGTAATTTTGAATAAATTGAGGTTCTAAAGTAAAATTTTGAAGTTTCGAGACTCAATTTGGTTAAAATTGGCATTAGGGACCTAAAGTTAAAGAAAAAGAACTCGTGGACCTAATCACAAATCATTGAAAGGTTTTGGTATTTCATTTATTTGTGATGAATGGAGGCTGTTAGGCCAAAGGATAATGAACAAGGATGTTCATATCGTGTAGGAACACAAAGTATTGGGAATGCCAACCATGACAATCTTGCCTAGAGAAAAAAAGCCAGTTGAGAGGATTTCACTACATTCACAAGTGAGTGGGAATTTTCACATCATACCCGATTGTGATGATGAGGACCTCGGTAATGAAAACCTACTACAATGTGGGATTTTAACATCACACCCGGATGGGGTGATGTGAGAAAAACACAAAAAAAAACTACTTACCAGTTGTAAATTGATCGTACTGGTTGGTAAGACGAACTTCTTGGAAGGAAGTAGAAAACCCGTTCATCGGTTATCAGCGGAGAAGTCCTCACACCCTATTGGTGTGATGGACAGATGAAAAGATTATTTTGTCAGAAGTGCTCTCCCCTGATTGTGTGCCACTGCTTAAACTTTTTGGGAGACCTTCTTGATGGGAGCTCAAATAGCTCAAATAAGTAGGAGGCCTCGGTTTTTGAACTTGGGGGCTAATATGCTCGATTTTGAAAATCTCGTACAGTGGGCCCAAGGCAAGTTGGCATGAGTAGGAGCTCATAAAAAACATGAGTTTAAGCCATGAAAACTTTAATGAATGTTATGTTTGGACATGGTACCAAGATAGGACTGACATAATCGACGAACTAGTGCCAGTGCGACAAGACAGATCGACGGACCAGTCGAGACAAACAGTTGTAGGTCGAGTTGAGGGTCAGGACCGTTGGTCCAGTGGCACCAAAGATTAAATGGCTTATGAGGAAAACTATTGTAATGGGCATGCACTGAGGATCAGGACCATCAAGATGCCCAAGAGGGGTAGTGATGCATCCTAGGGGCTACTGGACGACATGGTGAAGATAAGGGCAATTTGTCGTGCCAATAGTCAGGGAAGCTCGACGTAGCTTCATGCGCTTGAGACTAGGGTGGGGTTAGGATGAGGTCTCTTTCCTCATATGGACATGAAGTTTCTTTTTGGGATTGAGGGTCGGATGTCATGTACATCTACTCATTCTCAGGCTAGAAGTGAATGGGCTTCTATCTATGTGGCCGGAAAAGTCATTCCGACGCCACAAGTGGGTGCAGTGAACAGGCTGCCCTGCGAATGTGTGATCCCTTCATGATGAAGGGCGTGTGTTGATTGTTAAACACACTTACTGTGGTTAATGAGGAATAATGGTTTTGGAAACCGAGAAATTGAGAAAATGGTTTTAAGAAAATAAGGTGTCCGACAAACTCCAATTCAAACTATTTCTCTCCCCACTGCTCCATTTTCTGGTGAAGCTCAAACCAGAGCTCCGACTTGGGCATTTTTCTAAGCCAAAGAAGGCAAAGTTGGGTTCATTAGATTTGGGGAGAAGCTAGCTACCCAACGATAGTCTCCATTTGCTCCGAGGATCGCCGGAGAAACGCTGGCGTGATAGAACAGTGAAGAAGCTCCGGCGGACAATAGCTGCCCTATTTTGACCGAGTAGAAAATGGCCAATTCGAGTCCTTCTCAGGCCAAACCAAGCCCTCTCAACACTTACTCAGCCCTCATACAACTAAATTAGAGCAGAAAGGTAAGCCAATTTGGCCCCTCTATAAATTTTGATTGGTGCTAGAGAGTGAACCGGAAGATCTTTAATGACAAAATTCTCCATCAATTTGACATGAAATGATGCAATTCTTGATCCTAGGAGGAACCTTGTGACAAGAGCTACCTGCTCAGATCGAAAGCTCGGACCGCCGCATCTTCGACGGTAAGCTTTCGAAGAATTCTCTCTCTACGTCCACTTTTTTGGCGAAGCTCCATTTGAGCTAATTCTAATGTCAATACCCGGTTTGTATGATGACCTTCCTGTAAAGAAGTAGAAAACTTGCTTATCGGTTATAAGCAGAGATGTCCTCACACACGGTTGGTGTGATGGATAGATAAAAAGAATATTTTGTCGGAAGTGCTCTCCCCTTACTGTGTCCCACTACTTAAACTTTTTCGTATACCTTTTTAATGGGAGCTCGAATAACTCAAATAGGTCGGAGGCCTCGATTTTGGAACTTGGGGGCTAAAATGCCTGATTTTGAAAATCTCGTATAGTGGGCCTAATGCCAGTTGGCATGAGTAGGAGCTCATAAACAAACATGAGTTTAAGCCATGAAAACTTTAATTGAATGACATGTTTGGCCATGGTACCAAGACAGGATCGACATACTCGATGGTCTTTTGGCAGTGCGACATGACAGGTCAATGAATCAGCCAAGACAAACAGCTGCAGGTTAAGTTGAGGGTCGGAGCCGTTGGACTAGTGACACCAAAGATTAAATGGCTTTTGAGGAAAACTATTGTTTTGTGCATGCACTTAGGTACATGACCTTCAGGATGCCCAAGAGGGGTAGTGCTGTGTCCTAGCAGCTACTAGACGACATGGTGGAGATAAGGGCAGTTTGTCGTACCAACAGTTAAAGAAGCTCGACGTAGCTTCATGTGCATGAGACCAGGGTGGGTCAGGATGAGGTCTCTATCCTCATACGGACACAGAGTTTTCTTTACGAGAGTGAGGGTTGGATGTTGGGTACATCTACTCATTCTCAAGGTAGAAGTGGAAGGGCTTCTATCAAGGTGGCTGGTAAAGTCGCTCTGACGCCACAAGTGGGTGTAGTGGACGTGCTGCCCTGTGAATGTATGTTCCCTTCATGATGAAGGACATGTGTTGGTTGATAAACACACAATTTGTGGTTAATAATGAGATATGGCTATGAAATCCGCGATTTTGAGGATGAAATATTTTGAAAGAAAATAAGGAGTCTAGCACACTCCAATTCAAACTATTTTCTAAAAGTCAAATTTTAAAACACCCATTCATTAAGTCGTTGAACTCACCCCTCCCTTATACCCATTTTCAGGTAACCAAGGGAAAGCCTACCCAAAGACCTCAAGCTAACCAAACCTGTAATATAGTTACGTTAAGTTTAAATTTATTGTAGTTTTGATTAATGTTACTCCTCTCTGTTTAAAAGAAGGGGAAAACCCTTAATAAACCGAGAGAGTGGCAGGTTGATCACGAGAATCTGACCAAACCAAGTCGGGACGTGACAACTTGAGTGGTATCAGAGCATGTTTCCTCGAATACATGATCAAGACTAGAAAATATTGTAAACTAATAGGAATGATTTTAAATTTTCAGAATGGCTCCCAAGAAAGGAACCAAGAGTAAAGTCGTAGTCTCCAACACTACCCAACCACCCCTACCTATGGAAACTCCTAGAGGAGCCCAGCAACCCCTCCTAGACTTTGTTCAGCACACCAGAGGTTGTATGAGGAGTTCACCCATGTGTTTGGGCAACCTAACCTCATCCTAGAGGCAGGCACCAATTCTCGTGTTGAACCAAAAGAAGTACAATCCCATCCTCCTCCTATTAGCCATTCCCCTCTAGCAAACATGCCCAAAAATCTCAAGACTCTCCATCAACTAGGTGTAAGCCCTTCCCCGGAGAGAAAGATGCGGGTGCTGCCATGGATTGGCTAGAAAATGTTAAGAAGCTAATGGGAATCGTCAGGATACCACCAGAGAACATGGTGATCCTAATAGAATTTTTCCTGGAGGAAAGTGCCAAATGGTGGTGGGAGAATGTCCGAAACTTATATATCTCCACCTCACCTATGAACAGTTTGAGGAGAGGTACTCAGAGGAGTACTTGACACCTCATTTATTTAATAAGAAGAAGCAGGAGTTCATCAAACTTCAGCAAGGGCTTAACTCCATATCGGGATATGAAACAAGATTCAACGAGTTAAGACCCTTTGCTCCCAACCTAGTTGGGCCGGTAGACATATACCGAAGGTTCGTGGACGGTCTCAATATGGACATACGAGACCGTATGGGAGTATTAGGATGCCCCACGGACCTGGCAGTGGTAATTAGTATGGCTTATGAGTGTGAGCGACTAGTGCAGACTCAACGCCATCGGATGGAGCAAATGACCCGGAAGGAGGATAAGGGTCAAAACCGTCATGGAGGACGGAAGGAGCATAATGGTCCAAAATAGGGAAATAGAATGGTATTTAAAAGAAGAAAGGACATGCCACTACCTCCCTAGAGAGTAATCCCCACCTTGCCCCAAGGAAACCCTCGTTGTCTATGGTGTCAAAGGAATCACGAGTGAGCATGCTTGACCTGCTTTGCATGCGAACAAGTGGGGCACTTTGCAAAGGAATGCCTTACTCTCAGAGAACAAGCAGAGGAATACCCTTGTATCACCTCAAGGGAACCCCAGGAACCCCATATCAAACGCTACAGCATAAGTACCAGTTAGGGTATACAACCTCACCCAGGAAGAGGCTAGAAAAAGCACTATAGCGGGTACATCCCAGAACCTTCCCAACTAGTTCAAGAGAATCTTGTAATTGAAATTTTTATTCAATAATGAAAAGCCTTTCCTCTAAAATATACGTTTCTCCAAATTAGGGTATGTGCATGGGGACAACAAGTCTATGCCCTCTTCGACTCTAGAGTTGAGAGATCTTTCATCAAGGAAGACTTGATTCCAAGTGTACCCCTAGAACTTACTCAACTAGAACAAACTCTTAAAATCGTCACACCCTTAGGAGAAGGGTTAAATAGGAATAAGCAATTAAAAGGATGTGAGATAAAGATTGGAGGAATCAACCTTGAAGCAGATTTGATTCCATTACCCCTAAAGGAGGTAGAAGTAATCTTGGGGATGGATTGTGGAAAGAAAACAGTGACCTTCCACACTCCCAAGACAAGCAGACTAAAGTTCCAAGGAGACTGAAGGAGAGGTGAAGTGCAGATGGTGTCCCATATGAAAGCCTAGAAAATGATATAGAAAGGTTGTACGACTTTCCTAGCCATGTCATCACCGAAGAGTCTAAAGAAAAGAGAATTGAAGACATTCTGGTGGTTAAACATTACCCAAAAGTATTTCCAAAATAACTACTCGGGCTACCTCCAAGTTGGCAAGTGGAGTTTACGATAGAGATTATCCTAGGAACCAACCCCATATCCCAAGCCCCCTATCGTATGGCTCCAGTAGAACTAAAGGAATTGAAAGAACAACTAGACGAACTATTAGAGAAGGATTTCATACGTCCTATTAAGTCTTCATGGGGTGCACACATCCTATTCATAAAAAAAGGATGGAAGTATTAGACTGTGCATAGACTATAGGAAATTGAACCAGGTCACCAACAAGAACAGATACCCACTTCCGCGGATTGATGAGCTATTCAATCAATTAAAAGGAGCGGCTTACTTCTCCAAAATAGACCTTCAGTCAGGCTACCATCAACTTAGAATCCGAGAGGACATTCCCAAGATGGCATTCCGATCGCAATATGGACATTACGAGTTCAGAGTGATGCCATTCGGATTAACAAATGCCCATGCAACCTTCATGGATTTGATGAACCGTGTGTTCCAACCACACTTGGATAGGTTCATAATAGTGTTCATAGATGACATTCATATATACTCACAAACCAGGTTGTAGTATGAAGAACATTTGGAAATCACCTTGGAGATATTGAAGGAAAATCACTTATATGCAAAATTCTCCAAGTGTGAGTTCTGGCCGTAGGATTTAGGATTTTTTGGACATATAGTGTTCAAGGATGGTGTTAAGGTAGACTCAGCAAAAGTGGAAGCCATATCTAACCAAAAGGCACCCAAGAATCCTTCAAAGATACGAAGTTTCTTAGGTCTGGCAAGATACTACAGACAGTTTGTGTAAGATTTCTCTAAGATAGCAGCTCCTCTGACTCGACTCACCAGGAAAGGAGTTGAGTATAAGTGGAATGAAAGCAGCGAGAAGTCTTTCTTGTAGTTGAAGACTCGGTTGACAACTGCACCAGTACTCTCCCTTCCTGACCCTAGTGCGAGATAGTACACCATCTATAGTGATGCATATGGACAAGGACTCAGATGTGTATTAATGAAACAAGGGAAGGTTATCGCTTATGCCTCACGACAGCTTAAGGTACATGAAAGGAACTACCCAACCCATTATTTAGAATTAGTCATGATAGTGTTTGCCTTAAAGATTTGGCGACACTACCTTTATGGGATTAAGTGTAGGATATACACCGATCGCAAGAGTCTTAAGTACTTCCTAACTCAAAAGGAGTTAAATCCTCGTAAGAGGAGATGGCTGGAATTGGTGAAGGACTATGACCTTGTGATTAAGTCACAAATATCAAACCGAGGTGGCACAAGTAAAGATATGTTACATACCCTTGTTGTAACAATTGGGAAGGATGAAGGTGGACTTGAAGATGGACAAGCAAGAAAGATGCTTGGTGGCTAACGTGGTGGTGAGGCCCAGTCTAATTGAGCAGATTAAGGCTCAATAGAAAGTATATAAGGAACTTCAATCTTATTTGTATTTGGTTAACAGAGAAACAAAATCGGACTACGATCTATGAGGTGATGGAGTGCTGACCTATAAGGGTAGGGTATGTGTGCCTCAAGATAAGGAGTTGAAGAGGTTAATTTTGGAAGAGGCACATGATTCGGTGTATGCAATGCATCCGGGTAGTACAAAGATGTACCGCACCCTCAAACAAGGATATCATTGGAAAGGAATTAAGAGGAAGATTGTAGAATATGTAGCCCGATGCTGGCCCTGTCAGCAGATTGAAGTCGAGCATCAGAAACCATCAAGACTTTTGCAACCCTTACCGATCCCAAAATGAAAATGGGAACACATCACTATGGATTTTGTCACGGGATTACCTGTGACAAGAAAAGGGAGCTGAAATTTGGGTCATAGTGGACCGATTAACCAAGTCCACCCATTTTCTACCAATAAGAGTGATGAATTTAGTTGAACAACTGGCTGTCCTATATATGAGGGAGATAGTAAGACTTAATGGTGTCCCAGTGAGTATAGTATAAGATAGAGACCCTAGACTCACTTCAAGGTTTTGGCGAAGCTACCTTGGAAGATATGATGAAGGCATGCATATTCACTACGGATAAAATTTGGGAAGAATACTTGTGCTTGGTGGAATTTTCTTACATTAATAGCCATCAGACCAATATTCAGATGGCTCCTTATGAAGCCCTTTATGGACGACTAGGTTGTACCCCTCTATTTTGGGAAGAAGTGGGGGAAAGGAAGCTAGAAAGGGTAGAGTTAATCAAGGATGCCACAGAGAAAATAAAATTAACAAGGAGGTGCCTAAAGACCGCTCAGGACAAGCAAAAGAGTTATGCGGATCATCAAAGGAAAGATTTGGAGTTTACGTGGCATATCAAGTGTTTCTCAAGGTATCCTCATGGAGGATAATACTTAGGTTTCAACAATGGGGAAAGTTGAAACCGAGGTATATCGGTCCATATCCCATCGTTTAAAGGATAGGACCGGTGGCCTATAAATTGGAACTACCTCCAAACTTGAAGAAAATACACGATGTATTACATATCTCTATGCTTTGGAAGTACCAGCATAATCCTAGCCATGTATTGGACTGACCTCCACCAGAGCTAGAAGATAAATTGACCTATCAAATAGAACCAGTATGAATCATCAACCGAAGGGATAAGAACTTAAGGAATAAGAGAATTCCAACGGTCAAAGTTCTGTGGCAAGACGGATTCGTGCAAGAAGAAACATGGGAAACAGAAAGTGTAATGAGGGAAGGTTATCCTCAAATATTTTACATGTAAACTATTTTGGGGACAAAACTCCTAAAAGGTGGGGAGAGTTGTAAACCCCGTCCTTTGATAATAAGAAAACTGGGAAAAGAACCGTTCATTTCCAAAGAGAAAACTAAGTCGGATTATGAATCGAAACCAATAGAGAAATGAAAAACCAAGAAATTTATGGATCTCGAATGACCTAAAGAAGTCACAAAAGTCATGATAAAGTACTTTAGGGTGAACTGGAGGTGAAAACCAAACCGGTTCAGGTGAACTAGACCTGAACCAGATTGAACCAGTTTGAACCACTATTGAATTAATTTCTAAATTAATTTTTCTAGGTGGCTTAGAAAATTCAAATTGGAGAATTAAGGCCACCATTTGATAGATAATGAATTTAGATCAATTTACTAATTTTTAATTTTGAAAAACCCGATCGGATCGAACCTAAACTGACCGGTTTAAGCATTGAACTCGATTCAGACAGGTCTGGTCCAGTTCGGAACAGTATCGTCTTCTTCCTTCAGATGACAACACTGTTTACTTATCGAAAAATTGAGCAATGCCAATTAAGATGAAAAGTCTCAGTCTAGGGAGTTTTAGGAAATGAATGACCTCCATTAAAGCGTCAATCGGACGGTCAAGAAGTCTCTGAGCTTCTAATATAAAGACCCTCTCCTCATTCATCCTCCTCATACTAAAAAACTCCACTCTCTCCCCACTGCTCCATTTTCCAGTGAAGCTCGAATTAGAGCTCTGACTTGGGTATTTTTCTAAGCCAAAGAAGGCGAGGTTGGGTTCATTAGATTCGGGGAGAAGTCAACTACCTAACAGTAGTCTCCATTTGCTTTGAGGGTAACTGGAGAAATGTTGGCGTGATAGAACAGTGAAGCAACTCTTGTGGACCGAATCTGCCTTATTTTGGCCAAGCTAAAAATAGCCAATTCGAGCCCTTCTTAGGCCAAACCAAGCTCTCCCAACACTTCCTCAGCCCTCATACGATTGAATTAGAGTGAAAATGTAAGTCAATTTGGCTCCCCTTTGTGAATTCCGATCAGTGCTAGAGAGAGAACCGACAGATCTTTACTGACCAAATTCTCCATCAATTTGACATACATTGATGCAATTCTTGATTCTAGGAGTAACCTCAGGACAAGAGCTACCTGCCTAGATTGAAAGCTCGGACCGTCGTGCCTCCGACGGTAAGCTTTCGAAGCTTTGTCTCTCTATGTCCAATTTTTCGTCGAAGCTCCGCTTGAGCTCATTCTGGCATCAATTCATGCGATTCAAAATGCAATTGAATTGTGTGAAGGTGTAGTAACTCAAATCTACCTTCAATTTCAACAATTAACTTTGATTGATCGGTCAATTTGATGAAATCAAATCCGATCAGGTTGAAATTGGGGGAAATTTTTTTGAAAATTTGGGGATTTCAATAATTCGAGGAACTAAAGTGCAATTTCCTATAAGCATGGAAAAGGTGTTGGAGGACCAATTGGTTAATTTTGGAATTATTGTGGTTAATTTTACCATTTTTGTAAAGTAGGGGAAAATGGTAATTTTGGAAAATTTGTGGACCAAATTGTGAATTTGGTAAACTCGAACCCCTTTTTGTGATTTTGAATAAATTGAGGCCCCAAGGTGAATATTAGAAGTTTTGGGATTCAATTTGGGGGAAAATTAGCATTAAGAACCTAAAGTTAAAGAAAAAGAATTTTAGGGAACTAATTGCAATTAATTGAAAAGTTTGAGTATTTAATCCATTCATGATGAATGAAGGCTATTAGGCCAAGGGATAATGAACAAGGATGTTCATATCGTGTAGGAACACGAAGTATTGGGAACACCAACAAGGACAAGCTTCCGTGAAGACAAAGAACTGGTTAAGAGGAAATTAGTGCGTTATCGGGTGAGTGAAATTTTTTATATCATACCCAGTTGGGATGATAAGTACCTCGAAAATGAAAACCCACTACTAAGTGGAATTTTAAACATCATACCTGAATGGAGTGATATGGAAATTACACGGAAAAACTATTTGCCGGTTGTAAGTAGATCATACCTAGGTGGTATGATGACCTTCCTAGAAGGAAGTAGAAAATCTGTTTATCAGTTATAAGCGGATATGTCCTCACACCCGATTGGTGTGATGGACAGATGAAAAGAATATTTTGTCAGAAGTGCTCTGCCTGACTGTGTCCCACTGCTTAAAATTTTTGGGAGTCCTTAACGAGAGCTCGAATAGCTCAGATAGGCCGGAGGCCTCGGTTTTGGAACTTGGGGGCTAAAATGCCCGATTTTGAAAATCTCATATAGTAGGCCCAATGCCAGTTGGCATGAGCAAGAGCTCATAAACAAACATGAGTTTAAGCATTGAAAACTTTAAATGAATGATATGTTTGGCCATGGTACCAAGATAGGACGGACATACTCGATGGACTGGCGATAGTGCGACATGGCAGGTCGACGGACCAGTCGAGACAAACAGCTATAGGTCGAGTTGAGGGTTGGGGCCGTTGGACCAGTGGCACCAAACATTAAATTGCTTATGCGGAAAACTGTTGTTTTGTGCATGCACTGAGGTATGGGACCTTCAAGACACCCAGGAGTGGTAGTGATGCGTCCTAGGGGCTACTGGATGACATAGTGGAGATAAGGGCAATTTTTCGTGCCTGTAGTTAGGGAAGCTCGATGTAGCTTCATGAGCATGATATTGGGGTGGGGTCGAGATGAGGTATCTATCCTCATACGGATACGAAGTTTTCTTTAGGGAATTGAGGGTTGGTGTCACGTACATCCACTCATTCTCAGGGTAGAAGTGGACGGGCTTCTATCTAGGTGGCTAATAAAGTCGCTCCGACGCCACAAGTGGATGTAGTAGATGTGTTGCCATACGAATGTGTATTCCATTCATGATCAAAGGCATGTGTTGATTGATAAACACACCGTTTGTGGTTGATAATGAGATATGTCTATAAAAATTGAGATTTTGAGGATGAAATGTTTTGAAAGAATATAAGGAGTCTGGCACACTCCAATTGAAACTATTTTATAAAAGTCAAATTTTAAAACACCCATTCACTGAGTCATTGAACTCACCCCCTCCCTTATACCCCTTTTTAGGTAACTAAGGGAAAGCCTATCCAAAGACCTCGAGCTAACCACACCTGTAATATAGGTATGTTATGTTTGAATTTCTTGTAGTTTTGATTAATGTTATTCCAGGAAAGATACAAGTTTAAAGGACGCCTTAGTCCTCTCATTTAAAAGGGATATAATGTCACACCCTTACAAGGGCTTATAACCCTACATAGGGAAAACACTTATCAAGATACCAATAGCTCCCAATCTACTTTATGACCACCTTTTTGTAATAGGGCTAAGACCCCAACTTATTGTACTCCTCCATTAATAAAGAACTCCAAAATTCCTAAAATCGTGTCTCTTAAAAATGATCTTGCGCCTTAGTTGTAGGAAGATTGCCCCAAAAGTAACCAAACAAACCCGCGCTACCTTATACACCTCGGAGACCAAGGAGATTCCCATCCCAAATAAAGAAATGAACCATGAGAATTATTGGGTAAAAAAGCATGACAAGAAAACCGTTAAGGTGATTAAGGAGTCTAGGAGAACTATTGGAGTAACAACTGGGCAAGGAAATGACCTGTTACAAGGTCGGGACAATAGAAACACTACTTGAGAAAGTGACCAACACTACTAAATGCATGTATCAAGATAACATGTTATAGGTATAAGGGAAATGGGGCATGAAGTGAAGGACTGTCCCACACCACAAGGATTTAGAGCAATACTTTCTAAGAACAATGCCTCCATAGCTACATGAATCTGAAAGGATACCACCCCAAGAAACATGGCTCCTTCTCAGAATTTCAATCACACTTAGGAGGAAGCTCTTCAAGATCCTAGCATAGTGACGGGTACTTCCTGACCCAATCTCCCTTTAAGAAAAGCTAAAGCCCCAAGTTGGTAATACTATTTTGAAAGTAAATTTTGAGTTCCTAAAACTTTTTTGTCCCTGAATGATGGTGCAATGGTGTGTGCCTCAACTACATGAGGAAGGAAAAAGGACTGAAGGTAGGACCTTAATAAACCACAAACACAACAGAGGGTAAATGAAGAGAATTCTTCCTTAAGAAGAAATTTACAGCCACCTAGGAGCAAGGAAGGAAGCGCCTCCATAAGAGAATACAAGATGAGCATTTGATGGCAAATGGGATGTCTCAGGGTGGTAAGTGCGACTTGCTTTGGAAAAAGCAGAGAAACCAAATAGGAGTTTCGGACCAACATAGCGGAAGGAAGCAAATCGTAACAATAAGGTAGTAAAAGAGAATACATGATGCACTAAGGAGGACTGGGAAGTAGTAAGGACTACACCCTAAAAAGGGCAATAGGATGGACATTAAGGACAACAAGACTTGAGAGAAAAATGTATCAAGATAATTAGATAAGGAGAATAATAGGGATGAGGCAGTTAACGAATTGTCCCTCGTGAAGGTCATAAATTTAAGCTCTAGTAAAGAAGGGAGAGGTGGAAAGGCCAAACATTTGGAATAGAAGGATGGAGGAAATCCTTAAAGAGATCAATGGCCAAGACCGGATTAACGACCAAACTCAAGCCGAGAGAATGTTAAGTAAGCCTCTCATAGGATGATCAAGAGATCTTGAAACAAGGAGGATTTGAGCTCTCCTTAAAAAAAAAGATGTGTATTGGGGTACAAGTTTAAATGAGGATAGGGTATAAAGGACGTGCCCGCAAGATTTCAAGAGTAAAGGTAAGCGGGAGAGGATGTCATTCAAGGTTAGATACTTTCGAAGATGAATGAAAAAGGAATTTCGAGAGAAAGGGGAAGAATCCTACCAATGAAGGAAACCCTGGAAAGGCATACATATCCCAACAAAAAGGTAATGGAACCAAGTGAAGAGTGATAAGAAGATAAGCTTGCAAATAGAATGCATGTTGAGGTGAAAAGACCAAGGGAAGCATACTAGGAGGGCCCAAGGAGTAAGTTAAACCCAAGGAATGGGTAAGTAGGAAGATAGCATCAAAAGATGCCGTACGAGTAAGAAAGGGGTGGATTCCCATAAAAAGGAAATAGAGGAAAATACATCTAAGAAACCTTGGAGAAGTAAGCCCTCTAGTTAAGAAGTGATTAAAGGAAATCACCGTTGACATCAAGACTAGTTATGGTCCACGATTACTTGATTGAGCCTAAGGAGTGGACGGTTGGGCATAGGGTGGAGTACATGAAATAAGACCAATAATCGGAAGTTCCTCAAATAAGGAATAAGGAATGTGATGGAATTTTTAGACTAGGAAGGATTCAAAGTGGGAAAATGCCCCAATATAGAAAGGGTTATGAGGAAATGAAGAAAGAAGCATTCAAGGAATGGTAAGAAGGTTGAGCATGTAGCTCCTAAGGTGAAAGTCTCTACTGAGAGGGACATAGTAGAGAACGAAATCATAAGAAGGGAACTCCCCAAACAACGTAATCAACACATAGATTGAAAGGGATCAACTTGGAATAAAGAATCGTGAAATGGCCATGAGCGAGTAAGAGTGGATTAAGGAAAGGGAAATTCCTTGAATAAAGAAGGCCATTGGAAATGAGGAAGGACATAAGAAGGGAAGAATCCCAGCATGTCGGTAAGTCATCAGGAAACCCAATGATTGGAACTGGAAAAATCCAATAAGGAAGTTGGGAAAGGATGAGTAGGTAAGGAAAACTGACACGATTATGTAAGACATGGCATCAAGGGCAAGAAGGATGATAGGATAACGATAAAGGTAGTCAAGGAATACTACCAGATGAAAAGAGGGACAAAACTATACGATCCCCGAAAGGTTGGAAAGTTGAGAACAACCATCATGGATGTAAACCCCATCCTTTTATAATAAGAAAACTAGGAAAAGAGTTGGTCATTTCCAAAGAGAAAACCGAGTTGATTCATGAACCTTAACTAATAGACAAAGGGTAAAAAGGGAAATTTATAGATCCCGAGTGACCTAAAGAGTCATAAAAGTCATGGAAAAGGACTTTGGCACAATTTGGAAAGGAAAACCAGACCAATTTAGGTGAACCGAACTTGAATTGAATTGAACCAGTTTGAACCATCATTGAACCAGTTTCTAAATTCATTTTTCTTAGTAGATCAAAATATTAAAATTAGGGAATTGAAGCTACCATTGGATAGAGAATGAATTTAGATGAATTTAGAAATTTTTAATCTGGAAAAACTCGGTCGAATCAGACTTGAACCGACCAGTTTAAGTTTTAAACCAGGTTTGAACCGGTCTAGTTCATTTCAGAACAGTATCGACTTCTTCCTTCAGTTGAAGACACTATTCATTCAATGGAAGAACGGACAGTGCTGATGAAAACGAATCACCTTTGTTTAGGGCACTTCAAGCCATGAATGAGTGCCATAAAGGTGCTAAATGGTTGGGCAGAGAGTTCCCGAGCTCCCTATATAAAGAGCTCTTCTCCATTCATCCTCCTCACATTTGAAAACTCCATTCTCTCTCAATTGCTCCACTTTCCGGTGAAGTTCAAACCAGAACTCTAACTTGGGCAATTTTCTCAACCTCAGAAGGCGAGGTCAAGTTCTTTAGACTTTGGGGGAAGTCAGCTATCTAATAGCAACCTCCATTCGATCCGAGTACCGCCGGAGAAGCGCCACCGAAATCAAAATAATGAAGCAGCTTCGACGGATCGAAGTTGCCCTATTTCGGCTGAGCTGAATTCGGCCAAATTCATTCCTCATACGGTCAAACCAAGCCCTCCCAACACTCTCACGACCCTCACATGATCGTAATAGAGTTGAAAATTAAGCCAATTCGCCCCCCTCTATCATTTCTTGTCTACGTTAGAGAGAGAAACTATAAAACTTCACTAACAAAATTCTCCCTCAATTCAGGGTGAATTGTATGGATGCTTGATCCTAGGAGTAACATGAGGATGAGATCTACCTGCCCAGATAAAGAGCTCGGACCGTCACACCTCTGACAGTAAGCTTTCGAAGCTCTCTCTCTACACTCAGTTTTCTGGCGAAGCTCCGTTTCAACTCAATTCGAACCCAAATGACGTAGTTCAAAGCTCAATTGAATTGCATGGAAGTGGAAGAACTTATCCAACCTTCAATTGGACGATTGAATAGTCAATTTGATGAAATTAAATTCATTCAGTTTGAAAGAGGGAAACTTTGGGATTTCATAAAATTGAGGGACCATTTTGCAATTTCCCGAAATTGAGGGACAATTGGCCATGGAAAAGATGTTGGAGGACCAATTGGTCAATTTTTGGAATATTATGGGATCAAATTGCTATTTTTGGAAAGTAGGGGCAAAATGGTGATTTTTGAAAAGCTGGGGACCAAATTAGAAATTTGGGAAACTTGAGCTCCTTATATAATTTTGAGTAAAATGAGGACTCAAATGGAATTTTGGAAACTTTGGGAGTCAAATTGGGTAAAGGTTTGCATTAGGACCTAAATGCAATTTATCAATAAATTGAAACCTTAAGTGAAAAAGGCTACCCAATTCATGTAGGGACAAGTGTGATCGGAACGCCAGCAAGAGAAGCTCGCGTCAACTTTGAAAACCAACTGAGGACGAACATGTCACGGTTAACAGGTGAGTGGGTTTATTGATATCATACCCGGTTGGGATGATGACCACATCGGAAATGAAAAACCACTTATATGTGGGATTTTAATATCACACTAGTTGGAGTGATGTGAGAACTAAGCAGAAACCTACTTACCAGTTGTAAGTAAAGAAAATCGTACCCGATTGGTATAAGGGACTTCTTGAAAGGAAGAGGAAAACCCGCTTGCCGGTTATAAGTAGAGGTATCATCACACCCAATTGGTGTGATGAATTGAAAGATGATTTTTGTCAAAAGTTCTCTCCCCTAACTATGTGCCAATGCTTAAATATTTTGGGAGACCTTGACGGGAGCTAGAACAGCTCAAATAGGCTAGAGGCCACAGTTTTGGAACTTGTGGGGGTAAATGCTCGGTTTTGAAAAATCATGTGTAGTAGGCCCAAGGCTAGTAGGCACGAGCAGTAGCTTGTAAACAAACATGATATACTAAAGCCATGGAAATTCTTAATGAATGGATTATGTGATTTTGCCAAGGTACCAAGACAGGATCGACATACTCGATGGACTGTTGGCAATGTGTTAGGGCCAAGTTGAAGGACCAGCCTAGACAAACAGTTGTAGGTCGAGTTGAAAGTCGGGGCCATTGGACCAGTGGCACCAAAGATAAATGGCTTTGTGGAAAAACTATTGTATGCTCATGCACTCGAAGTTCAGGACCATTAAGACACCCAAGAGGGGTAGTGATGTGTCCTAAGGGCTACTGAACAACATGATGGAGATAAGGGCAGTTTGTCAGGGCAGCAGTTAGGGAAGCTTGACGTAGCTTCATGCGCATAAGACTAGGGTGAGGTCAGAATGAGGTCTCTATCCTCATACAAATATGGAGTTGATTTCAGGTTTTATGGATGGATGTCGTGAACATCCACTCAGACCCAGGGTAGAAGTTGATGGGATTCTATCTTGGTGGTCGATAAAGTCACTTTGAGCCACAAGCGGCTGCAATGGACGGGTCGCCCTGCGAATGTGTGATCCCTTCCTGATAAAGGGTGTGTGTTGACTGTTAAACACATCTGATGTGGAAATGAGGAAAAAGGTTTTGAAAAAACTGAAATTTGAGGAAAGAATAATTTTAAAGAAAATAAGGAGTTTGGCACACTCTAATTAAAGATGTCTTATTAATGAAAACTCTCTCTCAACACCCATTCACTGATTTGTCAAACTCACCCCCTTCCATTACCCCTTTTCAAGTAACCAAGGGAAAACAAATCTAAAGACTTCCCTGTAGTCAAACTTGAAAGACAAGTATGTAAGATTTAATGTATTCAGTTTTGTTTAATGCTATTCCAGGAAAGATACAGATGAAAGGACATCTTACTCCTCATAGTTTAGAGCAGGGGAAACTCTTAATAAACCATGAGAGTGGGTTGATCACGGGGATCCGACCAAACTAGGTCGGGGCATGACAAATGAAGTGTTCTAGAATCCTAATGGACAAAGACAAGTTCCAGAACATGTCGTGATGTAAGGGACTTGTACGCCCAATAGTATTGGGGAAAATGTGATTCAAGTTAGGAACAATCAGTTAGTTAAGCATGATAAGGTCAAACATAAAATTTGGACCAAAGTTGTAATAAACAACGGATGGAGGCAATAACACCGAAAATAGGACAAAAAAGGTAATAACACCGAAACCCATGAAAACATGTAGGTAACGCTCAAAAGAACGATGATCTAAGGGTTTCAACGATTAGGAGGATATCTAGACATGGGAATGATTGGGCATTTTGAACTCCCAATCTTGAAATCCTAGGCAAGAACCCTCAAGAGGAAGAATCTTGCCCTAAGCAAAGGAAGAAGTGAACCTAAGGATATAACTTTGGACTCATGCATAAGACATGCATAGTTACGATAAACTCCATGGAGTGAGAAAACGATGGAAAGGAAAAGAAATTCCTTAAGTGCGTGATTTAAAGGGGTTTAGTAAAAGAACAACCAAAGTGTTAACATGTACCTCGAGTTGACATAAAGGGAAATTATTCCTGATGCAAAGGATGTTGTCTTACTTTTAAGGACAAAACTCCTAAAAGGAGGGGAGAGTTATAAACCTCATCCTTTAAATATAAGAAAAACTAGGAAAAGAATCGATCATTTGAAAATAGGAAATCGAGCCGATTCACAAACCATAACCAATAAGGAAAGGGTAAATTGGGGAATTGACAAATCCTGAGTGACTCAAATAATCATACAAATCATGGAAAAGAACCTTGGGACAAAAGGGAAGAGAAAACTAGACTGGTTTAGGGTGAATCGGACATGAACCCGATTGAACTGGTTTGAACCATACTTGAACCTGTTTCTAAATTTATTTTTCTTAGGGGCTTAAAATATTCAAATTGTGGAATTGAAGCCACCATTAGATACAAAATTAATTTAGATTAATTTAGAAATTTTTAATTTTGAGAAAACCGGTCGAATCAGGCCGGAACTAACCGATTTATGCATTGAAACTAGTCGGACCAGTCCGGTCCGATTCGAAACAATGTCATCTTCTTCCTCAAGATGACAACACTTTTCATTAATGCAGAAAACTGCTCCGTTCATGCTGTTTTAGGGTGAGGATAAGCTCGACCAAAATGGAAAGTTGTCGGGTAGAGGGTGCCCAAGCTCCCTATATAAAGAGCTCCTCTCCATTCATCCTCCACACACCTGAAATCTCCATTCTACCTCAACCACTCTATTTTCCAATGAATCTCAAACCAGAGCTTTGATATAGGCCTTTTTCTTAGCCTTAGAAGGCAAGGTCAGGTACTACAGATTCTGGAGGAAGTCATCTACCTAATAGCATCTTCCTTTCGACCCGAGGACTGGCCGAGAAGCGCCAACGGAATCAAATAGTGAAGCAGCTCCGACGAACCAAAGCTGCTCTATTTTGGCAAGCAAAATTTGACCAAATTTATCCCTTCTCCTGCCAAACCAAGCCTCCCCAACACTTCCACAGCCCTCATACGACCTTAACAAAGATAAAAGGTAAGCCAATTCGTCCTTCATTAGTCGTTGCAAATTGGGGATAGAGAGAGAAAGTGATGAATTTCATCGACCAAATTCACCTTCGATTTGACCTCAATTATAGCGATTCTTGATCTTAGAAGGAACCTCAGGACAAGAGCTACCTTTTCCGATTGAGAGCTCGAACAGCCGCACCTCCAACAGTAAGATTTCAAAACTTTCTCTCTTTACGAGCAGCTTTCTGGCGAAGCTCCGTTTGAGCTCAATTTGGACGTAAATGTTGTTTTTCAAAGCTCAATTGAATCATATGGAAGTGTAGGAACTGATCCATACCTTGAATTGGAGTAATTAATCCTGATTGAATGGCCAATTTGAAGAAATCAAATTCGGTTAATTTGAAGGGGAGACATTGGTGGAAATTTTGGGGAATATAGGGGATTTCAAAAAATTGAGGAACCTCTTTGTAATTTCCCAAAATTGAAGGCCAGTTGGCCATGAAAAAGATGATGAGGGACCAATTGGTCAATTTTCGCAACATTTGCGGTCAAATTGCCATTTTTAGAAAGTAAGGAAAAATTATAATTTTTGAAGAGTTTGGGACCAACTTGAAAATTTGGAAAACTTGATCCCCTTATACAATTTTGAGTAAATTGAGGACTTAAAGGGAATTTTGGAAGCATTGGGACTCAATTTGGGGGAAAAGTTAGCGTTAGGGACCTAAAGTAAAGGAAAATGAACTTTAAGGACCTAAGTGCAATTAATTAACAATTTTGAGCCTACTCGCTCATACGTGAGAAAATGATGGTTGTTATACCAAACCTTAATTAATAAAGATGCCCAAATCATGTAGAAACATGAGAGATCGGAACGCCAACAAGGAAAAGCTAGCCTGGAGTCAGAAATCGACTAGAGATGAATCCATCACAATCATCGAGTGAGTGGGCTTAATTATACATCATACCTAGTTAGGATGGTGAGCACTTTAGAAAAAAAAATCACTTGTGAGTGGGACTTTAACATCATACTTGGTTGGGGTGATGAGCGATTTAAGCTAAAAACCAATTACCCGTTGTAAGTGGGATTTTCTAACCTGGTTGGGGTGAAGAGTACTATCTCTAACTGATAAAACCTACTTACCAATCGTAAGTAGAGGTAATCATACCTAGTTGGTAGGATGAACTTCTTTGAGGAAAGGAGAAACTCACTTACCGATTGTAAGTGGAGATATCATCACATCCGGTTGGTGTGATGAAGTGAAAATATAATTTTTGTCAGAAGTGTTCTCCCCTGACTGTGTTTCAATGCTTAAAAGATTTAGGAGATCATCTTGATGAGAGCTAGAACATCTCAGGTAGGCCAGAGGCCTCGATTTTTTAACTCATGGGGCTAAATGCCTAGTTTTGGAAAAAACGAGCAATGGGCCCAAGGCTAGTGGGCATGAGCAGGAGATTGTAAACAAACTTGAGTAAAGGAAATTCATGAAAATTCATAATGAAATTATTGTGTGATTTCGCCATGGTACCGAGTCAAGACCGATAATACTCGATGGACTAGTGGTAGTGCGTCAGGGTCAGGTCGATGGACTGGCCTATACAAATAGTTGTAGGTCGGGTTGAGGGTCGGGGTCATCAAACCATCGACACCAAAGATAATTGTCTATATGTGAAAAATGATTGTTTGTGCATGCATTTGTGGTATAGGTCCATCAAGACATCCAAGAGGGGTATTGATGGGTCCTAAGGGCTACTGGGCGACATGGTGGAGATAAGGGTAGTTCGTCGTGCCAGTCAGTCAGAAAGCTCGGAGTAGCTTCTTGCACATGAGATTGGGGTGAGGTCAGGATGAGGTCTCTATCCTCATACGGAAACGGAGTGGCATTCGGATTTGAGAGTCAGATGTTGAGAACATCCACTCAAACTGAGGGTAGAAGTGGATGAACTTCTATCTTGGTGGATGGTAAAGACACTCCGATCCAAAAGTGGGTACATTGGATGGGTTGCACCTGTGAATGTGTGTACCCTTCTTGATGAAGGGTGTGTGTTGTTTGCTAAACACACCTAATGGTAATAGAAAAGGATTTGAAAAACCAGAATTTGAGAAAAGATCCTTCTTAAAGGAAATGATAACCTTGGCATCGTTTGAATAAAGCGGTTTTCTTGAAAACTCCCAACACCCGCTCACTAAGTTATAGAACTCACCCCTCCCTTTTTTTCCCTTTCAAGTAACCGAGGAAAGACCCTTCTTAAAGACCATCCTAATTTGAACAATGAGAAGACGTGTATGTCTGTTTTATAATACTCAGTTTTGTATAATGCTAGTCTAGGAAAGATAGGTAAAAGGACACCTTACTCATCGTAGTTTAGAAAGGGTGAAACCCTTAATGGACCAAAAGGGGTGGCAGGTTGCTCACGGGGATGCGACCAAACTGGGTAGGGGCATGACATAACCACTAAGGGTAAAATTCCATACCTCCTCAATCCATTGCATTTGTCTGGAAACTCTTGGCCTTTCTCTTTATTGTCCTTGCTTTTGTCATTTTGTATAATTCATTCTTTATTCTTCTCATACTAGGATTTCAATTCCTTCTCATTCTCTTTAAGGTCTTACATCGACCCATGTCAAGTCTTCTTTCTCATAGTCATACGTCTTTCGACGTTTCCTTACTCCCACATATTCATGTTCCTAGGGTTATCTCCTCATTTTAGGGTGAGACCATTTGTAACTCGAGCCCCATGCTCAACAGGCCAAATACTTTACTACACCTTTCTCTAGTGTAGCTTATTTCCAACACACATTTCAATGTCACTTGGCAGACCCCATCTGTGCACTTGATTCAAGAGTTGCCTTTTGCTCTTAACCATCCATGACCTTAGCAATTTTTTGTCACTTTTCCCTTGCAAACATGTCTTAGTCTGCCTTAGTTTCCTTGTGTGGTAAGTCATGCCCTACTGTTGGAAGTCATTACTATACATAGGGGTTTCCCTTGTTACGTCCCATCATGGGTTGCTACCCGAGGTATTCTTCGACCTTTATTAGAGCTTGCATTTTTATTTTCCTTCAAGCATCTCACTAAAAATGTGAAATCCGTCCCACGGACCAAGTAAATAGGCAAAAAATTAGCGGTTTTGAGAAAACCGAACCGCTAAAGGAACCAAAAATAATATAGAAGGGTTAGTATTTGAAACTGGAAAATCCCAAGTGACCAAAAATTCATAAAAATCATGGGGAAGAACCATGAAGTGAGTTGGATAGGAGAACTAGACTAGTTTGAAGTGAACCGAACCCGAACCATAGTGAAACGGTTCAATGATTCATTTTTCTATGTGGCTTAAAAATGTCAATTTGGGCTACCATTAGATAGAAAATAAATTTTAAATTTTAAAATTTTCAAAAAACCAGTCCAATTTTCGAATTCGGGTCACCAAACCTGGTCGGACCGAACCGGTCAATGGCCCTATTGGTCAACGAACCAGACCAGTCAACATTCCAAATCGGTCAACAGTCAACGGAGCCCAATTAGTGGCCACGCAAGGACGGGCAACCAAAGATAGGCTATCACATGTCCGATCAACAATTAGTGGGTAACTGGTCAGCCTGCCATGTACACACGGGTAGCATAGGGGAGACTAACACGTGTCCGATCAACCGGTCAACGATTGATGTGATGGCTGAGTTGGAACACCATGTTAGAAAAAACTAGCCAATCACAGCATGCCACGTGGCACACCCACCACGTCATTATCTTCAACCTCCGACCGCTGACAGGGAGAATAGTGATGAGAGAGAGAGCGAAGGAAGGGGAGTCTCTGGCGACTTGGAAATCGCTACGGTCAGGTCGCCAGCGGCCTAGTCAGAGACCTAGTCCTACGTCGGCCGGTAGCCCAGTCAGTTGCCGAGCTCACTATATAAAGAGCACCCCTCCATTTGTTCTTAACATCCCACAATCGATCAAAAAAGGTGAAATACTCAGTTTTCCGGTGAGCAGCAAACCAAAGTTCCAACATCGAGGCTTTTCTCCACCTCTGAAGCTGCATTTGGTGTCATTAGAATTGGGAGGAAGTCCTCTACATAGTTGCACACTCCCTTTAGCCCAAGGACCACTGTGAAGAAGCAAGGAATCTCAAAAAATGTCACCGCTCCTCGGCTGTCAGCAGCCCAAGCTACTTGAGCTCAAGTTGAGTCGTCCCCATCCCAATTCTAGCCAAACCAAGCCTCTAAACTCCACTTAGAGGTGCCTCGACCTTCCCCTAAGCTAATACTATAAACCCCATCCTTTAAAGATAAGAAAATCGGCGGAAGAACTAGTCAACCCAAGTGAGAAAATCAAACCGATTCATGAACCTAAGGAGTCATAAAAACCATGAAAAGGGACTTTGGGACAAATTGGAAGAGAAAACCAGACCGGTTCAGGTGAATCAGATATGAACCAGATTGAACCGGTTTGAACCATCATTGAACTTGCTGCTAAATTCATTTTTCTAGGTGGCTTAAAATATTCAAATTAGGGAATTAAAGCCACCATTGGATAGAGAATGAATTTAGAAAATTTTAATTTAAAAAACCTCCTAAACCGACCAGTTTAAGCATTGAATCCGATTTGGAACAATGTCATCTTCTTCCTTTAGATGATGACATTGTTCATTCGCCAGAAGAATGGACAGCACCTATGAAGATAAAATGTTTTCATTCAAGGCATTTCAGGTCATGATGAGCACCATTAAGGTGCCAAATGGTCAGCCAAAGAGTCCCCGAACTCCCTATATAAAAAGCTACTCTCCATTCATCCTCCTCACACATGAAAACTCTATTATCTCTCAACTACTCAATTTTTCGGTGAAGCTTGAACTAGAGCTCTGACATTGAGGATTTTCTGAGCCTTAGAAGGTGAGGTCGGGTTCTTTAGATTCTAGGAGAAGTCAGATACCTGATGATAATCTCCGTTTGATTCGAGGACCACTGGAGAAGCATCGGTAGAATCAAACAGTGATACAGCTTCGACAGAACGAAGCTGCCCTATTTTGGCCGAGCTGAAATTGGCCAAATTCAGCCATCATTAGGCCAAACCAAGCCCTCTTGACACTTCCACACCCCTCACATGACCGTAATAGAGCTGAAAGGTAAGCCAATCTAGCCTCCTCTATCATTTTCGGTCGTAGTTAGAGAGAGAAACTGTGAAAATTTCACTAATCAAATTCTCCCACAATTCGATATGAATTGTTGCGATTCTTGATTCTATGAGGACCCTCAGGACAAGAGATACCTACATAGATAGAAAGCTTGGACCGCCGCACCTCCGATGGTAAGCTTTCGAAGCTTTCTCTCTCTATGTATAGTTTTCCGGCAAAGCTCCGTTTGAGCTCGTTTTGGCCTCAATTCATGCAAATCAAAACTCAATTGAATCATATTGATGTCTAGGAACTTAATTATACCATCAACAATTAACCCGATTAAATGGTCAATTTGATGAAATCAAATTCGACCAATTTGAATGGGGGAAATTGGAGGAAATTTTTGGGGAAATTTGAGTGAAATTGAGGGACTAAATTGCAATTTCCCAAAATTGATGGCCAATTGGCCATGAAAAGGATGTTGGATGACCAATTGGTTGATTTTTGAAAATAATTGGGGTTAAAATTCCATTTTTGTAAAGTAGAGGCAAAATGATAATTTTTTAAAAGTTGGGGACCAAATTGGAAATTTGGAAAACTTGAGCCCTTTAAACAATTTTGAGTAAAGTAAGGATCCAAAGTGAATTTTTGGAAGTTTCGGGACTCAATTGGGGAAACGTTAGCATTAGGGACCTAAAGTCAAGGAAAAATGAACCTTAGGGACCTAAGTGCAATTAACTGAAAAGTTTGAGCTTAGTCGTTCATACGTGAGAAACAAAGGTTGTTATGCCAAATATTAATAGATAAGGATGTCCAAATTGTATAGGAGCACGAGGGATTGGAATGCCAGCAAGGACAAGCTAGCATGGAAGTTGAAAACCAACTGGAGAAGAGTACATTTCAGTTATCAGGTGAGTTTTTTTTCACTTCATACCCGGTTGGGATGATGAGCACCTTGGAAATGAAAAACCACTTATATGTGGAATTTTTAACATCACACCTGGTTAGAGTGATGTGAGAACTAAGTGAAAAATACTACTTACCGGTTGTAAGTAGAGAGATCGTACTCGGTTGGTATGATAGACTTTCTAGAAGTAAGGAGAAAACCCCCTTGCCAGTTGTAAGCAGAGATGTCGTCACACCTAGTTGGTGTGATGAATGGAAAGATTATTTTGTCTCAAGTGTTCTCCCCTGATTGTGTGCCAAAGCTAAAAATTTTTGGGAGACTTTCTTGACAAGAGCTAGAATAGCTCAGATAGGCCTGAGGCCTTGGTTTTGGAACTTGTGGGGCTAAATTCCTGGTTTTGGAAAATCACGTACAATGGGCCAAAGGCCAGTTGGCATGAGCAGAAGCTCGTAAACAAACATATGCTATTATGCTATGAAAATTCTTAATGAATGGATTATGTGATTTTGCGATCGTACCAAGACATGACCGACATACTCGATGGGCTGGCGGCAGTGCGTCAGGGCTAGGTCGACGTACCGGCCTAAACAAGTAGTTGTAGGTTGAGTTGAGGGTTGGGGCCATTTGTGCATGTACTTGAGGTTCGGGACCGACAAGATGCCCAAGAGGGGTAGTGATGTGTCCTAGGGGCTACAGGACGACATAGGAGATAAGGGCAATTTATCGTGTCAATAATCAGGGAAGCTCGATGTAGCTTCATGCGCCTGAGTCCGAGGTGAGGTCGGGATGAGGTTTCTATCCTCATATGGACACAGAGTTGATTTCAGGTTCGAGGGTCAGATGTCGCCAACATTTAGTCAAACCTAGGGTAGAAGTGGATGGGCTTCTATCTAGGTGGCCGGTAAAGTAGCTCCAACATCACAAGTGGGTGCAGTGAACGAGCTACCTTGTGATTGTTTGATTCCTTTCCTGATGAAGGGTGTGTGTTGACTATTAAACACACCTAATGTGGAAAATTGAGGAAAAGTGTTTTGAAAACTGAAATTTGATTTTTAAAGAAAATAAGGAGTTTTGCACACTCCTATTAAAATTGTTTTGTTCATAAAACTCACTCCCAACATCCATTCAATGAGTTGTAGAAACTCACCCCTCTTTCATATCTCTTTTTAGGAGAAGAATAAATGACTAAGGATAACACTCGGATCTACCCTCTGTCAGGTATGCTTAAAAGTTATTTTAACCTCGCATTTTTATTGATTATGTTATTCCATGGAACAAGGTTAAATTACACATGGCTCCTCTTTATTTTGAAAGGGGGGAAACCCTTCTTAAATCAAAGGTGCAGTGGGTTGATCATGGGGATCCGACCAAACCATGTCGGGGCGTGACACCCTCCGTCGCCCCTTTGCTAGAAAACACTATTCATGACACAATTCTATTGAAAATTAAAATAAGAAATTCACACTGCTCATGCCACCAATTGAGGCATAGTTTGATCCAAGGAGGATCCCTGAGAGGAGAGCAATTCAAAGAAAGCAAGAGCTTCAGTCCCTAGGCCCTCACTAGTAAGATATCAAAGCATTCTCTCTCTAGACTGAATTTTCTAGCGAAGCTCTATTTAAGCTTATTTATGAGCCAAATCGGGTGGTTCAAAGCTTCAAATGACAAGAAAAACATGGAGAAGATGATTCAAATCAAGTATGATGACAATTAACCAAGTTTAGGGGTCAACTGAACAAAATTATAATTCGGGGACCAAATTGTAATTTTTGAGAAATTGGGCAAATTGGAGATTTTTGGAAAAATTGGGGGTTGAATTGCAATTTAAGGAAAATTGTGGCATTTTCATGAAATTAACATCCAATTGGGGCCCAATTGAGCAATTGGATGAAATGGAGGGGCAATTTTTTAAAATTCAAGGACCAACTAGCAATTTTTGGGAAATTTAAGACCAATTTGGTATTTTTGGAAAAATTAAGGACCAATTGGTAATTTTGTAAAAGTTAAGGACCCATGATGAATAATATGAACTCCTAGGGACGTAATTGGGATTAAATAAAGATTTGGGACCCAAATGTAAGGTTATAAACATTGAGGGACCTAAATACAATTAAGGCATAGTGTGAGGACCTATGCGCAAATACCCAAAACCATGATGACCCTTATGTCAATTCTCTTGATGTGGGTACTTGAACCATGCAAGAGCTGGTTGTTTAAGTACCAGTGCAAGGGAGCGCACTAGAAATCAAGATCTCACCGGGATAGCCATGTCACTGTTACGGGGTGAGTGGGATTTTTAGCATCATACCCGGTTAGGGGTGATGAGAACCGTTTTTAAGTTTGAAAAATCATTTTTCTAGGAATGGTCTCTCCTGACAGCGTGAAACTGCTTAAACATTTTGGGAGACATTCCGGATGGGAGCTAGAATTGCTCCAACAGGCATGAGGCCTCAAATTTGAAAATGATAGAGTCGGAGGCCCAGTTTTGGAAAACTCAGGAAGTGGGTCCAAGGCCAGTGTGCACGGGTTGGACCCATAGAGAAATATGAATTATAAGAACCATGAAAACTCTCATTTAATTGGAAATACTGTGTGACTTTCCACGGGGCCAAGACAAGACTGACAAGGCTTGATGGGCTAGTGTCAATGCTCATAGACCAGGTTGACGGGCTAATCAAGCCAAACAATAGCAGGCTAGGTCGACTGTCGGAGCCGTTGGACCGTTGGCATCAAAGATCATGTCTAATGATTTAAAATTGTTGTTATGCATGCATGAGAAATTCCGAGAGCATCTAGATGCCCGAGAGGGGTAGTCGATGAGTCCTAAGGGATGTTGGACGACCCAATGTGCATAAGGGCGGTTTGGCATCCAGTATGTCGAGAAGCTTTGGTAGCTTCATGCGCACTGTGACCGAGGTCGAAGGGGAAGTGAGGTCTCATCCCACAAAGCGAACATGATGAAGCACTGAAACTGAGGTCGGAGGGGAAATGTGATCTCGTCCCACAAAGCGGACAT
Organism: Trapa incisa; assembly: GCA_030064435.1. Taxonomy (NCBI): domain Eukaryota; kingdom Viridiplantae; phylum Streptophyta; class Magnoliopsida; order Myrtales; family Lythraceae; genus Trapa; species Trapa incisa. The sequence goes on from CM057773.1 coordinate 10,911,165, forward strand.
GACAGAGGTTGGAGGGGAAATGAGGTCTCATCCCACAAAGTGGACATGATTAGGGTTTGAGGGTCAGACTATTGATGTTCACTCAAACTTAGGTGGACGATAAAGGCACTCCGGTCCACAAGTGGAATAGTTGGGAACTATTCTACGAATGTGTGATCCATTTCTATGATAGAAAGGGTGTGTGAATACTTGTTGAAATGCCTCCCAAGGAAGGGGAAAGGCTCAAGAAGAGATGAATTTATATTACAACAAACTAAAAGTATAAAACATTTTGATCAATTTATTGTTTTGAAAATTCACTTCCCAATCCCGCTCACTAAGTTGTAGAAACTCACCCCTCCCATTAAACCTTTTTTAGGAGAACTACCTCGCCATTGAGCAGAGGCTAGAGAAGAAAGCCAAATGTACCGTAAGAAGGTAACTTTTTGTTTTGTAAACTTTGTTATGGGAAACAAGAACACTTTCACGCTTTTACCTTCCTCGGTCTATATGGTAGAAATACTAAGTGAGTATGAGGAAGGGTGGTAGGTTGATCATAGGACTCCGACCAGATCAGGTTGGGGCGTGACAACAACCCTTAAGCTTAGGTTTATTTGCCCGTACATAAATTTAACATGCCTCAATCACATTCCTCGGTGGTATTCAAGTTCTCTATCAATAGTAGCTCCACATTTCATGGGAACCAAGATGTAGTCTCTCTTACTCGCCCCTAATACGATTCACATTTTGTAGTTTCATGTAGTTCTCCATTATAAGACCAAGATAACTCGTGTTATTTATATCGTGGTGCTGGAAATCTTATCATCCCTCCTTAGGGTTTACTCTTTCAAGTGCTTTTGATACTTTCATTCACCTCTAATTCTTTTTTACTTTATTTGGGAGGCTATTCCTTGCACTATACATTTGTTTTACCGTTTCGTCAAGTATGCCTTCATAGGCTTTAGTTAGTATTGTAAACTCTCAGGGTAACCATTAGGTTCTAGGGAATGTCCTTTATGGTTTTTCTCACCATTTTCTAACACTTATCACTTACCGAGAGGTTGTATAATCATATGTCATATACAATTCACAATGATTCCCATAGAATCATTATTGTTTGTAAGGTTAAGCAATGTTTAATTGGCTCTTATGGGTTGTTTCCTTTTTGTTCCATTCTTGGAGTAGGGTACGTAATAGGTTTATTCCATTCCTAGGCTCGAACGATCGTAACCAAACCCTCATTAGTTATGCATGGTTGTTCCATCTATTCATGAATTTTCCTTCAGCAATTCTCGTGGTATGTTTCGCACTTGTCTGTAGTTTGGTTATTGTATATTTATTGTGATTTCCTCACCGGTTTAATAACATTTATTGATGAGGATTCTTGATCCTTGAGTCTTAGGTGTCATGACCTCCATCATGGTTGTGGTCCCATCCTTACTTATGCTCAATTCCTAAGTAGGTTTGTTATTTAATTTGTTTGTCCTTTTATGACTTCCTCTTCACCTTCTCATGTGTCCTTTCCAATGAGCTAAGGTCGTTCCTTTCCTTACAAACATCAATTAATGAGTTCTTATCTGATGGGGTGTTTGGGTATCCACTTGTCGATTCATTCTTTGGACAAGTTCAAGTGTCTAATGGCAATATTGTCACGCCCCGACCCGGTTTGGTCGGATCCCCGTGATCAACCCGCCACTCTCCCGATTTACTAAAGGGTTTTCCCTTATATTATAAATCGTAAAGAGTAAGGCGTTAACCTACACCTTTTTCCAGGAATATCATAAATCAAAACTGCATAGTAATTTAAATTAGTTATACCAATCGTGCAGGCGTTTAATTGCGCAAGTCCTTTAAGGTTCGGCTTTCCGGGACTTCCTGAAAGAGGTATAAGGGAGGGCGTGAGTACAACTACTCAATGAGTGGGATTCAAATCTTTTAACTTTCAAGAAAAACATTTATATGGAGTGTGCCAGACTCCTTTGTTTTCAAAAAAAATCATTTCATTTAAAAATTCATCTTTTTCCATTATTTCTTAGTTATCGATGTGTCATCACCCAACACACATCCTTCATAATGAAGGTTACACACATTCGCAAGTCAGTATCACTACTGAACCCGCTAGTGGCTTCGGAGCGACTTTTCCTGCCACCCGAATAGAAGTACGACCACTTCTACCCTGCGAATGAGTGGATGTACGAAACATCCGACCCACAATCCCGAAATCACTTCTTCGTGTCCGTATGAGGACAGAGACCTCATCCTGTCCCCACCCCGGTCTCATGCGCTTAGTGCTACTCCAGATTTCGCACAGACACCTGGAACGACGAACTGCCCTTATAGCCACCAGGTCGTCCAGTGCCCTTAGGATGCATCACTACCCCTCATGGGCGTCTTGATGATCCCGTACTCATAGTGCATGCACAAACAATGTTTTCTTATATTGCCATGTAATATGTGGTGCCATTAGTCCAACGGCCCCGACTCTCAACTCAACCCGCAGCTGTTTGTCTTGACTAGTCCGTCGACCTGTCATGTCGCACTACCGCTAGTTGACTGAGCATGTCGGTCCTATCTTGGTACCATGGCCAAACAATTCACTTATTAAGTTTTATGGCACATATATAATGTTCGTTTACGAGCTCCTGCTCGTGCCAACTGGCCTTGGGCCCACTGTACGAGATTTTCAAAATCGGGCATTTCGCCCCCAAGTTCCAAAACCGAGGCCCTTGGCCTATCAGAGCTATTCGAGCTCCCGTCGAGAAGGTCTCCCAAATAGTTTAAGCATTGGCACACAGTCAGGGGAGAACACTTCCGACAAAAATAGGTTTTTACTATCCATCATACCGACCGGTATAAGGACATCTCCGTTCATAACCGATGAACGGGTTTTCAACTTCCTTCCAGGAAGTCTCATCATACCAATCGGGTATGATCTACTTACAACCCGTAAGTAGTTTTTCCGCATAATTTTCACATCACTTTCTTTAAGTAGTGATGATTAAAATACCACTAAACAGTGGGTTTTTATATCGAGGTACTTATCATCCCCAACCGGGTATGATGTTAGTAAACCCACTCACAACCGGTAAGTGGTTTTTAACTTTATAAGGTGTGCTCATCATCCCAATCAGGTATGATGTTTGTAAACCCACTCACCCGTTAATGCCGTGAATTCCACTAGACCGGTTCTTGGTATTCATGCGAGCTTGTCCTTGCTGGCGTTCCCGGTACTTCGTGTTCCGGTGAAGGCACGGCGGTCCGAGCTTTCGATCTGGGCAGATAGGTCTCATCCTGAGGTTCATCCTTTCGGTCCTAATTCGGTCGTGGAAAGGCTGAGAAAGTGTTGGGAGGGCTTGAAATGGCCGATTTCAGCTTGGCCGAAATAGGGCAGCTTCGGTCCGCCGGAGTTGCTTCACTATTCCATCATGTCGGCGTTTCTCCAACGATACTCGGATTAATTGGAGTTTGCTATTAGATAGCTGTCTTCCCCCCGGTTCTAAAGAGCCCGACCTTTGTTCAAGTCGAAGCTCTCGTTCGAGCTTTACCGGGAAATGGAGCAGTAGAGAGAGAGAGAGAAGTGTTTAGGTGTGAGGAGAATGAAATGGGGATGAACTCTTTATATAGTTGTAAAACCCGTGTATTAAATGGGCGAGATTTATTACTGGTATTAATATTGCCATAAATTATTGGTATTAATTCCAATAATTTAATTTCGGTATTAATTCTAATAAATTAAATTTCAGTATTAATTCGAATAATTTAATTTCGGTATTAAATTATTTGTATTAATTCCAATAATTTAATTTAGGTATTAAATTATTGCTATTAATTATATATTAATTTATGATAAGGCGTACATACAAATTTTTAGGTCACCCATCCTCACATTACTCTCAAGTAAGCACGCTTAACTTTAAAGTTCTTATGGAATCTAGTTCACTTGAACCACTTTGGTTTTTATTTTCTAATTTGTCTTAAGTTTCTTTTCCAAGGTTTAATGAACCCTTTGGATCACCCGAGAGTTGTAAATTCCCAACTTGCCCATTCAGAAATAATCGGGTTTGTGAACCGGTTCCAAATCCTCACTTGGTTTGACCGGTTCTTTTCCTGGTTTTCCTTAGCTCAAAAGGGCGGATTTTACAAATATACTCTCTTGTCATATTGGGTTTTCTCCAAACATACTTCACTTGTCCCATGGTGATGTCTCTTTATCAGGACTTCCTCCACTAATGGTTCTCAATTTATCCAAGGTGTTTTAAGTTGTGTCTTACTCATGACCATTTCATGATTATTTACCTTGACATGTTTCATTATTAGTTGTTCCTTTTTCCCCAAGGATTTTACATCGTTGAGCCTCATTGGGGTATTCCATACACTTTCCCTATCTTTATTTCTAGCTACATAGGGATTCTCATTCTTGTAGAATTTTGTGTCCTCTATCTCTGGTGACTTGTATATCCTTGGGGTCATACTTTGGGATTTCCTTTCACTTGCCTCCATCATTTCCATTGAGTTTCTTAGAGGTTCTTACTTTGGTTAGATATGACCATCGTTTACTTTGATGTCCCACCTTAGGTACCTTCAAGTTTAGGGAATATTCCTTTGGTCATTGAGGGTTTTCTTTGGGTGTATGTCTTTTTATTTTTTATAATGATTTTAGTCTTACTTGTGTCTCATTCACAAAATAGTCTTATTCTACAAGTTGGCATTGGTGGGGTATTCTCTTCCACTTCAGTCTCAATCCTTTTTTTTTTATTCGTTCCTTTATGTTTTATGAGCAAATCTTTATGTATGGTTTAGACTTATCACTTTGGCGTGACTTGGTTTCCTTTACTCATTTAATTTCAATACTTGACATTTCATTACTAGGTTAGGGTCTCGAAAGACTTTTCACATTATCTCTAGTACAATTTTGGTTAGTCATGTATATTTCTCATTCCTTGCGGCATAGTTCTTTGCTTCATGAGGGAACATCAAGTCTTCTAGGTGTTCCATTTGCAAGGTTTAAGGTAAGGTTTTGGGGTGTTTTCCTCTATCTCCCTCAGCTTGCACATTGGAAATTATTCATGAGATTGTCAAATCTTTCCATTTTTAGAGTCTTGTGTTTCTCGATTTCTCTATGAAGGAACATCCTTTCCTAATGATGTTTTCTTGATTTCTCCATGAAGTCCTTATACTACATTCTTAGTACCATTTGTGTCATATATTCTTATGATTGTGGAAACTTTCCACTTTTTGGTTTCCCAACATTCCTAGTTGGTAGTCAATTAGACCTACTCCCTAAGGTCACTACAATCCAAGGGTCATATGCCTAGGTCCTAACTTAGTAGGGATATTTATGGTTGAAGGTTGGGGTAATTGGGTTCTTTGGGTTATATACATTTATAAGCCTTACACTGTATTTTCACGATACTTTATTTTTTAAAAATGATTTAACTTTCAAAAACCAACTTCATGGAACATTTAGCTCTAATACCACTTAAGTTGTTAAGCCATAACTCGATTTTCCCCGGTCAGACCTCCAGACAACCTACCATATTCTCTCGGTTTTATAACAATGGGTGCCTCATCATTGTAAGCTCGACATAATATAAGGCTTAAAATAAAACATCTAAAGATATTTTCCAAAAATATTCATTTGGAATTGGAAAATAAACTTTTTAAATCATACCAGGACTAAGTACTGTACATTCGGTTTCTAATAAATCAACATGTCCATTAATCACATTTGTTCGTTGAAATGGGTATTTGGAGGGGAATGAATTCACAACTCAGTAAGTAGGTTGGTTGACATTGTGACATCATGCCCACGATTAGGCACATACTCTAAATGATAATAAGTAACCTTTTAAGAAAATAAGATTAAATCATATAAGGATTCAAGTTTTGATAAATGAAACATGTATTTGAGAAGCATCACATATAACATTTCCTTCATGGAAAATAACACAGTTTCATAGAATAGACATCCGATCTTTTCCACTTATAGTTTAGAGTGACTTTACCAAGCACCTTGGTACGAGGGTACGACCTCTACCACATTGGTATGAGGTTACGACCTCTACCACATTGGTACGAGGCTACGAACTCGACTAATCATCTATGTGAGCACTATAGCCCAAGCCCTAGACATATCGATTAAGTGCCCATTATAGAGGAACTAGACCTTCCACCTTCACAATGACTCATGCACATAGAACTCCTAGAGCCATTGAGATACTGATTGATCAACAACTACCCTTGTACCAGTCTTGTTGGCCAGTGGTACTCTAAATCATCACCACTCCAAAATGGGTGTCTTATGGTTCTATCATAATTCATACATATACAAGTGCTTTCTCTTATAATAGTTATCCTTGTATTATAAACCCTACGTGATGAGACTCGTCTCCAGCTCGATAGTATTTACTAGGCATGACCTATTTCACAAAAAATCACAAATTTTATTATTTTAACATGCTCAATTTATAAGAATAATTATTTATGGGATATGACCTATTTCCATTAGCCTTGGGCCCAGTTTCACGAGTTTTTGAAACATGACATTAGGCCCACTATTTTTGAAAAAGTTAGCTTTTTACCCACTTAACAAATTGTAACTTAAATCCATATTGTCTCGACCATGGGTCTGGCTCATTTCCTATATTGGGGAATGGATCAATATATCATGCTTTAAATAAAACACATGATAATTCTCCTGAGCACCATTCATACTCATATAAAGAATATATATTTCCCAAAATAATTTTTTGCGGGGTTCAAGCAATAAAGGGGAAATATATTTTTAAAATATTTTAATTATTTCAAACGATTTAAATATGCGACTAATATTGTATCATCGGTCCAATCAGACTCAATGTAAAAAAGACACTCAACATTATCTCGGAACATATTCGTCCGGGATGGATTCCCGAGTTTTTGTGCTCCACTTGCACGATAGTGTATGATTCGCTCTCTTCTAATCGAAATGCGGTACTTGAAGAATTTGGTGTCTTCAATAAAGTTCAAGATTTTCCACGCACTTTGAATATACCTTTTGGGATATTTTTGAAATTTTGGTATTTAGATTTGTCTTCCATCTAAATGCACCTTTTGTCATGCCATTTCTTCTCCTACCAAATGTGCTCTTAGTTGATATTTGGTAATTTCAACCGAATTATGACATATTTTTGTAATTTAATTTGAAATGGGTTGAATAGGAAATTTCATTTAACGTTGAGGGCACAGGCATATTTTCCCATTCATGCCCTCACCTGATCAGAAACTTCTAAAGCATAAAATGTTTAGTCCATTCATCTTTCCTTTCTCTCTGTGTATCTATTGTCTTCAAGCTCGACTGTGTCATCCATCTGATGTGGGTCATTAGTGTTCTACTGATGAGATAGTCTATAATGGTATGATTATGTTACCTCCTTTTTTCATTATCAAATTCCCGGTCGTTGTTTGTTTCTGGAAGCCCTAACTCATCCACTAGTGATGTTCATCAAATGATATCACTAACGACTTCACAAGCGACCCCATTCTCTTTGAAACTAATGTGCACCCATGCGTTCGAGTCTTTATCTTCGTTCTCATCCTAAGGGTCAACCAAAATCCTCAACTTCATCATCTTCCCATCCATAAGATCATCTGGGGTTCGTCATCTCCCTCTCCTAATGGTTATGCAAGAAAGTTTGATTCTTATTTCTCTTTCCTTCTTAGTTTAATTTGTCTGGATATCTCTTTGTAGGCTATCCAAAGGCTCTTCCACAACCCCCTATTCATCAAATGGAGATTTTTCAATCAATTATTGTTGGCCTTCTAATTGAATCCTTATTTTTAAGTTGTTAGATCATTTCCATATAATTTTTCTCTAAAATTTCAGAATTTCCCCGCTTGGTCGATTACTCAAGCTTGATGATCGTCCCCCTTCAATTGAGTGTCAGCTTCTTTTTGTCAAGCTCGTCATTTTTCAATGGGTCCTTCTCGTTTAGTAATTATATCAAATTCCTTGAGTTCCTAATGATACATTCAATACTATTGCTTTCAGGTATTTGACATTGTTTTCACAAGGGTGTTTTACAGTTATTGCATGATGATGCTAGTTATTGGATCAACGGGGGATGGTTTTAGCTAGGCTGTCAACTCCGGTTCCTCCACTGGTAATTCAAGGTCATCAAGCGAGGAATCCTAGTTCGATTGAGCTCTTGTCCACAACACATCTTCAAGTTTAACCAATGATAAGAAGTAATTTCACACTCATAACCCACTTCCTCCACAACTATTGTTCTGTCTAGCCATTAATTAAATTTGAGATTGGGATTTGGTGACTTACAAGCTTGTTGTAATGTAAGGTATTGAATCATGATGGGGTATTCAAAGGTGTTCTTCCATCGAGCAAGTTCCCGTCTCATGTCAAGTTTGGGAGTGTATTCTTTTAGGTTCAACCTAACCTTCGTTCTCTATTATAGGCTATTATGGAAATATTGATCCATCCTCTAGTTTGCAGACAGTCTCTCTCATCATAGAAGATGACTAGTAACTCAAGTTCCCATCTCATGCTAGGTTTGGGAGTGTATTATTTTAGGTTCAACCTAACCTTCCTTCTCTATTATAGGCTATTATGGAAATGTTGATCCTTACTCTAGTTTGCAAACAATGACTAATTACTCGACAGTGAGTGGATTCCACCTAACCTTGATAGGTAAGAATCCTTGATGCCCTCCTCTCTCTGTTTTCTCTTTGAATTGTACGGATTTAATGTATTTTCCTCCTAGGTCCATTATAATCCCTTTTTATAGGAAATGAATACCCCTTTAGTTTCTCTACATTTACGAATTTAATTTTTCTATTGGGTCACATTAGTCCTCATGAATGAGAAATGTCTCTTTGAATCAAATTCTTAATTATTACTTTTTATATTGCCACATAATAGTAAAAGGGAATTATTCTCATTCACTTATTTATGGTAACTTTTAATTCGCTTATTTATTATACACATAATGATAAGAGTAATTTGTATTCCCCTTTTCTCCATTTTTTTAATTTGTTTAGTATTTTATTTTATTTGGTTTTTAGAGGTGAGGCTATCCGGTCATCTCTAAAGTGTCGCTAGTATGAGCTTGTTTACACAGAAATATGGTCCGGGTAATTCGATGTTCTCACACCTAACATTTCTTTGATGTTAGGCATTTGTCTAATTAATGTCTTGGCCTTTATTTGTAAGAATTTAATTGGGTTTTGGATTCACTTGATGCTTTTGATGTATGTAATACACTGAATTATAACTAGTTGCTATTTTGACTACAACATAATTGTCTAATTGCCCCCTTATATGTAGGTAATCAATTGTTGATAGTTAAATAGTCTATTCTACATGTTCTATTTATTTACCCTAGGAAGGAAACCTTATGATTAGCTATATTATTTCAATTATAGGTTAATTGTGTATGGTCATGCGATTGGAGGAACTTAACCTACTACAAAGGAGTCTTAGCATGTCTCGTTTTGCCGATTTGTTTAGTGTAGGGTATTTCCAATTCATCAAGCATCATGACACATAATGCTCCCATGAAGGTTCATGAGATTTAGCTACAATTGTGTTCAAATAAATTACTAAATCGTTATTTTGTATGTTCTTTGATTTTTTATTAATCACTTTCTATCTGTCTCCAAAAGTTTCTTAGTCAATGAAATTTTTTTTGTTTTCATCAAGAGTCTACCCAAAGTGGAGGGTATGCTTCTCATGCCATTCATTAATTCCAATTCAGACTTAATAAGGTGAAAGGTATAATTTAAGGCTTTAAAATGCACCATTGTTTCATTGGGCGACCTATCTCTTAAGCTTAGGTCTGGGAATGCTATTTAATTTATTGTTCTAGTTCTTCTTTCTTGTGATTTGGGCTAGATGATGAGAGTTAGTTACTTGTTGATCCATTACAACCCTTATTAGATTCTTTTTGTATCTTGATGGAATTTGTATTGTTTGGATGGCTAAGGTTGTAATTGGATCTTTGTTTATTTACTTTAGTAAGGTCTTCCTACTTGTATAGATGCTCAACAGCTTTATATACATACAATATGTTGGATTATATGTAATTACCTTTTTTTGTTTTCAATGTTGTTGTTAACATATAAATGTGGGATTCAGCCCCTTCTCTTTAAATATTTAATGATTAGTTCATACTTATATAACTTTGTACTTATTGACAATATTAGTCAAGCTCTCCATATATATATCCATATATTAAATAATTTTTATTTTTCATATATTTTTTAAATAATTAGATTATTAATCAACTCAATCTAACTTAAATATCATTAAACTTTATTCAATCTGATTTAATTATATAATTTATTATATCCCACTCCAACTCAATCTTTTAGGATCGAAAAAATGATTAGGCATCCGTGGTTGTAAAACCGGAAGGATGTGGCAAGTGGCCTGCAGGTCTGACCGGGCAAAATCAAGTTAGGGCATGATAATTTAAGTGGTACTAGAGTTAAACGTTTTATGAAGTTGGTTTTTTAAAGTGAAACTATTTTCGGAAATAAAGTATCAAGAAAGTACTGTGTAAGGTTTATACATATATATATATATATAACCTAAAGAATCCAATTACTCCAACCTTCAACCATAAATATCCCTACTAAGTTAAGACCTAGGCATATGACCCTAGGATTGTAGTGAATTTAGGGAGAAGGTTATAAATGAGTGACTAGGAATGTTGGAAACTAAAATGTTGAAAGTCTCCACAATAATAAGAATACATGACACAAATGGTACTAAGAATGTAGTATAAGGACTTCATGGAGAAATCAAGAAAACATCCTTGAGAAAGGATATTCCCTCACGGAAAAATCGAGAAAACATAAGATTCTAAAAATGGAAAGATTTGAAAATCTATTGAATAATTTTTGGCATGGAAGCCGAGGGATATAAAGGAAAACTCCCCTAACCCTTACCTTAAACCTTGTAAATGAAACACCTAGAATAATTGATATTTTCTCATGAAGCAAATGAACTATACAACTAAAGATACCCACAAAGGAAATTATGTCGCAAGGAATGGGAAATGTACATAACTAACCAAAATTGTACTAGAGATAATGTGAAAGATCTTGTGAGACCCCAACCTAGTAATGGAATGTCAAATATTGAAATTAAAGGGGTAAAGGGAACCACGTTATGCCAAAGTGATAAACCCAAATCATAAACAATGATTTGCTCACAAAGCCTAAAGAAACAAATTTGAAAAATGATTGAAACTCAAGGGGAAGAGAAGACTACACTAACCCCAACTCGTACCATAAGTACCATTTTGTGAATAGGACATAAGTAAGACCAAAATCCTTATAGAAAATACAAAGACATACACTTAGAGGAAATCGTTAAGGATCAAAGGAATATTCCCTAAAGTAGAAGGTACCCAAGGTGTGACATCAAAGTAAACGGTGGATACATCTGACCAAAGTAAAAACCACTATGAAACTCTATGGAAAAGATGGAAGCAAGTGAAAGAAAATCCCAAAGTAAGGGCAAAAGAATATATAAGTCACCAGAGATAGAGGACACAATATTTGACCATAATGAGAATCCCTAAGTAGCCAGAAATAAAGATATGGCAAGTGTATGGAATACCCTAGTGAAACTCGGTGATGTAAAATCACATTTACAAGTGGTTTTTCATATGAAATGGTGCTCACCACCCTAACCGGGTATGATGTTATTAAGCCCACTCACCCCAATGACTTTGACATGTTCATCCCCAGTCGGTTTTCCAAGTCCACGCTAGCTCTCTTGCTTGTGTTCCAATCCCAAATGTCCCTACGGTTTGTGTATCATTATCAGGAAAGGTTCAGCATGACAGCCCTTCTTTAGGCCCAAATCTTAGTTTATTGCACTTAGATCTCTAAAGTTTATTTTCCTTAACTTTAGGTCCCTAATGCTAACTTTTCCCCAAATTGAGTCCCAGGGTTTCCAATACCCCTTTGGATCCTCAATTTACTCAAAATTGTATAAGGGGCTCAAGTTTTCCAAATTTCCAATTTGGTCCCCAATTTTTCAAAAATTATAATTTTGCCCCTACTTTCTAAAAATAGAAATTTGGCCCTAAATGTTTTGAAAATTGACCAGTTGGTCTGACATCATCTTTCTCATTACCAATTGGCCTTCAATTTTGAGAAGTTACATGAAGGTCACTCATTTTTTCAAAATTTCCAATTTTCCCCAAAATTTCCCCCCAATTTATCCCCTTCAAATTGACCGAATTTGATTTCTTCACATTGGCCATTTAATTTGGGTTAATTGCTCTAATTGATGGTATGATTAGTTCATACACTTCCATATGATTCACTTAGCATTGAATTGCATGATATGAGTCTGAAATGAGCTCAAACGGAGTTTCGCTAGAAAACTGTTCGTAGAGTGAGAAAGCTTCGAAAACTTACCGTCGGAGATGCGACGGTCCGAGCTCTTGATCTAGGGAGCTAGCTCTCATCTTGAGGTTCCTTCTAGGATCAATAATTGCTGCAATTCATATCCAAATGAGGGTGAATTTTATCAGTGAAATTTAGCACTTTCTCTCTCTAACACCGAATTGCAATGATAGAGGAGGGCTAAATTGGCTTACCTTTCAGTTCTATTGAGGTCGTGTGAGGGCCATGGGGGTGTCGGAAAGGCTTGGTTTGGTTGGAGGAGGTCTGAATTAGGCCGAATTCAGCTCGGCCAAAATAGGGTAGCTTCGGCCCGTCGAAACTACTTCACTGTTTGATTCTGTCGGCACTTCTCTAGCAGTCCTCGAGTTAAAAGGAGGTTACTGTCAATTAGCTGACTTCCCTCAGAGTCTATAGAACCTGATCTTGCCTTCTTAGGCTAAGAAAAATGTCCAAGTCGGAGCTCTGATTTGAGCTTCACCAGAAAATGGAGTAGTTGAGAGAGAATGGCGATTTGAGGTGTGTGGAGGATGAATGAAGAGGAGCTATTTATATAGGGAGCTCGAGGACCCTCTGCTCGACCACTTTCCATTTTGGTCGAGCTTATCCTCGCCCAAAAATGCCATGATCGGAGCGAATATTCCTTCACCGAAGAGGAAAGTTTCTACATTGATGAATAGTGTTGTCATCATGATAAAGAAAATTACACTGTTCCGAATAGGACCGGTCCGGTCCAACCAGGTTCAATGGCAAAAATTGGTTGGTTTAGGCCCGATTCAACCGATTTTCTCAAATCAAAAAATTTTCTAAATTTATCTAAATTGATTTTCCATCCAATTATAACTTCAATTTCTCAATTTGACCAATTTAAGTCACCACAAAAAATGAATTTAGAATCCGGTTCATATATGGTTCAAACGGGTCCACAATCTAAATTTACTTTTGAGGACATGGTGTTATAGGATTATAAAATGCCATTTGTGAAAGATGAGATAATACTCGATTGATTATAAAAGATGAGCATGAGTGTGATGGTTTATGAAAGATGAACATAATCCCAACATTTTTATGTTAGATGGATTGAGTCCTGACATGATGTGATATAGCCCATATTTTAAATAGAGACTGAGATCGTGAATATAAACATTCGGTGTCAATACTCTTGCTCACTGTGTGTGACTCACCTACTCCTCAACATCTTTATATGCAAAAAAAGTAGAGAAGCTTAAAAATGTATTAGAGCGTGACGAAAGTCTCAATAATGAAAAGATTGAGTTACAAGTCCTCGAAGATAATACTCAAAGATTTATTCCATTGTATTTTTTTGAGAATTAAATATTATGTGAAAATTTATATTACATTTATGAAAAGGTCAAACTTTTATAGAAACTATGGTTCATTTTATATTATGAGTCGTATGTTCTATAAATTTTATAATAGTGTGATGCTCACCTTTGTAGTATCTAGAAGTTGTAATAGATTGTTATGTCTGTCAAGCCAAGGAATAAAGTGGGCATGAAAAAGGACTCCCACAAATTTATCAAAAGATTGGTAGTACTTGTAAATTTAAGAAATATGAGCTAAAGGCATGTATTTAAGAAATGTTGGCTAATGGTAGAACGTTTAAAAAATATTAGCTAAGGCTCAATGTTTAAGAAAAATATATTAACACCCAATTTTTAAGAAAAAAATACTAACACTCATGTTTAAAAAAGATGGATTAAGTCCTAACATTTAAGAAAGATTAGCTAATGTTCAATCTTTAAGAAAGATGGGATAAGAGGCAGAGTTTAAGAAAGATAAACTAATATCCTAATGTTTAAGAAAAAAAAAAAGCTAAAACCTAACATTTAAGAAATACATGTCAATCCCCAATATTTAAGAAAGATATGTCAAACTTCAACGTTTGAGAGAAATACGTGTCAATTCCCAATATTTAAGAAGGATGTTTGAAACTCCAACTTTTGAAAAAAATTCGCTAATGTTCAACATTTGAGAGAATGACTAATACTCAACATTTAAAAAAGATTGGCTAAGATTCTAAGATTTAGAAAATACAAATTGTCTTGATACTTTATGAAATACGTGCTAAGGTGCGAATGTTATCAAATAGGATTTTTGTTCCGATCTTTTTCGAAAGATATGTAGAGACCTAATATATTTTACAAAATACAAGCAAAAACATAAAACGTAAATGATATAACCTATAAAGTTTTGTTTTAAGATAGATCATATGCACAATTGTGTAGTGGACTATAGAAGAAGTCAACCCTTGATGTATAGTTGTGTGGCTTACTAAAGAAAAGTTAATATTTATTTATAATTGTGTGGTCCAATAGAGAATATACCATATTTACTTGGGGTATTATTGTATGATTTCCTAAAAAAACAAGCCAACATATAATTTATATTCTATATCACTATATGTTATGTATGTACGATTAACGAATAAAATGAGTCTATTGACTCATAGGATAGGATGAGAGGTTGTGTGGTCAATAGAAAATTATGGTTAATAAGAGAGAGTCAAACGGTACTTATTTTCCAAACATAAAAAAATTATGGATGTAAGATAATTTATCAAGTTAGTTGGTTCGTAGGCAAACTCCCGACCAATATTTTAGTTTGAAAGGAAAACTTTAATTTTTTTTTTTTAATTCTGTGTGCATTAAAAAGTACTCGCAGATTTGTGATGGTGCCTTCATCACATATGATTAGTTCGGTAATAAACCTTAGAATGTTGATATGTTAGAAAATGTTGAAATTGTGTGTGAAAGATAAATTGTTTTTAAATATATATTTGTATTAGTTATTTTGATTACAAACTAAAATCAAGTATACAAAAACTTGGTTTCAATATTTTCTACAAATCTCCCGAAACTACCAATTGATCTCTTAATTACTTATGGAATATATTTTTACTCCATTTTTAGCTGTTAAATAGTGTTTGGTGCCAACTAGATTACGCAAAACTTCAAGAGATCTCATGGATTGAAATCATACTCAATTATCACGTAATATTTATCAAGTTAACTTAAAAATATCTTGAGTACTCGTCCGAGAGGTTCTAAGCAGCCTCATTGTCATTTCACACCCTAGTTTATGGCACATTTTATGTGATACATTTTATGGCACATCAAAATAGGTCAGTGCCCAATTGGCAAAAAAACATCAGTTTCAATGAGAGAAATATATTTACCATTTAGCTTTTATCTGATCTTTTCTTTTACACATATCTTTTAATATAAATTATTTGGGGGACTTTTTTATATTCACACATATCTTACTAACCACTTAATTGTTTGCCTTTTTTATTTCTAGGCTGAGAGGAACCTCACTCCTCAAAATTATTGGAGTTATTTATAGATTGTGTATTTAATGTTTCATCTTCACTGTAACATATTACGTACAAACAAAATTTAAGTACACTAACGTATAAATATATTATTTTATTTATTTATATTTTGTATACCAAATCTAGTTCCATCTCTAGATATTTAGTGATATGGAACGGTAATTGAAAATAGTTAAAAATATAATATATTTAATTATGTTGCATTGTATTAATAAATTATTAAACAGTAATTATTTAATAAATAAAAGTAAAATAGATAAGAAGTAAAAGTATGATATATAAAATTTATAAAGTTACACATTATTAGTGATTGATTATTTTAATCACATTTTATACTTTATTAATGTATTAAATTAAAGCATGAAAAAAAATATAATTTTAAAAAATGAAAATGATATGGAATTTATCATGAATTTACATAAATATATTAATAATTCATTGACATGAGAATATCGCAATATAGGAAAACATAAAAATATGTTTATTCAGATAATTAATAAAATTTATCATATTAAAGGAAATAATTTAAGAATTATAATTCGTTTGCTTCCCATTTGTCCAAATAGTTGGTACATCGTATTCTGCACCAATTGGGATGTCCAACAAAGCTATATTATAATATAGCGTGGCTTGTCTAGTATCGAATCCCTTGCCGAAATGAGCAACTTGACTCGGGTAATATTAATATTATATTTTGTAACTTAATTTTTTATTTATTAATTTATATAATAATTAATGAAATTTTCAATTTAATTAAATATAAAATTAGTCTATGTATTTGTATAATAGACAAGGTGTGAAACTAAAAAATATTAATTATAGTAATTGAGTAAAATAACTAAAGTATACCTTAATATTAATATAAAAATTATAGATTAGGTGTAAAGTATATCAAAATTGGTATGTTATTCATATGATATTTATATTGAAAATTTTAATGAAATGATGTAGATATTAGATATAGTAAAATACGTTGGAATATGAGATCATTAATATAGGAGAAAATACCTTTTATCCATTAACTTTGTTATTTTTACCTTCTATGACAAATTTTAAATTTTAGCCAAAATAATCAAACTTCCAATTCACACCTGTTTTTCCTTTTAACATCTTACTAACATTATTAATTTGACAATTAAATGATAAATACCTTAATTTGTGAGATGAATGTTACCCTAACCTTACATAGTATCGTGATATAATAAATAATTAGATTTATATTTAATTAAAATTTATTATTTATAATAATATAATATTTACTTCTTATAAGTTAATAATATTTTTTTAAAATCTTATAATATTTTTAACAACCAATTTTAGGGGCATACATTTTATTTCTTTCAATTTTATAATATAATAACGGATTCAAATTAAGTATTTTTTTTATAATAGTAAAGATTATTAGTTGTATTTACGGTATCGAGTCGTATACGAATATAATAATTCTAATATTAAATGAGAGTATTCTGAGCTAATAAGATATTTAATCTTATATTTATTTAAAATTAATTAATTTTTAAGTAAATTAGTGAACTTTTTGAATAGTATAAACTAAAAATAAATTTTTTTTATCTAATACTAACATATTTTTAAGAGTTATAAATTTATTTTCACAATTTTTTTACACATTAAAATTTAAATTTTATTCAAATAATAGATTTAAATAGTTGTAATCCCACTTAATTTAAGGATCAAATGTTTCAAGATTTAATGAATAAATCTCACTCTCGTGTTCCAAGGTCAAGTGCAATTTAAACTTTCCCACGTCTATCTTCTATGGTATGGTTGAGTTCTTCTAGGTTATACCCTACTTCTAGGAATGCCATTTTATTCAAACGCACAACTTTGCCATCTTGTTCCTTTTGGATATACATCACACATAGTTGTGTGTCCTTATATGACTCCTCTTCTGAGACTAAAATTGCTATCTTGGCCCTTCTCTCTTCGATTTAAGTTATTGACGAAGCAATTTATAAACCGTTGGAGTTATGATGACTTTCTTTCTACTCTTTCGTTTAGACGTTTAGAGGTAGAAGATGATAATGTGCATGTACATTTAATTTTCACACGTACGAGCTACAACATGATATATTGTAATTGATTGGTTTTGCTGACTGGGCATATTACTTAGTATCTAGGTCACTCTTTAACCGTTTAATTTGACACGTGGTGATCTTTCATTGTTAATTTAACCAAACGTGGCGATTAAGTAAATATGAATGTTATAAGGCCGTTAAGACTTTAACATGTGACATACTCTAATTGGTTGATTTAATTAAATGAAATTTCTCATGTGACATCCTATGCAATTGTCATGCGTCCTCTTAGTATTGACTATATGTTTTTGATGTGGCTTTACTATGCCTCGTTCTCTGATCGGTCAATTTCTCTCAAATATCTTAACTATTTGATGACCTAACATAATTTTCATATGTCATCCCCTCATTGATCAACCTAGTTGATGTGAAATTCTTCTAGTTGACTATTGATTATTGACTATTAATACATGTCGCTCTCTGATTGGTCAGTTTAGCTGTCATGAAATCTTTGTTAGAAGACTCTTGATGACAAACACGTATCGCTCTTTAATTAGTTAACGCTTTGAAATGTTGATTTGTCAATAGATTGGTCATGTTCACCACGCGTCATGTGCTCATTGGTCACACGTGCTGACATGACGCTAACCTAGCAGTCAATCTATTGACTCGATTGGATCGTTGTCCAATTCAATTGAACAGGGTTTGGTGACTCAAAATAAAAAAAATTAACTAGTTCAAGCACGATTCGACCGATTTTCTAAAAATTAAAAATTATGAAATTTATATAAAAATCTATTTTGTACATGATGGTGACCTCAATTTACTAATTTGCCCTTTTTGAGTCACCCTGAAAAATAAATCTTTGAACCAATTTCTCCCGGTTCGGTCTAGTTCGATCTTTTTCAAGTTCGATTCACCTTAATCTAGTACGATTATGATTTCCAATTGGTTCGTTTGTATTTAAAATCAGGTATTTTAATTCTCACTTGAATCACTTTAAATCCTTCTATGATGATTTTGTATATTCTCAGTTCACTTGAAAGTTCAATTTTTCATTCAAAATTTTTTTAGTTCTCACTTCTAGTAATCTTATTTGGGAAAACAGGATTTACAACTACTCCCATTATTTTTAGGAGTTTTGTTCTCAAAACTATTATATATTAAAAATTATGAGTATTTCACCCCATTGTAGGCTTTATTTCTCTTGTTTCTTCCTCTATTTGATTATTACGTGAGAGCATTTTCACCATATTGATCTTCTTGTTTTTGAGGTACTTTTCTTCTCGTCTGTGATGCATATATGTTCTACCTCATAAGTTAGATTTTATTTCAGCTCTAGCAGCGGTTATTCCAATACATCGTTTGGGTCACACTCCTACTTTCTCAGTGCTAATAAATGGAATACATCATGTATTTTTTTTGTAGATTTAGGGGTAGTTACAACTTATACACTACATGTCTAATTCTTTAAATAATTTGTTAAGGACCTCTATATCTTGGTTTTAGTTTCCCCCGCTATTGAAATCTCAAAATTCCTCTCCTCGATGACAACTTGAGTAATACTTTGTCTCCAATTTCAAATTGCACTTCTCTTAGGCAATGGTCGGCTTAACTTTTATGTCGATCTTGAGCCGCCTTAAGTCGATGTATGATCAATTTAATTTTTTATGTGGCATCTTCAATAAGTTAGACCTTCTCAAGTCTAGTTCCCTAACTTCATCCCAATATAGGGAAGTCTAACACCGTTTTCCATATATGGCTTCGTATGGTTCTATCTTTATATTTGCTTGATAACTATTATTGTAATAAAATTCCATTAGACATAGGTAGTCCTCCCAATTTTGGCCCAAGTTCAAAATGCATGCCCTAAGCATGTCCTCCAAGGTCTGAATGATCCGTTCTGATTGTCCATTGGTTTGCAGATGGGATGCCTGACTCATATAGAGTTTGGTCCCTAAAGATTCTTGTGGACTCAACCAAAATTGGGATGTGAACCTAGGATCTCAAAACGATACTATGGACACCAAAATTCCATCTAACTACACGATCTCTCCAACATATAGTTTATCCAACTTTTCTATCGGGTTTATAACATGTGTGGGTAAATGTGACCGCGCTGATTTGGTCAATCAATCGACCACAACCTAAATAATGTCGTGCCCCTTAGATGTGTCTGGTAGAACTGTCACGAAGTCCAATGTGATGATTTCCCATTTTTGTTAAGGGATTAGAAGGGGATGAAACATTCCAATAGGCTTTTAATATTCCACTTTTATTTACTAACACGATAAGCATTTAGCCACATATTAAGCTATATCCCATTTCATGCCCTTCCTCTAATATCATTTCTTTAAGGTTTGGAACATCTTTTGTAAAACCCGTCCAATGGGACCAAAGAAAATAGGGAAAAGGACCGGTATAGATTTATATGCGAAGAAACGAGTCGGTTAATGAATGAAAAATAGTTAACGTGGGAAATTGGTAAATCTCAAGTGACCAAAAATTCACACAAATTACAAGGAAGAATCGGGAAGTGGAATTGAGGATAGAACCAGACCGGTTCATAGTGAACCGACCCAAACAAGACTGAACTGGGATGAACCATAATGAATCGATTCACTAATTCATTTTTCTAGTTATCTTAAAAATGTCAATTTGGGAAATTGAGTCCACCATTAGATAGAAAATAAATTTAGAAAATTTTAAATTTTAGAGAATTGATCGAACCGAGTCTGAATCGGCGGATTTTCAAATTCGGGATAGCGAACCTGGTCGGACCGGACCAGTCAGTAGACCAGGCCAGTCAATAATTAATGGCGCCCCGTCAGTAGCCACGCATACCCAAGCAACCAATGGGAGGCTGCCACGTGTCCGGTTAACAATCAACTGGCGACCTGTCAGCATGCCACATAGACATGAGCAATCAATGAGAGGTTTCCACGTGTTCGGTCAACGGGTCAACGGCTGACGTGATAGCCAAGCTGGACTTTCACATAAAAAAAAATAGGGCAATCACAGTGCGCCACGTGGCACAACCGCTATGTCATCATCTTCAACCCTCAGCCGCTGATAGAGATAATGGAGGAGAGAGAGGCCAAAAAAGATGAAGTCTCCGACGACTTAAAAAACCCTCCGATCAGGTCACCGGTGACCGAGTTGGAGGCCGAGTCTTATGACGACGGGTAGTCTGAACAATTCATGAGCAACATATATAAAGAGCACCCCTCCATTCATTCTCAGCATCCCACAATCGAGAGAAGAAAAAGAAAAGTGCATTTTCAAAGAGCAGCGATCTAGAGCTCCGACGATGGTACTTTTCTCAGCCTCCAAAGCCACATTAGGTGTCTTTGGGATCGGGAAGAAGTCTTGTACCCAACCTTACCCTCAATTTAGCTAGAGAGCCACCGAAGAGGAATGAGGAAGCCTAAACAGTATCGTTTCTCCTCAGTCCGGAAACTGCTCAACCCTCTACCACCACTTCGAGCTTCCTCATGACCAATTGCGGCCAAACCCAACCCCCTACACCCCACCTAGAGGTGTCCCAACCTTTCCCTGGGCTAAGAAGGTAAGCTCCCCCCGCCACCCTTCGCCAGAAAACACTATTCACGGTCGATTTCTGCAAAAAATTTAACACTGAAATTCGCACTACTTAGGTTATCAATTGAGACGTGTTTTGATCCAGGGAGGATCCCCACGATGAGAGCAACACATTGGTAGCCAAAGCTCCAGTCACCAGACCCTCATCGATAAGATATGGAAGCTTTCTCTCTATAGAGTGTATTTTTTGACGAAGCTCCGTTTGAGCTCATTTTCGAGCCAAATGAAGCAGTTTATGGCTTAAAATGACGAGGAAAACGTATAGGAAGTTATCCAAATCACAAATGGGGACAATTAATAATGTTTTGATGGTCAATTTGATGAAAATGAGATTCTGGGGCCAAAATGCAAATTTGAGAAATTTGGGAAAAGGAAACTATGAGGGCCTATATGCAAATGCTCAAAGAATTCCCTTAGTCCAGTACCCTAACACGAATACTTGTGTCATGTAGGAACAACATGCTCGAGTCCTAGCTTTCGGAAGAATACCGCAAGGCCAGATTCCGCCACGACAACCCCTCCCCCCCAAGATTACTAGGTGAGTGGGAACCGCTATAACATCATTTTCGATTGGAATAACGATTCAACTTTGAAATTTTTTTCTCGAAATTAGCCTCCCCTAACTGGGTGACTCTACTTAAAATATTTGGGAGCTAATTCTGGGCTTAGACTCGGTATGCTAGTGGGCCTAAGGCCGATGGACATGGGCGTGGACTCGTCCAGAACTAGTGTATAATGGATGATACTAAAAGATCCAAGTAATGGGAAATTTGTGTGATACCCATCGAGCTAAGTTTGAGTTGTCGAGCTTGTTGGGCTAAACCGCTACTTTGCCAAATCCAGGTTGTCGAACTTGTTGGGCCAATACGCATGGGTCAAAACCAAGCTGACAGACTGTTGTGCTTTAGCTATAATTAAAAAGACTATTGATTGTGCATACATTGTGATGTTTGGGCCACCAGGACACCAGGTGTCACGTCCCGACCCGATTTGGCCAGATCCCTATTATCAACCCGCCACTCTCACGGTTTACTAAGGGTTGCCCCTTGTTTATAAATCGTGAAGAGTAAGGCATCCTTTAAACCTACACCTTTCCTAGAATAACATAAATCAAAACTACATAAAATTTTAAACTGATCATACCTATCTTACAGGCGTATTAGCTTGTAGGCTTTTCGGGGTTACTTGAAAGGGATATAAGGGAGGGGGTGAGTACAATGACTCAGTGAATGGGTTTTCAAAATTTATCTTTTAGGAAAAAGGTTTGATTTGGAGTGTGCCAGACTCCTTATTCTCTTTTTAAAATCCTTCATTTCAAATTTTGATTTTTAATGTCATTTCTTATTAACCACGGTGTGTTATCACCCAACACATACCCTTCATCATCAAGGTAACACACAATCACATGACAACCCATCCACTAAAACCATCTATGGCATCAGAGCGACTTTATTGGCCACCTAGATAGAAACACATCCACTTCTACCCTGAGAATGAGTGGATGTTCGCGACATCCAACCCTCAATCCCGTAACAAATCTCTGTGTTCGTACGAGGACAGAGACCTCATCCTGACCCCACCCCAGTCTCATGCGCTTGAAGCTACGTCAAGCTTTGCAAGACTTCTGGTACGGCTAATTGTCCTTATATCCACCAGGTTGTCCAGGACCCTAAGACATGTCACTACCCCCTCTTGGGCATCTTGAAGGTCCCGTAAATACAGTGCATGCACAATCAACATTTTTCATAGAATGCCATATAATATGTGGTGCCACTAGTCCAACAGCCCCGACCCTCAACTCAACCTGCAATTGTTTGTCTTGACTAGTTTGGAGACCTGTCATGTCGCACTACCGCTAGTTGACCGAGTATATCAGTTCTATCTTGGTACTATAGCCAAACAATTCAATTACTTATGTTTTCATGGCATATAAATCATGTTTGTTTATGAGCTCCTGCTTGTGTCAATCGGCCTAGGGCCCACTATTCAAGATTTTCAAAATTGGGCATAATAGCCCCAAAGTTCCAAAACCGAGGCCTCCAGCCTAACAGAGTTACTCAAGCTCCCGTTAAGAATGTTTCCCAAATTGTTTAAGCAGTGGTACACAGTCAGGGGTGAACACTTCCAAAAAAATATTTTTCAACTGTCTATCATACCAACCAAGTATGAGGACATCTCTGCTCATAACCGATAAATGAATTTTCCACTTCCTTTGTGTAAGATTCATCATACCAACCGGATATGATCTACTTACAACCGGTAAGTAGTTTTTTTGCGTTATTTTCACATCACTCCTCCAGGTGTGATGTTTAAAATACCACTTAGTAGTGGATTTTCATTTTTGAGGTATTTATCATCCCAACCGAGTATGATATAAAAATCACACTCACCTAATTGTGCAGTGAAATTCCTCTTATCCGACTTATTTTCCTTACTCGAACTCGCCTTAGCTGGCATTCTTGGTACTTCGTGTTTCGTCAGGGGCGCGACGGTCCGAGCTTTCAATCCAGGAAGATTGTTCATGTCCTGAGGTTCCTCCTTTCAGCTCTAATTTAGTTGTAGGAGGGCTATGGAGGTGTTGAGAGGGCATGGTTTAGCTTGAGAATTGCTCTAATTGGCCCATTTCAACTTGGCCGAAACAGGGCAACTTTGGTTCGTCGAAGCTGCTTCACTATTTGATCATGTCGGCATTTCTCCAGCAATCCTCAGAGCAAATGGAGACTACAAGAATGTAGCTGACTTCTCCCCAGTTCTAAAGAATCCAACCACGCCTTCTTTGGCTAAGAAAAGACCCTATATCGGAGCTTTGGTTCAAGCTTTGCCAAAAATTGGAGCAGTTGAGAGAGAATGAAGTTTTTAGGTGTGGATAGGATGAGTGAGGAGGGGCTCTTTATATAGGAAGCTCGAGGAATTCCCTTAACGGCGGTCATTCATTGCCTGAAACAGGTTCAATCCGGTTCAGATCCGGTTCATCTAAACCAGTTTGGTTTTCATCTCAAATTCATTCTTAAGTCCATTTCCATGACTTTTGGGACTCTTTGGATCACTCGGGATCCATAAATTTCCCACTTTGCCCTTTTTCTATCAGTTCCAGTTTGTAGACCGACTTGGTTTTCAATTTGAAAATAACCGGTTCTTTCCCCGGTTTCTTATTATCAAAGGACGGGGTTTACAAAAACCTTCCAATAAGGACACCTCCACTCCTACAGAAGCTCGAATAGATAATATTATAAGAATGACAATTGTAGCTAGGTAACCCAATCTCACCAAGGAGGAAGTCCTACCAGACCATAGTTTAGTATTGACAATTCCCAAACCATCATTGTAACAATCTCCCTCAAGAGATGTTAAAATCCAAAAACTATATTTTTACTTCAATGAATAAGATTCTGAGTTCCTGAAAATTTCCTTATATCTTAATAATACGATTCAATTCCTCAATTACCCGAGGAAGGATCATGGAAAAAAGATCATGGGTAAAACCTTTTGAAAACCTAGAAATAACATAATATTGATAAAGGGGAATTTTCCTTTAAGGAGCACTACAAGCCACCTAGAAGCAAAGAAGGAAACACCTCCTCCATAGAAGACAAACCGAACGATGAAAGGCGACTAGGATGTCTCAAGATTGCAAGGTATGATCTACTTTGGAAAAACAAAGGAGCAAAGTAGGGTTGTAGACTAACCTAGCAAGGAAGGGAGACGTGGAAAGGCAGGATAGTGGAAATGAAGAATAAAGGTAAACCTTAAAGAAATAAATGGCCGAAAATGAAATGATAACCACACTCAAGCCATATGGAGGATTTAGTAAGTCCCTCACAAAGAGGTATTGGGGCAAATAACATCTGAACCTTTCCCAAAGAATGAGACTAGGCATACGCGTTCCAACTAAGAATTAATGGACCAAGTGATGAAGGGTGAGGAGATGAAGTGCACTCCGAGGTGAAAGAACCGAGGGAAGTATACTAAGAGGACCCAATGTGAAAGTTAAACCCAAGGAGCGGGTAAGTAGGAAATAGCATCAAAGGACGCAGTGACAAGTGAAAATGGGTGGGCTACCTATCATAAGGAAATAGAGGAAAGAACATCTAAAAAACCTTGGAAAAGTAAGCCCTCCAATTTGGAAGAGGGTAAGGAGAAAACAACCAATGACATCAAGACTGATCGTGGCCCACACTCGCTTAATAGAGCCCAAGTAGTGGATGGCTGGATATAAAACATCGTGCTAGGAACCAATCTATCATCAAGAGCTCTTCTAAGAGAGGATAAGGAACAAAAAGGAAATGGAGGACAGTGAATGATAAAGAGCAGGCAATAATACCGATCTCAGAAGGGTGTAACAAAAGAAAAAATGAAAAACCTTCAAGAAGCATTAGAGAGATTGAACTAGGACAAGAATCCTTAGGTAGAGGATACAAGTAGGAAGTGAGGCATAAAAAAAAAGAAGTTACAAAGCTAAGGAACCACCAGATGGATCCTGAGAGGCTCAAACTGACATAAAGAACTTTAAGTGGTTAAGGGTATGTTGGGATGGCCAAAGTATTACCTGATTTAGAAGAGCAAAGAAGCCAATTAGATATTTTTGACAAACCTAGAAAAGAAAGAAGCAACTAGTAGAAATAGGATGGTCAAGGAGAATAAATGAGACCCTAAGAAGGATCAAAAAGTAGTGAAGACTATGCTCTAAAGAAGGGTAATAGAGTGGGCATAGTGTTGAGTACATGAAATAAGACCCAACGATCAGAGATACCTTGAGTAGGAAAGTAAAAGGTGAACTCGGAAATTATGATCGGCAAATGATAAAAGGTAGACAAGAGCCCTAATTAAAAATGGTGTAAGAATTTGAAGGAAGGAAACCTTTAAGGAGTAGTAAGAAATTTGAACATCTAGCACCTAAAAAGGGAAATCTCTACTTTGAAGGACATAGTAGAGAATGAAAAATCATTAAAAGAGAACTCCCTAAAACAACGGAATCATGAAATGGTCACATGTAAGTAAGAGTGGGTTCAGGTGAAAGGAAAATCCTTGAGTAAAGGACATCGCCAAAAATGAAGAAAGACATAAGAAGAGAAGAATCTCAGCATATCGATAAGTCATTAGGAAATCCAATGATTGGCACCAGAAAGACCCAATAAAGAAGTTGGGAAAGACTAGTGGGTAAGGAAAGCTGGCACAGTTGTGTAAGACATTTTGTCAAGGCATGAAGGATGATTGGATAACGGTAAAGGTAGTTGAGGAATACTACCTGATGACAAGAGGGATGAAGTTATACAATCCTTGGAAGGTTGGGAACACCCAATAAGAAAGTGTTCTAAAATTTTAATGGTCAAGGACATATTATGGAGCATTGTCATGCTGTAAGGGACACACAAGCCCAATAGCCCAAGGAAGGATATGACTCAACTAAGGAAGAGTGAGTTAGTTAAGTATAATAAGGTCAATATTGAATTTGGACCAAAGATACAATAAATAAAAGATGAAGGAAGGGTCAAAATAAGATAAAAAAAGGTGACAACAAAGAAACTCATGAAGACGAGTATGGAATGCTCAAAAGAACACCGAGCTAAGGGTCTCAACAACTAAGAGAATAACTAGACATGGGAACGATTGATTATTTTGGAACTCCCAATTCTAAAATCTTAAGTAAAGAATCTCATGATAGAGAAATTGTACTTTAAGGCACGAAGGATGTGAATTTAAGGATATAACCTTAAACCTTCTAGTGAGATATGCTTAGCTAAAGTAAACTCCATGGAATGAGAAAGTGATGGGAAGGAAAAGAAAATCTTAAGTGTCTCTGATATAAGGGATAAATTTTAAATAACTGAGAAGGTTGTATGTCGATAAACAACAAGTTGATATCAAAGGGAAGTTCTTTCCAGTGCAAAAAATGTTGAATAATTTTTGGGGACAAAACTCCTAAAAGGAGGGGAGAGTTGTAAACCCCACTCTTTAGAGTTAAGGAAAACTAGGGAAAGAATCGGTCAACCCAAGTGAGAAAATCGCACTGATTCACGAACCTCGACCATTTGAGAACATGCAAATTAGAAAATTTACAACTCCCGAGTGACCCAAAGAATCATAAAAATCTTGGAAAGGGACCATAGGACAATTTGGGGAAGAAAACCAGACCGGTTTAGCTGAACTAGATTAAATCAGTATGGACCAATTTGAACCACTATTGAACTGGATGCTAAATTAATTTTTCTAGGTGATTTAGAAAATTCAAATTGGAAAATTGAGGCTACCATTGGATAGAGAATGAATTTATAAATATTTAATTTTGAAAAACTCAGTCGAATCAGACCTGAATCGATCGACTTAAGCATTGAACCTAGTTCGGACCGCTCTAGCCCGGTTCAGAACAATATCATCTTCTTCCTTTAGATGATAGCACTGTTCACTCGCCAAAAAATCGAGCAGCACTGAAAAAGATCAAAAGTCTCTGCCCAGGGAGTTTCAGGCAATGAATGACCACCATTAAGGCACCAATCAGATGACCAAGAAGTCCCCGAGCTTCCTATATAAAGAGCCCCTCCTCATTCATCCTCCTCACACCTAAAAAATCTACTCTCTCCCTACTGCTCCATTTTCTTGTGAAGCTCGAACCAAAGCTCCAACTTGGGCATTTTTCTAAGCCAAAGAAGGTGTGGTCGGGTTCTTTGGATTGGGGGAGAAATCAACTACATGCCTGAAGTCTCCATTTTCTCAAAGGGTCGCCGGAGAAACGCTAGCACGATAGAACAGTGAAGCAGCTCTGACAAACAGAAGTTGTCCTATTTCGGCTGAGCTGAAAATGGCCAATTCGAGCCCTTCTCAAACCAAGCCCTCACAACACTTCCATAGCCCTCCTACAACTGAATTAGAGCAGAAAAATAAGTTAATTTGGCTCCACTTAGTGAATTTCGATCGGTGCTAAAGAGAGAACTGGAAGAACTATACTGATCAAATTCTCCCTTAATTCGACATGAATTGAGATGATTCTTGATCGTAGGAGGATCCTTGGGACAAGAGCTATCTGCTCAGATTGAAAGCTCAGATCGATAGTAAGCTTTCGAAGCTTTCTCTCTCTACGCTTAGTTTTCTAGCGAAGCTCCGTTTGAGATCGTTCTGGCGTCAAATCATGCGATTCAAAATGCAATTCAATCATGTGGAAGTGTAGGAACTCAAATCCACCTTCAATTTCAACAATTAACTTTGAATAATCGTTCAATTTGATGAAATAAAATCCAGTCATGTTGGAAGGTTGAAATTGGGGGAAATTTTGGGGCAAAATTGGGGATTTCAAAAATTCGAGGGAGTAAAGTGCAATTTCATAAAATTGAGGGCCAATTGAGCATGGAAAAGATGTTGGAGGACCAATTGGTCAATTTTTAGAATATTGGGGGTGAAATTTACCATTTTTGTAAAGTGGGGGCAAAATGGTAATTTTGGAAAAGTTGGGGACCAAATTGGAAATTTGGGAAACTTGAACCCCTTTTTGTGTATTTGAATAAATTTAGGTACCAAGGTGAATTTTAGAAGTTTCAAGACTTAATTTGGGGAAAAATCGGCATTAGGGACTTAAAGTTAAAGAAAAAGAACTTTAGGGACCTAATTGCAATTAATTGAAAAGTTTGAGTATTTCATCCATTCATGATGAATGAAGGCTATTAGGCCAAGGAATAATGAACGAGGATGTTCATATTGTGTAGGAACACAAAGTACTGGGAACGCCAGCAAGGACAAGCTTGCGTGAAGACAAAGAATCGGTCAAGAGGAAATCACTGTGTTATCGGGTGAGTGGGATTTTAATATCATACCTGGTTGGTATGATAAGCAACTCGAAAATGAAAACCCACTACTAAGTGAAATTTTAACCATCACACCTGAATGTAGTGATATGGAAATTACGTGAAAAAACTACTTATTGGTTGTAAATAGATCATACCCGGTTGGTATGATGAACTTCCTGTAAGGAAGTAGAAAACCTGCTTATCGGTTATAAGCGAAGATGTCCTCACACCTGGTTTGTGTGATGGACATATAAAAAGATTATTTTGTCGGAAGTGCTCTCCCCTGACTGTGTGTCACTGCTTAAACTTTTTGGGAGATCTTCTTGACTGGAGCTCGAAATGCTCATATAGGCCAGAGGCCTCAATTTTGAAACTTGGAGCCTAACATGGCCGATTTTGAAAATCTTGTATAGTGGGCCCAAGGCCAGTTGGCACGAGTAGGAGCTCGTAAACAAACATGAGTTTAAGCCATGAAAACTTTAAATGAATGATATGTTTGGCCATGGTACCAAGATAAGACCGACATACTCGATGGACTAGCGGTAGTGCGACATGATAGGTCGACATACCAGTCGAGACAAACAGCTGTAGGTTGAGTTGAGGGTCAAGGCCGTTAGACCAATGACACCAAAGATTAAATGGCTTATGAGGAAAACTATTATTTTGTGCATGCATTGAGGTACGGGACCTTCAAGATGCCCAAGAGGGGTAGTGATGTGTCCTAGGGGCTACTGAACGACATGGTGGAGATAAGAGTAGTTTGTCGTGCTAGTAGCCATGGAAGCTCAATGTAGCTTCATGCGCATGAGACCAGGGTGGGGTTGGGATGAGGTCTTGTACTCTTACGGACACGAAATTTTCTTTACGGAATTGAGGGTCAAACGTCTCGTACATCCATGCATTCCCAAGGTAGAAGTGGATGTGCTTCTATCTAGGTGGTCGGTAAAGTCGCTCCGACGCCACAAATAGGTGCAGTGGATGTGCTGCCCTGCAAATGCGTATTCCCTTCATGATGAAGGGTGTGAGTTGGTTGATAAACACACCGTTGTGAGAAGAAATGGCTATGAAAACTAAGATTTTGAGGATAAAATATTTTAAAAGAAAATAAGGAGTCTGGCACACTCCAATTCAAACTATTTTTCTAAAAATCAAGATTTAAACACTTATTCACTAAGTTGTTGAACTCACACCTTCCCTTATATCCCTTTTCAGGTAACCAAGGGAAACCTACCTAAAGACCTCCTATTAGTCATACCTGCATGACAGGTATGTAAAGTTTAAAATTTCATTCAATTTTTTATTAATGTTATTCTAGGAAAAGTACAAGTTTAAAGAACGTCTTACTCCTCCCGAGTTAAAAAAAGGTGAAAACCCTTAATAAAACGGGAGAGTGGCGGGTTGCTCACGGGGATCTGACCAAACCGGGTCAGAGCGTGACAGTAAGGGAGATGGAGGAGCGATTAGCAGCATGATAGGGGGCAATTGCCTAAATTTGGGCAGTTAATTTGATGAATCCAAGATTTATGTGTCAAAATGCAATGAATTAGAGGAATTTGGACGAAATTTGGGGAGTGAATTGTAATTTAAAGGAAATTGGGAGATTTTCATGAAATTAAACCCCAATTGAGGACCAATTGGTCAATTTGATAAAATTTGGGACCAATTGGAAAATTTTGAAAGTTTGAGGACCAATTGACAATTTTGAAAAAAATTAAGGGCCAATTGGTAATTTTGGAAAAAGTTAAGGATCCTGGAGGGATAGTCGGAGATACTAGGGACCGAATTGAAAATTTTAAATGGTCTTTGTGCCGAGACTTCTCTCATGAGCATGTTCAAACCCTATAATGATACATCAAATTGAAACGCGTGCAAGAAGGCACAACCAGGACGGGAAATCTAGTTGAGGCAAACTAACTTTGGTTATCAGTGGATGGGTTTAGCATCACGCCCAGTTGGGTTGATGATTACAGTAATCCCGAATTAAAAAGGGCTTTTCAAGACTGCCCTCCCCTAACTGATTGAACTAGCTTAAACTTTTTGGAAGGTTGTATTGACATTGTATGAGGCATGCAAAGACAAATGATATCGTTCGAGTGGGCCCAAGGCCGAATGGGCATGTACATAGATCTATAGACAAAATGAGCTACACGTGCTTGAAAAACTCTCATAAGAATCGATGAATTATGTGTGTTTGGTTACCGCACCAAAGCCGGATAGGCGAACTTGTTGGGTAGTGGCTATTGAGCCGAAGTCGGGTTACTAAACTCGTTGGGCCAGTAAGTTACGAGACCGAAGCTGGATTGCCGAGTCTGTTGGGCCAGTAACACCAAAGATGATGGTTATAATAAAATAAAGATTACTGATTTTGCATGCATGAGATTCCAGATCCATCGAGATGCACGGTAAGGGCTAGTGGTGGTTCCAAGGACTGTTGGACGACCTTGGGAGCATAAAGGCTAATTGTCCTCTAGTATGTCGAGAAGCTCTCAGAACTTCCTGTGCACAGAGACTAAGGCAGCAGGGGGAAAGTGGTCTCGTCCCATAAAGCAGACATGGAGTATAATTAGGGTTTTAGGGTCGTAAGGTCCACTCAAACTTAGGGTAGATACTGTTAACATTTATCATGGTGGACGATAAAGGCGCTCTGATCCACAAGTGAAATAGTTGGGGATAGTTATGCAAATGTGTGATCCCTTTTTTGATATAAAGGACATGTGATTGTGTGTCAACCCAAGAAGAGGTTGAAAATGAAATAACATGAACATGACAAACACATAAATGCATACATCCTTAAAACTTTTCCCCACTCACTAAGTTGTGTAACTCATTCCCCTCTAATTAACCATTTTCATGAAGGAACAATACCACCTCCAAATCTTTTATGCCAAGTCTTGAACCAAGTATGAATTATACTTCCAGTTTTGTTTAATATTATTCCGGAAAACTTGATAGGTAATATGTCTAACTCTTTATAACTTAGGAGAGTAACCATTTCTCGAGGTCCAAGAGAGTGACGGGTTGATCGCGAGGTCTCGACCATACCGAGACGGGACATGGCAATCGGAGTGTTATAAGAAATCTTTTTGAAAGCCACCTACTTTAGTTCTTGTAAGTTTGTTACAGGGAGCATAACTTTTTATTCCAACCACCAAATTGAATAATTCAAGTTGCATAGGAACTACACTTATGTCAACTTTCATTCCCATCTGCTTGATGATGAATATTGTATTATCGTTGGTGCAATGGTGCAATGAAACAATACAGAAGCTCAAGTTGCAAAAAATAGACACTCATCTTCATGAGCCAAGTTCGACACCCCTAATGTCCAAGCCTGACCAATAAAATTTCCACAGACTCATTTTGGCTCCCTCCAACAAAGCCCAGCAGCCCCTTGAGTTGAAGTTAAGTATTTAGATCGAATTAATTCTTAAAATTTTCTATTAGTTTTATCCATAGTCGAGCTTAGTAAAATTTCATTTTTCTCGCAACTCAGACCCATATTTAATGTTATTTAATAGCCCACAAACATGTCTAGAAGTCTACTTTCCTACCCGATCAGTGGCACTAGTCAAGCCTCCATCTCGAGATAATTACAGTCATTTTACCAATTTATAATGTTTTCCGATGAGCTTTTTTAGTATTCGACATAGGCGATTGTACCATCATTTTACCAATTTATATATGACATTGTTCCGACTAACTCCAATAAAAAAAATTAGAAATAGGCAACTTATCTAGATATATGATAGTAATTATTCATAATTATTTAAATATATTTGATGGGATATAAAATTAAGGAACTAAAACATAAATCCTACCCTATCCGTAGCACTGGTCAAGCCTTCGTCTCGAGATAGTTGCAGTTATTTTACCAATTTATAATGTTTTCCGATCATCTTTTTTAGTACTCGACATATGCTATTATTCCAAAATAGGCGATTGTACCCTCATTTTACTAATTTATATATGATATTGTTCCGACTAAAAAAATTATACATAAGTCACTTATCTTGATAGTAATTATTTATAATTATTTAAATATATTTGATGGGATATAAAATTAAGAAACTAAAATATAAATTTAACTAGTTTGGATGAACATAATCTTAGTATAAGGGTGTGATCGAAGAGTATTGTAATAAATATAGTTGGTAAAAAAATGTACGAATTATTATTATATTTTTATTTATATTTGTTTGGGAACTTATTCTCATGAAAAATATTAATATGAAAATATATTTTCTAAAAAGGAGAAAATATATTTTAAAATTTTCTCAGTACTAATATTTTATTAGAAGTAATAAGTTTTTACATTATTAACTCATTTAAACAATAAGTTTTACATTAGTACCTCCAATACTCCAAGTAGTAGTAAAAAATTTCGGGTTAGGAAATTTTTGTAATTATAAATTTTTCATACTGATATTTTATAAATTGTATAAATTCCTACCCGTGTTATTTATGTCGTTGGAAAATGATATTTATGACGATAATGAAAGTGTTACAAAAATCCGCTTATTTAGTTCTCGACAAGTATGCTAAAGGATGAATAATTACTTTATTCACACCACAAAAGTCAAATTTCATTCCCCATCTCTGCTCCATGATGAATATTGTATTGTCATTGGTGCAATCAAACAATACTATACTAAGTCAACTTTCAAATATTTGCAATATATATTTATTTCATATTTTATTATATAACATATAATATTGTTTAATTACATAATAAATTTTTAAATTTAATTAAAGAGAATAAAATCATTTTTTTAAATCAGCCTCCAACCATATATTTTGAGGGATTTATAACATCTACAAACCCGCCTTAAACCCAATGTCTGGTTGACGAATGTTGCAAAAAAAAACTCATCGTTTCATAACAAACCTACCCTTGAGAGATTCGGCGTTCTGAAATGCATATATGGAAATTCAACTGATGAACAGAGTAACTGCAGATAAGTAATGCAAACAAATTGAAAGGAGTAATAAGTAGAAAAAAAATGCATAAAAGGAATACATAATCAGATTATTGGGTGACCATGTTGAAATGGAATCTTGACAGCTGCTGCGGAATGGTGGATATGACAGGTCCATACCTCTACAAAAATACCGCACCTCATGAGATGATTGGGTGACCAGGGACTATAATCGATATGTCAATGTAAGAACAGAACAGGAGATTGAATATTCAGATCAGAATAATTTATTCTCAATATTAACTGAAGTCCATATTCGGGGAATTTGAACAGTATAATATGCCTTCAGAGATATGGCTTCTAGAACAACTGACTGTGACCAAACTAAGTTTGCCTAACAAGAGAAGGCAAATAGATAGCTAATACCTGGACATTGTCATAAAGCTCAAACAATGGAACAGCTAGAAGTTTCAAGTTCTTTGGTACTGCAAAGTATTCCCTCTCAGACAAGTGAACAAGGAAGAGCTTTTTGCATTCCTGAGTCAGAGAGTAGAGGAAATGAACTGCTGAGAAGACAGCCTAATGGTTCAAACGAAGAAAGTTCATGAAACAAAGAAAATATGCATTCACCTTGGGTTTCGTGATGTGTGGAGGACAATATGGATACATTGTGGTTTCAAAATTCGGTCGCCACCATACAGCAACGCACTCACCGATCTGCTTAAACAATAGAGCAGTGCCTAGATCAAGGCATGACTCAAATTGATTTATATAACTCAACATAGTGATAACTTCATACTGTTCTTCCCCAACTTTCTTTTCCTTTCTATTTCATCAGATAGAACTAGCTACATTCCTAGTGAACAAAGTAGAGGATGGTACCTGCCAGTCAGGAACAACACCAGGATTATTAGCACCAAGTTTGCTCGTCAATTTTCTTTTCAAGCCCTCAATTTCTGCAGAAGGTTTAGAGTAGTATAAAATTTGTCAATTATTACTGATAAAGATAAGAGTAAAACTTGCTCTATCATCAATTTACAGAAAGCATAGGAGGAACAGTTTGGTAAAATGGTACCATTTTCTCCAGGTTTTAGACGGCCACCAGGAAGTTTGCAAAAGGTATTCCCAATTTGTAAGAGAAGTATGTGGGGGTGATTATGTTCCTGAACCTGCAAACATCATAGGAAGCTGTTATTTTCCAATGAATGAAGTTATCATAACCACTTAGAGAGTATATGGTTGCCTAGATTTATAACAAAAATAGTAGATTGATGCATGGATACAATGCCTGGAACCCGCCGATTCATTATTTTTCAGTTTTTCCCTTACTAATTTCTGTTGTCATTTTTACGGAAAGCAGTCCAACATCCAAATGACAGTGGCACAATATTTGTCGTATCAATAATTATTCTGATTCCAACATTTCCAAAAGTATAAGAAACCAAATCATCACCTATGTTCAATCATGCAATACCCCATCTGGTTTGAGGAAAAAGTATATCATCCTCCTCCTAATGAGCATGCACATATCAAGCTAGTACAGCCATAGATGGGAAAAACCATGAAAATGACATTTTCTATATCTATTTGATGTAGCAAAAATAATCTCTAGAACTTATAAAACTGACAAAATTTAACCTGTAATTTCAACTAGGAGTAAACAATGTGTATGCTACTGTAAGAAATTGAAAGGACTACCAAGGAAAATGGTTTGTAATTTGTTAACAATATCTGAGAGCCAAAACAATGAAGTATAACTGCAAATAACACATACCAACAAAATTGCTTCCACGCTCGTCCTCATCCCCTCCTTCATATAGCTGCATCCGGATAAAAGAATTATTCTTAGCATTTAACCTAACTATAAGAAATGTATAATATTTGAAAACAAGCAGGTTTCCAATTTCTAAAAGCTCTCTTCATTAACGCCACTGATTTCATTGCCAGGAAACCCTTTCACTTTTTCTTAGGCCATGGACCTCAAGGTGGTCCAATCTAACAAGATTTTGTACATGAACACTCTTCTGAAAGTTGAATGGTACAATGACCGAAGCAGATCACTCCCATGAAGACAAATAAGATGACTTTTTGTGATAAAGCTAGAAGATCATAACCGAACAAAACTTTGAAAGGATCCAATTTTCACTGATTTGCAATCTCCATCATTCCTTATGTGAGATCTCCAGCTAAAGACAGCCCACGAGACACAGCACGCTCAGGCCCAGTAATAGTAGCAAGGAAAAAGGTGTTGTTCTCTTCAAACAGTGAGTTATGCGTTCATGTTAGTCTTTATGATATCTTTGGTTGATACTCCTGGAAGAAAAGATAATCCAAGTACGAAGAGAAACTAGGGCTTCTAAGAGAAGCACTATTTATTAAAAAAAATTACACCATACAACCGGAAACTAGAAGCTATCTATCTACATAAGTAACCAAAGATAGAGTGGGAGATTTAGCTACAAATTCCAAAGAGATTACTTGACTTTCATGCGGGCAAGGCGATCGGCAACAGAGGTGTCCTTCTCCATTTTCGGCTCTTTGGAGCCGAACGAGTAGTTCGAGAGTGGATAAATGTTCGCCGAAGATGACGACGTCACCATCTCTATTCGATTCCGTTGGAGGCAGCGGCGGCTTCTAGCTTCTGAGATAGATGGTGGAGATATCCCGTCGGAGAAGAGAGAGTCGAGGGTAGAGCTCAGCTCCAAGAACTATACAAACCACTCCGTAGATATTTCTTTTTTAATTATAATTATTTAAAATCAATATAAGTATTTAAATATTAATGTTCTTAATCAAAATTTAATTTAAAATAAAGTATAACATTTTTCAAAGATTTTGTGCAATAAAATATTTTTTAAAAAAATTAGACTATATTAAAATATTATATGCCAATAAAGTTATTTACGCTAAAATTATAATATTAGATTATTATGGCAAACATTATTATACCTTAGAAAAATATTACAAAAGAGAATAATCTAACATTTTATTATATGTTGAATAATAAACAATTATAATAAACATATTTTTTTAGTTATTTTAGGATATGAAGTTAGTATATTCCCATTTATTTTAGATAGAGTTAATTATTATATTTGTTTATATTTTATAATTATTTAGAGTTTTATCTTTAAATTGATTTTTTAAGCTTGTGTTTGTACAATTATTGAAATGAATAAAAAATATAAAAAAATTTCATCAATATCAAATTCTTCATATTTATAGATTAAACAATAATAATATTTTTATACTTAAAATGTAATCAATATTTGAAAATTTTACTTGTTTCAGTTTACCCCTTAATACCTAGAATCTTTAAGAAGTAATTTTTCACCTACACTCAAAAGTACAATACACACATTTATTTCAACCAAGAGATCCTATTGTTTGGGTTAAACATGATCGTAGACTAAGGTGTGTAGGAAATTGTATCATTTGGTAGAGTTATTTCAACTCAAACATGATAATGTAAATTTAATTGATTATATTGTAAATTTAATTTCAATAACAATCAACTAAATTTGAAATAAAAAAATTATCATAATTAAATAATTTGTTAATATACCACAATCTAATTTTTAGGTAAATAAATAACTTGTTATACAACTTCTTATAGTATAATAGTGAGACTTGGACTACATATTACTGATATTATACAAGTTTTAAAATAAATAGTTTACATCATCATTTAAAAAAAATAAAATTTTCAATAAAAAGGATTAGTGTTTGCAAAATCTTAGGAAACCATATAGAAAATAATAACATGTGATAAGGTGATAAGTAATGTAATATTTCATGAGCCTCGATCTTTATTAAAATACTATACAATGATATTTATTTATTAATCTTAGAAATTTATTTTATTTTAGACATCGTATTTTTCATCATTTTTAAACACATAAATCATTTCAAAATAAGTAATTCACATACATCACACATGCTTGGTGGACAAACTATTCACTAACGAACTAAATGACAAACTAAAGTTCCTGTCCCACCCTAAATCGGGATATTTTTCTATCCTTTAAGGAAACTTAATAAAGTAACTATCCATTCAACAAACTTTTCTTGCGAACTAGGAAAACAATAGATCGTTAACCAACCAACTCCCAGTTTATAAATGAGGGACCCATACCAATTCTCTGGGTTAAAGACTCACTAGGTAATTAAACTTGTCCCTTATATGTGTTTGTCCATAGTAGTCATTTTGGTACTATTTAATGCCTCAGTAGGTGACCATAGTATCGACGTATATTTTTCACCATGTTCCCATTAGAACGAACATGATATCACCATATTTCAAACAACACATATAATTCATGTGTATGTCGGGTATATATCCTCGACCATCCATA
The DNA here is from genome assembly GCA_030064435.1 of Trapa incisa. Classification (NCBI taxonomy): domain Eukaryota; kingdom Viridiplantae; phylum Streptophyta; class Magnoliopsida; order Myrtales; family Lythraceae; genus Trapa; species Trapa incisa. The sequence goes on from CM057773.1 coordinate 10,949,595, forward strand.
TACTATAGTTGTCCCCTCCGATCACGCACTCAAGTATATGTATACTATGGTTGTCCACTACTGCAACGCATACGAGTATACATGGATCTAGAGGCGATCTGGAAGCACAACTTAATCTCTCCTTATCCTCAACTTTTAGTCTACCCTAGACGATGTTACTACCTCGATAGGCGTTCTGACGATATCCATATTCACAACAATATGAATATACCAAGCACACTCAAATAATCAATAAGCATGCTCAAATATCATTATCTTTGTAACACCAGAACTTTTAGCACTAAATTTAATCCTAATTGGACGAGAAATCAAGATTAAACTAGGAATGTAATCCCAAACTAAGAGTGAGAACCTAAACCAAGAAATGAAATTCCAAACTAAAAATGAGAACCAAAATCAGGAATGAAATCCCAAATTAAGAATGAGAACCAAAATCGAGAATGTAATCACGAATCGATGATGAAAACCTAAACAAGCAATGGAACCCTAAAATGGGAATTGAAACCAAGTTGGGATTTAAAATTTTGATTTGGATCATAAACTAAGTATGGAAGTGAGAATGAGAACCCGATGTCAAGAATAGAGATCCGATCAGATTAGAGATCAATTTCCCAAGCAAGAAAATTGAGATTCTTAGAAAAAGTCAATTTTCTACTAGACAAGGTTGAAATTTTAGATTAAATTACAGAAGGGATCTGAAAAGTGAAAAAACGTAATTTAGTTTTCTAAAACAAAAAGGAAGAAGAAATGAAGTGGGTCAACCTGGTTCACCCAAACCAAAAGGAAGTCGAGTCAACCTGGTTCGCCCAAACCATCTGCGAGCCTCCCCTTATCGCCTAGTGAATTTCGATTGCACACCATCACAAATATCAATCAAATTGATTTGATTTTGTACTAAATTACATGCCATAAATTGTAGAGATCAGCTGACAACTAAGCTAATGATCCCTCCTATGAAGTGAATTGCATTAACTCTACTTGAACAGATTGAATTTCTAATTCAAAATTAGAAATTATGATACAGGAAACCTCCCCAACCTTCTAACTATTGAATGAGAAATTATCTCTTGTCCGACCTCTAGATGGAGTGATCTTGGTGTCAAAATGCCGCTCATGGACTCCTCTTGAGTTTTGTGGCCATGTCCTAACTTGTTAGTGATTAGACGATGTTGTACAAGGGTCATTTTGGCCAACCCAGATCCAAGACAGAAAATCTATTAGCCCTCATCAGCCTATATGACCAAATTTGGCCACCTCCAACCATAGCTCCAGTGGCCACAAGTGTCAAAGTGACTACATGCCTCCTATCTACCTCTCAATGGCAAGGGTCGGCCTCTAGTATGGGAAAGATTAGCCACCACTAGTCGAATTCCACTGGTGGGTCCATTAAGCTACTCTCGATAGTAACCAGTTGAGGGTCAAATTGTCCCAACTCTAATGACCACTTGGCCAATCACCACCACAGAAAGTTTCACCTGTAACTTGGCTACAAAATGCCTAAGCTCTGGCCACATCTATGGCTACCTCCAGTGAGAATTTCCGTCACCTCATAGAATAGTTATGTTTCTATTAGTTTTGGAAAATAACCAAATTCAATCATGTTTGGCGGGGTTAAGATCCCTCACTCCTCCAACGAGCTATTAGGAGTATAATGATAGTATTCAGGAGTGATTTGTGAAATTATAATTTGATTTTATTGAGTTTTAAAGTTTAGGCACTAAAGTACAAAGTTGCAAAGTTTGGGGTCCAATATGCAAAAATGGCAAATTTTGTGCAAAACTCCCCTAAGAGTCACCTAAGTGGCTTATATGTGATTTTATGATAAATGGAGAAGTATAAAGTTATTTTTGGGAGTTTAGGGGTAAAACCATAATTTTATGTAATGGAGGGGTAAAATGATAATTTTATTCAAATTAGGGAAAATGGTCATTTATTCCGAATGGGGGATCAAATAGTTCATTTTGAACTATGGAGGGTAAAATTGTAATTTTGCAAAAGTAAAGAGGCAAAAATGAGACTTTTTACAAGTAAGGGCAAAATGGTAATTTTACCCATTTTACAGACCATAGTGTAGTTAATGTATTTTTTGGACCCAAATGTGTCTAAAGGAATTTTGGAGACCATGATGAGAGACTTGGGAAGTGTACAATCCAAAATGAGAAAGTTTTGATGAGTAGGGGCAAAATGGTAATTTTTCCAACTTAAGAACCAAAATGCAAACTTTTAGAAAAGTTGAGTTATCTAAGTTGGGAACTTATAAGCTTTTGGATATTTTGGTAAATGTGACCAAATGTGGAAATAACTTGTGATATGTGGAATGAAATCATAGGAGAGGTTTAGTCAAAATTGGTACGTCGACACGCGAGTCAAGAGAATCAAGCATGTGGGACAAAACCATATTTTTTGGGAAATTAGAGGATAGTATTTATAAGTAATGAGTTGATATCTAAACTGATCTCGGTTATGTATGTTGATTCATGTAGAATGAATTTTGCAGTTGATCACATGTGGATCAGAGAACCTGATTTAAGGAAAATTACAGTCGAAACGAACAAGTACCGAAGAAAAGTGTGAGTGAAAGTATTAACGATGAGTCCAATTGGACCGATTGATGCGCTTTATTACTTTTCCATAATATCGTGAAATGCATGATGCATGTTTTGGAAAATGCCTTTGAAAAGCGATAAAAAATAAAATGGATGCATGCTCACTAAGAGTGATTATTTTTCTTAAATGACTACATGAGATAGGGTTGATAAACCATGAGAAACCATAGTCGCATGCTAGGATTATGTGAGATAGAGCTTTGTCCTAAGATAGATTCTTTGATATGGAGTTGGTCGAGTTGTGAACCAAGCTCTACGTGATAGAGATATGAACATGCTTGTTGCTTGCTCTTCTATATGCATGCATATGAGTTATTGAGTTGGTTGAGTTAAAGACCAAGCTTCTCATGATTATGATTTGAAATCGTATGATGTTTATTGATTATAGTGCATGCATCTGAGTTATGGAGTTGGTTGGGTTAATGACCAAGTTCCTCGTGATTATAATTTGATCACACATAATGATTGTTGAATATTGTGCATGAGTTTGAATATGGAGTTGGTAAAGTGAAAGACCATACTCCGTATGATTTAAATTGAACACATGTATTGCTTGTTGTGTAGTGTGCATGTATCTAATATATCGAGTTGGTTAGATTGATGACCAAACTCTGTGATAGTATGAATTAAGCATGAGTGTTATTCATATGCATGCATTAGATTTATATATATAATAGTTGGAAGTTTGGGGCATTGACAAGACATTTAATTAGTTAGTGTCGATGCCCAGTGTATATTAGAATTGGCAAATATGGGGAAATTGAGATATTTTTTTCCAAATGACCTGAGACCCTAAGTCGATGCTCGATCATGTCCTAATGATTACACTACTACTATGAGAACCTGGTGGAATTGAATCGTGTGTGTATATATGCATGAAAAGGAGGCGTGCAAAATAATTTCATGACCACAAGATGTTAAGTCATCCAAATGAGAGACGAGCCCGATAGGTATCGATTGTGTAAAGTACACATGAATCACACGCACTCACATTACCCGATCAAAATTGTGGCATGTCTTTTGGGCATGGCATGGGCCGTGAGTTACCATCATGAGTTGTTGTTTACATAGCATATTATTTTATGATGATAATTAGAGAGAGAGATGACCCAACATAATTATGATTACGGTTCTGGGTGGCTAAGATAGGAGTCTTAAGGGCCAGGTAAAAATATAGAATGATAAATTATTAAAAATCACGAATAAATTTACATTTTAGACTTTTATGTGATTTCTAAAGTTGTAAGTCATTTAGTGGCTTGACATTAGTATCTCATTCACTAAGTTGTGAGTTTTCTCATCACCCAAACAATTATAGATGAATGCTATTGTTCCATGAACCACAAGTCGGGACATCACCTACGGAATGAGTGCGACTTTAGGTAGATCTTAAATCTCGCGCATGAAGGTTTTTAATCCATGTGCTTATGAGTTGCTATATTCACGGGTTGTTGTATTAAGATTTGAGTTCACTATTTATAAAATGAAAGTTCAAGTTTCCATAGAAAAATTATTGTATGAATTTTTATTTAGACCCTTGGTCCCTCCAATTTTACCTTGGTGAAGTTGCCTGCAAACCCCCCCTCCCCCCTATTTCGAGAATGAGAAAAACTCGGAAAGAACCGGTTAATTCTAAGGAGAAAGCAAAACCATCTAATGAACCAAGAAATGGCAAAGAATGGTTAAAATGGGAAATTGGAAACTCTCAAGTGACCAAAAAGTTATAAAAATCATGGGGAAGAACCATTAAGTAAATTGGATGGAAAAACCTGACCGGTTTAGGGTGAACCAGTCATGAACCGAATTGAATTGAATTGAACGGAGTTAAACCGTAATGAACCAAATTTGATAATTCATTTTTCTAGGTAGCTTGAAAATCTCAATTTGGAAAATTGAGGCTACCATTAGATAGAAAATGAATTTAGATTAATTTATAAATTTTTAATTTTTAAAGAAACAATCGAATCAGGCCTGAATTGGCCGATTTTCATCACCGAACCCAATCGGACTGGACCGTTCCGGTCTAGAACAGTGTCATTGTCTTCCTTGGGATGACAACATTGTTCATCAATGCAGAAAAACTTTCCTTTTCTGGTGAGGGAATATTCCCTCCAATTTGGGCATTTTCTGATGAGGATAAGCTCGACCAGTATGGAAACTGGTAGAGTAGAGGGTCCGTGAGCTCCCTATATAAAGAGCTCACCCTATTCATCCTCGACACACCTCAATTCTTCTCTCCCTCTAAAGTGCTCAATTTTTCGGCGAAGCTCAAACCAGAGCTCTGACTTGGGCACTTCCTTTAGCCTTAGAAGATGAGTTCGAGTCCTACAAACTTCGGAGAAAGTTAGCTACCTGACGCATACCTCCAACCCACTCGTGGATCGCTCGAGAAGCGTCAACGAGCCCAAACAATAAAGCAACTCCATCGGTCTAAAGCTGCTCTATTTTGGTTGATCTAAATTCGGCCAATTCCAACCTCCTATGGCCGAATTGAGTCTTCCCTTAGCCCTTAAGGCTATCACACGACCTCTCCAGAGGAGAAATGTAAGCAAATTCGACCATACTCCATCAGTACAGTTCGGATCTAAAGAGAGAAAGTGATAGCATTATTTAATCAATTCCCACTGATCTTGACACCAATTGTCCAAATTATTGATCCTAGAAGGACCTTGAGGACAAGATCTAACTTCCCATATCAAGAACTCAGATCCTCGTGCCCTCGATAGTAAGCTTTCGAATCTTTCTCTCTCTACGTATAGTTTTCTGGTGAATCTCCATTTGAGCTCGTTTCAGACACAAATTCTGCAATTCAAAGCTCAATTGGATTGTATGGAAGCATAGAAACTGATTCACGCCACCAATTTGAGAAATTAGCCCCATTTGAGTGGCCAAATTGAAAACAAAATCAAATTTAATTAGTATAAGGGGTGAAATTGGGGGAAATTGGTGATTTCGAAAAATTGAAGGACCTAAATGCAATTTTTCAAAATTAAAGGTCAATTTGCAATGAGAAAGATGTTGGGGGACCAATTGGTTAATTTTTGAAAGAATTGGGACCAATGGGCCATTTTTGGAAGTTATGGGCAAAATAGTAATTTTAGAAAAGTTATGGACTAATTTGAAAATTCATAAAGTATGAGCACATAAGAACCTAAAGTCAAAGATTATGGACTTTAGGGACCTAATTGAAATAAGGTAAAAAATAAGGGTTTAAATGTAAATACATGGAAAAGATGGGCTATTCATGCCAAGCCATTCCTTATAAGAATACATAATGTAACAGTCATCTGGTGAGTGAGAATTTTATAAATCATAATGGTTGGGATGATGAGAACCCTTTAAAAATGAAAATCCACTTGTGAGCGGGACCTTTTACACATCATACCCAGTTGGGATGGTGAGGACCGCCTTAATTTTAAAAACCTACTTACCGGTTGTGAGTGAGACATATTATATATCATACCCAGTCTCCGTCCTCATACGGTCATGAAGCGATTTTGGGTTTGAGGGCTGGGTGCCCAAGGCGTCACTCAGACTCAAGGTAGAAGTGGTCGAACTTCTATCAGGGTGGACAACAAAGTCACACTAATCACCAAATGGGTGCAATTGGAGTACTGCATCTACGAATGTGTGTACCATTTATGATAAATAGTGTGTGTATGTTTGTTAAACGCCTCCCGAGGAAAGGGGATATGCTAAAATAGCTAAACACACAAAATAAGTGAAAATGGTGAAAGGTTTTGGAATGGTTTTGTTAATCAATATTTTAAAACTCACTCCCAACAACCGCTCAATGAATTATAGAAACTCACCCTTCCTTTTAACCCATTTCAAGAAAGAAGACAATAACCTAAGAAGATTTTCTTGAAGCTGAACCATAAGTCAGATATGCCATTAAAATACTCAAGTTTTGTATAATGCTATTCTAGGAAACTTGGTGAGAAGGGTGCTTGACTCCTTTGGTTTAGAAGGAAGAGAAATCCTTCTTAGACTAGAGGGGGTGGTAGATTGCTCACGGGGTTCCGACCAAACCGAGTTGGGGCATGACAACTTTAGTGGTATCAGAGCTTGTTTCCTCGAATACATTATCAAGACTATATAACATAATAACTAAGAGGAAATCTATCAAATTAAGGATCAATTGGCAATTTTGGAAAATTGAGGGCCAATTGGCGATTTTGGAAAGACTAAGGACCCATGTGGGATAATTGGAAGTACTAAGGACTTAATTGAGATTAAATGAAGATTAGAGGCCTAAGTGTAAGGTTATAAATCTTAAGGTAACTAAATGTAATTAAGTCATAATATGAGGTGTAAACCCCATCCCTTGAAAATAAGAAAAATTGGGGAAAGAACCAGTCAACCCAAGAGAGAGAATCGAACTGGTTCATGAACCGTAAACCATAGAGAAAGGGAAAAATAGGAAATCGAAAAACTCCAAGTGACACAAATAGTCATAAAATCATGTAAAAGGACTTTATGACAAATTGGAATAGAAAACTAGACCGGTTCAGGTGAACCAGACATGAACCGAATTGAACCAGACATGAATCGGTTTGAACCATCCTTGAATTAGTTGCGAAATTCATTTTTCTAGGTGGCTTAAAATATTCAAATTGGAGAATTGAAGCCAACATTGGATAGAGAATAAATTTAGATTAATTTAGAAATTTTTAATTTTGAGAAAATTGATGGAATCGAGCCTGAAAGCGGTCAGTTTAAGTATTGAACCCAGTTAGACCAGTCTGGTCCGGTTTGGAACAATGTCGTCTTCTTCCTTCAGATGACGACACTGTTCATTCAATTCATGAATGGACAACGTCGGTGAAGAGAAAATGCCTTCGTTGAAGGTGTTTCAGGTCAATGATATGCTTGACCAATATGCAAAACGGTCGAGTAGAGAGTCCCCGAGCTCCCTATATATAGAGCTCATCTCCATTCATCCTCCTCCCACATGAAATCTCCATTCTCTCTCAACGGCTACATTTTCCAGCGAAGCTCGAACTAGAGCTCTGACATTGGTGTTTTTCTTTAGATTCCAAGGAAATTCAGCTACCTGACAACAACTTATGTTCGACCTGAGGACTACTGGAGAAGCGTCGGCGGAATCAAACAGTGAAGCAGCTCCGAAGGACTGAAGCTACTCTATTTCGACTGAGCTGAAATCAGCCAAATTCAACCCTATCAAAGCAAACCAAGCCCTCCCAATGTCCCTGTCACACCTTGACCCAATTTGGTCGGATCCCCATGAACAACCCGCCACTTTCCCAGTTTATTTAGGGTTTTCCCCTCTTTTAAACCATGGGGAGTATGGTGTCCTTCTTACATGTACCATTCTTGAAATAACATCAATCAAAATTGAATATAAATTTTACATACCCGCCTTAAGTTTCAGCTATTGATAAATCTTTAAGGTTGGTTTTCCCTTGGTTTCCTAAAAAGGGGTAAAGTGAGGGGGTGAGTTCAACAACTCAGTGAATGGGTGTTAGGTGAGAGTTTTCACAAAAAATCAATTTCTTTAATCAGAGTGTGTTAGACTCATTATTTCATAAAAAATACTTTTCTTAAAATTTATGTTTATCAAAAACTTTTTTCAAGGTTTCCTAATTCATTTCCAAGGATTCTCAAATCCCTTCCATGATTTTCATAACCTCTTTCCCATTTCCATATTTGGTATGTTTAACATACAACACACACCCTTCATCATGAAGGGATCACATATTCGTGAGATGCAGTTACGCCAACTACACCCACTTATGGATCGGAGCATCCTTACCATCCACTATAATAGAAATCTCTCACTTCTACCCAAAATTTGAGTGAACGTCTCTAACGTCTTACCTTCAGACAAAAAAAATACTCTGTGTCCATATGAGGACTGAGATCTTATCCCCTCCCCACCCCGGTCTCATGCACAATGAAGCTATGTCGAGCTTCTCAAGACTTTTAGTACGACTAACTGCCATTATCTCCACCAGGTTGTCCAGAGCCCTATGACGCATTACTACCCCTCTTGGGCATCTTGAAGATTCCGTAACATAGTCCATGCAAAAATCAATAATTTTTCCACATAAGCCATACAATATATGGTGCTATTGGTCCAACGGCCCCGACCCTTAACTCGACCTATAGCTGTTTGTCTTGACTAGTCCGAAGACCTGTTATGTCGCATTGTCGCCAGTCCATTGAGTATGTCGGACATGTCTCGCTACCATGGCCAAACAATTCATTCATTAAGTTTTCATGGCTTAGAATCATGTTTGTTTACGAGCTCTTGCTTGTGCCAACTAGCCTAGGGCCCATTGTTCGAGATTTTTAAAATCGAGCATATTAGCCACCAAGTTGCAAAACCGAGGCCTCTGGCCTAATAGAGCTATTCGAGCTCCCATCAAGAAGGTCTCTCAAAAGTTTTAAGTAGTGGCACACAGTCATGGGAGAGCACTTCCAACAAAATAAACTTTTCAGTCCACGAAACATTGGCAGATATATCCATGTTGAGACCATCCACGAATCATTGGCAGATATCTGTCGGTCAGGCTAAGTCTGGAGCCAAAGGCCTTAGCTCATTAAACTTATTCTCATATTCCGATATAGAGTTAATGTAGGGGAGAAACGGTTCGAGCTTTCAATCTGGGCAAATAGCTTTTGTCCTGAGGTCCTTCCTAGGATCAAGAATTACTTCAATTCATGTCGAATTAAGGGAGAATTTGGTCAGTAAAGATCTGTCAATTCTCTCTAGCATCGATCGAAATTAATAGAGTGGAGCTAAATTGGCTTACTTTTCCAATCTAATTCAGTTGTAGTAGGGTTGTGGAGGTGTTAGAAGGGCTTGGTTTGGCCTAAGTAGGGCTCGAATTGGTCATTTTCAACTCGACCAAAATAAGACAACTACGGTTCACTAGAGCTGCTTCATTATTCTATCATGTTGGCATTTCTCCAACGATCCTTAAAGCAAATGGAGACTACAGGCGTGCAGCTGACTTCTCCCTTAATCCAAAGAACCTGACCACACCTTCTTTGGCTCAGAAAAATACCCAAGTCGGAGCTCTAGTTTGAGCTTCACCGGAAAATGGAGCAGTAGGGAGAGAGTGGAGTTTTGAGGTGTGAGGAGGATGAATGAGGAGGAGCTCTTTATATAGGAAGCTCGGGGACTTCTTGGACGTTCGATTAGCGCCTTAATGGTGGTCATTCATTTCCTGAAACTCCCTTGCTGAAGACTTTTCATCTTCCCAGCGTTGCTCAATTTTTCGGCGAGTGAACAGAGCTGTCATCTGAAGGAAGAAGACGACACCATTCAAAACCGGACCGGACTTGTCCTAACCGGGTTTAAAGCTTAAATTGATCGGTTCATGCTTGATTCAATCGAGTTTTTCAAAATTAAAAATTCCTATATTAATCTAAATTCATTCTCTATCTATTGGTGGCCTCGATTCTCCAATTTGAATTTTATAAGCTACATAGAAAAATGAATTTAGCATCCGATTCAATAGTGGTTCAAACCGGTCCAAACTAGTTCAATCCGGTTTAAATCCGGTTCACTTGAACCAATTTAATTTTCATCTCCAATTCATCTTAAATCCTTTTACATGACTTTGTGACTCTTTAGGTCACAAGGGATCCACAAATTTCCCGGTTTTCCCTTTCTCTATCGATTCCAGTTCATAAACTGACTCGATTTTCTCTTTGGAAATAATCGATTCTTTCCTCGGTTTTTCTTATTATCAAAGGACGAGGTTTACAACTCTTCCCTCCTTTTATGGTTTTTGTCCCCAAAACAATTACATGTCAAATAATTAAGGGTAACTATCCCTCATTACACTTTTGGTTTCCCATGTCTCTTCCTGCACGGGTCTGTTTTGCCACAGAACCTTGACCATAGGAATCCTCTTATTCCTTAAGTTCTTATCCCTCCGGTTGATGATTCGTACTGGTTACATTTGATAGGTCAAATTCTCTTCCATCTCTGGTGGAGGTCGGTCCAATACATGGCTAGGATCGGGCTGGTACTTCCGAAGCACAGAGATATGGAATACATCGTATATTCTTGGCAGATCTGGTGGTAGTTTCTATTTATAGGCCACCTGTCTTATCCTTTGAATGATGGGATATGGACCGATATACCTTGGTTTCAACTTTTCCCATTGTTGAAACCTAAGTATTCCCCTCCACGGGGACACCTTAAGAAATACTTGATCTCTCACATTGAACTCAAGATCTTTCCTTCGATGATCCGCATAACTCTTTTGCATGTCATGTGCGGTCTTAAGATGACTCCTAATTAGTTTTATTTTATCTGTGGCATCCTCGATTAGCTTTATTTTTTTCGGCTACCTTTCCCCCTACTTCTTCCCAAAATAGAGGGGGACAACATGGTCTTCCATAAATGGCTTCATAGGGAGCTATCTGAATACTAGCCTGATAGCTATTATTGTAAGCAAATTTCATTAGGCACAAGTATTCCTCCTAGCCTTTGTTCATAGTGAGTACGCACGCTCTTATCATATCATCCAAAGTTTGAATAGTATGCTCAAACGGTCCATCAATCTAAGGATGAAACGCCATGCTCATGTGGAGCTTAGTTCCCATGGCACTTTGTAAGCTTGGCCAAAACCTTGAAGTGAATCTCGGATCTCTATATGATACTATACTCACCGGAATGCCATGGAGTCTCACCATCTCCCTCTTGTATAAGACAACAAATTGTTTCACTATATCTATCACTCTTATATGGAGAAAATGAGCTGATTTGGTCAATCTATCCATGATGACCCAAATTGCATCTCGACCCTTTCTTGTCACAGGTAGTTCTGTGACAAAGTCCATGGTGATGTGCTCCCATTTCCATTCTAGAATTGGTAAGGGTTGTAGCAGTCCTAATGGTTTCTAATGCTTCGCTTTTATCTGTTGATTGGACAAGCATCGAGCCACATATTTCGCAATATCCCTTTTTATGCCTTTCCACCAATATCCTTGTTTGAGGGTGTGGTACATCTTGGTACTCCCCATATGCATTGCATACACCGAATCGTGTGACTCTTCTAGGATTAACCTCTTCAACTTCTTATCTTTAGGCACACAAACCCTACCCTTATAGGTTAGCACTCCATCTCCTCGCAGATCATAGTCTATTTTCGTTTCTCTATTAACCGGATCCCAATAAGTTTGGAGTTCCTTATCAGTCTTTTGTTTATCCTTAATCTGCTCACTTAGACCGGGCCTTACCACCACATTAGCCAACAAGCACTTCTCTCACTTGTCTATCCTCATATCCACCTCCATCCTTCCCAATTGTTGCAACAAGGGTATGTAACTCATCTTTATTTGTGCCGCCTTTGTCTGATATTTGCGACTTAAGGCATCTGCCACCACATTCGCCTTTGCAAAGTGATATTCTACCATAAGATCATAATCCTTCACCAATTCCAACCATCTCCTCTAGTAGAGATTTAACTCTTTCTAAGTCAAGAAATACTTGAGACTCATGTGATTAGTGTATATCCTACACTTAACGCCGTAGAGGTAGTCGCCAAATCTTCAAGGAAAACACTATCGCAGCTAATTCCAGATTGTGGGTTGGGTAATTTATCTCATATACCTTAAGTTGTCATGAGGCATAAGCAATGACCTTCCCTTGTTGCATCAATACACATTCGAATCCCTGTCCGGATGCATCACTATAGACGGTGTACTCTCCCGCATTTGGGTCAGGTAGGGAGAGTACTGGTGCGGTTGTCAATCGAATCTTTAACTCTAAGAAAGACTTCTCACATCTTTCATCCCACTTATACTCAACTCCCTTCTTGGTGAGCCGATTCAGAGGAGCTGCTATCTTAGAAAGTCTTGTACAAACCATCTGTAGTATCCTGCCAGACCTAAGAAACTCCGTATCTCTAAAGGGTTCCTTAGTGCCTTCCAATTTGATATGGCTTCTACCTTTGCTAGATCTACCTTGACTCTATCCTTTGACACTATATGTCCTAAGAATCCTACCTCCTGTAGCTAGAACTCACACTTGGAGAATTTTGCAAATAAGTGAATTTCCTTCAATATCTCCAAGGTGATTGCCAAATGTTCTTCATGCTCCATCCTGGTTCGTGAGTATATAAGAATGTCATCTATGAATACTATCATGAACTTGTCCAAGTGTGGTTGGAACAAACGATTCATCAAATCTATAAAAGCTAACGGGCATTTGTTAATCCAAATGGCATCACTCTAAACTCGTAATGTCCGTATCAGGATCGAAATGCTATCTTGGGAATGTCCTCCTCTCGGATCCTAAGTTGATGATAGCCCGACCAAAGGTCAATTTTGGAGAAGTAAGTTGCTCCTTTTAATTGGTTGAATAGGTCATCAATCCGCGAGAGTGGGTATTTGTTCTTTATGGTGACCTATTCCTATAGTCAATGCACTATCTCATACTTCCATCTTTTTTCTTTATGTAGGATGGGTGCACCCCATAGAGATTGGCTAGGACGTATAAAATCCTTCTCTAATAATTTGTCCAATTGCTCCTTCAATTCCTTCAGTTCCGCTAGAGCCATGTGATAAGGATCTTGGGATATGGGGTTGGTTCATGGGATAATCTCTATGGTAAATTCCACTTGCCGAATTGGAGGTAGCCCAAGTAGTTCTTCTAGAAATACTTTCAGATGGTGCTTAACCACTGGAAATGTCTTTGATTTTCTTTTCTTTAGACTCTTCGTGAATGACCATGGCTAGGAAAGTCGTACAACCTTTTTGTAACATTTTCTAGGCTTTCATATGGGACACCATCTATACCTCGCCTTTCCTTCGGTCACCTTGGAACTTTAGTCCACTTGTCTTGGGAGTGTGGAAGGTCACTGTCTTCTTTCCAGAGTCCATCCTAGCCTGATGGTTACTTAACCAATCCATCCCAAGGATTACTTCTACCTCCTTCAAGGGAAATGGAATCAAATCCGCTTCAAGTTTGATTCCTCCAATCTTTATCTCACATCCTTTTAATTGCTTATTCCTATTTAACCCCTCTCCTAAGGGTGTGAGGATGCTGAGACTTTGTCCTAGTGGAGTAAGTTCTAGGGGTATACTTGAAATTAAATCTTCCTTGATGAAGGATCTCTCGGCTCATAAGTCGAAGAGTGCATAGACCTGTTGTCCCCATAATTGCACATACCTTGATTGAAGAAATGTATAGATTTAGGGAAATGTTTTATTTATTGAATAAAACTTTCAATTACAAGTTTTGCTTGAACTAATTGGGAGGGTTTTAGGATTTACCCGCTATAGTACTAGGGTCTTTCCTAGCCTCTTCTTGGGTAAGGTTGTATACCCTAGCTGGTACTCTGGCTGTAGCATCGGGCCTGAGATTCTTGGGGTTCCCTTGTGGTGGTCCTAGTGTATTCCTCTGCCTGTTCTCCCTGAGAGTGGGGCATTCTTTTGCAAAGTGCCCCACTTCTCCGCATGCAAAGCAGGTCAAGCATGCTCTCTCATGGTTCCTTTGACACCTTGGACAGTGATGGTTTCCTTGGGGCAAGGTGGGAATTATTCTTTGGGGAGGTGGTGGCATGTCCTTTCTCCTTTGAAATGACATTATATTTCCTTATTTTGGACCATTATGCTCCTTCCGTCCTCCCTGATAGTTTTGACCCTTATCCTCCTTTCGAGTCGTTTGCTCCATCTGACGATTTTGGGTTTGTACTAGTCGCTCACACTCATGAGCCATATTGATTACTATCGCTAGGACCGTAGGGCATCCTAGTACTTCCATACGGTCTCGTATGTCCATATTAAGACCATTCACGAACCGCTGGCATATGTCTGTCGGCCCAGCTAGGTCGGGAGCAAAGGGTCTTAACTCATTGAATCTTGTTTCATATTCCGATATGGAGTTAAGCCCTTATCAAAGCCTGATGAACTCCTACTTCTCATTAATTAAATGGGGCAACAGGTACTTCTCCGAGTACATCTCTTCAAACTGTTCCTAGGTGGGGATGGAGATATGCAGGTTTCGGACATTGTCCCACCACCATTTGGCACTTCCCACCAGGAAGAATTATGTCAGGATCACCATGTCCTCTAGTGGTATCCTGATGATTCCCATCAGCTTCTTAATATTTCCCAGCCAATCCATGGAGACACTAGCATCTTCCTCTCTGAGGAAGGGCTTATACCCTAGTTGACAGAGAGTCTTGAAATTTCTGGGAATGTCTACTGGAGGGGGATGGTTAATAGGAGGATGATGGTATTGAACTTTCTTTGGTTCGACTTGAGAGTTGGTACCTGCCTTAGGGACGAGGTTAGGTTGTCCAAATACACAAGTGAATTCCTCGTACAACCTCTGGTGTTTTGAGCTAAGTTTAGGAGGGGTTGGTTGGGCCACTCTGGGAGTTTCCACAAGTAGGAGTGGTTGGGCAGTGTTGGAGACTGCAACTCTACTTCTCTTAATTTCTTTCTTCGGAGCCATTATGAAAATTTTAAAATCATTCCTATTAGTTACTATCTTTTCTAGTCTTGATTATGTATTCGAGGAAACAGGCTCTGATACCACTCAAGTTATCACGCAACGACCCAGTTTGGTCATATCCCCATGAGCAACCCGCCACTCTCCTGGTTTATTAAGGGTTTTCACCATCTTTAACTCGGGAGGAGTAAGGCATCCTTTAAACCTATACCTTTCTTAGAATAAAATTAATCAAAACTATATGAAATTTTAAACCTTACATACCTGTCTTGCAGGTTTAACTAACAAAAGGTCGTTGGGGAGGTTTCCCTTGGTTACTTGAAAAGGGATATAAGGGAGGGAGTGAGTTCAATGACTCAATGAATGGGTGTTTAAAGTTTGACTTTTAGAAAAATAGTTTGAATTGGAGTATGTCAGACTCCTTATTTTCCTTTAAAATAATTCATCCATAAAATCTCAGTTTTCATAGTCATTTCTCAATCATTAATCACAACCAATGTGTTTATCAACCAACACACACTTTTCATCACGAAGGGAATGCACATTCGCAAGGCATCACATCCACTACAACCACTTGTGGCGTCGGAGCAACTTTACCAACCAACTAGATAGAAGCACGTCCACTTCTACCCTGAGAATGAGTGGATGTACGCGACATCCAGCCCTCAATCCTGTAAAGAAAACTTCGTGTCCATATGAGGATAGAGACTTATCTCGACCCCACCTCGATCTCATGCGCATGAAGCTATGTCAAGCTTCCCTGACTGTTGGCACAACAAACTGCCTTTATCTCCACCATGTCATCTAGTAGCCCCTAGGACACATCACTACCCCTATTGGGCGTCTTGAAGGTCTCGTATCTCAGTGCATGCACAAAACAACAATTTTCCTCATAAGCCATTATCTTTGGTGCCACTAGTCCAATGGCCCCGACCCTCAACTCGACCTGTAGTTATTTGTCTCAAATGGTCAATCAACCTATCATGTCGCACTGTCGCCAGTCCATCGAGTATGTCGGTCTTGTCTTGGTACCATAGCCAAACATATTATTCATTTAAAGTTCTCATGGCTTAAACTCATGTTTGTTTATGAGCTCCTACTCATTCCAACTAGCCTTGGGCCCACAGTACGAGATTTTCAAAATCGGGCACATTAGCCCCCAAGTTCCAAAACCGATGCCTCCTACCTATATGAGCATTTCGAGCTCCCATAAGAATATCTCCCAAAAAGTTTAAGCAATGGTACACAGTCAGGGGAGATCACTTCCGACAAAAATAATTTTTTGATCGTCCATCACATCAACCTGGTGTGAGAACATCTTCGCTCATAATTGATGAACAGGTTTTCTACTTCCTTCCAAGAAGTTAATCATACCAACCGAGTATGATCTACTTATAACTAGTAAGTATTTTTTCCGCGTAATTTCCACATCACTCTATTCAAGTGTGATATTTAAAATTTCAACTTAGTAGTGGGTTTTCATTTTCGTGGTGCTTATCATCCCAACCGGGTTTGATACAAAAATCCCACTCACCAAATAACGCAGTGATTTCCTCTTAACCGATTCTTTGTCTTCATGCGAGCTTGTACTTGCTAACGTTCCTGGAACTTCGTGTTCCTACACGATATGAACATTCTTGTACATTATCCATTGGCCTATTAGCCTTCACTCATCGTAATTGGATGAAATGCTCAAACTTTTTGATTTATTGCAATTAGGTCCCTAAAGTTTCTTTTTCTTTAACTTTAGGTCCCTAATGCCGATTTTACCCAAATTGAGTCTTGAAACTTCTAAAATTCACATTAGGACCTCAATTTATTCAAAATCCCAAAAAGGGGTTCAAGTTTCCCAAATTTCCAATTTGGTCCCCAACTTTTCCAAAATTACCATTTTGCCCATATTTTACAAAAATGGTAAGTTTCACCCTAAAATTCCAAATATTTACCAATTGGTCCTCCAACATCTTTATCTTGCTCAATTGGCCCTCAATTTTATGAAATTAAACTTTAGTCCCTCGAATTTTTGAAATTCCCAAAATTTCCCCAATTTTTCCACCAATTTCAAACTTTCAACTCAACCGAATTTGATTCATCAAATTTACCGATAAAATGAGTTTAAATGTTGAAATTGAAGTTAGATTGTAGTTCTTACACCTCCATGCGATTCAATTGCACTTTGAATCGCACGATTTGATGTTGGAATAAGCTCAAACGGAGCTTCGCAAGAAAACTGAACGTAGAGAGAGAAATTTTTGAAAGCTTACTATTGGAGGCGCGACAGTCCAAGCTTTCAATTTGGCCAAATAGCTCTTGTACTGAGGTATTTCCTAGGATCAAGAATCACTTCAATTCATGTCAAATTAAGGGAGAATTTGGTCAGTAAAAATCTGTTAGTTCTCTCTCTAGCACCGATCGAAATTTACAGAGGGGAGCCAAATTGGCTTACCTTTTCACTCTAATTCAGCTATAGGAGGGTTGTGGAGGTGTTGGGAGGGCTTGGTTTGGCGTTAGGAGGGCTCAAATTGGCCATTTTCATCTTGACCAAAATAGAGCAGCTTTGATCCGCCGGAGCTGCTTTACTATTCTATCACGTCAACATTTCTCCGGCGATCCTCAAAGCAAATGGAGACTACATTCGTGTAGCTTACTTCTCCCCAAATCCAAAGAACCCAACCATGCATTCTTTGACTCAGAAAAATGCCCAAGTCAGAGCTCTCGTTTGAGCTTCACTGGAAAATGGAGCAGTAGGGAAAGAGTGGAGTTTTTAGGTGTAAGAAGGATGAATGAGGAGGGGCTCCTTATATAGGAAGCTCAAGGACTTCTTGGCCATCCGATTGGCACCTTAATGGCGGTCATTCATTACCTAAAATTTCCTAGTTGGAGACTTTTCATCATCACCGACACTGCTCAATCTTCTAGTGAGTGAACAGTGTTGTCATCTGAAGGAAGAAGACTACATTGTTTTGAAACGGACCAGACCGGTCCAAATCGGGTTCAAATAGGCCGGTTTAGACCCAATTCGACCGAGTTTTTCAAATTTAAAAATTTCTAAATTCATTCTCTATCCAATGGTGGCCTTAATTCTCCAATTTGAATTTTCTAAACCACTTAGAAAAAAGAATTTAGCATATAGTTCAATAGTGGTTCAAACCAATCCAAACTGGTTCAATCCGGTTCGGATCCAATTCACCTAAACTAGTTTGGTTTTCATCTCCAATTCATCCAAAAGTCCTTTTTCATGACTTTTGTGACCCTTTAGGTCACTCGAGATCCATAAATTTCCTATTTTTCCCTTTCTTTATCGATTTTGATTCATAAATCGACTCAATCTTCACTTTGGAAATAACCGATTCTTTCCCCGATTTTTCTTATTATCAAAGGATGGGGTTTACAGATCAACAGTCCAACCGGTCAACAGACCACTACTAGGTGCGGCCAATCAATGTGTGACACGTGGTGAAGCGCACCCAGTCAGCACATGGAAGTAGTGACCAATTAGAGCATGACACATGTCCTTGGTCAACGGTCAAAGGAAGAAAATCTAGGTAAAAAATAACCGACTAATAGGAGAGCGACACGTGTCTCAATCAATGTTAAATGTCAGAAAGGCCCCGTCAACAAGGCTGACCAATGAGAAGCTAACACGTGGCAAGGATGCCACATCAACATCCGACAAGGTTGTCGGAGAAACGACTGACAAATTAGACGTCGACACGTGGTAGTGACACATTGGATGACCTCAGCCAGTCAGAGGCTGACATGTAGTAGTGGCACTGTGCATCAGGAGGAAAAGTTGACGCATTTAAAATAGTCAATCAGAGGATGCCACGTGTCACGGTCAACAACCATGTAGAAATGAGCAACCAATGGGAGGCCGCCACATGTTCGTTGATAAACTCCTGTGACATGGCCTTAAATTGGAGAGTTATTACCCGATTGATGGAGTAATGTATAGAACGTTAATCCCCGAACTCCCTATGTAAAGAGCTCCTCTCCATTTGTAGTCCTCATCCCTCCAACGCTTGAAGAAGATGAAGTGCTTAGTTTCCTAATGAAGCTCAAACCAGAGCTTCGAGTTGGGTACTTTCCTCCACCTCCGAAGGTAAATTTGGGTTCCCTAGAATTCTGAGAAAGTCTGCTACACGATTGCAAACTCAATTCAACTCGAGGACCGCCGGAGAAGCACCGGTGAACTCTCACAGTACTTGTGCTCTTCAGCCTTATGCAACCCAAACTAGTCGAACTCAATCTGAGCCATCCCTAAGCCAATTCTGGCCAAACCAAACTCCCTTAACCACCCTGAGAAGTGCCCTGACCTTCTCTAAGCTAAGTTGGTAAGTTCCCTTCGCCGCCATTCATCGGAATTCATTGTTCACAATCAGTTTTACCTGAAAATTTAACTGAACAATTTGCACTAGTCAATCCACCAATTGAAGCGCGATTTAATCTAGGGAGTATTCCCAGGAAGTGAACAATTTAGTGGAAGTTAAAGCTCCGACCACAAGATTCTCATCAATGAGTAATCAGAGCTTTCTCTCTATATGACAAGTTTCTGGTGAACCTTTGTTTGAGCTCATTTCTAAGCCAAATTAATTGTTTTAAAGTTTGGAATGAAGTAGGGGACATAAGAAAGATAATTCGGATCATGATAGGAGACAATTGGCCAAGTTTAAGAGGTCAATTGAACGAAATGAGATTCATGGGCCAAAATGCAATTTTTTTGGAAAATTGGGAAATTTAGGTATTTTTGAAAAATTGGGGACCGAATTGCAATTAAAAGAAAATTTGGGAGACTTTTATGAAATTAACTCCCAATTAAGAGCCAATTGGTAATTGTTTTGGAAAATTATAGACAATTGGTAATTGGGAAAATTAATGACTTAAGAGTGATATTGGAAACCTTAGGGACTTAATTAAAAATAAGTCGGGTATTAGGGACCTAAAGTCAAAATTATGAACTTTAGGGACCTAATAGCTATAAGGCATAAAGTAAGGACCTATATGCAAATAGTTGGAAGTAAGAGATCTTTTATGCCAAACCTTCCTTATGTGAATACTCGAGCCATGTAGGAATTGGTTGTGCGAGTACTTGTGCAGAATAGCACATTTGTTATTGGAATCCAACTAGGACGAACACATCACAGTACCCGGTGAGTGGAATTTTCCAACATCATACCCAGTTGGGGTGATGAGCATTGTTTTTGTCACGCACGACCCAGTTTGGTCGAATCCTTGTGATCAACGGGTGTTGGGAGTGAGTTTTCAAAATAGCTTTATGCAAACCATCCAAGGTTATCATTTACTTTAAAAAAAATTTCCTTAATTTTAGTTTTCAAAACCTTTTTCCATTTCCATACTAGGTGTGTTTAGCTCACTTAGCCCATTCCCTTGCCTCGAGAGGTATTTAGCAAACAAACACATGCCCTTCAACAGAAAGGGTACACACATTTGCAAGTGCAGCCCATCCATTGCACCCACTTCTACCTTTGGTTTGAGTGGAATGTCCCAAATGTCCAACCCTCAGACCCGAATGCCACTTCATGCTTGTATGAGGATGGAGACCTCATCCTGACCCCACCCTAGTCTCATGTGCAAGAAGCTACTCTGAGCTTCAAGACTGATTGGCACGATGAGCTGTCATTATCTCCACCCTGTCGTCTAGTAGCACTTAGGACTCGTCACTACCCTCTAGGGTGCCTTGATGATCCTATACCACAAGTGCATGCACAAAAAAAAATTTCACATATAGCCATCATCTTTGGTACTAATGGTCCAACGGCCCCGACACTCAACCCGACCTACAGCTGTTTGTCTAGGCTGGTCCGTTGACTTGGCCCTGATGCACTACCGCTAGTCCATCGAGCACTGTCAATCCAAACTTAGTAACATGGCGAAATCACACAACCAATTTCATTAGAAATTTTCATGGCTCTTCATAATCAAGTTTGTTTACGAGCTTTTGCTTGTGTCCACTAGCCTTGGGCCCACTGCACGTGTTTTTCCAAAATTGGGAATTTAGCTTCATGAGTTCAAAAACTAAGGCCTCTGTCCTATATGAGCTGTTCTAGTTCCCTTAAGAAGGTTTCCCAAATGTTTTAAGCAATGGCACATAGTAAGGAGAGAACACTTCTAAAAAAATCATTTTCTACTCATCACACCAAACGGGTGTTATGATATCTACGCTTACAACCCGTAGGTGGTTTCTCCTTTCCTTAAGGAAACTCATGATACCAACTAGTATGATTATCTCTACTTACAACCAGTAATTAGGTTTTATCCTATTAAAAGTAGTGCTCGTCAACCCAACTGGGTATGAAGTATAAATGGTCTCACTCACCCAATGATCGTGATGTGTTTGTCCCTAGTTGATTTTCCAAGTCCATGCTAGCTTTTCCTTCTGGTGTTCCAGTCTCTCGTGACAGCCATCGTTTTCTCACGTATGAGTAACTAGGCTAAAATGTGTTGGTTTATTGCACTTAGGTCCCTAAAGTTTATTTTCCTTAACTTTAGGTCCCTAATACTAACATTTCCCCAAATTGAGTCCCAAGACTTCCAAAATTCCATTTGGGTCCTCAATTTACTCAAAATTGTGTATGGGGATCAAGTTTTCCAAGTTTCCAATTTGGTCTTCAATTTTTCAAAAATTACTATTATACCCATACTTTCCAAAAATAGCAATTTCGCCCCAAATATTTTGATAATTGACCAATTGGTCCCCTAACATCTTTCTCACTGCATATTAGTCCTAAATTTTGAGAAATTGAATGGAGGTCCCTCAATTTTTTCAAAATCCCCAATTTTTACCCTACAAACGGACCGAATATGATTTATTCAAATTAGTCATTCAATCGGGGTTAATTGCTCCAAATGATGGTATGGATCAGTTCCTACACTTCCATACGATTCAATTGAGCTTTTAATTGCATGATTTGGGTCTGAAACCAGCTTAAACGGAGCTTTGCCAAAAAATTATTTGTAGAGAGAGAATGCTTCGAAAGGTTACTGTGGAAGGTGCAGCGGTCCGAGCTCTCGATCTGGGGAGGTAGCTCTCATCCTGAGGTTCCTTGGTTTGGACAAAGGGGGTCTAAATTTGGCCAAATTTAGCTCAGCCAAAATAGGGCAGCTTCGGTCCAACTGGCACTTCTCCTACGGTCCTCGGGTCGAAAGGAGGTTGTTGTTGGGTAGCAGACTTCCCCTGGAGTTTGTAGGACCCGACCTTACTTTATGAGCCTGAGAAAAATGCCCTAGTTAGAGCTCTAATTCGAGCTTCACCAAAAAATGGAGCAGTTGATAGAGAATGGTGATTTGAGGTATGTGGAGGATGATTGGAGAGTAGCTCTTTATATAGGGAGCTTGAGGACCCTCTACCCGACCACTTTGCATTTTGGTCAAGCTTATCCTCACTCAAAAATGCCTTGTCGGAGTGAATATTCCTTTGCTGGAGAAGGAAGATTTCTAGATTGATGAATAGCGATGTCATCCAGAGGAAGAAAACGATACTGTTCCGAACCGATCCGACTGGGTTCATTAGCGAAAATCGGTCGGTTCAGGCCTGATTCGTCCGGTTTTCTCAAAATTAAAATTTTCTAAATTAATCTAAAGTCATTTTCTATCTAATAGTTGCTTCAATTTCCCAATTTGAACATTTTAAGCCACCAAGGGAAATGAATTCAGAAACTAGTTCCAAGTACTGTAACACCGTGTTTTTAGTAACAAAAAAAAAACAATTTGAAGAGAAAAACCATATTGGAAGTATTCATTTTGCATTCTCTACGTTAGTGATCCTATCAAAACTCCAATGTTAAGTGTGCGTGGGCGAGAGTAGTGTTAGGATGGGTGACCTCGAGAAGTATTCATTTTGCATTCTCTCAATAGTTATCAAAACATATTATTTTAGTGACAAAAAATTAAATAACATACTAGCACTAATGCATCGGATCTTATCAAGTTAAGTGTGCTTGGGCTAAAGTAGTATTAGGATGGGTGACCTCTTAAGAAGTATTCATTTTGCATTCATGTTGCATCCCTTCAATAGTTGTCAAACCATATTTTTTAGTAACCTAAAATTAAATAACATACCAACACTAATGTGGAAAGATCTTATTAGAATTTCAAAACATATTGTATTCATGTAGGGTTGCGCTCTTTCAATAATTGATAAATCATAATTTTTTTTAGTAAAAACATACTAGTACTAATGCAGGATCCCTTTAGAACTTCGAAATTAAGTATGCTTGGTGAGAGTAATGCTAGGATAGATGACTTGTTGGGAAGTATTCATGTTGCATCCCCTCAATGGTTATCAAATCATATTTTTTAGTAACCCAAAATGTAATAACATATTAGCACTAATGCACCATATCCTATCAAAACATCGAAGTTAAGCAGAAGTTGCTTATTTTAGTAACCCGAAATTTCGGTCAAAAGTAGTTTATGAAATTATATTATAAGTTTAAAATTCAATTGATATAGTTGGAATAATAAAATGAAAAGGGTAAATTATTAAGTGAAAATAATAAGATAAAAAAATATATATTTATTAATACTACATCCCTAACACCTACATTTATTTATTGAAATTAATACCAATAATTTAATACATATATTTAATTATTTAAATTAATACAAATAAATGTCCATCAATTTCCCGAGAATAATAACAACATTAATACCGTAGTAATAAATACTCCCCATTTAATATGCAATTCTACTCCTATATAAAGAGATCATAAATCATAAATTATAATTTTTTTTAGTAATCCAAAATTAAAAACATACCAGCACTAATGCAGGATCCCTTTAGAATTTTGAAGTTAAGCGTGCTTGGTGAGAATAGTGCTAAGATTGGTGACTTATTGGGAAGTATTCATGTTGCATCCACTCAAAAGTTGTCGAACCATATTTTTTTAGTAACACAAAATGTAATAACATATTAGTACTAATGCACCAGATCCTATCAAAACATCGAAGTTAAGCGTAAGTTGCTTATTTTAGTAACCCAAAATTTCGGTCAAAAGTAGTTTATGAAATTATATTATAATTTTAAAATTCAATTGATATAGTTGGAATAATAAAATGAAAAGTGTAAATTATTAGGTGAAAATAATGAGATAATATATATATATATATTAATTCTACGTCCGTAAATATCATAAATACCTATATTTATTTATTAAAATTAATAACAATAATTTAATACATATATTTAATTATTTGAATTAATACAAATAAATGTCCATCAATTTCGAGAGAATAATGACAACATTAATACAGTAATAATAAATACTCCCCATTTAATACGCAATTCTACTCCTATATAAATAGCTCATTCCCATTCATTCTCCTCACACCTAAAAACTACTCTCTCTCTAATACTCCATTTCTCGATGAAGATTTGAGCATTTTTCTTAACATTAGAAGGAGAGGTCGGGCTATTTAGATTATGGGGGAAGTCAACTATCTGATAGCAACCTCCATTCGATCCGAGGATCACTTAAGAAGTGTCGACATAATCAAATAGTAAAATAGCTCCGGTAGACCGAAGCTACCCTGTTTCGGCCTAGCTAAAATTAGCCGAATTCAGCCCTCCTCTAGCCAAACCAAGCTCTCCCAACATCCCTACAACCCTCATACGACCTCAACAATGTTGAAAGGTCAATAGTAGGAATTCTTGATCCTATAAGGTACTTTAGAAAGAGAGCTACCTTTCCCGATAGAAATCTCAGACCATTACACCTCCGACAGGACAAGTGTGATCGGAATGCCAGCAAGAGAAAACTCGTTTCAACTTAGAAAACTAACCGTGGACAAACACGTCATGGTTAACGGGTGAGTGGGTTATTCACATCATACCCAGTTGGGATGAAGAGCACTTTTTTTTAAAATTGGAAGCTACTATGAGTGGGCTAACTTTTAACATCATACTCGGTTGGGGTGATGAGCAAATTAAGCTAAAAACCACTTACCGGTTGTGAGTGAGATTTTGTATCATACCCAGTTAGGGATGATAAGTATCTCGAAATGAAAACCCACTACTTAGTGATATTTTAAACATTACAACTTAGAGGAGTGATGTGAAAATCATGCGAAAAAAAACTACTTACTAGTTGTAAGTAGAGCATTCATGGTTGGTATAATGAAACTTCTTTGGAGGAAGTGGAAAACTCGTTCATCGATTATGAGCAGAGATATCCTTATACCTGGTTGGTATGATGGATAGTTGAAAACATATTTTGTCAGAAGTGCTCTCCCCTAACTGTGTGCCACTGCTTAATTGATTTGGGAGACCTTCTTGACAGGAGCTCGAATAGATATGTTAGGCTATAAGCCTCGGTTTTGGAACTTGGGGACTAATATGCCCAATTTTAAAAATATCGTAAAGTGGGCCCAAGGCCAATTGGCACGAGCAGAAGCTCATAAACAAACATAAGATATATGCCATAAAACTTTAAGTAAATGAATTGTTTGGCCATGGTACCAAGACAGGACCGACATATTCAGTCAACTAGTGGCAGTGCGACATGACAAGTCTCCGGACTAGTCAAGACAAACAACTGCATGTTGAGTTGATGGTCGAGGCCGTTGGACTAGTGGCACCACACATTATAAGGCATGAGATAAATATACTGATTGTGCATGCACTGTGTGTACGGGACCTTCAAGACGCCCAAGAGGGGTAATGATGTGTCCTAGGGCCTTGGACGACCTGGTGGATATAAATAAGGGCAGTTTGTCAAACAAAGTGACTTGCAAAGCTCAATGTAGCTTCAAGCGCATGAGACTGAGATGGGGTCGGGATGAGGTCTCCATCCTCATACGGACACGGAGAATTGATTTCAGGATTGAGGATCGAATGTCGCGTACATCCACTCATTCTCAAGGTACAAGTGGACGTGCTTCTATCTAGGTGGTCGGTAAAGTCGCTCCGACGCCACAACTGGGTTCAGTGGATGGGTTGGCTTGCGATTGTGTGTTTTGACCTTCATGATGAATGATGTGTATTGGGTGATGACACACCATTATTAATAAGAAATGATGCAAAACCAAGATTTTTAAAGTGGAGAAAATCTAAAGGAAATTAAGGAGTCTCGCATACTCCAACTTGAAAATGTCATCCTCGGTAGGGTAAAGGTTTTAAAAACCAGTATTTGAGGAAAGGATATTTTAAAAGAAAATAAGGAGTTTGGCACACTCCGATTACAGTTGTTTTGTTCATGAAAACTCACTCCCAACCCCCTCTCACTAAGTTGTAGAACTCACCCCTCCCTTATATCCCTTTCAGGAAACTAAGGGAAAACCAATTTTAAAGACTTCCCTGTATATGAACTATAAAATCAAGTATGTCTATTTTTCAGTTTTGTATAATGTTATTCCAGGATAGGTACAGGTTTAAAGGACACCATACTCCTCTCGGGTTTAAAAGAAGGGGAAAGCCCTTGGTAAATCGGGAAGAGTGGCGGGTTACCCACAGGGATCCGACCAAATCGAGTTGGGGTGTGACAAGTACGGTTCAAACTGGTACAATTCAGTTCAATCATGTTCATGTCTGATTCAGCCTGAACCGGTCTGGTTTTCTCTTCCCTTTTGTTCAAAGGTTTTCCATGATTTTTTTGACTTTTTGAGTCACTTAGGATTTGCAAATTTCCCATTTTTACCTTTCTTTACCGGTTTGGGTTCGTTATTCGGCTCAATTTTTCTCCTTTGAATTGACCAGTTCTTTTCCCGATTTTCTTATCTTTAAAGGACGGGGTTTAGAGTTTTCACTTCTAAAAACCATTTTTTAGGAATGTTCTCCCCTGACTATATGAAACTACTTAAATATTTCGGGAGACCTTTCTGATGAGAGCTGTAATTGCTCTTATAGGCATAAGGCTTCATATTTGAAAATAATAGGGCCTAAGGCCCAGTTTTGGAAAAACACTTGAATTTGGTCCAAGGTCAATGGGAACATGCTCAAACCCATAGATAAAATCTTGATCTCTAACCATTATGAAAATTCACTAGAAATGGTTAAGTTGTGTGATGCAGCCACCCAGCAAAAGCTGGATCACAATACTCAATTGGCTAGTAGTTATCGAGCCAAAGCCGAGTGGACGAACTCATTGGGTTGGTAGTTACCGAGCTTTAGTCTGGGTGTTGAATTTATTGGGCTGGTGGCACCAAAAATAAAAGTCTAATTTTATAAAACTTTTATTTGTGCATGCTGAGATACAGAACCATCGAGGCATCCAACATGGGATAGGGTTGATTCCAAGGGCTACTGGATGACACAGGTTGGCATAAGGGAAGTTTGGTAATCCAATAAGTCTTGAAGCTCAGAGTAGCTTCCTACGTATTAAGACCAAGACGGGGGAGGAGAGGTCATGTCCCCTAGTTGACACTGAGTATTTTCGGGTCAGACTATTAATGTCCACTCAGACTTAGGATAGAAGTCACGGACTTCTATAATAGTGGACGATAAATACGCTCCGATACACAAGTGGATGCAGTTGACATAATGCATCCACTGAATGTTTGAACCTTTTTTTTTTATAAATGGCGGAAATGCTAACCAATTCCGAGAAAGAGAAAGTATAAAAATATTTTTCTAAAAGAAGAAAAACCACCAAATCTATGATCAAGGAAAATGTTATAAATTATATTTTGAAAACTCACTCATTCCCAAGCCTCTAAGTACAGTTAATTTATTTTATATAATATAAATATTGGGAATAATAACATAAGGTAGCCTAACTTCTCGCAATTTAATTTGTACACCCTTTATATAGGAAACATTTAGGCTCTAGTTAATGTTCATCGTAAATTTTCTTTTCTTGAGCTCCTGTCCATGGGTTGCGTTCCGTAATATTTTGGGACCCGCAAAACATACCACTTAGTATATGTGCATGCTGAGTGTATATTTTCTACCCTTAACGCTAACACTTATGCTTACTTCTCCATTGATTTAAGTTTATTTCTTCTTACTTGATTATTTTTATGAATTAACATTTAATATAAGTTGTAATTTGCTTTCCCAACTTAACTATTAATGTCTGATTTTGTTAAAATGTCCTGTTTAATTTATTGGTTAGGAACTTGCGCATTTGTTTTCCGTGGCCAACCCAATTCAAGTAAATTCCATTTATTTGCTAAGGTTTTTATACAGTAAGCATTATAGCAAGTACTGGAGTGGGTTGGCTCCTTGCGGGTGAGCTTTTCTTCATGTTATTATTGTTTGATCTATACTGCACCTAGATATATTTATCATTTTGTTTCCCTTGCTCTCTTGATGTGTCTTATGTTACTCATTGAATTTTCTTTTAGTATCCAAAGAAAAAAAATATGGATGCATTACAACTTTCTTGGGTTATTGTCTATGGGTCATTATCCACACTACCTGTTAAGATCTCATCTGAAATTTTTATTAGTTGTTTTAGGAATTATCCTTATGTCTTAGGAGTAGGCCAAGTTGAGTCAATTTATATAGATTACTTGTGTAGCATATATGTGCTTAATTTTTTTATCTTTATGATTTTATAGGCTATAGGATTCATTATTTTTTTATTCTAGCATGGGTTCTATTTTCTTAATTTTATTTATGACCCACCTTTCATTTATTTCAGAATTATTGTATGGACTGTTAACTTATTTTAGTTTAATTTTTATTCTTATTTATTAGGAATGATAGTTTTGTATTTCATATATATATATATATATATACTTATTTCTCTATTAATAATTATTAATTATTTATAAATAATATATATATCTAACAGATTATTTTAAATTAGATATTAAGAAATTAGTTGGTACTTATTACTCTATTTTTATTCAATTTTGTACAATAAGTAAATTATATTATTTTTAAATCGATCCAACTTAATCTTAAAATTAAGAATATTTTTTCCGTATAGTTATTTTATTTCCTATTCAACCATGTTCATAAAAATATTTTAATAATTTGAATCTCGTCCGTAAATTTTGGGAATTTGTTGATTTTCTTAGCTCGGTAAAAGTTCAAAATACTTGGTTTTATTTTTCCCTTGATAGATTTAGGAAAATGTCATTTAATTATGTGAATTAATTTGGTGTAATTAAATCAGATTATGAATGGAAATTTTGCCTAAATTTTCCAAATAGAGAAAAGGATTTTGTGCTGTCTTCATAAGAACATCGATGTTTATTTCATTACAACATTAATAAATATAATACTAACCCTAATTAGATTAAAAATGAATGTATTGGTAAATATAGACGCTATATCACTATGTTTTGAATTATGTGAAGGAAAGTATAATAACTAATTTACAAAAAAAAAAGGTAATTTCTATGGTCTAATAGGATGCCCAAATTTTGCTCCTTCCCTATTCTAACGGGATTTGCTTACCCAAATTCAGCCTAGTATGACGTTGGGAATTTACAGCTTGTTTTGCCTGCAAATTGGATTGGCCGGGCAATATCGTTCCCCAGCAAAAAGCACAATTAACAGCGTATTATTGAACCTAACCCTTAATCAAATTCATGGCTTAATAATTTAGTAATTTAGTTTCTTTAATTATCCATGATTTTATTTTTCAAATAATTTAGTCATTTAATTCCCTTCACACATTACACATAACACAATGATCTTTTATCTAATTATTACAACGGGTCATTTGTTTGCACAATTAGAGGGTATATGATAAAGTCTCAGATACAAGAAAAATTAAAGAACAAGTAAGAAAATGAAATTGAATGATGAATTTTGTAAAAAAATACGAAATTAGAGGAATAGACTATAATTATACTAGGTGAAGCAAATAGGCATAGATAATCAGCTCCTGGTTTTATTCATAAACATGATAATCCAATACAAATCACAAACACAACTAAAAGAGTCAATGTGCATACTTTGACATGCACATACAAGAAAATACACCATTGCAAGCCATGGAAAGCCCAGCAGATCACTCTGGCAAGCAAGGATAACTCGGACAGAGTGACAAATAACAACCCTCTTAGCACCCTTTCTATAAAGAGTCCATGTGAGTACCCTCATGGATCTGAAGCGACGAAACAGCTTGTGCTGCAATAGCATCAAGCCATGAATCTTCATATTCCGAGCCTACAGCGTCTATGTTTGGTTCGGGCAGCATCCCACTACCATCCCACCTAAATCCAGATCCATCACCACCAGGGATCCATGTAACTCCCTCCAGGGAGTAGTTTGGACTTCCCCAGTATGATGGGAGTGCACTCCTCCCATAGCAATCAATCACACAATTTATATGATTAGGACAACCCCAAAGGTCAGAATCCACGTATTGATCTGGGACAACTTTGTAGGAGTCCTCTGAGTCATTGCCAAGAACCTGTAGAGCAACAGCCTCAGCAATTGCAGCACCTTCTTCATCAAGCCTCTGCTCTTCTTCTTTCTTCTTCTGTTTTTTCTTCTCTAGCTCAGAGCGGATAGCTGCAGATGTGGCGAGGGCTTTCTCTAGGCGTCGCTTTTTCTTCTCTGCCTGTTTCAGCCGATCCATCTCTTCCTTCCCCTGTTTCTTCTTCACTTTCCTTGGGGAAGGCAGTACCTTATTACCTCCCAAGGTATCCATAACACTAATTGCTTTTTGGTTATGCTCTTTACTACCTTAGACCTGTCTTCTTAAGTCCTAGTTGATTAAGAATTCATCTAAAACGTATTCATCTCTATACTTTTTTTTCTATGATTGTTTAACCTAATCTTCTTCAAAGAGTATCCAAAAATCCTAGATTCAGTATTGAAATATAAGAAGCCCTCAGACTCGTACAAACTACACCCAATCAGGTCTGCATGAATACCTCATTTTACGGACAACACAATCCCACACAGAAACACCAGGAGACAGAAGAAGAGCAAACTGGTGAACATTGATATCTCCATCCCTCAGCATCTTTCTTCCCGATTTCCCACAGCCCTTGCATTTACCCATGCATTTACCCATCTTTGTACACCAACCAAATTGATCCACCAACAGTTATAGCACCAGTCACTGTATGTTCTAATAATCTCACATGGCCTTACTTACTGCAGAAAGGAGAAGAAACTAGCTATGACAAGATGAGAAAGCACATGGTGAAGCATTATAATATTTGAATATTCTTATCCAACAACTACAATATATTTCTCATCTATGTCTAAACAATGGTAAGCACTTAACGGACTATGAGATCTAGTTTGATTCATCCATCATATAACCGCTGTTAACAGTAAAACAATAAAATGGCTAACTTTGTGCAAAAAATAAAAATAAAATGACTAACTTTGTAAGAACCCGAACCACTTACATACATCGCACTTCTACGGAAACGTCATTGCATTCGGGATATCAAAGAACGAATCATTGCACATTCGATAACTTGAACCGATCAAATTACGTGGCAAGTCACTAAATGTCAAAATACAAAGATTATCGCATCAAAGCTCCATATTCAACTCTTAAGACCATTTATGCTACAGAGTTTAGTTAATAATCTTTGCTGAAGACGATCTAGAAGCGTCTGATTCGAAGAAAGTACAACGATCATACGCAAAGTCTAGTATCAGAATAATGAATAGAACGTAGAAAATTAGAGAATCCACACCTCGCTATGCTGCAGAAACTGGATTGACTCGCGATTACCCCTCATAAATGCTTGATTCACTAAGAGAGAGGATCTTTCTTTATCTTATGCTCGGATCGACAGCAGAGACGTATCGAGAAAGAGAGATGATAGAGGGAGAAAATAAAGTAATCGATCATTGATAAAATGGAGAGACGGGGTGGGGGAGAAACGGTCATTTTCATCCAATAATTTTAACAATTTTCTGTTTAGTCCTTACCATTATTTTTTCATAAAAATTCACCCGAAAATGTTTAAATCACTTTTCAATTTGTATAAAAAAATTAAAAAAATATATATTTTACATAAATATAAACTGTTAAATTTTACTAATTACATCAACTTTTTATTAATTGGATAGAGATACTGAAATTAATATAATTTTAACGTGAGTTATAATAATATATAAAAAGATTAAAAAGGGAGAGGATGAAAGTGGAAAATGGCTATTGGGGTTGGGCCTGGGGAGGCTGTTAAGAGGTCGGCCTTGGATGAAGTGACAAAAAGGTAAAAACTAATTTCTAAAAAATCTTAAAAAATGAGAATGACATCCTTCCCACACAAAATCTAATAATAGTTTTCTCGGCCACCACGTCCTGGCTTGGCCTTTACTTTCTCAAATTGAAGTCCAACTTATCCATTCTTTTTTTTTCTCTTTTCATGCCACACAAAACACATGATTTTCTTGTTTCGTGCCACAACTTGTATTATAGTGGATGTTGAGTGCAATCATGTAAATAATACGTACATTTTGGTGAATTTATTAGGGAGAATAGAGGGTTGGATTATTTATTTATTATTTTTAATATTTATAAGTGGAAGTTTTAATGTGATTTTTTTTGAGATAATGATCTAATAATTATTTGGATAAGGATAGAAAAATTATAATATAAATAAAATTAAATAAATGAGAGTAGATATTTAGAAAACAAAATAGAATCAAATATAAAATATAATTATGAAAAATTATGGTATACCAATAGAACTATAAAATAGTTTGAATAATATAATAATGTATATATATTATTAATATGACATATATATATATATACTTATGCAATGATTCTACAAATGTATAATGAAAATTTGGATATCGAGTATGAAATAATTTGTTAGTATGATTTCGGATTTTGAATTCGATTGTAGTATTGTTTTCGATAAATATCGTTTTAATATAATTGATTATAGGTGTGATATGAAAAAAATTTGAGAAACAAATAGAAAAATTATACAAAAACTTTTATCAATAAATAGAAAATATGGTAAAAAGTAGACCATGACAGGATTATTTTGGAAAAAAAGTGAGTGTAAACTCGTAAATATAGGTGATAATTCAACCCTTTAAAATAAGGTAGGAAAGAATGGACTAAAACTCAACCATTAGGCTATGGGAAAAATCATGATGGTTATAAATAAGCTAAGTTCCTATGTTTATAAAAAAAGACTTTATACCAAATATTTATAAAAGGGTTAAGTCTCAATATTTATAAACTAATTTAAACACAAATTTTAGAAATGAGAAAAAAATATGTATTTTCAAAACAAAGGCAATGACATAATATTTTATAAGAAAATAAGATTTTATTGATGTATTATGACATTCTTGGTCAAATTGATAATAATATTAATAGAGAGGATAACAAATTAGGAAGCCCAAAATTAGTGCACAATTGCTTGTATAAATTGCTTATATAAATTACTTATTGAGTTGGCTATTATTTGATATATATATATCTCATAGTGGACAAGTGCAATCGGTAGTCTAACACATACCTACTCGAGGTTGTGTCAACTATCAAGGGTAATTGGAAAATGAAGCCAATAAGTGAGAGTACAATTAAATTTTTTAGTTTACTAGTAACTAGTGAGTTATATAATGTAGTCCATAAGTGCGACATGAAGTCGGATGAAATGCGGTGAGGCGTTGATTTATGCGATGGTACTAAATTATATGGGGCACTGCTATGTATGATGGTGACTCATTCCTCATATGTTGGCATTAACTGTTTTGATTTAGGACAAATAATAAAACATTCTAAATGTGTTCCCATTATGAATATGAATTATAGTGCTAAGTGATAAGAAATAACCCATTCACGAATACTTGAATGAGCCATGCCTCTTAAAGGTATTCACTTACCTTATATATGACAATTGGGGATAGTGAAATCATTCATAATCGAACCTAACTCGGATTTGAGATTCCCGGGAAAGGGGAATAAGAAGTGTGCATCGATAGATGTCTCTCAGTTAATTAGTGCAGATGATAGTTCCCATCCAACATTTTGGCTTAATATAGTCCAATAACTTGTAGAAATGTGTTAATGGTAGGTTCAGTGGTAAATGACCGTAGAAAATGAGATATCAAATTATGTATAAGATATTTTGAGTTGTGGCAACATCAGAGCCATGGACAACCCGATGAGCGGCCTTCACACTCACTGAGTGTTGCTCACCTCTTCCCCTAACACATTTCCCTAATATACGAAGGAGTGGAGCAAGAGGATAAATGATACTCACAAAGAAAGAAACCTAAAATAAGGTACTTGGGTTAATAACTAATGATCCAAGGCACTTATTCATTTCTAAGGATATGATTTATGGTCCACTAAGCAATTTGAAAAAATATTTTGTAAAAGTATAATTCTAAGAGAATTTTGAAACATTGTATTAATCTAAGATTTTCGATGTATTGGTTTTACTGTAGTGAGGTACCCACTACCATAACATCGAGAGAATATGGGGTTTTTTTGTTGGACCGACCTGTTAATTGGATCAGAGCATTACAACTTTAGTGATATTAGAGTCCAATTTTTAAAATAAATATTTTTTAATATGAGTCGTTGGAAAGTGGAATAACCCATGAAGAGTGATGCATGAATCATCTATATAACATAAAATGTATCATCCATAAGAAACATATTACATGAAATACTGATAAAGTGAAAAATCATTGTAGATATAGTCCTAGAAGAAGAACTAGGCATGCCATACTGGCCCGAGGGGAGAAGGCACTATAGAGAGTTGAGAGTGGAGTTCGTCAGATATATGACTACTACTATGAAGGGGCATGTTGTTAAGCACCAAAAAATTTGTGTTGAGGAATCTCCCCAAAATTTGTATGAAATAATTTGTAAGTATGATTTCGGATTTGGAATCCCATTGTACTATTGTTTTCAATAAATATAGCTTTAATAAAATTGATTATATGTGTGATATGAAAAAAATTTGAGAAACCAATAGAAAAATTATACAAAATTTTTTATCAATAAATAGAAAATATGGCAAAAAGCAAACCATGACAAGATTATTTTAGAAAAAAATGGATGTAAACCCATAAATATAAATATAGGTGATAATTCAACCCTTTAAAATAAGGTAGGAAAGAATGGATTAAAACCCAACAATTAGGCTATGGGAAAAATCATGATGGTTATAAATAAGCTAAGTTCCTATGTTTATAAAAAAAAAGACTTTATACCAAATATTTATAAAAGGGGTTAAGCCCCTATATTTATAAATTAATTTAAACACAAAATTTAGAAATGAGAAAAAAATATGTATTTTCAAAACAAAGGCAATGACATAATATTTTATAAGAAAATAAGATTTTATTGATGTATTATGACATTCTTGGTCAAATTGATAATATTAATAGAGAGGATGACAAATTAGGAAGCCCATACTTAGTGCACAATTGCTTGTATAAATTACTTATTGAGGCTATTATTTGATATGTATGTATCTCATAGTGGACAAGTGCAATCGGTAGTCTAACACATATCTACTCGATGTTGTGTCAACTACCAAGGGTAACTGGAAAATGAAGTCAATAAGTGAGAGTATAATTAGATTTTTCAGTTTACTAGTAACTAGTGAGTTATATAATGTGGTCCATAAGTGCGACATGAAGTCGGATGAAATGTGGTGAGGCATTGATTTATGCGATGGTGCTAAATTATATGGGGCACTGCTATGTATGATGGTGACTCATTCCTCATATGTTGGCATTAACTATTTTGATTTAGGACAAATAATAAAACATTCTAAATGTGTTCCCATTATGAATATGGATTATAGTGCTAAGTGATAAGAAATAACCCATTCATGAATACTTGGATGAGCCATGCCTTTTAAAAGTATTCACTCACCTTATATGTGACAATTGGGGATAGTGAAATCCTTCATAATCGAACCCAACTCGGATTTGAGATACCTGGGAAAGGGGAATAACAAGTGTGCATCGATAGATGTCTCTTAGTTAATTGGTGCAGATGATAGTTCCCATCCAACATTTTGGCTTAATATAGTCCAATAACTTGTAGAAATGTGTGAATGGTAGGTTCAGTGGTAAATGACCGTAGAAAATGAGATATCAAACTATGTATAAGATATTTTGAGTTGTGGCAACATCAGAGCCATGAACAACCCGATGAGCGGCCTTCACACTCACTGAGTGTTGCTCACCCCTTCCTCTAACACATTTCCCTAATATACGAAGGAGTGGAGCAAGAGGATAAATGACACTCACAAAGAAAGAAGCTTAAAATAAGGTACTTGGGTTAATAACTAATGATCCAAGGCACTTATTCATTTCTAAGGATATGATTTATGGTCCACTAAGTAATTTGAAAAAATATTTTGTAAAAGTATAATTCTAAGTGAATTTTGAAACATTGTATTAATCTAAGATCTTCGGTGTATCGGTTCTATTATAGTGAGGTACTCACTACCATAACATCGAGGGAATATGGGG
The DNA here is from genome assembly GCA_030064435.1 of Trapa incisa. Classification (NCBI taxonomy): domain Eukaryota; kingdom Viridiplantae; phylum Streptophyta; class Magnoliopsida; order Myrtales; family Lythraceae; genus Trapa; species Trapa incisa. The sequence goes on from CM057773.1 coordinate 10,985,995, forward strand.
TTTTTCTGTTGGTCCGACCTGTTAATTGGATCTGAGCATGACAACTTTAGTGATATTAGAGTCCAATTTTTAAAATAAATATTTTTTAATATGAGTCGTTGGGAAGTGGAATAACCCATGAAGAGTGATGCATGAATCATCTATATAACATAAAATGTATCATCCATAAGAAACATATTACATGAAATACTAATAAAGTGAAAAATCATTGTAGATATAGTCCTAGAAGAAGAATTAGGCATGCCATACTGGCCGAGGGGCGAAGGCACTATAGAGAGTCGAGAGTGGAGTTCGTCAGATATATGACTACTACTATGGAGGGGCATGTTGTTAAGCACTAAATAAAATTTGTGTTGAGGAATTTCCCCAACTATAGGTGAATCCGAAAGACCTCAAGATCTACTAGGATTTCATGAGGTTGTTTGGGATACCATCCTTGAATGAGGGAAGAGTACCTCCAATGTAGACAGCTATGGAGTCATAGGGACACTCTCTATTTGAGAGAGTACCCTAGACAATAGTTGGGGACCGACATTATTTTGATGCCTTGAGGTATCTAAAAGATTGGAGGTTGTTGGATTACCTAAAATTTAAGGGCAAGAATAACTATCATACCCTAACCCAATTTCCATGGCTGGGGTCCAATGGAAACTCATCATGTCCACTCGATAATACAATGGTATGTATATTCATTTAAATAGTACCAATAGGACCAAGACTTAGAATTGAACACTTATAATTTTCAGCAAAAACTAAAACATTTTTCTTTGATTATGATTGTGGTCCAAAATAGATACAAATTCCCCAGGAATACAACAACTAATAAGTATAAAAATTAAAATTTTATGTGTACACTTCGAGATTCATACCTCAATTCACGTGTGTGGTGAACTGATGTTTTACACTAGTACTTCCACGACCTCTCACTTTCATATGTAATTATTTTCGAGAGGGGGTGAGCTCACAACTCAATGTATAAGTATACTAACATTGGGCTGCTACATGGCTTACTACCCCAATCTTTACTCAAAATATTTAACATATGGTATTTTAGCGTTATCAATTTACTATTCTTAAAATTTCCATGATTATGATTTCCACCTTTTAATCCTTTAAACGTATCAGTTACCATGGGGGAAACTCAATTCCCATTTTTATTCAAAACCCAAGCAACAAACACATAGTATTACCACATTCTCAAACTAGGTGGCATATGCATCAACATGTCCCCCAAGATCTCACACATGAGAACTAAGGGCTACAATGAGTATTGCATTGTTTTATGCAATTTCAAGGCACATCCTATGATGATCTTCCACCTCATAGCAATGTCAATAATTTGTCATCGAACATCCTACATACTTATGAACATTTCAACCACGCCTAATCATAAGTACGCCTAGACCCTGCCATACATCTTCCTACGTGTCCGTGAGAAGATTTGGAAGTTGTTACTCCCCTCCTTTTACCTCCAATTCCATTCTTCCCTATACACTTACACTACCTCTAGTACTAGGTGCCATGTAAGCACAATCCACATCCACCTAAGAACCAATAACCGTAGTGAATGTCTGTAACACCTAAATTTGTGGGTCTAGAGCTAAACCCGATTAGACTAGAAAATCGAGAATATAAGGTTAATGTGAAACAAACTTGTAAATTGGTTTAAGCCCAATGATATGAAGAAGTGGGTAATATCACTAGAAATGACCTAAATCGATCCTTAAGAACCATGAATCGAGGGGTGGAGAAGATTGAGTGGAGAAATTGACCTAAATCAGAGTCAAACTAATTTATTGGAAATTACCCCTAATTTTTAAAAGGATCTAAACACCTCCAAAAAGGGAGGATCTTGAACTCAATTAATAGAGAATGAAAGAAGGATTTTTAGAAAAATAGATTAATAGGGAATCACGGTTTTGTTTGGTTACTTTTCTTGGGGCCATCTTCCTAACAAGATTACATCCTTTCAGAGACAAGGTTTCTTAGAATTTGGAGCACTTCATTAATAGAAGAGTACAATATATTGTGGGTTTTTGCCCTATTACAGAAAATGGTCATAAAATAAATAGGGAGATACGGGATTCTTGATAAGCACCTTCCTTGGTAAGGTTATACGCCCTTCGCTGACGTTTATAGCTTCACGCTTGGCTTCCTTTGTACTTAGAGTTGTGTCATCAATATGTCCTAGCACCATTTTCCTAGATACTTCCCCATTTGGTCTTTTGAGATTCCGACCATGTCTCAGGCATTAGGAAGCTTCTAGGGTTCTTTTCCTACGAGTACAAGGTGTTGAGTAGAGTCATTTCTAGTATTCTTGGTTCCTCTCCTAGGAGCCATCTAAAAATTTTAAGATCAATCCTATTAGTTAGTATATTTTCTAGTCTTGATTATGTATTCGAGGAAACAGGCTCTGATACCACTCTAGTTGTCACGCCTCGACCCGGTTTGGTCGGATCCCCATGATCAACCCACCACTCTTCTGGTTTATTAAAGGGTTTCCCCTTATTGTAAAATGTAAAGAGTAAGGCGTCCTTTAACCTGCACCTTTTCCTGGAATAACATAAATCAAAACTGTAAAGTATTCATGTTTGATATGATGGCCAAACAATTCCCTTATTTAAAGTTTTATGGCATATAATTCATGTTTGTTTATAAGCTCCTGCTCGTGCCAACTGGCCTTGGGCCCACTGTACGAGTTTTCAAAATCGGGCATATTAGCCCCCAAGTTCCAAAACCGAGGCCCATGGCCTATAAGAGCTATTCGAGCTCTTGTCAAGAAGGTCTCCCAAATAGTTTAAGCATTGACACATAGTCAAGGGAGAGCACTTTCGACAAAATTATATTTTCAACTATCCATTATACCGATTGCGTATTAGGACATCTCCGCTCATATCTGATGAACGGGTTTTCAACTTCCTTCGAGGAAGTTTTATCATACCAACCCAGTATGATCTACTTACAACCGGTAAGTAATTTTTTCGCATAATTTTCACATCACTCCTCTAAGTTGTGATGTTTAAAATACCACTTGATAGTTGGTTTTCTTTCTGGTATGCTTATCATTCCCAACTGGGTATGATATAAAATTTCACTCACAACTGGTAAATGGTTTTTAACTTTAAGTTATACTCATCATCCCAACTGGGTATGACGTTAGTAAACCTACTCACCTGTTAATACCGTGAATTCCACTAGACCGGTTCTTTGTATGCACATGAGCTTGTCCTTGCTGGCGTTCCCGGTACTTCGTGTTCCTACATGATATGAACATCTCGGTTCATTATCCTTTGGCCTAATAGCCTTCATTCATTCCAAATGAATGAGAAAGTCAAACTTTCATTTATTTGCAATTAGGTCCCTAAAGTTATTTCTCCTAAACTTTAAGTCCAAAATGTCAGTTTTTCCTCAAATTGAGTCCCGAAACTTTTAAAATTTATCAAAGGACCTCAATTTATTCCATTTCACAAAAAGGGGTTTAATTTCCCAATTTTTCAATTTGGTCCCCCAACTTTTCCAAAATTACCATTTTGCCCTTTCGTTACAAAAATGGTAAATTTTACTCCAAAAATTCTAAAATTTCTCATTTGGCCCTCCAACATTTTTATGATGTACAATTGACCCTCAAATTTTTTAAAATCCCCAATTTCCCCCAAATTTTCCCTCAATTCCAACTTTTTAACACAACCAAATTTGATTTCATCAAATTGACCAATCAAACACCTCTAATTGTTGAAATTGAAGTTGAAATTGAGTTTCTCCATGTTCATACGATTCCATAGAACTTTGAATCACGAGTTTTAATGCCGGAACGAGCTCAAACGGAGCTTTGTCAAAAAACAGACTGTAGTGAGAAAGCTTCGATTACTCACTGGTGTAGGAACTCCAATCTAACTTCAATTTGAATAATTAAACTCATTTGATCGGTCAATTTGATGAAATCAAATTCGATTGAGTTAAAAGTTCGAAATTAGGGAAAAATTTGGGGAAATTTGGGGATTTCAAAAATTCAAGGGACTAAAGTGCATACGGACACGAAGATTTGTTACAGGATTGAGGATCGGATGTTGTGAACATCCACTCATTCTTAAGGTAGAAGTTGACATACTTCTATCTAGGGGGCTGGTAAAGTCGCTCCGACGCCACAAGTGGGTTCAGTGGATGGGCTGGCCTACGATTGTGTGTTTTACCTTCATGATAAAGGATGTGTGTTGGGTGATGACACACCGTGGTTAATAAGAAATAATGATAAAAACTGGAATTCAAAATAAAAGGTTTTTAAAAGAGAATAAGGAGTCTAGCACACTCCAAATCAAACATTTTCCCTAAAAGTTAAATTTTGAAAACCCATTCACTAAGTTGGTGTACTCATCCCCTCCCTTATATCCCTTTCAGGTAACCCCAGAAAGCTTACCCAAAAGACCACCGGTTAACACGCTTGTAAGACCGGTATGAAAAGTGTAAAATTTTGTGTAGTTTTGATTTATGTTTTTCTAGAAAAGGTGCAGGTTTAAAGGACGCCTTACTCTTCATGGTTTATAATTAAGGGGCAACCCTTAGTAAACCGGGAGAGTGGCGGGTTGATCATGATGATCCGACCAAACTGGGTCTGGGCGTGATAGGTAGTCTTGTGACAAAGCCCACGGTAATATGCTCCCACTTCTACTCCAGGATTAGCAAGGGTTGTTATAGTCTTGATGGTTTATGATACTCAACTTTAATATGTTGATAGGACAAGTATTGGGCTACATATTTTGCAATATCCCTCTTCATTCCTTTCCACCAATATCCTAGTTTTAGGGTGTAGTACATCTTAGTATTGCCCAGATGCATTGCATACACAGAATCATGTGCCTCCTCTAGAATTAATCTTAGTTCCTTATATTGAGGCACACACACTCTACCTTTATAGGTTAGTACTTCGTCACCTTGAAGGTGATAGTATAGTTTTTTCCCTCTATTGACTGGATCTAAATAGGATTGGAGCTCCTTATCCACTTTTTGCTAGACCTTAATTTGCTCTTTTAGGCTGGGTCTCACCAACACATTTGCCAATATGCATTTCTCCCTTTTATCAATTCTAAGGTCCACCTCCATTCTTCCCAACTATTGCAACAAGGGTAAGTAGCTTGTCTTTATATGCACTGCCTTATTTTTGTACTTACGACTTAGGGTATCTACCACCATATTTGCTTTCCCGGGATAATACTCTATCACAAGGTCATAGTCTTTAACTAATTTTAGCCATCTCCTGTGGCAGATATTTAACTCCTTCTGAGTTAAGAAATACTTAAGACTCTTGTGATCAATATATATCCTACACTTAACCCCATATATGTAGTGTCGTCAAATCTTTAGGGTGAACACTATTGCAGCTAATTCCAAGTCATGGGTAGGATAATTCCGCTCATGTACCTTAAGTTGTTGTGAGGCGTAGGCGATAACCTTTCCTTGTTGCATCAGTACACATATGAGTCCTTATCCGAATGCGTCACTATAGATGATGTACTCCCCTGCACTTGGGTCAGGCAGAGAGACTACATGTGTTGTTGTCAAATGGGTCTTCAACTCCAAGAAGGATTTCACACAACTTTCATCCCATTTATACTCCACTCCTTTCCTTATGAGATGAGTCAAAGGGGTAGCTATCTTAAAGAAAGCCTAAGAAACTCCATATCTCCAAGGGATTCTTGGGTTCCTTCCAATCATATATGGCTTCCACCTTTGTCGGGTCTACATTGACTCCATCTTTGGATACCATGTGTCCTAAGAACCCTACTTCCTGCAACCAGAACTCACACTTGGAGAATTTTGCATATAAGCGGTTTTCCCATAGTATCTCCAAGGTGATTGCCAGATGTTTTTTATGCTCTAGCCTGGTTCATGAATATATAAGAATGTTATCTATAAATACTATCACAAACCTGTCCAAGTGTGGCTGAAACACTCGGTTCATTAAATCCATGAAGGCTGCAAGGGCATTTGTCAATCCAAACGGCATCAACCTAAACTCATAATGTCCGTATTGGGACTGAAATGTGGTCTTAGGCATATCTTCCTCTCGAATTCTAAGTTGGTGATAGCCTGACCAAAGGTCTACCTTGGAGAAGTAGGTTGCTCATTTTAGTTGTTCGAACAAGTCATCAATTAGTGGAAGTGGATACTTGTTCTTGATGGGGACCTGGTTCAACTTCCTATAGTCTATGCACAGTCTCATGCTCCCATCCTTTTTATTTATGAATAGTACTATTTCACCCCATAGAGACTGGCTAGGACATATGAAATCCTTCTCCAACAGCTCATCTAGTTGCTTCTTCAGTTCCTTTAGTTCTGCTGGAGCCATGCGATAAGGGGTTTGGGATATGGGGTTTGTTCTTGGAATAATCTCTATGGTGAACTCCAATTGTCGACTTAGGGGTAATCTAGGTAATTCTTTCGGGAATACATCTGGGTATTGTTCCACTACCAGAATATCTTTGGGTTTCATCTTTTCAGATTTCTTGTTGATGATCATTGCTAGAAAAGCCTTAGAACCTTTCTGTATCATCTTTTGAGCTTTTACATGGGATACCATCTATATATCACTCTTCCTCCGGTCTCCTTGGAATTTTAATCCGATTGTCCCGAGAGTGTGGAAGATTACTATCTTCTTTCCACAGTCCATCCTAGCTTGATGGGTACTTAATCAATCCATTCCAAGGATTATTTTTACTCCCTCAAAGGTAATGGAATCAAATATGCTTCTAATTTGATTCCCTCAATCTTTATCTCACATCCCTTCAACTGTTTGTCCCTGTTTAACCCTTCGCCTAAGGGTGTGAGGATGTTGATACTTTGTCCTAGAGAGGTGAGTTCTAGGGGTAGACTTGAGATTAGGTCCTCTTTGATGAAGGATCTTTCAGCTCTCGAGTCGAAAAGGGCGTAGACCTTTCATCCCTACAATTGTACGTACCCTGACTGAAGAAACACATGTTTAGAGAAAATTTTCTTTTATTGATTGAAATTTCAAATTACAGGTTTTTCTTAATCTAGTTGAGAGGGTTTTGGGAAGTACTTACTATGGTACTAGGGTCTTTCCTAACCTCTTCATTGGTGAGGTTGTATACCCTAGCTGGTACTCTGGCTGTGGTGTCCTGCCGAGGAGTCCTTGGGTTCCCTTAGGGTGGTCCAAGCATATTCCTTTGCTTGTTCTCCCTAAGAGTGGGGTATTCCTTTGCAAAGTGCCCCACTTGTCCACATGCATAATAGGACAAGTACGCTCCCTCGTTGTTTCTTTGGCACCTATGACAGAGAGGGTTTCCTTGTGGTAGGGTGAGAATCACTCTTGGTGGTGGTACGTCCTTTTTCTTTTGGAAACAAACCCTGTTTTCCCATCTTGGGAAATTTTTCTCCTTTTCTCCCCCATGATGGCTTTGGCTCTTATCCTCCTTTCGGGTTGTTTGCTCCATTCGACGGCATCGGGTTTGCACCAATTGCTCACATTCATGAGCCATACTAATCACTGTCGCCATATCCGTGGGGCATCCTAGCACCCTCATACGGTTTCGTATGTTCATATTGAGACCGTTCACGAATCGCTGGCATATATGTCTGCCGGTCCAGCCAAGTCAGGGGCAAAGGGTCTTAACTCATTGAATTTGGTTTCATACTCCAATATAGAGTTAAGCCCATGTCGGAGTCGGAGGAAATCCTACTTCTTCTCATTAATCAGATGAGGAGATAGGTACTCCTCCACGTACCTCTCCTCAGACCGCTCCTAGGTGGGTGTAGAGGTATGCAGGCTTTGGACGTTGTCCCACCATCTTTTGGCACTACCCACCAGGAAAAACTCTTTCAGGATCACCATGTCCTCTAGTGATATCCTAACTATCCCCATCAACTTCTTGATGTTTGCCAGCTAGACATGGAGGCGCCAACATCTTTCTCTCTGAGGAAAGACTTACACCCCAATTGACAGAGAGTCTTGAGATATTTGGGAATGTCAACTGGAGGAGGGTGGTTAACAGGAGGAGGATGAGATTGTTCTTCCTTCGGTTCAGCCCAAGAGTTGGTGCTTACCTCAGGGATGAGGTTAGGTTGCCCAAATACTTGAGTGAACTCCTTGTACAACCTTTGGTGTTCTGAGCTTAGTCCAGGTGGGGTTGTCTGGGCTCCTCGGGGAGTTTTGACTAACTGCCCTTATATCCACCGGGTCGTTCAGAGCCCTAGGACACATCACTACCTCCCTTGGGCGTCTTAAAGGTCCCTAAACACAGTGCATGCACAATCAACAATTTTTCACATAATGCCATATAATTTGTGGTGCTACTAGTCCAACAGCCCCGACCCTCAACTCGACCTACAGCTGGTTGTCTTGACTAGTCTAGAAACCTGTCATGTCGCACTGCCGCTAGTTAACTGAGTATGTCGGTCCTATCTTGGTGCCATGGCCAAACAACTCATTTACTCAAGTTTTCATGGCATATTAATCATGTTTGTTTACGAACTCCTGATTGTGCCAATTGGCCTAGGGTCCACTATTCGAGATTTACAAAAATATCGAGCATATTAGCCTTCAAGTTCCAAAACCGAGGCCTCCGGCCTATTCAAGCTCCCATCAAGAAGGTCTCCCAAAATGTTTAAGTAATTGCACACAGTCAGAGGATAGCATTTCCGACAAAATATACTTTTCAACTGTCCATCATACCAACCGAGTATGAGGACATCTCTGCTCATAACCAGTTAACAGATTTTCCAATTCTTCGAGTAAGTTTCATCATACTAGTCCAGTAGCTCCTAGGACGCATCACTACCCCTCTTGGGCATCTTGATGGTCCCAAACCTCAAGTGCATGCACAAACAATAATTTTTCCACAATTCCATTTATCTTTGGTGCCACTGGTCCAATGGCCCTAACCCTCAACTTGACCTGCAATTGTTTGTCTAGACCGGTCTGTCGACTTGGTCTTGACGTACTACCGTCAGTCCATCGAATATGTCGGTCTTGTCTTGGTACTATGGCAACATCACACATTCCATTCATTTAAAATTTTTATGGCATAAATAGATTATGTTTGTTTACTAGCTCCTACTCATGTCAATTAATCTTGGGCCCACTGTATGTGATTTTCCAAAACCGGGCATTTTAGCACTCAAGTTTCAAAACTGAGGCCTCTCGCCTATCTGAGCTATTCCAGCTCTCGGAAAAAAAGTCTCCCAAAAGTTTTTAGCATTGGTACACAATTAGGTGAGAACACTTTTGAAAAATAATATTTACACTTATCACACCAATAAGGTGTGATAACATCTCCGCTTACAATCGGTAATCGGGTTTTCTCCTTCCTTCTATTAAGTTAATCATACCAATCGAGTATAATATACTTATAACCAGTAAGTAATTTTTCTGTGTAGTTTTCACAACATTACAACCAGGTATGAAACTGATTCTTAAATGATTTGTATATACTATAAATGTCGAAATCTTCATTTGTTCTTTTATATATATATATATATATTATACTTTTTACTGATGATAATGATATGGGTGATTGAAAACATACCTATAGGATGGTTTCTCAACGTTGTGGATTGAATAGCTATTGCGAATAAAGGTGAATTATTTTTTTTAGTTTTCAAGTCACCCATTATATTATACAAGAGACATAAGAAAATGGTTCGAGTATACTTATAATTATAGATGATATAGTACAACTTAAGAAAATGGTTCGAGTATACTTATAGTTATAGATGATATAGTACGACTTATTATTTAAATGTTTGATTGAGCATATTATGAAACATTTTATGCAGGGACAACTCTTTTTTTAAGAGTTTTACAAGTTTTAGATGCTCACGTACCCTAGAAAATCTCAATAGAGTCAATGATAGAGTCATTGATTGATGTGTAAATTTTTATAAGTGCACCATATGCACATAAATTAAATGAACTCGATTGGTTGATGAATAAAATTCGAAAATATGAAAAAAATTCATGATATTTATTTAATATGTTGTTATATGACTTGCACATATGTTATAAACATAACTTTTATGTTAAAAGTTAAAAAATGGGTAAATTTTAATTAAAATTTCTATTTATACTAAAATATATGAATATATATATGATAAAATTAATAAAAGATTAATATTTTAAGTAAAGTGTGATGAAATTTATTAGTGATCCTATTCAATTTGTAACCCAACTTATTTAGTAAACGAATTTTAAGTAAAAATAGATGTTTATAAAAACAATCTAATAAGTTAAACATTTGAAATGCGTACCAAAATTTTTTTATTTGTTATTTGTTATGAGTTATTTATTATTTTCGGAAAATTTATATAAATTTTAAAATAAATGACATGTGAAATAACTAATAAAATTATTACATAATTAATATTTTGGGTTAGAATGATAAAAGTATTCACTATTTTAATATGATTTAATACTCTATTATTAAATTTTTGTGAAAAAAATTGAGTAGAAGTGTAATAATAAATAAATAATTAATGTAAAAAAATTAAGTTACCCCATAATTATTAAAATAATTAATGTAGTCACGTCCACTGTGTTCTCGAGAATTTTTACAACCGTGAATGTTACCGCCAAAATAACCGGTGCAAATTTATCTTCTGAACTAAAAAACTATAAAATATGCATAAAAAGAAAGGTATGTCCACACAAAATATCTAGTAGGATTTGCTGTTAGAGGGATTTTTTTTGCTCAATATGTTAGAGGGAATTAGATGGACAGTTTTGTAGAGATTTACAACGAGTTTCAATAAATTAATAAATTACTGGTTTAACAATTTTTTTTTGAAATAGAGGCTTTTATTAATAACTCTAATTTTAGAGATTTTGGATTGTTATAGTTTTTATAATTAAAATAATATTCAATAATAATATTCTTATATTTATATATATAACATAAAATATATTTTTTTTCTTTCCTATTCCTTCTTTTTTATTGTTTTTATCATTTAACCGCCATATATGAAGATAAATTTTCTTTTTATATTAAAAAACATAAGGTTAACCATTTTTTCTATAGTTTTTTATTATTTAATGTACACAAATTTATTATTAATAATTCATTTACATAGTATTTTATATTTTTTTACTATTTATATTTATTATTTTTATGTACGGTAATTTATACATATTTTTATGATTTTTTATACCTATTTTATATTAATGCTAATTAGTACATTTTTAAATATATTAAAATTTTGATATTTTATATTTATTTACTGTTTTTATAGATAATTTTCTAACTGTCAAATAAGGCTAATAGTTACTTATCTTTAGATGATCATTTTGGACTTTTTTAAAATTTTTTTAATATATGTAAATTGTATTCTCTAAATGATTATAATGTATTATCATATAAAAAATTATAATATTTGTGTTATTATTTATTAAATATATATTTTTATAATTATAAAAATATTTATATTGAAATATTATTATATAAAATATTTTATATTAATATAATTAAATTCATATATATATATATGAATATAAAAGTATTTAAAAAATTATTTCAATTAATAAAGGAATAATAATATATTTAAATTGTTAAAAGCCCTCCAAACCCATCAGTCGACTAGGGAACTCAGTTGAGTCACGGCTTCACAGGGGAGGAAAGAGATTTTCTGGCTTGACACTAGTTATCCATATCCTGATGTCATCGAAGAATCCGAACTCCCAGGGGTTTTACTTGGAACCGAACGGAATGATTCTTCCGTCCCCCGGGCCGTTTGCGGCAGCGTCAGCCACAAAAGAGTACCCGAGAAAGAAGGTCCGGAAGCCCTACACCAGCACCAAAAAAAAGGAGAGATGGACCGATACCGAGCACGCCAAGTTCGTCGAAGCTGTTTATCTGTAAGTCAATCCGTTGTGATAATTCTGTTTTTAGGTTGATTTAATAGGGCTTTTGAGCTCTGACTCGTTAGATGCTATTTCTTGTTAGTTGTTAGCAATATACGGGAGGTATTTGATTTTCGGAGAAACCTAGAAATTGTCGCCGGGTGTCCTCAATTTTTTGGCTCGAACTTGAATTGATTTGGATAAACTTTGCTCTTTTACTTTCATTAAGCACTTTCCGTTTCCAGAAAATTCACTTCAAGTGGTTGTATTTGGGAAGTGAATCGAATGTTTGGTATTTATTTTATTTACATGTCAAATAATGACGCGTTAGCTTTTGTAACACCGTGTAGGTCTCATCACCCTATAAATGGGAAAACTGTGATGTTGATAGGCTTAAGGTTTTCATAACAAAATGAGTGTCTATAGACACGTGTGATGTTTTACTTTTGGACTATATTTTTTGCGTTAACTGTGAAATTATGGTAATGTTACTCGTTGAAAATGGAGTGATAAGTATAAATAGTCATTTATTGTAGCCTACCTTCAGCAGTAGTGGGAGATACTGACTGATCAATGAACCTAGCAAAGTAGTTCATCCTCTCTTTGGTGAGGGCTAAATTCATGTTTTTCCCTGGTAGAGTAATTCTGCATGATGAGTTATTTATTTTTTGCTATAATGCATGATTATACAGTGCAATGCTTTAAAATGTGAGTTTCATTCTTCTTCAGATTTGACCGGGACTGGAAAAAAATTCAAGCATTCATTGTGTCAAAGACAGTCATACAGGTAGTGTTAGGAACAACTACATTTTCTCTCAGATATATTACAGTTATTTGCAGTGTTACACCTGCAGTTGGGTGTTGTATTTTCTTCTTTCAGACTGTAGGACCATAGAATTCGATTGTGTAATTTAATTTAAGATTTCTCATTAATCATAGGCTGATTGTTGCATTTTGGCTGCTGGTTCAGCCACTAATATGGAAGGACTTTGACCCATTTATTGTATCTATAAAAGGATAACCGTGACCACAACTTCAGTTTGTTGTTTGTTCGAACATATTCAAGCATTGATAGGACTTGCTAGTGAGAGCCATGATTGATTTCTTGAGAAATTGATGAGTGCAGATACGGAGTCATGCTCAGAAGTACTCTGGTAAGATAAAGAAGAATGGGGTGAAAGGACATTTACCTCCTCCACGACCGAAAAGAAAATCAGCCCACCCATATCATCAAAAGTCCTCAAAAAATGGTAACAACAAATTAGCATGATCTATAGGATCTCTAATTGGTTTCAGGATCCGACACTGATTCTTGTATATATTGTAGCTCAAGTGCAGTCACAAGCATCAGAATCATTACATTCATCACCAGCTCTTGTGGGGTCCATAGATGCCACTGTATCTGATTCCTCTTCAATCCTTAGTCCTCCATTTACAAGTGCTAAATTGGGATCCTGGGGATATAACACAATACCAAAAGTCAGCTTACCACATGCATCAAGAGGTGCATATGCTCTTGAGCTGTTTACCTCCTGAAGAAGTTGAATATACATTATTGGATTTATTGATAGTGAAAATTGAATTTATCGATAGTGAAAACCTGCTTGAATTAGAATCAGTTGAATGATGGCATGTTTCTCTAACTTCTCTGCTTATCAGGTACATATGTGCCTACTGGTTGCAGCAGCATTTCCGAGAGCACTCAAAGGATGCAGTCAGTTTGTGTGCCAACTGATCAAGGCCATAAAATTCACAAAATGAGGGGTGTGAATCTATGAATTGAATTGCTCATTCCTTTTGACTTCTCATGGATAAAGCCCTTGAACCCCATACAAACTGTCCCAACAGTACCTAGGATCCTAATCTCTTTCTCCCAGTTTAACTCACATGTATTTTTGGTCTATATTCAACTCATATATATAAGTCAAATAACTTGCAAAGTGATTAAAGTGGGAAACATTGCTTAGGAAAATGAGTTTTAACTACCTTCTATTTACTGCTTTGTCATATACACATCATGCAAATGATTAGCGCTTCATCTTTTATGCCTCCAATCCACATCCTCTTAGTCAACATACAATTAAGTTACACCTGCCTTTTGCTTCTGCAGTTCTCCCCGACTTTTATCAGGTGTATTGTTTCATCGGCAGTTTCTTTGACCCAGATACCACAGGTCACCTACAGAACCTCAAAAGGATGCATCCAATTGATCTCAAAACGGTGTGTGATATACCAAAATTCAAATCCATAGAGTTATTGGTTTTTGTAATAATTATATGTAAGTTAATTTTTTACATGTTGACAGGTTCTACTGTTGATGAAAAACTTGTTTCACAATCTCACTAGTCCTGACTTTGAGGATCAGGTAAGCTTTACTTTCTCCTCTGCATCCCTCTTCTTAATATATGCAGATATGTGCAGATCCTCAAAGTAAAGATATGAAGCTTTACTTACTGTCACCTCAGGTAAAGTATATGATATTTTGGTGCAGCATCTTGGCCTGATCAATGAGCAGCTTCGCTTGGAATTAGTTAGAAATGACTGCAATCACATTTGTTTTAGAACGTAAAACTTTACTATTTATGGAGCATCTATTGGAGTTCTATTATCTTCCTTTAGTTGATTTACTTTCTGTTTATATTGCACTCTCTTTATAGATGAAGCTGTTGGTTCTTTAGTTCAAGCAGTGGTAAGCTGACTGCTAGCAACATCTGAGGTGTTATTACCTTATTTAATTTGATGAATCTTTTCAGAGGATGTTGCTCTCAACCTGTGGAATATGGATTGAACCTTCAATTCAATATGATCACTGGACTCTAAGCCAGGCATATCAAGATTCCTACCCAAAAGCATGAGGAAGTAATACCCAGTTGGATGATCTGGTTGTTGCAGTCTGCTTTTCAATTTTTTTGTACATGAATCAAGTTATCCAATTATTGGGCCATGGGATTGGAGCCTTTTGCTGCATAGTGCAAAGTTTGTGAATAATTTCCGTCCGGGCCTTTTTTTTCTAGTATTTCGTTCGGATCCAATGATATATATAAAGGTCAATAAATGTGGCAGTCTTTTATGGCTCATTTTTTGTAAGCTGTATATAATTCTATTCTGTAGGGAGCTCCATATTGCAGAAATTTGAGCTGTGCTTTCTTTCTTCAACTCTATCCTACCTAGATTGTTGATATATGTCACTGGTTTCCAAAAGTTTGTTTTGAATCAACAACTTATGGCTAGGCCATGAAAATAATCCAAATCTTTGATGTCCTTTTTTGAACAGTTAAAATGGTGCGATCCTTAGTGATACCAAAAATTTGGACTATAGAATATGATTGCTGCGCTTTTTGTTGTCCATATAGAACAGTAAAAAGCAAGATAAGCCCAATCCTTTTGGTATCGTTTTTGACATATATTTGTAGAGATGCCAAAATTACTTGTTCAACAATTGACGGAATAACGGGTATGGATCAGATGATACTAAATTTGCCATCACTTCTCAAAATTAAAATGGAATTAAAGAAAAAAAAATTATAGGGTCAAATTTACTTTATTGAATAAAAAATAAACTTTAATAATTAAAAATAAAAAATTGGGCAAAAACTAATTAAAAATAAAATAATATTATATAATAGAACATAATTATATTGTATATAATTAATTTTAAATTGAGAATTAACTTATTAGAAAAATCAGAATAGAATAAATACTATTCATACACTTACTACTAAGAAGAAAAAAATTGCGGAATGGTAAAATTTCTTTTTACCAGGGAAACAAAGCCGGTTCAATTCTAAAAAATTCGGTATAATTGACTAATAAACTTAGACATTCATAGCAGTTCAAAAAAAGAGGATAAATAAAAAACTAATAATTAATTTCTAGTTACAGAAAGATCCTAATTTTTGTCATAAAATTGGTGGCGTCTAAAATTTGAACTAAAATCAAATTTAATTAAACGAAATCTAAAGTTCCGATCCTGAAATCAATATATCCAATTTCATGGATTTGAAAAATGTTCAAGTACAATATTTTATTTTGGACCTTAGATCCAACCCTAGTTCAGGATCACGTCAGGATCATGTCCAGTTTCTATAATCCCTATATATATGGGGAAATACCATTTAGGATAAAGATATGTGCAGATATATGGTTTTTTTTTTTTGCTAAAAAATATATTGATTTCCTAATGATCATTATATAAAACTTTATTTATAGAAATTCAAAATTTTCAATATCAACCATTATATAAATAGATTGAAGGTACAATCCCAGACAGCATATTGATGATAATATAATTGGGTTATAGTGCCAACATCAATGCATTCACACTTAAATCTCAACATATCACTACAAAGGTACTTTGCTCTCGTTTCAAAATTTCTCAAAAATTACCTTAGCCTTAAGAGGCACATTTCATAAAATTACTACAATGAATGGTATGGTGATTGGAGACTCCAAGATATTAACTAGTTTTATCATTTTATATTAAATTATAATTCTATTAAAATCTATATACTAATTAAGTAGATTTCTTAAAAAATAAAATTCTAAAATAAGTTGAAGTGCATAAATGATAATTATAAAAATGATCTAATTAGTAATATATTTAAGCCCAATCAGGACAGCAGGATTATGATTCAACTATGATATCTAGTTTTTTTTTTTTGCTCAATAAATATGATATCTAGTTAGAAAAGGAGAAAGACCACCTTGACCATGCCAAATACAGGTCCCTAGCACATCTAACAATAATCACCTAAGAGATGAACAGTGTTCAGATAGATCAGGTAGATCACCCTGCAAAAATTATAGGGTCAAATTATGGGATCCATGCTGCTATAGTACCTGCAAATATCGTTTACATACTTTGGTGATAGGATACTTAACTGTGCTAAAGACCTGGCTCTCCCTGCAGTTACATGGCATTCTATACTTTCTGAAAGACATTAACAATTTGAACAATAGCAGTATGGATGAATTATCAATTTGTCCACAAGGATCATCTAATAAGCAGAAGCAATTACAATTCAAGTTCTTGTCAAGATCAAACAAGAACAAAAACAGTTTCACTTGCTATATGGATGGGGAAAACATGATTTGGACATTCTTTATAGGAGGACATAAACTTCACATGCAATTTCATCAAGTCCTACACTTTGATTCCATTCACAAAAAGAAATTTCAAGGGCAAAGTATAAAAAAAAACAAAAAAAAGCGAAGAAGCTTCCATGAGTAGATGGATGCTGCCACTAACTACTGAAAACATGGAAACCAAAACCACAATATCAGAGATAGACGAAAGAAAGTGACAGATTGTACCATCATCGCCATAATTAACTACGTCCTCTCCTTGGTAGAGTGAGTAGGTGCAGCTATGCTGCTTTTACTTGAAAATTATTTCTCAAAGCATCCAAACATCCTTGTCTTCATCCTCCAAAGAATGAGAAGAACCCACCACGCTTCTTTGGCTCCTCCTCTACCATAACCGCCTTCATGCTGTCCTGCTCGACGAGCCTCCAGGCAGCTTGCTCAAAGGCCAGACCGCCCAATGTGGGTGGCTTGTTGAGGACCAGAGGGTAACCTCTGTTAGTACTCCTGATCACCTCCGAATCCTCAGGGATTACACCTAAAAGAGCTAGCCCCAGCATCTCCTGAACATCAAGGACAGACATCATGTCCTCACCCTTTATCATATCAGTGCGAACACGGTTCACAATCATTTTTATATCTTTGATTCCATCACACTCCAATAGCCCTGTGACACGATCGGCATCCCTAAGGCTCGTGATATCGGGAGTGGTTACAAGAACAGCCTCATTTGCAGGGGTGATAGCGGTGATAAAACCAGCATCAATTCCAGCCGGGCAGTCGATGAGAATAAAATTTGGGCACCCTTCTTCACGGGTCTTCAAGGAATCCACAAGCCAGACCAGTGCCTTCCCGCCAAAGCCGATGGGGAGCTTGGACCGAGGCTTGGAGATGCAGAGGAGCTCGAAATTGGACCAGCGCTTATCTCGAACGAGGGCCTGGTCGAGGCGGCAGTCACCGTTGAGTACCTCGACAAGGGTATAGTTCACGCGGTTCTCGAGGCCTAGGAGAAGGTCAAGGTTTCGGAGGCCTACGTCGGCATCAATGGCGACCACAGAGAAACCGAGGCGGGCAAGGGAGAGACCAACATTGGCAGTGGTGGTGGTCTTCCCAACTCCACCCTTTCCGGAGGTGATGACCACCACCCTCGGCGTATCACCCGCTAGCTGGGGCTGGCGGTTCCATTGGAGGACTGACTGAACCGGAGCGGCGGCGGGCCTGAAACTTGATTTGGAGAAGCGGTGGGGCTTAGGTGTTCTGAGGATGGGTTTGGGGTTGAGTGTTGTTGAAGGGATTATGGAAGAAGGGTTGGAGACAGAGAGGAGTTGCAGAGATGGCAGCATTTGGGTAAAACTAAGGAAAATGGCAGGATTAGGGATCGCAGACAGATCGGGCTGATAGAAAAAGTAAAAATAGAGGAGGAGATGAGTTTTTGTTATGCCATACAGCCCATCAAGGAAGCACAATAATATCTTTGGTCCAAGTTTATTTATTTTTTTTTAAATATCACTTCCCTTGTGCTCATCTATTTATTTACTTGGTTGATAATTAAATTATTACAAATTACATAAAATAAAAACTACTATAAATAGTTCGCAAAATTGTATTATTTTTATTTAAATATAAGTTTAAATCTTTTATTAATTCACTCATTTATGATATAATATTAAAAAAATGTGCACAATCATTTATTTTAAAATTCGACTGGGTATTTTTAGTATAAAAGAAAAATATACAAATTTGTATAATATTAAAAAATTATTATAAATTCATAAACAATTATTAAAAATGAATTTAAAATTATATGCATAAAGAATATTCAGACTAGAGAACGAATATTGATAATTAAAATTTTTTATATTTAATAGAATGAATAATTATTATGTACAACTTTATTTATGAGTAAGATTGCAAACAACTTATTGTATTAATTTTGATTCTAAAATAATTGAGCTTAAAATATTGTATTACTAACAATATATAAAACTTATGATAAAGACACAACATTTTTTATAATAAAAAGCTAAACTTTCAATAACATTGATAAATTATTTTAAAATTTATGAAAGTATTCCTAAAATAACATCTAATAAGCATTGCCATGGTGTATGTTATTTTTGAGGGTATACCTTGATCTCTATTAGCTCTTATAGTGCCATTTTGATTCTAGTATCCCTTCTCGTTTGTTCTTCTTCATAAAATAGTTTGGGGGAGAGGTGAGATTAAAATCTAGTGAGCGTGAATACCGACAACAACAAGCTTACGTCTCCCCTAATTTTTATTAAAATGAGGTTGGAGAGAGGTGAGCTTAAACTTTCAATATCTACTAAAATTTCACACAGGATTAATTTAGTATTATGAGTAGTATGTACGTTATATATCGCACTCTCAAGTTATATCTTATTATAATTGCCCCTCACACGGTATTGATAATGTGTCATTAAATATCCCTTATTTTTTTTATCTAACTCTTTATTACTTGGGATCACAAGTGATGCTTGGACCCTTGCCATACACATCCCTCTGAGTTTATGAGAAGCTCTACAAGTTGACTATTCCCTTGTATCCCCATTTTTAGCCTCGTCTATACGCTCGACATCATAACAAATATCATGTTTCATGCCAACGTCATGACTTATCCACCTAATCATATCATACATATGATTACAACAATATAATGATCATTCTTATTCGACGGTGTGATATGTTATCTTGTTGACCCCACTACTCATGTTTTTAACATGCATAACATCATAATAAATATTAGTTTCTTTAATTTTTGGTGCCCAACATGCTATATGATTGACCACAATACTCATATTCTCAGGCATTACGATGCATAAAATATATTGTTTCATAAATTTCTCGGGGCACGACATGCTATTCATGTTCTTTAACATGCATCACATCATAAAACATATTAGTTTCTTTAATTCTCAAGGCTTGGTATGCTATCTGACGAACCCCACTATTTGTGTTTTCAATATATTATTCATGTTGTTATGTGCTGAATATCAGAAATTCATGACTTTCGATTCTCTAACCGATTTGTTCATCATCGTTCACTTCTTAACTAAATCAAAGCACATGGAGCCTAGCTCCCTTTACATTTTAGAAAGTCTTGACTTATTAGCCCTATGACTATGTTCAATTTAGGCCATATGCTTCTTTGGAAAATCTTACGTGGGACATAATTCCTGATTTTCTCTTATATCATCGTTGTGGGTTCTCGGTCCATTTCATGACTTATCATGCTCATCATATCTCGTTGCTCAATTTAGTGAGGCCTACCATGCTCTCTATTTTCAGTAGTTCAATAAACTTAATAAAGAACCACAATTAATTCAATAGAACTCGTCGCCTATAAACCCACTCCCTCTAGTGTCCAGAATGCATTCGTTCTAGTGTGTTTCCAAGTATATCTGGTCAAGAGATCCACTCGTACCACTTGTAGCAACTACACTACAGTAACCAAATAATATAGAACATATCAGGATAGGTTTTAAATGGTATTCCTAGTATTGTCTCCTAACTTTTTAAAAGTTATGGTTTTACCCCTTTCCATGAGTAAAATTTTGCCCTACTTGAGGACCAAAATGCGAATTTGGGAAAAGTTAGGTATCCAAGTGAGAAACTTGGTGAGTCGAATTTATCGACACGTGAGTCGAGCAAACCAATACCGTCTCATAACTTTTCAAAAGTTATGGTTTTGCCCTTCAGTACTGGTTCGCTTGACTCGCGTGTCGATAAATCCGTTTTAACTAAACCCATTCTATGGTTTCTCTCTGCCTATCAAGGGTTATATACATATTTGGTCATATTACCCAAAATGCCTAAACACACCAAGTTTCTCACTTGGATACCTAAATTTTTCCAAATTCGCATTTTGGTCCTCAAGTACGGCAAAATTACCATTTTGCCTTTATTCATGAAATCTCTCATTTTGGACCCTAGACTTCCCATTTCTATCATTTAGGTCCTCAAATTTCCTTTACACTCATTTGTCTTTCTAAATTCCCAAGAATTACTTAGGGATCCCCAAAGTTCATTAATTTACACTTTAATCCCTAAAATGGGCAAAATTACTATTTTGCCCCTTACTTGAAATAACCCCATTTTTGCCCCCTTTACTTTGAAAAATTCCACTTTTGTTTTCCATGTCTCAAATTAACTATTTTAACCTACATTTTCCATAAATAACTATTTTGCCCCTTTTTGAGCAAAAATATACTTTTGCTCCTAATTTATTGAAAATTAGGGTTTGAACCTCAAACTTTTGAAAACAACTTTAAACATCCTCATTTGTCCCAAAATCACCTACTAGCCCCTTAGGACACCCTTGGGTACTCTTCCCATATATTTTTCCTTTATGAAAATCGGTCTCCAAACTTTTCAAACTTTGCACTTTAGTCCTAAATCGTAGGCGGCCAAAACGACCCTCATGTGTCATTTTCCGACCACTAACAATGTAAACCCCGCCCTTTGGAGTAAAGGAAAACTGGGATTTGGGAAATTTACAATGGTTCACAAACACCGAAATTTACAATTTACAACGAGTGAGAAATACCGAAATGGTTCACAAACCCGATCGTTAGAGTATGGGTAATTTGGGAAATTTACAACTCCCAATTGACCCAAAGGGTTCATAAACCTTAGGAAAATTTGGAGATGAAAACCAAACCGGTTCAGGTGAACCAGATTCGAACCGGATCGAACCGATTTGGACCGGTTTGAACTGATTTGGACCGGTTTGAACCACTATTGAACCAGATGCTAACTTCATTTTTCTAGGTAGTTTAGAAAATTCAAAATGGAGAATTGAGGCCACCATTTGATAGATAATGAATTTAGAAAATTTTAATTTTGAAAAACTCGATTGAATTAGGCCTAAACTGGCCGGTTTAAGCTTTAAACCCGGTTTGGTTCGGTTCGGTTCATAATAGTGTCATCTTCTATCTTCAAATGACAGCACTGTTCACTCGCTGAAAAATCGAACAACAAAGATGAACAGTCTCTGGCCATGGAGTTTCAGGCAATGAATGACCACCATTAAGGTACCAATTGGACGACCAAGAAGTCCCTGAGCTTCCTATATAAAGAGCCACTCCCCATTCATCCTCCTCACACCTGAAAACTCCACTCTCTCCCTACTACTCCATTTTTCAATGAAGTTTGAACCAGAGCTCCGACTTGGGCATTTTTCTGAGCTAAAGAAGGTGTGGTTGGGTTCTTTGGATTCGAGGAGAAGTCAGCTATATGCTTGAAGTCTCCATTTGCTTTGAGGGTTGCTAAAGAAATGTCGGCATGATAGAAAATTGAAGCAGCTCTAGTGGACCGAAGATGCCTTGTTTTGGCCGAGGAGAAATTGGCCAATTTGAGCTATTCTCAGGCCAAACCAAGCCCTCCCAACACTTCCACAACACTTCTAGAACTGAATTAGAGTGAAAAGATAAGCTAATTTGGCTCCCCTATATAATTTTTTATCAATGCTAGAAAGAGAATTGACATAACTTCACTGACCAAATTCTCCCTCAATTCGGCATCAATTGATGCGATTCTTGATCATAAGATGAACATCAAGACAAGAGCTATCTGCCCAGATCGAATGTCACGCCCCGACCCGGTTTGGTCAGATCCCCGTGAATAACCCGCCACTCTCCCGGTTTATTAAAGGGTTTCCCCTTATTATAATCCGTAAAAAGTAAGGCATCCTTTAAACCTGTACCATTTCCTGGAATAACATAATAAAAACTCAATGAAATTTTAAACTTTTCATACCTGTCTTACAGTCATCTTAGTTGATTGTCTTTCAGGGTAGGCTTTCCGGAATTTTCTGAAAGGGATATAAGGAAGGGAGTGAGTACGACTACTCAGTGAATGGGTTTTTAAAGGTTTACTTTTAACTTTTAAGAAAAACATTTATATGGAGTGTGCTAGACTCCTTTCTTTTCAAAAATCCCTTCATTTAAAAATTTGGGTTTTTCCATTATTTCTTAGTTACCGGTGTGTTATCACCCAACAGACATCCTTCATCATGAAGATTACACACATTCGCAAGTCAGTATCACTACTGAACCCGCTAGTGGCTTCGGAGTGACTTTTCCTGCCACCCGGATAGAAGTACAACCATTTCTACCCTGGGAATGAGTGGATGTACATGACATCCGACCCACAATCCTGAAATCACTTCTTCGTGTCCGTATGAGGACAGAGACCTCATCCTGTCCTCACCCCGGTCTCATGCGCTTGGTGCTACTCTAGATTTTGCACAGACACCTGGAATGACGATCTGCCCTTATACTCACCAGGTCGTCTAGGGCCCTTAGGACACATCACTACCCCTCATGGGCGTCTTGATGATCCTGTAATCATAGTGCATGCACAAACAATGTTTTCTTATCAAGCCATGTAATATGTGGTGCCACTGGTCCAACGGCCCCGACTCTCAACTCAACTTGCAGTTGTTTGTCTTGACTAGTCCGTCGACCTGTCATGTCGCACTGCCGCTAGTTGACTGAGCATGTCGGTCATATCTTGGTACCATGGCCAAACAATTCACTTACTAAGTTTTATGGCACATATATCATGTTTGTTTACGAGCTCCTGCTCATGCCAACCGGCCTTGGGCCCACTGTATGAGATTTTCAAAAAACTGGGCATTCTAACCCTCAAGTTCCAAAATCGAGGCCCCCGGCCTATAAGAGCTATTCGAGCTCCCGTCAAGAAGGTCTACCAAATAGTTTAAGCATTGGCACACAATCAGGGGAGAACACTTTCGACAAAATAGGTTTTCACTGTCCATTATACCAACTAGTATAAGGACATCTCCGTTTATAACCGATGAACGGGTTTTCAACTTCCTTCGAGGAAGTCTCATCATACCAACCGGGTATGATCTACTTACAACCGATAAGTAGTTTTTTTCGCATAATTTTCACATCACTTTCTCTAAGTGGTGATGATTAAAATACCACTAAATAGTGGGTTTTTATACCGAGGTACTTATCATTCCCTACCGGGTATAACATAAAATTTCCACTCACAACTGGTAAGTGATTTTTATCTTTAAGTTGTGCTCATCATCCCAACCGGGTATGATGTTAGTAAACCCACTCACAACCGGTAAGTGGTTTTTAACTTTAAGTTGTGCTCATCATTCCAATCGGGTATGATATTAGTAAACCCACTCACAACCGGTAAGTGGTTTTTATCTTTAAGTTGTGCTTATCATCCCAATCGGGTATGATGTTAGTAAACCCACTCACCCGTTAACGCCATGAATTCCACTAGAGTGGTTCTTTGTTTTCACGTGAGCTTGTCCTTGCTGGTGTTCCCGGTATTTCATGTTCCTACACAATATGAACAACCTTGTTCATTATTACTCGGCATAACAGCCTTCATTCATTTCCAATGAATGAGAAAACCCAAACTTTTAGTTATTTGCAATTAGGTCCCTAAAGTTATTTCTCTTTAACTTTAAGTCCCCAAATGTCGACTTTTCCTAAAATTGAGTCCCAAATTTCACAAAAAGGGGTTTAATTTCCCAAATTTCCAATTTGGTTCCCCAATTTTTCCAAAATTACCATTTTGCCCTTCTTTTACAAAAATGGTAAGTTTTGCCCCAAAAATTCCAAAATTCTTCAATTGGTCCTCCAACATTATTTTCATGCCCAATTGACCCTCAATTTCATAAAATTGTATTTTGGCCCTTTGAATTTCAAAAATCCCCAAAATTTCCCCCAATTTCAACTCTTCAAGACTACCGAATTTGATTTCATCAAATTGACCGATCAAACACTTCTAATTATTGAAATTGGAGTTGAAATTGAGTTCTTGCATGTTCATGCGATTCTAAGAAACTTTGAATCGCAGATTTTAACGCCGAAACGAGCTCAAATAGAGCTTCGCTGGAAAATAGACTGTAGAGGGAGAAAGCTTCGATTACTCACCGGTGAAGGCATAGTGGTCTGAGCTTTCGATCTGGACAGATAGGTCTTATCCTGAGGTTCATCCTAGAATCAATAATTGCATCAATTAATGCAAAATTGGATTAGAATTTCATCATTGAAATTCGGTCGATTCTCTCTCTAACACTGATCGAAAATTGTAAAGTGAAGCCAAATTGGCTTACCTTTCGGTCCTAATTCGGCTGTGGAAAGGCTGAGGAAGTGTTGGGAGGGCTTGGTTTGGCCTGAGGAGGGCTTGAAATGGCCGATTTCAGCTTGGCTGAAATAGGGCAGCTTCGGTCCACCGGATTTGCTTCACTATTCCATCATGTCGGCGCTTCTCTAACGATTCTCGGATTGACTGTAGTTTGCTATCAAATAGCTGTCTTCTCCCCGGTTCTAAAGAGCCTGACCTTTGTTCAAGTCAAAGCTCTGGTTCGAGCTTTACTAGGAAATGGAGCAGTAGAGAGAGAGAGAGAGAAGTGTTCAGGTGTGAGGAGAATGAAATGGGGATGACCTCTTTATATAGGCGTAAAACCCGTGTATTAAATAGGCGAGATTTATTAATATTAATGTTACCATAAATTATTGGTATTAATTCCAATAATTTAATTTCGATATTAAATTATTTGTATTAATTCCAATAATTTAATTTAGGTATTAAATTATTGGTATTAATTATAATAATTAAATACATATTAATTTATGGTTATTTATGATAAGGCGTACATAAAAATTTTTGACCGAAATTTTGGGTTACAAAAAAAAATTCTTACTTTCTTGGAGGTCACCCATCCTCACATTACTATCGGGCAAGCACACTTAACTTTGAAGTTCTTATGAAATCTAGTTCACCTAAACTAATTTGGTTTTTGTTTTCTAAAGTTTCTTAAATTTCTTTTCTAAGGTTTAATGAACCCTTTAGATCACCCGCAAGTTTTAAATTTCCATATTGCGTGTTCTCAAATGTAAATCGGCTCGGTTTTCTTACTCGGTTTGATCGGTTCTTTTCCCGGTTTTTCTTAACTCAAGTGCGGGGTTTACATCGAAAGCTTGGACCATCTTGCCCCCAATGGTAAGCTTTCTCTAAGTTCAATTTTCCGGTGAAGCTCTATTTGAGCTTGTTCTAGCGTCAAATCGTGCGATACAAAGTGCAATTGAATCATATGAAGATGTAATAACTCCAATATAACTTCAATTTCAACAATTAAACTCATTTAATCAGTCAATTTGATGAAATCTAATTCAACTGAGTTGGAAGGTTGAAATTGGGGAAAATTTGGGGATTTCGGAAATTCGAGGGACTAAAGTACAATTTCATAAAATTGAGGGCCGAGTAGGCATGATAAGGATGTTGGAGGACCAATTGGCCAATTTTTTGAGTTTTTAGGATGAAATTTACCATTTTTGTAAAGTAGGGGCAAAATGGTAATTTTGGAAAAGTTGGGGACCAAATTGGAAATTTGGGAAACTTGAACCCCTTTTTGTGATTTAAAATCAATTAAGGCCCTAAGGTGAAATTTAGAAGTTTCGGGACTCAATTTGGGGGAAAATCGACATTAGGGACCTAAAGTTAAAGAAAAAGAACTTTAGGGACCTAATTGTAATAAATCAAAAAGTTTGAGTATTTTATTCATTCGTGGTGAATGAAGGCTAATAGGCCAAATGATAGTAAACAAGGGTGTTTATATCGTGTAGGAACACGAATTACCGAGAACTCCAGCAAGTACAAGTTCACATGGAGGCAAAGAGCCAAATAAGAGGTATTCACTACATGACCAGGTGAGTGGGATTTAATATCACACCCGATTGAGATGATAAGCACCTCGAAAATGAAAACACACTATTAAGTGGTATTTTAACCATCAGACTTGAGAGGAGTGATGTAAAAATTTTGTGGGAAAACTACTTAACGGTTGTAAGTAGATCTTACCCAGTTGGCATGATGAACTTACTGGAAGGAAGTAGAAAACCCACTTATCGGTTATAGGCGGAGATGTCCTCATACCCGGTTGGTGTGATGGATAGATGAAAAGTTTATTTTGTTGGAAGTGCTCTTCCCTGATTGTGTGCCACTGCTTAAAAATTTTGGGAGACCTTCTTGATGGGAGCTTGAATAGCTCAGATAGGCTAGAGGCCTTGGTTTTAGAACTTTAGGGCTAATATGCTCGATTTTGAAAATCTTGTACAGTGGGCCCTAAGACAGCTGGTACGAGTAGGAGCTCATAAACAAACACGAGTTTAAGCCATGCAAACTTTAAATGAATGATTTTTTTGTCCATGGTACCAAGACAGGACCAAGATACTCGATAGATTGGCGGCAGTGCGACATGACAGGTCTTCGGACCAGTCGAGACAAACAGTTGCAGGTTGAGTTGAGGGTTGGGGTCATTGGACTAGTGGCACCATAAATTAAATGGCATATGTTGAAAAACTATTACTTTGTGCATGCACTGAGTTAAGGGACCTTCAAGATGCCCAAGAGGGGTAGTGATATGTCCTAGAGCTACTGGACGACATGGTGGAGATAAGGGCAATTAGTCGTGCCAACAGTCTTGGAAGCTCGACGTAGCTTCATGCGCATGAGACCGGGGTGGGGTCGGGATGAGGTCTATGTTTTCATATGGACACGAAGTTTTATTTACGGGATTGAGGGTCAGATGTTGCGTACATCCACTCATTGTCAAGGTAGAAGTGGACGTGCTTCTATCTAGGTGGCCGATAAAGACACTCCGATGCCACAAGTGGGTGCAGTGGACGTGTTTCCTTGTAAATGTGTGTTCCCTTCATGATGAAGGGCATGTGTTGGTTGATAAACACACCGGTTATAATTGAGGATTAAGTAATGACTATGAAAATGAGACTTTAAGGATAAATTGTTTTAAAAGAAAATAAGGAGTCTAGCACACTCTAATTCAAACATTTTCCCTAAAAGTCAAACTTTAAAAACCCATTCATTGAGTCATTGAACTCACCCCCTCCCCATATCCCTTTTCATGTAACCAAGGGAAACCTACCCAAAGACTTCCTGTTAGTTACCCCTACAAGATGGGTATGTAAATTATAATTTTTATGTACTTTTGATTTATGTTATTCCAGGAAAGGTATAGGTTTAAGGGACACCTTACTTCTCCCGAGTTAAAGAAGGGAAAACCCTTAGTAAACTGGGAGAGTGGCGGGTTGCTCATGAGGATTCGACCAAATTGGGTCGGAGCGTGACAAATAAATTGGGACCCAGCCACAAAACTTAAGTGCAATCCCTTTGTGGTATTTTGACACTATAATAACTCCATTTGGTGGTCAGTATGGGAGAATTTTGAGTAGGAACAACCGGGTGTCGGGAGTGAATATGAGAATGTGTTTTTAAACTTTGGGTGTAAAATTCGATCATATGCGGAAGAGATAGGCCCATCAAGTTCATATGTAGGCCACTAGGAAGTTTGTGAAGTCCATCATTGGATTTGCGGTGTGAAATTTTACTAAAAATCGAATCAATTTGATCAAAATCCTCGAGCGGCGGACTATAGGATCTTGTCGGGTGAAGGGGGATACCACAAGCATGTTTTGGGCGAGGGAGTCAGGTTGAATCCGAAAAACTGATTGGGTGCCCCCTCTATTTTCCTTTTCAGTTTGAAATCCCTAAAATTTCCAAAATTACTTTTTTTCCTCTTCGTGTCCCCTCGATAATTTAACCTAAAATCTCGATCCCAATCGTATGGAAATCGACTTTTCTCTAAATCTTGGTTTCTTGCTTAGGAAATAGATCTCTAACACAATTGGATCTCAATTCCCAACTTGGGTCCCCATTCCCATTTTCATCCTTGATTTTCCAATTCACTTTGACTCATAGTCTTGTTTTCGAGTGTAAGACCGGGAAATTCCAACTCGATAATCAGGCTAAAGTTGAACCAGACTATGGGATTGAAATGGGAGGCAGAATGCAATCTGAGAGGTGAAATCAAACCGAAACAAAGAAAGGGATCAATGGAGAGTCCAAGAGGGTGAAATGGTCCTGAGAAGCCATTAGGTCTTGGAACATGAGGTCAACGATTGGGAGAAAACTGTGAGAGAATAGGTTTGGACCGCATTCAGACTAGGACAGTCACAAAACCCCACAAAATTTTAAGGGTGCAAAAAAATACAAATTGAGTGCTTTTTGAGTTCATTCAATAGAAAATTGAATATACAAGTTTTAGTTATTTTTATTTTCTAAAGAACTAGCTGGGAAAGTGGTGAATCGAAAATGCAATTTATCTTTTTGTAGGGTCATCCTACGGGATAAAATAAATTTTTGGGGCTGATTGGAAAATTTGGTGAATATTGGTGACCGAGTTTGCCTGTTGTGGAAGGTTTAGGGACCTATTTGTAATAAATGCAAAGTTAAGGACTAAAGTACAAAATTGAGTATTTGCATGGCTAAGAGGCAAATATTTAGCAGTTCAAGGACCTAAACGAAGTTTTAGAATGTTTAGGGACTTGTATGAGAAATTTGTGGGTCAAATGGATCCCGAAACATAAGTACTCAATAAGAGGGACAAAATGGTAAAATTTCCAAAACTTAGGGGCCTTCCAACAATTCATAAGAAATAGTGCTTGGATTTATTCCAATGGCTATTTGAGACCAAAATGGAACTCAATGGGGACTTGAGGGACCCAAATGAAGGACTTGGAAAAAGTCTAAGGTACAAAGAAAGTAAGTTGTAAAGTATAAGGTAAAATTGGTAATTTTGCCAAAGTTAAGGAACAAATTGTAATTTGGTGAAAATGGAACCCATAGGTGGGCAATAAAGTAAATTTGGACACTTCAATAAGTGCCAAGTGAAAAGAGCATAAGCTTAAGCCCAAGGAAATTAACCTTAGGAAAGGTTAGATCGAGGGTTGGGTTACCGATTAATGAGTCGGGTAATCGGGACCCAGAACGGCTAAATAGTAAAACCATAGAAAGAGTATGGTTGGTTTATTTGTTAATGGTTAGGAGTGAAGCTGACCTTATGATTTATTAACCTTGCATGGAATATAAGAAGAGCACTAGTGGAACCGAGAATGGATTCTGCAAACCTTGTGGAACAAACAAGTTCAAGGAAAAGAGGTGAGTGAGTGTTGATAGCGAGTCCGATTGGACCGATCGGAGCATAATTAAGTATGTTGATGTTTGTGCACCATGAGTAAAAAGTTAGGTTTAGAACTCATATAAGAAGTTCAAAATGACTAAGATCGTGCCCATTAAATCAAATGTGATTTTTCAAGAATAACTATAAACCCCGTCGTTTAAAGATATGAAAATTGGAAAAGAACCAGTCAATTCAAAAGAGAAAACTGAGCCGATTCATGAATCTTAACCTATAGAGAAAGAGTAAAATTGAAAATAAAAAAATCCCAAGTGACTAAAAGGGTCATACTAATTATGGAAAAGAACCTCGGGACAAATGGGAAGAGAAAACTAGACTAGTTTAGGGCGAACTGGACATGAACCAGATTGAACCAGTTTGAACCATACTTGAACCGGTTTCGAAATTCATTTTTCTTGGTGGCTTAAAATGATCAAATTGGGGAATTGAAGCCACCATTAGATAGAGAATGAATATTGAAAATTTTAATTTTGAGAAAACTAGTTGAATTGGGCCTGAACCGATCGAATTTCACATTAAACCCAGTCAAACCGGTCTGGTCTGATTCAGAATAGTGTCATCTTCTTCCTTAGGATGACAACACTGTTCATTAATGCAAAAAACAGATAACGCCGACGAGCTGAAATTGCTCCGTTCAGGCCATTTCAGGGTGATGATAAGCTCGATCAAAATGGAAAGTGGTTGGGTAGAACGTCCCCAAGCTCCCTATATAAAGAGCTATTTTCTATTCATCCTCCACACACCTCACATTTACATTCTCTCTCAACTTGTAAACCCCGTGCCTTTAAAGATAAGAAACTAGGAAAATAACTTGTCGTTTCGAAAGAGAAAACTTAGCCGATTCATGAACCATAACAGATAAAGAAAGGGAAAAATGGGCAAATTGACAAATCCCAAGTGACTCAAAGAGTCATAAAAATCATGGAAAAGAACCTTAGGACAATTGGGAAGAGAAAAGTAGACCGATTTAGGTTGAACTAGATTGAACCGATTTGAACCATACTTGAATCAGTTTCTAAATTCATTTTTCTAGTTGGCTTAAAATATTTCAATTAGGGAATTGAAACCACCATTAGATAGTGAATAAATTTAGAAAATTTTAATTTTAAGAAAACTGGTCGAATCGGGCCTAAACTGGTCAATTTTCGCATTGACCCGGTCAGATCGGTCCAGTCCTATTCGGAACAATGTCATCTTCTTCCCCTAGATGATAGCATTGTTCATTAATGCATAAGATGGATAACGTCAATGAAGGAGTAAAGGCTTTGATCAGGCTATTTTAGGGTGAGGATAAGCTTGACCAAAATGGAAAGTTGTGAGGCAGAAGGTCCCCGAGCTCCCAAAATAAAGAGCTACTTTTCATTCATCCTCCACACACCTCAAATCTTCTTTCCCTATCAACTTCTCCATTTTCCAGCGATGCTCGAACTAGAGCTCCGATATAGGCCTTTTTCTTAGCCTTAGAAGGCAAGGTCGGGTCCTACAGACTCTGAGGGAAGAAAGCTACCTAATGGAAACTTCATCTCGACCCGTGGACCGTCGGAGAAGCACCGGTGGAATCAAATAGTGAAGCAGCTCCGACGGACTGAAGCTGCCCTATTTTGCCCGAGTTGAATTTAGCCAAATTCAGCCCTCCTTTGTCCAAACCAAGCCTTCTCAACACCCCTACAACCCTCACACGACCTCAATAGAGCTAAAAGGTAAGCCAATTTGGTCCTTCTCAATTGTTGAAGATCAGGGTTAGAGAGAGAAAGTGTTAAATTTCACTGACTAAATTCACCTTTGATTTGACATCAATTGTAGTGATTCTTGATTCTAGAAGAAACCTCAGGACAAGAGCTACCTTCCACGATCTAGAGCTCAGACCGCCGCAACTTCGACGGTAAGCTTTCGAAGCTTTCTCTCTCTACGAGCAATTTTCAGCAAAGTTCCATTTGAGCTCAATTTGGACCCAAATGCTGTGGTTTAAAGCTCAATTGAATTGTATGAAAGTTTAGAAACTGATTTATACCTCCAATTGAAACAATTAACCTTGTTTGAATGGACAATTTGAAGAAATCAAATTCAATCAGTTTGAAGGGAAGAAATTGAGGAAGATTTTGGGGGAAAATTAGGTATTTCAAAAAGTTGAGGGACTTCTTTGCAATTTCCTAAAATTGAAGGCTAATTGGCCATGAGAAAGATACTGGAGGCCAAATTGCCATTTTTTGAATGTAGGGGAATATTTGTAATTTTTGAAAAGTTGGGGACCAAATTAGAAATTTAGAAATTTGGAAATTTCGAGCCCCTTATACAATTTTGAGTAAATTGAGGACTCAAAGAAAATTTTGGAAACCTTGGTACTCAATTTGGGTAAAAATTGGCATTATGGACCTAAAGTTAAGGAAAGAGGAACCTTTGGGACCTAAGTACAATTAATTAATAATTTTGAGCCTATTAACTCATGTGAGAAAATGATGGCTGCTACCTGACAACAACCTCCGTTCGATCGGAGGACCACCGGAGAAGGTCGACTGAATCAAACAGTGAAGCATCTCTAAAGGACCAAAGCTACCCTGTTTTAGCTAAGCTGAAATCGGCCAAATTCATTCCTTTTATGGCCAACCCAAGCCCTCTTGTCACCCCCATGATCCTCACATGACTACAACAGAGTTGAATGGTAAACCAATTCGGCCCCCTCCATCATTTCTGGTCGGAGTTAGAGAGAGAAATGACGAAATTTCACTAATGAAATTCTCACTCAATTAGATGTCAATTATAGGAATTCTTGATCCTAGAAGGTAACTCAGGAAGAGAGCTACCTTCCCCAATAGAGAACTCGGAACGCCACACCTCCGATGGTAAGCTTTCGAAGCTTTCTCTCTCTACACACAATTTTTCAACTAAGCTCCATTTGAGCTCATTTTAGCCTCAATCCATTCGATTCAAAGCTCAATTGAATCGTATGGAAATGTAGGAACTGATTTATACCTCCAATTGAAGAAATTAACCCCGATTGGATGTCTAATTTAAAGAAATCAAATTCAGATAGTTTGAAAGGGGGAAATTGGGGGAATCTTTTGGGGAAAATCAGAGATTTCATAAAATTGAGGGACCTTTTTGTAATTTCCAAAAATTGAGGACCAATTAGCTATAAAAAATATGTTAGGGGACCAATTGGTTGAATTCTGAAATATTTGGGGTCAAATTACCATTTTTGGAAAGTAGGGGAAAATTGTTAATTTTTGGACAGTTGGGGACCAAATTGGAAATTTGGAAAACTTGAGCCCCTTATACAATTTTGAGTAAAATGAGGAATCAAAAGGAATTTTTGGGACTCAAAATTGGGGAAAAGTTGGCATTAGGGACCTAAAGTTAAGAAAAAGGAAATTTAGGGACATAAGTACAAATTATCGATAAATTGTGAGAATAAGCTTTTATGCCAAATCGTTAGTGATGAGGCTTCTCAAATTGTGTAGTGACAGGTGTGACCTGAACGGAAGCTAGATGAGTGGGCTTATTTACATCATCCCTGGTTGGGTTGATAAGCACTTTAGAAACAAAAAACCACTTGTAAGTGGAATTTTAACATCATACCCAGTTGGGGTGATGGGCGAACTAAGCTAAAACCTATTTACTGGTTGTAAGTAGAAGAGATCATACCTGGTTGGTATGATGGACTTCCTTGAAGGAAGAAGAAATCCTCTTGCCAATTATAAGTGGAGGTATCATCACACACGGTTGGTGAGATGAAGTCAAAAATACTTTTTTTTCTCCATAAGTGTTCTCTCCTGACTGTGTGCCAATGCTTAAACTCTTTGGGAGACCTTCTTGACGTGAGCAAGAACAGCTCAGATAGGCCAAAGTCCTCAGTTTTTATCTTATGGGGCTAGAATTTTCCAAAACCGTGCATTTTTCCATGGTAACAAGTCTGGACCAAAAATACTCGATGGACTGGCAGCAGTACGTTAGGGCTAGGTCGATAGACTGGTCTAGACAAACAGCTGTAGGTTGGGTTGAGGGTCGAGGTCGTTGGACCAGTAGCACCAAAGATAAATGGCTATGTGAAAACTATTGTTTTGTGCATACACTTGAGGTACAGGACCATCAAGATGCCCAAGAGGGGTAGTGATGCATCCTAATGTGTAAACTCCATCCCTTAAAGACAAGTAAATCGGGGAAAGAACCGTTCAACCTGGGTGAGAAAACCGAACCGACTCATGAACCCCAACCATTAGAAAAAGGGCAAAACGGGAAATTTACAAATCCCAAGTGACCTAAAGATTCATAAAAGTAATGTAAAAGGACTATGGGATGAATTGGAAGTGAAAATCATATCGGTTCAGGTGAACTGGACCTGAACCAGACTAAACCAACATTAAACTAGTTTTTAATTCATTTTTTTAGGTAGCTTAAATTATTCAAATTGGGTAATTAAAGCCATCATTAGATACATAATGAATTTAGATGAATTTAAAATTTTTTAATTTTGAAAAACTCGGTCGAATCAGGCTTGAACGAGCCGATTTAAGTATTGAACCCAGTTCGGATCGGTACGGTTCAGAATGTTGTCGTCTCTTTCCTCTAGATGACAACACTTTTTAGTCACCAAAAGGTGACAATCGGATGGCTGATAAAGCTGAAAAGTCTCTATTCAGGGCATTTCAGGCCGTGAATGATCACCATAAAGGTGCCAATCGGATGGCCAAAGAGTCCCCAAGCTCCCTATATAAAGAGCTCTTCCCCGTTCATCCTTCTCACACTTGAAAACTCCTTTCTCTCTACTACTCCATTTTTTGGTAAAGCTCGAACCAGAGCTTCGACATGGGCATTTTTCTGAGCCAAAGTAACTGTGGTCGGGTTCCTTAGACTCGAGGAGAAGTAAGCTACCCGACGGTGGTCACCATTCGATCCGAGGATTGTCGGAGAAGCGCTAGTGTAATCAAATAGTGAAGCAGCTCCAGTGGACCGAAGCTGCTCCGTTTCGGCCGAGCTGAAAATGGCCAAATTGAGCCCCCCTCAAGGCAAACCAAGCTCTTCCAACACTTCCACCACCCTCATATGATTGAATTAGAGATGAAAGGTAAGCCAATTTGGCTCCCCTCTATAAATTCCGATCAGTGTTAGAGAGAGAAACGGCGAAACTCCACTAACCAAATTCTCACTCAATTTGACATGGATTTTTCCAATTCTTGATCCTAGGAGGATCCTCAAGATAAGAGCTACCTACCCCGATCGTAAGCTCGGACCGCCGCACCTCCGATGGTAAGCTTTCGAAGCTTTCTCTCTCTAAGTTCAGTTTTCCGTCGAAGCTCCGTTTGAGCTCAATTCAGACCCAAATGACGCGATTCAAAGCTCCATTGAATTGTGTGGAAGTGTAGGATAATCCATACTTTCAATTGGATTAATTAACCCCGATTGAATGGTCAATTTGATGAAATCAAATTTGGCCAGTTTGAAAGGGGCAAATTAGGGAAAATTTTGGGAGAAATTGAGGGACCAAATTGTAATTTCCCAAAATTGAGGGCAAATTAGCCATGAAAAGATGTTGGAGGACCAATTGGTCGATTTTTTAAATTTATTGCGGTCAAATTTCCATTTTTGTAAAGTAGGGGCAAAATGGTAATTTTTGAAAAGTTGGTCACCAAATTGGAAATTTGGGGAAACTTGAACCCCTTAAGTTATTTTGAATAAATTGAGGATCCAATGTGAATTTTAGAAGTTTTGGGACTCAATTTGGGTAAAAGTATGCATTAAAGACCTAAAGTTAAGGAAAAAGAACTTTAGGAACATAAATGTAAATGATTGAAAAGTTTGAGCATTTTGTTCATACGTAAGGAATGAAGGCTATTATGCCAAATGTTAAGAAGCAAGGATGTCCAAATCGTGTAGGAACACGAAGGACCAGAATGCCAGCAAGGATAAGCTCGCATGGAGGCAAATAGTCGATTTAAAGGAAATACACTACAAATATCAGGTAAGTGAGATTTTTCACATCATACTTGGTTGGGATTATGAGTACATCGAAAATGAAAAACCATAACTATGTGGAATTTTAACATCACTCCTGATTGGTGTGATGTGAGAACTACGCAGAAAAACTATTTATCGGTTGTAAGTAGATCGTACCCGGTTGGTATGATAAACTTCTTGGAAGGAAGTAGAAACCTGCTTACCGACTGTAAGAAAAGATGTCATCACACCCAATTGGTGTGAAGGACGAGCTGAAAAATTTATTTTTGTCAGAAGTGTTCTCCCCTGACTGTGTTCCAATGCTTAAAAAGTTTGGGAGACCTTCTTGACGAGAGCCCGAATAGCTCAGATAGGCCAAAGGCCTCGGTTTTGGAAATTGGGGGCTAAAATGCCCAGTTTTGGAAAATCACGTGCAGTGGGCCCAAGGCCAGTTGGCATGAGCAGGAGTTCGTAAACAAACATGATGATAAGCCATGAAAACTTTTAATGAATGATTATGTGATTTGGCTATGGTACCAAGACAGGACTGACATACTCGATGGACTGGCAATAGTGCAACAGGACCAGGTCGATGTACCAATCTAAACAAATAGCTGTAGGTCAAGTTGAGGGTCAAGGCCATTGGACCAGTGGCACCAGAGATTAATGGATTTATGGAAAAATTCTTGTTTGTGCATGCACTTGAGGTTCATGACCATCAAGACGCCAAAGAGGGGTAGTGATGCGTCTTAGGGGCTACTAGACGACATGGTGGAGATAAGGGTAGTTTGTCGTGCCAGTAGTCATGGAAGCTCGACGTAGCTTCATGGACATGAGACTGGGGTGGGGTCGGGATGAGGTCTTTGTCCTGATGCGATATAGAGTTGCCTTTTGGGTTTGAGGGTTGAATGCCGCGAACATCCACTCATTCCCAAGGTAGAAATGGACAGACTTCTATTTAGGTGGCCGGTAAAGTCGCTCCTATGCCACAAGTGGGTGTAGTGGATGGGCTGCCCTACGAATGTGTAATCTCTTCATGATGAAGGGCGTGTGTTGTTTGTTAAACACACCAATTGTGGGTAATGAGAAAATTGGTTTTGAATGAACGGGAATTCAAGGAAAAATGATTTTAAAGGAAATAAAGATTCTTGCACACTCCAATTCAAAACTATTTTATAGAAACTCATTTCTCAAACACCTACAGAAGCTAGAAGGGATAACGTTACAAGAACCACAATTTTGGTTAGGGTTCCCAATCTCACCCAGGAAGAAATCCTTCTAGACCATAGTATAGTACTTAGTACTTCCCAAACCATCATTGTAACAATCTCCCTTAAGAGATGTTAAAACCCCAATCTATATTCTTACTTTAATGAATAGGATTCTAAGTTCCTAAAAAATTTATGTCCCTCAATAATATGATCGTGTGCCACAATTACATAAGGGAGGATCACAAGAAGAAGACATGATAGGACCTTAAGAAAACCTAGACAGAGCAGAATACTAATAAAAGGGAATTTTCCCTTAAAGAGCGTTACAAGCTACCTAGGAGCAAAGAAGGAACCACCTTCTCCATAGAAGACAAGCCCCTAATGATGAAATGTCTCGGGATAACAAGGTGTGACCTACTTTGGAAGAGCAGAGGAGCCAAGTGTGGTTGTAGACTAAGCTAGCGAGAAGGTGTAACTAGAAACTTTAGGAGAAGACACCCTAGGAAGAACTGAAAAATAGTAAGGACTACACCTTAAAAAGGACGACGGGATAGGGATCAAGGATGAGTATAATCGAATGACAACTATTTCGTGACAAGTAAACCAGGAGAGTAGTAGGGATGAGGCAGTTAATGAACTGACCCACGAGTAGGTCATAAATTTAAACCTCAGCAAGGAAGGAAAAGGTGGAAAGACCATAACAGTGGAAAAGAAGGATAAAGGAAATCCTTGAAGAAATAAATGGCCAAAAATGAAATAGTGATCACACTCAAACCATAAGGAGGAAATAGTAAGTCTCACATAAAGAGATCTTGAAGCAAATATTGCATGAACCTTTTCCAAGAAAGGAAACCCCTGGGGAGGCGTACATATCCAAACTGAGAAATAATGGATCAAGTGACGAAGGATGAGGAAATGAAGTGCATATTGAGGTGAAAGAACCTAAGGAAGTATACTAGGAGGACCCAAGGAGAAAGTTAAACCTAAGGAATGAGTAAGTAGGAAAATAATATCAAAGGACATTGTGACAAGTAAGAATGGGTGGGCTACCCATAATAAGGAAATAAAGAAAAGAACATCCGAAAAACCTTGGAGAAGTAAGCCCTCCAATTTGGAAATGTTTAAGGGAAAACAACCAATAACATCATGATTGGTCGTGGCCCACACTCGCTTAATAGAGCCCAAGGAGTGGATGGCTGGACATAAAACATAGTGCTAGGAACAAACCTATCAACAGGAGTTCCTCGAAGAGAGGATAAGGAATAAAAGGAGATGGAGGATAGGGAAGGATAAAGAGCAGACAACAATACCAATCTCAAAAGGGTGTAAGAAAGGAAAGAAGGAAAAGCCTGCAAGCAGCATTAGGGATGTTGAACCAGGATAGGAGTCCTTAGGCAGAAGGATAAAAGTAGGATGTGGGACCTTAAAAAAAAGGGAAGTTCTGAAGCTAAGGAATCGCCAGATGGATCTTAAGAGGCTTAACCTTACATAAGGAACCTCATAAAGAACCATAAGTGGTTGAGGGTATATCGGGACAACCAGGTGTTACCTGTTTTGGAAGAGCAAAGAAGCCAAATAGGGATTTCTGATGAACCTAACAGAAGGAAGCAACTAGCAGCAACAAGATGGTCAAGGAGAATAAATGAGACCCTAAGAAGGACTAGAAAGTAGTAGAGACTACACTCTAAGGAAGGGTAATAGGATGAGCATAGGGTGGAGTATATGAAATAAGACCAATAATAAGAAATTCCTCATATAAGGAATAAGGGATGAAATGGAATTTTAAGACGAGTAAGGATTTAAAGCGGGAAAATGCCTCAATATAGAAGGAGGTGTAAGGAAATGAAGGAAGAAATCTTCAAGGAATGGTAAGAAAGTTGAACATGTAGCTCTTAAGGTTAAAAATCTCTACTTTGAGGGATATAGTAGAGAATGAAACCGTAAGAAGGGAACTCCCCAAACAAAACAATAAACACACAGACCAAAAGGGTTCAACTCATAATAATGAATCGTGAAATGATTACGAGCGAGTAAGAGTGGATTAAGGAAAAAGAAAGTCCTTGAATAAAGGACGCCACTAAAGAAGAGGAAGGACATAAGAAGGGAAGAATTCTCGCATGTCAGTAAGTCATTGGGAAACCCAATGATTAGAATTGGAAAGACCAAAAAAAGAAGCTAGGAAAGGGCAAGTAGGTAAGAGAAATCGACATGGTTCTATGAAACAAGATGTCAAAGGCAAGATGGATGAGGAGATAACGGTAAATGTAGTCGAGGAATAGTACCAAACAGAAAGAGGGATGAAGTTATATGATCCTTTAAAGGTTGGAAAGATTAGAACGACACTCAAGGAAGTATTCTAGAAATCTAATGGACAGAGATAAGTTCTATAAAATGTCATGACTATAAGGGAACTGTAAGCCCAACAATCCCAAGGAAAATGTGACTCGAGTAAGGAAGAGTCAGTTAGTAAGCATGATAAGGTCAAAAATTAAATTTGGACCGAAGTTGTAATAAAAAACGGATGAGGGAAGGGTCCAAATAAGACAAAAAGGTGATAACATCGAAAATAGTGAAAGCAAGTATGTAGCACTCGAGAGGACACGGAGATAAGGGTTTCAATGACCAAGAGAAAAACTAGACAAAGGAATAATTAGGCAGCTTGGAACTCCCAATCCTGAAATTTTGAGCAAGAAACCCTCGAGAGGAAGAATCTTACCCTAAGTAGAGGAGAAAGTGAACTTAAGGATGTACCTTGGTGTAGTGGGTAAGACATGCCTAATTATGATAAACTCCATGGAGTGAGTAAGCAATGGAAAGGAAAAGAAATTCTTTAAGTGAATGATATAAAAAGGGGCTGACTGAAAGAACAACCAAGGAGTTAGCATGTCAAGCAAACCCCAAGTTGACATAAAAGGAAATTATTCATGATGCAAAGGTTGCTAATTAAGTTTTGGGGACAAAACTCCTAAAAGGAGGGGAGAGTTGTAAACCCTGTCCATTAAAGACAAGGAAACCGGGGAAAGAACCGGTCAACCTAGGTGAGAAAATAGAACCGGTTCATGAACCCCAACCATTAGAAAAAGGGAAAAACGGGAAATTTACAAATATCGAGTGACCTAAAAAGTTATAAAAGTCATGGAAAAGAACTTTGTGATGAATTGGAAGTGAAAACCAGACTGGTTCAGGTGAACCAAACCTGAACTGTATTGAGCCGGTTTGAACCAACATTGAACCAATTTCTAAATTCATTTTTCTAGGTAGCTTAAAATATTCAAATTGGGGAATTGAATCCACCATTGGATAGAGAGTGAATTTAGATGAATTTTTAAATTTTTAATTTTAAAAAACTCGGTCAAATCGGACCGGTTCGAACGGGTCCGATTCGATTAGGAATAGTGTCGTCTTCTTCCTCCATTTGACAGCATTGTTCACTTGCCGAAAAAATGAACTGCGCTAACAAAGCTGAAAAGTCTCCATTCAGGGCATTTCAGGCAATTAATTATCGCCATAAAGGTGCCAATCGGATGGCCAGAGAGACCCCGAGCTTCTTATATAAATAGCTCCTCCCCATTCATCCTCTTCACACTTGTAAACCCCTCTCTCCCTCTACTGCTCCATTTTTCGGTGAAGTTTGAACTAGAGCTCCAACTTGGGCATTTTTCTGAGCCAAAGAATGTGAGGTCATGTTCCTTAGACTCAGGGAGAAGTCGGCTATCTGAGGTGGTCACCATTTGATCCGAGGATCGCCAACGTAATTAAACAATGAAGCAGCTCCGGCAGACCGAAGCTATCGTGTTTTGGCTAAGCTAAAAATGACCAAATTGAGCCCTCCTCAGGCCAAACGAAGCTCTTCCAACACTTCCACAACCCTCATACGACTGAATTAGAGCTGAAAGGTAAGCCAATTTTGCTCCCCTCTATAAATTCCGATCAGCGTTAGAGAGAGAAATGATGAAACTTCACAGACCAAATTCTCACTCAAATCAACATGAATTGTTGCAATTCTTGATCCTAGGAGAATCCTCAGGATGAGAGCTACCTACCTCGATCGAAAGCTCGGACCGCCGCACCTCCTACAATAAGCTTTCAACGGTTTCTCTCTAAGTTCATTTTTCCAACGAAGCTCCGTTTGAGCACAATTCGGACCCAAATGACGTGATTTAAAGCTACATTGAATTGTGTAAAAGTGTAGGAACTAATCCATACCTTCGATTGATTAATTAACCCTGATTGAATGGTCAATTTGATGAAATCAAATTTGGCCAGTTTGAAAGTGGGAAATTAGGGATTTTGTAAAATTGAGGGACCAAAGTATAATTTCCCAAAATTGAGGGCCAATTAACCATAAAAAAGATGTTGGAGGACCAAATGGTCAATTTTTGAAATTTATTGGGGTCAAATTGCAATTTTTATAAAGTAGGGGCAAAATGGTAATTTTTGAAATGTTGGGGACCAAATTGGAAATTTGGGGAAACTTGATCCCCTTAAGTGATTTTGAATAAATTGAAAATATAAAATGAATTTTAGAAGTTTTGGGATTTAATTTGGGGAAAAGTTTGCATTAGGAACCTAAAGTTCAGAAAAAACAACTTTAGGGACCTAAATGTAAATGATTGAAAAGTTTGGGTATTTTGTTCATACGTGAGGAATGAAGGCTATTATGCCAAATGTTAATATGTAAGGATATCAAAATCATGTAGGAACACGAAGGACCGGAACGCCAGCAAGGATAAGTTTGTGTGGAGGCAAAAGGCCGATTTAGAGGAAATACACTACAAATATCGGGTGAGTGAGATTTTTCACATCATACCAGATTGGGATGATGAGTACCTCAGAAATAAAAAACCACTACTATGTGAAATTTTAACATCACACCTGGTTGGTATAATGTGAGAACTACGAAGAAAAATTACTTAACGGTTGTAAGTAGATCATACCATGTTGGTATGATGAACTTCCTACAAGGTAGTAGAAAACCCGCTTACCGGTTGTAAGCGGAGATGTCATCACACCCTGTTGGTGTGTTGGATGAGTTAAAATTTTTATTTGTGCCAATGCTTAAAAATTTGGGAGACCTTCTAGACGAGAGCTCGAATAGCTCAGATAGGTCAGAGGCATCGGTTTTGGAATTGTGGGCTAAAATGCCTGGTTATGGAAAATCACGTAGAATGGGCCCAAGGCCAGTTGGCACAAGTAGGATCTCGTAAACAAACATGATGATAAGCCATGAAATATTTTAATGAATGATTATGTTATTTGGCCATGGTACCAAGACAGGATCAACATACTCGATGGACTGGCAATAGTGCGATAGGACCAGGTTGACAGACTGGTTTAGACAAACAGCTGCAAGTCGAGTTGAGGGTCGAGGCCATTGGACTAGTGGCACCAAAGATTAATAGCTTTATGGAAAAATTATTGTTTGTGCATGCACTTGAGGTTCATAACCATGAAGACACCCAATAGGGGTAGTGATGCATCTTAGGGGAAACTATACGACAAGGTGGAGATAAGGGCAGTTTGTCATGCCAGTAGTCAGGGAAGCTCGATGTAGCTTCATGCGCATGAGACTGAGGTGGGGTCTGGATGAGGTCTCTGTATATATACATACATGGAGTTTCTTTTTGGGTTTGAAGGTCAAATGTCACGAAAATCCATTCATTCCTAGGGTAGAAGTGGACGTGCTTCTATTATCTAGGTGGTCGGTAAAGTTGCTCTGACGCTACAAGTGGGTGTAGTGGACAGGTTGCCCTGTGAATGTGTGATCCTTTCATGATGAAGGGCGTGTGTTGATTGTTAAACACATTGATTATGGATAATGAGGAAATTGGTTTTGAATAACTAAGAATTCAAGGAAGAAATGATTTTAAAGGAAATAATGAGTCTAACACACTCCAATTCAAAACTATTTTATAGAAACTCATTTTTCAAACACCCATTCACTGAGTTGTTGAACTCACCCCCTCCCTTTACCCCTTTTGAAGTAATCGAGAGAAAAATCTACCTAAAAACCTTCTGCTAGCTAAACCTACAAGACAGGTATGTAAGTTTAAATTTATTTAGTTTTGATTAATGTTGTTCTAGAAAAGATATAGGTAAAAAGGATGTCGTACTACTCTCGGATTAAAAAAGGGGAAAACCCTTAATAAATCAGGAGAGTCACAGGTTGCTCACGAGAATTAAAAAAGGGGAAAACCCTTATATTTTATTGATGTATGCTATTCTAGGGAACAAGGTTTAAACTACACCTAGCTCATCTTGATTAAAGGAAGGGGGAAACCCCTCTTAAACCAAGGGAGCAACAGGTTGATCACGAGGATCCGACCAAACCAGGTTGGGGCATGACAACTTTAGTGGTATTAGAGTCAGGTTCCCTTGAAAGAATTATCAACACTATGCCCTGACACTAACAATAACTTAACTACCCTATAGGAAGAAGAGTCCCTAGGAAGTTCGCTGTGCGAACCAAACCCCCACACGAGACCATGAAAGAGACAGCTACCTCCAGAGAGGCAACTGTTCAAAGATTCCTAGAGGGCGAGAAGAGAGTGTCCAACGACATGGTCGAGGACTATAGGAAAAGTTTTGGAGCCCTATTAGAGCTAGAAGGCATCATATATCCTCCTCCAAGGCAGGAACTATCCCTCCTCCAAGGAGCCCGACACCTCCTCCAACGCCACAATAGCCAAAAAGGACTCCAACTAAATAAGAGGCCTGGCATAACTATTGGGATGCCTATGCCACCTTTATGAAAGTCCACCAAGTACCTCCACTAGCTCAATTTAACTTCAATCCTTCCCAATGGATGAAGTGGGCCTACGAGTGCGAGGTTGAGGTGTTGAGAAGGTACGGACTCGAGGAAATTCATGAAGTTCGTCCTCTTAGGGAAATCCTACAAGAGTATGGATGGACATCAACCAATTCATCAGAGCCTTCAAACCATGAATCTCGAAACCGTTCAGATGCTAACTTTTGTCCTATGACTCCAATGGACTAGGAAGTAGTGGAAAATCCTTGTTATAAGTCGAGTATGGCAATAATTACCTCCTTTAATGAATAAAGACTATTTTCTTTATTTAAAATAGTCTTCTTTAATAAACGAGTAATAGATTGGGGAAAACCAATCATGATCGGGTAAATGAAGAGAAGGTCACCTAAGAAGGAAGACTATTCCTAAGATAGTCTAAGTAGTCCCCCACAAGAACTAGGAAACTCAAAGTAACAAGACAACAAGACAAAAGACTAGGAAGGAAGTTGCAAGAGTCTACCTAGGAAGAGAGTCACTAGAAAAGATATACCCTAATCAAAGGTAGGAATGTGTTCATAAGGAATCTAGTATAAGAGAAGAGTTAAACAATGGGGTGAATCTGGGAAAGAGGGAAGACAACATTAAAAGATACAAGAAGAGTGGAGGAAAGCCTAAGGATCATATGGGATTAAGAGAGCCCCATGCAAGAGTTAGAGAACCTAGAGGA
Organism: Trapa incisa; assembly: GCA_030064435.1. NCBI lineage: Eukaryota > Viridiplantae > Streptophyta > Magnoliopsida > Myrtales > Lythraceae > Trapa > Trapa incisa. Next base: position 11,030,614 of record CM057773.1, read on the forward strand.
ATTGGGTTGCCTCTAAGAAGGACCAATTGAAGGAAAGGTAACCGAGAGGAGAAGTAAGGTACAAGAACCCCTCAAAAAGGGTGAACACGGAAAGCCCTCCTCCGACAACTCTAGGATATAATACAGTAATAGGGAAGAAAAAAAAGAAATGTGATAGGAAAGGGAACCCTAGAAGAATGAATAAGACTAAGTACTCTTGAAAGAATTATTGATAGATAGATAGATCTAATGTAAAACGCTAGGAACCCACTGACAATTAGGAACTCCTCAAGGAAGGATAAGGAACAAGAAGGGGAATTGGAGGACAGAGAAGGATTAAGGATGGACAACTGTACCGATGTTAGAAGGATACAAGAAAGAAAAGAAGGAAAAGCCTTCCAACAACGTTAGGGAGGTTAAACGTGGAAATACCAGAATGGAAGTATCTAAGAAAAAGGATGAAGGTAGGAAGTGAGACCATGAGAAGAAAATCCCAAGCTAAGGAACTGAAGAGTGGATCATAAGAGGCATAACCTTAAATAAGAGAACCAAAAAAGGAGAATAAGTAGGTAAGAATGACTCTCAATGATAGGTGTGACTTGCTCTGGTAAAAGGAAAGTAGTAGAGTGGGAGACAACTAGAAATAACGAAATGATCATCATAAATAAAACGATGCCCTATGAAGGACCAGAAAAATAGTAGAGACTACACCCTAGGAAGGACAACAAAATAGGCCTTGAGGTTGAGTAAACTCAAAGGACAATCGTTCCAAGACAAGTGGGCTAGGAGAGGAGTGGGAACAAGGAAGTTAACGAACTGAAACTCGAGGAGACCATAAATTTAAACTCCAACAAGGAAGGGAAATGTGTAAAGGCCAAAACATTAGAAAGGAAGAATGAAGGAATCCTTGAATAAAGAAATGGCTGAAAATTAATCGACGACCAAACCTAAGCCACGAAAGGGATGGAGCAACCTTAAAAGGAAAAGGCCGATAACCCTTCATGAATAGGAACAAAAATCATAGTCAGTACAAGTTGAAATAAAGACAATAATAAGGGATGTGCTAGTAAAACTCTCCAAAGTATGGATGAGTTGGATGGGATTACATCAATGATGTCATGAAGTCAAATTAAAGATAGATAACCAAGCTGACGAAGGAAAGAGGAAACCTGGGAAAAAGAGAAAGAAACCAACTAAAGAAAGGTGCTCAGAAGAGGCATACATATTCCAACGAAGAAGTATAGATCCCAACTAAAGTGGGATAGAGGAGGAAAGTTTAAAAAAGAATGCAAGTTGGGAATAAGAGACCAGTTACAAAGGAAATTTACCCAAGACCCAAGGAGTAAATTAAAACTCAAGGAATAGGTAGAGAAGGAGATAGCCTCAAAAGATATCGTATTAGTAAGAAATGGGTGGATTGCCCATAATAAGGGCATAGAGGAAGGACTAACTGAGAAATCTTGAAAGAAATAAGCCTCAAATTAAGAAGTGGATGATGAAATGACCACATACATCGAGACTTGTCGTTGTCCACGTTCACTTAATGGAGCTCAAAAGATGACGACTGGGTATAGTGTGGAATACACGAAATAAGACCCGAAAACCCAAAATGCATTGGATATGGGATAAGGGATGAAATGGAATCTTAAGACAATGAAGGGTTAAAAATAGATACATGTCCCAAAATAAAGGAAGTGTAGGGAAGTAAGAAGAAGAGACCTTCAAGGAATAAGTAAGAAAATTGAGGGTATAGCCTTAAAAGTGGAAGACTTTACCTTGAAGGACATAGTAGAGAAAGGAAACCTTAAAAAGGGATACCTTCTCTAAAACTAGGGAACATTACATAAATTGGGAAAAAGGGTCAATTTAGAATGAGAAATGGGGGAATGGTCATAAGTAAGAAAGAAAGTATGAAGGAAAGTAAAGCCTTGAGAAAAATATGCCAATGTAAATCAGAAAAGACATAAGTGACAAAGGATCTCTATGTGACGGTAAGTTGGAAAAAAATGATGATGACAATTTGAAATAGGAAAAAGCCATAGGAAAGTGGGTAAAAGAATGAGTAGATAAAGGGAATCGACACGATTATGATATTAAGAAAATTAAAGGACAATTGGAACCATATAGAAAGTAGATGGGAAACACTATTGAGTAGTAGGAAGGAACACCGCCCTACGACTCTTGAACAAATGGAAAATGGCATAAAGCATTATCAAGGATATACACTCTGGAGACCATACTGAGCAGGAATAATAATAGAATAGATCATGCGGTAAGAAACATGTAGTGACAACAGTTCCAAGAAAGGTGACCCAAGTAGGACCGAGTCCGATGGTCACACCTAAGAAATGGAACCAAAATTATGGTAAACCAAAAATAGAGGAAGGACCAAATAAGATAAGGAGGAAATAATATCAAAACACATGGGATTAAGGACGAAGAGTTAGAAAGGATGCTAAATTGAGAGCATCCACAATCTAGGAAATGAAGGGAAAGCAGGGACGATCGAATGTATATGGAACATCCAACCCAATGACATGAATAAGAACCCTTAAGGAAAAACGTCTTACCCTAAGTGGAGTAAAAAAGAGACCTAAGGAAGTACCTAGGGATGGGGAATTGGGACAAGACTAACATGATACACTCCATGGAGTGAGTGAAAGATATAAATGAAGAAAGACTATTCAAGTACATGGCTAAAGCACTAGATAAAAGGAGTAGCCAAAGAGATAACATATTGAGCAAACCCCAGGAGGGCAACCGGGAAAGTCAATTCTAACATATAAACCTCATCTCTTAAAGATAAGAAAACCGGGGAAAGAACCGGTCAACTCAAGATTTTGGAGCTCTAGTTTGAGGATGGTTGAAATTTGGAATAGTTTAGGTTCTCGGAGCTTTGGAGGTGTGGAGATGACAAATTAAGGGGAACTCTTTATATAAGGAGCTCGGGAATTAAAGGTTCTATCCGTTCTACCATCAGTCGGCTATTAATTCTCTGATTTAAAGGCTTGTTAGAGCGATTTATGACTCACCAGAGTTAAGGCGGCCTTCCTTGTCTTCATCCGTTCAAGAGTTTGAAGGTAGAAGACAACATTGTGTGCATGTGAGCTTCATACTTGCGATATACCACGTGGCGCATTGTGATTGACTAGCGTTATTAACACAATATCACACTTAATGTTCGAGTCACCCTTTGACCTGTTGAATGGACACATGGTGACCTTTCATTGGTCGCTATGTTTGATGTAGCAGTTGATCGAATATGACCACAAACGACCATTGTTGACTTTACCATGTGGCATCCTATGATTAGTTGATTTAAATACATCAGCTTTCCCACCTGACACATTGTTCTATTGCCATGTGTCTTCTTCTGGTTGGTTGTGGCCATCCAACATAACTTTGTCATGTGTTAGTCACTGATTGGTCAATCTTTCCTAGACATCCTAGCTGGTTGCTAATCTGGCGCAATTTCCACATGTCACCCTCTCATTGGTTATTCCGGCTCACGGGGATTTCCTTTAGTTGACTGTTAACTAAGGATACATGTCTTGCTCCAATTGGTCGATTCCTGATGACGTTGAATTTCTTCAATTGACCGTTGATGAGGGACACATGTCACACACTAAGTATTGGTGAGCGCTTGAAGACGCTAACCTTGCGGCTGACGGGGTGTGCTTCGCCACGCGTTGTGCGCTGATTTTCCATGCACGCTGACGGGACGCTGACCTAACAAGCGATCCGTTGATCAGTTCAATTGGACTGGGTTGAACCTATTTCGACCAGTTTTCTAAATTTTTCTAAATTTTTCTAAATTCATTTTGTACATGGTGGTGACTTTAATTTTCTAATTTTACATTTTTAAGTCACCCTAAAAAATAAATCTTTGAACTAATTATTCTCGGTTCAATCTGATTTAGTTCAGTTCAGTGCCGGTTCACCCTAAATCGATCTAGTTCTCACTTCCAATTTGTAATTGGATTATTTTCCTTGACTTTTGGAACTTTAATCATCACTCGAGATCACTTCAAATCTTGTTTTGATTTCTTTTCAAAATTCCAGTTCACTGAACCAAAGTTTTCTTTTTGAAAATTTCCAATTCTCCATTCGGGTTTTCTTGTTTTGAGAAAACATGATTTAAATAAACAGTAGAAGATATGATGTTTAAGTGTTCCAGGACTATAACTGCTTGCTATGCAGCTTGTGGGATACGTATTGATAGTTGTAGGACTGATAATATAGTGATGTGTTTGCATAGCTAGGTGGATATAATCTATATTGATAAAAATGTAAAAATATCATATGTTAGGTAAGATAGCAAATACATATTGGGCAATATGGAAAGAATGGAATAGATACTTATATGACAAATTTCATTCAAATGTAGAGAATATTATTGAATCAATTTTGAGTACACACAGATGGTTTTAGTATAACACTCTCCTAGAATACCAAAATTGAGTAAGATTTGAGAGAGATCCCCATCTAAAATATTAAAACTCAATTGTAATAGATCTTTTGACTCTATTACTGTATGTGTTAGAACAAGTTTTGTGGTTAGAAATAATTGTAAAAAGGTACATATAGGAGGAGGAGACATTATGGTGTAACCTTCCCATTGAGGTTGAAGCACGAGTTTTGATATAGGGATTAGAAGCAGCTAAGGAAGCCTAATTGCCAAAGATTATTGGCATCATATTGGGAAATTTACTAGGTTTGTTCTCATCAAATAAGACGTCGAGATTGACCCTATTAAGACAGATAATTTAAGAATTTTATATCTCACTCATGGTGGATTAGTTCAAGGTATGAAGAAGAATCTATCTACTGAGCAAAAATACACTAAAGGGGAATTTAATCACTCCAAATTTGAAAATTTGTAGTTAGCCTTGATCTTGGTGAGTATCACTAGGGACAACCATATTGAGTCCTTGTAAGTACATATCTTTAAAGGGCTAACTCATTGCAACATAATCGACCTCAACAAACATGAGCATTGGCTCAAAGACATCAAAAAGTGTTTGAGAATGGGTAATACCCCACATTCTCCAATTGATAGGATTAAATGACGCTCTAATTATTGAATATACTACTATGATGTGTTAATTAGTTAAATATCTTATGAGCAATAAAGGAAATATATGCAATATATATTCAGGCATAAATGTATATTCATGAGAATGACAAATGTGTATCAATCAATAATACATGTATCAACCAAAATGACAAACATGAAATGTTTGTGTAAATGAATGATATGGTGGAAGCAATCAACAAGAACATCATTGTCAAAATGACAAAAACTTACAAAAAGTGGCATGAGATACTATTATGTATACTATTGAATTTTAGGACATCAATCAAATCCAAAATTGGGAAACCCTAAAAAATATTAAATAAACCCTATATTTTTAGTATATTGCATCAAATTACTCCTTATAATTGAGGTGGAAAATCCTCTTCAATTATGATATGGTTACGTGATGCCCCTAAACCTCAACCAAAGCCATACCTCCCGTAAATATATCCATCAATGCATCTTATTCTTTAGACAATACCTCTAAATGTCAAGTAAACTTAGAAAATCAATCAAATCCTCAATTAGAAAACCCTATATTTTTTAGTATATTGCATCAAAATCGTCCTCCAAATTGAGATGAAAAATCCTTTTAAGTTATGAAAGCGTCACATACTTTATGGTGAAAATCTAAAACTTAGCCATATCATTTCCTACTATTGATGTGTTGTGGTACACAACATGTTAATGCCTTAAACCTCAACCAAATCGATATCTCTAATCAATGCATCTTATTATTTAGCCGAGACCCCTAAAACTCAATCAAAGTGAGGACTTTAGTAGGCATCACTACACATTTCATAACCCCTAAAACTCAACGAAAGTGAGGACTCTCGTAGGCATCACCACACATTTCATGTGCACCTAAATCTTAGTCAAATTAATGCCTGAAATCAAGATGTCATCACATATCATGACAAGACTTCTAAAAGCTGTACAATGTGATGTATCTCATCACACACTTCGAAATATTTTAGGGCGTGATACTTCAAACGACACAATCGAAGGTATCAGCATTTCGAGTGAGGCAACTATTTGTCCCTAGTGAGGTGCTTTACCAGAAGATCACATGAGAACTCGATCTTTCTTTTCATTTGTCAATGATACGTGTACCACTCAAAATGACAGATCAATTGTGGAACAATTAATTGTGTACAAAGAGATGCATTTGACTAATGTTAATATCTTAGTGAGTGTTTGCCCTATGAAAGGTGTTTTCTAGGTGAAATATGCATTTTTTTAAACTAATGCCATATTTTCCATATAAAAATAGATTATAAGTTTTAAGAACAAAAATCATATATTCATTATCCCTGTGCTAATGATTCACAACGATGTCATTTACCCCAGATCGACATGTTCCAGTAAAATATATGGTACAATAAAATGTCCCCATAAAGTTTGATTACAAAATTTTGGAAACTGAAACATAGGTACACCTTCATGGGCAACACAACATTTCCACAATCATTTGTGACGACAATGTGAATTACAATAGAGAAATTTTCAGCATCCTCCGCACCAAAACCGATTACTCCTCAAAATATCGAGGATAAATGCCATGAACTATTAATAACCAACCAGCTGAATTTGACATACCTCGCAATGTCTTAATCGACTAGACTAGTCCTCAGCTTATACGATAACCACAACCAATTTAAGCGAAGGTAGGATCATCAGTTCAGCGTAACAGCATCCGTACTGACTGAACGCCTCATGACATCTGTAACACATGCGTTCCTTCCCCAAGTAAATCAACTCACATAAGATTTTACCGGTCCATCAACATAGCAAGTTGAAAAATAATTTTTTATACATCAAAACATGTTGATATGCTTTTGATCGAGGCCGAAGAAGATCGCATAGATATTCACTTTTTCTTCAATGTGTGAATTCTCACCATTGGCTGGACTTTTCTTTCTTTCTTTCTTTCATTTTTTTACTCCATTTCTTTTGGAAGTTAAACTATATTAGCTTTAAGGATCAAGTGACTAATCAAATGTACTTAGGATAGCCTTGAAACCCAAAACAGATTTAGTTCCTGAAGTTCATCAAATACCTGCCTTCCGCTGAAGGTGACGTAAGCCTCCAAACTACTTTTCTTGCACTTAATTACTATTTGCACTGGAAGCTGCTGAGATACCTTGCTCAATGCACTGGACAAACAAAAAGTCAATGTCATGCTTCGTATCAAGGGGATAGTAAAGGCAATCACAATTTTCATTAGGTCAGAACCCAAACATATTGTCATTCTGCTGCAAAGTTCATCCCTTTAAACTTAACACCAAGCTTCCTAAAGAAGACAATAAAACCATATATGCAGTGGCCAAGATCAAAATTTTGGATGACTTGATTAAAAACAGTGAATTGCTAGGACAAACCCCACCTGAAGAAGATAACCATGCAGCCAATCCAGAGTCTGTGGAAATGTTGTTGCTGATATATTTACGACTGTCATACCCTGCTCCAGGATACAACAAATCACTCATAATTGTGATTCTTTAAAGGAAAAGCAATAGCCATATATATGAGGACCAAAAGATGTATAATACTCCAATCCCCAAGTACCTGTGATTTAAATGAGCAAAGATAGTCCTGAATAGTTTTTAAGTTGCTTATTAGATGATCTTTGTCCTGTAAAATATAGTCAACATTACCAAAGTTCAGACAATTTTAAGCTTGTCTGCAGTAAAGGATAACTAAGAAAAAATGACACAATTGCTTCTCATAACATCAAGCCTGCTTTTCAACTCTCTTTTCAATGCCAATTACCAACAATGAGGCTAGAAGCACACGGTAGAATTAAATATATAAAAAAATGGAGGCACAACCTGGCAATATGGAAAAGTAAAAAGTGGAAGTATGAAATTATCACATCAAATTTTGACTAAGACAAAGATCAAATGCTGAGGTCAACCTGGATAAGACCTTTATCACCAAAGGCACGCATTGGTATCCATTCCTCTAGTAATGCCTGCAGTTCAGGAGAGAAAGTCATCAATCACAAAGAATAGTGTAAAGGTACAAAGCACAAACATGATCTCAAAATAATTGTAATTTTCCTTCATCTGTGCAGTATTTTTTTAATTTATTTTTCTGGAAATTTTCTGTTCAACTAATCAACTGAGAAATACACTATCATGCTGTTATTACACAGTAAAGTCAAATAAGAAAGCACATATCTTATGGAATCACCAATATTCATTATATCTGGAAATATAGGCAACATATATCGATGCACAATTCATGAAGTTGGGAGATCTAAACAAACCTTATGATCAAATTCAGCCATCTTTAGAACTATTGGCACAATGACTGGCTGAGCACCAGACTTTTCTTTCCTGGATCCTTTGTTTACATCTTTCTCTGGGTCCTTAATTCCACCTACTACATAATTGTTAAAAAAAGGGGAATTGATGAATGTTTACTGAGTAATGCAATCTCATCCTATGTGCAGATAATAAAATATGAATCTAAACATGTCACAGCAGAGAATGCATACTAGAATCTGTCAATATCTTATCTCATCTACATGAATAATTCCTAAATCATAATATGCAAACTCTCAAGGGCATAAATTATCATTGAGACTCAGTCAGGCATATACCTCTTATACTATATTAAATCAAAAGCACAAAGAAGATAAATTACCTGCACTTTTAGCAACCCTTCCTCCTAGATCAATAGCTTCTACCGCTTTTGAGACTTTATTTACAGGGTCATCATATACCTGCACTGGAGCCTCTTGTACAGTACAGTGATCATTTTCAGATTGACTCCTCGATACAGTTGAAGGGTTAATTTCTGTTTGATTTGGAGACAAATTGTCTGAGATAAAAGATGATGAATTTGTAACTTCATTGATCTGCAGAATACTCGAGGATGATTTATTATCATCATCCATTAAATAGATACTTGGATCCAGATGTATCCCCTGATATCACAATGTCAAACAGAAACAATGTAAAAGGCAGCTTATGGGGCAATATCCACTAATATCTGCCATCCTGTCTATCAACTGAAAATTTCGAGCATGCAAAATTTCTAGTCCCTGAGAACAGGGGAGATTCTACCTCAATTATAATGGGTTTACCATCTTTCATTGCTTTCTTCAGATCACCAGCAAGACCTGGATCAAAATGCGCATTAGGTAAATATAGTATCATGAAAAGAAAAAGAGCCTTACCCAGCCAAATAGCAAGAACATAAATAAAATGTACATCTGCAGAGAATATGTTGATAACAGGCCAAGTAAAAAACTTGAAACCAAACAACTACCTTTCCGAACAATTCGAGATTCCCGACAAAACTCAGTAATCAGCTCCTCAGAAGAGCTGAAGTCCTGTGCCCAGACAGGAGTGGAAGACAATGGTGCACTAATACACAGAGTATTATAATTAAGATAGAAAACAATAGTATGGCATTATCTACTGGTATTAGAAAAGACAACATGTGAAAATGATTATCAATACTACAAAGACTTGATGCTTAGATTAAATTAATCATCGAACCAGTAATGATGCTAAAAAACCACATGAACTGCTGTATCAGTCATACATATAATGCTATTAAAATATTTTATTTAGAAAAACCGAGAAACATTTCAGTCAAAGTGATCCATCTTCCAATTATAGGAGAAACCCTTAACATTAATCCATTCACTATCCAATCATTTTAGTGTTGTTTCTCTAAACTCTCTTGGGGAATAGCAGGTAGTTTGAGATACGCTTCAGTTTTATAAATCTCTTCATTTTTATATACATATACCTCATCTTCATAGATAAAAAATCCCTATAGTTTATTAAGTTTCTATTAATTTCTTATATACTATACTCAATAGAGAAGCTATCACATACTCAGTTGAGGTGCGCAGCAGTTCATACACCATGTCTGTCTGCATTTAAGAAAGCAGAATCATGGGATGTGTCATTAGTATTTGAAAGAAAAAGCCAACAATTACTGCAGTGCATAATAAAATTGCAGACAAAAACCCTGACCTGCAATACATTTGGCAAATTCAGTCTCTGTGCAAGTTGAGTCGCAATTGTCGACTTTCCAACACAGACAGTTCCACATACAAGAATTATCAAAGGAACCCTTTGATGGTGAAATCTGTATAAAGACGAAATTTGTGCAGTGTTAGGATAATAGCATAACCGAACAAGCATGTTTGCACTCCAGTAACATGTACAAACTGCTCAAGTTCTTCCGTGCCATATATATTGAAGGTGTCCAGATAAAGGGGAAAAACCAGGGACATACTGTGAAATATTTCTCACCTGGTCATCATTTTGTAACGACTTATGTACTCTTCTCCATAACCTCTTCGCTCCATGAGCTAAAAAAAGAGAAAATACAGATGTAACTGGAAGATTCACAAGGTCCACCATAAAAGAAATGGTACACTAAAATTTTCAAATTGAAGAGTTGTATACAAGTTAAGATTCTTCCTCATGGACTAACCCACATAGAGACAATGAAAGTACAATGCTCTTGCTCCAATAACTTAGAAACAACAGCTCATTGTTTTTCCTTTTCTTTTTGGGTGGGCTGTAGTTGGAGGGTTTTGCAATTACCTCATGGTAATTCCAACTCACATATTTATATTTCTCTATGAAAGAAATAGAATGACCAGTCCATAATTTTAACAAGCATATGATTATTCTTTATGGTCAATTAACATCTAAAATAGCTGAGCTGAACTAAGTCAATTGTGGAGGAATATACCTTAAAAAGATTTGCTTCCAAGTCCGATTGTGAACTGCAGCATAACAGTAAAAGATAAGTATTTCTAGTGGACAAGAAAAACAAAACTCACAAGAATATGATATAGAAAGATGATGACGTACACATCTAGTAGGCTATTGTCTATGAGCAATTTCTTCAGTTCAAGGGCAATTTTAATTGCAACATGATTGGGGATCTGAAACAAGATATAATGAAATACAGGTATCAATTACCCAAAAGCGCATTTGGGGGAAACAGGGTGAATAAAAACGGCGGATCACTGTGATATTGATTGCTCTCCCTAATCAATGGCCTGGGCTGGGCAGGGTAATAGAATAAATGCAACAGGAACTTCAACAGCATAGAACTAGCATATCAAGAATGGTATACCTTAGTGACAGTCAACATTCTACTGAGAAGAAACCTGGAGAGGACGTAGTAGTGATCACAATGATCCCCTAACCACACCTTGACCTGTTACATGAGAGCGAAAATCCGCGAAAATTATCTCAATTCTACAGGCCCCAGAAGACTAAAGCATGAGGAATTCCCAATATCTGAACATTTTAAAAGTAGTTCCATAGAATTTACCTTGACGAAGTCGTACTTGGATGAAGCATTGCGGGGAGAGAATTTGACAGACGGAAAGGAGGAATCATCTCCTCCTCCCGATCGCTTGTTGCCATCGTCCTCCTCTCCGCTTCCGCCCTGGCTAGGGTTCGGGGAAGACGAGATATGATCGGATTTCCCCGTCTTCAACTCTCTGAGCCGCAGTGCCGAAGGTTCCAGCATCGAGGACGACGATGATGAGGACGCGGATGCCATATCAACTCCAGAAGCCTGCATTACCTGCAAACTGCAGCTAGAGACAGAGATCCTGACCACTCAAAAATGGCGATCCCCTCCCGTCTGTTTATACATGGGCTCTCAGTTTTTATTTGTTGGATTTGGAAGGAAATTCTCTCAGCCTAACCAATCCAACTCACAAATAATGATGCAAGTTTTACCCAAATAAAAGCGCTAATTGCTATAAATATACATATTTTATTTAGTATCTTCGTTTTATTTCGATTTTTTTTGAACAATTTTCAATTTTTTTGCTAAGTTGATTAATCGCAAATTTTTTTATTTTAAATTATATTTAATTTTTATAATATTATATTATTAATATTAATCTAATTTATTTAATTTATTAATATAATATCATGTGAATGATTTCTTATTATTATCTTTTTTTTAATTTTTTTATAATATCTTATTCAATTTGAAAATTTTTCATGCATTAGAAAATTGATGTTGGATGTAAAAAAGTATAATTAGTGAAAGTGGTAATTTAATATAAACATCCCCATACCAAACATGAAATAATGGTGTTAATTTAATTAACCAAAATTATTTATATTTTCATGAAACATGCCAACTGTAATGTTTTTTTTGAATACAACACAATTCACACACCATCACATTTATACAATAGTGGGGTAATACCACTTTAAAATCAAAATGTTATAAAATACAGATAATATAAAATTATTAATTTTTTAAAATAACTTCTCTAGAAATATAGTATACAAAATCAATCATTATAAAATTTTAAATTCAAAACTTTTACTAATGTGAAAACTAATTTTGTTCTAATCGATTATATTAAACTTAAAAAGTTGTTATTTACGTTAAGTGTAACATCGGTAAGAACTCCTTATTCATAAATCGGGAACAGATAAATTGGGGGAAAAAGATGGAATAGGGGGACAAAATTTCAATCGGGTAACTAAACCGAGCTATAACGAAAAAGAGTGATCCATATAGGGGTCAAAAGTGGTAAAGTGGAGATTGTGAGATACTTGGTAGTGCCCTGAGACACGAGTGTGAGTATTTGAAAGAAATCAGAATAAAAATGGTTAAGATCGAGCTCGGGGTGGTAAGAGTTACAAAACCTCCGAATTTTAAGTGGTTAAAACAAATTCAAATGAAACGGTTATTGAGTACAATCAATAGAAAATATAATGTAAAATTTTTAGTTATTTTTATTTTCTCAAGAATCGGTCGAAAAAGGGGTAAATTAGGCAAAAAATTGCTGAACCGACTAAAAAATTCGTCGGAAACCGGTTTACTATAGTGCCAAACCGGTCAGTTGGGATGTCGGGCGCATGCACGTGCTACACACACGCTTACGCATGCCAGCTTACCTAGATTCCCATGTTTTTACTCGATAGCTCATCCAGACAACCTAAATCTACTGCTTGGGAAAATTAATCCATTCCCGAGGCCTCAGGCTATGAAATGAAGAAATAAGCCTATGGCTAGATTGCCACTAAGGTCTAGATACCATCCATATAAAATGGGGTCACTCCCTCATCGAAATATGCTCAAAATTCTTTCCCAACCACTGACTGCTCCCTTTTTCAGATGACTCGAACACTAGAGAGAATTTCTTCGTCGTTTGGTCACCTCCGACAAACCATCCCTCTCGACCCTCGACTCTTCCTCTGCTGTCGCCGACGAGATCGCACAGTAGCCGATCTCTCGTGACTTGAAATAGGGCAGTTGTTTTCGGGGTTAATTTTGATGGCCATAACGACCCTCGTAGCTTAAGAAAATTTACGTGAGTCCCTTGAGCCTCCAACTTTCTATAACCTTCGATTTTGCTCGATTTGAGTCACATTTGAGGATGAATTAAATAATCCAAGTTTCGAATCGTGGGTCTCAGAGCTGAGCTGACTAAAACATGAATTGTAGGAGTTAAAGGTTACCGTTTAAGGCTATTCAAGTTGCTAGAGGTTACTGAAAGAGTCAACTTTCCAACCACACCAGCCTCAACGACCGATGTGCCACCTCTGTTATGATCCTGGCTTCGACCTGACTCTAATACGTATGCATGCAAGTTTTTGATCATGTCTGATCGGAGCACCTCCCGCCGACCCCAGCCATACCAACCTTACAACGACCTATGTCATGCACCAACCTGATCTGGTCAGAGTTCTGTGATCAACCCCGAATACCATCCTTCGGTGCATACTTCCTACAGAACAGTCCCCTCCCCCCCCCCCCCCCCCTCCCCCCCCAAGGGTGAAACAAGGTTCCCCGAATACCTTGACGAATTCTTATCAAAGTCTTCTTGGCTCAAGAGGAATCCTTGGTCTTGTGGGTTGGGTCCTCCTAGACTCTTGAGCTCCCAAGCTAATTCCCTTGCGCATGGCAGAATTTCTTCTTGGTTATGGGGTGGCTACAACAACATGGGTTTGTTCAAATTCTCTAGGAGTGGTCATATGTCATGCCTCGACCCGGTTTGGTCGGATCCCCGTGATCAACCCGCCACTCTCCCGATTTACTAAAGGGTTTTCCCTTATATTATAAATCGTAAAGAGTAAGGCGTTAACCTGCACCTTTTTCCAGGAATATCATAAATCAAAACTGCATAGTAATTTAAATTAGTTGTACCAATCTTGCAGGCGTTTAATTGCGCAGGTCCTTTAAGGTTCGGCTTTCCGGGACTTCCTGAAAGAGGTATAAGGGAGGGGGTGAGTACAACTACTTAGTGAGTGGGATTCAAATCTTTTAACTTTCAAGAAAAACATTTATATGGAGTGTGCCAGACTTCTTTGTTTTCAAAAAAATTATTTCATTTAAAAATTCATCTTTTTCCATTATTTCTTAGCTATCGATGTGTCATCACCCAACACACATCCTTTATAATGAAGGTTACACACATTCGCAAGTCAGTATCACTACTGAACCCGCTAGTGGCTTCGGAGCGACTTTTCCTACCACCCGGATAGAAGTACGACCACTTCTACCCTGGGAATGAGTGGATGTACGAAACATCCGACCCACAATCCCGAAATCACTTCTTCGTGTCCGTATGAGGACAGAGACCTCATCCTGTCCCCACCCCGGTCTCATGCGCTTAGTGCTACTCCAGATTTCGCACAGACACCTGGAACGACGAACTGCCCTTATAGCCACCAGGTCGTCCAGTGCCCTTAGGATGCATCACTACCCCTCATGGGCGTCTTGATGATCCCGTACTCATAGTGCATGCACAAAAAAAATTTTCTTATATTGCCATGTAATTTGTGGTGCCACTAGTCCAACGGCCCCGACTCTCAACTCAACCCGCAGCTGTTTGTCTTGACTAGTCCGTCGACCTGTCATGTCGCACTACCGCTAGTTGACTGAGCATGTCGGTCCCATCTTGGTACCATGGCCAAACAATTCACTTATTAAGTTTTATGGCACATATATCATATTCGTTTACGAGCTCCTGCTCGTGCCAACTGGCCTTGGGCCCACTGTACGAGATTTTCAAAATCGGGCATTTAGCCCCCAAGTTCCAAAACCGAGGCCCTTGGCCTATCAGAGCTATTCGAGCTCCCGTCGAGAAGGTCTCCCAAATAGTTTAAGCATTGGCACACAGTCAGGGGAGAACACTTTCGACAAAATAGGTTTTCACTGTCCATTATACCAATCGGTATAAGGACATCTTCGTTCATAACCGATGAACGGGTTTTCAACTTCCTTCGAGGAAGTCTCATCATACTAACCGGGTATGATCTGAATAACCCACTCACAACCGGTAAGTGGTTTTAAATTTTAAGTTGTGCTCATCATCCCAACCGGGTATGATGTTAGTAAACCCACTCACCCGTTAATGCCGTGAATTCCACTAGACCGGTTCTTGGTATTCACGCGAGCTTGTCCTTGCTGGCGTTCCCGGTACTTCGTGTTCCGGTGAAGGCACAGCGGTCCAAGCTTTCGATCTGGGCAGATAGGTCTCATCCTGAGGTTCATCCTTTCGGTCCTAATTCGGTCGTGGAAAGGCTGAGAAAGTGTTGGGAGGGCTTGAAATGGCCGATTTCAGCTTGGCCGAAATAGGGCAGCTTCGGTCCGCCGGAGTTGCTTCATTATTCCATCATGTCGGCGTTTCTCCAACGATACTCGGATTGATTGGAGTTTGCTATCAGATAGTTGTCTTCCCCCCGGTTCTAAAGAGCCCGACCTTTGTTCAAGTCGAAGCTCTCGTTCGAGCTTTACCGGGAAATGGAGCAGTAGAGAGAGAGAGAGAAGTGTTCAGGTGTGAGGAGAATGAAATGGGGATGAACTCTTTATATAGTTGTAAAACCCGTGTATTAAATGGGCGAGATTTATTACTGGTATTAATATTGCCATAAATTATTGGTATTAATTCCAATAATTTAATTTCGGTATTAATTCTAATAAATTAAATTTCAGTATTAATTCTAATAATTTAATTTAGGTATTAAATTATTGCTATTAATTATATATTAATTTATGATAAGGCATACATACAAATTTTTGACTGAAATTTCGGGTTACAAAAAAAATTCATTCTTCCCAAGAGGTCATCCATCCTCACATTACTCTCAAGTAAGCACGCTTAACTTTAAAGTTCTTATGGAATCTAGTTCACTTGAACCACTTTAGTTTTTATTTTCTAATTTATCTTAAGTTTCTTTTCCATGGTTTAATGAACCCTTTGGATCACCCGAGAGTTGTAAATTCCCAACTTGCCCGTTCAGAAATAATCGGGTTTGTGAACCGGTTCTAAATCCTCACTTGGTTTGACCGGTTCTTTTCCTTGTTTTCCTTAGCTCAAAAGGACGGGTTTTACATCATATCTGTTTAACATGAGTTTATTGTGGGTTAGGGTTCTAAGGCTTTTAGTTTTTAAACTTTATTTGGAAAACCATGCTCTGATAACACTTAAGTTGTCACGCCTCGACCTGGTATAGTTGGAATCATGTGATCAACCCGTCAATCTTCCTTGTACTAATTTGGTATTTCTACCAAATAATCCAAGGAAGGTAAAGGCGTCGAAGTGTACCTGTTTTCCATAACAAAGATTACAAAACAACTAAATAAAAGTTACCTGCTTATGGTACCTTTGGCTTTCTCCTCTAGCCTCTACTCGTCGTGGCGAGGTGATTTTCCTGAAAAAGGTTTAATGGGAGGGGGTGAGTTCCTACAACTCAGTGAGTGGGGATTGGGAAGTGAGTTTTCAAGACAACTAGTTGATCAAAACATTTTATGCATTTAGTTTGTTGTAATAATATGAATTCATCACTTCTTAAGCACTTCTCCTTGCTTGGGGGGGGGGGGGGTGCGTTCAACAAACATTCACATGCCCTTTCTATCATAGAAATGGATCACACATTCGTAAAATAGTCCCTGACTATTCCACTTGTGGACTAGAACACCTTTATCGTCCACCTGAGTTTGAGTGGACATCAATAGTCTGACCCTTAAACCTTAATCATGTCCACTTGGTGGGACGAGACCTCATTTCCCCTCTGGCCTCGGTCTTGAGACCTCATTTCCTCTTCGACCTCAATTTTAGTGCTTCATCATGTCCTCTTTGTGGAATGAGACCTCATTTTCCCTCCGGCCTCAGTCTCGATGCGCAAGAAGCTATCATAGCTTCTCGGCATATTGGATGAGAGAACCCCGCCCTTTTGAGTTAAGGAAAACCCAGAAAAGAACCAGTAAAACAGAGTGAGAAACACCAAACCGGTTCACAAACCAGTTTATTGGGGAATGGGCAAATCAGAGAAATTTCAACTCTCTTGTGACCCAAAGAGATTTATAAACCTTAGGAAGGAACCTTAGAACAAAGTGGGAGAGAAAAACTAGGCCGGTTCGGGTGAACTGGACCCGAACTAGATTAAACCGGTTTATGAATCAGAACCGATAAAGAGATGGTAAACTAGGAATTTTATGGACCCTAAGTGACCTAAGGAGCCATAAAAGTCAGAAAAAAAAGACTTTAGGGTGAATTGGAGATGAAAACCAAACCGGTTCAGGTGAACTGGATTCGAACTGGTTTGAACCACTATTGAACCAAATTCTAAATTCATTTTTTAGGTGTCTTAAAAAATTCAAATTTGAGATTTGAGGCCACCATTGGATAGAAAATGATTTAGATAAATTTTAAAATTTGAAAAATTCAGTTGAATGGGGGGGGGGGGGGTGAACCGGGTCGGTTTAAGCTTTGAACCCAGTTCGGAATAGTGTCATCTTCTTCCTTCAGATGACAGCACTGTTCACTTATCGAAAAATTGAAGCAGCGCCGACGAAGAAGAAACGTCTCCATTCAATACATTATTGACCATTAATGCATGTCATAAAGATGCCAATCAGACGGCCAAGAAGTCCCCGAGCTTCATATATAAAGATCCCCTCCCCATTCATCCTCTCCACACATGAAAAACTCACTCTCTCTTAGTTGCTTAGTTTTCCGGTGAAGCTTGAACTAGAGCTCCGATATAGGGTCATTTCTGAGCCAAAGAAGGCGAGGTCAGGTTCTTTAGAACTGGGGAGAAGTTAGCTACATGCTTGTAATCTTCATTTGCTCTAAGGGTCACCGGAGAAATGCCGACTTGATGGAACAGTGAAGCAACTCCGGCGGACCGAAGCTGCTCTGTTTCGGCCGAGCTGAAATTGGCCATGTTGAGCTATCCTCAGGCAAAACCAAGCCCTCCCAACACTCTCTTAGCCCTCCCACAGTCGAATTAGAATAGAAAGGTAAGCCAATTTGGCTCCCCTCTGTAATTTTCGACCGGTGTTACATAGAGAACCCACATAATTTTGATGTTAAAATTCTAACTCAATTTGGCATCAATTGATGTGATTCTTGATTCTAGGATGAACCTGGATGACAGCTATCTACCCAAATCGAAAGCCCAGACCGCCGGGCCCCCAATGATAAGCTTTCAAACCTTTCTCTCTCTACAGTCTATTTCCCGGTGAAGCTTCGTTTGAGCTCGTTCCGGCATCAAAACTTGTGATTCAAAGTGCTATGGAATCGTATGAAGATGGTGAAACTCAATTTTAACTTCAATTTCAACAATTAGAAGTGTTTGATCGGTCAATTTGATTAAATCAAATTCGACTGTGTTAAGGAGTTGAAATTGGGGGAAAAATTAGGGAAAATTGGGAATTTTTGAAATTTGAAGGACCAAAATGCAATTTTATGAAATTGATGGTCAATTGGGCATGATAATAATGTTAGAGGACTAATTGAGGAATTTTGGGGTAAAACTTACCATTTTTGTAAAGGAAGGGAAAATTGATAATTTTGAAAAGTTGGGGGACCAAATTGGAAATTTGAGAAATTTAAAACCCTTTTGTGAAATGGAATAAATTGAGGTCCTATGACAAATTTTAAAAGTTTTGGGACTCAATTTGAGGAAAAACTAACATTAGGGACTTAAAGTTAAAGAGAAATAACTTTAGGGATCTAATTACAAATTAATAAAAGTTTGGTTTTCTCATTTATTTGGAATGAATGAAGGCTATTAGGCCGAAGGATAATGAACCAAGATGTTCACATCATGTAGGAACACGAAGTACCAGGAACGCTAGCAAGGACAAGCTCATGTGAATACAAAGAACTAGTATAGTGGAATTCACTGCATTAACGGGTGAATGAGATTTTATATCATACCCAATTGGGGATGATAAGTACCTCGAAATGAAAACCCACTACTAAATGGTATTTTAAATATTACAACTTAGAGGAGTGATGTAAAAATCATGCAAAAAAACTACTTACCGATTGTAAGTAGATCAGACCCGATTGGTATGTTGAAACTTTCTCGAAAGAAGTTGAAATCCTGTTTATCGGTTATAAGTGAAGATGTCCTTATACCCGGTCAGTATAATGGACAGTTAAAAACATAATTTTGTTGGAAGTTCTCTCCCCTGACTGTGTGCCAATGCTTAAACGATTTGGGAGACCTTCTTGATGGGAGCTCAAATAGCTCTTATAGGCCGGGGGCCTCGGTTTTGGAACTTGGGGGCTATTATGCTTGATTTTGAAAATCTCAAACAAGTGGGTCATAGGCTAGTGGGCATGAGCAGGAGCTCGTAAACAAACATGAGATATGTGCCATAAAACTCTAATAAATGAATTGTTTGGCCATGGTACTAAAACATGACCGACATCCTCAATCAATTAGTGGCAGTGCGACATGACAGGTCTTTGGACTAGTCAAGACAAACAGCTGCAAGTTGAGTTGAGGGTCAGGGCCATTGGACCAGTGGCACCACAGATTATATGGCATGATTAGAAAATACTGTTTGTGCATGCACTATGATTACGAGATCATCAAGATGCCCATGAGGGGTAGTGATGTGTCCTAAGGGCCCTAGATGTCCTGGTGAGTATAGGGGCAGTTTGTCGTACCAGGTGACCATGCAAAATTTGGAGTAGCACCAAGCATATAAGACCGAGGTGGGACGGGATGAGGTCTCTGTCCTCATACAAACACGGAGAATTGAGTTCGGGATTGAGGGTTGGAATGTCGCGTACATCCACTCATTCTTAGGGTAGAAGTGGACGTGCTTCTATCTAGATGACCGGTAAAGTCGCTCTAACGCCACAAGCGGGTTCAGTGGACGTCCTGGCCTATGAATGTGTGTTTGATCTTCATGATGAAGGATATGTGTTGGGTGATGACACACCATGATTAATAAGGAAATGGTGGTAAAAACCGAGATTTGATATGAAAGGGTTTTTGAAAGAAAGTAGTCTGGCATACTCTAATACAAGTCTTTTTCCTAAAAGTTAAAAGTTAAAAAAAACCCATTCACTAAGTAGTCGTACTCACCCCATCCCTTATCTCCCTTTTAGTAAATTTTGGAAAGCCTACCCTTAAAGACCATCAACTAAGACGCCTGTGAGACAGGTACGATAAATTTAAAATATTATGTAGTTTTGATTTATGTTATTCCAGGAAAAGGTGCAGGTTTAAAAGATGCCTTACTCTTTATGGTTTATAATAAAGGGAAACCCTTTAATAAATCGGGAGGGTGGCAGGTTGTTCACAGGGATCTGACCGAACCGGGTCGGGGTGTGACATGACGTCGAATTGCCCTTATACACCCTTGGGTCATCCAACAAGCCTTGGGACCCATCGACTCCCCCTCTCAGGCGTCTAGATGCTTCTGGAATCCTCATGCATGCATAACAATAGTTTTGATTCATCAACCATGATCTTTGGTGCCAATGGTCTAACGGCCCCAACACTCAACGTGGCCTATAACTGTTTGCCTTGACCAACCCATCGACCTGGTCTAGGCGCACTGTCATTAGCCCATTAAGCCTTGTTAGTCCTATCTTGACCATGTGGCAAGTCACACAATAATTTTGGTTTCATGAGAGTTTTCATGGTTCTTAAAATTCTCATTTGTCTATGGGTCCAACCCGTGCCCACTATTCTTGGGACCACTTCACGTGGTTTCCAAAACTAGGCCTTCGACCCTATCATTTTCAAATACGAAGCCTCATGCTTGTTAGAGCATTTCTAGCTCCCATCAGGAACATCTCCCAAAATGTTTAAGTAATTTCACACAGTCAGGAGAGACCATTCCGAGAAAAATGTTTTTTCAAATATAAAAACGGTTCTCTTCACCCCCAACTGGGTATGATGCTGAAAATCCCACTCATCGGGTGACAGTAACGTGGTCATCTTGGGGAATACTTGATTCGTGGTGCACTCCTCTGTACCAGTATTTGCACAATTCGCTCCAAAATGGTTTGAGCATCCACATCTGGAGAGTTGACATAATTGACCTCATACTTTTAGGTATTTGTGCATAAGTCCTTACACTATGCCTTAATTGTAGTTAGGTCCCTTAAAGTTTATACTTTACACATGGGTCCTTAATCCTCATTAAATCTCAATTAAGTCCCTAGGACCTTCAATTATCCCTCATGGATCCATAACTTTTCCAAAATTACCATTTGGTCCTCAAGTTTCCCAAAATTGCCTATTGGTCCTTAATTTTCCAAAAATTTCTAATTGGTTCTTGAAATTTCAAAATTTGAAAATTGGTGCTCCATTTCATCCAATTGCTCAATTGGGCCCCAATTGGAAGTTAATTTCATGAAAATGCAAGAATTTTCCTAAAATTGCAATTCGGCCCCCAATTTTCCAAAAATCTCCGAATTGTCCAATTTCTTCAAAATTTGTAATTTGGTCCCCAAATCATAATTTTGTTCAATTGATCACCAAAACTTAGTTAATTGTCTCTATTTGCATTCTAAATTGTCTTCCTTATGTATCCCTCATCATTTTGAGATTTGAACCACTTGATTTGGCTCGAAAATGAGCTTAAACGGAGCTTCTCTGAAAAATTTAGTATATAGAGAGAAAGCTTTGATATCTTACCAGTGAGGATCTGATGACCAGAGCTCTAGCTTTCTCTAAATTGCTCTCCTCCCGTGGATCCTCCTTGGATCAAACCGTGCCTCAATTGGTGGCATGAGCAATGTGAATTTCTTAGTTTTAGTTTTCATAGAAATGCATCATGAAGAGTATTTTCTGACGAAGGGACGGGTGGAGGGGCTTACCGTATTAGCTTGGTGGGAAGGTGAGGGCACCTCTAGGTGGAGTTTGGGGGGCTTCGTTTGGTCGGAATTGGCTTGGGGTTGGCTCGAGTTGAGCTCAAGTAGCTCGGGCTGTTGACAGTTGAGGAGCGGTGTTACTGTTTGAGCTTCCTCGCTCTTCTACGGTGGCCCTCGGGCTGAAGGGATGGTGTAGCTATGTAGAGGACTTCCTCCTAGTTCTAATGGCACTGAATGCAACTTAAGAGGTGGATAAAAGCCCCCATGTTAGAGCTCTAGTTTGCTGCTCACCAGGAAACTGAGCAGTTCACCTTCTTCGGTCGATTGTGGGAAGCTGAGAATGAATGGAGGGGTGCTCTTTATTTAGGGAGCTTGACAACTAAATGGGCTACCTACTGGCTAGGACATGGCCTTCGACTTGGCCATCGGCAACCTGATTGAAGTGATTTCTGAGTTGTTGTAGACTCCCCTTCCATCGCTCTCTCTCTTCTCTTTGTTCTCTCTGTCAGCGACTGGAGGTTGAAGATGATGATGTGGTGGACGTGTCATGTGGCATGCTATGATTGGTCAGTTTTTCTGACGTGGCATTCCAACTCAGCAGTCGTGTTCGCCATTGACTGGTTGACCGAACATTTGGAGCCTTCCATTGGCTGCCCCTGTACGCGTGGCAGGCTGACTGGTCATCAGGTGACCGTTGACCAGACACGTGACAGCCTCCCATTGGCTGCACGTGCTTGCATGTTTGTTAACAAGGCTTCATTGACCGTTGACCGGCCCCGTCTATTAACCGGTCTGGACTATTGCTGGTTTGGATCATTGATTGGTCCAGTTCATTGACCGGTCCGGTCCAACTAGGATCGGTGACCCAAATTTAAAAATTGACCATTTCTATAAACCTCGCCCTTTTGAGTTAAGGAAAATTGGGAAAAAGAACCGGTAAAACCGAGTAAGAAAATTGAACCATTTCACAAATTTGATAATTTGGGAATGGGAAATTTAGAAATTTACAACTCCCAGGTGATTCAAAGGGTTCATAAAATTTTGGAAAAGAACCTTAGAATAAATTAGAAGAGAAAAACCTGACCGATTTAGATGAAACGGATCCAACTGGATTGAATCGGTTTATGAACCCAGTCGATTTATGAACCGGAACTGATAGAAAAAGGGCAAACTAGGAAATTTATGGATCCCGAGTGACCCAAAGAGTCCCAAAAGTCCTGTAAATGGACTTGAGAATGAATTGGAGATGCAAACCAAACCTGTTCAGGTGAACCGGATCCAAACCGGATTGAATCGATTTGGACCTGTTTGAACCACTATTGAACCAAATTCTAAATTCATTTATCTAGGTGGCTTAAAAATTCAAATTTGAGATTTGAGGCAACCATTAGATAGAAAATGAATTTAGATAAATTTATAAATTTTCAGATTTGAAAAATTCGGTCAAATGGGGGGTGAACCGGCTGGTTTAAGCTTTGAACCTGGTTCGGACCGGTTCGGTCTGGTTCGGAACAATGTCATCTTATTCCTTCAGATGACAGCACTGTTGACTCACTAGGAAATCATGTAGCACCAGCGAAGCTGAAATGTCTCCCACCAGGGAGTTTCAAGCAATGAATGACCGTCATTAAGGCTCCAATCAGATGACTAAGAAGTCCTTGAGCTTCCTATATAAAGACCCCCTCCCCATTCATACTCTCCACACCTGAAAACTCCATTCTCTCTCAACTGCTCCATTTTTCGGTGACGCTTGAACCAGAGCTCCAACTTGGGCACTTTTCTGAGCCAAACAAGGTGAGGTCGGGTTCTTTAGAATCTGGGAGAAGTCAACTACACGCCTGAAGTCTCTGTTTGCTCCGAGGATCACCGGAGAAGTGTCAGCGTGATGGAACAGTGAAGTAGCTCCGGTGGGCCGAAGCTACCCTATTTTGGCCGAGCTGAAATCGACCATTTTGAGCCCTCCTTAGGACAAACCAAGCCATCCCAACACCTCCACAGCACACCTACAGCTGAATTAGAGTGAAAAGGTAAGCCAATTCAGCTTCACTCTACAATTTCCGACCGGTTCTAGAGAGAGAACTGATAGAAGTTTGATGATAAAATTCTCATCCAATTCAGCATCAATTGATGTAATTCTTGATTGTAGGATGAACCTCAGGATGAGAGCTATCTACTCAGATCAAAAGCTCAGACCGTCGTGCCCCCGATGGTAAGCTTTCGAAGCTTTCTCTCTTTACAGTCTATTTTCTGGTGAAGCTCCATTTGAGCTCGTTCTGATGTCAAAACTTATGATTCAAAGTACTATTGAATCATATGAAGATGTAGGAACTCAATTTTAACTTCAATTTCAACAATTATAAGTGTTTAATCAGTTAATTTGATAAAATCAAATTTGGTTGTGTTAGGAAGTTGAAATTAGGGGAAAATTTGGGGAAATTTTGGGATTTTTGAAAATTCAAGGGACCAATATGCAACTTTGTAAAATTGAAGGTCAATTGGGCGTGATAAAAATGTTAGAGGGTCAATTCGTAGGACAAGCTCGCGTGAATACAAAGAACCAGTCGGGTGGAATTCATTACATTAACAGGTGAGTGGGATTTTATATCATACCCGGTTAGGGATGATAAGTACCTCGAAATGAAAACCCACTACTTAGTGGTATTTTAACATCACAACTTAGAGGAATGATATGAAAATGATGTAGAAAAATTACTTACAGATTATAAGTAGAACATACCCGGTTGGTATGATGAAACTTACTCGGAGGAAGTGGAAAACCCGTTCATCGGTTATTAGAGGAGATATCCTCATACTTGGTTGGTATGATGGATAGTCGAAAATTTATTTTTGTCGGAAGTGCTCTCCCCTAACTGTGTGCCACTACTTAAACGATTTGGGAGACCTTCTTGACGGGAGCTCGAATAGTTCTTATAGGCCGGAGGCCTCGGTTTTGGAACTTGGGGGCTAATATGCCCGATTTTGAAAATCTCAAAGAATGGGCCATATGCCAGTTGGCATGAGCAGAAGCTCATAAACAAACATGAGATATATGCCATAAAACTTTAAATAAATGAATTGTTTGGACATGGTACCAAGACAGGACCGATCTATTCAGTCAACTAGTGGTAGTGCGACATGACAGGTCTCCAAACTAGTCAAGACAAACAGCTGCCGGTTGAGTTGAGAGTTGGGGTCGTTAGACCAATGGCACCACATTTTATATGGCATGATGTGAAAATACGTATTGTGCATGCACTGTGTGTACAGGACCTTCAAGATGCCCAAGAGGGGTAGTGATGTGTCCTAGGGCCCTGGACGACATGATGGGTATAAGGACAGTTTATCGGATTAGGTGACCTTGTGAAGCTCGACGTAGCTTCAAGCGCATGAGACCGGGGTGGGGTTGGGATGAGGTCTTTGTCCTTATACAGACACGGAGAATTGATTTCAGGATTGAGGGTCGGATGTCGCGTACATCCACTCATTCTCTGGGTAGAAGTGAACGTGCTTCTATTTAGGTGGTAGGTAAAGTCGCTCCGATGCCACAAGTGGGTTCAGTGGGCGGGCTGGCTTGCAATTGTGTGATTGACCTTCATGATGAAGTATGTGTGTTGGGTGATGACATACTGTGATTAACAAGATATGGTAATAAAAACAAAGATTTGAAATAAAAGGATTTTTGTAATAAAATAAGGAGTCTGGCACACTCCAATACAAATCATTTTCCTTAAAGTTAAATTTTGAAAACCCATTCATTGAGTAGTTGTACTCATCCCCTCCCTTATATCCCTTTCAGAAAATCCTGGAAAGTCTACCCTCAAGGACCACTAACTAATACGCCTGTGAGACAGGTATGATAAATTTAAAATTTTATGCAGTTTTGATTTATTTTATTCAAATAAAGGTGCAAGTTTAAAATATGCCTTACTCTTTACGGTTTATAACAAGGGGAAACCCTTAAATAAACTAGGAGAGTGTCGAGTTGTTCACGAGGATCCGACCAAACTAGGTCGGGGCATGACAGGTTCGGACCCGATTCAACCAGTTTTCGTAAATTTAAAATTTTCTAAATTCATTTTCTATCTAATGGTGGCCTCAATTTCACATATTGACATTTTTAATCCCCCTAGAAAAATGAATTATTGAATCAGTTCAAAATCGTTCAATCTAGTTTAGTTCGAATCCTGTTCACCTCAAATCGGTCCAGTTCCCCCATCCAATTCACTTCATGGTTCTTCCCCGTGATTTTTGTGAATTTTTGGTCGCTTGGGATTTTCCAATTTCCCATATTAACCTTTATTTATTATTTTTGGTCCCTTTTTCTACTCAGTTTTCTCAAAACCGCCAGTTCTTTCCCCGGTTTACTTGGTCCGAGGAATGGGTTTCACAACTCTCCCCTCCTTTTAGGAGTTTTATCCTCAAGACTTAGTTGTCCATCCTTTACATCAGAAATGAATTCTCTTGCGGTCGACTTGATGTTTGATTTAATATCCTATCGCTCTAGTTACCCCTTTTTTCTCATTCACTTACTCCCTTGCACTTAGTTCCCATAACTTGTCTTACCCCCGTGTCCAAGTAATTTCTTAAGTTTAATGCTTCCCACTGTTTGGGGTTAGACCTTTCCTCTTGAAGGTTTTATCCGGAATTGGGAGTTCCAGAATGTTTGATCATCCCCGGGTCTATTTGTTTCCTTGATTATTGAAACCCTTAGCTTGGTGTCCATTTGAGCATTTTGTACTCGTGTTCCCGGGTTTTGGTGCTATCCCCTTCTTATCCCATGTCGGTCCCTTATTCTGTTCTTATATCATTTTCTTGTTTGGTTTCTCTGTTTCCAATTATTAAGTCTCCCATCCACTCCTCGACTTACCAACATACTGGTGGGTTTCTTCCTTTCAGCCCTCCCTCACGTCCAACGACATCCTTTCTCAAGGACCTCTTTCTATCAGATCCATCCTTACTCACTCATGGCCATTTCACGGTTCTTTTATCCCAAATTACACTCTTATGGCTTACTTGTCCATTCTTTCATTTTTACCCGAAGGAGTCTCTTTTGTTGGTTTTATCCTCAACTCTTGTAATTTGAAGTTGAGATTTTCCATCCTTTAAGTTGTGCGTTTATCCTTCTCATCATTTCTTGAAGGTTTTCCATTGATAACTTCCTAATTGAAGGGCATACTTTCCAATGTTTTTTGGATCTCCCTCCCTAATTTTCCTTATTATGGGTATTCCACCCATTCCCACTTGTTACGATATTACCTGAATTTATTATCCTACTATCCACTCCTTAGGTTTTGCTTCATTCCTTGGGCTTTGGGTATACTTCCCTTTTTCATTCATCCTTGAGGGTATCAGACCTTTAATCAATTTCGTGACATCCTTTGATATCATCCTTTTCTGCTTACTCTTCCTTTGTACCCTTTCCTTATTCCTACTTTTAATTATTACAAGTTTCCTTTGAAAGTCCAAATCTTCATTGTGTTGAGGTTTCCTGATCGCCTCACAAAAGGTTTACTTAGTCCTTCTCGTGGCTTGAGGGTGGTTGCCAATTCCTTTTGGCCATGGATCGTTCTAAGGATTTCCTTCATCCTCCTCTTCTGATGTTTTCCCCTTTTTAATTTTCCCTCCTCATCGGCGCTGAAATATGTGATTCTCATGAGGGTCGGTTCGTTCAACCGCCCTGTTTGCCATGCCCTCTTTGTCAAAATATCTCGCGACAGTTGTCTCTCAAGTTCACTTGCCCTTAATGCCCATCCTATCACCTTCTTTTAAGGTGTGATTGTCACCACTTTTTAGGTCCTTCTTGGGGCGTCATTTAGTCCCCTTTTATTATCCTAGGGTTACTAGCTGCCTACTTTTGCTAGGTGGGTTTATAACACTACTTGACTCCTCTACTCTTCCAAAGCAGGTTACACCTTTCCATTCCTAATTTCATGGTTCTATTCAAGTAACTCCTGGTTCTCATTCCTGTCTTGTGCAACATCGAGTACACCTCATCATCTGATCCTAGGTTTCCTTAAGTAGTTGGGGTTAGAGACTAGTCTTGATGTTCATCGTTTCTTAGTTAGTGGGTGTACTCTTCCAAGATCCCTCTCCCCTTGGAAATCCCTTCCTTTGTTTCTTAGTTATGGTTATCTTACCTATACCACTTGGGTCATCATCTTTGCTTTTGGCTCCTTGTTCACCCGTTCTTTGGGATTAGCTCTATACATGGTCCTACCTTCCCTCTTACATGGCTTGCCTCTACCAGGGAGGTCATAGTAACTTGACCTCTTTGTCTGGGGGATTCAAAGGCATTATTTGTCCTTATTAGGACTATTTAGTACCTATTTTCCATAAAAAAGTTTACAAAACAACTAAATAAATGTTACTTGCTTACAGTACCTTTGGCTTTCTACTCTAGCCTCTACTCGTCGTGGCAAGGTGGTTTCCCTGAAAAAGGTTTAATGGGAGTGGGTGAGTTCCTACAACTTAGTGAGTGGGGGTTGGGACGTGAGTTTTCAAGGCAATTAGTTGTTCAAAACATTTTATGCATTTAGTTTGTTGTTATATGAATTCATCACTTCTTGAGAACTTCCCCTTTCTCGGGGGCATTCAGCAAACATTCACATGCCCTTTCTATCATATAAAGGGATCACACATTCATATAATAGTAACTAACTGTTCCACTTGTGGACCAGAGCGCCTTTACCGTCCACCTGAGTGTGAGTGGACATCAATAGTCCGACCCTCAAACCTGAATCATGTCTGCTTGGTGGGACGAGAGCTCATTTTCCCTCCGGCCTTGGTCTCGATACCTCATTTCCCTTTCTACCTCGGTCTTAGTGCTTCATCATGTCCTCTTTGTGGGATGAGACCTCATTTCTCCTCAAGCCTCAGTCTTGAGATCTCATTTCCCCTTCGACCTCGGTATTAATGCTTCATCATGTCCTCTTTGTGGGACGGGACCTCATTTCCCCTCCAGCCTTGGTCTCGGTACGCAGGAAGCTATCAGAGCTTCTCGACACACTGGATGCCAAACCGCCCTTATGCACCCTTAATCGTCCGACAACCCTTAGGACCCACCAACTACCCCTCTCAAGTGTCTAGATGCTTCTAGAATCCTCATGCATGCATAACAATAGTTTTGATTCATCAACCATGATCTTTGGTGCCAATGGTCCAACGACCCCGACACTCGATCTAGCCTACAACTGTTTGCCTTGACCGACCCATCGACCTGGTCTAGGCGCACTGCCTTTAGCCCATCAAGCCTTGTTAGTCCTATCTTGGCCCCGTGGCAAGTCACACAATAATTTTGGTTTCATGAGAGTTTTCATGGTTATTAAAAATCTCGTTTGTCTACGGGTCCAACCTGTGCCCACTAGCCTTGGGCCCACTTCACAACTTTTCCAAAATTGGGTCTTTAATCCTATCATTTTCAAATATGAGGTTTCATGCCTGTTGGAGAAATTCTAGCTCCCATCAGCAACATCTCCCAAATTGTTTAAGCAGTTTCACGTAGTCAGAGGGAGACCATTCTGAGAAAAATATTTTTTTAAACTTAAAAATGATTCTCATCACCCCTAAGCGGTTATGATGCTGAAAATCCCACTCACCTGATGATAGTGACGTGGTCGTCCTGGGGAATTCTTGATTCATGGTGTGCTCCTCTGCATCGGTACTTGCACAATCCACTCCTAAATGGGTCGAGCATCTACATCTGGAGAGTTGACATAATGAACCTCATACCTTAGTTATTTGCGCATAGGTCATAATATTATGCCTTAATTACAGTTAGGTCCCTTAAAGTTTATACTTTACATCTCGGTCCTTAATCCTCATTATATCTCAATTAAGTCCCTAGGACTTCCAATTATTCCTCATGTATCCATAACTTTTCCAAAATTACCAATTGGTCCTCAAGTTTCCTAAAATTGCCTATTGGTCCTTAATTTTCCAAAAAAAGTAAATTGGTCCTTGAAATTTTAAAAATTTCCAATTGGCCCTCGATTTCATCCAATTGCTCAATTAGGCCCCAATTGGAAAGTTAATTTCATGAAAATGCCCCAATTTTCCTTAACTTGTAATTCAACCACCAATTTTCTAAAAAACCCCAAATTGTCCAATTTCTTCAAAATTTTCAATTTGGTCTCCGAATTAGAATTTCATTCAATTGATCCCCAAAACTTGGTTCATTGTCTCTATTTGTGATTTGAATCATCTTCCCTATGTCTCCCTCACCATTTTGAGCTTTGAACCGTTTGATTTGCTCGAAAATGAGCTTAAACGGAGCTTCATCGAAAAATTCTGTCTAGATAAAGAAAGCTTCGATATCTTACCAGTGAGGGTCTGACGATTGCAACTCTTGCTTTCTTTGAATTGCTATCCTCCCTAGATCAAACCGTGCCTTAATTGGTGGCCTAAGTAGTGTCAATTTCTTACTTTTAGTTTTCACAGAAATGCACCATGAACGGTGTTTTCCTGCAAAGGGATGGTGGAGGGGATTACTGTATTAGCTCAGGGGAAGGTCGAGGCACCTCTAGGTGGAGTTTGGGGGACTTGGTTTGGCCAGAATTGGCCTAGGGATGACTTGAGTTGAGCTCAAGCAGCTCGGGCTGCTGGTAGTTGAGGTATAGTGTTACTGTTTGAGCTTACTCACTCTTCCACAGTGGCCCTCGGGCTGAAGGGAGGGTGCATCTATGTAGAGAACTTCCTCCTAGTTCTAATGGCACCAAATGCAACTTGAAAGGTGGGAAAAAGCCCTGATATCGGAGCTTTGGTTTGCTGCTCATTGGAAAACTGAGCAATTAACCTTCTTCGGTCGATTGTGGGATGCTGAGAATGAATGGAGGGGTGCTCTTTATATAGGAAGCTCAACAATTAACTGGCCTACCTACCAGTTAGGACTAGGTCACCAACGACCTGATCAGAGCGATTTCTATGTCGCCAGAGACTCTCATTCCTTCTCTCTCTCCTCTCTATTCTCTCTATCAGCGAATGGAGGTTGAAACGATGACGTGGCAGATGTGCCACGTGGCGCACTATGATTGGTCAATTTTTCTAACGTGGCATTCCAACTCAACCGCCATGTCAACTGTTAACAGGTTGACCGGACACTTGGCAGCCTTCCATTGGCTGCTCGTGTCTGCGTGGCAGGCTAACCGATCATCCGCTGATCATTGACCAGACACATGACAGCCTCCCATTGGCTGACCGTGCTTGCATCGCTGCTAATTGGGCTCCATTGACTGTTGATCAGCCTAGATTGTTGATTGTCTACACTATTGACTGGTTCGGGCTAACCAGGTTTGGTGACCCAAATTCAAAAATCGGTCGATTTAGACACAATTTGATCGATTTTTTGAAATTTAAAAAATTTTAAATTAATCTAAATTCATTTTCTATCTAATGATGGCCTCAATTTCCCATATTGAAATTTTTAATGCACCTAGAAAAATGAATTATTGAATAGGTTCACTATGGTTCAATCTAGTTCAGTCCGGTTCGGGCCTGGTTCACCCCGAACCAGTTTGGTTCCCCTAGACAATTCACTTCATGGTTCTTCCCCATGATTTTTGTGAATATTTGGTGAATTGGGATATTCCAATTTCCCATACTTCCTTTATTATTTTCCCTTTATCGGCTTGGTTTTCTCAAAACCGCCGATTCTTTCTCCGATTTACTTTGTTCGGGGGACGGGTTTGACAACTCTCCCATCCTTTTAGGAGTTTTGTCCTCAAAACATAACAGTTCATCCTTTACATTGGAAATGAATTCTCTTGCGGTCGACTTGGAGTTTTATTTGACATCATTTCGCTCTAGTTACCCCTTTTTGCTCATTCACTTACTCCCTTGGATTTAGTTCCCTTGACTTGCCTTACCCCCATGTCCATGTAATTTCTTAAGTCCAATGCTTCCCGCCGTTTGGGGTTAGACCTTTCCTCTTGAGGGTTTTGTCTAGAATTGGGAGTTCTAGAATGTTCGATTGTCCCCGTGTCTATTTGTTTCCTAGATTATTGAAATCCTTAGCTTGGTGTCCATTTGAGCGTTTCGTACTCGTGTTCCCGGGTTTCGATGCTATCCCCTTCTTGTGCTATGTCGGTCCTTTATTCTATTCTTATATCACTTTCTTGTTTGGTTTCTCCATTTCCAATTATCGGGTTTCCCATCCACTCCTCGACTTACTGACATATTGGTGGCTTTCTTCCTTTTAGTCCCCCCTCATGTCAAGGACCTCTTTTTCTTAGATACATCCTTACTCGCTAGTGGCCATTTCACGGTTCTTTTATCCTGAATTGCTCTCTTATGGCTAACTTATACATTCTTTAATTTTTACCTGAAGGAGTTTCCTTTGTTGAAGTTGAGATTTTCCATCCTTTGAGTCGTGCATTTACCTTTCTCATCATTTCTTAAAGGTTTTCCTTTGATCACTTGCTAATTGAAGGGCACACTTTCCAATGTTTTTAGGATCTCCCTCCCTATTTTTCCTTATTATGTGTATTCCACCCATTTCCACTTGTTATGGTATTACTTGAATTTATTATCCTAGTATACGCTCCTTAGGTTTCGCTTCATTCAATGGGCTTTGGATATACTTCCCTTTTGCATTCGTCCTTGAGGGTATTAGATCTTTAATCAATTTTGTGACATCCTTTGATATCGTACTTTTTGCTTACTCTACCTTTGTACCCTTTCCTTATTCCTACTTGTAATTATTACAAGTTTCCTTTGAAAGTCCAAATCTTCATTGTGTTAAGGTCTCCTGATTGCCTCACAAAAGGTTCACTTAGTCCTTCTCGTGGCTCGAGGGTGGTTGCCAATTCCTTTTGGCCATGGATCGTTCTATGAGTTTCCTTCATCCTCTTCTAACGTTTGACCCTTTTTACTTTTCCGTCCTCATCCGGGCTTAAATCCATGATTCTAACGAGGGTCAGTTCGTTCAACAGCCTTGTTCCCCTTGTCCTCTTCGTCTAATTGTCTTAAGACAATTGTCTCTCGAGTTCACTTATCCTTAATGCCCACCCTATTACCTTCTTTAAGGTGTGGTTGTCACCACTTTTTAAATCCTTCTTGATGTGTCGTTTAGTTCCCTTTGATTATCCCTTGGTTATTAGCTACCTACTTTTGATAGGTGGGTTTGTAACCCTACTTGGCTCCTCTACTCTTCCAAAGCAGGTTACACTTTGCAATCCCTAACTTCATGTTTCTATCTGAGGAACTCCTAGTTCTCATCCTCGTATTGTGCACCCCCGATTACGCCTCATCGTCTGATCCTAGGTTTTCTTAAGTAGGTGGGGTTAGACTCTAGTCTTAATGTTCATCGTTTCTTAGTTAGTGGGTGTACTCTTCCAAGATCCCTCTCCTCTCGGAAATCCCTTCCTTTGTTTCCTGCTTATGGTTATCTCACCTATCCCACTTGGGTCATCGTCTTTGCTTTTGCCTCCTTGTTCACCTGTTCTTTGGGTGTAGCTCTATACATGGTCCTACGTTCCCTCATGCATGGCTTGCCTCTTGAGGAGGTCAGAGTACATTAACCTCTTTGTCTGAGTGATTCAAAGGCATTATTTGTTTTTATTAGGTTTGTCCTTCTCGTTCCTTATTTGTCCTCGAGCACGAGATTTTTTTATTGGACACATTATGATTGGGAGTGATAGAATTTTATGGGAACTTGAAATCTTATTTATTGGGAATATAGTAAAATACATTTGGGGACCTCTTCCCTCTAACGGAGATGGTTGCAAGAAAGGTCGGGAAGCTCTATGCTAGAATTTTGAGGAACTCTCTCTGGGGTAGGTTGGAAATCCTTATTTTGAGTTGTGGCTCCTCGAACAGCCTCCTGTCTTTCATCCCTTCGGACTCCGGTAGTTGGGGAGTTATTTCTCTTCGGAGGTATTGCCACCCATTCTTGTGGCATGGAACATGTCTTCACCATGTGTCCTATTCCTTTACACATATAGCAGGTTATCTTGTCACCAGCTCCTACGCGGGTCCTTTGGTATTTATGTGGTGGAGAGGCTTTCTCTGCCCTCTTTTCCTTTCTCTCCCTTTCTTCATGTCTTCACCATGTGTCCTATTCCTCCACACATATAGCAGGTTATCTTGTCACCAGCTCCTACATGGGTCCTTTGGTATTTACGTGGTGGAGAGGCTTTCTCTGCCCTCTTTTCCTTTCTCTCCCTTTCTTCATGTCATTCCCCGCCTGTGGAGGTAGTGCTCCTAGGAGTGGTGCCACATTCCTTAGTAGCTTTGGGCACTTTCAAATGTAGTGTCCCCTCTGTCCACAATTGTAGCAAGTTACTTCCTTGCGTGGACCCTTATAGCTCCTTCTCTATCTCGGGTCTTGGGGAGTTTTTCTTGTTGGTTGTTGGGGGCCTCTATGTTTTGCCATCCTCGGGTGTGTACTTCCTATGGAACAGTCCCCCTTCCTAAGGGTGAAACAAGGTTCCCCTAATACCTTGACAAATTCTTTGTAAAGTCTTCTTGGCTCAAGAGGAATTCTTGGTCTAGTGGGTTGGGGCTCCCAGACTCTTGAGCTTCCAAGCTAATTCCCTTGCGCAGGGCGTGATCTCTTCTTGGTTCCGGGGTGGCTGCAATAGCGTGGGTTTGTTCGATTTCTCTAGGAGTGGTCATATCTGTTTAATAGGAGTTAACCATGGGTTAGGGTTCTAGGGATTTTAGTTTTGAAACTTTGTTTAGAAAACCATGCTCTGATACCACTTAAGTATTCATTCCTCAACCCAGTCTTGTCTAAGTCCTATGATAAACCCGCCACCCTTCCTCGTACTAATTTGGTATTTCTACCAGATAGTCCAAGAAAGGTAGAGGCGTCGAAGTGTACATGTTTTCCATAACAAAGTTTACAAAACAACTAAATAAAACTTACCTACTTACGATAACTTTGGTGTAAACACCATCTTTTAATGATATTGGAGGACCAATTGGTCGATTTTTGAATTATTGGGGTCAAATTGCCATTTTTGTAAAGTATGGGCAAAATTGTAATTTTTGAAAAGTTGGGAACCAAATTGGAAATTTAGGAAACTTGAACCACTTTTTGTGATTTTGAATAAATTGAGGACCCAAGTGGATTTTAGAAGTTTCGGGACTCAATTTGTGGAAAATTAGCATTAGGGACATAAAGTTAAGGAAAAAGAACTTTAGGGACCTAAATGCAAATAATTAAAGTTTGGACATATTGTTCATTTATGAGGAATGAAGGTTATTAGGTCAAATGTTAATGAATAAGGATGTTCATATCGTGTAGGAACACAAAGGACTGGGAACACCAGTAAGGATAAGCTCACGTGGAGGCAGAAAGCCAATTTAGGGGAAAATACACTGCACTTATTGGTTGAGTGGGATTTTTCACATCATACCCTGTTGGGATGATTAGTACCTTGGAAAGGTTTGGGTGATGTGAGAAACACGCAAAAAAACTACTTACCAGTATGATGAAATTCTTAGAAGGAAGTGGAAAACCCGTTTAGCGGTTATAAGTGCATATGTCATCACACCCAGTTGGTGTGATGGATTAGTGAAAAAGTTATTGTTTTAGAAGTGTTCTCCTCTGACTGTGTGGCAATGCTTAAAAATTTCGGGAGACCTTCTTGACAAGAGCTCAAATAGATCAGATAGGTTAGAGGCTTTGGTTTTGGAACTTGGGGGCTAAAATGCCCTATTTTGAAAATCTTGTATAGTTGGCCCAAGGCCAGTTGGCACAAGTAGGAGCTCATAAACAAACATGATGATAAGCCATGAAAATTTTAATTAATGATGTGATTTGGCCATGGTACCAAGACAAGACCGACACACTCGATGGACTGGTAGCAGTGTGATAAGATTAAGTTGACGAACTAATCTAGACAAATAGCTGCAGGTCGAGTCAAGGGTTGGGGTTGTTATACCAATGACACCAAAGATTAATGGCTTATATGGAAAACTTTGTTTGTGCATGCACTGAGGTTCGGGACAATCAAGACACCCAAGAGGGGTAGTGATGAGTCCTAAGGGCTATTGGATGACATAGTGGAGAAAATGATAGATTGTCTTGCTAGCAGTTAGGGAAGCTCGACATAGCTTCATGCGCAAGAGATCGGGGTGGGGTTAGAATGAGGTTTTTGTCCTCATACAGACATGAAGTTTCTTTTTGGGTTTGATGGTTGGATGCCATGAACAACCACTCATTCCTAGGGTAGAAGTGGATGGGCTTCTATCTAGGTGGCCAGAAAAGTCGCTCCGCGCCACAACTGGGTGTAATGGATAGACTACCATACAAATGTGTGATCCCTTCATGATAAACGATGTGTATTTATTGTTAAACACACCGATTGTGAGGAAATTATTTTTTGAATAATTGAAAATTCAAGAAAAGAATGGTTTTAAGGAAAATAAGGAGCCTGTCACACTTAATTTCAAATTGTTTGATAGAAACTCTTGTTTCAAACATCCATTCACTGAGTTGTCGAACTCACCCTCTCCCTTTACCCCTTTTCAGGTAACCAAGGGAAAAACCTTTCTATAGACATTCCAATATCTAAACCTGCAAGATAGGTGTGTAAGTTTAATTTATTTAGTTTTTATTATTGTTACTCCAGGAAAGGTGCAGGTATAAAGGACGCCTTACTCCTCCCGGTCTAAAAGAAGGGGAAAACCCTTAATAAATCAGAAGAGTGGCGGGTTGCTCACGGGGATCCGATCAAACCGAGTCAGGGCCTGACAGGAGCTGCTATGGACCTGGGAGGAATTTGCGGAGAGGTATTAACTCTATTTTGACTCTGATCAACGAGAAGAAACAAGACTTCTTTCGACTCCGATAAGGGCTTAACTCTATTTCGGAGTAAGAAACCAAGTTCAATGAGTTAAGACAATTTGACCTCGATCTGGCTGAACTTGTGGACATTTGCCAACAAATCGTGGACAGTCTCAAAATGGACATACGAGACCGAATGAAATTATTAGAACGCCTATAAACCCATCCTTTGATAATAAGAAAAATTGGGAAAAGAACCGGTCATTTCCAAAGAGAAAACCGAGTTAGTTTATAAACTGTAACCAATAGAAAAA
Source organism: Trapa incisa (assembly GCA_030064435.1). Classification (NCBI taxonomy): domain Eukaryota; kingdom Viridiplantae; phylum Streptophyta; class Magnoliopsida; order Myrtales; family Lythraceae; genus Trapa; species Trapa incisa. The sequence continues at coordinate 11,067,807 of CM057773.1, forward strand.
GGCAAATCGGGAAATTTATAAATCCCAATGACCTAAAGAGTCACAAAAGTCATGGAAAAGGACTTTAGGATGAATTGGAAGAGAAAACCAAATTGGTTCAGGTGAACCGGTCCTAAACTGGTTTGTACCAATATTGAATTAGTTTCTAAATTCATTTTTCTAGGTGGCTTAGAAAATTGAAAATAGAGAATTGAAGCCGCCATTGGATAGAGAATGAATTTAGAAATTTTTAATTTTGAAACACTAGGTCGAATTGGGCCTGAACCGGCTAGTTTAAGCATTGAATCAGGTCCGGTCCAGCTCGAAATAGTGTCATCATCTTCCTTTAGATGATAACACTCTTCACTCGCCAGAAAAATGATCAGCACCAGCAAAGATGAAAAGTCTCTGTTGAGGGCGTTTCAGACCATAAATGACCCCGAGCTTCCTATATAAAGAGCTCCTCCTCATTCATTCTCCTCACACTTGAAAACTCCTCTCTCTCTCTACTGCTCCAATTTCTGGTGTAGCTCGAACTAGAGCTCTGACTTGGGTATTTTTTTGAGCCAAAGAAGGTGAGGTTTGATTCCTTAGACTCGGGGAGAAGTCAGCTACCCGACGGTTGTAAACCCCATCCTTTAGTAATGAGAAAAATCGGGAAAGAACCGGTCAATGTGATCATTAAACCGAATTGGTCTATAAACCCAAATAATTGGGGACGAGTGAATTAAAAAATTTCTAACTCCCATGTGACTCAAAAATAATTATAAACTTGTAAAAAGAACCCTAGGATGATATGAGGAAGAAAGGCTAAAGTAGTTCAAGAGAACCGGGTCTGAACTGGATTGAATCGGTTCATGAACCAAGTTGGTTCATGAATCGGAACCGATAGAGAACGGGCAAAATAGAGAAATTGAACTCCCTTGTGCCCCAAAGAAATTTATAAACCTTGGGAAGAAGCGTTGGAACCAAGTGGGAGAGAAAAACCAGATAGGTTCGGGTGAACCGGACCCGAACTGAATCAAACCGGTTTAAGGACCAAGCCAATTTATGAACTAGAATTGATAAAGAGATTGTAAACTGAGAATCTTATGGAGCCTAAGTGACCCAAGGAGTCACAAAAGTCATGGAAATAGACTTGTGAAGAAATTGGAGGATGAAAACTAAACCGGTTTAGGTGAATCGGATCCGAACCGGTTCGGACCGGTTTGAACCACTAATGAACCGAACACTAAATTCATTTTTCTAGGTGGCTTAAATAATTCAAATTGGAGATTTGAGGCCACCATTGGATAGAGAATGAATTTAGAAATTTTTAGATTTGAAAAACTCGGTCGAATGAGGGGTGAACTGACCAGTTTAAGCTTGGAACCTGGTTCGGACCTATCCGGTCCAATTCGGAACAGTGTCATCTTCTTCCTCAAGATGACAACACTGTTCATTCACCGGAAAACTGAAGAAATGCCAGCGAAGAAGAAACAGCTCCATTGGGTACATTTCAGGTCAACAATTCTTGTTATAATGGTGCCAAACGGACGACCAACGGGTTCCCAAGCTCCCTATATAAAGAGCCCCTCTCCACACCTGAAAAGCTCTCTCTCTCTCTGTTGCTTAGTTTTCCAGCGAAGCTCAAACCAGAGCTTCGATATAGGGTCAATTTTGAGCCAAAGAAGGCGAGGTCGGGCTCATTAGAACTGGGGAGAAGTCAGCTACACAGTGGTAGAATCCGTTCGTCCTGAGAGTCACCAAAGAAGCGTTGGCGTGATCAAATAGTGAAGCAGCTCCAACGGACCGAAGCTGCCTCAGGCCAAACCAAGCTCTCTAGACACCACCTCAGCCCTTTCACGGCCGAATTAGGACCAAAAGGTAAGCCAATTCGGTTCCCCTTTACAATTTCAAATCGTTGTTAGAGAGAGAGTCAACCGAATTTCGACGGAGAAATTCTAATCCAATTTGGCATCAATTGATGTCATTCTTGATCCTAGGAAGAACCTCTGGAGGAGAGCTACCTGCCCAGATAGAGAGCTCCGACCGCCGTGCCCTCACCGGTGAGAAATCGAAGCTTTCTTTCTCTATAGTCTGTTTTCTGGTGAAGCTCTGTTTGAGATCGTTTCAGCATTAAAATTTGCGATTCAAAGTTCCTTAGAATTGTATGAACATGTAGGAACTCAATTCCAACTCCAATTTCAACAATTAGAGGCATTTGATCGGTCAATTTGATGAAATCAAATTCAGCAGTGTTGAAGAGTTGAAATTGGGGGAAAAATTGGGGATTTTTGAAAATTCAAAGGACCAAAATGTAATTTTTTGAAATTGAGGGTCATGATAAGAATATTAGAGGGCCAATTTAGAAATTTTAGAATTTTGGAGGCAAAATTGACCATTTTTCTAAAGAAAGGGTAAAATGGTAATTTTAGAAAAATTAAAGGACCAAATTGGAAATTTAGAAAATTAAACCCCTTTGCGTGAAATCAAATAATTTGAGGCCTTAAGATAAATTTTAATGGTTTTAGGACTTGAATTTAGGGAAAAACCCGGCAATAGGGACTTAAAGTTAAAGAAAAATTAATTTAGGGACCAAATTACAAATATATGTGAAGTTGGGTTTTCTCATTCATTTGTAATGAATGAGGGCTATTAGGCCAAAGAATAATGAACAATTATTCTTTGGCCAGTTGGTATATTGGACAGAAAAACCTATTTTTGTTGAAAGTGTTCTCCCCTGATTGTGTGCTAATACTTAAACTATTTGGAAAACCTTCTTGACGAGAGCTCGAATAGCTCTTATATGCCGGGGGCCTCAATTTTGGAATTTGAGGGCTAAAATGAAAGTTTTTGAAAAACTCGAATAGTGGGCCATAGGCCAATGGACACAAGTAGGAGCTCATAAAAGAACTTGATATATATATGTGCCATTAAAACTTAATAAGTGAATTGTTTGGTCATAGTACCAAGGCAGGTCTGACATATCAATCAACTAGTAGCAGTGCGACATGACCGGTCTCCGGATCAGTCGAGACAAACAACATGTTGACTTGAAGGTCAGGACCGTTGGGACAAATGGCACCACATATTATATGGAAAATGTAAGAAAACTTTGCTTGTGCATGCACCATGAGTACGAAATCATCAAGATGCCCATGAGGGGTAGTGATGTGTAATAAGGGACATGGACGACCTGGTAAGTATAAGGGCAGATCGTCGTTCCATGTGTCTGTGTGTCATCACCCAAATTTAAAAATTTGGGTTTTTCCATTATTTCTTAGTTACCGGTGTGTTATCACCCAACACACATCCTTCATCATGAATGTTACACACATTCGCAAGTCAGTATCACTATTGAACCCGCTAGTGGCTTCAAAGCGACTTTTCCTACCACATGGATAGAAGTACAACCACTTCTACCCTGGGAATGAGTGGATGTACACGACATCCGACCCACAATCCCGAAATCACTTCTTCGTGTCCGTATGAGGATAGAAACCTCATCCTGTCCCTACCCCAGTCTAATGCGCTTGGTGCTACTCCAAATTTTGCACAGACACCTGGAACGACGAACTACCGTTATAGCCACCAGGTCGTCCAGTGCCCTTAGGACGCATCACTACCCCTCATGGGCGTCTTAATGATCTCGTACTCACAATGCATGCACAAACAATGTTTTCTCATATTGCCAGGTAATCTGTGGTGCCACTGGTCCAACGGCCCTGACTCTCAACTCAACCCGCAGTTGTTTGTCTTGATTGGTCCGTCGACCTATCATGCCGCACTGCCGCTAGTTGACTGAGCATGTCGGTCCTATCTTGGTACCATGGCCAAACAATTCACTTATTAAGTTTTATAGCACATATATTATGTTTGTTTACGAGCTCCTGCTCGTGCTAACTGGCCTTGGGCCCACTGTACGAGATTTTCAAAATTGGGCATTTAGCCCCCAAGTTCCAAAACCGAGGCCCCTGACCTACCAGAGCTATTCGAGCTCCCGTCGAGAAGGTCTCCCAAATTTTTTAAGCATTGGCACACAGTCAGGGGCTAGCACTTCCGACAAAACATATGTTTTCTCTATCCATTATACCGCCCAGGTATAAGGATACCTCCATTCATAACCGATGAACGGGTTTTCAACTTCCTTCCGTATGATTTTCACATCACTTCATCTAAGTAGTGATGTTTAAAATACCACTTAATAGTGGGTTTTCATAACAAGATACTTATCATTGCCCAATCGGGTATGATATAAAATTTCCACTCACAACCGTTAAGTGGTTTTTAATTTTAAGTTGTGCTCATCATCCCAACCGAGTATGATGTTAGTAAACCCACTCACCCGTTAATACCGTGAATTCAACTAGACTGGTTCTTGGTATTCACGCGAGCTCGTCCTTGCTGGCGTTCCCGGTACTTGGTGTTCCTACACGATATGAACATCTTGGTCCATTATCCTTCGGCCTAATCGCCTTCATTCATTCCAAATGAATGAGAAGTCAAACTTTCATTTATTTGCAATTAGGTCCCTAAAGTTATTTCTCATTAACTTTAAGTCCCAAATGCCGGTTTTTCCTCAAATTGAGTCCCAAAACTTCTAAAATTTATCATAGGATCTCAATTTATTCCATTTCACAAAAAGGGGTTTAATTTCCCAAATTTCCAATTTGGTCCCCCAACTTTTCCAAAATTACCATTTTGCCCTTCCTTTACAAAAATGGTAAATTTTGCCCCAAAAATTTCAAAATTCCTCAATTGGTCCTCCAACATTATTTTCATGCCCAATTGACCCTCAATTTCATAAAATTTCATTTTGGTCCTTTGAATTTCAAAAATCCCCAATTTTCCCCTAATTCCAACTTCTTAACACAACCGAATTTGATTTTATCAAATTGACCCATCAAACGTTTCCAATTGTTGAAATTGAAGTTGAAATTGAGTTTCTACTTGTTCATACGATTCTTTAGAAATTTAAATGCAAGTTTTAATGTCGGGATGAGCTCAAACGGAGCTTCGCCGAAAAATGAACTATAGAGAGAGAAAGCTTCGATTACTCACTAGTGAAGGCACGACGGTTTGAGCTTTCGATCTGGGCAGATAGCTCTCATCCTGAGGTTTATCCTAGAATTAAGAATCACATCAATTGATGCAAAATTGGATTAGAATTTCATCATTGAAGTTTGGTCGACTCTCTCTCGAGCACCGATCGAAAATTGTAAAGGGGAGCCGAATTGGCTTATCTTTCAGTCCTAATTCGGCTGAGGAAGTGTTGGGAGGGATTTTTTTTGGCCTGAGTAGGGCTTGAAATGACCGATTTCAGCTTGGCCGAAATAAGGCAGCTTCGGTCCGCCGGAGGTGCTTCACTATTCCATCATGTCGATGCTTCTCCAACGATTCTCGGATTGACTAGAGTTTGCTATCATGTAGTTGTCTTCTCTCCAGTTCTAAAGAGCCCGACCTTTGTTCAAGTCGAAGCTCTAGTGCGAGATTAATTGGGAAATGGAGTCGTGGAGAGAGAGAAGTCTTCATGTGTGAGGAAAATGAATGGGGATGACCTCTTTATATAGGTGTAAAATCGTGTATTAAATGGGAGAGATTTATTACTAGTATTAATATTGCCATAAATTATTGGTATTAATTTCAATAATTTAATTTCGGTATTAAATTATTTGTATTAATTCTAATAATTTAATTTGGGTATTAAATTATTGGTATTAATTACAATAATTAAATAAATATTAATTTATGGCTATTTATGATAAGTCGTACGTTCACATAAAAATTTTTGACCGAAATTTTGGGTTACAAAAAATTATACTACCCAGGAGATCACCCATCCTCACACTACTCTCGGGTAAGCACGTTTAACTTTAAAGTTCTTATGAAATCTAGTTCACCTAAACCAATTTGATTTTTGTCTTTTAATTTGTCTTAAGTTTCTTTTTTCAAGGTTTAATAAACCCTTTGGATCACCTGGAAGTTGTAAATTTCCATATTGCCTGTATCCAAATGTAAACTGGTTTGATTTTCTTATTCAGTTTGATCGGTTCTTTTCCCGGTTTTCCTTAACTCAAAAGTGCGGGGTTTACAAAAGGGATTTTTGAAAAGAAAGGAGTCTGGAACACTCCATATAAATGTTTTTCTTGAAAGTAAAATAGATTTGAATCCCATTCACCGAATAGTTGTACTCACTCCCCTTCCTTATACCCCTTTCAGGAAGTCTCGGGAAGCGGAACCTTAAAAGACAAGCACAATTTAATGCCTGCAAGACATGTATGATTAAATTAAATTTCTATACAGTTTTGATTTATTATATTCCTGAAAAAGGGTGCAGGTCTAAAGAACGCCTTACTCTTTATGATTTATAATATAAGGGGAAACCCTTTTGTAAATCAGGAGAGTAGCGGGTTGATCATGGGGATCCGACCAAACCGGGTCGGGGCATTTTTTTGAGCCAAAGAAGATGAGGTCTGGTTCCTTAGACTAGGAGAGAAGTCAATTAGAGTGGAAAGGTAAGCCAATTTTGCTCCCCTCTGTAATTTCTGATCAGTGTTAGAGAGAGAACTAGTGAAACTTTACTAACCTAATTCTCCCTCAATTCAACTTGAACTAGTGATCCTAGTGAGAACCTGAGGACGAGAGTCACTTGCCCAAATCAAAAGCTCGGACCATCACACCACCAGCGGTAAGCTTTCGAAGGTTTATCTCTCTAAGTTTAGTTTTCCAACGAAGCTCCCTTTGAGCTCAATTCAGACCCAAATGATGCGATTCAAAGCTCTATTGAATCATGTGGAAGTGTAAGAACTAATCCATACCTTCAATTGGATCAATAAACCCCGATTGAATGGTCAATTTGCTAAAATCAAATTCAGCCAGTTTGAAAGGAGGAAAATTGGGAAAATTTTGGGGGAAAATGGGGATTTCGTAAAATTGAAGAACCAAAGTGCAATTTGCCAAAATTGAGGGCCAATTGGCCATGAAAAAGATGTTGGAGGACCAATTGGTCGATTATTGAAATTTATTGGGTGTCAAATTGCCATTTTTGTAAAGTAGGGGCAAAATGATAATTTTTGAAAAGTTTGGGACCAAATTGGAAATTTGGGAAACATGAACCCCTTTTTGTGATTTTGAATAAATTGAGGATCCAAATGGATTTTAGAAGTTTCGGCACTCAATTTGGGAAAAAATTAGCATTATGGACATAAAGTTAAGGAAAAATAAGTTTAGGAACCTAAATGCAAATAATTAAAAAGTTTGGGCATTTTGTTCTTTCTTGAGGAAATAAGGCTATTACGCCAAATGTTAATGAACATGGATGTCCATATCACGTAGGAACATGAAGGACCCGGAACGCTAGCAAGGATAAGCTTGTATGGAGGCAAAAAACCAATTAAGAGGAAAATACATTGCAAATATAGGGTGAGTGGGATTTATTCACGTCATACCCGGTTGGGATGATGAGTACATTAGAAATATAAAACCACTTCTATGTGGAATTTTGACATCACATCTGATTGGAGTGATGTGAGAACTATGCAGAAAAATTACTTACTCGTTGTAAGTAGATCATACCCGGTTAGTATGATGGACTTCCTGGAGGGAAGAAGAAAACCTGCTTAACAGTTGTAAGTAGATATGTCATCACACTCGGTTGGTGTGATGGATGAAAAGTTTATTTTTGTCAGAAGTGTTCTTCCCTGAATGTGTGACAATGCTTAAAAATTTTGGGAGACCTTGACAAGAGCTAGAATGGCTCAAATAGGCCAGAGGCCTTAGTTTTGGAACTTGAAGTATAAAATGCCCGATTTTGGAAAATCACGTAAAGTGGGCCCAAGGCTAGTTGGCACGAGCAGGAGCTTGTAAACAAACATGATGATAAGCCATGAAAATTATAAATGAATGACTTATGTGATTTGGCCATGGTACCACGATAGTACCGACATATTCGATGGACTGGCAGTAGTGCAACAAGACCCGGTCGACGGACCGGTCTAGGAAAACAACTGCCGGTCGAGTTGATGGTCAAGGTCATTGGACCAGTGGCACCAAAGATAAATGGCTTTATGGAAAAATTTGTTTGTGCATGCATTTTAGGTTCGTGACCATCAAGACGCCCAAGAGGGGTAGTGATGAGTCCTCGGGGCTACGGGACAACATAGTGGAGATAAGGGCAGTTTGTCGTGCCAACAATGAGGAAAGCTCAACGTATGTTCATGTGCATGAGACCGGAATGTGGTTGGGATGAGATCTCTGTCCTTATATGGATGTGGAGCCACTTTTTGAGTTTGAGGGTCAGATGTCACTAACATCCACTTATTCCTAGGATAGAAGTGAACAGGCTTCTATCTAGGTGGCCGGTAAAGTCGCTCTGACACAACAAGTGGGTGTAGTGGATGAGCTGCCCTGCGAATGTGTGATCCCTTCATAATGAAGGGTGTGTGTTGATTGTTAAACACACTAAATATGGAAATGGGGAAATGGTTTTGAATAATCGAGAATGAAAGGAAAAGAATATTTTTGAAAGAAATAAGGACTCTGGCACACTCCAATTTAATATGTTTTGTATACTCTCTCTCAACACCCAGTCACTGAGTTGTCGAACTCGCCCCTCCCTTTACTCCTTTTGAGGTAACCGAGGGAAAAACCTACCTAAAGACCTTCTGCTAGCTAAACCTGCAAGATAAGTATGGAAGTTTAAATTTATTCAGTTTTGATTAATATTATTCCGAGAAAGGTACATGTAAAAAGGACACCTTACTCCTCATGGTTTAAAGAAGGGAAAAACCCTTAATAAACTAGGAGAGTGACTGGTTGCTCATAGGGATCTAACCAAACCATGTCGGGGCGTGACAACGCCCCATGGATTTGGCAGCCAAAATAAGTATAGCTTATGAATGTGAATGTCTGGTACAAACCTGATGCCGCTAGATGGAGCAGGCCAACCGGAAGGAAGACAAAGGTCAAAATCGCCGCGGAGGACGGAAGTAGAAAAGCGATCCTAAGTGGGGAAACAAATTGGGTTTCCAAAGGACGAAGGAAGCATACCCTGTGCAAAGGGAGGTGACCACCATAATACTACAAAGGAGCCCCTGCTATCCTAGATGTCTAAAGTACAATGAGTGGTTATGTTCAGCCTGTTTCGGATTTGGGCAAGTGGGACACTTTGCAAGGGAGTGCCCCACTTTTAGGGAGAATAAGCAACGAAACATACTTGAACCACCCCAAGGGAACATGAGGACATTAAGGCAAGACGCAACCACCACAACAAAGGTACCAACTAGGGTGTATAACCTCATACAAGAGGAGGCCCGAAAAGATCCTAGTACTGTAGCGAGTACTTCCCTAACCCTCCCTGACTAGAATTAGACAAAACTTGTACTTCAATCCTACTCAATAAAGAGAATCAATTTTTTTTTCTAAAAATGTGCATTACTTTGATCAGGGTACATACAACTATGACGAACTATCCTTTTACCCACTAGGACGTCTAGGGCCCTAGGAAACATCACTACCCCTATTGGGCGTCTTGAAGGTTCCGTAAACACAGTGCATGCACAATCAGTATTTTCACATCATACCATATAATCTATGGTGCCACTGGTCCAATGGCCTCGATCCTCAACTCAACGGCCAGTTATTTGTCTTGACTAGTCCAAAGACCTGTCATGTCGCACTACCACTAGTTGACTGAATATGTCGGTCCTATCTTAGTACCATGACCAAACAATTTATTTATTTAAAGTTTTATGGTATATATCTCATGTTTGTTTACGAGCTTCTGCTCATACCAACTGGTCTATGGCCCACTATTCGAGATTTTCAAAACTGGGCATATTAGCCCCCACGTTCCAAAATTGAGGCCTCCGGCCTAACAAAGCTATTCGAGCTCCTGTTAAGAAGGTCTCCCAAATCGTTTAAGCAGTGGCACACAGTCAGGCGCGAGCACTTTTGACAAAAATAAATTTTTAACTATCCATCATACTAACCGGGTATAAGAATATCTTCGCTCATAACCGATAAACAAGTTTTCCACTTCCTCCGAGGAAGTTTTATCATACCAACTGGGTATGATCTACTTACAATTAGTAAGTAGTTTTTTTGTGTCATTTTCACATCATGCCTCTAAGTTGTGATGTTTAAAATACCAAAAAGTAGAGGGTGTTCATTTCGAGATACTTATCATCCCCAACCGGGTATGATATAAAATCCCACTCACCCGATCGTGCAGTGAAATTTCACTTAGTCAGTTTCTATCCCTAGCAAGCTTAACTTCAGCTTGCTTTCCCGATGTCTCATTTTCCTACACGAAAAGAACATAGATGTTCATTATTCTTTGGCCTAATAGCCCTCATTCGTTTCAAATGAATGAGAAAAACCAACTTTTCCTTTATTATCATTTAGGTCCCTAAAGTTATTTTTACTTTAACTTTAAGTCCCTAATGCCGGTTTTTCCTCAAATTGAGTCCAAAACATTTTTAAATTCTTATTGGGATCTCAATTTACTCAATTTCATAAAAAGGGGTTCAAGTTTTGCAAATTCCCAATTTTGCCCCCAAAATTTTCCAAAATTACCATTTTGCCCTTCATTTACAAAAATGGTAAGTTTTATCCCAAAAATTCTAAAATTGCTCAATTGACCTTCTATCATTCTTATCATAACCAATTGGCCCTCAATTTTATAAAATTGCATTTTGGTCCTTTGAATTTTTGAAAATCCCCAATTTTAACTCCCTAACATAGTCAAATATGACTTCATCAAATTGACTGATCAAACACTTCTAATTGTTGAAATTGAGTTTCTACATGTTCATTTGATTCCATAGCACTTTGAATCGGAAGCTTTAACGCTAGAACGAGCTCAAATGGAGCTTCGTTGGAAAATGGACTATAGAGAGAGAAAGTTTTAATTGCTCATCAGTGAGGGCACGAGTATTTGAACTTTCTATCTAGGTAGGTAGTTCTTCTCCTGGGATTCCTCCTAGAATCAAGAATTGCATAAATTGATGCTGAATTGGATTAGAATTCTGTAAATCCCGCACTTTTAAGTTAAGGAAAACTAGGAAAAGAACCAGTCAAACCAAGTAAGAAAACCGAACCGGTTTACAAACCCAATCATTTGGGAATAAGCAATTTGGAAATTTACAATTTTTGGTTAATCCAAAGGGTTCATTAAACCTTGGAAAATAAACTTAAGACAAATTAAAAAAGAACAACCAAATTGGTTCAGATCCCATAAATAACCATAAATTAATATATATTTAATTATTAGAATTAATACAGATAATTTAATACCTAAATTAAATTATTGGAATTAATACCAATAATTTATGGTAATATTAACACTAGTAATAAATCTCTCTCATTTAATACACGATTTTACACCTATATAAAGAGGTCATCCCCATTCATTAACACTTCTCACTCTCTCTCTACTGCTCCATTTCCAGGTGAAGCTCAAACCAGAGCTTCAACTTGAGCATTCTTCTTAACCTCGGAAGGAGAGGTTAGACTCTTTAGAACCGGGGAGAAGTCAGCTATTTGATAGCAAACTTCAGTCAATCTGAGAATCGTCGGAGAAGCGTCGGCATGATGGAATAGTGAAGCAGCTCCGGCGGACCAAAGCTACCCTATTTTGGCCAAGCTGAAATCGGCCAATTCAAGTCCTCCTCAGGCCAAACCAACCCTCCCAACACTTCCTCAGCCCTCTCACGGTCGAATTAGGACTGAAAGGTAAGCCAATTCGGCTCCCCTCTATGATTTCTGGTCAGTGCTAGAGAGAGAATTGGCAGAATTTCGATAATGAAATTCTAACTCAATTCTGCATCAATTGATGCAATTCTTTATTCTAGGATGAACCTCAGAACGAGAGCTATCTGCCCAAATTGAAAGCTCGGACCGCTGTGCCCTCACCGATGAGTAATCGAAGCTTTCTCTCTCTACAGTTCATTTTCTAGTGAAGCTTCGTTTGAGCTCATCCTGGCGTTAAAACTTGCGATTCAAAATTCTAAAGAATCGTATGAACATGTAGAAACTCAATTTCAATAATTAGAAATTTTTTATTGTTTAATTTGATGAAATCAAATTCGATTGTGTTAAAAAGTTGGAATTGGGGAAAAATTGGGGATTTTCAAAAATTCGAAGGACCAAAATGCAATTACCTAAAATTGAGGATCAATTGGGCATGATAAAATATTAGAGGACCAACTGAGGAATTTTAGAATTTTTGGGGTAAAGTTTACCATTTTTATAATGGAAGGGAAAAATGGTAATTTTAGAAAAGTTGGGGAACCAAATTGGAAATTTGGGAAATTAAACCTTTTTTTTTATGAAATGGAATAAATTGAGGTCTATGATAAATTTTAAAAGTTTCGGGACTCAATTTGAGGAAAAACCAGCACTAGAGACCTTAAGTTAAAGAGAAATAACTTTAAGGACCTAATTGCAAATAAATAGAAAGTTATGTTTTCTTATTCATTTGGAATGAATGAAGACTATTAGGCTGAGGGATAATGAACAAGAATGTTCATATCGTGTAGGAATACGAGGTACCGGGAATGCCAGCAAGGAAAAGCTCGCGTGAATACAAGTAACCGGTCAAGTGGAATTCACTACATTAATGGGTGAGTGGGCTTACTAGCGTCATACCCAGTTGGGATGATGAGCATAACTTAAAGTTAAAAACCACTTACCAGTTGTGAGTGGGATTTTATATCATACCCAGTTGGGGATGATAAACACATCGAAATAAAAACCCACTACTACGTGGTATTTTAAACATCACGACTTAGAGTAGTGATGTGAAAACCATGCGGAAAAACAACTTACCGGTTGTAAGTAGATCATACCTAGTTGGTATGATGAAACTTCCTTTAAGGAAGTTGAAAACCCATTCATCGGTTATTAACGGAGATGTCTTTATACCCGTGCGGTATAAGGGACAGTGAAAACATATTTTTGTCGGAAGTGCTCTCCCCTAACTGTGTGCCAATTCTTAAACAATTTGGGAGAACTTTTTGACGGGATCTCGAATAGCTCTTATAAACATGTTGAAAATCTCGTACAGTAGGCCCAAGGCCAGTTGGCATGAGAAGGAGCTCATAAACAAACATGAGTTATATGCCATAAAACTTTAAACAAAGGAATTGTTTGGCCATGGTATCAAGATAGGACAGACAAACTCAGTCAAAAAGCGGCAGTGTGACATGATAGGTCGACGAACCAGTCAAGACAAACAACTGCGGGTTGAGTTAAGAGTCGGGGCCATTGGACCAGTGGCACCACAGATTATATGGCATAATGAGATAATATTGATTGTGCATGCTCTATGATTACGGGATCATGAAGACACCCATGAGGGGTAGTGATGCATCCTAAGGGCCCTTGACGATCTGATGAGTATAAGGGCAGTTTGTTGTACCAGGTGACTATGCGAAATTTGGAGTAGCACTAAGCACATGAGACCGGGGTGGGGATAGTATGAGGTCTCTGTCCTCATACGGACATGGAGAATCAATTTCGGGATTGATGAGGTCTCTGTCCTCATACAGACATGGATGTCGCAAACATCCACTCATTCTCAGGGTAGAAGTGGACGTACTTCCATCTAGGTGGCCAGTAAAGTCGCTCCGACGCCACAAGTGGGTTCAGTAGACAGGTTGGCCTGTGAATGTGTGTTTGACCTTCATGATGAAGGATGTGTGTTGGGTGATGACACACCGTGATTAATAAGGAAATGGTAGTAAAAATCGAGATTTGATATGAAAGGATTTTTGAAAGAAAGGAATCTGGCACACTCTAATACAAGTCTTTTTTCTAAAAGTTAAAAGTTTTAAAAACCCATTCACTAAGTCGTTGTACTCACACCCTCCCTTATATCCCTTTCAAGAAATTCCAAAAAGCCTACCTTTAAAGACCTTCAACTATGACGCCTGTCAGACAAGTATGATAAATTTAAAATATTATGCAGTTTTGATTTATGTTATTCCATGAAAAGGTGCAAGTTTAAATGGCACCTTACTCTTTATGGTTTATAATAAGGGGAAACCCTTTAATAAACAAGGAGAGTGGTGGGTTGTTCATGGGGATCCAACCAAACTGGGTTGAGGTGTGACAAATTCGATCATTAAAATTTAGTCGGCTCTCTCTCTTGCACATGTCAAAAATTGTAGAGGAGAGACGAATTGGCTTACCTTTCAGTCCTAATTTAGCCGTGGGAGGGCTAAGGAAGTGTTCAAAGAGCTTGGTTTGGCCTGAGGAGGGCTCAAATTGGCCAATTTTAGCTTAGCCAAAATAGGGTAGCTTCGGTCTGCCAGAGCTGCTTCACTGTTCAATCACGCCGGCGCTTCTCCGATGACTCTCAAAGCCAATGGATGTCACCAGTGTGTAGCTGATCTCCCCGGTTCTAAGGAACCCAACCTCACCTTCTTTGACTCAAAAAGGACCCTATATCAGAGCTCTGGTTCGAGCTTTGCCTGAAACAAAGTAGCTGAGACAGAGTTAGCTTTTTTAGGTGTGGAGAGGATAAATGGAGAGGGGTTCTTTTTATAGGGAGCTTGGGGACTCGTCGGCCATCCGTTTAGCACCTTTATAACAGACATTGATGGCCTGAAATGTACATAATGTAAATGTTTCTTCTTCATCGATGTTGCTTTGATTTTTTGGCGAGTGAACAGTGTTGTCATCTGAAGGAAGAAGACGACATTGTTCCGAACCCGACCGGACTGATCCAAACCGGGTTCAAAGCTTAAACCGGCCAGTTCACCCCCAATTTGAAAAAAATTTCAAAATTCATTTTCTACCTAATGGTGGCCTTAAATCTCAAATTTGAATTTTTTTAAGCCACATAGTAAAATGAATTTAGCATATGGTTCAATAGTGGTTCAAACTGGTCTAAACTGATTTAATCCGATTCGGATCTAGTTCACTTGAACCGATTTGGTTTTCATCTCCAATTCACCTTAAAGTCCTTTTTCGTGACTTTTATGTCTCCTTAAGTCACTTAGGGTCCATAAATTTCTTGGTTTACCCTTTCTCTATTGGTTCCAATTCATAAACCGACTCGGTTCTTAAACTGGTTCAAGTCCGGTTAACCCGAACCGGTCTGGTTTCTCTCTCTCTCCATTTGACTTAAAGTGTTTTTTCTAAGGTTTATGAACCTCTTTGGATCACTTGGGAGTTAAAATTTCTCCAATTTTCCTGTTCCCCAATAACGGGTTTGTGAACTGGTTCAGTTTTCTCACTTAATATGACTAGTTCTTTTCCTGGTTTTCCTTAACTCCAAAGAGTGGGGTTTACAATGAAGGGGTTACACATTCGTAGGGTAGTCCATCCACTACACCCACTTGTGGCGTCGGAGTGACTTTTCCGGCCACCTAAATAGAAGCTCGTCCACTTCTACCCTAAGAGAGTGGATGTACGCAACATCTGACCCTCAACCCCGAAAAGAAACTTCATGTACGTCTGAGGACAAATACCTCATCCCAACCTCACCCCGGTCTCGTGCACATGAAGCTACGTTAAGCTTCCCTAAATGCTGGCACGACAAACTGCCCTTATCTCCACCATATTGTCGAGTAGCCCCAGGATGCATCACTACCCCTCTTGGGCATCTTGATGGTCCTAAACCTCAATGCATACACAAAACAATAGTTTTCCAGAAAAGCCATTTAATCTTTGGTGCCATTGTTCCAACGGCTCTAACCCCCATCTTGACCTACAATTGTTTGTCTTGACTTGTCCGTTGACTTGTCTTATCACACTGCCTATGAAAGTAGTGAATTCCTCTCAACCGACTTTTTACCTCTACGTGAGCTTGTCTTGGTTGGCATTCCTCATACTTCATGTTCCTACATGAAATGAACAACCTTGTTCATTATCCTTTGGCCTAATAGCCTTCATTCATCACAAATAGATGAAATACCCAAAATTTTCAATTATTTGCAATTAGGTCCCTAAAGTTCTTTTCTTTAACTTTAGGTCCCTAATGCCAATTTTTTCCAAATTGAGTCCTGAAACTTCTAAAATTTACTTTGAGACCTCAATTTATTCAAAATCATAAAAAGGGGTACAAGTTTCCCAAATTTTCAATTTGGTCCCCAACTTTTCAAAACCTACCATTTGGCCATACTTTACAAAAATGGCAAATTTGACCCCAATAATTCCAAAATTTGTCCAATTGGTCCACCAACATCTTTTTCAAGCCCAATTTGCCCTCAATTTTGGAAAATTGCACTTTAGTCACACGAATTTTCGAAATCCCCAATTCCACCCCCCTCCCCCCCCCCCCCCCCCCAAAATTTTCCCCCAATTTTCCCCTTTCACACATACCGAATTTGATTTCATCAAATTGATCGATCAATCGAGGTAAATTGTTGAAATAGGAGATGAAATTGGGTTCCTAAACTTCCACATGATTTGATGGAACTTTGAATTGC
This sequence comes from Trapa incisa, assembly GCA_030064435.1. Classification (NCBI taxonomy): domain Eukaryota; kingdom Viridiplantae; phylum Streptophyta; class Magnoliopsida; order Myrtales; family Lythraceae; genus Trapa; species Trapa incisa. The sequence goes on from CM057773.1 coordinate 11,084,204, forward strand.
TTAATTTGGATCTGATTTGAGCTCAAACGGAGCTTTATCGAAAAACTAGACATAGAGAGAAAAAGCTTCGGAAGCTTACCATCGGGGGAGCGGCAATCCGAGCTTTCAATCTTGGCAAATAGATCTCATCTTGATGTTCCTCCTAAAATCATGAATTGCATCAATTCATGTCGAATTGATAGAGAATTTCGTCAGTGAAGTTTCGCCGGTTCTCTCCCTGACACTGACTGGAAATTACAGAGTGGAACTAAATTGGCTTCCCTTTCCACTTTAATTCAGTTTTATGAGGGTTGTGGAAGTGTTGGGAGAGCTTGATTTGGCTTGAGAAGGGCTTGAATTAGCCATTTTTAGCTCGACCAAAATAGGGCAGCTTCGTTCCGTTGGAGCTGCTTCAATATTTGATCATGCTGGTGTTTCACCTGTGACCCTTGAAGCAAATGGAGGCTTCCATTGGGTAGCTGACTTCTTCCTGAATCTAATGAACCCAACCCCACCTTCTTTAGCTCAAAAAAATTTCCAAGTCTGAGCTCTGGTTTGAGCTTCACCGAAAAATGGAGCAATAGGAAGAGAGAGGAGTTTTCAGGTGTGAGGAGGACGAATGAAGAGGGGCTCTTTATATAGGAATCTAGGGGACTTCTTGGTCGTCCGATTGGCGCCATTATGGCAGTCATTCAAAGCCTAAAACTTCTTGGTCGAAGACTTTTCTTCTTCACCGGCACTGCTCGATTTTTCGACAAGTGAACAGTGTTGTCATCTGAAGGAAGAAGACAACACTGTTCTAAACCGAACCAGATCGGTCCAAACCAGGTTCAATGCATAAACCGACCGGTTCTAGCTCGATTTGAAAAAAATTTTAAATTTATCTAAATTCATTCTCTATCCAATGATGGTCTCAATTCTCCAATTTGAATTTTCTATGTCACGCACCAGCCCAGTTTAATCGGGTCCCCGTGATAAACCTACCACTCTCCTGGCTTACTAAGGGTTGCTCCTTCTTTTTAAACCGTGAGAAGTAAGGTGTCCTTTAAACCTGCACCTTTCCTGTAATAATATAAATCAAAACTGCATAAAATTTGAACTCATCATACCTACCTCATAGGTGTGTTAGTTGGTGGTCTTTAGGTAGGCTTTTTAGGGTTACCTGGAAGGGATATAAGGGAGGAGATGAGTTCAACGACTCCAAGAATGGGTACTTCAAGTTATGACTTTTAGAAAATAGTTTGAATTAGAGTGTGCAATACTCCTTATTTTTCTTTTAAAACATTTCATTATTAAGTCTCGATTTTCATAGTCATTTCTCATCACAGCAGTGTGTTTATCAACTATCACACGCCCTTTATCATGAAGTGAACACACATTCGCAGGCCAGCACGTCCAATGTACCCACTTGTGGCGTCGGAGCGACTTTACCGGCCATCTAGATAGAAGCACGTCCATTTCTACCCTAAGAGTGAGAGGATGTACGCGACATCCAACCCTCAATCTCATAACAAAACTTTGTGTTCGTATGAGTATAGAGACCTCATCCCGACCCTACCCCGGTCTCATGCACATGAAGCTATGTCGAGCTTCCAAGACTACTGGAATGACAAACTGCCCTTATCTCCACCATGTCGTCCAGTAGCCCTAGAACACATCACTACCCCTCGTGGGCATCTTGAAGGTCCCATATCCCAGTGCATGCATAAATCAACAATTTTCCACACAAGCCATATAATTTATGGTGTCACTGGTCCAACAGCCCCAACCCTTAACTCAACCTGCAGCTGTTTGTCTTGACTAGTCCGTATACCTATCATGTCGCACTGCCGCCAGTCCATCGAGTATGTTGGTCCTGTCATAGTACCATGGCCAAACAATTCATTCATTTAAAGTTTTAATGGCTTAAACTCATGTTTGTTTACGAGCTCCTACTCATGCCAACTGGCCTAGGGCTTATTGTATGAGATTTTTCAAAATCAGGCACATTAGCCCCCAAGATCCAAAACTAAGGCCTCCTCCCTATCTGAGCTATTCGATCTCCCATCAAGAAGATCTCCTAAAAAGTTTAAGCAGTGGCACATAGTTAAGGGAGAGCACTTTTGACAAAAATAAACTTTTTGTCGTCCATCACACCAATCGGGTATGAGAACATCTCCGCTTATAACCAATAAGCAAGTTTTCTACTTCCTTCTAGGAAGTTTCATCATACCAACTAGGTGTGATGGTTAAAATTTTACTTAGTAGTGGGTTTTCATTTCCGATGTGCTTATCATCCCAACTAGGTATGATGTAAATTCCACTCACCCGATAGTGTAGTGAATTTTCTCTTAACCTTCTTGTTGCTTTCACGCGAACATGTCTTAGCTGGCATTCCTGGTACTTCGTGTTCCTACATGATATGAACATCCTTATTCATTATCCTTTGGCCTAATAGCCTTCAATCATCCCAAATTAATGAAATAAACAAACTTTTCATTTATTTGTAATTAGGTACCTAAAGTTATTTTTCTTTAACTTTAGGTCCCTAATGTTGGTTTCCCCCAAATTGAGTCCTGAAACTCTAAAATTCACCTTACAACCTAAATTTATTCAAAATCAGAAAAAGGGGTTCAAGTTTCCCAAATTTCCAATTTGGTCCCCAACTTTTCCAAAATTACCATTTTGCCCCTACTTTACAAAAATAGTATGTTTCACCCCAAAAATTCAAAACATTGGCTAATTGGTCCTCCAACATCTTTATCATGCCTAATTGGCACTCAATTTTATGAAATTGCACTTTAGTTCCTCGAATTTTCGAAATTCTCAAAATTTCTCCAAATTTCAATCTTCTAACACAACCAAATTTAATTTCATCAAATTAACCAATCAAATGAGTTTAATTGTTGAAAATGAAGTTATATTAGAGTTCCTACACCTTCATACAATTCAATTGCACTTTGAATTGAATGATTTGATTCCAGAATGAGCTGAAACGAAGCTTCGCCGAAAAAATAAACTTAGAGAGAGAAAGCTTGGAAAGCTTATCGTCGGGGGTGCGGCAGTCCGAGCTTTCAATTTGGGCAAATAGCTCTTGTCCTGAGGTTTCTCTTAGGATCAAGAACTACTTCAATTGATGCCAAATTGAGTGAGAATTTAGTCATTGAAAATCTATCGATTCTCTCTCTCACACCGATCAGAATTTATAGAGGGGTGCTAAATTGGCTTACCTTTCCACTCTAATTCAGTTGTAGGAGGGATGTAAATTTATAGAGAGGAGCTAAATTTATAGAAGGGAGCTAAAAAGTCCCTTTTTAAGATCTTTAAGACTCTTTGGGTCGCCCAAGAGTTGTAAATTTCCCAATTTGCCCGTTCCTAGTGGTCGGGGTTCATGAATTGGTTTGGTTTTCTCACTCGGGTCGATCAGTTCTTTTCCCGATTTTCTTTAACTCCAAAGGGCGGGTTTTACGACTCTCCCCTCCGTTTAGGAGTTTTGTCCCCAAAACTTATCCAACATCCTTCGTACTGGAAAGGACTTCCCTTTATATCAATTTGCTATTTATTGACAAACAACCTTCTTAGTTATTTCCTTATAGTCCCGGTATGAGACACCCTTATAAATTTTTTCCCTTTCTTTATCCATTCCTTGGAGCTCATTTAGGCTAGGCATACTTTACTCAAGGGTTTAAGGCTATATGCTTAATTTTGCATCCCTATGTCCTTAAAGCATAATCCTTTCTCTAGAGGTTCTTTACTCAAAATTTTAGGATTGGGAGTTCCAAGATATCCAATTGTTCCCATGTCTAGTTATTCTCTTGGTCGTTGAAACCCTTAGGTCGTTGTTCTTTCGAGCATTATGCACTTTTTTTCATAGGTCTCTATGTTATCACCTTTTTGTCTTATTTTGACCCTTCCCTCATCCGTTATTATGGTGACTCTTTGGTCCAAATTCGATGTTTACCTTATTATGATGACTCTTCCTTAGTTGAGTCATATCTTTCCTTGGGATGTTAGGCTTACTTGTCCTTTACAACACGACAATGCTCCAGAACCTGTCTTTGACTATTTTAAATTTTAGAACACTTCTATAATGGTTGTTCTCAACCTTCCAACCTTTCGGGGATCGTATAACTTCATCCCTCTTTTCATCGGATAGTATTCCTCAACTACCTTTATCATTATTCAATCATTCTTCATGCCTTGACAAAATGTCTTACATAACCGTGTTGGTTTTTCCTTACCCACTCGTCCTTTCCCAACTTCTCTATTGGGTACTTCTAGTGCTAATCATTGAATTTCCTGATGACTTACCTACACGATGGGATTCTTCCCTTCTTATTTCTTTCTTCATTTTTGGTGACATCCTTTACTCAAGGATTTTCCTTTCCCCTAAACCCACTCTTACTATGTCCTTCAAAGTAGATATTTCCCCTTTAGGCACTAGATGTTCGAATTTCTTACTACTCCTTGAAGGTTTCCTTCCTTCGCATTCTTACACCCTTTTGAATTAGGGCTTTTGTCCACCTTTAATAATTTGTCAATCATAATTTTCCAGTTCACCTTTTACTTTCCTACTCAAGGTATCTCCGATCATGATGTCTTATTTCGTGTACTCAACACTATGCCCACTCTATTACCCTTCATTAGAGTGTAGTCTGCACTACTTCCTAGTCTTTCTTAGGGTCTCATTTATTCTCCTTGACCATCATGTTGCTACTAGTTGCTTCCTTCAGCTAGGTTCATCGGAAATCCCTAATTGGCTTCTTTGCTCATCCAAAACATATGACACTTGACCATCCCAATATACCCTCAACCACTTATGGTTCTTTACGATTTTCCTTATGTCGGGTTAAGCCTCTTAGGATTCATCTAGTGGTTCCTTAGCTTTGAAACTTTCCTTTTCAAGGTTTCCCTTCCAACTTTTATCTTTCTACCTAGGGACTCCCGTCCTGGTTCAACCTCCTTAATGCTCCTTGGAGGCTTTTCCTTATTTCCTTTCTTACACCCTTCTAAGATTGGTATTGTTGCCTATTCTTTATCCTTCATTGTCATCAATTTCCTTTTTGGTCCTTATTCTCTCTTCGAGGAACCCCTGATGATAGGTTGGTTCCTAGCACTCAGTTTTATGTCCAATTGTCCACTCCTTGGGCTCTATTAAGCAAGTGTGGACCATGACCAGTATTGATGCCATTAGCTATTTTCCCCTTAACCACTTCCGAATTGGAGGGCTTACTTCTCCAAAGTTTTTCGTATGTTCTTTCCTTTATTACTTTAGTATGTGTAGCCCACCCATTCTTACTTATAGTTGTGTCCTTTGATGCTATTTCCTACTTACTCGTTCCTTGGGTTTAACTTTCACCTTAATGTGTAACTAGAAACTTTGGGAGAAGATGCCCTAGGAAGAACCGAAAAATAGTAAGGATTACACCCTTAAAAGGATGACGAGATAGACATCAAGGATGAATAAAATCGAAGGACAACTGTCCCAAGGTAAGTGAACTAGGAGAATAGTGGGGATGAGACAGTTAACAACCAACCCTTGAGAAGGTCATAAATCTAAACCCCAGCAAGGGAAAGGTGGTGATGCTAGAATTGTGGAAAGGAAGGATGATGGAAATCCTTGAAGAAATAAATGGCCGAAAAATGAAATGATGACCACACTCAAGCCATAAGGAAGATTTAGTAAGACTCACACAAGGAAGTCTTGGAGCAAATAGTGCCAGAACCTTTCCCAAGGAGACCCTGGGAAGGTATACAAGTCCCAACTCAAAAGTAATGGATCGAGTGACAAGGGATCATGAGATGAGGTGCACATCGAAGTGAAAGAATCAAGGGAAGCAAGGATAGCCTACAACACTACTTGGCTCCTATGTTTTTCCAAAGTAGGTCTCACCTTACTATCTCGCAACATCCTAGTCGTTTTTCATCATTTAGGCTTGTCCTTTATGGATGAGGTGTTTCCTTCTTTGCTCATAGGTGGCATGTAGTGCTCCTTAATGGAAAATTCCCTGTATCTACATTATGCTATAACTGGGTTTCCTTAATGTCCTACCCTTGATCTTCCTCCCTTCATCCTTCCTCATATAATTGAGACATACAATCATACTATTGTGGAATAGAGAAATTTCTAGGAACTCAAAATTTTATTGATTAAGGTAAGAATACAAATTTTAGGTGTTTAACATCTCTTGAAGAGATTGTTACACTGACGGTTTGGGAAGTACTCATTACTATTATAGGGTCTAGAAGGATTTCTTCCTGAGTGAAATTGGGATCCTTAGCCGGAATTGTGGTTCTTATAGTGTTATCCATTCGAGCTTCTGTAGAGGTGGACAGTCCTTTGATATGTGTCCTACCCTTCTACACTCATAACTGGTTCTCTTAGGTCCTGTCCTCCATAATGTTGGACACCTTCTCATGTAGTGTTCCCATTGCCCACATCTATAATAGGTCCTCTCCTTTTGTGGACCTTTGTGGTTCCTCCAATTCTTTGAGCATTGTGGGGCCTTTCAAAGGGAATGTTGGTAGTTCGGTGCCTCACCGTCCTCCAACCTGAACATCTTGAAAGTTTTCTTGTCAAGTCCCCTTTGACCCGGTGTTATTCCAAGAGTCCTCCTATACTCCTAGTTCAATTTCTCATATGGGATGAGATTTTCCCAAGTTTCCAAGGTGGCTAAGGTAGCGCGGGTTTGTTTGACTACTTTCCTTGGGGCCATCTTCCTACAAGGTAGGTAGTTTTAAGTAAATCTTTATGTTATATAGTCTTCATAATGTATTTGAGAAAACAGGCTATGATACCACTCAAGTTGTCATACCCCGACCCGGTTTGGTCGGATCCCCATGAGCAACCCGCCACTCTCCCGACTTATTAAGGGCTTCCCCCCTTCTTTAAACCGTGAGGAGTAAGGCATCCTTTAAACCTATACCTTTCCTAGAATAACATTAATCAAAACTGTATGAAATTTTAACTTACATACCTGTCTTGCAGGTATAGCTAACTGGAGGTCTTTATGTAAGTTTTCTCTTGGTTACCTGAAAAGGGGTATAAGGGAGGGGGTGAGTTCGACAACTCCGTGAATGGGTATTTAAAACTTGATTTTTTAGAAAAATAGTTTGAATTGTAGTGTTCCAGACTCCTTAATTTCTTAAAATCATTTTCCTCAATTTCTTGGTTTTCAAAACCATCATTTCTCAATAACCATAGTCGGTGTGTTTAACAATCAACACACGCCCTTTATCATGAAGGGGTCACACATTCGTAGAGCAGCCCGTCTACTGCACCCACTTGTGCCATCAGAGCGACTTTACCAGCCACCTAAATAGAAGCCCATTGACTTCTACCATGAGAGTGAGTGGATGTACACGACATCTGAACCTCAATCGAAACTCCGTGTCGGTATAAGGATAGAGACCTCATCTCGACCCCACCTCGATCTCGTGCGCATGAAGCTACGTCAAGCTTCCCTGACTGCTAGCACGACAAAGTACCCTTATCTCCACCATGTCATCCAGTAGCCCCAAAGGATGCTTCACTACCCCCTCTTGGGCATTTTGATGGTCTCGAACCTCAATGCATGCACAAAACAAAAGTTTTCCTCATAAGCCATTTAATCTTTAGTGTCATTGGTCCAACGGCCCCGACCCCCAACTCAACCTGCAACTATTTGTCTCGACTATTCCGTCGACCTGTCTTGTCGCATTGCCGCCATTCCATCAAGTATATTTGTCCTATCTTGGTACCATAGCTAAACATATCATTCATTAAAGTTTTCATGGCTTAATCTCATGTTAACGAGTTCCAGCTCGTGCCAACTAGCTTTGGGCCCACTGTACGAGATTTTCAAAATCGGGCATTTTAGCATCCAAGTTCTAAAAATGAGGCTGACCTATCTGAGCTATTCCAGCTCCCTTCAAGATGGTCTCCCAAAAAGTTTAAGCAGTGGCATACAATCAAGCGAGAGCACTTCCGTTAAAAATAATCTTTTAGCTATCCATCACACCAATCGGGTATGAGGACATCTCCGCTAATAATCAATTAATGGGTTTTCTACTTCCTTCTTGGAAGTTTATCATACCAACCGGTAAGATCTACTTAACACAAGTAAATATTTTTTTATGTGTTTTCTCACATCATCCCATCTAGGTGTGATGTTAAAACCCCACATTGTAGCAAGTTTTTATTACTAAGGTGTTTTTCATCCCAACCGGGTATGATGTAAAAATTCTCACTCACCCATGAATGCAGTGAATTCCTCTCAACCGGCTTTTTGCCTCTATGTGAGCTTCTCTTGGTTAGTGTTCCTGGTATTTCGTGTTCTTACACAATATGAACACCCCTGTTAATTATCCTTTGGCCTAATATCCTTCATTCATCACAAATGGCTGAAATACCCAAACATTTCAATTATTTGTAAGTAGGTCCCTAAAGTTCTTTTTCTTTAACTTTAGGTCCCCAATGCCAATTTTTTCCAAATTGAGTGCCAAAATATCTAAAATTTACTTTGGGACCTCAATTTATTCAAAATCACAAAAGGGGTTCAAGTTTTCCAAATTTCCAAAATTGTCCCCAACTTTTCAAAAATTACAAATTTTGTCCCTACTTTACAAAAATGGAAAATTTGACCATAATAATTCCAAAAATCGACCAATTGGTCCTCTTACATCTTTTTCATACCCAATTAGTCCTCCAACATCTTTTCCATACTCAATTGGCCCTCAATTTTGGAAAATTGCACTTTAGTCCATCAAATTTTTGACACCCCACATTTCCCCTAAAATGTTCCCCCAATTTCCCATTTTCACACTGTCCGAATTTCATTTTATCAAACTGATCGATCAATTGAGGTTAATTGTTGAATATGGAGGAAAAATTGAGTTCCTACACTTTCACATGATTCAATGAAACTTTGAATCGCTTCATTTGAATCCAATTTTAGCTCAAACAGAGCTTCGTTGGAAAACTGGACTTAGAGAGACAAAGCTTCGAAAGCTTACCGTAAGGGGTGTGGCTATCTAGAGAGAGAAAGCTTCGAAAGCTTATTGTCACGGGTGCGGCTGTCCGAGCTTTCGATGTGGGCAGATAGCCCTCGTACTAAGGTTTCTCCTAGGATCAAGAATCGCATCAATTCATGCAAATTGATGGAGAATTTGGTCAGTGAAATTTTATTGCTTCTCTCAATAACACTGATCGAAAATTATAGAGGGGAGCCAAATTGGCTTACTTTTCTGCTCTAATTCAGTTGTATGAGGGATGTGGAAGTGTTGGGAGAGATTGGTTTGGCCTGAGGAGAGCTCAAATTGGCTATTTTTAGCTCAACCAGAATAGGGCAGCTTCGGTCCACCAGAGCTGCTTCACTGTTCGATCACGTCGGCATTTCTCTGGCGACCCTCAGAGTAAATGGAGACTATTGTTTGGTAGCTGGCTTCTCCCTGAATCTAATGAATCTGACCTCGCCTTTTTTTGCTCAGAAAAATGCCCAAGTCGAAGCTCTAGTTTGAGCATCACCGGAAAATGGAGCTATGGGGAGAGAGAGGAGTTTTCAGATTTGAGTAGGGGCTCTTTATATAGGAAGCTCGAGGACTTCTTGACTGTTCGATTGGTGCCTTTATAGCAGTCATTCATTGCATGAAACTCCCTAGCCATAAACTTTTCATCTTCACCGATGCTGCTCGATTTTCCGTCGAGTTTATAGAAGATGGAAGAAGATGTCATCATCTTCACAATCATACATTGCATGACATTGTTCCGAATCGGACTGTACTGGTCAAAACTGGGTTCAATGCTTAAACCGGTCAGTTCAGATCCGATTCGACCGAGTTTTTCAAAATTAAAATTTTGTAAATTTATCTAAATTCATTCTCTATCCAATGGTGGCGTCAATTCTCCAATTTGAATTTTCTAAGCCACCTAGAAAAATGAATTTAACATTCAGTTCAATAGTGGTTTAAACCGGTCCAAACTGGTTCAATTTAGTTCAGATCCAGTTCACCTGAACCGTCCTGGTTTTCTTTCCCAAATTGTCCTAAAATCCCTTTCTAAGGTTTTTATGACTCTTTGGGTTACTCGGGAGTTGTAAATTTCTCGATTTGCCCATTCTCTAGTGGTCGGGGTTTGTGAACCTATTCAGTTTTCTCACTTGGGTTGACCGGTTCTTTCTCCTGGTTTTCCTTAACTCCAAAGGACAGGGTTTACACGGGTGAATGCCAAAAACTTACCAAAGATTACACCTCGGTCATTGCCACTGATGCAGTTCGAAAGCTGGTTGCATAAGGAGTTTGTGGCAACATGAGCCACCTCAATTGGAGATCTAGGCCACAATTCTCATTTTAGTTAGCTCTACTATTCTTTAGGAAATCTCGAAATTCAATGATTTAATTCTACATCTACACTTACCTAAATTATGTGAGGTCGATGGCAATCGAAAACGGGGGCCACCAAGAGTCTAAAATGTTTCCCAATGATTGAGACCGTTAAAATTCACTCCCAAAACAAATGCTCTATTTTCGACTGGCGTGGGTCCAATACTATGCTATCTCACTAGCGCTAAAAAATGGAGAGTTAAGAGTCGAGAGGGTGGTGATGGAAAGCTGACACTCATAACTTTTTCAGGGTTACCAAGTTTGTTAGAAGTGATGGTCAGATAGAGGCACAATGCTCTCTACAAGTAAGCTCATCAAAAATTGGAGATTCTCATGTTTCAAAAAGAATTTTAATCCAAAACGACCATGTGATATCCAAGTTTTATATGGATAGATTCTCGACTTACATAACTATCTATTCATAATTTTATTGTATCATTTAATAGTATGTAACTCTATAAATGAATTAATATTCCAAGAAGTGGGTTTGGATTTTTGGATGGGGTTTTTCGCATTTTTTCGGGTGGGAGGATTGGTAGTCGGACAAAAAAGACAATACGCGTGTGTGTGGTTACACGTCTGTGCATCCCGCACTCCGAGCATGTATGCATCCCACGTGGTTCATTGACCGGTTTGCACTATAGAGAACCAATTTTCGATAAATTTCTCAGTCGATTTGGTTATTTTTTGGTAAGTTCACCTATTTTTGGATAGGTTCTTGGCCCAATAAAAATACATTTAAATTTAGTTATTTAATTTTCTATAATGGGCTCAAGAGACGTCACATTTCGATTTTTTAGTCTATTCTAAAAATCAGAGTGTTTTGTGATCAGAGTAATCCCGAATCCATTTCCAACCAATTTTTCCCATTATTTCACAATTCTTGATTTATGAACTCTAGATATTTTCTAAGTTCTATTACTATCATTCTCTTTATTTTAAAAGTTTTGGTCAAATTTATTTGCTAGCCTCGTTTGGTTCGATTTAATTTTCAAAAATTTTCAATTTCACAATAAATACATAATTAAAGGTTATAAAAATATTATAATTTGAATAGAATTCATAATTTCTTAAGTTGTCTGTATAATTTAAGGGGAAGTGGCATAATGATGGGTATCAAATTAATTAATTGATAATTATATTTATTTTTTATTGATTGTAATTTGTTTGCTCTAATGTTGATGGTAATTAGAGAGGTAAAAGATTGATAGTGAAGAAGGAAAGTAGGAGGTATTATGCACATGAATAATATAAAATGTCAAAAGAAAATAGTAAGTGTTAGAAGTTAAGTTGTGGTAAGTTATTGCTGTATTTTATCATTTTATTCCTAAATTATTTTTTTATCATTAATTAAATATATAATGCTAATCTCATATATTTTACATTTGAAATAATGATAATAAGGAATATATATATGTTTTTAATTGAGGTGTTTAATTTATTTTATTTCTTTCATTACTAAGTAGCATATTTAAATTGGTCCCAATTTAAAATGTACAAATATGTGGTCGTTGCACTAATTAATGTCGTTGTGACGGTAAGATTGTGTATCGTGTGAGCATGAATGCCAGCTGAATGAATAGATTAATTTGCAAAAAAAAAAGATAGAATGCCACTATTTGAAGGAACATTTTCTCCTTGTCGAAATTTCTGTTTAAAGTCAACTGAGTATCTATGCTTGATTATCATATGATCATTGCCATCAATACGAATGGAGCTTGGCAGAATGATTAATTGGCTGGGAAGAGTTCAGTTATTTTCCTTCATTTTTGCCAAATGAATGAGTTTTCCTCATCTTGCAAATAAAAAAATCAAAATTAGGGAAATGTGGCTTTCTTATTGAGATTGTTTTGACAATTGGGCATTTCATACTTCAAACATGGTCAAGGCATCGCCCGCAGTCACCTGAAACCGAGTCTGATAAATTAATTTATAATATGAGCTTGATCGCAGCTGTCTTTCTTGACTATGAAACATCACTTTCCCTGCCCGTTTTTAGGGAGAAACAAATCCCTAATTTGCAAGCATTTTCCCTTTAATATTAATATTCATATGGCTCAATCCACGTCAAAGTAAGCTTGGAGAAGCAATGATGAATCATGTTGAATAGAAAATGCATGAATATAGTGCACTTGAGATGACCAATGATCCATTTCATAGTTGTTTAACGAGGATAATTAATAATAAACACCTTAGACTGCATATAAGATATCACAACGAGTTAAATGTGCTACTAAAGGACAATGATAACTCAAAGAAAGAGTACCATCATCAATCGATACAAAAGATGATGAGGTCCATGCTCATTTATAATTTGGATTTAACATATATGTATTAATACACTTAGACGGAGTGAATGAGAAAAATGTCGTCAAAGGACGGAGGAATGAGCATTACTTAGTAAATGGTGGGAAGAGATATTTGAGGGACCAAAGTGCAATATCACAAAATTTAGGACCAATTGGCCATAAAAAAGATATTGAAGGAATAATTGGTCGATTCTTGGAATTATTGGGGTTAAATCGCCATTTTTATAAAGTAGGGACAAAATGGTAATTTTTAAAAAGTTGGGAACCAAATTGGAAATTTAGGAAACTTGAACCCATTTTTGTAATTTTGAATGAATTGAGGTCCCAAAGTGAATTTTAGAAGTTTCAGGACTCAATTTGGGGAAAAAATTACATTAGGGACCTAAAGTAAAAGAAAAAAAACTTTAGGGACCTAAATGCAAATAATTAAAAGTTTGTACATTTGGTTTATTCGTGAGTAATGAAGGCTATTAGGCTAAATGTTAATGAACAAAAATGTTCATATCGTATAGAAATACGAAGGACCGGGAACGCTAGTAAGGATAAGCTCGTCTGTAGGCAAAAAGCTGATTTAGGGGAAAATACACTACACTTATTGGGTGAGTCGGAATTTTCACATCATACCCAGTTGTGACGATTAGTACTTCAGAATGAAAATCACTACTAAGTGAAATTTTATCATCACACCTGGATGGAGTGATTTGGAAACTACGTGGAAAAACTACTTAACGCTTGTAAGTAGATCATACCCGGTTGGTATGATGAACTTTCTAGAAGGAAATGGAAAACTCGTTTACCAATTGTAAGCGGAGATGTCATCACATCCTGTTGGTGTGATCAACGAGTCAAAAGATATTTTGTCAGAAGTGTTCTCCCCAGACTGTGTGCCACTGCTTAAAGATTTTGGGAGATAGCTCGGTTAGGCCAGATGCCTCGGTTTTGGAACATGGGGGCTAGGATGCCCAATTTTGAGAATCTCGTACAGTAGGCCCAAGGCCAATTGGCACGAGTAGGAACTCGTAAGCAAACATGATGTTAAGCCATGAAAAATTTAATGAATGATGTGATTTGGCCATGGTACCAAGACATAACTGGCATACTCGATCGATTGGCAGCAATGCGACGAGACATATCGACGAGCCAATCTAGACAAATAGTTGTAGGTCGAGTTGAGGGTCGGGGCCATTAGACTAGTGGCACTAAATATTAATGGCTTACATGGAAAATTTTGTTTATGCATGCACTGAGGTTCAGGACCATTAAGATGCCCAAGAGGGGTAGTGATGCATCTTAAGGGCTACTGGACGAAATGATGGAGATAAGGGTAGATTGTCGTGTCAGCATTAACGTAAGCTTGGCGTATCTTCATGCGCACGAGACCGGGGTGGGGTCGAGATGAGGTCTCTATCATCATACGAACACAGAGTTTCTTTTCAGGTTTGAGGGTCGGATGTCGTGAACATCCACTTATTCCCAGAGTAGAAGTGGATGGGCTTCTACCTAGGTGGCCGGTAAAGTTGCTCCGACGCCACAAGTGGGTGCTGTGGATGGGCTGCCCTGGGAATGTTTGTTCCCTTCATGATGAAGGGCATGTGTTGATTATTAAATACACCGATTATGAGGAAATTGGATTTTGAATAACTAGGAATTCAAGTAAAGAATGATTTTAAAGAAAATAAGGAGTGTGACACACTCTAATTCAAACTATTTTATAGAAACTCTTGTTTCAAACACCCATTCACTGAGTTGTCGAACTCACCCCCTCCTTTTACCCATTTTGAGGTAACCAAGAGAAAAACCTACCTAAAGACCCTCAGCTCGCTAAACCTACAAGACAGGTATGTAAGTTTAATTTTATGCAGTTTTGATTAATGTTATTCCAGAAAAGGTACAAGTTTAAAGGATGCCTTACTTATCATAGTTTAAAGAAGGGGAAAACCCTCAATAAACTGGAAGAGTGGCGGGTTGCTCACAGGGATCCGACCAAACTGGGTCAGGGCATGACACAAGGACTCCCAAGCAGGATGTCAAGACAAGGGTATGAGCTAGGGTACACAACCTCACTCAGGAAGAGGCTAGAAAAGACCCTACTACTGTAGCGGGTACTTCCCAAAACCTCCCTAACTAAGATTGAGACAAAACCTATAATTTGATTTTTATTCAATAAAGAAATCTTTCCTTCTAAAACATGTTTTTCTTCAATATTGAGTAGAGAGATCCTTCATCAAGGAAGATCTAATCTAAGGTCTTCCACTAGAATTTACCTCCCTAGAACAAAGTTTCAACATTCTCACACCCTTAGGAGAAGAACTGGATAGGGACAAATAGTTAAAGGGATGTGAGATCATGATTGGAGGATTTAAACTAGAGGCATATTTGATTTCATTACCTCTAAGGGACATAGAAATAATATTGGGAATGGATTGGTTAAGTACCCATCAAGCCAAGATGTACTATGGGAAGAAGGTAATAACTTTTCACACTCTTGAAACACTTGGACTGCATTTCCAAGAAGACAAGAGTAAGGGAGAAGTGCAATTAGTGTCCCACATAAAATCTCAAAAGATGATACAGAAGGGTTGTAAAGCTTTCCTAGTAATGATCATCAATGAGAAGTCAGAGAAGAAGGGACCAGAAGGCATCTCAGTAGTTGAACACTACCCGGACGTATTTCCAGATGAATTACTCGGATTACCCCCAAGTCGACAACTAGAATTTACCATAGAGGTAATCCCTAGAACACATCTCATATCCCAAGCCTCTTATCGCATGGCTCTAATGGAGTTAAAGGAATTAAAGGAGCAGCTAGAAGAGCTATTAGAGAAGGGTTTCATACAGTCTAGTCAATCTCCATGGGGTGCACCAATTCTATTCGTAAAGAAAAACAACATGAGTCTGAGGCAGTGCATAGACTATGGGAAGTTGAACCGGGTCGCCATAAAGAATAAGTATCCACTTCCACATATCGACAACCTATTTGACCGACTAAAAGGAGCAGCCTACTTCTCCAAGATAGATCTTCGGTCAGGATACCACCAACTCAGGATCCGAGAGGAAGATATCCCTAAGACCATCTTTCAGTCCCGATATGGGCACTATTATTTTAGGGTGATGCCTTTTGGCTTGATAAATGCCCCTGGAGCTTTCATAGATTTGATGAACCAAGTGTTTCAGCCACACTTGGACAAGTTTGTGATAGTATTTATAGATGACATACTTATATACTCACGAACTACGCTGGAACACAAAGAACATCTAACTATCACCTTGGAGACATTACGAAATATTTGTTTATATACAAAATTCTCCAAGTATCAGTTATGGTTGCAGTAGGTAGGGATCTTAGGGCACAAAGTATCCAAAGATGGAGTCATGGTAGACTCGGCAAAGGTGGAAGCCATATCCAATTGGAAGGCACCCAAGAATCCCACTAAGATACATAGTTTCTTAGGCATGGCATGATACTACAGACAGTTTATGTTGGATTTCTCTAAGATAGCTTCCCCTTTGATTCATCTCACAAGGAAAGGAGTGGAGTATAAGTGGGATGAAAGCTGTGAGAAATCCTTCCAGGAGTTGAAGACCCATTTAACAATGCCACTTGTACTCTCTTTGCCTAACCCAAGTGCAGGGGAGTATACTATCTATAGTGACGCATCCGAATAGAGACTCGAATGTGTATTAATGCAACAAAGAAAGGTTATCGCCTATGTCTCATGACAATTGAAGGCACATGAGCGGAACTACTCTACTCACGACTTAGAGTTACCCGCAATAGTGTTTGCCCTCAAGATTTGGCGACACTACTTATATGGGGTTAAGTGTAGGATATACCAATCACAAGAGCTTTAAGTACTTCCTAACTCAAAGGGAGTTGAACCTCTGCCACAGGAGATGGCTTGAGTTGGTTAAAGACTATAACCTTGTGATAGAATATTACCCTGGTATGGCTAATGTGGTGGTAGACGCTCTAAGTCACAAGTACCAAACTGAGGCAGCACAGATAAAGACAACCCTTATTGTAGCAGCTGGGAAGAATGGAAGTGGACCTTAAGGTGGACAAGAGAGAAAAATGCTTATTGGCTGGCGTAGTGGTAAGACCCAGCCTAACAAACCAAATTAAGGTCCAGCAAAAAGGGGATAAGGAACTCCAGTCTTATTTGGATCCGGTCAACGAAGGGACAAACCCGTACTACAACCTTCGGGGCGATGGACTACTAACTTATAAGAGTAGAGTATGTGTGCCTCAAGATAAGTAATTGAAGAGATTAATCTTGGAAGAGGCACACGACTCTATATATGCGATGCATCCGGGCAGTACCAAGATGTATCGCACCCTCAAATAAGGTTATTGGTGGAGAGGGATGAAGAGCGATATTACGGAATATGTAGTATGGTGCTTATCCTATCAGCAGATTAAAGCTAACCACCAGAAACCTTTAGAACTCATATAACCCTTACCAATCCCCAAATGGAAATGGGAACACATTACTATGGATTTTGTCACTGGACTACCTGTGACTAGGAAGGGATGAGATGCCATTTGGGTCATTGTAGATAGATTGACCAAGTCCACCCACTTCTTACCAATAAGAGTGATAGATTCAGTGGAACAATTAGCATTGTTATACATAAGGGAAATTGTGAAACTCCATAGCGTGCCGGTAAGCATAGTGTCAGAGAGACCCTAGATTTATCTCGAGGTTCTTAACTAGTTTGCAAAATGCCTTGGGGACCAAGCTTCACATGAGAATGACATTTTATCGTCAGATCGATGGACAGTCTGAGGGGACAATCCAGACCTTGGAGGACATGCTACAAGCATGCGTACTCACCATGAATAAGGGTTGGGAAGAATACTTGTGCCTGATGGAGTTTGCCTATAATAATAGTTATCAAGTCAGTATTCAAATGACTCCTTATGAGGCCCTTTATGGACGACCATGTCGTACCCCCTTATTTTGGGAAGAGGTGGGAGAAAGGAGGCTAGAAAGAGTCGAATTAATAAAGGATGCCACATAAAAGATTAAGATTATAAGGAGTCGACTTAAGGCCGCTCAAGATAGGCAAGAGAGCTATGCAAACCATCGAAGAAGGGACTTAGAATTTGAAGTGGGAGACCAAGTGTTTCTCAAGGTATCCCCATGGAGGGGAATACTTAGTTTTTAGCAACGAGGGAAGCTAAAACCTAGGTACATCGGTCCCTGCACCATAGTCCAAAGGATAGGCCCAGTGGCTTATAAATTAGAACTACCTTCGTACTTACAAAGAATACATGATGTATTTCATATCTAGGTACCCCAATAGTATCAGCATGATCCCAGTCGTGTGCTGGACCGACCTCCACTGGAGTTAGAAGAGAACTTGACTTATCAAGCAGAATCGATGCAAATCATCGATCGGAGAGACAAGAACTTAAGGAACAAAAAGATTCCTATAGTCAAGGTTCTTTGGCAGAACGAACTCGTGCAAAAGGAGACGAGGGAAACCGAGAGTGTTATGAGGGATGGGTACTCCCAGTCCATGACTTATTCGTCTTGGATGGATTTCCGTTTGCCACTGAACGATTCTGACGGTTGTAGATAGAAGTCTCTTTGCGCACCTATATTATCACAAATAATTAATTATTCAAATATTTGAATTTTTCACTTATATCCCTATGTTTTTTCCTAATTACATACAAGTCCATAAGTTTATTTTATTGGAAATTTATTAAAAAATAATTATCAAAATCTCCTAACTTTACTTTATTTGCAATTGCATCCCCTATAAAATTTTATTAAAATAAATTTATTTAAAATTGAAAATAAATCCTTATAATAATTTTTACATGCAATTAAATTCCCAAAAATTATATTAAATTTCAATTAAATCCAAAAACTCTTCTTATTTTCAATTTGATCCTCAATTGATGTAAATTTCACAAAAATCCCCAAATTTATGAAAATCCCTAATTTTCTCAATTCCCAAAAATTGTACTTTAGACCCCAAATCATGGATTTATCAAATTGAATGTTTAAACCTTGTTATTTTCCTCCTATCATGCTACTAATGATCTTCTCCATCTCCCTATGAGCATTCTAAGCTCTGAATTACATAAGTTAACCGAAAATCAAGCTCAAATAGAGCTTCATCGGAAAATTCTTTCTAGAGAGAGAAAGCTTTGTTTTCTTACAGGTGAAGGACAATTGTGGGAGATCTAGATATGGGTATCTTATTTTGCTTCAATTGATTGCCCAAGCAAGGAAATTAGAAACTTTTATGATGATTTCATTTTGTAATTTTACTATTCTGATGAGCGCAGGCGGAATTGGCTTACCACAAAGGTCTATGGAGGTCAAGGTTTAGTCATCAAGAGCCGTGTGAGGGTCGGCCTGGTCGTAGGGGGTCGATGGTGGTCTAATTTGAGCTCAAAATCTTATGCCTAAATTATGTCGTCGAAGTTACGGTACTATGCGTCCTCATCAAAGCTTCTATGGTAATTCTCGAGCTAGGTAGAGTGTGCAGGAAGGTGGAGGACTTCTTTAAGATTCCAAAGAAGTAAATTGTGCAATCGGAGTTGTCAAAAAAGGTTGACATTAGAACTCTAGTTTGAGGTTGGTGGGAAAGTGTAGTAGCTTATGTTCTTCTAGTTTCTGAGGAATGGAGATAATGAATGTAGAGTAGCTCTTTAAATAAAGAGCTCGGGGACTAATCGTTCTGTCTGTTAATCTATCAGTCAGCTAGTAACTCTCCGATTTAAGGTCTTATTGGAGGGATTTATTAGCCGTCAGAGTTATGACAACTGTTCCAGCCATTTTCTCTATGCCCGTTCAGAGGTTGACAACGACACTGTGCGCGTGGGTGAGATTCGCAAGTGCGGGCTTCCACATGTCATGTTGTGATTAGCTGGCATCATTGACGCGACCGCTCACTCAGTATTTGAGTCACTCATTGATTGAACATGTGGTGACTTCTCATTGGTCACCTAAACTGATATGGCCACTAACCGAATCTATCTCTCTGTTAACCATGACACATGGCATCCTTTGATTGGCTAATTTAAATTCGCCTATTTTCCTTCAGGAAGCACTACGGCATTGCTATGTGTCAGCCTCTGATTGGCAGTGGCCATTCGACGTGGTTTGCCACATGTCAACCTCTCATTGGTCGACTGTTCTCTGACATTATAGTTGACACCTCATTGGTCAACCTTGTTGATGAGGCTTCTCATGAGTTGATCGTTGAATGATGACACGTGTCACTCCCTCATTGGTCGGTCTTTGGTGACATGGCTTTTTCTTCATCTAATCATTGTACGAGGACATGTGTCACGCTTTGATTAGCTAGTGCTTTGAGATGCTGACCGAACAGCTCACTAGATGCGCTTCGCCATGCATCGTGGGCGCTGACTGAGAGCTAACCTAGCAGGTGATCCATTGATCGGATGGACCAGTTCGGTTGTACCGAGTTCGGTGACCCGAAATAAAAAATTGGCTGGTTCAGGCCTGATTTGACCTATTTTCTAAAAATTAAAATTTTCTAAATATATTTATATTCATTTTGTACATAATGGTGACTTTAATTTCCCAAATTGATATTTTTAAGTCACCTAGAAAATTAAATCTTTGAGTCGGTTCTTTCCGATTCAATCCAGTTCAGGTCTAGTTCACCTGGAACTGGTCTGATTTTCACATCCAATTCAATTCATAGTTCTTTTTCAAGGTTTTTAGATCTTCATTTACCACTTGGAATTTTTCAAATTCTCATTTTCTTTCTTTTTACCTATTTCCAGTTCACTTGATATTATTAAAAGTTGTATGACTTTCTTTCAAAATTTTCTAGTTCTCCTTTCTGGCTTATTTGTCATTGGAAAACGGGGTTTACAACTTCTCCCATCCTTTTAAGAGTTTTTTCCTCAAAACTTGTTTGATATTATTAAAAGTTCCTTAGTAAAATTTTGGTCCTCCATTTTACTTCTCGAATTCCATTGACTAAATATTTTCATCAATTGCTTTTGTTGGGATACTTCCCTTCTTATGATCCAATTTTGAGAATTCATCCATGATCATTTCTTCATCAGATGATAAGAATTGTTGGAACCCCATCTACATGTTGAATCCCACATCATTCCAACACTTCTTTTTTTATGGTCGGATCCCCGTCATCAACCTGCCACTGTCCTGGTTTATAGGGTTTCCCCTTATTATAAACCGTAAAAAGTAAGACGTCCTTTAAACTTGCACTATTTTCTGGATAAGCATAATCAAAACTGCATGAAATTTTAAACTTTACATACCTATCTTACATGCATCTTAGTTGATAGTCTTTAAGGGTAGGCTTTCTAGGATTTAATGAAAGGGATATAAGGGAGGGGATGAGTATGACTACTCAATGAATGGGTTTTAAAAGGTCTACTTTTAACTTTTAAGAAAAATATTTATATGGAGTGTGTCAGACTCCTTTCTTTTCAAAAATCCCTTCATTTAAAAAATTCTGCTTTTTCCATCATTTCTTATTTATCACAGTGTGTCATCACCCAACACACATCCTTCATCATGAAGGTTACACACATTCATAAGTCAGTACGACTACTGAACCCACTAGTGGCTTCGGAGCGACTTTACCGGCCACCCGGATAGAAGCATAACCACTTCTACCCTGGGAATGAGTGGATGTACGTGACATCTGACCCTCAATCCTGAAATCGCTTCTTCGTGTCCATATGAGGAGAGAGACCTCATCCTGGAACAATGAACTACCCTTATAGCCACCAGGTCGTCCAGTGCCCTTAGGACGCATCACTACCCCTCATGGGCGTCTTGATGATCTCGTACTCACAGTGCATGCACAAACAATGTTTTCTCATATTGCCATGTAATTTGTGGTGCCACTGGTCCAACGGCCCCAACTCTCAACTCAACCCGCCGTTATTTGTCTTGACTGGTCCATCGACTTGTCATGTCGAACTGCTGCTAATTGACTGAGCATGTCTATCCTATCTTGGTACCATGGCTAAACAATTCACTTATTAAATTTTATGGCACATATAACATGTTTGTTTATGAGTTCCTACTCGTGCCAGCTAGCCTTGGGCCCACTGTACAAGATTTTCAAAAACGGGCATTTAGCTCCCAAGTTCCAAAATCGAGGCCCCCAGCCTATCAAAGCTATTTGAGCTCCCATCGAGAAGGTCTCCCAAATTGTTTAAGCATTGGCACGCAGTCAAGGGAGAGCATTTCCAACAAAACATATATTTTCTCTATCCATTATACCGCTCGGGGATAAGGACACCTCCATTCATAACCGATGAACAGGTTTTCAACTTCCTTCGAGGAAGTCTCATCATACCAACCTGGTATGATCTACTTACGACTGGTAAGTAGTTTTTCTGCATAATTTTCACATCACTTTCTCTAAGTTGTGATGATTAAAATACCACAAAATAGTGGATTTTTATACTGAGGCACTTATCATTCCCAATTGGGTATGATATATAATCCCACTCACAACCGGTAAGTAGTTTTTAATTTTAAGTTGTGCTCATCATCCAACCGGGTATGATGTTAGTAAACCCACTCACCCAATAGTGCAGTGAAATTTCACTTGGTCAAGTTCCGTCCTTAGCAAGCTGGACCTCAACTAGCGTTCCCGATATCTCATTCTCCTACAAAAAATGAACATAATTGTTCATTATTCTTTGGCCTAATAGCCCTCATTCGTTCCAAATGAGTGAGAAAACCTAACTTTACATATATTTACAATTAGGTCCCTAAAATTATTTTTCTTTAACTCTAAGTTCCTATTGCTGAGTTTTTCCTAAATTTGAGTCCTAAAACTTTTAAAATTTATCTTAGGACCTCAAATTATTTATTTTGCACAAAGGAGTTTAATTTCCCAAATTTCCAATTTGGTTCTCAGAATGATCACTACCCCCATATCGTGCTTCTTAGGGTCCCTTTTATAATCATACACAAACAAAAGTCTTAGCTTAAATCCATCGTCTTTGTACTATTAGCCCTACGAGATGAGGCCCACCTCTATCTCGATAGTATTTACTAGGCATGGCCCACTCCACACAAAATCACATATTTTTTTTACTTTAACATGCTCATAGATAATAATCACATTATTTACGAGACTTGGCTCATTTCCATTGGCATTGGGCCCACTTGACATGTTTTCAAAAGGTAGTCTTAGGCCCACTCCTCAAAATATGGATCTAACCTATTTTCATTGATCATGAGCCTGGCCCATTTCTGCCATCGAGGAAATAGAGTTCAGATCTTACCTTTGAAAAGGATTTTTACAACAAACAATTTCAAAAGAACTCATAATCAAGATTCATGCTCTTATCGGGAATATATTCCTATAAAATGATTTCATCGATATTCATGCTATCATTAGGAATATATCTCGTCAAAAGTTTAAGGCAGTTGTCCCGGATTGATTTCTAAATTCTTGTGCCTTCCCTCGCATGCATACATATGTAATCAATTCCTACATTATTTTGAACAATTAAGTTCCAACATGTATGAAATTTACAGTTAAGTCCCTATACTCTCTTTATTATTTACATATATGTCCCTAAGTTTACTTTATTTCAAATTAGCTCCTTAAGATTCTCAAATCTTCCCATTAGGTCATTAATTATTCTTTATTTCCATTTTAGTCATTGGATTATCACTATTTGCAATTAAAGCCCATCTTTCTAAAATTTGTATTTTAGTCTCCAAAACTTTGAGATTCAAGAAATCAATTCAAACCTTTCCAATTTCGTCCTAACATGGTAATAATCATATTCTATGTGTCCCTATGATCATTGTAAGCTTTGTTTCACTCAATTTGACCTAGAAATAATGATAAATGGAGCTTCTCCAAAACATCTTTCTATAGAGAGGGCTTCATTTTCTTACTGATGAGGGTGTGAGCGGTCGGAGTTCTGGTTGTGGGAAGCTAGCTCTCTTCAAGGGGATCTTTCCAAAATTAAATGGTGCCTCAATTGGTGGCCAGAGCGGTTACAATTCAATTTAGTAAATTTTTAGTACAATCACTTTCAAACTCAAATATTCCAGCAAAGGGCAGTGGTCGGGACATACCACTAGAGTGTAGGGAGGAAGTGGCTCAACTAGGGTGATCAGGAAGGCTTGGCTCGCTTGTGGGTGGCCTGGAAGTAGCTCAAATTGAGCTCAAGTTTTTCTCAGAGCGTTCAAACATTTGAGTGAGGGTACTGTGTGAGCTCGCCAGTGTTTCTTTAGTGATACTCAAGTTGAACAGAGTGTCTTGTCAAGGTGTGTAAAATATGAGAGTAGTGGAGAAGAGCTCTTTATATAGGGAGATTCGGAAGTCTCGATCCTATCCATTCCACCATCTATTGGTCAATAACTCTCTAATTCAAATCATTATCAGATCAATTTACTACTTGTTAGAGTTATGGTGACCTTCCTTCTCTCTTCCCTTTAGTCGTCTCATGGTTGAAGATGATATTGCGCGCATGCGTGTGAGCGTGCACATGCGAGCTACCATGTGGCATACTGTGATTGGTTGGAATTGTTAGCATGGTAGCTGGCTTAGTATCCAGGTCATCCTTTTATCGTCTAACCTAACATGTGGTAATCTCTCATTGATTATTTAATCCAACATGGTAATTGACTAAGTCTGACCGTCAATCAGTTATTAAGACTCTACCACGTGGCATCCTATGATTGAGTGATTTAAATAAGTCAGATTCTCCATCTAACATCTTGTGTCAATACCACATGTTCGCTTAGGATTAGATGTGGGTTTCTGACATGGCTCTACCACATGTCGTCTTCTAATTGGTTAACCTAGTCTGCATGTAGTACTTCAAGTTGATAATTGAAAATAGACATGTGTCACTCTCTAATTGGTTAGTCCAACTAATATGGAAATTTTGTTAGTTGACCATTAAAAAAAGACATGTGTCACTCTCTAATTGGCTAGTGCTTCTAGACATTGATCTATTGGTTGATGGCTCGTGCATGCTAATGCGGCACTAACCTGGCAGGCGATCCATTGACCCAACTGGATCATTATTCGGCTCAATTAAACCGGGTTCAATAACCCGAAATCGAAAATCCACCAGACCAAACCCAATTTGATCAATTTTCTAAAATAGAAAATTGTCTAAATTAATTTCCTTCATGGTTGTGATCTCAATTTACCAATTTTCCCTTTTTTTTGTCACCCTGAAAATTGAATTTTTGAATTGATTTCTCTCGATTTAGTCATGTACAATCTAGTTCAAGTTCGGATTGCCTTGATCTAGTCCAATTCTAACTTCCAATTTCCAATTGGATCAATTTCCTTTTGATTTTGTATTTTAAATCCCAATCTAATCTCTTTCAATTCCATTTTTATTTCTCTTTGTGATTCTAGTTCAATCTATAACTTGGTTTTTCTTTGAAATTTTTTGGTTAAATTTTTTGGGAAAAAGGTTTACAATTATCGAATGATGGACTTTTTCAAGATTATGTGTCATGCCCCGACCCAGTTTGGTCGGATCCCCATGTTCAACCCGCCACTCTCCCAGTTTACTATGGATTGCCCCTTGTTCATAAACCGTGAAGAGTAAGGCATCCTTTAAATCTACACCTTTCCTGGAATAACATAAATCAAAACTGCATACCATTTTAAACTGATCATACCTGTCTCACAGGCGTATTAGCTGGTGGTCTTTGTGGTAGGTTTTTCGGGGTTACCTAAAAGGGATATAAGGGGGGGGGGGGGGGGGGGGGGGGGGTGAGTACAATGACTCAATGAATGGGTTTTCAAAATTTAACTTTCAGGAAAAATGCTTGATTTGAAGTGTGCTAGATTCCTTATTTTCTTTTCAAAAGCTTTCATTTTCAAACGGCCCCAGCCCTCAACTCAACCTGCATCTGTTTGTCTTGACTAGTTTGGAGACATGTCATGTCGCACTGTCACTAGTTGGCTCAGTATGTCAATCCTGTCTTGGTACAATGGCCAAACAACTCATTAATTAAGTTTTCATGACTTATTAATCATGTTTGCTTATGAGCTCCTACTCGTGCCAACTAGCCTAGGGCTCACTATTTTAGATTTTTAAAATCAGGCATATTAGCCCCCAAGTTCCAAAACCGAGGCCTCCAACCTTTATGAGCTATTCGAGCTCCCGTCAAAAAGGTCTCCTAAAATGTTTAAGTAGTGGCATTTAGTCAGAGGAGAACACTTTCGACAAAATATATTTTTCTACTGTTCCTCATACCAACCGAGTATGAGGACATCTCCACTTATCACTGATAAGCAGGTTTTCCACTACCTTCGAGAAAGTTTCATCATACCAACCGGGTATGATCACTTACAACCGGTAAGTAGTTTTTCCATGCGTTTTCTCACATCACACTATCCAAGTGTGATGTTAAAATCCCACCTAGTAGTGGGTTTTCATTATCGAGGTGCTCATCATCCCAATCGGGTTTGATGTGAAAATCTCACTCACCCAATCGTGTAGTGAAATTTCTTTTAGTCGTCTTGTTGTCCTTACTCGACCTCGTCTAAGCTGGCATTCTTGGTACTTCATGTTCCTACACGATATGAATGTTCTTATTCATTATTCTTTGGCCTAGCAGCCATCATTCATCCAAATTGAATGAGAAAATCAAACTTCTCCTTTATTAGCAATTAGGTCCCGAAAGTTATTTTTCTCTAAGTCCCTAATACCGATTTTTCCTCAAATTGAGTCTTGAAACTTTTAAAATTTATCTTAGGACCTAAATTTATTCAAATTCACAAAAAGTGGTTTAATTCCCCAAAATTTCAATTTGGTCCCCCAACTTTTTCAAAATTACCATTTTGCCCCTACTTTACAAAAATGGTAAGTTTTGCCCCAAGTTTCCAAAAATTTCCCAATTGGTCCTCCAACATCTTTATCATGCCCAATTTGTCCTCCATTTTATGAAATTGCACTTTAGCCCCTCTAATTTTCAAAATTCCTAAATTTCCCCCAATTTCAACCTTCTAACTCTGTCGAATTTGATTTAATCAAATTGACCGATCAAATGAGTCTAATTGTTGAAATTTAAGTTAAATTATCCTACACCTTCATACGATTCAATTGCACTTTGAATCGCATGATTTGGTGTCGAAATGAGCTCAAATGGAGCTTCGTTGAAAAATTGGACTTAGAGAGAGAAAGCTTCGAAAGCTTACTATCAGAGGCGTGGTCGTTCGAGCTTTCAATCTAGGTAGATAGCTCATGTCTTGAGGTTCCTTTTAGGATCAAGAATTGCATCAATTAATGTCGAATTGAGTGAGAATTTTATCATCGAAGTTTTATCGGTTCTCTCTCTAACACCGGTCAAAAATTATAGAGCGAAGCCAAATTGGCTTACCTTTCAGCTCTAGTTCAGCTGTATGAGGTCTGTGGAGGAGTTGGGAGGGCTTGGTTAGGCCTGAGGAGGGCTCGAATTGGTCGATTTTAGCTCGGCCGAAACAGGACAGCTTTGGTCCGTCGAAGCTGCTTCACTGTTCGATCATGTTGGCGATTCTCCAGCGACCCTCGGAGCAAATGGAGACTACAAGCATGTAGCTGACTTCTCCCCAAACCCAAAGAACCCAACCTCACTTTGTTTGGCTTTGAAAAGTGCCCAAGTCGGAGCTCTGGTTCGAGCTTCACCGGAAATCGAAGTAGTTGAGAGAGAATGGGGTTTTTAGGTGTTGAGAGGAAGAATGAGGAGGGACTCTTTATATAGGAAGCTCATGGACTTCTTGGTCATCCAATTGGTACCTTAATGGCAGTCATTCATTGCCTAAAAATCCTTGGCCTGAGACTTTTCAGCTTCACCGGTGCTGCGCAATTTTCCGGCGAGTGAACAGTGTTGTCATCTAAAGGAAGAAGATGATGTTGTTCCGAACCAGATCGGACCGGTCTAAACCGGGTTCAAAGCTTAAACCGGCCAGTTCACCCCCGATTCGACCAAAATTTTCAAATCTAAAAATTTCTAAATTCATTTTCTATCTAATGATGGCATCAAATCTCAAATTTGAATTTTCTAAGCCACCTTAGAAAATGAATTTAGCATTCAATTCAATAGTGGTTCAAATTGGCACAAACCGGTTCAATTCGGTTCGGATCCAATTCACCTGAACCGATTTGGTTTTCAAATATATTCATCCTTAAGCCCTTTTTCATGACTTTTGGGACTCTTTGGGTGACTCAGGGTCCATAAATTTGGTTCTAGTTCATGAACCGACTTGGTTCATAAACCGATTTAATCTAGTTAGATCTGGTTCATATGAACCAGTCTGATTTTTTTTCTCCTCCAATCTATTCTAAGGTTCTTTTCCAAGACTTTATGAACCCTTTGGGTCACTTGAGAGTTGTAAATTTCTCAAATTGCCCATTCTCTAATGATCAGGTTTGTGAACCGGTTCATTTTTTTCTCACTTGGTTTGACCGGTTCCTTTCCCAGTTTTTCCTTAACTCAAAACAGCAGGGTTTACATTCTAGGGTACCTGAATTCATGTTTTGTGGTGAGAAAATACCCAAGTTAAGGCTCTAGTTCGCGATTATCAAAAAATGTAGTAGCACAAATATTCTAAGCTTTTTAGGTGTGTAGAGGATAAGAGTGGAAGAACTCTTTATATAGGTAGCTCGAGGACCTTCCACTCTATTCCTTTCATCATCTATAAGCACTTAATTCCCCAATTAAAGTCAATGTCATAGCTATTTACTACTCGTCGAAGTTATTACAACTTTCCTTTTCCTTTTATATTTAGGTGTCTAGAGGTTAAAGATAACATTGTGAGCACGCGTGCCAGCTGCCATGTTGCGTGCAATGATTGGTTAGGGTTGCTGACGTGGTGTCTAACTCAACATCCATGTCACTCTTTGACCATCTGATGTGACTAGTGATGACCTCCCATTGGTCACGTAGTCCGACGTGGTAGTTGAATGAATCTGATCGTTAAATGACAGTTATGACTCTAACATGTGACGTCCTCTCATTAGATTATATAAATAAGTCAAATTTATCATCTGACGGCCTATGTTATTGCCACGTGTTTGCTCAGGATTAGTTGTGGGTTTTTTATGTGGTATTGCCACGTGTTATATACTCATTGGTCAGTTTTCTCAAACGTCTTAGTTGCTTTTTTACCTAGCGTGCTTTCCACGTGTCGCCATCTGATTTGTCAACCCGACTTACATGGAATTCTCTTAATTGACCATTAATGATTGTCATGTGTCACTCTCTAAATGGTTCGCCTGGCTGACATGTAATTTCCTTCAATTGACCATTGATGACTACCACGTATAGCTCTCTGATTGGTTAGCACTTCCAAACATTAACCAAGCGATTGACGATGCAAGCTTGCCACGCGTCGCTCATTGTTTGGTTGTGCACACTGACGTGACATTTCGGTCCACTGACTAGGTGGACCGCGTTGACCCTGATGGACTATTGACCAGTTCAATATAACTAGTTTCGATAACCCGCAAATGAAAATGGACTAGTTCAGACCCGATTCAGCTAGTTTTCTAAAATTTAAGAAATTTTAAATTCTTTTAATATAGAGTGGTAACTTCAATTTTAAAAAAATTTCAATTTAACTCACCCCAAAAAATGAATTTTCGAATCGAATTTTCTTAGTTCAATCCAGTTTAAGTTTGGTTCACTTTGGTTTAGTCTGATTCTCACTTCCACTTCTTATTTGGATCTTTCTTCTTTGAGATGTTGTACTTTATATCCCACTTTGGATCACTTCATATCTCATACTAATTATTTTTCGTGATCCCAGTTCAATTTGAAACTCGATTTTCTTTTAAAAAATTTTTATTCTCATTTTCGGTTATTATGTTTAAGTAAAATGGGGTTTAAAGTAAAATCCTTCATAAATGAACCCGATTTAGATTTGAGATTCAAGGGAAATGGGAATAACTATTATGCGTCAAGCGACACCACTTAGTTAATTGGTATATAATATAGTTCTTGACCAACCGTTAATGTATAATATATGCCAATAAGTTATACTAATATATAGACAGTAGGTTCAATAATGAACAATTGTAGAAAATAAGTTAGTAGACTCTGTATTAGCAATTTTGAGAGACAAAATCATCGAGGTTATAAACAATCTGATGAGAGGCATTCGCACTCACGAAGCATTGCTCATCCCTCCCCTAACACATTTCAAAAATATCCGCAGGAGAGGACTAAAAGGAATGAGCAACCTTGTTGGGATTAAAAGTACTTAAGTTTAGTAACAGATGATCCAAGGTAGCTTCTAATTTCTCCGGATATATTTATGGTCCATCTTGCACATTTAAATTTTATTTTTGTAAAATTTTAAATTTTGAGTGGATTTTGGAATAGCTTTATTAATTTGAGTATTTCGGCATGTCGGTTCTACTATAATAAGCTATCTACTATTATATTGTCGAGAACATGACAATTGTTATGTTGTTCTAACATTCAAATTGGGTTGGGCATAACAAAAGGTAACTAAGCAATATAATTATCTTTTTATTTTGTTGATAGAGAGGATTTTCAAAAAATGATGGAACATATAAAATAAATAATAAAAGAACTTCGAAAATGTATATGACTTCAATTCCTTAAATATTATACTTGATATATTTGTTATATAAACGAGTAATTAAGAAGTGAGTGAGAGTTCTCTCAAAAGAGTTTTATTCTCATTCATATGATAAGAAGCACTTGATTCAATAATTCATGATGATTTTTTTGCTATAATACAGTTGAAAGTCATATCTAATTGTTATTGATTAACTCTTGAAAGTTATGATTTAGTGGCTTTAGAGAAATCCAGGTGCTCAAGTCATCTAATTAATTTAGTAGTTTCTTCAAGATTTATTTGATTGTCATTTAAATGATTAACAATAGCGCACGAGAAAGATATGGTGATATTTTAAGAAGTTTAGGACAATTTCATTTTCCATGAACAAATGAATTACAATAATGACATTGTATATTCTAAGTAATAAAGGTGAGAGATCCGACTTGACTTTTTACTCTTAGCCATTGACTATTATATTTCTTTCTTTTTAATGATATAGTAACAAGAGTCATATTTTTTTAATGATTTGATGGAGGGTCACCTGCATATCAAAACATACCACATAGAAGATTTATATGTTGGTGTTATGATTGGTACATCATATTGATCTAGTGTGTTATGGTTGATACATCATATTGATATAGAAGATTATATGTTGGTATTATGGTTGGTACATCATATTGACCTAGAAGAATTGATCATGCTATAGAATATTTTGAAGAAATACCCCATTGAGGGTGAGAGCATCAACCTTTATAGGTTCACTCATTCAAGACAATTTCTTAAATAATGTAAAGCAATTAGTAAAATTGAGAAATTGCATGTGTGACATGTCTTGGCTAGTAGGTTGAATGAAGATATTTTTGAAATATTTTTTAATGTATACACTCTTTAACAAAGATTATGGTTCCATTACATTATATAAGATTATACGAATGGTATTATATTCTTTAATCCATGTTTTTATTTGTTTCAGGCTTAGTAATGTGTAATCCATCAAATATTTTATTTTTTTCAATTGCATGTAAACTAATTACAATAAATATATATATGATTGTTCCTTATTTGAATCAGATAAATTTACTGATATTTTTAGTTATTTATCTAACTATTGAAAAGTATAACCCATTTGAAGAAAAGTATTTTTTATAATTAATAAAAAAACCCCAATGGCTACTGAAAAATAAGACGTGATAAAAGTTGAAGATGGTCATCCAATGCTAGACAATGCAAACAAATTTAACGACATAAATTTTAAAAAGAACGTGATAAGAGAAATTATGGTAATAGTTTAAAATGATGAATAGATAAAAAAACATTTAGTGTGGTATAATAGATAGTGCATATTTACAAATTTATAATAATATAAATATATAATATTACGTGATAATATTAATATTATATAAAATATTCTACTTTATGTAAAATAATATTTTAATAATATATCAACCAACTAAATAAACTAAGTGAAAGGGCAATAATAAAATCAATAAGTACTAGAAAAAGGCGCTTAACCTTATTGATCATAGAGATCACGGAAAATTCAATAGAAGTGAATTAGGTAGTGATTGGTGCAAATAAAATTGGGTGGTGATGGTCTCCAAACCCAAGAGTACATGGGTTAAATGCACATTTCTTGTTCTTGACGTAGAGTACATGGGAAATTTAAGCAAAGTAAAAAGGTAGATAGTGTCATATGTACACATTACACTAGGTGAAGACATCGATCTTCAAGATTTTCTCAACATATTATATTTGCTTGACTTGGGATTGCAATTTCATTCCTCTTTTTCCATTTCTTATAATTTACATATTTTGGGTCAAACTATTATATTGGCCTTGGCCCAAAAAAAACACTATATATTAACTTATCTTGCAATCAAGATTTCATTAATGTTTTTTCAAATGTACTATCAAAGACTCTAAACCCAAAATTTGCCTCTCTGAGTATTTAAAACCGAGAAGCCGCAACTTGTCACCTTCCACATCCTGAGAAGATTAACCAATTATACTACCTCCCACTACACCATATATGAAGATGACGAGTATCATGCCATCTCTATTGTCAATGGTGATTTGCCTGATCACGATCATCAAGTCGAATTCCCAGCCAGATTCCGGCGTTATAAGCTGGTGGTGCGACCAAACTCCACACCCGGAACCATGCAGATACTTCACGCGCCAAAACCACGGGACCGATTCGTTCCAGAGCATGTCCAATTTCCGGAAGATCATCGTCCAAGTAACCTTGGAGAGAGCCGTTGCGGCACAAGAGCAAATCCTCCGGTTCCGGCCCAAGCACCATCTCAGGAGACGCCAGAAGGCCGTCCGAGCCGACTGCCTCAAGCTCCACGAGAACACGGTTCTTCAGATCAACCGAACCCTAGGTTGCCTGATCGGACCGAACGGGTCATGCACAGGCTTTGACGTCCAGACGTGGCTAAGCACTGCCCTCACCAACATCGAGACGTGTCGGCTGGGCTCTAGGGATCTGAAAGTCTCATCAGAGACCATAATCGGCCTGCCGACAGCAACGGCTAACCTGTCACAACTCATAAGTGATTGCTTGGCCCTTAACGGGGCGGCTGTGATGGGAGGATCGACAACTAATCGGGAGTCGCTGTCCGGCGATAGAGATCAAGAGTTCCCCATCTGGGTGTCTCCGAAAGACCGTAAGCTCTTGCAATCGGGATCTTCCCTCCAGCCAGACCTCGTGGTGGCTAAAGATGGCTCTGGGAACTACAGTTGCATACAGGCGGCCATTGATGAGGCAGCGAGAAGGGATTCCATGAACTCAAAGTTCGTTATTTACGTGAGAAGAGGCGTTTATGCAGAGAACATACAGGTGGGAATCAACAACAGTAATATTGTGCTGATCGGAGAGGGGATGAGGTATACCATTATCACCGGTAACCGGAGTGTCAAAGGAGGCTACACCACTTATAGCTGCGCAACCGCTGGTACGTTTACGTAGTACATGAATTAAAACAATTTGATATTAAATATTTTAAAAAGATATTTTTAATGTTAAGCATATGCAAAAAGTGAATTTTTCTGTAAAGTTTCATTTCCATAAGGTGCTCACTTCAACATAGCCCGTGCGGTGTCCTTTGTTCTTTTGCAGGGATCGATGGCCTCGGCTTTATGGCTCGTGGCCTTACGTTTAGGAACGGAGCGGGTCCCCACAAGGGCCAGGCGGTGGCGCTGCGGTCGGCCTCTGACCTCTCAGTGTTCTACCGGTGCGGCTTCGAAGGATACCAAGACACACTCTTCGTCCACTCTCAGCGCCAGTTCTACAGGGAATGCATCGTGTATGGGACCATCGACTTCATCTTTGGTAACGCGGCAGTCGTCTTCCAGAACTGCATCATATACGTGAGGAGGCCGCTCAACGGCCAGGCTAACATGATCACGGCCCAGGGCCGCAATGATCCTTACCAGAACACTGGGATATCGATTCAAAACTCCCGGGTCCTGGCTGCAGCCGACCTGCAGCCGGTGATCCGAGCCTTCAAGACCTACCTGGGCCGGCCCTGGCAGCAATACTCGAGAACGATGTACATGAAGACCTACCTAGGCTCCCTGGTCAGCCCGGTCGGTTGGTCCACGTGGGAAGGTTCGGACTACGCCCTCGACACACTCTACTACGGAGAATATCTGAATTTCGGGCCGAGGGCTTCATCCAGATACAGGGTCCGGTGGAAGGGTTTCCACGTCATAACGAACGCCACGGTGGCGTCATATTTTACGGTGGACAGCCTCATCGCGGGCAAGTCGTGGCTGCCTTCCACGGGAGTGCCCTTTGCTTCCGGCCTCTAACTCATGGTGAATAGTATTAAGCTCATATACACACTAAATCTATTCGATGATCATTCCGTTCTTTATTTTCTAAAACCATGTAGTGATCCAGTCCTTCTATCTTGTATATCTGTGAATAGTAATGTATGTGGTCATTTATTCTTGTGCATAATTATATAATGATCATTGGGTCCTTCTATCCGGTACATTCGTGTGAATATTCTTGTGTGTGGTACTTCATTCTTGTGGATAATTATATAATGAATTTTGTGTCAGGTACAAGTGGCATGAATAATTTTTTAGGGAGTTGTGATAATGGGACCCTATGTCGTACGGAGACCCTATAGGGCGGCCAACCCATACTAATTAGGCTCAGAAGAGTAAGAACTAGTACCAGGGGACGGTACTTTCCTTCCGGGACGGGTTCTCTTGTGCGTATGCACTTTCCGAAAATTTATAATAATAAACTTTCTCAAAAATCAGTCAACCTAAATATAACAACCTGAAACGAAAATATGAACTAGAAATTAAAACTTATATTGAATTGTAAATCAAATTTACGATTAAAAAACTTAAATTTATAATTTTTTGGGAAACAGATTAATACAACTTGAAAAGAAAGAGTGGAATACAAGTTAAATTAATGAGTGACGCAAGCGAAAAAAATAATTTTGAAATAAAATCAAATAAATTAATCTCTAGGACGGTACAATGGACTTGAATTCGCTGACCCTTGGCCTTCCTAACCAATGAACGAATCAAGGTTGTCCAATGTTATCCATTGGAAAAACGTTATATTAACTTGATTTTTTATTAAATTTTACATAAAAAAATTATGATCCATAGAGCAACTCTTTTACTAGTCTACATTAAAATTAATTAATTTATCTTATTATCATTATAATAAATTATATCACCAAATTATATAATTTAATGCACATATTTTGATCTTGAGTTCTTTGGTCGGTTTACAACTCAAAAGTAACCACCGACAATAACCATTTTTCTAATTATATTTTTGATACAAAAAAATTGAGTGATTTAACGATATTTTAGGACTAAATTCCGTCGTCTCCCATCACCCCTTCAATGGATATCGATGCCAAAAAACTATATTATCTCTCCGACATCCGACAGGCCCTATCTTGGCTAAGTCACTTTTCCTCTATCACAAGCGGTTTTCGAGTGACTACTCTTTCTCGCTACCCACGAAGCCACCACAAAGTGAACTACCGGGGCCTTATAACTTAAACGTAAAATGATAATTTTTTTTTATAAATAATGGAAAATTGACTATTTTGATAAATAATTGATACAATAGTCAATTTTAAGTGAGAACAAAAATGATAATTTGGTATAATTAAGGAAATTGAAATTTTTTTTGTTAATAGAGGTTAAAATGGTAAATTTTATATAAAATTGGTAACCTCATAATTTTTGCATAAAAGTGAGAAAATGTTTAATTTTGACAAATAAGTGGATAAAATAATTATTTTTACATGAATAAAGGTAATTTGGTAAATACGGGGAAAATGTAATTTTTTAAGTAAGAAGGTAAAAAGAATAATTTTGTAAATGAAATAAGTAAAAATGATAATTTTTACAAATAAGTGAAAAAATGGTAAATTTTCAAGTAGAAATACAAAATGGTAATTTTACAAGTATGAGGGTATTGTTGTGATTTTACGAGAATAAGTATATAATAGTTATTTTGATAAGTTTTGGAGAAATTTTATATATTTGATAAGATCAAGTTAAGTGTAGTGTAAATAGCTTTACATAGGTATAAATCGAGCAAATTGTACGCTAAGGGCAAATCCGAATTAAGTGAAATTATGAAGTGTTATAAAATATATCGATATATATATATATATACCAATTTCAATTAGTAGTAGATATATAATGTTGTATATTATACTAGTAAATGTGATATGATCTATAGAGCCTCGAGTGCAAATTTTATAAGAAATATAAGTAGCGGAGTCGATCAATTATCAAACTTGTTATACCCTAACTCAGTTTGGTCAGATCCCCATGATTAATCCGCCACTCTCTCAATTTATTAAAATGTTTTCCCTTATTATAATCTGTAAAGAGTAAACCGTTTTTTAACCTGCACCTTTTTCTGAAATAATATAAATCAAAACTGTGCAATAATTTATATTTATCATACCTGTCTCACAGACGTCTTATTTGATGGTTTTTAAGGGTAGGCTTTCTAAAATCTCCTAAAAGGGATATAAGGGATGGGGTGAGTACGACTACCTAGTGAATGAGTTTTTTAAAACTTTTAACTTCTAAAATTTTTTTGTATTTTTGGAGTGTGCCAAACTGCTTTCTTTCAAAACCATTTCATTTGCAAATATCGGGTTTATCACCATTTCTTTTTAACCACGGTGTCTCATCACCTAACACACATCCTTTATCATGAAGGTTACACACATTTGCAGGTTAGCATGACCACTAAACCCACTTGTGGCTTGGGAGTGACTTTACCGGCCAACTAGGTAGAAGTACGACCACTTCTACCTTGAGAATGAACGGATGTACGTGACATCCAACCCTCAATCCCGAAAATTGATTCTTCATATCCACATGAGGATAGAGACTTCATCCTGTCCCCAACCCGGTCTCATGCACTTGGTGCTACTCCAAATTTTGCATGGTCACCTGGAACAACGAACTGCCCTTATGCTCACCGGGTTGTTCATGGCTCTTAGGATGCATCACTACCCTTCATGGGCATCTTGATGATCCCGTACTTATAGTGGATGCACAAACAATATTTTTCTTATTATTCCATGTAATTTGTGGTGTCATTAGTCCAACGGTCCTGACTTTTAACTCAACCTACAGCTGTTTGTCTTGACTGGTTTGGAGACTAGTTATGTCGCACTGCTGCTAGTTGACCGAGAATGTCAGACCAGCTTTGGTACCATAACCATACAATTTACTTATTAAAGTTTTATGACACATATATTATATTTGTTTATGAGCTCTTGCTCGTGCCCATTGGCCTATGGCCCACTGTTCGATATTTTCAAAAATCGGGCATATTAGCCCCCAAGTTCCAAAACTGAGGCCCCCGAGCTATAACAGCTATTCGAGCTCCTGTCAAGAAGGTCTGCCAAATTATTTAGGCATTGGCACATAGTTAGTGGAGAACACTTCCGACAAAAATATGTTTTCACTGTCTATTATACTGACCCGATATAAGGACATCTTCGTTCATAATCGATGAACGGTTTTCAACTTCCTTCAAGGAAGTTTCATCATACCAACTGGGTATGATCTACTTACCACAGGTAAGTAGTTTTTCCGCATGGGTTTCACATCACTACTCTAAGCCGTGATGTTTAAAATACCACATAGTAGTGGGTTTTTATTTCGATGTGCTTATCACCCCAACTGGGTATGATATAAAATCTCACTCACAACCGATAAGTGGTTTTTAACTTTAAGTTGTGTTAATCATTCCAATCGGGTATGACGTTAGTAAACCTACTCACCCGTTAATGCTGTGAATTCCACTAGACCGGTTCTTTGTATTCACGTGAGCTTGTCCTTGCTTGAGTTCCCGGTACTACGTGTTCCTAGATATGAACATCTCGGTTCATTATCCTTCGGCCTAATTGCCTTCATTCATTCCAAATGAACGAGAAAGTCAAATTTTCATGTATTTGCAATTAGGTTTCTAAAGTTATTTCTCTTTAAGTCCCTAATGCCGATTTTTCCTCAAATTGAGCTCTAAAACTTCTAAAATTTATCATAGGACCTCAATTTATTCCATTTCACAAAAAGGGGATTAATTTCCCAAATTTCCAATTTGGTCCCCCAACTTTTCCAAAATTACCATTTTGCCCTTCCTTTACAAAAATGATAAGTTTCACCCCAAAAATTATAAAATTCCTCAATTGGCCCTCTAACATTTTTATCATGCCTAATTCACCCTCAGTTTTAGGAAATTGCATTTCGGTCCCTCGAATTTTTGAAAATCCCTAATTTCCTCAAATTTTTTCCCCAATTCCAACTCTTTAACACAGCTGAATTTGATTTTATCAAATTGACCAATCAAACACCTCTAATTGTTGAAATTGAAGTTGAAATTGAGTTTCTCCATATTCATACTATTCCATAGAACTTTGAATCACGAGTTTTAATGTTGGAACAATCTCAAACGGAGCTTCACTGGAAAACAGACTGTAGAGAGAGAAAGCTTTGATTACTCACCGGTGACGGCACGATGGTCTGAACTTTCAATCTAGGCAGATAGCTCTCATCCTGAGGTTCATCCTAGAATCAAGAATGATATCAATTGATGCCGAATTGAGTTAGAATTTCATTATTGAAATTCTGTCGGTTCTCTCTCTAGCTCCGACCGAAAATTACAGAGGGGAGCCGAATTGGCTTATCTTTCAGTCCTAATTCGGCCTTGAGATGGATGAGGAAGTGTTGGGAAGGCTTGGTTTGGCCTGAGGAGGGCTCAAAATGGTCAATTTCAACTTGGCTGAAACAAGGCAGCTTCGGTCCGCTGGAGCTGCTTCATTGTTTCATCGTGTTGGCGTTTCTTCGACGACCCTCGGAGCAAACGGAGACTATAGGTATGTAGCTAACTTCTCCCCAGTTCTAAAGAACCCGACCTTGCCTTGTTTGGCACAGAAAAAACCCTATATCGGAGAACTAGTTCAAGCTTCACCAGAAAACTAAGAAACTGAGAGAGAGTGAGCTTTTCAGGTGTGGAGATCATGAATGGAGAGGGGCTCTTTATATAGGGATCTCGGGGACCTATTGGCCGTTCGTTTGGCACTATTATGACAAGCATTGAAGACCTAAAACGTACTGAATGAAAGCATTTCTTCTTTGCCAGCGCTGCTTCGATTTTTCGGCAAGTGAACAGTGCTGTCATCAAGAGGTAGAAGATGATACTGTTCCGAACCGGGCCGGACCGGTTCGAACCGGGTTCGATGCTTAACCCAGTCGGTTCACCCCTCATTCAACTGAGTTTTTCAAATCTAAAAATTTCTAAATTCATCTAAATTTATTTTCTATCCAATCATGGACTCAAATCTCAAATTTGAATTATTTAAGCTACATAGAAGAATGAATTTAGGATCCGATTCAATAGTGGTTCAAATCGGTCCAAACTGGTTTGGATCCGGTTCACCTAAACTGGTTTGGTTTTCATCCCCAATTCCTTCACAAGTCCATTTTCATGTCTTTTATGACTCCTTGGGTCACTTAGGGTTCATAAAATTCCCGGTTTACCATCTCTTTATCGATTCCGGTTCATAAACTAACTCGGTCCTTAAACTGGTTCAATCCAGTTTGGGTCCGGTTCACTCGAATTGATCTGGTTTTTCTCTCCCATTTTGTTCTAAGGTTCCTTCCGAAGGTTTATAAATTTATTTAGAGCACAAGGGATCCTTCCCAAGGATCTGATTCAATAGTGGTTCAAATCGGTCCAAATTGGTTTAGATCCGGTTCACCTGAACTGGTTTGGTTTTCATCCCCAATTCCTTCACAAGTCCATTTTCATGTCTTTTGTGACTCCTTGGATCACTTAGGTTCATAAAATTCTCGGTTTACCATCTCTTTATCGATTCCGGTTCATAAACTGACTCGGTCCTTAAACTGGTTCAATCCAGTTCGAGTCCGGTTCACCCGAATCGATCTGGTTTTTCTCTCCCATTTTGTTCTAAGGTTCCTTCCCAAGGTTGATAAATTTCTTTAGAGCACAAGGGAGTTTAATTTCACTGATTTGCCCGTTCTCTATTGGTTCCAGTTCATGAATCGACTCGGTTCATAAACCGGTTCAATCCTGTTAGATCCGGTTCATCCAAACGGTCTAGTTTTTCTCTTCCAATTCGTCCTAAGGTTCTTTTCCATAGTATTATAAACCCTTTGGATCACCCAGGAGTTGTAAATTCCCAAATTTCCTATTCACAATTGATCAGGTTTGTGAACCGGTTTTATATTCTCACTCGGTTTGACTGGTTCTTTTCCCAATTTTTTTCTTAGCTCAAAAGGGCGGGGTTTACAACTCTCCCCTCCTTTTAAGAGTTTTTTTCCCCAAAACTTAATTATCAGCCTTGTATGAGGAATCATTTCCTTTGACGTTCATTTGGTGTCTTCTTGTCCTTAATGCTCATCCCATCGCCCTTTTTAAGGTGTAGTCCTTACTACTTCCCAATCCTCCTTAGGGCGTTGTTTATTCTCCTTAACTATCTTGTTATTACGATTTGCTTCCTTCCGCTATGTTGGTCCGAAACTTGACTTCTCTGCCTTTTCCAAAGCAAGTTGTACTAATCATCCCAAAACATCCCATTTTTCATCTAATGCTCGACCTGTCTTCTCTTGTAGAGGTGCTTCCTTCCTTACTCCCAGATGGCTGGAAATTTCTTCTTAAGGAAGAATTCTCTTCATTTAACCTTTGTTTTATTTGTGATTGTTCGAGGTCCTACCTTCCGTCCTTTTCCTCCCTCATCTAGTTGAGTCACACCATTACACCATCATTGAGGGACAAAAAGTTTTAGGAACTCTAAATTTACTTTCGAAATATGAGTACCAACTTGGGGCTTTAGCTTTTCTTAAAAGAGATTGGGTCGGGAAGTACCTGCCACTATGCTAGGATCTTGAAGAGTTTACTTGAAGTTTCGAGCATGAGTCATATTTCATGGGGTGGAATACTTTCGGATTCATGTAGCTGTAGAGGCATTGTTCTTGGAAGGTATTGTGGGGCAATCCTTCACCTCATGCCCCATTTCCCTTACACCTATAAAAGGTTATCTTGATACTTGTCCTTAGTAGTGTTGAACACTTTGTCAAGTAGTGTTCCTATTGTCCTCACCTTGTAACATGTCATTTCCTTGCCCAGTAGTTACTACCAGAGTTCTCACTCCTTAGTCTCCTTGTCAGTTTTCTTGTCGAGTCTTCTCTGCCTACTAGTTTTCCCTTAAAAGCTCTCCTAGACTCTTTAGTCTTTTGGTTCATTTCCTTATTCGAGATGGGATTCTCCTCGGTCCCGCGGTTTGTTTGGTTACTTTTCTTGAGGCAATCTTCCTACAGTTGAGGCGTAGGCTTACATCCTTTTTTTTTGAGACATGGTTCCAGGAACTTGGAATTCTTCATTAATGGAGGAGTACAATATGTTAGGGTCTTAACCATATTACAAAGAGGTGGTTATGAAATAGATAGAGGGCTACAAGGTGTTTGATAAGCATCCTCTATGGTAAGGTTATAAGCCCTAGCTGGTGTTCCTGGTTTCAGGCTTGACT
Organism: Trapa incisa; assembly: GCA_030064435.1. Lineage (NCBI taxonomy): Eukaryota > Viridiplantae > Streptophyta > Magnoliopsida > Myrtales > Lythraceae > Trapa > Trapa incisa. Next base: position 11,125,443 of record CM057773.1, read on the forward strand.
CCCTTTGTACTCAGGGGTGTGACCTCAACTGGTCCAAGCATCATCCTCTTCGATACTTTGTCATTTGGTCCTTGGGGATTTCTACCATGCCCCATGCATTTGGGAAGCTTCTAGAGTTGTCTTCCTACGAGGATAGGGTGCTGAGCAGAGTCATTTCTACTTTTCTTGGTTCCTCTCCTGGGAGCCATCTGAAAATTTTAAGATAAATCATATCAGTTACTATATTTTCTATTCTTTATTATGTATTCAAGGACACTTGACTCTGATACCACTCTAGTTGTCACGCTCCAACCCGGTTTGGTTAGATTCCCATGATCAACCTGCCACTCTCCCGGTTTATTAAAGGGTTTCCCCTTATTATAAACCCTAAAGAGTAAGGCATCCTTTAACTTGCACCTTTTCCTGGAATAACATAAATCAAAACTGTGTAATAATTTAGATTTATCATACCTATCTCACAGGCGTCTTATTTGATGGTTTTTAAGGGTAGGCTTTCCGAAATCTTCTAAAAGGGATATAAGGGAGGGGGTGAGTACGACTACTCAGTGAATTGGTTTTTCAAAACTTTTAACTTTTAGAAAAACATTTGTATTTTTGGAGTGTGTCAGACTCCTTTCTTTCAAAACAATTTCATTTGCAAATCTCGAGTTTATCACCATTTCTTTTTAACCATGGTGTGTCATCACCCAACATACTTCCTTCATCATTAAGGTTACACACATTCGCAGGTCAGCACGACCACTGAACCCACTTGTGGCTTCAGAGCGACCTTACCGACCACCTAGATAGAAGTACGACCACTTCTACCCTTAGAATGAGTGGATGTACGTGACATCCGACCCATAATCTTGAAAATTGATTTTTTGTGTCCATGTGAGAACAGAGACCTCATCTTGTCCCCACCCTGGTCTCATGTGCTTGGTGCTACTCCAAAATTTGCAGGGTCACCTAGAACGACGAACTGCCCTTATGCTCACCGGGTCATCACTACCCCTCATGGGCATCTTGATGATCACATACTCGTAGTGCATGCACAAACTATGTTTTCTTATTATTCCATGTAATCTGTGGTGTCATTAGTCCAATGGTCCTGACTTTCAACTCAACATGCAGCCGTTTGTCTTGATTGGTTCGGAGTTCGGTCATGTCGCACTACTGCTAGTTGACTAAGAATATCGGACCAGCGTTGGTACCATGAACATACAATTTACTTATTAAAGTTTTATGGCACATATATTATGTTCGTTTACGAGCTCCTGGTCATGCCCATTGGCCTATGGCCCACTGTTCGAGATTTTAAAAAATCGGGCATATTAGCCCCCAAGTTCAAAAATCGAGGCCCCCGACCTATAAGAGCTATTCGAGCTCCAGTCAAGAAGATCTCCCAAATTGTTTAGGCATTGGCACACAGTCAGGGGAGAACACTTCTGACAAAAATATGTTTTCACTGTCCATTATACCGACCCGATATAAGGACGCCTTTGTTCATAACCGATGAACAGGTTTTCAATTTCCTTTGAGGAAGTCTCATCATACCAACCGGGTATGATCTACTTACAACCGGTAAGTAGTTTTTCTGCATGATTTTCACATCACTTCCTCTAAGTAGTGATGTTTAAAATACCACTTAACAGTGGGTTTTCATACTGAGGTACTTATCGTTCCCAACCGAGTATGATATAAAATTTCCACTCACAACCGGTAAGTGGTTTTTAATTTTAAGTTGTGTTCATCATCCCAACCGGGTATGATATTAGTAAACCCACTCACCCGTTAATGCTGTGAATTCCACTAGACTGGTAAGTGGTTTTTTCAGAAGTGTTCTCCCCTAAATATGTGCCATTTCTTAAACGCTTTGGGAGACCTTCTTGAGAGAGCTAGAACAACTCTAACAAGCCAGGGGACTCATTTGAACTTGTAGGGCTTAAGGCCCATTAGTTTGAAAAACACATGTAGTGGGCCTAAGGCTAGTGGGCACGGGTTGAAGTGTCACGCCACGTTCCAGTTTGGTCGGATCCCCGTGAACAACCCACCACTCTCCTGTTTTATTAAAGGGTTTCACCTTATCCTAAACCGTAAAGAGTAAGGCGCCCTTTAAACATGCACCTTTTTCCTAGAATAACATAATCAACACTTGATAACATTTTTAAATTCATCATACCTGTCTCACAGGCGTCTTAGTTGATGGTCTTTAAGGGTAGGCTTTCCAAAATCTCTTGAAAGGGATATAAGGGAGGGGGTGAGTACGACTACTTAGTGAATGGGATTCAAATCTTTTGACAAAAAAAAAACATTTATATGGAGTGTGTTAGACATCTTTCTTTACAAAAATCCCTTCATTTAAAAATCCATTATTTCTTAGTTACCACAGTGTGTCATCACCCAACACACATCCTTCATCATCAAGGTTACACACATTCGCAAGTCAGTATCACTACTGAACCAACTAGTGGCTTCCGAGCGACTTTTCCTGCCACTCGGATGGAAGCACAACCACTTCTACCCTGGGAATGAGTGGATGTATGCGACATCTGACCCCCAATCTTGAAATCACTTCTTCGTGTCCATATGAGGATAGAGACCTCATCTTGTCCCCACCCAGTCTCATGCGCTTGGTGCTACTCCAAATTTCGCACAGACAGTTGGAATGATGAACTGCCCTTATAGCCACCAGGTCGTCTAGTGCCCTTAGGATGCATCACTACCCCTTGATGATCCCGTACTCACAGTGCATGCACAAACAATGTTTTCTCATATTGCCATGTAATCCGTGGTGCCACTGGTCCAATGGCCCCAACTCTCAACTCAACCCGCAGTTGTTTGTCTTGACTGGTCCATCAACTGGTCATGTCGCACTGCCGCTAGTTGATTGAGCATGTCGGTCCTATCTTGGTACCATGGCCAAACAATTCATTTATTAAGTTTTATGGCACATATATCATGTTCGTTTATGAGCTCCTACTTGTGCCAATTGGCCTTGGGCCCACTGTACGAGATTTTCAAAATCAGGCATTTAGCCCCCAAGTTCCAAAACCGAGGCACCCGACCTATTAGTGCTATTCGAGTTCCCATCGAGAAGATCTCACAAATTGTTTAAGTATTGGCTCACAGTCAGGGGGAGAGATCTTCCGACAAAACATATGTTTTCTCTATCCATTATACCGCCCGGGTATAAGGACACCTCCATTCATAACCGATGAACGAGTTTTCAACTTCCTTCAAGGAAGTCTCACCATACCAACTGAGTATGATCTACTTACAGCCGGTAAGTAGTTTTTCCGCATGATTTTCACATCACTTCCTTTAAGTAGTGACGTTTAAAATACCACTTAATAGTGGGTTTTCATACCGAGGTACTTATCATTCCCAAATGGGTATGATATAAAATTTTCACTCACAACCGATAAGTGGTTTCTAATTTTAAGTTGTACTCATCATCCCAACTGGGTATGATGTTATTATACCCACTCACGTGTTAATGCCGTGAATTTCACTAGACCAGTTCTTTGTATTCACACGAGCTTGTCCTTGCTAGCGTTCCCAGTATTTCGTGTTCCTACATGATATGAACATCTCGGTTCATTATCCTTCGACCTAATCGCCTTCATTCATTCCAAATGAATGAGAAAGTCAAACTTTCATTTATTCGTAATTAGGTCACTAAAGTTATTTCTCTTTAACTTTAAGTCCCTAATGCCGGTTTTTCCTCAAATTGAGACTCAAAACTTTTAAAATTTATCATAGGACCACAATTTATTCCATTTCACAAAAAGGGGATTAATTTCCCAAATTTCCAAATTGGTCCTCCAACTTTTCCAAAATTTCCATTTTGCCCTTCCTTTACAAAAATGGTAAGTTTTGCCCCCAAAATTTCAAAATTCCTCAATTGGTCCTCCAACATTATTTTCATGCCCAATTGACTATCAATTTCATAAAATTGTATTTTGGTCCTTTGAATTTCGAAAACCCCCAAATTTCCCCCCAATTTCAACTCTTCAACACTGTCAAATTTGATTTTATCAAATTGACCGATCAAACACCTCTAATTGTTGAAATTGGAGTTGAAATTGAGTTCGTACATGTTCATATGATTCTAAGGAACTTTTAATCGCAGATTTTAACACCGGAACGAGTTCAAACGGAGCTTCGCCAGAAAATAGACTATAGAGAGAGAAAACTTCGATTTCTCACGGTGAGGGCATGATAGTCCGAGCTTTCAATTTGGGCAGATAGATCTCATCCTAAGGTTCATCTTATAATCAAGAATCACATCAATTGATGTCGAATTGAGTTAGAATTTCATCATTGAAATTTTACTGGTTCTCTCTCTAGCACCGATCGGAAATTGCAGTGGGGAGCCGAATTGGCTTACCTTTCAGTCCTAATTTGGTCGTGGGAGGGTGGAGGAAGTGTTAGGAAGGCTTGATTTGGCCTGAGGAGGGCTCAAAATGACCTATTTCAACTTGGTCGAATAGGGCAGCTTCGGTTCGCCGGAGTTGCTTCACTGTTCCATCATGCCAACGCTTCTCCAACGATTCTCAGATTGACTAGAGTTTGCTATCTGATAGCTGTCTTCTCACCGGTTCTAAAGAGCCTGACCTCTTCTTTTGAGCTTAAGAAAAATGTTCAAGTCGAAGCTCTGGTTCAAGCTTCACCGAGAAATGGAGCAGTAGAGAGAGAGATATGTGTTCAGGTGTGAGGAGAATGAATGGGGATGATCTCTTTATATAGATGTAAAAATTGTGTATTAAATGGGAGAGATTTATTACTAGTATTAATATTGCTATAAATTATTGGTATTAGTTCTAATAATTTAATTTCAGTATTAAATTATTTGTATTAATTCCAATAATTTAATTTAGGTATTAAATTATTGGTATTAATTATAATAATTAAATATATATTAATTTATGGCTATTTATGATAAGGCGTGGTGACGGGTTACAAAAAAATCATACTTACAAGGGGATCACCAATCCTCACACTACTCTCGAGCAAGCACACTTAACTTCAGAGTTCTTATGGATTCTCGTTCAATTGAACCAATTTGGTTTTTCTTTTCTAATTTATCTTAAGTTTCTTTTCCAAGGTTTAATGAACCCTTTGGATTACCCAGAAGTTGTAAATTTCCAAATTGCTTGTTCCCAAATGATCGGGTTTGTAAACCGGCTCAGTTTTCTTACTCAGTTTGATCGGTTCTTTTTCCCAATTTTCCTTAACTCAAAATTGCGGGGTTTACAACTTTCCCCTCCTTTTAGGAGTTTTGTCTCCAAAACTTAACCAATATATTCCACATCGGGAATAATTCCCCTTAATGTCAACTTGGGTTTTCTTGACATGCTAACACTTCGATTGCTCTTTCGCTTAGTCCCTATAATCATTAATCTAAGGAATTTCCTTTCCTTTATCATGCTTACTCCTTCCATGGAGTTATAATAACGAGGCATGCATGGCTCATTAATCCTAATGTATATTCTTAGGTTTGCATCTCCCTTTATTTAGGATAAGGTTCTTCCTTTTGGGAATTTTACTCAAGATTTCAGGATTGGGAGTTCCAAGGTGCCCAATCGTTCCTTTGTCTAGTTATTCTCTTCATCGTTGAAACCCCTAGCTCAACATTCTTTCGAGCATTACATACTTATTTTCACTGGTTTTTGTATTATTATTCTTTCATCACAATTTGACCCATCCTTCATCCGTCATTGATTTCAACTTCGGTCAAATTTATGTTTGACCTTGTTATGCTTACCAACTGACTCCTTCTTACTCGAGCTACATTTTACTCGGGATTGTTGGAGCTTATATGTCCCTTATGACATGACATAGTTCTGAACCTGTCTCATCCATTAGACTCCTATAACACCTCTTTTAGGATTGTTTCCAACTTTTCAGCCTTCCAAGGACTGTATAATTTTATCCTTCCTTTCATCGGGTAGTATTCCTCAACTACCTTTATTGTTACCCAATTATCAGTAGTATCTTGACAACATGTCTTACATAACCATGTCAGTTTTCCTTACCCACTCGTCCTTTCCCAACTTATTTATTGGGTCTTTCTAGTGCCAATTATTTGGTTTCCCAATAGTTTACCAACAAACTAGGATTCTTTCCTTCTTAAGTCCTTGACATTCCTTATTCAAGGGTTTTTCCTTTTTCCTTAATCCACTTTTACTTACTCATAATCACTTCATGATTTTTCATTCTATAATAATTGCTTTCGATCTATGTGTTGATTACTTTGCTTGGGAAGGTTCCCTCCTTCCAGTTTTGTTCTCTACTATGTTCCTTACAATAGAAATTTACATCTTAGGAGTTACATGCTCAACCTCCTTATCATTCATTGTATGGTTCTTTCTCCCTTTCTTCACACCCTTATCTATGTTAGGGCATCTGTTTTCTTTAGATCCTTCTCTATCCACAACTTTTGTTTTATCCCTTATTCCTTAGATGGGATACTTTCGATTATTGGTTTTATTTCGTGCATTCCACCCTATGCTCAGTCATCCACTATTTAAGCTTCATATGCGCATGTGGACTTTGACCCGTCTTACCAATTGTGGTTATTTATTCTTAGCCACATCTTATTTGGGGGACTTACTTTCACAATGTTTCTCGAACATTCTTTCCTTTATTACCTTAGTATGGGTTGTCCACTCATTCATACTTGTCATAGCATCTTTTGGTGCTAATCAATTAGATTATTTCCGTTTAAGGAGGGTTCACATCCTCCTTGTTTCAAATTCTCTTGTTTGCCCTTCGTGAGGCTCACTTAACAGTCTTATGTCTATAAACCTGGTTTTTGCCATCGATTGCTTAAAGGATTTTCCTTCGTTCTTCTTTCCCAATGTTTTGTCCTTTTCACTTCTCCCTTCTTTGTTGTGGTTTAAATCCATGGTTCTCTCGAAGACCAGTTCTTTAACCGTCTCTTTCTCTTTATTTTTCTAGTACTATCATCTTTACTACATCTCATCCTTTCTTAGGGTTTTGTTCATTATCTTTGGTTGTCCGCCGTTACTAGTTTTCCTCTTTCTACATGGTTCTCCTATTCTCTCCAAACAGGCCACACTGGACCATTACAATACTTCCTTCCTTGGAAAACATTTCCTAAATATAAGGGTTGGTTTCATTTCCTCTTAATTGGGATACGCATATCTTTCTAGGGCTTCCTTCCTTGGTAGGATTCTTTGTCTTTCCCCTGACATTCTTTCTTACATTTGCTCTAGGGGATTTCTACCCTTAAATGACATCCCTTGATGTTGTCTTCTCCTATTTACCTTTACTCCTCAAATCTTGTAGGCACATCTTTTATACTCTATCTGCATCCTTATTCGTACCAAGTACCTATTTATTTCTTTAGGGAGCGTACAAATCTTCCTTGTTTTAGGATCATTGGGTGAGAGGCTTGTCTATTCCTTTCTTGGCTTGAGTTTAGTCGTTAATTGGCCTTTGGTCCTTTTAAGGATTTCTTGCATCCTTATTTTCTTGAGTATTTGACCTTTCCACCTCTCTCTCCTTTGTCGAAACTTACATTATGGTTTTCTGCGTATTAGCTCATTAACTGCCCCGCCTCTACCATTCCTTTGGTTTAGGTTTTTCTTAGGGCAGTTTTCTTCTCGGGTACTCCTGTCCTTAACGTCCATCTCACTGACTTTTTTAGGGTGTAGTCCTTTCTACCTCCCGGTCTTCCTTAAGCTGTCATTTATTTTCTTTGACTATTTTGTGGTCACAGTTTTCTTACTTCTGTTATGTTGTTTCGAATCTCCACTTTGACTTCTCTATATTTTCCAAAGGATGTTGTACCTAACATTCTATCACTTTTCCAAAATAGGTTAGTCTCAGCCTCCGGTACATCCTTCCTTCAAGTAGTTTCAAATGAGGGGTTGGCTCCTTGCACTGCACGTTATGTCCATCTACCAACCAATGATTCCTTCAAGGCACTTAGTTGTATGCATCCCTCCAGAGTTCCCTTTCATAGCATATTCCTTCTCTTCTTCACTCTAACTGTGTCATTCCCTAGAGTTCCGGGGGACATTTTTCTATGTTTGCCCCTTATGAGAGGGTTCTAAGTATGCTTCTCATGTACCTTATCCCTATTCATGAGGTATCCTTCTTGGTTTGACCTGCTTAAGAAGTTTTTGTATTCACCTCGTCTTTTATTGACCTCTTTGTGAATCGTTTACGTAACCCGCTCCATGGTATCGGTCTCCAATCCTTCATGTCCTTCGTGACCTTTGAGGAGGTATTGCCCTAAATCTATGAGATTTGGAACACCCCTTCTTTCCTTACACCTATAATAGTTCATCTTGGTACTTGTCCTTTAGTAGGGTTGGCCATCTCTTCAGGTAATATCCCATCGTTATTCCCTTACATGGATTGTTGTGGTTCTTTCTTTCCTTCGAGTGGGGCTTTTTCCAGGGTTACTAGTGGTTTGGTGCTTTTACCATTCTTGAGTCTGATCACTTTGGCAGTTTTCTTGCTGAATCACCTTTGCTAAGGGTCATGGCAAGAGTCCTCCTAGGTTTCCTGATTCATCTTCCATCATGGGGATGCGACTTTCCCTTAGTTTTTAGGATAGTGTGGGTTTCTTTTATTTTCCTTAGGTCATATTCCTAGTAAGATCACATCCTCAGAAGATAGATTTTTGGGGAATTTGAATCTTTTATTAACATGGGGATACAAAAGGTTGGGTTCTCAGCTCTATCACAAAAAATGGTCATAAATTAACTAGGGAGCTATAGAATTCTTGATAAGCATCCTCCTTTATACTTAGGGTTGTGCCATCAATAGGTCCTAGCACCATTCTCCAAGATACTTCCCCATTTGGTCTTTCGAGATTCCTTCAAAGTCTTAGGCATTTGAGAAGCTTTTAGGGTTGTCTTTCTACGAGGACATAGTGCTGAGCAGAGTCATTCCTTGTTTTCTTAGTTCCTCTCCTGGGAGCCATCTGAAAATTTTAAGATAAATCCTATCAGTTACTATATTTTCTAGTCTTGAATATGTATTCAAGGTAACAGGCTCTGATACCACTCTAGTTGTCATGCCCTGACCTGGTTTGGTTGGATCCCCATGAACAACCCGCCACTCTCCCGGTTTATTAAAGGGTTTCCCCTTATCCTGAATCGTAAAGAGTAAGGCGTCCTTTAAACATACACTTTTTTCCTAGAATAACATAATCAAAATTGCATAACATTTTTAAATTCATCATACCTGTCTCATAGGCATCTTAGTTGATGGTCTTTAAGGGTAGGCTTTCCGAAATCTCCTGAAAAGGATATAAGGGAGGGGGTGAATACGACTACTCAGTGAATGAAATTCAAATCTTTTGACAAAAAAACATTTATATGGAGTGTGCCAGACTCCATTCTTTTAAAAAATCTCTTCATTTAAAAATCCATTATTTCCTAGTTACCACGGTGTGTCATCATCCAACACACATTTTTCATCATGAAGGTTACATAAATTTGCAATTCAGTATCACTACTGAACCCGCTAGTGGCTTCGGAGCGACTTTTCCTGCCACCCGAATAGAAGCACGACCACTTCTACCCTCAGAATGAAAGGATGTACGCGACATCCGACCCACAATCGTGAAATCAGTTTTTCGTGTCCACATGATAACGAGACCTCATCCTATCCCCACCCCGGTCTCATGCGTTTGGTGCTACTCCAAATTTTGCACAGACAGTTGGAACGACGAACTGCCCTTATAGCCACCAGGTTGTCCAGTGCCCTTAGAACGCATCACTACCCCCCATGGGCTTCTTGATGATCCCATACTCACAGTGCATGCACAAAGATTGTTTTCTCATATTACCATGTAATCTATGGTACCACTGGTCCAATGGCCCCGACTCTCAACTCAACCCGCAGTTGTTTGTCTTGGCTGGTCCGTCGATCGGTCTTGTTGCACTGCCGCTAGTTGACTGAGCATGTCGGTCCTATGTTGGTACCATGGCCAAACAATTCATTTATTAAGTTTTATGGCACATATATCATGTTCATTTACCAACTCCTCCTCGTGCCAACTGGCCTTGGGCCAACTATACGAGATTTTCAAAATCGGACATTTAGCCCCCAAGTTCCAAAACCATAGCCCCCAGCCTATCAGAGCTATTCGAGCTCCAGTCGAGAAAGTCTCCCAAATTGTTTAAGCATTGGCACATAGTCAAGGGAGAGCACTTCTGACAAAACATATGATTTCTCTATCCATTATACCGCCTAGGTATAAGGACACCTCTGTTCATAATCGATGAATGAGTTTTCAACTTCCTTCGACGAAGTCTAATTATACCAACCGGGTATGATCTACTTACAACCGGTAAGTAGTTTTTCCGCATGATTTTCACATCACTTCCTCTAAGTAGTGATGTTTAAAATACCACTTAATAGTGGTTTTCATACCGAGGTACTTATCATTCCCAACCGGGTATGATATAAAATTTTCACTCACAACCGGTAAGTGGTTTTTAATTTTAAGTTGTTGGTATGATGTTAGTAAACCCACTCACCCGTTAATGCCGTGAATTCCACTAGACTAGTTCTTTGTATTCACGTGAGCTTGTCCTTACTAGTGTTCCCGGTACTTTGTGTTCCTACACAATATGAACATCTCGATTCATTATCCTTTGGCCTAATCACCTTTATTCATTCTAAATAAATGAGAAAGTTAAACTTTCATTTATTTGTAATTAGGATTCTAAAGTTATTTCTCTTTAACTTTAAGTCTCTAATGCTGGTTTTTCCTCAAATTGAGTCCCAAAACTTCTAAAATTTGTCATAGGACCTCAATTTATTCCATTTCACAAAAAGGGGATAAATTTCCCAAATTTCCAAATTGGTCCTCCAACTTATCCAAAATTACCATTTTGCTATTCCTTTACAAAAATGGTAAGTTTTGCCCCCAAAATTCCAAAATTACTCAATTGGTCCTCCAACATTATTTTCATGCCCAATTAACCCTCAATTTCATAAAATTGCATTTTGGTCCTCTGAATTTAAAAAATCCCCAATTTTCCCCCCAATTTCAACCCTTCAACACTACCTAATTTGATTTCATCAAATTGACTGATCAAACACCTCTAATTATTGAAATTGGAGTTGAAATTGAGTTCCTACATGTTCATACGATTCTAAGGTACTTTGAATCACAGATTTTTACGCTAGAACGAGCTCAAATGGAGCTTCGTCGGAAAATAGACTATAGAGAGAGAAAGTTTTGATTTCTCACCGGTGAGGGCATGACAGTCCGAGCTTTCAATTTGGACAGATAGCTCTCATCCTGAGGTTCATCCTAGAATTAAGAATCGCATCAATTGATACCAAATTGAGTTAGAATTTCATCATTGAAATTCTATCGGTTCTCTCTTTAGCACCGGCCGGAAATTGTAGAGGGGAGCCGAATTAGGTTACCTTTCAGTCCTAATTCGGCCGTGGGAGGGGTGAGGAAGTGTTGGGAAGGCTTGGTTTGGCCTAAGGAGGGCTCGAAATGGCGAATTTCAAGTTGGCCGAAATAGGGCAGCTTCGGTCCGCCGGAGCTGCTTCACTGTTTTATCATGCCGACGCTTCTCTAGTGATTCTGGGATTGACTAGAGTTTGCTATCAGGTAGTTGTCTTCTCACATGTTCTAAAGAGCCCGACCGCTCCTTCCAAGCTTAAAAAAAATGTTCAAGTTGAAGCTCTGGTTCGAGCTTCACCGGGATGGAGCTTAACTTTAGAGTTCTTATGGATTCCCGTTCAACTGAACCAATTTGGTTTTTCTCTTTTAATTTGTCTTAAGTTTCTTTTCCAAGGTTTAATGAACCCTTTGTTTCACCTGGAAGTTGTAAATTTCCAAATTGCTTGTTCCCAAATGATCAGGTTTGTAAACTGTTTCAGTTTTCTCTCTTAGTTTGATTGGTTCTTTTTCCCAATTTTCCTTAACTCAAAAGTGCAGGGTTTACATGAAGCCTGTAAACAAACATGAATAGGAAGAGCCATGAAAACTCTGATTAAAAGTGAAAGTAATTGTGTGATCCACCATGGTACCAAGTTAGAACCGACAATGCTCGGTGGGCTAGTTGTAGTGCGTAATGGCCAGGTCGATGAAACAACTAGACAAATAGCTGGAATCCGGGTTGAGTGCCAGGGCCGTTGGACCATCGACAGCAAAGAAAATGGCTAAATTATGAAAACTATTGTTTGTGCATGCACTTATGGATTCAGGACCATCAAGATGCCCAAAGGGGTAGTGATGGGTTGGTTCCAAGGGCTGCTAAACGACATGGTGATGATAAGGGAAGTGATGAGCTACTCTGATGGGGCTTCCTCATCATGCTAGTTAGTCACGAAGCTACTATATTGGGGTTTCTTATACATTGAGATCTAGATGGAGGCGGGATGAGGACTCTGCCCTCATACGGACATGAAGTTATGTGGAGTTTGAGGGACTGATGCCTGAGGTGTCGCTTAGAGAGCTAAACACACATAATAAATGAAAATGGTGAAAGACTTTGAGATTGGAGAAAATCTTTGAAAATGGTGACAAACTTTGAAATAGTTTTTTATGAACTAAATATTTTTGAAAACGCACTCCCAACACCCACTCACTGAGTTGTAAAAACTCACCCCCTCCCTTTAACCCCTTCTAGGAAAAGAGAGAGACCAACCTTAGAGATCTCTCACAGCTAAATCCAAAGTCAGGTATGTAAGTTTTTAAGTTATAAAGTTTTGTATAATGCTATTCCAAGTAAAAAGGACGCCTGACTCCTCGCGGTCTAGAAGAAAGATAAATCCTTCTTAAACTAAAGAGAGTGGCATGTTGCTCATAGGGGTTCTGACAAAATCGGGTTGGGGCATGACAAGTTGAGTGGTATGAGAGCCTGTTTCCTCAAATACATTATCAAGACTATATAACCTAATAATTTAATGAAAACCACCAAACTCTAGAAAGATGGCCCCAAGAAAAGTAGCCAAACAAACCTACACTACCCTAGCCACCCTGGAAACCAAGGAGAATCACATCCCAATTAAGGAAATGAACCTAGGAATTAAGGAGTCTAGGAGGACCCTTGGAGTAACCCCTTAGCAAAGAGGACTCGACAAGAAAACTACCAAGCTGTTCGGGCTCAAGGATGGTGAAGTACAAATCCACCAACAATCCCATAAAAAGACTCCCCAATGCTCGAAGTATAGGAGGAACCATAAAGGTCCACACAAGGAAATGACTTGTTATAGGTGTGGACAATGGGGACACTATGTAAGAAAGTGCCCAACACTACTGAGGACTAGTACCAAGATAACATGTTATAGGTGTAGAGGAATAGGACATATGGAAAAGGATTGTCCCACACCGAATGGATTTGGGGTAATGTCTTCCAAGAACAACACCTCCTTAGCTACATGAGTCCAAAAGGATACCACCCCAAGAAATATGACTCCTGCTCGAAATTTCGACTACATCTAGGAGGAAGCTCTTCAAGATCCTAGCAGAGTGGTGGGTACTTCCCGAACTGTCATTATAACAATCTCCCTTTAAGAAAGGCCAAAGCCCCAAATTTGTAATCCCACTTCAAAAATTACCAAAGAAATTTTGAGTTCCTAAAACTTTTTTGTCTCTCAATGATGATGCATAGGAGTCATATAGGAATTCCAGACGAACATAGCGGAAGGAAGCAACGAGTAACAACGAGATAGTCAAGGAGAATAAATGACGCCCTAAGAAGGATTGGGAAGTAGTAAAGATTAGACCCTAAAAAGGGCAATAGGATGGGCATTAAGGACAAGTAGACTCGAGGGACAACTGTTTAAAGACAATTAGATAAGGAGAGTAGTAGGGACGAGGCAGTTAATGAACTGACCCTCGTATGAATCATGTACTCAAACCCCCAACAAAGAAGGAAGAAGTGGAAAGGTTAAACATGGGAAAAGAAGGATGAAGGGAATCCTTAAAGAAATCAATGGCCGAAAATAGATTAGTGACCATACTCAAGCCAGGAGGAGGATTAAGTAAGCTTCGCACAAAGAGGTCAAGAAATCTTGGAACAAATAGTATTTGGACCCTTCATAAGGAAGAAAACTTATAATGGGATATAAGTGAGAATGATGATAGGGTACAAAGGATGTGCTTGCAAGATTCCAAAAGTAAGGGTAAGCAGGAGAGGATGGCAACAAAGGATGTCATGAAGTATATTTAAGGTTAGATACCCTCAAGGGCGAATGAAAAGGGTATTCTAGGAGAAAGGGGAAGAATCCTCTCAAGGAAGGAAACCCTAGGGAGGCATACATATCCCAACTAAGAGGTAAAGGAACCAAGTGAACATGGATGAGAAGATAAGCTTGCAAATGAAGTGCATGTTGAGGTGAAAAGACCAAAGGAAGTGTACTAGAAGGGCCCAAGGAGTAAATTAAACCCAAGGAACAGTAAGTAGGAAGATAGCATCAAAAGATATTGTAATAAGTGAGAATGGATGGAATACTTGTACTAAGGAAATAAAGAAAAGGATATTTGAGAACCCTTGGATAAGTAAACCTTTCACTTGAGAAGGTATTTAGGAAAACAACCACTGGTTGTGGTCCACGCTCACTTAATGGAACCTAAAGATTGGATGGTTGGACATAATGTGGAGTACACGAAATAAGACCCAATAATCGAAAGTTTCTCGAATAGGGAATAAGGGACAAAATGAGAATTTTAATAGAATGAAGAATCAAAAGCGGGCAAATGCCCAAATGTAAATAGGGTGTAAGCAGGTGAAGAAATGAAATGTTTAAGGAATGGTAAAAAGGTTGAATGTGAAGCTTCTAAGATGGAAGTCTCTACTTTAAGGGTATGTTTGGATTGAGGGGTTTGGAGGGATTTGGATGGGAGATGAATGGAGGGGTTTGGAGGGGCGGTGAAGTGATGGATTTGGAGGTGTTAAAAATTTTTAATAATCCATCGTTTGGATGGAGGGAAAGTAAGGAGAATGATTATTAATGAAAAAATTAGAAAGATAAATTAACCCTTTTAATTAAATTAAATAATTTATTAGCTATTATATATCATTAAATTATATTTAAAATATTTTTTACAATAATTTTTTATTTATAATACTTGTATTATATATTTATATTATATAATTTTATATAAAATATTATTAATATATAAATCTATTTAAAGCATATTAAAATAAAAATAAATAAATAATAATACAAATAGTAAATGATAGTATTAACGTAATTAAATCTATTTAAAGGAGGGGCTTGGAGGGGTTTGGAGGTGATATTCCAACCCTCCAAACCCCTCAATCCAAACATAGCGTAAAGGATATAGTAGAGAATGAAACCATAAGAAAAGAACTCCCCAAACAAAGGAATCGACACGTAGACTGAAGGGCACCAACTCGAAATAAGGAATTGTAAAATGGTCACGAGTGAGTAAGGAAAGAATGAGGAAAGGGATCCTTAAGTAAATGATGCCATTGGAGATGTGGCAGGACATAAGGAAGGAAAAATCCCAAGCATATCAGTAAGTCAAGAAGAAATCAAGAAACCTAATGGTTGGAACCGAGAAAACCCAATGAGGAAGTTGGTAAGGGATGAGTAGATAAAAAAAACTGATACGATTATGAAAGATATGACGCCAAAGGTAAAAGAATGATTGGATAACGATGAAGGTAGTCGAGGAATACTACCAGATGAAAAGAAAGGACAAAATTATATGATTCCCAAAAGATTGGAAAGTTGAGAACAACCATCAAGGAAATGTTCTAGAATTATAATGGACAAAGATAAGTTCTTCAACATATCATGCTGTAAGGGACATGTAGGTCCAACAATCCTAGTAAAATGTGACTCAAGTAAGAAAGAGTCAGTCAGTTAAGCATGACAAGGTCAAACATAAAACTTGGATCAGAGTTGTAATAAACAAAGGATGGGGGAAAGAACAATATAGGAAAAAAAATGTGATAACACCAAAACAAGTACGAAAAGCTCGAAAGGACACCAAACTAAGGAATTGCAATGACCAGGAAAGTAAATGGACATGGGGATGGTATGACATTTTGGAACTTCTAGTCCTAATATTATGGACAAGAACCTTCATGTGGAAGAGTCTTACCCTAAGTAGAGAAAGAAGTGGACCTAAGGATGTGCCTTTGGACTAATGGGTAAGACATGCCTAATCATGATAAATTTCATGGAATGAGTAGATAATGGAAAGGAATAGAAATTCCATAAACGTGTGGTTTAAAGGGCTAAGTGAAGAAACAACCAAAGTGCTTGCATGTCAAGCAAGCCCCAAGTTGGCATCAAGGGAAAGAATACGTAATCAAGTTTTGGGGACAAAACTCCTAAAAGGAGGGGAGAGTTGTGAAACCCATCACCTCGGATCAAGGAAAACTGAGAAAGAACTAATCAATTAAATGAGAAAATCGAACCACTTAAGGAAACGAGAATGATAAAGAGGGGTAAAAATGGGAAATTGGAAAATCCCAAGTGACCAAAAAGCCATGAAAATCATGGGGGGAGAACCATAAAATAAATTGGATGGGAAAACCAAACCGATTGAAGGTGAACCAGACCTAAACTGGATTGAATTGGGTTGAACCATAATGAACTGAATTGGAAAATTCATT
The DNA here is from genome assembly GCA_030064435.1 of Trapa incisa. Lineage (NCBI taxonomy): Eukaryota > Viridiplantae > Streptophyta > Magnoliopsida > Myrtales > Lythraceae > Trapa > Trapa incisa. The sequence goes on from CM057773.1 coordinate 11,142,035, forward strand.
TTTCTAGGTTGATTGAAAATCTCAATTTGGAAAATTAAGGCCACCATTAGATAGAAAATGAATTTAGAAAATTTTAATTTTGAATCGAGCCTAAACCGACCGATTTTTGCTATTGACTCCGGTCGGACCGGTCCAGTCAGATCCAGAATAATGCCATCTTCTTCATTGGAATGACAGCACTGTTCATATGTAGAAAAACCTTTCTTTTCCGACAAGGGAATATTCACTCGGATTTGGGAATTTTTTTGAAGAGAATAAGCTCAACCAATATGGAAACTAGTAGAGGAGAGGGTCCCTGAGCTCCCTATATAAAAAGCTCCCATCTATTCATCCTTCACACACCTCAAATCCTCTCCTCCTTTGAAGTGCTCCATTTTTCGGTGAAGCTCAAATGAAAACTCTGAGTTGGGCACTTTCCTTAGCCATAGTTGGAAAACTTGGGTCCTATAGACTCCGAGGGAAGTCAGTTACCTAACAACAGCCTCTTCTCGACGGAGAAGCGTCGGTGGGATCGAATAGTGAAGCACCTTCGTCGGTTCGAAGCTGCCCTATTTCAACTGACCTGAATTCAATCAATTCAGACCTCTTGTGACCAAACCAAGCCTCCCCATAATCCCCACGACCATCACATGACCTCTAGAGTGGTGAAAGGTAAGCCAATTTAGCCCTCCTCCATTGTTGTAGATTGATTCTAGAGAGAGAAAGTGCTGAAAATCACTAAACAAATTCACATTGATCTTGACAACAATTGTAGCAATTCTTGATCCTAGAAGGACTCTAAGTACGAGGTTTCAAAGCTTTCTCTCTCTACGTACAGTTTTTCGACGAAGCTTCATTTGAGCTCATTTCGAACCCAAATACTGCAAATCAAAGCATAATTGAATCATATGGAAGGTAGTAACCGATGCATACCCTCAATTGGAGCAATCAACCCCATTTGTACGGCCAATTTGAAGAAATCAAATTTGGGGAAAATTGGGAATTTTGAAAAATTGAAAGGAACTAAATGAAATTTCTCAAAATTGAAGGTCAATTGGCAATGAGAAAAATGTTGGATGACCAATTGGTCAATTTTTTAAAGAATTGGGGCCAATTTACCATTTTTGGAACTTAGGGGCAAAATGGTAATTTTGTAAAAGTTAAAGGACTAAATTGGAAATTTGGGAAATTTGAGTCCCATATGCCATTTTGAGAAAATTAAGGACCCAAGAGGGATATTGGAAGCCCTAGGGACTTAATTAAAAATAATTGAACGTTTGGGGACCTAAAGTTAAAGATTTTGGACTTTAGGGACCTAAGTGCAATAAGGTGGAAATAAGAGCCAAAATATAAATATAGGAAAATAGAGGGGATATTAATGCCATGTTGTTCCTAATGAGGATACTCAAACTATGTATGAACGAATTTGGATAAGGACGTGAGCAAAGGAGCACGAACAAGATTTGGAAGGCTAACTGTGGGCGAACACGTCATAGTCACCAGGTGAGTGGGATAGTTTAAATGTCATACTTGATTGGGGTGATGAGCACCTTTATTAACTGAAAACCTACTTGCTGGTTGGAAGAATAACTTTTTATACATCATGACAGGTGGGGATGATGGACACTTTTACACTCGGTTGGTGTGATGAGTGCCTTAAGCTAAGAAATAGATTTTTGTCGTAAGTGTTCTCCCCTGACTTTGTGTCATTGCTTAAACACTTTGGAAGACCTTATTGACGAGAGTTATAACAGCTCTAATAGGCTAGGGCCTCGGATTTGAATTTATAGGGCTCAAGGCCTAGTAGTTTGAAAAACACGTGTAGTGGGCTCAAGGCCAGTGGGCACGGGCGGAAGCCTGTAAACAAACATGAATAGGAAGAGCCATGAAAACTCTGATTAAAAGTAAAATTAATTCGGTGATTCGCTACAACACCAAGTCAGGACTGACAATGCTCGATGGGCTAGCGGCAGTGTGTCAGGTCCAGGTCAACGGACCAGCTAAACAAACAACTATAGGCCGGGTTGAGTGTCGGGACCATTGGACCGTCGAAACCAAAGAGAATTGCCAAATTATGAAAACTATTGTTTGTGCATGCACTTATGGATTCAGGACCATCAAGATGCCCAAGGGGGGTAGTGATGGGTTCCAAGGGCTGCCAAACAACATGGTGGTGATAAGGGAAATGAGGAGCTACTATGTTGGGGCTTCCTCATCATGCCAGTTAGTCACGAAGCTATTGTATTGGGGCTTCTTGTGCATTGAGACTGGGGTGGAGGCGGGATGAGGTCTCCATCCTCATACGGAAACGGAGTTATGTGGAGTCTGAGAGCCTAGCACCTCGGGCGTCGCTCAGACCCAAGGTAGAAGTCTGGGACTTCTAACATGGTGGACGGTAAATACGCGTTGATCCACAAGTGGGTGTAGTAGGCGTGCTGCGCCGACGAATGTGTGTACCCTTTATGATAAAGGGCATGTGTTTGTTTGCTAAATGCCTCCCGAGGAAAGGGGATGTGCTAAGAGAGCTAAACACACATAATAAATGAAAATGGTGAAATGCTTTGAGATTGGTGAAAATCTTTGAAAATGGTGATAAACTTTGAAATAGTTTTGAAAAATCACTACTATCACCCGCTTACTGAGTTGTAGAAACTAACCCTCTCCCTATAACCACGTTTAGGAAAAAAAAAAAAGGAGATCAACCTTAGAGATCTCTCGCAGCTGAACCCTAAGTCATGTATGTAAGTTTTTAAGCTATTAAGTTTTGCATAATACTATTCCACGAAGCTAGGTAAAAAGGACACATGACTCCTTGCGGTCTAGAAGGAAGAGAAATCCTTCTTAAACCAAAGGGAGTGGCGAATTGCTTCCTAGTCTTGACTTCTCTAGTCCTGGAGATATGTGCCAACATTTTGTGGATGAAGTCTCAAATAAAATTAGGTATTAAATTGGGAATAATGGTAATGCCCATGAATTTGGCCGTTGTGATCAGCTCTGCATATAAAAGCAAAAGGATTGTCCGTACTATGAGGCGTCCCACCAAGTGGATAGAGAAAAGAAAGGAAAGTGAAATTTCGTCTACCTCCCGATGTAAGTTCAACCAGATCATCCTTCTCATCTCACAAGTCACTCTTTTGGAGATGTTAGCCGTATGTCTGAGGTAAAAGTGAAAGGACCCATTTCAGTGAAGAAAGTAATGAGTGATGTAGGAACATCACAACTTAGTAGCTCCGAAAGTAGTGCAAGCTCATTATTTGAACTTGCACGATGTCAGACATCTAGGACTAAGTACATGGGACCTTGTCAAAATCTACTATGCTACTGATGTTAGCATCCGAGACACATGGCCCATAACTGCCCAAGTGGAAACCCCTAGTCTACTCCAAACTTAACCTCTACAAACCGTCCTACAGTGCACACATGCTTACACGGAGGGAACAATTTGGTAGCAACTTGTGGGATAGAGATTGGACTTCTACAAACCCACCTAGGTTCTAGGTAAGGGTTTATAACATCACTCAACCGGTCACTCAAGCCAATGCTATTGTCGTAGTGAGTACTTACAAAAATCCCTAAATCTAGAAATTTAGTCGTTTAAGTGATGTTGAAAGAATGAACACCATTTTTCTTTTTGGGGTTTTAAGGGGAGAGTTAGACTTTTCTCCCAACTAGTGAAACTATTACTATTTTATGGTCTTTTGAACATTGATGTTGTAAACCCCACTCTTTGGAGTTAAGGAAGACCGGGAAAGAAACGGTCAAATCGAGTGAGAAAACCGAACTGGTTCACAAACCTGATTATTGAGGAACGGGTAAATCGGAGAAATTACAACTCCCATGTGATCCAAAAAGATTCACAAACCTTGGAAAAGAACTTTATAACCAATTGGGTGAGAAGAACCAAAAAGATGCTAAATTAATTTTTCTAGGTGGCTAAAAAATCCAAATTTAAGATTTGAGGCCACCATTGGATAGAAAATAAATTTAGAAATTTTTATATTCACTCGCTAGAAAATCAAAGCAGCATGACGAAGCTTGGACTAGAGCTCTGATATATGGTCTTTTATGAGCCAAAGAAGGCATGGTTGAGTTCCTTAGAACCGGGGAGAAGTCAACTACACAGTACTAACATCCATTCGCTCCGAGGTTCACTGAAGATGCGCCGACGTGATCGAACTGTGAAGCAGCTCCGACTGACCGAAGTTGCCCTGTTTCGGCCAAACTGAAATCGGCCAATTCAAGCCCTCCTCAAGCTAAACCAAGCTCTCCCAACACCTCCTCAGCACTCCTACAGTGGAAATAGAATTGAAAGGTAAGCCAATTCGGCTTCCCTCTACAATTTCTGACTTGTGTTAGAGAGAGAACCAATAGAATTTTGATGATAGAATTCTCACCCAATTTGGCATCAATTGATGCAATTCTTAATCCTAGGAATAACCTCAGGGGGAGAGTTATCTGCCCAGATTGGAAGCTCGGACCATCGTGCCCCCAATAGTGAGTAATTAAAGCTTTCTCTCTCTACGTTTTGTTTTCTGCTGAAGTTTCATTTGAGCTCGTTCTGGCATTAAAACTTACGATTCAAAGTGCCATTGAATCATTTGAAGATGTAGAAACTTAATTTTAACTTCAATTTAATCAATTAGAAGTGTTTGATCGATCAATTTGATGAAATCAAATTTGGCTATGCTAAGAAGTTGAAATTAGGGCAAATTTTGGGGAAATTTTAAGATTTTTAAAAATTCGAGGGACCAAAATACAATTTTATAAAATTGAGGGTCAATTGGGCATGATAAGAGTGTTAAGGGACCAATTGAGCAAATTTTAGAATTTTTAGGGTAAAACTTACCATTTTTTGTAAAGGAATGACAAAATGGTAATTTTGGGAAAATTGGGGGCCAAATTGCTAATTTGGGAAACTTGAACCCCTTTTATGAAATTGAGTAAATTGAGGTTCCAAGGGAAATTTTAAAAGTTTCGAGACTCAATTTGGGGAAAAATTGTCAATTGGAGCCTACAGTAAAGGAAAAATATCTTTAGGGACCAAATTGCAATTATTTGAAAAGTTGAATATTTAGTTATTCTTAATGAATGAAGGCGATCAAACCAAATGATAATGAACAAAAATTTTCATTTCGTGTAGTAACATAAGACATCGGGAACGCCAACTAAGATTAAGCTTGAAGGGGACGAAAATTGACTAAGAGGAATTTCACTGCACAATTGGGTGAGTGAGATTTTTATATCATACCCGGTAAGGATAATAAGTACCTCAAAAATGAAAACCACTGTTAAGTGGTATTTTAAATATTACACCGAGAGGATTGATGTGAAAATCATGTGGAAAAACTACTTATCAGTTGTAAGTAGATCATACCTGGTTGGTATGATGAAACTTCCTCGAAAGAAGTGGAAAACCCATTCAGTTATGAGTGGAGATGTCCTCATACTCGGTTGGTATAATGGACAATTGAAAATATATTTTGTCAAAAGTGCTCTCCCGTGACTTTGTGCAACTGCTTAAACAATTTGGGAAACCTTATTGATGGGAGCTAGAATAGCTCTATTAGGCCAAAGGCCTCGATTTTAGAACTTTAGGGCTATTATGACCAATTTTGAAAAGTCTCGAATAGTGGGTTGTAGGCCGGTTGGCATGAGCAAGAGGTTGTAAATAACGCATGATTTATATGCCATGAAAACTTAAGTAATTAAATTGTTTGGCCATGGTACCAAGATAGGACCGACATACTCAGTCAACTAGGAGTAGTGTGACATGACATGTCTCCGGATTAGTCAAGATAAACAGTTGTAGGTTGATTTGAAGGTCGGGACTGTTGGACCAGTGGCACCACAAATTATATGGCATCATGTGAAAAATGTTGATTGTGCATGCACTATGTTTACGGGACCTTCAAGACGCCTAAGAGGGATAGTGATGTGTCCTAGGGACCTAGACGACTTGGTGGATATAAGGGCAGTTAGTCATACTAGAAGCCTTGCGAAGCTCAACGTAGCCTCAAGCGCATGAGACCGGGGTGGAGTTAGATGAGGTCTCTATCCTCATACGAACATTGAGAATTTTAACGGGATTGAGGGTCAGATGTTACAAACATCCACTCATTCTTAGGGTAGAAGTGGACGTGTTTCTATCTAGGTGGCCGGTAAAGTAGCTCTGACACTACAAGTGGGTTTACTGGACGAGCTGAGAAATGAGTGCCCAAGGACATGGTGGAAGACTACCAAAAACTAGTATGAGCCTTACTTGAACCTGAAGGCATCATATACCCTCCTCCTAGACAAAGAGGAACCAATATCACATCCTAGAAGTCCAACCCCTCCTCCTCTAGCCCCACAACAACTGGAGGAGAATCCAACCAAGAAGGATGCATGGGATAACTATTGGGATGCATATGCCACCTTCATGAAGGTCCACCAAGTACCTCCACCCACTCAACCTGACTTTAATCTCTCCCAATGGATGAAGTGGACTTATGAGTGTTAAGTTGTGGTACTAAGGCGGTACGGATTGGAGGCCATACATGAAATTTGTCTTATTAGGGAGCATGAATGGACCCCAATCAATTCCTCAGAGACTTCTAATCAAGAGTCTCACAACCGTTCTAGGGTTAATTTTAGTCCAATGACCCCAAGGGATTAGAGGGTAGAAAATTTCTGTAATAAGCTAAAGTATGGCAAGAAAAATATTTCTTGAATGAATGAAAATAAAAGTTCTATTAAAACTTCTGAGTTATTTGATTAATTCAAAACAAAAGAGTATAATAATAAAAATCTAAGTAAAAGGTAAGAAATCATCTAAGGAAGAAAATATGAGTAAATCTCAACCCTTAAGGTTTACCCTTAGAATACGATAAGGAAGAAACCATCAAAGGGAGATCTTAAGAAAAGGAAAAGAAGTAGGAACAAAGGGAAGCAATCATCAAAGAGTACAGATTTATGGAGAGGAGTTAAAAGATAGACTCAAAGAAAGAAGAGCAAGGAAAAACAAGGAGTAGAACATTTCAAAGGGGATCAAAAAAATGAAAGCTCATCGAAAAGAAAGGGAATTAAGTATGGGAGAACACCAAGGATATCAAGACCACTAAGGAAAGATGGAAAGAAAGTCAAATAACACGAAGGCCCGGGATAATAATTACTTGTAAAGAACTAAGATACAGTTCTTTAGGAACTTCATAAGATAGGGGGACTTGTGGAAGACAAAGGTATGAACCAAAAAGGGGAAGAAAAGCCGGAGTGGATGAATCATGCAAGATCCCTATGTATAAGTGAAGATTGAAAAGAGAGAACTTCTAAAGAATGGTAGGATGATCAAATAAAAGAATCACAGAACGAAAAACACTAGGAGAAGAATGAGAGTAGGAAGTTGGATCGAGGAAGGAGGAAGCTCCAGATCAAGACAATCAATCAAGGGAAGGTTGCAAAACCGAAGTCGAAATAAGGTCCTCAATAAGAAGTATGAATGGCAAAGTGAGTGTGTTAGGAGGTTGAGCGTGATCTACTACAAGAAGACCTGGAAACTCAAATAGAAACTTTAGATAGGTTTGATTTAAGGAAGTTATGGACCAAATCATTCGGAGGAGTAAATGAAGTCTAATAAGAGATGGGAATAGTAAAAGAATACACCCTAACCAAGACAAAGGGGGAATACCAAGGATACGAAGATACGGAAGATTTGGACACAATAAGGATGAGAGGTCCACCTCAAAAGAATAAAAAAATGCTGGAGCAAGTGGGAATGAAGAAGATAAACGGAAGGTACTCATGGATCCAAAGAGTAAAAGTAAGTTGGTGAAGATATCGACAAAAGACACTATAGAATTTAATGATTTCATGGTAGAACTAGAAGGAAATCCCGAGAGAAAGAGAATGTGAAGCTCACCAGTGAAAGGAATCTTGGGAGGACATAGGTGTACCAATGAAGAGGAAATAGAACCAATGAAATAAGAAAGAGAATAAGCTTCTCAAATACAAGATACTGGAGATGAAAGGATTAAGTGCAAGGGGAAAAAATCGTAAAGATTTAAGTGATAAGTCAAACCCCAGTAACATGTAAGTAAGAGGACGACATCAAAAGGTGCCATAGGAGTAAGAAAGGAACTAACTCAGAATAAAGAATAGAGGGAGGAACATGGGGGGGGAGTAAGAATAGATTTGGAAAGAGAAGAGATCTTAAAGAGGAAGGGCACCAATGGGAATGAGAAATGAAGTAAGAGATCAAAAGTTTTAATATGTTAGTGAGTATGGGGAAGTCAAGGGTATGAAGGTTGAATGACCGAATAAAGAAGTTAGGAAAAGACAAGTAAGTGCATAAATCAATATGGCTATAGGGACGTAAAGTCAAAGACGTCATGAAGAATGTCATGCGGTAAGGGACATGCTGACCCAACTGACTCAAGGAAATACAACTTGGGCAAGAAAAGTTCTATAAGTAAGACATAACGAAGTCAAGCATAAAAGTGATAACTAAAGAATAAGGAAGGTATCCATGCAAGATGAAAGGGTTATAAACGCAAAAAATCTATGGAAGAAAAATGACCGGAACTTATAGTTCTAAAATTTTTGGGTAAAAGAAGCATTGAATGGGGATCGGTGCCTTGGGAAGGAAGATGTAACTAAAGGAAATGATCCTAGTTCATCAAGGAGGATATTCTAGGCTAAAGTAAATTTCATGGAATGAAGAAAGGATGAGAATGAGGAGAAAATCTTAGGTATGTGTTGAAAGGGATGAATAGAAATAACTGATAAGGTTGTAAGACAATAAAATAGAAAAGTTCATAACAATAAAACATTTAAGCCAATACACAAATAGTGTGAAATAAGTTTCGGGGACAAAAATCCTAAAAGAAGGAGAGAGTTGTAAACCCCGCGCTTTGGAGTCAAGGAAAACTAGGAAAGAAACAGTCTAACCGAGTGAGAAAACTAAACTGGTTCACAAACCCGATTATTGAGGATTGAGCGAATTGGAGAAATTATAACTCCCATGTGACCCAAAAAGATTCATAAACCTTGGAAAATAATTTTAGAACCAATTGGGAGAGAAAAAACAAACCGGTTCGGGTAAACCGGATCCAAATCGGATTGAACAGGTTTATGAATCGAGCCAGAACCAATAGAGAGAGGGCAAACTAGGAAAATTATGGATCCCAAGTAACCTAAAGAGTCATATAAGTCATCAAAAAGGACTTATGGATGAATTGGAGATGAAAACCAAACTGGTTCAGGTGAACCGAATCTGAATCAGATTGAACCGGTTTGAACCCCTATTAAACCGGATGCTAAATTCATTTTTCTAGGTGGCTAAAAAAATTCAAATTTGATTTGAGATTTGAGGCCAACATTGGATAAAAAATGAATTTAGAAATTTTTAGATTTGAAAAATTCAATCGAATCGGAGGTGAACCGGTCGGTTTAAGCTTTGAACCCGATTCGAACTGGTACAGTCAGGTTCCGAACAATGTCGTCTTCTTCCTTCAGATGATAGTACTGTTCACTCGCTGGAAAATCGAAGTAGTGTCAGAAAAGCTCATACCAGAGCTCCGATATAGGGTCTTTTTTTAGCCAAAGAAGGTGTGGTCGGGTTCCTTAGAATCAGGGAGAAGTCAGCTGTATGATGGTAACATCCATTACCTCCTAGGGTTGTTGGAGAAGAACCGACGTGATCAAACAATGAAGTAACTCCAACAGACCAAAGTTGTCCTATTTCGGCCGAACTAAAATCGGCCAATTCGAGCCCTCCTCAGGCAAAACCAAGCTCTCCTAACACCTCCTCGGCTCTCCTACGGTCGAATTAGAACTGAAAGGTATGCCAATTCAGCTCCCCTCTACAATTTCTGACCGGTGTTACAAAGAGAACTAATAGAATTTTGATGATAAATTTCTCACTCAATTCGGCATCAATTGATGCAATTCTTGATCCTAGGAGGAACCACAGAAGGAGAGCTATCTGCCCAGATTGGAAGCTCAGACCGTCGTGCCCCCCGACGATGAGCAATTGAAGCTTTCTCTCTCTACATTCTATTTTCCACTGAAGCTCCATTTTAGCTCATTCTGGCATTAAAACTCACGATTCAAAGTGCAATTGAATCGTATGAAGATGTAGAAACTCAATTTTAACTTCAATTTCAACAATTAGAAGTGTTTGATCGATCAATTTGATTAAATCAAATTCGGTTGTGTTAAGAAGTTTAAATTGGGAGAAAATTGGAATTTTCAAAAATTCGAGGGACCAAAATGAAATTTTATAAAATTGAGGGTCAGTTGGGCATGATAAGAGTTTTAAAGGACCAATTGAGCAAATTTTAGAATTTCTAGGGTAAAACTTACCATTTTTTGTAAAGGAAGGGCAAAATGGTAATTTTGGGGAAATTGGGGGCCAAATTGGGAATCTGAGAAACTTGAACCCCTTTTTATGAAATTGAGTAAATTGAGGTCCCAAGGGAAATTTTAAAAGTTTCTAGACTCAATTTGGGAAAAATCGTCAATTGGGGCCTAAAGTAAAGGAAAAATAACTTTAGGGACCTAATTGCAATTATTTGAAAAGTTGAATATTTAGTCATTCATAATGTATGAAGGTGATAAAACCAAATGAAAATGAACAATAATGTTCATTTCATGTAGTAACACGAGACATCGGGAACGCCAGTTGAGATTAAGCTTGAAAGGGACAAAAATCATCTAAGAGAAATTTCACTACATGATCGGGTGAGTGGGATTTTTATATCATACCAGTTGGGATGATAAGTACCTCAAAAATGAAAACCACTGCTAAGTGGTATTTTAAATATCACACCGAGAGGAGTGATGTGAAAATCACGCTGAAAAACTACTTACCCGTTGTAAGTAGATCATACTCGGTTGGTATGCTGAAACTTCCTTGAAGGATGTGGAAAACCCGTTAATCGATTATGAGCGGAGATGTCCTCATACTCAATGATATAATGGACAATTAAAAATATATTTTGTCAGGAATGCTCTCCCCTAACTCTTGACGGGAGCTCAAATAGCTCTGTTACGCCGGATGCCTCGATTTTGGAACTTGGAGGCTATTATGCCCAATTTTGAAAATCTTGAACAGTGGGCCCTAGGCCGGTTGGCATGAGCGGGAGCTTGTAAACAAAACATGATTTATATGCCATGAAAACTTAAGTAATTGAATTATTTGGCCATGGTACTAGGCAGGACTGACATACTCAGTCAACTAGCAGAAGTGCGACATGACAGATCTCCGGACTAGTCAAGACAAATAGCTATAGGTTGAGTTGAGGGTCGGGGCTGTTGGACCAGTGGTACCACAAATTATATGGCATCATGTGAAAAATGTTGATTTGCATGCACTATATTTATGGGACCTTCAAGATGCCCAAGAGGTGTAGTGATGTGACATAGAGCCATGGACAACCTGGTGGATATAAGGGCAGTTAGATATACCAAAAGCCTTGCGAAGCTAGACGTAGCTTCAACCACATGAGACTCGAGTGGGGTCAGAATGAGGTCTCTGTCCTCATATGGACACGGAGAATTGTTACGGGATTGAGGGTCGGATGTCGTGAACATCCACTCATTCTCATGGTAGAAGTGGACGTGCTTCTATCTAGGTGCCTAGTAACATCGCTTCAACGCCACAAGTGGGTTTAGTGGATAGGCTGGCCTACGATTGAGTGTTGACCTTCATGATGAAGGATGTGTGTTAGGTGATGACACACTGTGGTAATAAGAAATAATTTTGAAAGCCTAGATTTGAAGATGAGAAAATTTAAAGGGATTAAGGAGTTTGGCACACTCCAACTTGAAAACTATTTTTTTTATAGAAACTCCGTTTTTAAAATACCCATTCACTGAGTTGTAGAAATTCATTACTCTTTTCTATCCCTTTTCAAGAAAAGAGAAAATGACTAGGAATAACACTGAGCCTTACCCTTTGTCAAGTATGCTTAATTACTCTTAATCTTGCATTTTATTTGATATATGTCTTTCCAGGGAACAAGGTCGAAAATATGCCTGGCTTCTCTCGAGTTAAAGAAGGGGCAAACTCCTCTTGAACCGAGAGAGCGACGGGTTGTTCACGGGGATTTGACCAAACCAGTTCGAGGCGTGACAGAAGTAATGGCACATTTATTTTCCAAATACATGATAACTAGAGGTAGAAGGGATATGGGCTTTCGCCCTTATCGATTCCAGGGCGGATCGATCTTACTTGAGTGAGGAAATGACACAAAGGGTACCAATAACACCATCCCTTTTGGAATCGTGAATATTAATACACACTCCCCTTAGGGAGGTATTAACAAGAGATAGGATAACACGAGATTGCGAGGTGGAAATTAGAGGAACGACTCACAACACTGATTTAGTCTCACCACAATTAAATTGTATAGATCTAATCCTAGGAATGAACGAGTTGGCAAGGGATCATTCCAAGGTAGACTGTCAAGAGAAAGAAGGGACATTTCATACCACCTCCACAACGGGAACATTATTTTGAGGAGAAAGGATTAAGAGTAAACCACAACTGATCTCAAGCCTCAAGGCCTAAGCAATGATTCAAAAAGGGTGTGCAACATTTCTAGCTTGTTTGTATAGAAACCGAGTGGGAGATCGAACTCTAGAAGAAGTATCAATAGTATGTGAATTTCCTAATGTGAATTTCCAGAAATAGTATCACCTAACTGTGTGAACCTGCTTAAACATTTTGAGAGCTAGAGATGCTCCAATAGGCCCAAGACCAATGGGTAAGGGCTTAGGCTCATAGACAAGTAGACGTGTAATGAACATATGAAAACTCATATAATTGGTAAATTGCGTGTGATCACTACTGAGCCATGACCAGGGTTGTTAAACTCATTGGGCTAGTGGCTACCGAGCCAAAGTTGGGTCATCGAAGTCATTGGGCTAGTAGCACCAAGTCGAAGCAAGGTCAGCAAGCTCATGGGTGCGGTAGCACCAAAGATAAAAGGTCTTACCTAAAAAGAGTTGTGTTTGTGTATGCATAAGATATGGAACTATCGAGGTGCCCCGTATGGGGTAGTGCTGGTTCCAAGGGCTACAAGATGACCCAGGGGCATAAGGGAAGTTTGTCGCCCAATGAGTTAGGAAGCTTAGGGAGCTTCATGCTGAGACCAAGGAAGTAGGGGGAGAGGTCTCGTCCCACTATAGCAGACCCGGAGAACACTGAGGTCCAAGGGATGGAAGGTCTCACCTTCTACCCGGGAGGTCGGTAAAGCCGCTCTAGACTACAAGTAGAGTAGTTGGGGACTGCTCTGCAAACGTGTGAACTATTCAATGATGAAGGGCGATTGCTTGTGTGTTAAAAATCATTAAGAAAATGGAGGGAGATGAATAAAAATAAAACCTAGTAAAACTTTTTCTGTGATACCCCACTGATTGTGTTATAAAACTCGCCCATACCTTAAACTCATTTTCAGGGGAAACTTTTCATGCCAAGAGGAGTGGGAACTTGAAGGATGTTACTAAACTTCCGCTAGAAGGTAACTTTAGGAACGATAATTTGTATTGGAAAACATATTTTACTAGTAAGTGTTTACCTTTCTTGGGTCATCTTGGTAGGGATACTATGATGACCCAGGAAATGGTGGTGGTGTTATCACAAGGTTCCAACCAATCCAAGTCGAGCGTGACAACTTGAGTTATATCAGAACAAAGTTTTCCAGAAAAATTTTAAAAAAACACAGAAAACTAACAAACCATAAACCTATTCTAGGTAAATATGAATAGGAACGTGAGTGAGGAGTACATTCCTTGGAAGAACCCTAGGAACATACAAGGAAATGTGATTGAGGAGTATGTCCCTTGAAGGAATTCCAAGAAGAGAATCCATCATCGCTCGGTGGAAGATGAGACCCCTCCACCCTAAAACCCAAGACTAACCTTGGTCCAAGAGGAAGCTGAGAAGAGCTTTTGGGAAGCCTACGCCAATTACGTAAGGGTCTTCCACAAACTACTACCTATTCTGAACAACCTAGATCCGATGAACCAAATGCGACGAGCTTATGAGTATGAGGCCATAGTCCTCGAAAAATTTGGGATCACTGTCACTCCTGAAGTCAGAGTCTGGGGAGCACGGAGTGAGGCATCTTCCTTGGAGTATGAAGAGCCAAGTATGAACCCATGTACTAGGTGTGGGAGATACCATGGAGGCCAATGCCCACCCAAGATAAGAACCACCCCATTTAATGGAGAATCCCACAACTCGCTAGTAACAGACTCCTTGTTAGCTAATATGTGGGGTTAAGGGTGAGAATTATATGTGGGGATTTGATTAATTGCTTGAGTATGTAATAAGCCATCTTTTTGGTTGCCAAAGTTACTAAATAAAATTTTCTTTCAAAACTCCTTCAAAAAACAATTCCTTTTTGGAAGAGGAATAAGAAGACTAACACATGCAAAAAATGAGGATAATAGGGATCCTTGATCCTAACAAAAGCATCATAAGAGATTGCCCTAAGAAACCATACCAAACTTCGGGAGATTGGGAACTCCTTAGAACAAGGATCAAAACCTTAGTTGGTGAGTTAGGATATGATTGCAAGTCACTTAAGGACCATCTAAGATTATTGGCGAGGAAGTTGGGAAGTCGAGGCATAGGAAGGAATACCTATAACTTTTAGGTAACAAGTGAGTGGAATGCAAATGGAGATGAAGAATCATATGGAGGGGGAAGAAAGAGGTGCTCGCATGAGTTTGAGAAGAAAGATAAGCCCCAAAGAGTGGGTAACCATGAAAAAAATTCGGGAAATAAGTGTAGAGGCAACATGATATTAGACAAGGAAGTGGGTAGACCGAGGGAACTTTTAATAAGAATGTAGGATGTACGACTAGAAAGAAAAGAAAATATGTAAGGAGGAAATAATCATGGAAAATCATTTAATGTTAACGATTTCCTTAAGGGGGAGTGAGCTTAGGACCACCATGTGACAAGGTGAAAAAAAGCTAATATTTATTGAGGAATGCTCTGAGGAGGAATTGAGAAATGGGCCACTCTACCACCATAAAGAAAAGGGCATAGGAGAATGAGCCAGACATGTCATATGAAGATTTCCATAAGAATGTCGTTAGAAGGAGGAAAGGGTGACGGTTCAGTAAGAAGTAAGTCCAAATGACAAATTATGAGGATGGATGTGTGGAGCTTATGGATAATGTCACGGGCCATGGATGAATACCACCAAATGATGAAGGGTGAAGAAAATTCCATGAACCTGAAAGATATCATGGTGAATGTTAGGAGGAAAAGGTTCAAGGAGCATAGGTAAGTCTGGATGAATGAAACTATTAGGTACCACTGAGAGATACTTACAATCAGATCGGGGCTAGACCCAAATAAAGTATGGTAAGTAATTGGATGTTGTGGAGGAGACTAGATGCCTTAAGTAGAAGGGATAGGGAGAGCAAGGTAGTGGAGTCAAAGGCCCCGAGGGATGGACCCTCAAAGGAGGAGGATACACAAACGAGTTACTCAAGTTGATAACCCAAAACCATGGACTCAGATACTGCGCGAAATGTTGGAATGAGGAAGTAAGGTGAAAGGATGCGTTTATAGGTGGACTGAATGTATCAGTGACTCCTCATATGGAAAACATCTACCAAGCTTAAAAGAAGGGTTTAAGGTGACCATTAGATAAGTAGGATGTGAAACCCGACATCTCGGATCATGGAAAATCGGGAATGAACCAGTCAATTTAATGAGAAAATCAAACCACTTAAGGATTCGAGAATGATAAAGAGGGATTAAAATGGGAAATTGGAAAATACCAAGTGACCAAAAAGTCATGAAAATCATGGGGAAGAACCATGAAGTAAATTGGATAGAAAAATCGGACTGGTTCAGGGTGAACCGGACCTGAAACAAATTGAACCGAGTTGAACCATAATGAACCAAATTAGAAAATTCATTTTTCTAGGTGGCTTGAAAATCTCAATTTGGAAATTTGAGACCACGCTTAGATAGAAAATGAATATAGGCTAATTTATAAATTATAAATTTTGAGAAAACCAGTCGAATTGGTTCTGAACTAGTCAATTTTCATCTTGGAACCCGATCGAACTGGTCCGATCTAATCCAGAACAGTGTCGTCTTCTTCCCTTGGATGACAACACTGTTAATATGGCAAAAAAACTATCCTTCTTCTATGAGGGAATATTCCCTCTGATATGGCCATTTTCTTAAGAGGATAAGCTCGACCAATATGAAAAATGATAGAGCAAAGGGTCCCCGAGCTCCCTATATAAATCTCCCCTCCATTCATCCTCCACACATCCAAATCATCCTCCTCTCCAAGGTGCTCCATTTTTTGGTGAAGCTCAAACTAGAGATCCGACTTGGGCACTTGAGGACCAACTAGTTGCTGGATGACATGTGGAGATAAGGGCAGTTCGCCATGCTAGTTACTCATGAAGCTCTAGGAGCTTCTTGCGCATGAGACCGGGGTGGGGTTATGATGAGGTCTTTGTTTTCATACGAACACGAAGTGAATTTTGGGTCTGAGGGTTAGACGTCTGGGAAGTCCACTCAGACTCTAGGTAGAAGTCAAGAACTTCTATAATGGTGGATGGTAAATACACTCCGATCCACAAGTGGGTGCAGTCATCGTATCTGCATCTAACAAATGCTTGAACCTTTTATGAGAAAGGGTGTGTGGTTGATTGCTAAACACCTCGCAAGTAAGGGGAAAATGTGTGAACCCTTTGTGTTAAAAGGGGCACTTACGGTTGTATGGGAAACACTTCTCGAGCAAGGGGAAATGTTAAGAGTTGAACTCACATAACAGTGAAGGAATTTAAAAAGGATGAAATGTTTTGATCTACAATATTTTTTGAAAACTCACTCCTCAACACCCGCTCACTGAGTTGTAGAAACTCACCATCTCTCTTTAACCCCTTTTTAGGAAGGAAGGCAAGCCCTTAAGGAATACCTCGAAGCCAAACCCATAAGATAAGGACATGTATGTAAGTTTTAACATATTCAATCTTTTTATAATGTTATTCTAGGAAAATTAGGTAAAAAGGATGCCTGACTACTCGAGGTTTAGAAGGAAGAGAAATCCTTCATAGACTAAAGGGAGTGGCCAGTTGCTTATAGGGATCCAACAAAACTGGGTCGGGGCATGACATAAGGTATGAGAAGGACCTTGAAAGGAAACACTACACAAAATAATGCCATCAAAAAACTACCGGATGAGGGGAGGTAAGATGAGAGTTTGAAGGAAAATAAAAGGAGGAAGGAGGATAAGAATCCATCTCATAAGACGGAACTTGCTCAAACTTTGGGTTGAAAAAGAAAGAACACTAAGAGTGGAAAAAGATTATAAGGGGAAAAGATCATTCGACTCGATAAAGGATACCAAAAGTATGATAGGGGAAGGATACTCCAATTCAATTAAGGCATAAAGAGTTTTGGGGACAAAACTCCTTAAAGGTGGGGAGAAGTTGTAAAACCCGTTCTATCGAAATAAGGAACTGGAAAGGAGAACTGACAAATTTCAGAGGAAAACTGAAGACCAAAGTGAACTAGAATTAGTAAATAAGAGCCGAAACGAAAATTGGAAAATCTCTAGTAAACAATAAGGACCCAAAGTTCATGGAAAGGAACCATGAATGGAATAGGAGGGGAAACTCGGACCAGTTCAAGGTGAACCGAGCCTAAATCGGATAGAACTGGACTAAACCATAAAGAACATGTTCAAGGATTGATTTTTCTAGGAGACTTAAAAATGTAAAGTTGGGAAATTGAAGTCACCACTAGGTAGGAAATAAATTTAGATAAATTTATAAATTTTTAGATTTTAGAAAACCTATCGAACCGGGCCTCAACCGACCGATTTTTTATTTCGGGTCACTGAACCAAGTCCGACCGAACCTATTAATTGTCCAATCGGTCAACGGACCAACTGTCAGGTCAGTACCCAATCAGCAAGCACGACCAATCGGCGAGTGACACGTGGCGAAGCGCACTCAGTCAACCGCTCGGTCAGCGCCTAAAAGTGCTGATCATCAATAAGTGCATAACACATGTCCCAGGTCAACGGTCAAATCCACATCATTGACGACTAACCAATAGAAGAGTGACATGTGTCCTCTGTCAACGGTCAACAAAAGAGAAACCCTGACAGTAAAGCTAGCCAATGAGAAGCTGTGTAAACCCCGTACCTTAGGACTAGGAGAACCGGGAGTTTTCAAAAGAGAGAAATCGAGAGCTTAATCAAAATGGAAGTTGGTAAATAAGGGTCAAGACGGGAATTTGGAAAATCCCTAGTGGCAAATAAATCACAAAACTCATGGGGAAGAACTGTGGAGTGCATTAGATGTGAAAAATGGACTGGTTCAAGGGGAACCAAATCCAAACCAGAGTGAATAGGGGTAAATTGGGTTAAACCATTATGAACCGGTTCAAAGATTCATCTTTCTATGTGGCTTAATACTACCAAATTGGAAAATTGAAGCATCATTAAATAGAAAATGAATTTAGAAAATTTTAAATGTTCGAAAACCAGTTGAATCAGGCTTGAACTGGCCGATTTACGATTTCGGGTCATCGGACCCGGTCAAACCGGACCGTTCAACGGATTGCTGCCAGGTTAGCGCTCAGTCAGTAGGCATACACTTGGCGAAGCGCACCCAGTCAGCTGCTCAGTAAATGCCTAGAAGTGCTGGCCAATTAGAGTGTGACACCTGTTGTAAACCTTGCACTTTTGAGTTAAGGAAAACCAGGAAAAGAATCGGTCAAACCGAGCCGGTTTAAAACTCGATCATTTGGAAAAAAGTAATTTGGAAATTTACAACTTATGGGTGATCCAAAGGGTTCATTAAACCTTGGAAACGAAAGTTAAGACAAAATAGAAGAGAAAAACCAAATTGGTTCAGGTAAATGAGAATCTGTAAGAACTCAGAAGTTAAGCGTGCTTGCAATTAATACCAATAATTTATGGCAATATTAATAGTAGTAATAAATCTCTCCCATTGAATACACGATTTTACACCTATATAAAGAGGTAATCCCCATTCATTCTCCTCACACTTGAACACTTCTCTCTCTCTCTATTGCTCCATTTCTCGATGAAGCTCGAACTAGAGCTTCAACTTGAACATTTTTCTTAACCTCAGAAAGAGAGGTAGGGCTCTTTAGAACCGGGGAGAAGACAGCTATTTGATAGCAAACTCCAATCAATCCTAGAATCATTGGAGAAGCGCTGACATGATGGAACAATGAAGCAGCTCCGGCCGACCGAAGCTGCCCTATGTCAGCCAAGCTGAAATCAGCCATTTTGAGCCCTCCTCAGGCCAAACCAAGCCTTCCCAACACTTCCCCAGCCTCTCACGACCAAATTAGGACTGAAAGGTAAGTCAATTCGGCTCTCCTCTACAATTTTCAGCCGGTGCTAGAGAGAGAATCGACAGAATTTCAATGATAAAATTATAACTTAATTCGGCATCAATTGATGCAATTCTTGACTCTAGGATAAACCTCGGGATAAGAGCTATCTGCCCAGATCGAAAGCTCGGACCGTCGTGCCCACACCGGTGAGTAATCAAAGCTTTCTCTCTCTATAGTCCATTTTACGGCGAAGCTCCGTTTGAGCTCATTTCAGCATCAAAACTTGCGATTCAAAGTGCTATTGAATCGTAAGAAGATATAGGAACTCAATTTTAACTTCAATTTCAACAATTAGAGGTGTTTGATCAGCCAATTTGATGAAATCAAATTCGGCTGTGCTAAGGAGTTGAAATTAGGGATTTTCTAAATTCAAAAGACCAAAATGCAATTTTATGAAATTGAGGGTCAACTGAGGAATTTTGGAATTATTGGGGCAAAACTTACCATTTTTGTAAAGGAAGGGCAAAATGGTAATTTTGGAAAAATTTGGGGACCAAATTGAAATTTTGGGAAATTAAACCCCTTTTTGGTAAGATTGAATAAATTGAGGTCCCAAGATAAATTTTTAAAGTTACGGGACTCAATTTGTGGAAAAACCAACATTAGGGACTTAAAGTTAAAGATAAATAACTTTAGGGACCTAATTCCAAATAATTAAAAGTTTGGATTTTCTCATTCATTGGAAATGAATGAAGGCTGTTATGCCGAGTAATAATGAATAAGGATGTTCATATCGTGTAGGAACGTGAAATATCGGGAACGCCAGCATGGACGAGTTTGTGTGAATAAAAGAACCAGTCTAGTAGAATTAACTGTGTTAACGGATGAGTGGGTTTACTAACATCATACCCGATTGGGATGATGAGCACAAGTTAAAGTTAAAAACTACTTACCGGTTGTGAGTGGTATTAAATATCATACCTGGTTGGGAATGATAAGTGCCTCGGTATAAAAACCTACTATTTAGTGGTATTTTAATCATCACCACTTAGAGAAAGTGATGTGGAAAAACTACTTACCGGTTGTAAGTATATTATACACGGATGGAATGATGAAACTTCCTCAAAGGAAGTTGAAAACCCATTCATCGGTTATGAATGGAGATGTTCTTATACCGGTCGGTATAATGGATAGTGAAAACCTATTTTGTCGGAAGTGTTCTCCCCTGACTGTGTGCCAATATTTAAACTATTTGGGAGACCTTCTCGATGGGAGCTTGAATAGCTCTTATAGGTCGGGGGCCTCGGTTTTGGAACTTGGGGCTAAATGCCTGATTTTGAAAATCTCGTACAGTGGGCTCAAGGCCAATTGGCACGAGCAGGAGCTCGTAAACAAACATAATATATGTGCCATAAAACTTAATAAGTGAATTGTTTGGCCATGGTACCAAGATAGGACCAACATGCTCAGTCAACTAGCGGCAGTGCGACATGACAAGTCGATGGACTAGTCAAGACAAACAATTGCGGGTTGAGTTGAGAGTCGGGGCCGTTGGAACAATGGCACCATAGATTACATGGCAATATGAGAAAACATTGTTTGTGCATGCACTGTGAGTACGGGATCATCGAGACACCCATGAGGGGTAGTGATGCGTCCTAAGGGCACTGGACGACCTGGTGGCTATAAGGGCAATTCGTCGTTCCAGGTGTCTGTTCAAAATTTAGAGTAGCACCAAGCGCATGAGACCGGGGTGGGGACAGGATGAGGTCTCTCTCCTCATACGAACACGAAGAAGTGATTTTGGGATTGTGGGTCAGATTCGCGTACATCCACTCATTCCCAAGGTAGAAGTGGTCGTACTTCTATCCGGGTGACAGGAAAAGTCGCTCCGAAGCCACTAGTGGGTTTAGTAGTGATACTGACTTGCGAATGTGTGTAACCTTCATGATGAAGGATGTGTGTTGGGTGATGACATATTGGTAACTAAGAAATAATGGAAAAAAATCCAAATTTTTAAATAAAGTGATTTTTTAAAAGAAAGGAGTCCGGTACACTACATATAAATATTTTTCTTGAAAGTCAAAAGATTTGAATCCCATTCACTGAGTAATTGTACTAACCCCCTCCCTTATATCCCTTTCAGGAAGTCCCAGAAAGTTGAACCTTAAAAGACTTGCGCAATTAAACACCTTCAAGACATGTACGATTAATTTAAATTACTATGCAGTTTTGATTTATGATATTCCTAGAAAAAGGTGCAGGTTTAAAGAACGCCTTACTGTTTACGGTTTATAATATAAGGGGAAACCCTTAAGTAAATTGGGAGAGTGGCGGGTTGATCACGGGGATCCGACCAAATTGGGTCGAGGTGTGACACCTATCCTCGGTCAATAGTCAAAGTAGGAAAATCCACCTTAGTGACGACTAACCAATAGGAGAGCGACACATGTCCTGATCAGCAGAAAGGCTTCATCAGCAAAGACCGACCAATGAAGATCTTACACGTGAAAATGTCGAGGAACGATCGACCAATTAGAGTTCAACACGTGGCAACACCACATCTGATTACCCTAGCCAATCAGGGGTCAACACGTGGCAGTGGCACTGTGCGTCAGGAGGGAAATCTGACACATTTAAAATAGCCAATTAGAGGACGTCACATGTCATGGTCAGCGTTCAACAAAATCCAATTAGCAACCACGTGGGTGAGAGCAGCCAATGGGAAGCTTCCACTTATCCAATCAATGAGTTAAAGGCTGACTAGGATACTAAGTGGGACGGCGCATCGGCCAAGCAAGCCAATTACGAGGCGCCACATCGCAATTCCGCACGTGCGAAGCTTGCACATGCAAAACAGTGTCATGTTCAACCTTTGGTTGACAGACTATCTGCGACTACCGGAGGAAGACCGAATCTACCACCTCGGGAAAATTGGTCGCCGCTGACAAAATTTGGTGAGTCAAACACCGAAACCACCGCCAGCTGGTAGCCTTGTCAATTGCCGAGCTTCCTATAAATAGAGCACCCTCCCACTCGACCTTCCCACCACTCAGGCGCCCACTAAAGATAGACAATCCCTTTGTCGATGAAGTGCCGATGATAGCTCCAATGATAGGCCTTTTCACAACCAAAGGAGCTCCGGTTGGTGGCAAAGAAATTGGGAAGAACTCCTCTAGCTAGCAAAAACCTCAACTGGATCTGAGGACTCCACGAGAAGCATCAGAGCAATTGCACAGTGAAGCTTCTCCGACAGCTCGAACGAGTGAAACTCCGACCAGCTGAAACTAGGACTTCTCCGACCTCCTACAACTAGAATCAACCCTCCTCAACTTCCCTAAGGTACTTTCCGACCTCTTCCAGTGCTTGGGTAAGCCACTCGACCCTCAATTCACTTGAGTCTAACATCTCTAGAGAGAGAAAGTGGTAAGAAATTACTGATCGAAATTCTCTCGACTAGGACATCAATTAGAGTGAACTATGATTCCTCGACGACCCTCTTGACGAGGGCTAGCGTCACGAACTTGAAGTCGAACAACTGCCTCTCCATTGGTAAGAATGAGAAGCTCTCTCTCTCTAAGTCCATTTTCTGATGGAGCTCGAAACTCAACCAAATTAAAAAAATTTGAAGTGCAAGATGATCATGAGAAGTTGGAGGAAGTGAATAGAAGCATTAGAGGAAGCAATTAAGGAAGTTTCGGTGGTCAATTGGATGAGATAAGAATCGGTAATCTAAATGCTCATTTTGGGGAATAAATTAAGGGAGATTTGGAGGTTTTCGAAAATTTAAGGATCTAAGTGCAAATTTTAGAAATTCTAAGGACTAATGAGAAATTTCAAAGAAATTGGGGGCCAATTAACCATTTTGGAAGAATTCGGGGCAATCTGGTAATTTTTGAAAGTTTGGGGACAATTTGGAAATTTTTTAAAATACAAGGGCTTTTGGACAAATCCTCTATAATAAGGGGGAGGGGGCAATTTGCAAGAATGGGGAATGCGGGGCCAATTTGCAGTTTTAAAGGACTATAAGGGCCAAATTGCCAATTTTTGTGAAATAGGGGCATTTCGGTGATTTCATAAAAATTTGGGGCAATTTAGTAATTCTTTATTAATTAGGAAAAATTATGAAGTTTCGGAAAAGCTAAGATTTGAATTTCGATTATGAGGAATTTGAATGCTCGGATCATGTGGGACGGACCCCACAAGGACCTATGTCACAGAAAACACCTCGGATCATAACCCAATCGGGCAAACGCTTCGCAGCTACTGGGTGAGTGGGAATTTCTAAAATCAGTCCCGGTTTGGATGATGGACATGCTCTTAATATTTAAAAACTATTTTTCCCAGAATTGGTCTCCCCTAACTGGGTTACTTTGCTTAAACGATTTGGGAGACAATTCCAGTGTTGGGCTAGATGATACAAGTGGGCCCAAGGCCAATGGGTACAAGCACAAACACGTTGAGAATTTTCAAATAATGAGTCCATCAAGACTTTCAAAATGTATAATTGTATGTTTTACCCGTTGAGCCAAGAGCGTGTCATTGGGCTTGCTAGGCCAAGTAGCTGCTAAGCCAAAGTTGGGTCGTTGAACCCATTGGGCTTGTGCGCATGGGGCCAAAGACGAGCCAACGGACCATTGGGACTGGTGGGCCACATATGATTGCCATATGATTGACAAGTCTTAGACCAACTGGTAGTCTTGTCAGTTGTTGAGCTCCCTATATAAAGAGCTCCTCCCCATTCATCCTCTCCATCTCACAAATGATTAAAGAATACAAAGTGCTCAATTTCCTGGCAAGGCACGAACCAGAGCTCCGGTGAGAGCCTTTTCCCTAACCTCATAAGGCACATTCGAGTTCTCTAGAATCGGGAAGTTCCCTACCTCACTGCAACCTCCCTTCAGTCTGAGGATGATCAGAGAAGCACTGGGAGGCTCACACAATACTGTCGCTTCAGCGGTCCCAAAACTGTAGAAGTTGTCAAGCTAAACTTGACCACCTCCGTCCTCTTGTGACCATGCCAAACCTCCCACAGCCCTCCTCAACCGACCTCGATCCCCGACCTTCAAGGTAAGTCAATTCCACCTCCACTCATCGGAATCGTAAACTTCTAGAGAGATAATGTGTCTAAACTATCCTTATCAAATTCTCCCTTCGTAGAGCATCAATTGGGGAAATTCTTGATCCTAGGAGGACCCTCTCGACGAGTACTACCACCCTAAATCAAGATCTTCAGCAACTGCGTCCCGACCAGTAAGATTTCAAAGCTTCCTCTCTTTAAGACCAGTTTTCCAATGAAGCTCCATTTGAGCTTAATTCTAGTCCCATTAGGATGGTTCAAAGCATGAATTGATCATGGAAAAGTAGGAAAGATGATTAGTAGCATCCTAGGAGGCAATTAACAAAGTTTGCATGGCCAATTTGATGAATTAAAGAATCATGGAACTAAAATGAAATTTTGGTGAAATTTGGGCAATTTAGGGATTTAGCGAAATTTGGGGGTATTTGTGAAATTAAACTAAATTAATGGCCCAATGGAAATTAAGGACCTAATTGCAACTAAATATAATTTTTAGAATTTAATTACAATTAGACGTATTTATGGGGAATTATTTGCAATTAATGGACTTATAAGGGTGAAATTGCAAATAAAAGATGAATTAAGGGTCAAAGTGAAGAAGTTTGGATAATTCAGTGAATTGTTTGAGATAACAGAGGTACGTACCGAAAGGCTCAAAAGGACATCAGGCTAAAAAGATTCAGTGATCAAAGGAATAAATAGACATGGGAACGGTCAGACATTTTAGAACTCCCAATTTTGCGATCCAGACAAAAACTCGCAAGAGGAAGGGTCTTACCCCTAAAAAACATAAAGAATCAGATCTAAGAAATTACATTGGACACGGGGGTAAGACTAGCCAATGGTAATAAGTCCCATGGAGTAAGTGGATAATTGAAAGGAAAGGAAATCCCTTAAGCACATTGCCTAAAGGTCTAAGTGAAAGGGGTAATCAAAGTGGTAGCATATCGAAGAAAAATCTCAAGCTAACATAAAGGGAATTTATTCCCAATGTAAAGGGTGCATAAATTAGTTTTGGAGACAAAACTCCTAAAACGCGAGGAGAGTTGTGGAACTCGTCCTCTCGGACTAAGGAATCCATAAAATTTCAAGAGTAAACCGAGGATCTAAGTGAACTAGAATTAGTAAAAAAGGATTTAAAATGGGAATTTGGAAGATCCAAAGTAGCCAATAAACCACAAAAATCATGTAGAAGAACTATGAAGTGGATTGGATGGGAAAACTGGATCAGTTTAGGGTGAATCGAGCATAAACCGGATCGAACCAAATTGAACCAATAAGAACCGGTTCAAAGATTCATTTTTCTAGTGGGCTTAAAAATGTTAATTTGAAAAATTGAGGCACCATTAGATAGAAAATGAATTTAGATTAATTTAGGAATTTTTAATTTTTAGAAAATTGGTCGAATTGGGCATGAGTCGGCCAATTTCGTTTTCGAATCACCGAACCCGATCGGACCGGGCTGGTTAACGGTCTAACCAGTCAATGGACCGCTGCCAGATTAGTGCCCAGTCAGCATGCGTGACCAATCGCGACACATGGCGAAGCGTACCCAATCAGCCGCTCAGTTAGCTCCTGAAAGCACTGGCCAATTAGGAGGCAACAATTATATTTCGATCAAAAGTATTTTATGTTAAATTATATTTCGATCACAATTAGATCTATCATTATTTACCATTTCACTTTGAATGGATATGACAATTGATTCACATTATTGACCATTATTTAGATTAATACATTCACCATTTATGAAGAGTTTATATGTTATGCATTCATGGAATGGATGCAGTCACAATTCTTGAAGAACAAATATGATATGCAATAAGAGAATTCCAAAAGAGTAGATTTATCATTCATCCAAGTCATGAGAACAAATATCTTATTTGTGATATTATAAGATATTTTATAAGTGTATGTCATTGACTTTACTCACAGGAGTTGTTAGAGTATGATCCTTTCAACAAAAAGTTGTGAGAATCGATTTATGATTAGAAATGTGAAAGAAAACTTTTAAAAGAAACTTCATAATGTTTCAATATTAATATTACATTTACTGAATGTTTAGTATAACACTCTTCCTAAATCCTTTTAGTAATTGTAACGAGAAAAAGAGATCTACCATAGATGGAAGATACTTGTTTTAGAGTCAACCGAGATTAACTTTATCGAATATAATACAAGAAGATCCAAGAAGTTAATTTACTACTTTATATAATAGTTTATAAATATTTTCTTTTGTGAAAAAATATTCTATATCATGTTAAAATTTAGAATATTTTATTAATTTGAGATTGTTGAATTTGTAGTAGTATTAATAAGATGTGGTTATTATTGTAGTATTGATAAAATGTGACTTGAAATGGGCTAATCGGAGAGATTATAGAAAAATTAAATTAAATTTTAATAAAATAATTAAGGGTTGAAATTTGAAAATATAATAAAAATTTTATTATATTTTAAAATATTAAAGGATAAACTTAAATATTTTATTATTTTAGATATTTCAAACATTATCTATAGTAAATATCTTAAATATTTTCTCTATATTACCCATGATTTGATGTATCAACTATAATATATTGTTTTTTATTTATAATATATAATAATAAACTTATATGTTAATAAAATGTCTATTTTTTTATTAAATAAATTTATGAGACTTTATATATTTTTTTCTTAAAAATATATTTAAACTTATCAAATTTTGATGTATTACGCTTAATTAATCATACATATCGATATTTTATTAGAGTTGTTCTTAAAGAATTTGTATGTGCTGCTCTGTACCTATGAGTGTCTTCTTTCTTATTTCTACTTTTTTTTTTACTTAAATCATTAAAATATTAATTTTTTTCAGGTATATAATATTATTAGTATATTAATAAGGTTCGCTACGATAATGTTGGAGGGGACTATTATGTGCATGGCATGTGTGCTCGCCCGATTGATTTAGCTTGATTTGATCAATTTTCTGCTAATTTGAATAGTCTTCGTGTTGGTTAGATGGGTTTGACTTCCTTTTTATGGGTACTTGACTGGCCTAACTTGGTTGAATGGTTTCCTAGTGGTTCGAGCAATTTTTTGATTGATTCACTCAATTTTTATTTTTTTATAAATTTTTTAATCTTAATTATTTGGAACTAAAATTATATGTTTTTTCATTTAAATTAAAAAAAATCTCCATTCAAGTTGATATGGTTTAATATTATTCTAATTTAATTTTTTATCGAATAATTTTTATTTTTAATTTCTAATTAATGAGATGAATTCGAATTGGGGTCAATATAATTTGACCCAATTTAATTTTTAATTTTAATTTAATTCAAATTTTTAATTTAAATACACGATATAAATATTTAATTCGAGTAACATTTCTCTAATTTTAATTTTAGAAATACTACCCTTTATATCTAGTCCTCATTTAGCAACATATATAATGGCATTTATGATTTTAAACAAGACGATTACTTCAAATCTCAAACTTTATTTCCTCATCACTTGTAATAGAAATTCTATTAATAGGCCTTACTTCAAATATATTTACTCATCCTAATATAAAATGATTATTTAATTTTATAAATCTCACTACCGTTTTCTAAAATATATTTTTTTTTCATCATATAATATCTAGTTCATTTAAAAATTTATAACAATCATCTGTTTGAATTATGATATCCACATTAAATAGAGAAATTTTGTTAAATTTGTATTCATATTCCCTAATCGTACCTATGCATTCTAAAAACCATTTCTTTCTATCGTTAATCAAATAAAAAAATTAATATTATTCAATAAACTTATTTTTAAACTTATACCATTAATTTTTTTAAAGATTTTTTATAATATTATGAAATAGATGAATATAAATCCAATCAGAAACTTTATCTCATATTATTGTGCCCACCACCTTTAAGGCCCATTTTCTAGAAGGATTGGCCCAATTATAGTCAAT
The DNA here is from genome assembly GCA_030064435.1 of Trapa incisa. NCBI lineage: Eukaryota > Viridiplantae > Streptophyta > Magnoliopsida > Myrtales > Lythraceae > Trapa > Trapa incisa. The sequence goes on from CM057773.1 coordinate 11,170,385, forward strand.
AGAGCCCATGTGCCTTCTCATCATCATCCATCACGTCCATGAGAGATCAGGATTTATAAAAACTTTTCAATCGGATAATAATCGCTCAGGTTCACAGCCCACCATCGGCAATCATATTCATATATAAGGCTCAAGCAAGCTGAAGTTTCCCTCTAGTCTCTACTATCCTTCACCGCATCCTTAGAGGAAAATGCCGCTCACAGCTGCTTTCCAAGAGAGGCTCGAGCAGATGGATCGAGCCAGGAAGGAGCGCCTCTCACTCCTCCAGGTCTCTGGAATACCCAATCCCCTAATCTGTACGGATTTCCTGCGGTTTCATTGAAAAGCATTCCTCCGATCACTCCGTTTATCGGCGTTTCAACTCGAAATTACTTGACCATTATCGTTTTCATTAGGTCGAGAAGGAGAATCAAGAAAGCAAGTCTCAGATCATCTATTCCAAGTATTCGAACATGAGCTACGCGGAGCAGAGGTGCTTGATGCTCGAGGAGAAGATTGCCTCGCAGAAATTGAAGATCTCCGTCCTCAAGTCCGAAATCGACAGCCTCGACAACAAGTACAGTAGTAATATGCAGAAGCTGAGGTCGCATGCAGTCCTATCTTCATTTTGAAGCTTGTTTCTTTCAAATTGGCAATGAAAATTTCAAATGATAAATCAGGAACCTGAAGAATGACGTGGTGAAACTAGAGGAACTGAAGAAGGGAAGGAATAAGTTCTACGCTGAGAAATCTCGTGAAATTGAGGAGTTTAAAAACAATGTGAGCAAGTTTGTCATGCAATGTCGAATCCATAACGAAGAACTGCGAAGCAATTTTAACAAGGTAAATTAACAACTCAATTAAATTCTTCAATTTCTTGTTCTACAAAGTGCCAACTGATCAAACTATAAAACCGTTCCTAATTGTAAGGGACACATAGGGCATTTACCAGTACGAAAACTAATCTGACACTGTTATGTTCGTAAGCCCCATGAATTTAACGGTGTATTCCGTGTCATGACACAAATTTAAATTATGCATGCAAAATCACAAATACATTGGATATATGATATCACATAGTAAGAAAGTCCATATTTCATACTATCTCATAAAACAAGCACATTTTTTTTCTATATTATATGTAAGCAATAAACTTTATGAAGACGAATATAAGACAATATGGAGAGAGGCGGGATGATTAAGTTGTATACATTTTTACTTAAAATATTTATTCTTGATATTTTTATATTAATATTTGTAGATAAGTTGGCCTTTTATTTTAGAATGTAAAAACAAAGAAAACGGTTGGCCAATTATTCTGCATATATTGGATAATAAGATAAATGAAATGCTACATTTCCAGTCCTATTCAAACAAACCTGTCATATATGGTGCACGCATTACCACTAAGGTTTCATCTTGGCTTCTCAGCTTGTGTCAAACTCTACAAATCTCCAAGGATCGAGTAGACACCATGATAGATTTGAGGTAGCTGCAGCAGAGACGCTGAGACGGGAACTTTTGACAAAGAAGAGGAATATTGATTGTGAATTGGCATCTAATCATCAAATAAGAGGCAAGCTTATGAAGGTAACTTCAGGATCTCAATCACTTTGAAAAAAATATTGAACTAAAACAACGGTGTTCATGGTTCCCTGCACATCAATAGTTCACGTCCATATTGAATCATCTACGCATGAAGCAGATGACTACCTCAAATAAAACAAAATACAGGGTTTTTTTTTCACTGCAAATACAGGGTTACTAATTTACTATATAGTTCATTACTTTTATTTTCTTGGAATTTGAGTTAAAATTTATGAATTATAAGTAAAATATTTCTAATTTTATAACCCACCAAAAACTATTATATATTATTTAATATATAATAATATTTTTTTTACTAGTATTAACATATAATTTCAAATTTATTAAACTTTTTTGAGTTAAGTTATTTTTTTATTTGAAAAAATAAGCTCAACACTCGTCAATTTTGTTTGTACAAACTTTTCAATTGAAGTAGGAACCTCTGAATTTTTAATTTTGTATCTCATTGGTTACAAAATTTAATTTTTCATAAAAAAACTAATGGTGTTGCTAATAAATGTATACATTATAACTGCCCGGATGAATGAAATTATCATATTGACTAATTAGAGTTTTGTAATTCAAAGATAATTTTTAATTTAATAATTTTTTTTAAAAATCTTCGAAGTATGATATAAATCACCCAAATTAGAAGATATATCAATAGATGTATGTGTGGAAACAGTCATAAGAAATTGATATATTGGTGCATAATACTACTGGTTACATTATTTATAGATAGCCTCAGTATTTAGCTTTTTTAATCAGTAAAAGGATGTTGAGGCTGTTGTTACTCTTTCCTCTTTTTTTTTTCTTCCCGAAGAACACCTCTTTATTAATTCAGACCAATCACAAAATGTTCGTGAATCATATCGTACTTTATATTCTATTTATTAATAAGTCTACAGGTTTACAATTTTATTCATAAAATTTGAAGTGTAGATCATTGTAAATTATGGGAGAATATCACGGTCTCGCCATTGTGCTGTGATCCGACACCACTGATACTGTATAAACGTTCCAAATCAGCATGTGTCTATTAAGCCACGTAGACAACTGCCACTCGATCCGTCTCGAAGATTGTGTTGCAGTTGATTTGACTGCCTCCCCTTGCTAGTGTGACCCGAACAAAAAAGCCTACACTAGTCGGGTGCTTGCATCAATGAAGAATACATCACATATGAGCTTGATAATTCCTTAAAGAGGCGCTCACCACTGTCTCTCTAGAGTGGTAGTCTCCTTGTGCCCACCGATTGCTCTAGAGAATCTCATGTCTAGGCATTCCTCCCATTTTAAATAACTCAGAATGAAATTGAAGCTTACCTCATAAATTCTTTACACAACTCCTTTCTAAATTTAAGAACAAAATTCTAGTGGTAAATACAAACATTTTTTGCTGACTCCTTTCCATCCAAATGTATCATGTAATAACAAAATTCTCGCTGAAAATTTAGGCAACATCTAGGCAGGAAACCACTTATTTACCCATATGGAAAACATACTAAACACAATAATTACATACTTAGCCCACATACATCTAGTACGTGTATAATACAACAAAATATGATATTCAGGGAACATTACAATAATTGTGTAAAGAATTAGAGCGTAAATCCCTATTAAAATGATTATACTTTATAATCAAGTCATTATTATATACACTACATATGAATTACTTTAATTTTGGGGAAAATTTTAAATTTCAAATGGATGTCCAAACCTTTTCATGGATTGTATTAGATGTGATGCTAGTTCCTATAACTTCTTGCTCCCTCTTTAAGTAAGCCATGTTAATAAGCCGGAAACATATCCATTTGTCTCAAATGTACACGTGAATCGGTCTTAATTATAGAGGCTCATAAGGGGGATATTTTATATGGGAATTGTAACACCATATTTTAGAAACTTGAGTTAGATAAAAAAATAGTATAATTTGGCGAGAATCAAAATTTATCAAATTAGGAATTAATATAATTGAGATCACTCGATCAAATTAAATTTGATAAAATCATATACTCTTTATTTTGTAATCAATGATCCAAAATCAACTGATTTGAAATTTGATCAAGATTGGAATGATACCTCCATTGGCCCTCCAATATTAACACCTCTATGAAAATTGGATATTCTAGGTAACTCCCTCCAGGTGTTCATAGACTCATGGGAGAGTCAACTACGCGACCCTACTTCTATTGACCCTCATCATTTCCTCTCTAATGATTTTTCATCTGACACTCGATTTTGTGTTTAAGTTAGAGAGAGCGTAAACGACAATTTTTCGTTCATGGTTGGTCGGAGAGTGATCGTTGGTACTTAGAGAATATGAGGATGGACCTAGATATGATTTTTGAAGAGTCATTAGAGTTATTTTGAAAGAGATAAAAGTTTAGGGACCAAAATAAAATTTTTAGAATGTTTAGGGACCTAACTATAATTTCATAAAAATAAGGACCCAAATGAGGTTCATCATAAGTGTAAGGACCTAAATGAATGTTTGAGAAATTTAGAGATCTTAAATGATAGATTAAAATGCACTAAGACCGAAGTGTAACTCTTTGAAAAGTTTAAGGGATAGAGTGTAACTTTTAAAGAGTTAGAATAATAAAATGAAATATGTGAGAAGTTAGGGAGCACTTATGAGGCTAAGAAACATTTGAGGACCTAAGGAAAATTAGTTTTACCAAAATCTAAGTCCAAAAGAAGTAATTGTAAAGTAGAGTGACTAAAATGTAATTTTAGAAAAGTTAGTGACTAATATGCAATAAAAGGAAAGTATGATGACCTTAGTGAAAAAAGGCTTAGTGCCATGGGAAGAAAAGACCCAAAAATAGAAGAAAATATTAGGTACTTTGGAGCTATGGGTGAGAGTTGGATAAATAAGCTTCAAACATGAGATTTGAGCAAAATGGCAAAAACGTAATTTTAGAAAATTACGGGACGGTATCATGAAATAACATTTAAAACCAAACCTAAATATGTTAGTTATTTATGAAATTGTAGCTCATACCACTACTCTTGGTCAAGTGGAAGTCATTGGCTATAAATACTTGGAATTATAAATGGAATGAACATGTATTTGGATAATTGGGTGAGTGTGTTTATAGACGTTGAGTCTCATTGGATTGATCTTGATTTCATAAAGTTTTTTTAAGTTAATAATATTTGGAGAGCATGATAGAATTTACAAGTGGAAGACGAAAAGGATGAGCAGGAAATCGTGTGAATAATAATAAGAACTATAAATGACTATAGATTTTATCTTCAAAATATAAGAATAGGACTAGATCTCATGAGTAATGCAAATAAGCTGAAAATGGATAAGTGGGCCTAATGTTAGAACCTTGAATTCCAAATGGATACTTGCATGATACACATTTCTAAATTTGAAAACAAGTAATGAGGTTTAGGTCGACTAATGTACTGAGCCCTGTGAATATTAAGAAGGATTGTTTACGTAGATTTATGCAACTAAAAAAATATGAATAGTAGGGTTGGTTAAATAGCATATCGTACGCCAAAGTAAGGAATTGTTATTTACTGTAAGATCATATATATGTTATGATTTGGACCGACCTATTATGATGCCGACATGACACATACTATAGAGGTGATTTCGAGCATATAGGAAGGACTTGAAGCAGTGGTATAAAGGAAGAGAGATAGTTTCCATATCTTTCCATGAACCTGAGGGAGGCTTATGAGGGGATGGGGTTTAGTCATCACTTGTGATTGAGGAGATGGGCTGAGCAAGATCAAAGAATGAGGGATGTTAGATGACATATTATCGACATTTGTATGAGGGGGGACAATCATCTCGAGTTGTTCCATGAGAGTGCGCTTGAAGTGCATATCACTCATGTCACGAGTTCATGTGTAAAGAACTCCTAAGAATTATTTATGCATCGATTATGTGAAATTATGGAATCGGGAAATGAATTCCTGTTGTTGTAAATACGCGATAAAATACCTATGAGATAAAGAAAGCCATGAAAATACTATCTATGAATAACCTAAATAAAAGAATAACTAAGGGTCGAGTTGTAAGTTGTAAACCTCGCTCCTTGGATTTAAGAAAAATTGGGAAAGAACTGGTCAAACTGAGTGAGAAAAATCAAACCGGTTCACAAACCCGTTTATTGTGGAATGGGAAAATTGGAGACATTTCAACTCCCAAGTGACCCAAAAAGGTTCATAAACCATGGAAAAGAACATTAGGACAAATTGAGAGAGAAAAACCAGATCGGTTCGGGTGAACCGGACCCGAACCAGATTGAATCAATTTAAGAACCGAGCTGATTTATGAACCGGAACCGATAGAGAGAGGAAAAATCGGAAAAATTATGGACTATAAACCCCGCACATTTGAGTTAAGGAAAACTGGGAAAAGAACCGGTCAAACCGAATAAGAAAACAAAACCAATTTACATTTGGAAATAAGCAATATGAAAATTTACAACTTTCGGTTGATCCAAAGGATTTATTAAACATTGGAAAAGAAACTTAAGACAAACTAGAAAACAAAAACCAAATTGGTTCAGGTGAACTAGATTCCATAAGAACTTCAGAGTTAAGCATGCTTACCTTAGAGTAATGTGAGGATGGGTGACCTCTTGGGAAGTATGATTTTTTGTAACCCGAAATTTCGGTCAAAATTTTTTATGCGAACTTATCATAAATAGCCATAAATTAATATATATTTAATTATTGAAATTAATACCAATAATTTAATACCTAAATTAAATTATTAGAATTAATAACCTAAATTAAATTATTAGAATTAATACAAATAATTTAATACCGAAATTAAATTATTGAAATTAATACCTTAATTAAATTATTGGAATTAATACCAATAATTTATGGCAATATTAATACTAGTAATAAATCTCGCCCATTTAATACACGGGTTTTACGACTATATAAAGAGGTCATCCCCATTTCATTCTCCTCACACCTGAACACTTCTCTCTCTCTCTACTGCTCCATTTCCCGGTAAAGCTCGAACCAGAGCTTCGACTTGAACAAAGGTCGGGCTCTTTAGAACCCGGGAGAAGACAGCTATCTGATAGCAAACTCCAGTCAATCCGAGAATTGTTGGAGAAGCGCCGACATGATGGAATAGTGAAACAACTCCGGCGGACCGAAGCTGCCCTATTTCAGCCAAACTAGAATCAGCCATTTCAAGCCCTCCTCAAGCCAAACCAAGCCCTCCCAACACTTCCTCAGCCTTTCCACGGCCGAATTAGGACCGAAAGGTAAGCCAATTCGGCTCCCCTTTATAATTTTCGATCGGTGCTAGAGAGAGAATCGACCGAATTTCAATGACGAAATTCTAATCCAATTCCACATCAATTGATACAATACTTGATTCTAGGATGAACCTCAGGACGAGACCTATCTGCCCAGATCGAAAGCTCGGACTGTCGTGCCTTCACCGATGAGTAATCGAAGCTTTCTCTGTCTACAGTCTATTTTCCAGCAAATCTCCGTATGAGCTCATTCCAACGTTAAAATCTGCGATTCAAAGTTTCTTAGAATCGTATGAACATACAGGAACTCAATTTTAACTCCAATTTCAATAATTAGAAGTGTTTGATCGGTTAATTTGATGAAATCAAATTCGGTAGTGTTGAAGAGTTGAAATTGGGGAAAATTTTGGGGATTTTTGAAATTCAAAGGGCCAAAATACAATTTTATGAAATTGAGGGTAAATTGGGCATGAAAATAATGTTGGAAGACCAATTGAGGAATTTTGGAAATTTTGGGGCAAAACTTACCATTTTTGTGAAAGAAGGGCAAAATGGTAATTTTGGAAAAATTGGGGAACTAAATTGGAAATTTGGAAAATTAAACCCCTTTTTGGTGAAATTGAATAAATTGAGGTCCCACGATAAATTTTAAAAGTTACATGACTCAATTTGAGGAAAAACCGACATTAGGGACTTAAAGTTAAAGAGAATTAACTTTAGGGACCTAATTGCAAATAACTAAAAGTTTGGGTTTTCTCATTCATTAATGAATGAAGGCTGTTATGCCGAGTAATAATGAACAAGGTTGTTCATATCGTGTAAGAATGTTAAATACCGGGAACGCTAGCAAGGACAAGCTCGCGAGAATACAAAGAACCAGTCTAGTGGAATTCACGGCATAAATGGGTGAGTGGGTTTACTAACATCATACACAGTTGGGGATGATAAGTGCCTCGATATAAAAACCCACTGTTTAGTGGTATTTTAATCATCACTACTTAGAGAAAGTGATGTGAAAATTATGCAGAAAAACTACTTATGGGTTGTAAGTAGATCATACCCGGTTAGTATGATGAGACTTCCTCGAAGGAAGTTGAAAACCCGTTCATCGGTTATGAACGGAGATGTCCTTATACCGGTCGGTATGATGTACAGTAAAAACTTATTTTTGTCGAAAGTGCTCTCCCCTGACTGTGTGCCAATGCATAAACAATTTGGGAGACCTTCTCGACGGGAGCTCGAATAGCTCTAATAGGCCGGGGGCCTCGGTTTTGGAACTTGGGGGCTGAATGCCCGATTTTGAAAATCTCGTACAATGGGCCCAAGGCTAGTTGGCAAGAGCAGGAGCTCGTAGATGAACATGATATATGTGCCATAAAACTTAATAAGTGAATTGTTTGGCCATGGTACCAAGATAGGACTGACATGCTTAGTCAACTAGCGGCAGTGCGACATGACAGGTCGACGGACTAGTCAAGATAAACAACTGTGGGTTGAGTTGAGAGTTGGGGCCGTTGGACTAGTGGCACCACAGATTACATGGCAATATAAGAAAACATTGTTTGTGCATGCACTGTGAGTATGGGATCATCAAGACGCCCATGAGGGGTAGTGATGCATCCTAAGGGCACTAGATGACCTGGTGGCTATAAGGGCAGTTCATCGTTCCAGGTGTCTGTGTGAAATCTGGAGTAGCACAAAGCGCATGAGACCGGGGTGGGGACAGGATGAGGTCTCTGTCCTCATACGGACATGAAGAAGTGATTTTGGGATTGTGGGTAGGATGTCACGTACACCCACTCATTCCTAGGGTAGAAGTGGTCGTACTTCTATCCGGGTGGCAGGAAAAGTTGCTCCGAAGCCACTAGCGGGTTCAGTAGTGATACTGACTTGCGAATGTGTGTAACCTTCATGATGAAGGATGTGTGTTGGGTGATGACACACCGTGGTAACAAAGAAATAATGGAAAACAACACAAATTTTTAAATGATGGGATTTTTGAAAACAAAGGAGTCTGGCACAATCCATATAAATGTTTTTCTTGAAAGTCAAAAGCTTTTAAAAACCCATTCACTGAGTAGTCGTACTCACCCCCTCCCTGATATCCCTTTCAGGAAATCCCGGAAAGCCTCCCCTTAAAGACCGTCAACTAAGATGCCTATAAGACAGGTATGTAAAGTTTTAAATTTCATACAGTTTTGATTATGCTATTCCAGGAAAAAGGTGTAAGTTAAAGGACGCCTTACTCTTTACGGTTTACGATAAGGGGAAACCCTTTAATAAACCGGGAGAGTGGTGGGTTGATCACGGGGATCCGACCAAACCGAGTCGGGGCGTGACATGGACCCTAAGTGACCCAAGAAGTCATAAAAGTTATGAAAAAGAACTTTAGGTTGAATTGAAGATGAAAACCAAACCGGTTCAAGTGAATCGGATTCGAATCGAATTGAACCAGTTTCAACTGGTTTGAACCACTATTGAACCAGATGCTAGATTCATTTTACTAGGTGGCTTAAAAAATTCAAATTGAGATTTGAGGCCATCATTGGATAGAAAATGAATTTAGAAATTTTTAGATTTGAAAAATTCAGTGGAATTAGGGGTGAATCGGCCGGTTTCAGCTTTGAACCTGATTCGGACCGGTCCAGTCCAATTCGGAATAGTGTCGTCTTCTTCCTTCATATGACTGCACTGTTCACCAGCCGAAAAATCAAAGCAGCGCCGATGAAGAGGAAATGTTTCCATTCAGTACATTTCAAGCCTTCAATGACTGTCATAAATGTGCCAAATAGATGACAGATGAGTCCACAAGTTCCCTATATAAAGAGCCCCTCTCCATTCATCCTCTCCACACTTGAAAATCTCACTCTCTCGTAGCTGCTCAGTTTTTGGTGAAGCTCGAACTAGAGCTCTGATATAGGGTCATTTCTGAGCCAACAAAGGCGTGGTCAAGTTCCTTAGAACCGGGGAGAAGTCATCTATACAGTGGTAACATCCATTCGCTCTGAGGGTTGCTTGAGAGGCATCGACGTGATCGAATAGTGAAGCAGCTCTGGTGGACCGAAGTTGCCCTGTTTTGGTCAAGCTGAAATTAGCTGATTCGAGCCCTCCTTGGACCAAACCAAGCTCTCCCAACACCTCCTAAGCCCTTCCACGGCCGAATTAGGACTAAAAGGTAAGCCAATTCGGCTCCCCTCTATAATTTCTAACTCGGGCTAGAGAGAGAGAGCTGACATAATTTCGATGAAAGAATTCTAATCCAATTCTACATCAATTGATGTAATTCTTGATCCTAGGAGTAACCTTAGGAAGAGAGCTATCTGCCTCGATTGGAAGCTTAGACCGCTACACCCCCGCCAATGAGCAATTAAAGCTTTCTCTCTCTACGTTCTATTTTCCGGTAAAGCTTCGTTTGAGCTTGTTCTAGCGTCAAAACTTATGATTCAAAGTGCTATTGAATCGTATGAAGATTTAAAAACTCAATTTTAACTTAAATTTGAATAATTAGAAGTCTTTGTTTGGTCAATTTGATGAAATCAAATTCAACTGTGTTAGGAAGTTGAAATTGGGGGAAAATTAGGGATTTTAAAAAATTCGAAGGACCAAGATGCAATTTTATAAAATTGAGGATCAATTGAGTATGATAAGAATGTTAGAGGACCAATTGAGCAATTTTAGAATTTTTGGGGTAAAAGTTACCATTTTTGTAAATGAAGGGCAAAATGGTAATTTTGGAAAAATTGGGGGGCAAAGTGGGAATTTGGGAAACTTTGATCCCTTTTTATGAAATTGAGTAAATTGAGTTCCCAAGAGGAATTTTAAAAGTTTCAGGACTCAATTTGGGGAAAAACTGGCAATTGGGGCCTAAAGTAAAAGGAAAAATAACTTTAGGGACCAATTTAGAAATATTGGAAAAGTTGTGAATTTAGTCATTCATACTGAATGAGGTGATCAAGCCAGATGATAATGAACAACGATGTTTATTTTGTGTAGGAACACAAGACATCGGGAATGCCAGCTGAGGTTATACTCGGAAGGGACGAAAATCGACTTAGTGGAATTTCACTGCATGATCGGGTGAGTGGGATTTTTATATGATACCCGGTTGGGATGATAAGTATCTCAGAATTAAAAAGCCACTACTAAATGGTATTTTAAACATCACAACTTAGAGGAGTGATGTGAAAATGACGCGGAAAAACTATTTACCGGTTGTAAGTAGATCATACCTGGTTGGTATGATGAAAACTTCCTCGGAGGAAGTGGAAAGCCTATTCATTGGTTATAAGCGGAGATGTACTCATACTCGGTTGGTATGATGGACAGTTCAAAATATATTTTGTTGGAAGTGCTCTCCTCTGACTGTGTGCCACTACTTAAACCATCTGGGAGATCTTCTTGACGGGAGCTCGCATAGCTCTGTTAGGTTGGAAGCCTTGGTTTTGGAACTTGGGGGCTATTATGCCCAATTTTGAAAATCTCAAATAGTGGGCCCTAGGCCAATTGACACGAGCAGGAGCTCATAAACAAACATAATTATATGGCATGAAAACTTGAGTAATTGAATTATTTGTCCATGGTACCAAGACATGATTGACATACTTAGTCATCTAGCGATAGTGCGACATGACAGGTCTAAGGACTAGTCAAGACAAACAGTTGCATGTTAAGTTGAGGGTCGGGGCCGTTGGACTAGTGGCACCACAGATTATATGGCATGATGTGAAAATATTGATTGTGCATGCATTGTGTTTATAGGACCTTCAAGACACCCAAGAGGGGTAGTGATGTGTCCTAGGGCTCTGGACGACCTGGTGGACATAATGGTAGTTAGTCGTACCAAGAGGCCTTGCGAAGCTCGACGTAGCTTCAAGCACATGAGATCGGGGTGGGGTCAGGATGAGGTCTCTGTCCTCATATGGACATGGAGAATTGTTACGGGATTGAGGGTTGGATGTTGCAAACATCCACTCATTCTCAGGGTAGAAGTGGACGTTCTTTTATCTAGTCGGCTAGTAAAGTCACTTCGACGCCACAAGTGGGTTTAGTGAATGTATTTGCCTGTGATTGTATGATTGACTTTCATGATGAAGGATGTATTTTTGAAAATTGAGATTTTAAAGCGGAGAAAATTTTAAGGAATTAAGGAGTCTGGCACACTCCAACTTTAAAACATTTTTTTGAAAACTCCATTTTTAAGATACACATTCACTGAGTTGTAGAAACTCACCCCTCTTTTCTATCCCTTTTCAGTAAAAAGAAAATGACTAGAAATAACACCGAGCCTTAACCTCTATTGGGTATGCTTAAATTCTCTTAAGCTTGCATTTTATTTGATTTATGTGTTTCCAAGGAATAATGTCGAAAATACGCCTGGCTCCTCTCGAGTTAAAGAAGGGGGAAACTCCTCTTGTACTAGGAGAGTGGCAGGTTGTTCACATGGATCCGACCAAACCAGGTCAGGGCATGATAACTAGAGTGGTATAAGAGTCTAGTTCCCTTGAAATATTATCAATATTATGCCCTAAATTTAACCCAACACTAAATTATCGTGTAGGAAGGAGAGTCCCTAGGAAATTCACAGTGAAATCCAGTCCTCCACCTATAACCTTGAAAAAGACATCCAACCTAAGGGAGGAAGCTGTACAAAGGTTTCTAAAGGGTGAGAAAAGGGTTCCTAAGGACATGGTGGAAGACTATCTAAAACTAGTAGGAGCCTTACTAGAACCAGATGGCATCATATACCATCCTCCCAGACAAGAGGAACCAATAACACCTCCTAGAAGTCCAACCCCACCTCCTCTAGTTCCAAAACAACCGAAAGGGAATCCCACCAAGAAAGAGGTCTGGGATAATTATTGGGATGCATATGCCACCTTTATGAAGGTCCACCAAGTACCTCTACCCACTCAATTTGGCTTTAATCCCTCCTAATGGGTGAAGTGAATTTATGAGTATGAGGTTGAGGTACTAATGCGGTATAGATTGGAGGCCATACATGAAATTCGTCCTATTAGGGAGCGTGAGTGTACCCCAATCAGTTCCTCAGAGCCTTCTAATCAAGAGTCTTATAATCGTTCTTGGGTTAACTCTAGTCCTATGACCCAAAGGGATTAAGAGGTAGAGAATTCCTGTAATAAGCTAAATTATGGCAAGAAAAATATTTTTTGAATGAAGGAAAGTAAGAGTTTTATTAAAACTTCTGAGTTATTTAAAACAAAAGAATATGATAATAAAAATCGAAGTAGGAAATCACCTAAGGAAGAAAACAGAGTAAATCTCAACCCTTAGGACTTACCCTTAGAAGATGATAAAGAAGAATCTATCTAAGAAAGATCTTAAGAAAAAAGAGAAGGAAAATGATCATCAAGGAGTATGGGATCATGAAAAGTCCAAGGAGTTAAAATAAGCTTAGAGAATAAGGAGTAAGGAAAAATAAGGGGGAGTAGAACATTCCAAAAGGAATCATAGGAATATCAGAAAGAAAAATAAAGACCACCAAGGAAAGATAACAGGATGGCCAGATATAAAAACTGCATAATATATTAAGGTATAATTCCTTAGGAACTATATAAGAGAGAAAGACTTGTGGAAGGCAAATGTATGAATCAAAAGAGGAAGAGAAATAGGCATAGATAAGTCATACAAGACCCTTAAGTCAGGAGAAGATTTAGAAGAATGGATTTCTAAAGAACGATAAGATGATTAAACAAAAAGGAAATCCCATAATGGAAGATACAAGAAGCAGGATAAAAATAGGAAGTTGGGGCGAAGAAGGAGGAAGCTTCAGGTTAGGACAATCAATCGAAGGAAGGTTGCAAAACTAGAGATGAAATACAGTCCTCAGTAAGAAGTACGAGTGGCTAAGTGAGATGAAAACTAGAGGTTGAGCGTGATCTACTACAAGTAGATCTAGAAACTCAAAATGGAAACTTTAGACGGATCTAATTTAAGGAAATAACTTATATGGACCAAATCATTCGAAGGAGTAGATGAAGTCTAATAAGAGATGGAGAGTAGTAAAAGAATACACCATAACCAAGACAAAAATGGGAATACCAAGGACACAAAGATATGGAAGGTTTTGGACACAATAAGGATGAGAGGTCCACCTCAATAGAATAAACAAATGCTAGATAAAGTGGGAATGAAGAAAGATAGACGTAAGGTACTTTATGGATCCAAAGAGTAAAAGTAAGCTGGTGAAAGTATCAGCAAAAGATTACAAAGTTTAATGATTCCAATAGTTGAACTAAAAGGAAATCTCGAGAGAGAGAATGTGAAGCTCACAAGAGAGAGAAATCTTGGGAAGACATGGGTGTATCAATGAAGAGGAAATGGAACCAACATAATAAGAAAGAGAATAAACTCCTCAAGAACAAGATGCTGGAAATGAAAGGATCATGTACAAGGAGAAGGAAATCGTAAAGAATTAAGGGATAAGTCAAACTCAGGAAATGAATAGGTAGGAAGATAACGTCAAAAGATGTCATAGGGGTAAGAAAGGAACTAAACTTAGAATGAATAATAGTGGGAGGAAAATTGATAAGAGCAAGGATGGATTTAGAAAGAGAAGAGATCTTAAGGAAGAAGGACACTAATGGGAATGAGGAATGAAGTAAAAGATCATAAATTTTAATATGTCAGTAAGTATTCAAGGATTTGAAGGTTGAATGACCGAAAAAAGAAATTTGGAAAAAAAAGATGAGAAGTACGGAAACCAATACTATTATAGGGACATAAAGTTAAAGACATCACGAAGAATGTCATGCGGAAAAAGGGCATGTAAATCAAACTGACTCAGAGAAATACAACTTGGGCAAGGACTGGTCTATGAGTAAGGCATAACAAAGTCAAGCATAAAGATGATAACCAAAGAATGGGGAAGGAATCCATACAGGATGAAAAGACAATAAACACCAAAATCCGTGGAAGAAAAATGACCAAAAATAATAGTTCTGAAATTTGTGATAAAAGAAGCTTGGGATGGGAAAGGGTGCCTTGGGAAAGAATGACATAACTAAACGAAATGATCATAGATATTCAAGGAAATGATCATTCCATGGATGTAAGTTCCATGGAATGAGGAAAGGATGAGAAGGAGATGAGAATCCTAGATATGTGATGATAGGGATGAACGCAAATAACTGAGAAGGTTGTAGGACGATAAAATAGAAAACTTCATAAAAATAAAAAGTTTAAGCCAAAACTCGAACAATGTGAAATAAGTTTTGGGGACAAAACTCCTAAAAGGAGGGGAGAGTTGTAAACCCCGCTCCTTGGAGTTAAGAAAAACTAAGAAAGAACCGGTCAAACCGAGTGAGAAAAATCGAACCGGTTCACAAACCCGTTTATTGGGGAACATGGAAATTGGAGAAATTTTAACTCCCAAGTGACCCAAAAAGGTTCATGAAAATTGGAAAAGAACTTTAGGAAAAATTCAAAGTGAAAAACAAGACCAGTTCAGGTGAACCGGACCTGGACCGGATTGAACCGATTTAAGAACAGAGCCGGTTTATGAACCGAAATTGATAGAGAGAGAGCAAACTGGGAAAATCATGGACCCTAAGTGACCTAAGAGTCATAAAAGTTATGAAACAGGACTTTTGGATGAATTGGAGATGAAAACCAGACCAATTCAAGTGAACTGGATCTGAACTAGATTGAATCAGTTTGGATTGGTTTGAACTAGATACTAGATTCATTTTTCTAGTTGGCTTAAAAAATTCAAATTGAGATTTGAGGACACCATTGGATAGAAAATGAATTTAGAAATATTTAGATTTGAAAATTTCGGTCGAATTGAAGGTGAACCGACCGGTTTCAGCTTTGAACCCGATTCGGAACATGTCGTCTTCTTCCTTCAGATGACAACACTGTTCACTCGCTGGAAAATCGAAGCAGCATCGGCGAAGAGGAAATGTTTTCATTCAATACATCTTAGGCCTTCAATGATTGTCATAAAGGTGCCAAGCAAATGACCGATGAGTCCCTGAGCTCCCTATATAAAGAGACCCTCTCCATTCATTCTCTCCACACCTGAAAATCTCACACTCTCTCAACTGCTTAGTTTTCCAGTAAAGCTCGAACCAGAGCTCTGATATAGGGTCATTTCTGAGCCAACGAAGGTGTGGTCGTGTTCCTTAGAACTGAGGAGAAGTCAGCTATACGGTGGTAATACCCATTCGCTCCGAGGGTTACTGTAGAAGCGTTGGCATGATCGAAGAGTGCAGCAGGTCTGGCGGATCGAAGCTTCCTTGTTTTGGCAGAGCTAAAATTGGCTTATTCGAGCCCTTCTCAGACCAAACCAAGCTCTCCTAACACCTCATCAGCCCTTCCACGACCGAATTAGGACTAAAAGGTAAGCCAATTCGGCTACTCTCTAGAATTTCCGACCAGTACTAGAGAGAGAGCCAAAAGAATTTTGATGAAAGAATTCAAATCCAATTCAACATCAATTGATGTAATTCTTGATCCTAGGAGTAACCTCAGGAGGAGATCTATTTGCCCCGATTGGAAGCTCGGACCGCCGTGCCCCCACCGGTGAGCAATTGAAGCTTTCTGTCTCTACGTTCTATTTTCCGGCGAAGCTCTGTTTGAGCACGTTTTGGTGTCAAAACTTACGATTCAAAGGGCTATTGAATCATATGAAGATGTAGAAACTCATTTTTAACTTCAATTTAAATAACTAGAAGTGTTTGTTCGGTCAATTTGATGAAATCAAATTCAGTTGTGTTAGAAAGTTTAAATTGAGGAAAAAATTGTGGAAAATTTGGGATTTTCAAAAATTCATGGGATCAAGATGCAATTTTATAAAATTGAGGATCAATTGAGCATGATAAGAATGTTAGAGGACCAATTGAACAATTTAAGAATTTTTTGTGTTAAAACTTAACATTTTTATAAAGGAAGTGCAAAATGGTACTTTCGGAAAATTTGTGATCCAAAGTGGGAATTTCAGAAACTTGGACCCCTTTTATGTAATTGAGTAAATTGAGGTCTCAAGAGGAATTTTAAAATTTTCGGGACTCAATTTGGGGAAAAACCAGCAATTGGGGCCTAAAGTAAAAGGAAAAATAACTTTAGGGACCAATTTGCAAATATTGGAAAAATTGTGAATTTAGTCTTTCATACTGATTGAGGTGATCAAGCTAGATGATAATGAACATTGATGTTCATTTCATGTAGGAACACAAGACATCGAGAACGCCATATGAGGTTAAGCTCACAAGGGACGAAAACTGACTAAGTGGAATTTCACTTCACGATCGGGTGAGTGAGATTTTTATATCATACCCGATTAGGATTATAAGTATCTCAAAAATAAAAACCCACTACTAAGTGGTTTTTTAAACATCACAACTTAGAGGAGTGATGTGAAAATAACACAAAAAAACTACTTACTAGTTGTAAGTAGATCATAACTAGTTGGTATGATGAAAACTTACTCGGAGGAAGTGGAAAACCCATTCATCGGTTATGAGCGGAGATGTCCTCATACTCAGTTGGTTTGATGGACATTTGAAAATATATTTTGTTGGAAGTGCTCTCCCCTGACTGTGTGCCACTGCTTAAACCATTTGGAAGACTTTCTTGACTGGAGGTCGAATAGCTCTGCTAGGCTGGAAGCCTCGGTTTTGGAACTTGGGAGCTATTATGCCCAATTTTGAAAATCTCAAATAGTGGGCCCTAGGCTTGTTGGCACGAGTAGGATCTCGTAAACAAATATAATTATATAGCATGAAAACTTGAGTAATTGAATTATTTGTCCATGGTACCAAGATAGGACCGACATACTCAGTCATCTAGCGGTAGTGTGACATGAGAGGTCTCCAGACTAGTCAAGACAAATAGCTGCAGGTTGAGTTGAGGGTCGGGGCTATTAGACCAGTGGCACCACAAATTATATGGCATGATTTGAAAATACTAATTGTGCATGCACTATATTTACGGGACCTTCAAGATGCCCAAGAGGGGTAGTGATGTGTCCTAGGGCCCTGGACGACTTGATGGATATAAGGGTAGTTAGTCGTACCAGGAACCCTTACAAAGCTCAACGTAGCTTCAAGTGCATGAGACCAGGGTGGGGTCGGGATGATGTCTCTGTCCTCATATGGACACTGAGAATTGTTACAAGATTGAGGGTTGGATGTCACAAACATCTACTCATTCTCAAGGTAGAAGTGGACGTGCTTCTATCTAGGTGGCCGGTAAAGTTGATCCCACACCATAGGTAGGTTCAATGGATGTACTAGCATGCGATTGTGTGATTGACCTTAATGATGAAGGATGTATTTTTGAAAACCGAGATTTTAAAGCAGAGAAAATTTAAAGGAATTAAGGAGTCTGGCACACTACAACTTGAAAATATATATTTTTTAAAACTCCATTTTTAAAATACCCATTCATTGAGTTTTAGAAAGTTGCCCCTCTTTTCTATCCCTTTTGAGGAAAAAGAAAATGACTAGGAATAACACCAAGCCTTACCCTTTGTCAAGAATGCTTAAATTCTCTTAAGCTTGCATTTTATTTGATATATGTCTTTCTAGGGAACAAGGTTGAAAATACGCATGGCTCCTCTCGAGTTAAAGAAGGGGGAAACTCCTCTTGAACTGGGAGAGTAGTGGGTTGTTCATGGGGATCTGACCAAACCTGGTCAGGGCATGACATAAGCAATGTTATGGCTCAACATTGATAAATCAATTCACTGAGTTATGAGCTTAGCCCTCTGGCAAACACTTTTCATTATCGTATGGGGAGAACGGAGACTCACAATAACCTCTACTCCTATTACCACACAATCGAGGTACGATACTCGACATATGTGCACAAATGTTATATTACTTATCATATGTTTAAATTCTTGAGGGTAAATTATATTTTATTTTTTGGGCTCATTATATGTTTATAAAAGTTTAAACATACACTTAAATCAGTATGCGTTTATTCTAAGCCTTACATCATGTTGTCTCTACTTGTATGAAGGTACCCAATTTAGAAGAGTTAAGATAATGTGGTAGGTTGCCATCGTGACCCCGACCTGGGAAATCGAGTTGAGGTATGACAAGCAAGGTTCTTGATATTATTGGGTTCATACTACCAGTAGTTCATTCTTTGAGCAAGATTCATGCTATTATCAGTATGGCCATTGGCCCAATCAAACTCAATGCTAGAAAACCCTTCGCATCCGAAAACCATGACTTGTTCATCTCGGATGGATTTCCCATCCTTAGTGCACTCCTTTGCATGGATACATTGACAAATGGTTCCTACAACAGTTCAAGTATATATAAGTGAATTTGCACAAAAGTCCTCATAATATCATGTATTTGTACATAGGTCCCTATGTATATCTTATTTCCATTAAAGTCCTTAACTTATGCTTAATTGCAATTCGGTCATCAAGTTTTCTAAAATTGCAAATAAGTCCTCAAATTTTGATCATTACATAAATAGGTTTAATTATTCTCAAATTAGTCCTATCATGACACTAATCATCTCCCCTAAGTCCCTACCAGCATTTTAAGCATTGAACCATCTGATTTGGCTTGGAAACGACCCAAAATGGAGCCTCGTAGGATAACGAGGTCAAGAGAGAAATCTACTGAAGCTTACCGGTGAGGGTGTCGGAGTTGGTAATGGGGGAAGCTAGCTCTCATGCTAGGGAGTATCTCCAAATTAACTACCACCTCAATTAGTGGGTCGAGCTGTCACACCCCGACCTAGTTTGGTCAAAGTCCAGTGATCAACCTACCATCCTTCCCTAAACCATCCAAGTAACCCTACCTTGATGGTCCAAGGAAGGTAAAGGAGTACTAATACACGTTCCCACCAAAAAATCGGGACTCGTAGTGTGGGACTTACCTTGAAAATTTGAGCCTTCACTTGGACTTTTATTTCTACCTGACCTGATTCCTCTTAAGTGTTCTTGAAAGGGTGAAAGGAGGGGAATGAGTATACACTCAGTGAGGGGAAAAATTCTACAGTGATTGGTTTTATAATTTAATTATTTTCGAGATCTATGTAGAGTTTAGACATAAACCACCCTTTTTATCATAAAAAGAGATCACACCATCACAGTCCAGTCCCTAATTGATCAACTTGTGGACCAGAGCAGCTTTACTGTCCACCCTCATAGAGGTCTGTAACCCCTACCTAGAGTTGGAGTGGACGTCAATCATCTGACCCTCAAACCCCAGTCATTCTTCATGTTCGTGATGTGGGATTAGACCTCTTTCCCCCTCCTGCCTTGGTCTCCATGCGCATGAAGCTCCCAGAGCTTCTTGACATACAGGACGACAGACTGCCCTTATGCTCCATGGGTCGTCCAGCAGCCCTTGGAATCACCACTGCCGCATATCAAGCAACTAGATGGTTCTGCATCTAATGCATGCACAATCAAAGTCTTTTCATTAAGGCCATTATCTTTGGTCCACTGAGCCCACGGTCTATTGACTTGGCAATCACGCTGGAGCTTCTTTGGGCATCCTTTGATAGAAAGGTGAATGATGTTGGGTAGAGAACTTCCTATGTGATCTGCTGGACATGGTGCTGACCTTTCTCATTGAGAAAAAGTACCTTGCTGGAGCTCTGGCATGGAGGTCA
Source organism: Trapa incisa (assembly GCA_030064435.1). Taxonomy (NCBI): domain Eukaryota; kingdom Viridiplantae; phylum Streptophyta; class Magnoliopsida; order Myrtales; family Lythraceae; genus Trapa; species Trapa incisa. Next base: position 11,190,805 of record CM057773.1, read on the forward strand.
TGAGTTAATTAAGTAGTGGAGGGAATTCGGGAATCAGAGTTGTGAGGAGAATGAGAGAGAAAAGTTGTTTATATAGGGAGCTCGGTGACCCTTGGGTCTACAAGTTTCCTAATTGGCCTAGCTTATCTCCTCTAAAATTTCCATGACTAGAGTAATATTGACTCACTGGAAATGGGAAGGAAATATTCTTATTTCTCATTTTGAAAATAATGTGTATGGAAGAAGGTTGAAGAAGATATTGTATGTGCGTGTAAGAGATTCACACGTGTGAGTTACCATGTGGAGCATATTGATTGGTTAGATTTTCTAACGTGGGATTACACTCACGATCCTAGTCATCCTTTGCCTGTTGACTAATCATGTACCAGCCTCCCATTGGTCACTAAACTTGATGTGGCTACTGACTAGATCTGGTCATCACACGACCATTAATACCTTGCCACTTGGCATCTTTTGATTGTCTGATTTAAATATGTCAATATTCTTTTATGGTAATATTCATCCTTGTCACGTGTCCTCTCATGATTGGTTGTGGGTTTATATCATAGATCGCCACATGTCATTTATTGATTGGCTAGTTCTAAAAAATGTCCTAGTTATCTGTTGACTCGACACACCTTCCATGTGTCGCTCTCTAATTGGTACGTTCCACTGATGTTGATTTTAGTTAGTTTGATCATTGTTTTTCTCTATATGTCACTATCTGATTGGTCAACACCTCCAAATGCTAACCTAGCAACTGATGGGGTGTGATTGCCACACATCGCTTGTTGATTGGTCATGCAGGCTGACCTAGTGCTAACCTAGCATCTAGTCGACTAACCTAGTATGATCATTGACCGGTTAAATTGTAGTTTTCAGTTACAGTGACCATGTGGCAGCTCACACATGCCTTATAGTGTCTTTTTCTTCCTTTGAAAGTAGATAGGGAGAAAGATCAGGCGAGCTGCTCGATCTACGATGACCCAAAATCCTCTCTGATCTGACCGTGGATGAGTGAGATTGGGGACAAGTCAGTGATGACTGAGTAGCCCTGTTAGTTGTCAAGCTCCCTATATAAAGATCACTTCCCCATTTGTCTTCCTCATCCCTTAAATTACAGAAGAAGAGGAAGCACTCTATTTATTGATGAAGCACAAACCAAAGCTCTAACGTCGACCTTTTTCACGACCCTAGGAGGCGAATTTATGCTCTCTCAAACCGGGAAGAAGTCCTCTACCTCATTGCAACCACCTTTTAGCTCAAGGATCACTGGAGAAGCACCGGGGAGCTCGCACAATATCGTCGCTCCAATGGTCCCAAAGTAGTGAAATCCCTTGAGCTGAACTCCGGGCACTTTTGACCAACCCTCCCACAACCCTCCTCGACCGACCATCAATATTTTGGAACCTTCGAGGTAAGCCACTTTCACCTCCCTCAGTTGAAATAGTAGAGTTGCAGAGTTTAGAAGGGGGAAAACTTCACTCATCCAATTCCCATTTTCATGCTACCAATTGCTGTAGAACTCGATTCTAGGAAGGCCCCCTTGATGAGCACTAGCTGCCCATATCGAGAGCTCCGACCACTGCCCCTTCGCTAGTAAGAAAACAAAGCACCTCTCTCTCTCTAAAGAAAACATTTTCCAACGAAGCTTTATTTGAGCTCAATTTTGGGTCATACAAGGTCATTCAAGGTTCAGGATGCTCGTAAGAAGATGGGGAAAAACAATTAGTAGCAAGCTTGGAGGGAATTATCAAGTTCTAAACGTTCAATTTGATGAATTGAAATTGGAGGGCTAAAATGCAATTTTGGCAAAAATTGGGGGACTTATGTGAAATTAGCATAATTTGGGGGCCAATTGGTGATTTAGAGGAAATTAAGGACTTAATTATAATTAAAAATAAATTTGAGATTGTAATTGCAATTAAAAGAAATTATAAGGATTTATTTACAATTTAAATAAGTTTATTGGATAAACTTATAAACTTAGAATTTTTGGTAATTAATTGGGTATTAATTACCACTAGAATAAATCTAAGGACCCCTATGCAATTAGAAGAAAACTTAGGAATCTAATGAGATGAATTGGGTAACTGAATGATTTATTATCTGTAATAATGTAGGTACGAAAAGAAGACTCTTACCTATAGTTGCGGAATGCCCTAGAAGTATCGGCAATCCCACCCTGACAAGCGAGTCATGACATACAGGTGAGTGGGATTTTCAAAATCATGCACGTTTGTGGTGATAAACATACCTTTGTATTTCCCAAAGTTAGATAACCGTTTTCAAGAAATCGTCTCCCCTAACAGCGTGAACCTGCTCAAACATTTTAGGAGATATTTCTAATAAGAACATGAAACATGTATTACATAGAGCTAGAATTGCTCTAGTGGGCCTAATGCTCAATTTTTGAACTAAAGTAGGCCCAAGGCCAGGTATTGGAAAATTTTGTGAAGTTGGCCCAAGACTAATAGGAATGGGCTTAAACCCGTAGACAAATTAATATTTATGAGCATATGGAAAACCTTCATAAATGGTTAATTTCTATGATTTAGCTACTAAGCCAAAGTCGGGTCATGGAACTCATTGGGCCAATAGCACTAAAGATAAAGGTCTTAATCAAAAAGGACTTTTGCATGTGCATGCTGAGATACGAAACCATCGAGGCTTCCAATATGGGGTAGTGTTGGTTCTATGGGCTATTGGACGACCCAGGAAGCATAAGGGAAGCTTTGTCATCCAGTATGTCAAGAAGCTCTAGGAGCTTCATGCACACTAAGACCGAGGAAGACATGGGAATTGTCTTGTCCCACTATAATAAACACAAAGGCTTAAGTATGGTGATTGGGCAATTGATGCCCACACAGACTTGTTGTAGAAGGTCTAACCTCCTACCAGGGTGGTTGCTAAAGTCGCTTCAGGCCACAAGTGGAATTATCGAAGATAGTTCTATGAACATATGATCACTTTGATGATAACGGTCATGTAAACCCCGTACTTTTGAGTTAAGAAAAATTGGGAAAAGAACCGGTCAAACCGAGTAAGAAAACCGAGCCGGTTTACATTTGAGAACACGCAATATGGAAATTTACAACTTCTGGGTGATCTAAAGGGTTCATTAAACCTTGAAAAAGAAATTTAAGAAACTTTAGAAAACAAAAACCAAATTGGTTTAGGTGAACTAGATTTCATAAGAACTTTAAAGTTAAGTATACTTGCTTGAGAGTAATGTGACCATGGGTGAACTCCTGGGAAGTATGAATTTTTTTTGTAATCCGAAATTTCGGTAAAAAATTTTTTATTTACGCCTTATCATAAATAACCATAAATTAATATATATTTAATTATTATAATTAATACATGGGTTTTGCACTTATATAAAGAAGTCATCCCCATTTTATTCTCCTCACACCTGAGTACTTCTCTCTCTCTCTCTCTATTGCTCCCTTTCTTGGTAAAGCTCGAACCAGAGCTTCGACTTGAACAAAGTTCGGGCTCTTTAGAACCAGGGAGAAGACAGCTATCTGATAGCAAACTCCAGTCAATCCGAGAATCGTTGGAGAAGCGCCAACATGATGGAATAGTGAAGCAACTCCTGCGGACCGAAGGTGCCCTATTTTGGCCAAGCTAAAATCGGCCATTTCAAGCCCTCCTCAGGCCAAACCAAGCCCTCCCAACACTTGCTCAGCCTTTCCACAGCCGAATTAGGACCAAAAGGTAAGCCAATTCGGCTCCCCTTTACAATTTTCAATCGGTGCTAGAGAGAGAGTCGACTGAATTTCAATGACGAAATTCTAATCCAATTCCGCACCAATTGATGCAATTCTTGATTCTAGGATGAACCTGAGGACGAGACCTATCTGCCCAGATCGAAAGCTCGGAACGTCGTACCATCACCGGTGAGTAATCGAAGCTTTCTCTCTCTACAGTTTGTTTTCCGGGAAGCTCCGTTTGAGCTCGTTCCGGCGTTAAAATCTGGGATTCAAAGTTTCTTAGAATCGTATGAACATGCAGGAACTCAATTTCAACTCCAATTTCAATAATTAGAAGTGTTTGATCGGTTAATTTGATGAAATCAAATTTGGTAGTGTTGAAGAGTTGAAATTAGGGGAAAATTTGGGGATTTTCGAAATTCAAAGGGCCAAAATACAATTTTATGAAATTGAGGGTCAATAGGGCATGAAAATAATGTTGGAGGACCAATTGAGGAATTTTGGAATTTTGGGGGTAAAACTTACTATTTTTGTAAAAGAAGGGCAAAATGGTAATTTTGGAAAAAATTGGGGAACCAAAGTGGAAATTTGGGAAATTAAATCCCTTTTGGTGAAATTGAATAAATTGACATCCCAGGATAAATTTTAAAAGTTACAGGACTCAATTTGAGGAAAAATCGACATTAGGGGCTTAAAGTTAAAGATAAATAACTTTAGGGACCTAGTTGCAAATAACTAAAAGTTTGGGTTTTCTCGTTCATTGGAAATGAATGAAGGTTGTTATGTCGAGTAATAATGAACAAGGTTGTTCATATCATGTAGGAACGCGAAATACCGGGAACGCCAACAAGGACAAGCTCGCATGAATACAAAGAACCAGTCTAGTGGAATTCACGGCATTAACGGGTGAGGAAATGGTGCAGGTTTAAAGGACGCCTTACTCTTTATGGATTATAATAAGAGGGAACCCTTTAATAAACCAGGAAAGTGGCAGGTTGTTCACGGGGATTTGACCAAACTGGGTTGGGACGTGACAACTAGAGTGGTATCAGAGTCTGTTTCCTCGAATACATAGTTAAGACTATAAAATATTGTAACTAATAGGATTTATCCTAAAATTTTCAGATGGCTCCCAAGAGAGGAACCAAGAAAACTAGGAATGGCTCTACTCAACACCTTATCTTCGTAGGAAGACAACCCTAGAAGTTTCCCAAATGCCTAAAGTCTGGCAGGAATCTCAAAAGAGCAAATGAGAAAGTATCCTAGAGAATGGTGACATGACCTATTGAGGTCATAACTCTAAGTATAAAGGAAGCCAAGCGTGAAGCCATAAAATGGGGCATATAACCTTACATAGGAGGATGCTTATCAAGAATCTCATAGCTCCCTAGTTATTTGGTGATCATTTTCTGTAATAGGGCCAAAATCCCCAACATACTGTACTACTCTATTAATGAAGTACTCCAAATTCCTAAAAAACCCTGTCCCTCAAATGATGTGATCTTCAAGGAAGACTCCAAAATGAAAAAAAAAAAAACTCTCACGGTATCCAGACTTAAGTTCATGTAATTACAAGCATGAATGATAGGGACACTGCATGGAGGGGTAAAGGTAGTACCTCAATAAAACCACAAACGGAACAAAGGATAGTTGAAGAGAATTCCCCCTTTAAGAAGAAAATCCAAACAATTTAGGAGCAAAGAAAGGAGTGCATCCACAAGAGAAGACAAGACGAACATTTGATGACAAACGGGACGTATTGGGATTATAGGAATAAATCACCTTAGAAAAAGAAACTATGTCAAATAGGAAGTTCGGACCAACAGGACAAGAGAAAGCAAGTCGTTACAACAAGATAGTTAGAGGGAACAAATGACACCCTAAGGAAGACTGGGAAGTAGAAGGGGCTACACCATAAAAAGGTCAGTGAGATGGACGTTAAGGACAAGAGTACTCAATAAATAACTACCCTAAGAAACTTAGACCAAAGGAATGGTGGAGGCGAGGCAGTTAACAAACTAATATACGGGAAAACCATAATTTGAGTTCCAACAAAAAAGAGAGGGGTGAAAAGGCCAAATACTCGGGAAAAGAAGGATGAAAGAAATCTTTATCAGGACCAAAGGCCAAATTAACCAAAAAAAAAAAAAAATAGGCAAGCCTCTCACATAATTATCAAGAAATCTTGAAACAAGGAAGATTTGAACGCTCCATAAAGAAATACACTATGAAAGTAAACTTTAGAGGGATGCATACGACTAACTACCCTTGAAGGAATTTTGATGGGCAGATGGACATAATGTGGAGTGCAAGAAACCAACCTTTAATTAGGAAATGTTTCAAAGGAAGGAAGTATCGTGATGGCTAGTGTGACCTACTTGGAGAGAGCAGGAGAACTAAACAATAATTTCAGGAGAACAGAGTAGAAAGAAGAAACGAGTAACAACGGGACGACCAAAGAGAATAAACAAAACCCTAAGAAAGGTTGAGATGTAGTAAAGACTACACTCTATGAAGGATAAAGGATGGGCATGAAGGACGAGTGATACAGCTGCCCAGATGATTGGATAAAAAAAAATGGAGAGAAGGAGACAGTTGAAGAATTGGTCTTCGAGAGAATACTGGATTTAAACCACAACAAAGAAGGGAGAAGTGAAAAGGCCAAAACATTGGAAAAAGAAGAATGAAGGAAAATCCTTAAAGAAATTAATGACCAAAATCAGATTTCTAGTTTAAAGTCTTGAGACGGTTAAGTGAGCTTCACGAAGGATGAACAAGAGATTGAGTGGACAACCCATACTAAGGTAATAAAGTAAAGAATGTTCGAGAAACATTGGTAAAGTAAGTCCTCCAAATAAGATGTGGCTAAGGAGGAATAACCATTATTGTTAAGATGGGTCATAGTCCACACGTGCATATGAAGCTTAAAGAGTGGACGACCGAGCATAGGGTGGAATGCACGGAATAAAACCAATAATCGGAAGTATCCCATCTAAGGAATAAGGGATAAAACAAAATTTGTGGATAGAAAAGGATCCAAAGCAAACAGATGCCCTAACATAGATAAGGGTGCGAAGAAAGGGAGAAAGAACCATACAATGAATGATAAGGAGGTTGAGCATGTAACTCCTAAGATGGAAATCTCTATTGTAAGAGACATAATAGAGAACAAAACCGGAAGGAGGGAACCTTCCCAAGCAAAGTAATCGACACATAGATTGAAAGAAATTATTATAGAATGAAGAATCATGAAGTGATTATGAGTAAGTAAAAGTGGATTAAGGAAAAAGGAAAAACCCTTGAATAAGGAATGCCAAGGACTTAAGAAGGAAAGAATCCTAGTTTGTTGGTAAACTATCAGGAAACCAAATAATTGGAACCAGAAAGACCCCATAAAGAAGTTAGGAAATGATTAGTGGGTAAGGAAAATTGACACAATTATGTAAGACATGTTGTCAAGATACGAATGATAATTGGGTAACAGTCAAGGTAGTTGAGGAATACTACCCGATGAAAGGAGTGATGAAATTATACAGTCCATGGAAGGCTGGAAAGTTGGAAACAACCCTAAAAGAGGTGTTGTAGGAGTCTAATGGACTGAGACAGGTTCGGAACTATGTCATATCATAAGGGACATATAAGCACCAACAATGCCGAGTAAAATGTAACTCGAGTAAGAAGGAGTTAGTTGGTAAACATAACAAGGTCAAATATAAATTTGACCGAAGTTATACACAATGACGGATGAAGGATGGGTTAAATTGGGACGAAAGAATAATAACACAAAAACCTGTGAAAACAAGTATGTAATGCTTGAAAGAACATCGAGCTAGGAGTTTCAACGATGAAGAGAATAACTAGATAAAAGAACGATTGGGCATCTTGGAACTCCCAAACCTGAAATCTTGAGTAAAATCCCCAAAAGGAAGAACCTTATCCTAAATAAAGGGAGATGTGAACCTAAGAATATACATTTGGATTAATGAGCTATACATGCCTCGTTATTATAACACCATGGAAGGAGTAAGCATGATAAATGAAAAGAAATTCCTTAGATTAATGATTACGGGGACTAAGCGAAAGAGCAATCAAAGCGTTAGTATGTCAAGAAAACCCAAGTTGATATTAAGGAAAATTATTCATGATGTGGAATATATTGGTTAAGTTTGGGGACAAAATTCCTGAAAGGAGGGGAGAGTTGTAAACCTCGCACTTTTGAGTTAAGAAAAACCGGGAAAAGAACCGGTAAAACCGAGTAAGAAAACTGAGCCGGTTTACATTTGAGAACATGCAATATGGAAATTTACAACTTCCGGGTGATCTAAATGGTTCATTAAACCTTGGAAAATAAATTTAAGAAACTTTAGAAAATAAAAACCAAATTGGTTCAGGTGAACTAGATTTCATAAGAATATCAAAGTTAAGCATGCTTGCTTAGGAGTTTCATAAATAACCATAAATTAATATATATTTAATTATTATAATTAATACCAATAATTTATGGCAATATTAATACTACTAATAAATCTCGCCCATTTAATACACGGGTTTTACGCCTATATAAAGAGGTCATCCCCATTTTATTCTTCTCACACCTGAACACTTCTCTCCCTCTCTCTCTCTCTACTGCTCCATTTCCCAGTAAAGCTTAAACCAGAGCTTCGACTTGAACAAAGGTTGGGCTCTTTAGAACCAGGGAGAAGACAACTATCTGATAGCAAACTCCAGTCAATCCGAGAATCGTTGGAGAAGTGACGACATGATGGAATAGTGAAGCAACTTCGGCGGAACGAAGGTGCCCTATTTTGGCCAAGCTAAAATCAGCCATTTCAGGCCCTCCTCATGCCAAACCAAGCCCTCCCAACACTTCCTCAGCCTTTCCACAGCCGAATTAGGACCAAAAGGTAAGCCAATTCGGCTCCCCTTTACAATTTTCGATCGGTGCTAGAGAGAGAGTCGACCGAATTTCAATGATGAAATTCTAATCCAATTTGGCATCAATTGATGCAATTCTTGATTCTAGGATGAACCTGAGGACGAGACCTATCTCCCCAGATCGAAAGTTGGGATTGTCATGCCATCATCGGAGAGTAATCGAAGCTTTCTCTCTTTATAGTCTGTTTTCCGGCGAAGCTCCATTTGAGCTCGTTCTGGCGTTAAAATTTAGGATTCAAAGTTTCTTAGAATTGTATGAACATGCAAGAACTCAATTTCAACTCCAATTTATATAATTAGAAGTGTTTGATTGGTCAATTTGATGAAATTAAATTCGATAGTGTTGAAGAGTTGAAATTGGGGAAAATTTTGGGGATTTTTGAAATTAAAAGGGCCAAAATACAATTTTATGAAATTGAGGGTCAATTGGGCATGAAAATAATGTTGGAGGACCAATTGAGGAATTTTAGAATTTTTGGGGGCAAAACTTACCATTTTTGTAAAAAGAAGGGTAAAATGGTAATTTTGGAAAAATTTGGGGAACCATATTGGAAATTTGGGAAATTAAATCCCTTTTTGGTGAAATTGAATAAATTGAGGTCCCAAGATAAATTTTAAAAGTTACGGGACTCAATTTGAGGAAAAATCGACATTAGGGGCTTAAAGTTAAAGAGAAATAACTTTAGAGACCTAATTGCAAATAACTAAAAGTTTGGGTTTTCTCATTCATTGGAAATGAATGAAGGTTGTTATGCCGAGTAATAATGAACAAGGTTGTGCATATCGTGTAGGAACGTGAAATATCGGGAATGCCAGCAAGGACAAGCTCGTGTGAATACAAAGAACCAGTCTAGTGGAATTCACGGCATTAACGGGTGTGTGGGTTTACTAACATCATACCCGGTTGGGATGATGAGCACGACTTAAAAGTTAAAAACCACTTATTGGTTGTGAGTGGATTTACTAACATCATACCCGGTTGGAATGATGAGCACAACTTAAAAGTTAAAAACCACTTACCGGTTGTGAGTGGGTTTACTAACATCATACCCAGTTGGGATGATGAGCACACCTTATAATTTAAAAACCACTTACCAGTTGTGAGTGGGTTTACTAACATCATACTCGTTTGGGATGATGAGCACAACTTAAAAATAAAAACCACTTACCAGTTGTGACTGGAAATTTTATGTCATTTCCGGTAGGGAATGATAAGTAGCTAGGTATAAAAACCCACTATTTAGTGGTATTTTAATCATCACCACTTAGAGAAAGTGATGTGAAAATTATGCGGAAAAACTACTTACCGGTTGTAAGTAGATCATACCCGATTGGTATGATGAGACTTTCTCGAAGAAAGTTGAAAACACGTTCATCTATTATGAACGGAGATGTCCTTATACCGGTTGGTATAATGGACAGTGAAAACCTATTTTGTCAGAAGTGTTCTCCCCTGACTGTGTGCCAATTCTTAAACTATTTGGAGACCTTCTTGACGGGAGCTCGAATAGCTCTTATAGGCCAGGGGCCTCGATTTTGGAACTTGCGGGCTAGAATGCCCAGTTTTTTGAAAATCTCGTACAGTAGGCCCAAGGCCAGTTGGCATGAGCAGGAGCTTGTAAACGAATATCATATATGTGCCATAAAACTTAATAAGTGAATTGTTTGGCCATGGTACCAAGATAGGACTGACATGCTCAGTCAACTAGCGGCAGTGCGACATGACAGGTCGACGGACCAGTCATGACAAATAATTGTGGGTTGAGTTAAGAGTCGGGGCCATTGGACTAGTGGCACCACAGATTACATGGCTTGATAAGAAAACATTGTTTGTGCATGCACTGTGAGTACGGGATCATCAAGACGCCCATGAGGGGTAGTGATGCATTCTAAGGGCACTGGACAACCTGGTGGCTATAAGGGCAGTTCGTCGTTCTAGGTGTCTGTGCAAAATCTGGAGTAGCACCAAGCGCATGAGACCGGGATGGGAATAGGATGAGGTCTCTGTCCTCGTACGGACATGAAGAAGTGATTTTGGGATTGTGGGTCAGATGTCGCGTACATCCACTCATTCCTAGTGTAGAAGTGGTCGTGCTTCTATCCGGGTGGCAGGAAAAGTCGCTTCGAAGCCACTAGCAGGTTCAGTAGTGATACTGACTTGCGAATGTGTGTAACCTTCATGATGAAGGATGTGTGTTGGGTGATGACACACCGGTAACTAAAAAATAATGGAAAAAACCCAAATTTATAAATGAAGTGATTTTTTTGAAAAGAATGGAGTCTGGCACACTCCATATAAATGTTTTTCTTACAAGTTAAAAGTAGACCTTTGAAAACCCATTCACTGAGTGTCGTACTCACCCCCTCCCTTATATCCCTTTCAGGAAATCCCAAAAAGTCTACCCTGAAAGACCATCAACTAAGATGCCTATAAGACAGGTATGTAAAGTTTAAAATTTCATGCAGTTTTGATTATACTATTCCAGGAAATGGTGTAGGTTTAAAGGACGCCTTACTCTTTACGGATTATAATAAGGGGAAACCCTTTAATAAACTGGGAAAGTGGCGGGTTGTTCACGGGGATCCGACCAAACTGGATCGGGGCATGACAGGTCATGTGCTTGCTTGTTAAACCAAATACATAAAGAAGAACTGTTAAATTATCCCTTTTAATGATAAAGGGGAATGAGGAAGTTTAATTACACAAGAATGAGCATGAAGATGAAATGTGAAACTTGAACAATCCCTTACCCTTATTCCCTTTACTACCCACTCACTGAGTTATCGAACTCGCCCCTCCCTTAAACCCCTTTTTGGGAAGCTTCTACATCCAATAGAATGAAAGCACGAGAAGCAAGATGGGATTACCACGAAGAGGAAACTTTACTATGTCATTTTGTTTGCTTTGTTATGGAAAATATATACGTTTGTAAGCCTTTACCTTTCATGGTCTATTTTGGTAGAAATACCATTCTAGTACAAGAAGGGGTGACAAGTTGATCACGAGGATCCAACCAAACCGGGTTGGGGCGTGAAATGAAACCCAACCACAGAACTCAAGAGGAGACCATACGTGACATTTGAACACCAATATCACTTCATTTGGTGATCGAGTGAAAGCGAATTGTTCATTCAATTTTCAGGAGTCATTTAGGGTTCTCATATGGGGATTTCTAACTTTAGATCTAAAATTTGACCTATTCAGAAAGAGTTAATGTAATTAAATATGTAGGGGGACCGATAGCTCATATGTCAAATGATTTATGCAGTTAATGGCATGCAATTTGGTCCAAAATCTCGTCAATTAAAGTGATATTGTTGATGGTGTGCAACCACCATTTCTGTCAGCGGGTTGGGCACACATGGATGCACTAGGGTGAGTTGGGTCGACCTGACTCGGATCTCGTTAACTCAACTTCCTTTCTTTTCACTTTTTTAAAAATTAAATTACTTTTTTACCCTTTTCAAACCCTCTTGGTAATTTAATCTGAAATCATGTTCCCGTTCTGGCAAAAAAAAAAACTAGCTTTTCTAAGAATCTTGATTTTCATGCTCAGGAAACCAATCCCACATCTAGCCGGATCACTATTCTTGACATTGGATCTCACTCTTGCTTTCATCCCTGGTTTATGATATGATTTCATTTCCCAATCCTCACCAAGGTTCCATTCACATTTTAGTTTTTTATCCTCAATTTAGGATTTCATTCCTGGTTTAGGTTCACATTCTCAGTTCGAGATTTCATATACTAGATTAGGTTATAATCATATGTTTTGGATTCCATTTAGTGATTAACTTCGATTTTTTGTCCAATTGAGCTTAACTCAAGTTCCGAAAGTTTTAGTGTTACAATTCGAGTTGGACCAACGTCCCAACCGTCATGCCCTCCCGCTACTATAATAGTGGGGTTGTCGCTACTGTTGGATCAGAAGGTCATAAGGCACAAAAAACACCAAATATAGTTTCATTTTGTATGAATTTAAAGTATTTCCAAACTATCGGTATACAAAAATTTATTATTTGAAAATACCCAACCAGAAACACTTTTGTTGTTTCTAGGAATTCTCCTATAGTTTTCATCAATGATCTTTTCACCTCGAAATGCTTTGCTTTCTTTTTGAGCCTTTGTTGCATTATTTTATCTTTCTTGAAAGGGGTAAGGGAGAGGGATGAGTTACGAAGATTAGTTAGTGGGGGCACAAATGTCATGTCTACAACCACGAAACCTACTAAAAATATTAGTATGGAGTATAAAAACCATTTAAAAATCTTTCTTCTTTAAAACTTGTATAGTTTTCTTGACATTACTTATCAGGAGAACGAGTTCCCATCCATATAAGCACACAAAATAACAATGATTCATGCATTACTTCAAAAACCATATTATGATTGTCATCATAATACCTACATATCAAGGTCACAACCTAGCAGTGGGGTCATACCCCTCTTTGCTAGTGCCTAGTGGCATCTCAAGCAGCTCTCCACTAGCCTTCACTTAACTACGTTAAAAAGAGTTCTCTCTTTTATGATCTAAGGTCTGGACCACCAACACCTTAAGAATACCACAACCATTTCCAACCACCACTAGGTTAGTATCTAGACACCATCATATGATTCATATGTATTGGATATCTTGGATAAAAGTATGTCTATCTTATTACCTCGCCTATCCCTTAGTACCCGACATCACCCCTCCGTACCAATGTCTAGTAGTACCATTTCACATCCACTACAAACCCAAGTCGTCTACTAGTACCATTTCACATTCGTTGCAAACCCAAGCAATACTAAATCATCATAATATATTTTCCACAAAGGTTGACTTGCTATCTGTCCCCTATACGATACAAACAAATATAAGTTGTTATATGGATTGACATGTTATTTGGCCAACAATTGTAAACCCAGATTATGATTAAGTTGTCAAGGCATTGAAAGCATCTCAAAATCATACCAAAATTATGGACTAGGGTCATTCTTTCCAACTTTGGGCTTATAAACTTATTTCCAAAATGTGGGCCAAAGCCCCTAATTCATAAAGCATATGTCATATCCTCTCTTTTAAAAATATGGCTGAAGCCTTTTGTTCATTTACAAAACATGGGCCATAGCCCTACTTTCCAAAAATGAGTCAGAACTATTTCCCACAAAATATGGAGCATAGTCCCATTTTTGAAATAGGAGCTCAAATCCATATTTCATAAAAATACAAGGCATGACCCATATTCCAAAATATGAGTTGAAGTCCATGTTTCACAAAATACGGTTTATAGCCCCAAATTCCAAAATATGAGTCAAAGCTAAAGTTTCAGGAAAATGCTGTCAAGTGTCTCTATGCTAACCTTAGTTCAATCAATGAGATATGTAAAAAAAAAACATGCTAGAAGGAATTTAAAAGCGAGTAGAAAACATAAGGCCAATCAAATTGGACCTAATGTCAGAATTATAATCCCACTCACCTTAATTGACATTGTGTTCGCCCCCGAGAAAATTTTCAAGTCTTGAGTCCCCCAAGTATGATTGAGTATGATTTGTCTCCTACAAGTTATACATGAATTTATATTTACTTTTAGGTTTATTGATATGTTATTTAACACATTGTACATTAACGTTTCCAAATTTTACAGTTTTACCCCTTATATCCAAATCTCAAAATTAAGAAAATTTTCAAGGTTTGTTGCTCTAAAAGTCTTACCTCCCAAGTCCAAATTTGTTACTTGGAAATGAGGAGTTCGATCATTATTTTTCCACTTAGTCTTAGGAATCTCTTATTCCCGAATATGGCTTAAAGGGCATTTTCATCATTTTCCCTTATGATCTCTCAGCCAAAAGTGACCTTAATTTTGGCCTTTCCACATTTAACAAACACGACCTTATGGGGTTTCAATTTCTAATATCCAAACATGCCCTTACTAGGTTCTTTCATTCATCCAAACACGTCCTTAGGTAATATGACAATGTTATGGGGCTTCAAATGCCTCACTAGTAGCAATTAGGGTGCATTCAAAGGGCAATGTTGTTTGAGGACTCAATCCTCACTCACCTCACGATGCACTTATGATTATTTAGCGGGGATCATTGCTACAAGACCCACTGATCGGAAAAACCTCAATGCAAATCCTCTCCATCAAGGTTTTGTTTCTTCCATCGGTGATTGGATTCTCCCACGCCTTCCATCCTAAAGACCACCATGTTTACAACATATCCTTCACCTTCAATTCATATGCGATTCAGTACAGACTAGGGACAGTAAGAACTATCCTTTTGAACTTGGATTCCCCCTAATGATTAGACTTTATCCAACTTCTATATCACCATTTGTGATATGCTCTATGGGATATATAATATAGATGTAGTCAATTTAGGGTTAGCCAAACCATGAGCCCAATCATACTGAAATATTACAACTACTCTTGGAAGGGCATGTGAAGGCTAGAAGGTAGTGCTCGAATTATCCACTACTTGAAGAATCAATGAGTTTCTTTAGTTTACCATCTACGTAGACCCTTGGGGATGAGAATTTCCCTAGTTCTAACTATTACTTTCCCTCCTATAAGTATAAGTTTATCGGAAGCCTTACTAGGGTGAATTACAATAATCCTTGCATGATTTTGTTGTTACAATTCAATCAAAGATTCGAATTCCTACAACAAAAGTCCATTGTAAATTTTTTTATGGGCTTCACCAAATTGACCACCAAGCTTGCTGCATAACTTCATTGACATTTTGAATCCTAGTGATGGAATGCTAAAGGCAATCATCAAGTCTTGATCAGGCAGGACTTCCAAGCCCTCACAAGGTCTAGAAATGCATCAATAATAGAATGTGCTCGGTGAATCAGGTACTCTTTAATTCCTATTAGTAGTCTCCAATTTTGTTGATAGTTGAAATGGCCACGCTCAACTCTCCCTCAGAAAATTTGAGATAAAATCTTAAATTATCTAGTTTTGATTTCAAGGAGTACTGTCAATTATCCCGACCTTTGTAATTTTTGTGACCGGTACTCTTGATTCCTTAGCTAAAGGGAAGAGCACTCATAGATCCAACGGGGTAGAATTCTCTAAGGTTGCTCTACTTAATTACCTCATGGATAAGGATTTTAGTCATTGTCATTCGAATAAGCATCAAAACATTTGTTCAATCCATCAAAATCCCTAGGTTATCTTAGGATTTTCCTCGTCCCTTTTTTGGAAATTAGAGTATTGAACTCCTCCTTATGATTATTTATTTCCCTCATATGCTTGGAAGATTGACTTAAATGCTCTCTTAATTTACATATGGAAATAATCATCATGACCGAGGAACTCCAAATATTTTAGAAAGTTGAGAAATGGTTCATTATTTTCATACTCAAAATCAGATTCAATGGTTTAATTTCCATCATGCTATTTCCTCTGTTGGTAGTTGAAGACCTGCTCAACCTACTCAGCTTTGTGGAGGTCACTATTAAGGGCATGCCCATATTTATTATTTCATTGGCCTACTAAGGGCAATGTCTAGTTAACATGTTTGCTTTCACTTTAGGCCTGTCTCCATATGAATTTCTTTCAATTTAAATCCAAAAGTCATTACTTGCTTACTCTTTGTGACTCGTAAGTTCGATTATATATTTAAAACTCTACTATCAATGAGAAACTCAAGAAAGTTTAGGTGTTATTTTATTCTTGTCCCCTTTTATTTATATATATATATATATATATATATATTCATACTACATTAATTTATACTTCTTAAGATTAAATCAGATATGTCCGGGTCAATTAATCGGACTTAATTATGTCTTATTCGATTCATTCTATAAATTAGGTACAATCTCATAAATTTTATATTTGATTCTCTAATAGAATATTCTCACTTTATTTCCCAAATTAAGAAGACTTATGTTGATCCACTTTTAATTTCAGTTCATAACACTTTAATTTCTAATCTCTTGTTCTCCAACCGAGTCTTCTCCCTTTATGATTTCGGTTTATTTCACCTTCTCGGTTCCAAGTTATTGTAATTTAGTCATTTTAAAAATTAGGTATTATATTAATTGAGTTTTATCTTTTTCATCATATCAATTTTCTCTCTCAAATCAGGAAAATTATTCCCAATCACTAAACTAACAATGGAAGCTTCCCTTCTAAATTCTCACTCAAGTTTATTCTTGCCTTAAAAGAATGCTATTAGACTACTCATGAATTTTTTTTATAGTTTCTAACTTAAGAGTGGTTGGAAACCACCGCACATTTTTAGTAACATGGGTACTAACTCGAGATTCTCTTTTGAAAAGAAACTTATCCCTTAATATCAATGTGCGACCTTTACAGTCAAATGTGAATTGTCATAAGTAAAAAATTTGATTAGTGGGGTTGGGTAGCTATCATTTTGAGCATCAACTAATAAAATTAATATGCTAAATTTTTTTTTGTGTACTTGATATCATTGACATGACAGCTATTTATAGATAGTCTTGATATTTGGAGTAGATTAGAAGTTGAATAATAAATGGGAGGTGATTATAATTTCGTGACCACATGGGTCTAAGTGGGGATTCAAGCACACTTATGGCTGATAGAACATAAATGTCATATTATACATATATTTATGGCAGGCTAGAAAGGGAAAATTATATTATACCAATGTTGGATGAAATTGTATCGATATCCTTATGAGTAAATAATCATTTTATAGTTCAACTCATAATCATTTTATAGTTCAAAGTAAGTGCGTACACGGAAATACACACATTATCATAGCCCTTAATTGATCGAGCAATATTTGGAGATATGGTTGAATTATAATAATTATTTGAAATGTGATGCTTGATTTGTGTATAACTTAAATTTAGTTTTCACTTATAAACTTTCTATTAATTATTTTGAGAATAGATAAAATCGAAGTTATAAACAATCAAATGATCAATTTTCTCACTTATTAAGTGTGACCCACCCTTACCTAACATATTTTTCAAAAATAAAATAAAAACAAAGTAAAGAAAATCTCGAGTGTCAAACCATATCTCCAAGGGAGTCTAAATCGAAATAGACATATTTAAAAAAAATTATGAAATCTTTCAATTCAATAATAATATATGTTTTTCCTACATCACACTTATAAAAAGTTCAAGTTTTTACTTAAAAATGATATTTTATATTATGAATATTACATAATGTTGATAATATAATAATGAATTGAAACACTTTTTTTATATAATCGAGAGTGTAATAATGAATTGTTTACTTTTTAATTTAGTAACCGGGCCGGGCGGTGAGATAATGGAGCCATGAATCCCTTCTACTATGATATATAGGGATGTGTTTGATTTCAACTAAATTATCTCACCTGAATGGTGAAGTCCTTGTTGTCAAATAATTGTTTAAATTTCATATAAGCTCTCCATTTCCTTATTTTCAGTCAATCAACAAGCCCAATATATGAACCAAAGCCCCAATATCATCTTCATGGATGTGAATGATATTAAAGTTGTCATATATTTATGCATTTTGTGACATGAAAATTAAAACAAATAATATTATTCTCGTATGATATGATGTATGAGCGCCCAATTTAGGCTCTGCGCACGAATTCTTTTTTGCTTCAAAAGCCTAATGCCCGTGTAGTATAGATTTACCACGCCAATGTACAATACTTTTTTTTTCTAGGAAACCTCTCCAAATTTCAACAAGCCAAATTTATCTAGCAATATGTGTTACTTTGGAAGTGGAATGAGCACTCCGTAAGATATATTAAATTTCTTATATACTAAAAGAAATATCAACACAAAAATACATATGATTGAAGTTTCATAGGCATCGAGTATTATTTATTTGTTGGTTCCTCTATAATAATCAATTATCCACCCATTAAAGAATTTTTTTGTGAAATATATATTTCGATTATATATTCCTCGTATGCATGTGGCAATTCATTCATTGGTTGTTAATTATCTTCACGTGTATGAAAAGTAATCTTGCTCACTATTGAACTCTAAAGGCATACGTCCATTTAGTATGATATACATGTCACTAACTTGATGCATCAGTATATAAGCTATTATTCACATGTTATATTTGTATTTTTGTGGTTGGAATAAATTTATCCTTTTTTTAAAACCAAGTCTATTTCAGAACTTGTTATTTGTGATGGCATTTGATTAAAGTATAAATTGTGATAATTATTAATGTGGATGATAAACATATATATATAGTTATTTTGTGCATATTTTTAATATTATATGCATTTTGTAAATTTAATATAATTACTAGTGGGAATAAAAAAATTCCAAAAAAAGAGAGAACTTGTCAACTCAATTGCGCTTCTAAACGATGTGGTAAGTATGTAGCACGATATATGGAATCTACTTGGCCTATGCACAATGGCACAAGCGTGATGGCCAAGATTCTTCAAATAAGAGATTGCACGTTGTTGGACTAAAGTCCTAGATAGAAAAGTTCAAATGCTATTAAATCTTGTGATGTAACTCCTACAATACAAGCAAAAAAGGAATAGACAGTGAAGCTAGTTGGCAGTTCTGAAGGAAAATTTGCAAGCGGATTGACGCATGAATTAGCTAGTTGGCGCATGTATTTCCTTTGCAAAAGACATGATGCACCGAAAACATGTTACGAACGCTAAAGGGTCAAATGAATGTCCTCTAATAACAAGCTGTGCCATCTCAAGGTAGGATGTGATACGAGTATGGCCATGCGGTCAAAGCTAGTGGTCTAATTCCACTTCACATGCAACTTTGAAGGTAATGTACCTAGGCTGTAATTATTTATAGTCGAGTAGGCCACCGTAGACACCCCTTCCTATTTCGGAAAAGGTAAACATTTAAATTTAAAAAATGAAGAAGAAACAATTCATTAAGAATAATTTTAATCCCATGCATGAATGCTTCTCCACATGGAGAGATGGTGTGCGTAAATTATTGAAGGGACAATAATTGTGAGTATGATAAGGATGCTTAGATAATTTAATTTCAAAGTATGGGGGTATATGTATAATAATTAGAAAAATCCCACAATCAATATATAAATGATTGGCTTGGACCGGCAAATGTGGATCTTGATTCTCGATATAATTCTTATTTATAGGACTTAATAACGGGTTTCTGCATCCTATTGCAATAGATAAAATTATAAATTTTCGGTCAACCATATACTTAATTAAGAAAATTGTTCCACTTATTGAACATGCCTAGTAGTATATTGAGTTATTAAGTCTATTAATATTATCATAATTGGAGAAGGCTAGTTAGTGGAGATGCTGCATGAACATCACCATTGGTATCTCACCAATACGTTAGAATTTCTATTCTCACTATGCATTACCTTCACCTTCTTCACCCATAAATCTTTCCTTTTAACTAAATATATATTGTTGTGGTACTATATTATACATATTAATAAAAATATGATGAAATTAATTGATGTCATAAGTCATTTATATCACTTAGTTTCATAATCATATTATTTATTTTAGATAATTCACACTGAGAAGGTATTATTTACGTCCAACCCATTTATACTTAAAATTAAATAGTTTAATATTTCCAATCTTATAAACCCACAACATTCTCTATTTTATCTAATTTGGGATCTTATTCTCAACATCCGCCTTCACATGTAACGTGTATACACTTACCACATTTAATTTTAAACCCTACCCTTAACAACTATATGTAGGCTAAGTATTATTCTTCCGGTTTTGGACAAGGGGGAACAATAACATTGAGTTGAGTATTTTTTTTCTCCATACTCGAGTAGACCACAAGCCGGGTTTCTAGTCTCGGGTCGGGTATAGGTACGAGTGTGAGCCCACTGACTTTGATACCATATGAGAATGTATTGTGTACCGATAAGTGGTAGGATCTATGTCTACTTAAAAGTCATGAAAGAATTGATAGAGAGAAAAATATATAATCACAATTTAGCTTATTTATTCAAGATAAATGATGTACAATATATATGTAGAAAATTAAATACGACATATAAATAATATTATAATGACTATTTTTTAATTTGCTACATTGTAACTCCTATCTATTCATTTATTTTTTTTTCTTCAATATTATCTCTATTATGCCCTTGCAATCTAAAGAAAGATAGTGATATTGAGATTGAATCTTAATTTGAAGTTGGAAAACAATTTGAAATTGATTGGATTTACTAACTCGCTTCGGCCCGAGTATACAAAAAGTGAAGAACGGTCAATGTATTGACATAATAGTGATTTCATGCATGTTGAACTGCACAAAAAAATAAAGTAAAAGATAAGCTCGAAAGTGAACAAATTAATAAAATGATAGACTAATGTGTCTACTAGATTTGTGAGTTACATCTATAATAAAACTATTATAAAGTTTTGAAAGGAGTATGATTTATAAAATAAAGATAATAATATTACTAGTTGTTTGATAAATGTGTTAAATAGAATTTATGGTTAATATAAATATGAGATAAGAGTATTACAGAGAGTGATGTAGTATTTGTTCGAATGAGTACAAGTGCAATTGAGATGAAGATGGAGATATACAAGAGGGAAACTAAGACATCTACTTTGGTGGAGACATAATCTGAATGGTAGAAAAAGGAAAATGAACTTGGATGAATGATAAATTTTAGTTTGATCAAATAAAACTTGACGAATAATGTCGAGATCTAATGATAATTGAGGATAGACTAATGATCAATTTATGAGTAGAGGTCGATTAAGGTGACTCAATTATAGAAATGATATCTTGTGGATAGAGATGCACAAAACATAGAAATGAGATGGAGAAATTGTTATTAGAAAATTGATATATAAATATTCAAGAAAATGATAACTTTTGGTTGTAGGAGATGTGAGATGTTATTGAATCAGAAAAATAGATTTGAAATAGATAAAATTGATGGTAAAATTGAAAAACTATAAGGGTGACGGTGTATCAAGTGAAGTAAAACATGAATAATCATTTGAAAATAAGCAAAATGAGGAAGACCAACAAAGTGGAACAATAATAGAGAATTCTAATTCTGAAGAGCAGTTAGAGTAAAAATCTAGTGAATAATAATAATAGAGATAATCCACGAAAATTAATACTAAAAATCTTAATACAGCAGCATAGTATAATGATACAGATTTATCGAATTTTATTTTGATGCAAAATAATGCAGACGACGAATCAACCAAATAAGATATTAGTTCGTCCCCAAGTATCCTACTAGTTAAAGTTTTTTTAAAAAAAGTTTTTGATAACATGAAAGAATTGATAAATAAAAAAATATAGAATCACAATTTATATTATTTATTCAATATTAATAGTATACAAAAAATATATATAAAATTAAATACGAGATATAAATAATATTGTAATCACTATCATTTTATTTACTCAATTGTAATTTATATCTATTTATTTATTATTATTGTATTTAATATTATATCTATTAAACCTTAATTTAGATAGACCCCATATTTTGTACCAATTAATTAGAATACTTATGTGAGTTAAATAATTAAAGTTGGGAAAAATTTTAATAACATGAAAGGATACTTATGTGACTCAACCACAATGATAATAAATATAAAAAAGCACTGATGAGCTAATGATAGATGCATGACACACTGTTAATTCAAGACTTAAATGGATAAGAAACTAAAATACAATAATTTGTTAAATCAAAATTGAAGTGTGGAATCAGAAAGTCATTAGTATATTATTCTATAAGATCAAGTCATCAGTAACATGGAGACCAGCAAGCGGCAAATCAATGCTTTTGATGCAACTCTAATATAGAAAACGCGGGCTCATATATTTTCGGATGCTCAGTTACTTCAACATTTGGAAAATGATCTTCGCCAAATTGAGGACTAGCCACTCTTCGAAAGCTTGGTTGCACGAGGTACAGCTAGCGGAAGAATTTGGTAAATGTATGAGCATTGATTCTAATATAGACAGAATAATTTGTAGGTAGAAAATAGATTATTTCTATCTATCTAACATAGTTAGAAAATAAACAAATTTCACTATTTTGTTAGTAATCTATTTTAATATTTATGAAAACTAAGCAAATTTAGGGATGAGAATTGACCGTAATAAATATATGCAACGTGTTGTCGCGTATTAAAACTAAGTTGTACTCGAGATAGAGTTAATCGAGTTTTGTTATGTCGATCAAATTTGACGGAACATGTGAATATTAAAATATATTTTATTAATAAGTAAATATTTTTAGCATTGTTAGATATTAGAATTAAATTAAGAATACTATAGATATTATGTTAACTAAATTATTATTAATTATTTAAAATAAAAATATTTCAAGAAAAAATTAAAAAAATATTTTTTTACGTAGAAATTAAAATTTTAATATTTTATATAATTAAATTTTATAATATAATTTTTACATTTTAATATGTAATACAATTTATTATTGTCAAATAAGTTAATTATTCAATACAGCTTTATCTTTATCAAATCAATCTTATTGTAATATTTAATTTACGTGTTTAAATTTTATTAATTTTATAATAAATTTTAGATTATTATATATAAAAAATAGGTCAAGAGAATTAAGTTCTTGCACAGAGTCCGAGTGCCCCTCCAGCCCTAGGTGTAGAAGTGGGGGCAAAGCAACTTCATAGATTTGCACAAATCAAGTGTAGAAGTCCTGGCAAAGCAGCTGCAAAGATGAACGAATCAATTCAATTATTCCCATTATATTCGAGAACGTGAGAGAAACGTTCGGCTCAAGGATACTCATTGAGGAAATCTGTATTATCCAAAGGATATATATATATATATATATATATCAGCAATTATAATGATCAGGTCGACATGTGAAGACATGTCTTTTATTTTAGCAAGTGTGTTGGTCAAACGGTATAGAACAAACAACTCATGGGAGATAGACCCATATGTCATTAGATGTCAGGACTGCAAAACAATCTTTAGGAAAAAACATCGACCATTGTGCGCTGTTCTATCAATACAACATTCCAATTCTATTTACCAAATATATAGTTTCCATCAACCAGCCCCATATTTAATCATCTCTTATTTTAAATACAATGGTCAAATAATTCTACTTCATTAGCAACGGTACATAGCTGGAAAACTGCCTTGGCCGCACATTGATGGAGCCGCCTAGTCCATTTAATCTTTTATTTTGGCAATATACCATCTTAGCTATTCCATATACTCATGATTTTTTTATCTTATACCTCTAGCATATTAAATTGTTCCGATAATTATGATGGAACTTATTAATGAAATTTGTGCTGGCATCTTTTTAGGTACAAGCCATATATTTCCTTCAAATTAGAATGAAGTCTTACTAATAAAAAATACACTAATATTTTTAATAAGGTTAACCTTCTTATACATATATAATATAGTTAATGGCTGGAATTATATATATATATATATATTTTGCACAAATAGGAATTATATACTTTGACCATAGGCAACATGGATTTCTCAAAAGATGCATAAAGTGACGCTTTGAATATATATATAATACAAATTCTTACTAATATAAAATTATTACTCAACATAGGTGTATAGTAGAAACTCTATTTTATTTTTATGAGAATGTATGTGTATCAATAAGGGGTTGAATCAATATTTACTTGAAAGTTATAACTTGTAATTAATGTAATATTTCAAACCTTATAAATCTAAAATATCTCTCCATTTTATATAATTTGTTCCTCAACATCTGCCCTCATGTGTAACCTGAATACACTTGCTATGTGCAATTTTAAACCCGACCTCAATAACTGTTTACGAGTCGGGTATTATTCTTCCGATATCGGACGAGGGAGAACAATGAACTCGAGTTGACTATTTTTCCTCCATACTCGAGCAAACCACGAGCCGATTTTCTAGTCTTGGGTCAGGTACGAATGTGAGTCCACTGACTCTAATACCATGTGATAAGGTATTGTGGACTGATAAGAGGTCGAACCCATTTCTACTTAAAAGTTATGACTTATAAGTAGTATAACCTTTCAAACTTTATAAACCCATAATATATCTCTATTTTATCCAATTTGTGATCATATCCTCAACATGTGAGAGTATCACAAAGAAATGAGTAGTGTTTGTTCGAATGAGTGAAGTGTAACCCATATGAAGAAAGAGAGATAAGGGAAAACAAAGAAATCCACTTTGGTGGGGATAGAATTTGAAGGGTAGAAAATGAAAAATGACCTTGGAGAAATGAGAAATTCTAGTTTGATCAAATAAAATTTAACAAATAATGATGAGTTCTAATGATAATTAAGGATAGACTAATGATCAATTTAGGAGGAGAGGTTGATTAAAGTGACTCAATTATAGAAATGACATCTTGTGGATGGAGATGCACAAAACATAGAAAATTAAATACGACCCCCAAGGATCATACTATTCGGAGTTTTCTCAAAAGAGTTCTGATACCATGAAAGAATTGATAGATATAAAATATATTAAATCATAATTTAACTCTCATACAGATAGATGGTGTACAATGTATAGTTAAAAAATTAAATACGACACATTAATGATATTGTAACCAGTGTAGTTTCATTTTCTCCATTATAATGATATCTCTTCATTTGCTATCATTGTATTTAATATTATATCTATTAGTTTTAAATGGTCAAAAACAATGTGATAATACGAAATCTCCTGTTTTTTTTTTTGTAAAAAGCATTACACATTCTAAATTATAAAAATTAATGAGTTTCGCAAAATACTTTCCTTCTTCTCATACATATTTTCCATCTCTTTTTTATGACTCATTTTATTTACCTTTATCTAACTCATACTCACATGTGACATCTTGCACACATTATGTGGCATATTGCACACATTATCTCTAAGACGGTAATAAATACTATATTAAATTTCTAGATAACTTTTTCTTAATTACATTTTATTACCCAAATTTTGGTTATTAACAAAATGACTAAAAAATTCATAAACTTACGTGTGGGGTTCCCTTGGCCTTCCACAAGCCCATCGTAGTCTCTGATTGGCTCGGCTTGACCGAAACAATGACGATCATATTTAATTAAAACTACCTAATACACCAAATCGAAATCATGTCAAGGTCGGGAACTCACCGTAGACGATGTCTTGGTCGTCGACACTGGTGCCTTGGAATGTTGGCTCCTGTATCTGTAGACAACAATATCGTCCCCAAAAGAGGTTTGGTATATCTACAATTATAATATTACCAGTCTCTATTATTTTAGAAGTAAATCTAAGTTTCATTGATTTAATTATGCCTCTACACTTACTCAAAATGTGTAAGGCTGGTGGCGTTGGAACACTGGGATTTCAAGGTGCATCTTGAATTTTTACTGGACTCAGTTGACCATTGGGGTCGTCAGAGATGGCCCTCGAAGCAAACACTCTATTTTTTACCAAAGTGGGTCTGGTACTATTCAATCTTGTTGATATTAGTAGAGTGGTCGTCGGTAGCTAAGAGGGTGGCATTGGAAAGTTAACTCCCTCAACTTTTCAGGGACATCAAGAACTCCAATGTTGATGGTTGCGGAGGAGTGGTGCTCTCAACGTGTGCACTCATTGGAAAATGAAGCTCCTTCACTTTTAAAGGAAATTCTAAGCTCTCATCCATGAGGGAATACAAGAGATTTATATGATCATCTTCTAGACTTATGTGGATGTCTATCAATAACTTCAATGCATCAATCCATAGAATGTGGCTTTCTAAATGGATTAAATCCCCAAGTAGTGGGTTTTGGATTGTCGGACGGGGGAAACTTGGGTTTTATTGAATTTTGATGCCTCACTCAAACGAAGAATACAATAAGTGTGCACGTGCTTGTGCATTCGTATGCCCCATGATCTCCACGTAAGAAACAACTGATCAATAGGAGAGTGACACGTGTCCCCGATCAATGGTCAATGTCGGAAAGGCCCAGTTAGCAAGGTTGGCCAATGAGGAGTTGACACGTGGCAAGGACGTCACGTTAGCATCCGAAAGGATGTCGGAGAAATGACCGATCAATTAGAGGTCGGCACGTGGCATGCCATGTCAGATGGCTTCAGCCAATCAAAAGCTGACACATGGCAGTGATATGATGCATCAGGTGGGAAACCTGACTTATTTAAATCAACCAATTAGGGGACTCCACGTGTCATGGTCAATGATCAATAGAAATACGGTTAGCTATGTGTGCACTAGCAGCCAATGAGAGGCTACCACATCTCTGGTCAACGGGTCAACAACTAACTAGGCTGCTAAGTAGGAAGTCGCGTCAGCAAAGCCAACTAATTACTAAGTGCCACATGCAAGTCCGCACGTGCAAAGCTCGCACACGTGGAATAGTGTCATCTCCTTCCTTTAGATGACAACACTATTCATGGAAGGATTCCGTTTTCCAATTCCAACGAGGGAATATTCCCTACGACAATGGCAATCTTTGGAGAGGATAGGCTTGACCAATTTGGAAAGTGGTAAAGCCAAGGGTCCTTGAGCTCCTTATATAAAGAGCTCCCCTTCATTTATCCTCCTCACCCCTCAAACACTAGAAGAAGAAGATGTGCCTGATTTCCCAACAAAGCTCGAACTAGATCTCCGACTTGGGCACTTCTCTCCACCTTTGAAGGCAAATTTGGGTTCCCTAGAATCTGGAGGAAGTCAGCTACCCAACGACACCCTCCATTCAGCTTAAGGATAACTAGAGAAGCGTCGGTAGATCCAAATAGTAAAGCTACTCCGAAGGACCTGAAGTGCTCGATTCAGCCCAGTACAAGTTCGGCCATCCCCAACCTCCTGCGGCCGAACCAAGCTCCCCCAAGTCTCTCCAGTCTACTCCCGATTCCCTGAAGTACACATGTAAGT
The DNA here is from genome assembly GCA_030064435.1 of Trapa incisa. NCBI lineage: Eukaryota > Viridiplantae > Streptophyta > Magnoliopsida > Myrtales > Lythraceae > Trapa > Trapa incisa. Next base: position 11,218,265 of record CM057773.1, read on the forward strand.
CAATTTAGTCTCCATTCATTAGAATAGCTTAGTTCTAGAGAGAAAAAAAATGTTTGATTTCACTTACCAAATTGCCACTGCTCAGGACAAGAAATGGAGTACCCCTGGACAAGAGCTATCATCCCAAATCAATATCTTTAATTGTCGCAACTCTATGGGTAATCTTTTGAAGCTTTCTCTCTTTACTTCCAGTTTTGGGGTGAAACTCCATTTGAGCTCGTTTCAGACACAAAAACGGTTATTCAAAGATTGGTCAGATCTTAGGGTGGTGAGGAAATCGATTAGCACCATGATAGGGAGCAATTAACATGAATTGAGGGGTCAATATGATGAAATCAAACTTCGGGACAAAGGATGGACGAATTGGGGGAAAATATTTAGGGAAAATTGGGAATTTTTGAAAATTGAAGTACTTGTGTGCAATTTCTAAAAATTGAGGGTCAATTGACAACTTGAAGGAATTTGGAGGGCTAGTTGGTCATTTTTGGGAAATTGGGGTTGATTGGTAATTTTAAGGAATTTGGGGACTAATTGGTAATTTTGGAGAAATTAAGTACCAATTGGTAATTTTGGAAAAATTATGGACCTAAGAGGGATATTGGAAATCCTAGTGACTTAGTTAAGAATAAGTTGAGCATTAATAACCTAATGTCAAAACTTATGAACTTTTGGGACCTAATTGGAATAAGGTAAAATTTAGGGCCTAGTTGAAAATATTTGGAAGTAAGAGGCCTTTCATGCCAAACCTTCCCTTATGAGAATGCTCGAACCATGTAGGAATGGGTTGAATGAGTACGTGTGAAGAGGAGTGCAATAAGGACTGGAAATTCGGCTAGGACGAACACGTCACAGTTATCGTGTGGGTGGGCTTTTTAATGTCATACTTAGTTGGGGTGATGCACAACTCTTTGCAATTGAAAAACTACTGTGAGTGGAGATTTTTGACATCATACATGGGTGATGAATACTGTAAACCCCGCCCTTTTGAGCTAAGGAAAACCGGGAAGAGAACCGGTCAAACCAAGTGAGAAAACCGAATCGGTTCACAAACCCGATAATTGTGAATGGGCAATTTAGGAGTTTACAACTCCTAGGTGATCCAAAAGTTTCAAAATACTATGTAAAAGAACCTTAGTATGAATTGGAAGAGGAAAATTAGACCGGTTTGGATGAACTGGGTCCAATAGGATTGACCCGGATTATGAACCGAGTCGGTTCATGAACCAAAACTGATGGAGATCGGGCAAAACAAAGGAATTCAACTCTATTATACTCCAAAGAAATTCATAAACCTTGGGAAGGAACCTTAGAATAAAGTGGGAGAGAAAAACCAGACCGGTTCGAGTGAACTGGACCCGAACCGGTTTAAGGACCAAGCCGATTTATGAACCGAAATCGATAAAGAGATGGTAAACTGGGAATTTTATGGACCCTACGTGACCCAAGGAGTCACAAAAGACATGGAAATAGACTTGTGAAGGAATTGGGGATGAAAACCAAACCGGTTCAGGTGAACTGGATCCGAACTGGTTTGAACCGGTTTGAACCATTATTGAACCGAATCCTAAATTCATTTTTCTAGGTGGCTTAAAATTCAAATGGGAGATTTGAGGCCACGATTGTATAGAGAATGAATTTAGATGAATTTAGAAATTTTTAGATTTGAAAAACTCGATCAAATGGGGGGTGAACTGGCTGGTTTAAGCTTTGAACCTAGTTCGTACCGATCCGGTCCAGTTCGGAATAGTGTCATCATCTTCCTCAGGATGACAACATTGTTCACTCGCCGAGAATTTGAAGAAACGCCGGCGAAGAAGAAACATTTCTGTTCGGGGAGTTTCAGGTCTTCAATGTTAGCAATAACAGTGCCAAACGGACGACCAACGGGTCTCCAAGCTCCCTATATAAAGAGTCCCTCCCCATTCATCCTCTCCACACCTGAAAACTCCATTCTCTCTCAAATGCTCCATTTTTCGGCGAAGCTTGAACCAGAGCTCCGACATGGGGTCTTTTTTGAGCCAAACAAGGCGAGGTCGGGTTCTTTAGAACTGGGGAGAAGTCAGCTACATGTCTGTAGTCTTCGTTCACTCCGAGAGTCGCCGGCGTGATGAAACAGTGAAGTAGCTCCGACGGATTGAAGTTGCCCTATTTTGGCTGAGTTGAAATCGGCCATTTCGAGCGCTCCTCAGGCCAAACCAAGGCTTCCCAACACTTCCTCAGCCTTTCTATGGCCGAATTAGGATTGAAAGGTAAGCCAATTTGGCTCCCCTTTGCAATTTCCGGCCGGTGCTAGAGAGAGAACCGACAGAAATTTCAATGATGAAATTCTAACTTAATTTGGTATCAATTGATGTGATTCTTAATTCTAGGATAAACCTCAAGATAAGAGCTATCTGCCCAGATTGAAAGCTCGGACCGCCATGCCCTCACCAATGAGAAATCAAAACTTTCTCTCTCTACAATCTGTTTTCCGGCGAAGCTCTATTTGAGCTCGTTCCAACATTAAAATATGTGATTCAAAGTTCCTTATAATCGTATGAACATGTAGGAACTCAATTTCAACTCCAATTTCAACAATTAGAAGTGTTTGATCGGCCAACTTGATGAAATCAAATTCGACAGTGTTGAAGAATTGAAATTGGGGGAAAATTTGGGGAAATTTTGGGGATTTTTGAAATTCGAAGGTCCAAACTGAAATTTTATGAAATTGAGGGCCAATTGGGCATGAAAATAATGTTGGAGGACCAATTGAGAAATTTTAGAATTTTTGGGGCAAACTTACCATTTTTGTAAAGGAAGGGTAAATTGGTAATTTTGGAAAAGTTGGAGGACCAAATTGAAAATTTGGGAAATTAATCCCCTTTTCATGAAATAGAATAAATTGAGGTCCTATGATAAATTTTAGAAGTTTTGGGACTCAATTTGAGGAAAAGCTGGCATTAGGGACTTAAAGTTAAAGAGAAATAACTTTAGGTACCTAATTGCAAATAAATGAAAGTTTGACTTTCTCATTCATTCGGAAAGAACCGGTCTAGTGCAATTCACGACATTAACGGGTGAGTAGGTTTACTAACATCATACCTAGTTGGGATGATGAGCACAACTTAAAGATAAAAACCACTTACCGGTTGTGAGTGGGATTATATATCATACCCAGTTGGGAATGATAAGTGCCTCAGTATAAAAACCCACTATTTAGTGATATTTTATTCATCACCACTTAGAGAAAGTGATGTGAAAATTATACGGAAAAACTACTTACCGGTTGTAAGTAGATCTGTCACACCCCGACCCGGTTTAGTCAGATCCCTGTGATCAACCTGCCACTCTCCCGGTTTATTAAAGGGTTTTCCCTTATTATAAACCATAAAGAGTAAGTCGTCCTTTAAACATGCACCATTTCCTGGAATAGCATAATCAAAACTACATGCAATTTTAAACTTTACATACCTGTCTTACAGGCATCTTAGTTGATGGTCTTTAAGGGTAGGCTTTCTGGGATTTCCTGAAAGGGATATAAGGGAGGGGGTGAGTACGACTACTCAATGAATGGGTTTTCAAAGGTCTACTTTTAACTTTTAAAAAAAAACATTTATATGGAGTGTGCCAGACTCCTTTCTTTTAAAAAATTCCTTCATTTAAAATAATTCAAGTTTTTCCATTATTTCTTAGTTACCGGTTGTCATCACCCAACACACATGCTTCATAATGAAGGTTACACACATTTGTAAGTCAGTATTACTACTGAACCCGCGAGTGGCTTCGGAGTGACTTTTCCTGCCACCCAAATAGAAGCACGACCACTTCTACCCTGGGAATAAGTGGATGTACGTGACATCTAACCCTCAATCCCGAAATCGCTTCTTCATGTCCAAATGAGGACAGAGACCTCATCCCGTCCCCACCCCGGTCTCATGTGCTTGGTGCTACTCCAAATTTCGCATAGACACCTAGAACGATAATTTGCCCTTATACTCACCGGGTCGTCCAGGCCCTTAGGACACATCACTACCCCTCATGGGTGTCTTGATGATCCCGTACTCATAGTGCATGCATAAACAATGTTTTCTCATATTGCCATGTAATCTTTGGTGCCACTGGTACAACGGCCCCGACTCTCAACTCAACTCGCAATTGTTTGTCTTATTAGTTCATCGACCTGTCATGTCACACTGCCGCTAGTTGACTGAGCATGTCGGTCCTATCTTGGTACCATGGCCAAACAATTCACTTATTAAGTTTTATGGCACATATATTTTGTTCGTTTACAAACTCCTACTCGTGCCAACTAGCCTTGGGCCCACTGTACGAGATTTTCAAAATCGGGCATTTAACCACCAAGTTCCAAAACTGAGGCCCCCGGCCTATAAGAGCTATTCGAGCTCATGTCAAGAAGGTCTCCCAAATAGTTTAAGTATTGGCACACAGTCAAGGGAAAACACTTTTGACAAAATAGGTTTTCACTATCCATTATACCAACCGGTATAAGGACATCTCCATTCATAACCGATGAACAGGTTTTCAACTTCCTTCGAGGAAGTCTCATCATACCAAGCGGGTATGATCTACTTACAACCGGTAAGTAGTTTTTTTGCATAATTTTCACATCACCTTCTTTAAGTGGTGATGATTAAAATACCACTAAACAGTGGGTTTTTATACTAAGGCACTTATCATTCCCAATTGGGTATGATTTATAATCCCACTCACAACCAGTAGGTGGTTTCTAAATTTTAAGTTGTGCTCATCATCCCAACCGGGTATGATGTTAGTAAACCCACTCACCCGTTAACGTAGTGAATTCTACTAGACCTGTTCTTTGTAATCACACGAGCTCATCCATGCTGGCGTTCCTGATATTTCACGTTCCTACACGATGTGAACAATCTTGTTCATTATTACTCAGCATAACAGCCTTCATTCATTTCCAATGAATGCGAAAACCCAAACTTTTAATTATTTGCAATTAGGTCCCTAAAGTTATTTCTCTTTAACTTTAAGTCCCTAATGTTGATTTTTGTCAAATTGAGTCCGGTAAGTTTTAAAATTTAACTTGGGACCTCAATTTATTCAATTTCACCAAAAAGGGTTTTAATTTCCCAAATTTCCAATTTGGTCCCCCCAATTTTTCCAAAATTACCATTTTGCCCTTCCTTTACACAAATGGTAAGTTTTACCCTAAAAATTCCAAAATTTCTCAATTCGTCCTCCAACATTATTTTCATGCCCAATTGACCCTCGATTTCATAAAATTGCATTTTGGTCCTTTGAATTTCAAAAATCCCCAATTTTCCCTAATTTTTCCTTCAACTTCAACTCTTCAACACTGCCGAATTTGATTTCATCAAATTGACCAATAAACACCTCTAATTGTTAAAATTGGAGTTGAAATTGAGTTCCTACATGTTGATACAATTCGAAGGAACTTTGAATTGCAAATTTTAACGTCGGAATGAGCTCAAATGGAGCTTCGCTAGAAAATAGACTATAGAGGGAGAAAGCTTCGATTTCTCACCTGTGAGGGCACGACGGTCCGAGCTTTCAATCTAGACAGATAGCTCTCATCTTGAGGTTTATCTTAGAATTAAGAATCACATCAATTGACGCCGAATTGAGTTAGAATTTTATTATTGAAATTCTACCGGTTCTCTCTTTAGCACTGGCCGAAAATTGTAGAGGGGAGTCGAATTGGTTTACCTTTCAGTCCTAATTCGGCCGTGGGAGGGCTGAAGAAGTGTTGGTAAGGCTTGGTTTGGCCTGAGCTGGGCTTGAAATGGCCAATTTCAACTCGGCCGAAACAGGGCAGCTTCGGTCTGCCAGAGCTGCTTTACTGTTCCATCATGTCGGTGCTTCTCCAATGATTCTCAGATTGACTGGAGTTTGCTATCAGATAGCTGACTTCTCCCCAGTTCTAAAGAGCCCGAGCTCTGCTTTCGAGGTTAAGAAAAATGTTCAAGTCGAAGCTCTAGTTTAATCTTCACCTGAAAATGGAGCAGTAGAGAGAGAGAGAGAGAGAGGTGTTCGGATGTGAGGAGAATGAATGGGGATGACCTCTTTATATAGGTATAAAACTGTGTATTAAATGGGAGAGATTTATTACTAGTATTAATATTGCTGTAAATTATTGGTATTAATTCCAATAATTTAATTTCGGTATTAAATTATTTGTATTAATTTCAATAATTTAATTTAGGTATTAAATTATTGGTATTAATAACATTAATTAAATATATATTAATTTATGGCTATTTATAATAAGGCTTCGCATAAAATTTTTTTACCGAAATTTCGGGTTACAAAAAAATTCATACTTCCCAGGAGGTCACCCATCGTCCTGTTCACCTAAACCAATTTGATTTTCTCTTAGTTTGTCTTAAGTTTCTCTTCCAAGGTTTGATGAACCCTTTGCATCACCAGAAAGTTATAAATTTCTAAATTGCCCATTCACAATTATTGGGTTTATGAACCATTTCAGTTTTCTCACTTGGTTTGACCGGTTTTCTTCCCAGTTTTCCTTAGCTCAAAAGGGCGGGGTTTACAAGATCATACCCAGTTGGTATGATGAGACTTCCTCGAAGGAAGTTGAAAACCCATTCATCGGTTATGAATGGAGATGTCCTTATACCGGTTGGTATAATGGATAGTGAAAACCTATTTTGTTAGAAGTGTTCTCCCCTAACTGTGTGCCAATGCTTAAACTATTTGGGAGACCTTCTTAACAGGAGCTCGAATAGCTCTTATAGGTTGAGGACCTCGATTTTGGAACTTGGGGGCTAAATGCCCGATTTTAAAAATCTCGTACAGTGGGCCCAAGGCCAGTTGGCACGAGCAGGAGCTCGTAAACAAAATGATATATGTGCGATAAAGCTTAATAAATGAATTGTTTTGCCATGGTACCAAGATAGGACCGTCATGCTCAATCAACTAGCAGTAGTGTGACATGATAGGTCGACAAACCAATCAAGACAAACAACTGCGGGTTGAGTTGAGAGTCGGGGCCGTTGGACCAGTGGCACCACATATAACGTTATTTGTGCATGCACTATGAGTATGGGATCATCAAGACACCCATGAGGGGTAGTGGTACGTCCTAAATGCATTGTACGACCTGGTGGCTATAAGGGCAGTTTGTCGTTCCAGGTGTGTGTGTGCGAAATTTGGAGTAGCACCAAGCGCATGAGACCGGGGTGGGGATAAGATGAGGTCTCTGTCCTCATACGTACATGAAGAAGTGATTTCGGGATTGTGGGTCGGATGTAGCATACATCCACTCATTCACAGGGTAGAAGTGGTTGTGCTTCTATCTAGATGGTAGGAAAAGTTGCTCCGAAGCCACTAACAGGTTCAGTAGTGATACTGACTTGTGAATATGTGTAACCTTCATGATGAATGATTTGTGTTGGGTGATGCCACACCGGTAACTAAGAAATGGTGGAAAAACCCAAATTTTTAAACGAAGGGATTTTTGAAAAGAAAGGAGTCTGGCACACTCCAATAATAATTATTTTTTTAAAAGTCAAAAGCTTTTAAAAACCCATTCACTGACTAGTCGTACTCACCCCCTCTCTTATATCCCTTTTAGGAAATCCCGGAAAGTCTACCCTTAAAGACTGTCAACTAAGATGCCTGTAAGACAGGTATGTACAGTTTTAAATTTCATGCAGTTTTAATTATGCTATTCCAAGAAAAGCTACAGGTTGAAGGATGCCTTACTCTTTACGGTTTACTATAAGGGTAAACCCTTTAATAAATCGAGAGAGTGGCGGGTTGATCACGGGGATCCGACCAAACCAGGTCGGGGCGTGACAAATACCCTCTTTGAAAATTGAAAACTATTTTCCAGAAATGATTTTCTCTGACTATGTGCAACTGCTTAAACATTTTGGGATACTTTTCTCATGAGTGTTGGGATAGATCCAATAGGTTGGAGGCCTCGACTTTGAACTTATAGGGCCTAAGGTCTAGTTTTGAAAACTTGTGAAGTGGGCCAGAGGCTAGTGGGCACGGGCTGGAGCTTGTAAACAAATAAGATTATGAGCCATAAAAACTTTAATAATAGGCTAATTGTGTGAAAAGCCACTACGTCGAATTTAGACTGATAAACTCAATGGGATAGTAACTATGAAGCCAAAGCCAGATCAACGAACCTATTGGGCTAGTAGCTTTGGAGCCAAAGTCGAGTGTCAGGCCCATTGAGCCGATAGCAACATAGATAATAAAATAAAATTTTAAAACTTTTTGTTTGTTCATGCATTGTGAAACAGAACCATCAATATGCCTAGTTGGGATAGTGTTGGTTCTAAGGGTTGTTGGACGACTATTATGTGATAATGGCAGTTTTGTCATCTAGTGAGTCACGAAGCTTGGAGTAGCTTCCTGCACATTAAGACCGAGGCAAGGTCAGAAGAGGTGTCGTCCCATATAGCGGACACAAAGTGTTTTTGGGTATGAGGGTCGGACAATTGATGTCCACTCAAACTCCCGATAGAAGTCGATGACTTCTACTTGGTAAAGACGCTCCAATCCACAAGTGGGTGCAGTTGGCATAACTATATCTCGCGAACGTTTAAATACTTTATGATGAAGGACGTGTAATTGTTTTCTAGATACATCCCGAGCAAGGGGAAAACTGAAGAATTTTCTTAACAAATGAAAGAATTTATAAACTATGTTTTAAAATTTTACCCTAATACCCACTCATTGTGTTGTAGAAACACACCCACTCTTTTTAACTATTTTCAGGAAAGAAGATAACTCATTAAGGAATCCTTACACCAAGTCCTGAAAATTCAGGCAATTTCCTCTTAACGTATTTCCAGTTTTGTATAATGCTATTCCAGGGAACAATGCCAGAAGGTATGCTTGACTCCTTTGGTTTTGGAAGTGAAAATCCTTCCTAGAACAATGGGAGTGGTGAGTTGCTCATGGGGCTTCGACGAATCCCAGTTGGGGTATGACAGGTTTGCATTATAGAAAACAGTTTCCTGACAAATTTCTCGACTAATTTGACCGTTTCTTGGCTGGTTCACCCATTTTCAACCAATTCTTGGAAAAATAAAAATACTTAAAAAAATATAAATTCAATTACCAATTTAATGGACTCAAGAACCATTCCATTTCGATACTCCCTCTAAAAATTGGAGGGTTTTGTGATCTAAGTTAGCCTAATCCTGGTACGAACCATTTCTTTCTCAGGTTTTCCCTAATCCTTGATTTCGGACATTGGGATGTTTTCTAAGGTATTTTCTAACCCTTCTCATCATCTTAAGGTCCTTCTTGAACCCATTTCCCATTTTGGTTTAGTGCGACTTGGTTTCTAGTTCGGAGTATCATGCTCGGTTTCAATTTTGACTTTGGTTCGAGATTTCATTTCTAATTTTTTATCCTAGTCTAGATTTAGAATTTAATTCCCATTTTGGTTCTCATTTTTTACTTTGGGATCACATATCCCAGCTTAGGGTCTTATTCTTAGTTTAGGATTCTACTTTCGATTTACAGTTGATTTCAGAACCACTTGGATTTAACCCGGGTTATGGAAGTTCCGGTGTTACAACTACTACTCTTCTTTTAGGTGTTTTGTCCTCAAAATGTAATCATTTTCTGAGGAGGGATTTTTTTCCCTCTTATCTCACTCGATCTTTCCATTTCCTTAAATTCATACTATCTAAATACCATCGGGAGTACTTATCGTCCTCGCTCCTCGTCCTTATGCAACTTCTCTTTTTGTCCAATCTCTTTATTCCACTTAGCCTCGTCATTTATCTTAGCTTGGGGTAATCACTTTCCCTACATCCTTTAGGAACATCATTCCTTATAATATTCCTTCTAGAGCCATTATCTTTAGAGGGTCTCGCTAATCACCTTAGATTTTTTATCACCCTTGATTTTTCATGTACTCTATCGTTCATGATATTTTGACCTCTATGGATATCTCGAAATAATACCAATATCCCTGGTGATCATGTAAACTTTCAACTTACCCTTATTTCTCTATCTCCCTTTTTTTATAACCGTCATATCACAATCTAGCAATCCAAACCCTTTTCTAGTCTATTTTTTGTCTCCCGAACCTAAAATTTTACTTAAGTGCCCTTCCTCGTAGCCTCTCAGTTATGGTGATATATTCCCTATCATCATAGGGTGATCTTGATTTTTCTTTCCTTAAATTCTCCAATTCTAGTCACCATGAGATCTCACTCAGGCATTGTGTCGTTGTTATTCTTATCTACTAGTTTTCAATACCGAGACATTCATCTAGACTTTTTGGTGTATGTCGTTAGATGGAGCCTTTTCTTCTAACCCATCACTTGTGGATGTCCTGTCTTCATAAGGACACTTTTAAAACTTCTTGAGGTTTGCGACTATCACTTCCCTCCTTATAATACCCCATCTATCTATGTAGGGTTCCATCTCCTTTTATCGTTTCCATGAGTCTCATACGTCAACTTGTTCGGTACTTGTAAAGTTTCTAGGACAATACTTTAAATCCTTTAATAACTTCCTAACCACGATTCTTCCTTGTGGTCATAGTCTAACCTAGTTCCTTCTAGACATTCATAATGCACAATAATATCTTACTCATGTGTTCATTGGAAAGTACCCCTCTACCATGACCTAGTTATCAATAGTACGCTGGTGTTAGTTCATTTCCAATGTTACTTGACCTATTCTTAGTCCCTTGACGTCTTAGGTCTCCATTTCCTATTTTATTCCATTATAACCTAGAACCGTTTAATTACTCTCGATGCTTGGGCCATCTCATGGGCTTTATAGCCACCATATCCCATTACCCTTAACATCTTACCTTTAAATTTGGTTGACAATACCTCATTTCCTAGTCGGTTATTTCTAGACGTCGTTCGAGGTCTTACTTCAAGGTGAGATTTCCTTACTTACCCTTTTGTTTTCATCCCATAAATGCACTTGCATTAAACAAATCTCTCATTTGTGGTTACACATGTCTCATGTCTAAAGTTGTTCATCCTTCCTTACTCATTTACTTTGAGTCTTAATGCTCAAGCTCACATGAGACTTGTTCGTCACCTCGTTCTCTTTCTAACATACCTCATCCCAACCTCTCCTAAGTTTTAAGGGTTCATCCTCACATCCTATCTATTGACCTTCTTCGTGCCCTAAGAGTCCATTCCATCTCCAGAATGATGCAAGAGTGATGTTCACATTCGATACTTCCTCTTTCATTCACTTCCCAGAATATTATGGAATTTGATGCGAACCCCGCCAATATGCTGACGACACCCTACACCAAAAATGGAAATGATACCAAGACTTTCACGACGCAAGAGCGAAAAAATGGAATATACCTTGTTTATGTGAGAAACAAGGTATGAGATATGTAGACACCACACCCAAATCCTCTAAGAAGAACTCTTAGAAAACCTCGGGTGATAAGTCTTGATTGCATGAACGCCATAGGTAAAAACCTAATAAGTTCAAAAAGCTCTTTCAAGATAGAAAGAAAACAAAACCTCACAATATTGAAATTTTAAAGTGTGTGTTCTCCAATACTATGGAGTATACTTTTTATAGGCTCAGAAAACAACCGAATAGCCTAAAAACAAGGAAAATATATCTTATGGTTACATGCCAACCATATCTAATAATCTAAATATCTATGATATTTTTAATAACTAATTTAAAGATCTTAACTAATTAAATATCTAATATTATCATTTAATATTCTAAAAGATTTATTTATTAATAAATCTTTACTCATTAATTAAAATCTGGACTTTCTCGTGGGCTTTTCTTGGACTCTTTATTTGGGTTTCCTTCTCTTGGGCTTTTCTAGTTCTCTTCAATTAGGCTTCTACTTGGATTTTTGGTAATCTCTTTAATTAACCCATATAACTTCTTTGAATCTTTTAGCCCATTAACCTTGTGATTGGGCCCTCTTGAAGTCTCAAGTGATCATTTATCCTAGTGACAAAGTGTTCAGCTCCATTGCAGATCTGGTTTATTGAACTTATGAATTCGTACCCTCTTTAGTCAGATTCACATCAGAATTTATTCCTCATTTTCTCCTTTCCTCTTTGACGAGTTCCTTGCCATAGTTTAGCATAAGGACATTTGTACCATGTCCATACTCCTCTTCCGTACACTTTTCGAGCTTCCGAGTTATTCCACTAGGTCACTTGTGGTTCTTTATAACTACTTTACCCATCCACTTAAACTTACCCAATCCCCATTTTCGTGAAATGGATGGGTGTGTAGTTCTCTATAATGTACCTTATTTGGTCTGACCATATAATAGCACAATTCTCTTACAATAGGTATTTTGTTCCCTATTTTGGCATTGAATGTACCTACTACAGGTAATAATGCCATATCCCCTAAACCGATTGCACTTCCCTTGTGACTCCTGGGTTTTCTTTCCATTGGCCTTGCTTTGGTCAGTTTTTTATCATTCCTCCTTGTCCTCGAATATCACCTTGAACCATGTCAAGTTTCCCTCTTCCATTGACCATCCAAAATACTGGCAATCGGTTTGTCACTTTACTTGCAGACACATCTTAGTTTCTCATTGAGCTGATAAACCCTATCTTGAAAAACTTGTAATTTACATTACAACATGTATTTACCACATCACAAGTTTCTTACAACGTAAGGGAAACAAGCATCCCATATAGTGCACTCGTTATATCTTCCGTACATACTTAGGGTGCTGACCCAAAAAATAACAAAGTAGATATGCACACTATAGTTACCTCTAAGACTCCCCCATCAATGCTATCTTCCTCATCCTTTTCTTCTTCTTCCTCTTCTCATATGTACCTTAGGGATCCTTGACTATGTGCTCACACTCATACACCATGTTGATTGTAGTGTGAATATCCGTATGGGGTCCTAGTCTGCTTAGGATGCACCAGACGACTTCATGGAGCCCTTGGATGAGTCGCTGACATATAATGTCTAGATAAACCCATTATGGGGCAAAGCACTAGAGTTACATGAACTCCTTTGAATATTTTGCTACTGATCCATTTCCATGGTCTACTATTGCCAGTCGGTCTACCTTCTCCCGTGCTTGGGCCATGGGTAAGTACTTCTCAATAAACCTTTTCTCAAATGTGGCTTGGTCGGGATACTCCATATCAGAATACAACTCACTCACTTCGTTCCACATCTTAGGTTTTCCCCTCCTAAGAAAGCTAAAACCTACCTCTCTCTATCTTGGTGTGAAATTTGCATTCAGTCCATGTACTTCTTGTAGTTAATCAGTTAGTTCATAGCTTTTACAATTTCAATTCCACCCTGAAATCACCCCCAACCAGTTGCACAAGGCTTGACATCCTCCGTTAAATTGTTAAACTAAATATAGGCCATCACCCCATTTCTAAAGTATGGACTGGAGTCCTTTGCTCACAAAATATGGCTCATAGCTCCACTTTCAAAATATGGCATGAAGCATTTCTTTCATAAAATATGGGTTGTCGCCACATTTCCAAAATATGGATCAAAGCTACTCTGTAAACCCCTCCCTTTTGAGTTAAGGAAAACTGAGAAAAGAACCGGTCAAACGGAGTGAGAGACACTGAACCAGTTCACAAACCTAATCATTTGAGAATAGGCAATTTGGAAATTTATAACTCCTGAGTGATCCAATGGGTTCATAAAGTCTTGGAAAAGAACCTTAGGACAAATTAGAAGAGAAAAATTAGACAGGTTTAGATGAATCAAATCCAAATAGATTGAACTGGTTTATGAACCGAGTCGGTTCATGAGCCAGAACCAATAGAGAAAGGGTAAACTAGGAAATTTATGGATCCCGAGTGACGTAAAAAGTCATAAAAGTCAAGAAAAATGACTTTAGGATGAATTGGAGATGAAAACCAAACCGGTTCAGGTGAATTGGATCAGAACCGGTTTGAACCACTATTGAACTAAATGCAAAATTCATTTTTCTAGGTGGCTTAAAAAATTCAAATTTGAGATTTGAGGCCACCATTATATAGAAAATAAATTTAGATAAATTTAGAAATTTTTAGATTAAAAAAATTCAGTTGAATTGGGGGTGAACCGGCCGATTTAAGTGTTGAACCCAGTTCTGATCGGCCCGGTCCAGTTTAGAACAGTGTCGTCTTCTTTCTTCAAATGACAGCACTGTTCACTCACCAGAAAATCGTGTAGTGCCGACAAAGCAGAAAATCCTCTGGCCAGGGAGTTTTAAGCAATGAATAACTACCATTAAGGCACCAATCGGATGACCAAGAAGTCCCCGAGCTTCCTATATAAAGAGCCCCTCCTCATTTATTCTCTCCACACCTGAAAATTACATTCTCTCTCAGCTGCTTAGTTTATCAGTGAAGCTCAAACTAGAGCTCCGATATAGGGTCATTTTTTAGCCAAAGAAGGCATAGTCGGGTTCTTTAGAATCGAGGAGAAGTCAACTACATCTTGTAGTCTCCATTTACTCCGAGAGTCACTGGAGAAACACCGGCATGATCGAATAGTGAAGCAGCTCCAGCGGACCGGAGTAGCCCTGTTTCAACCAAGCTGAAATTGACCAATTCGAGCCCTCCCCAGGACAAACCAAGCTCTCCTAACACTTCTTCAGCCCACCCACAACCGAATTAGGACTGAAAGGTAAGCTAATTCGATTCCCCTATACAATTTCCAACCAGTGCTAGAGAGAGAACTGACAGAATTTTGATGAAGGAATTCTAATCCAATTCAATATCAATTGATGCAATTCTTGATCCTAGGAGGAAACTCAGGACACAAGCTATCTGCCCAAATTGAAAGCTTGGACCACCGCGCCTTCGACGGTGAGCAATTGAAGCTTTCTCTCTCTACGTTCAATTGTCCGACGAAGCTCCATTTGAGCTCGTTCTAACGTCAAAACTTACGATTCAAAGTGCTATTGAATTGTACGAAGATATAGAAACTCATTTTTAACTTCAATTTCAACAATTAGAATTGTTTGATTGGTCAATTTGATGAAATCAAATTCAGTTGTGTTAGTAAGTTGAAATTTTGGGAAAAATTGGGGATTTTCAAAAATTTGAGGGACCAAAATGCAATTTTGTAAAATTGAAGGTCATTTGGGCATGATAAGAGAGTTAGAGGACCAATTGTGCAAATTTTAGAATTTTTGTGGTAAAACTTACCATTTTTGTAAAGGAAGGGCAAAATGGTAATTTTAGAAAATTTGAGTACTAAATTGGGAATTTGGGAAACTTTAACCCCTTTTAATGAAATTGAGGTCCCAAGATGAATTTTAAAAGTTTCGGGACTCAATTTGGGGAAAAATCGACAATTGGAGCCTTAAGTAAATGGAAAAATAACTTTAGGGGCCAATTTGTAAATATTGGAAAAGTTGTGAATTAAGTTATTCATACTGAATGAGGTGATCAAGCTAGATGATAATGAACAAAGATGTTTATTTCTTGTGGATTACGAGACATTGGTAACGCCGCTGAGGTTAAGCTCGCAAGCGACGAATACCTACTTAGTGGAATTTCACTGCACGATCAGGTGAGTGGGATTTTTATATCATACCTGGTTGGGATGATGAGTATCTCATAAATGAAAACCCACTACTTAGTGATATTTTAACCATCACAACATAGAGGAGTGATGTGAAAATGACGTGTAAAAACTACTTATCGATTGTAAGTAGATCATACCTGGTTGGTATGATA
The DNA here is from genome assembly GCA_030064435.1 of Trapa incisa. Lineage (NCBI taxonomy): Eukaryota > Viridiplantae > Streptophyta > Magnoliopsida > Myrtales > Lythraceae > Trapa > Trapa incisa. Next base: position 11,233,927 of record CM057773.1, read on the forward strand.
AAACTTCATCGTAGGAAGTGGAAAACCCGTTCATCGGTTATGAGCGGAGATATCATCATACTCGGTTGGTATGATGGATAGTTGAAAATATATTTTTGTCAAAAATTCTCTCCCATGAGTGTGTGCCACTGCTTAAACGATTTGGGAGACCTTCTTGATGGGAGCTCAAATTGCTCTGTTAGGCCGAAGGCCTCGGTTTTGGAACTTGGGGGCTATTATGCCCAATTTTGAAGATCTCGAACACTGGGCGATAGGCGAGTTGGCACAAGTAGGAACTCATAAACAACAATGAATTATATGCCATGAAAACTTAAATAATTGAATTTTTTGGCCATGGTACCAAGACAAAATCGACATACTTAGTCAACTTGCGGCAGTGTGACATAACAGGTCACCGGACTAGTCAAAACAAGTAGCTATAAGTTGAGTTGAGGGTCAGGGCCGTTGGACCAGTGGTGCCACAGATTATATGGCATGATATGAAAATACTGATTATGCATGCACTGTGATTACGGGACCTTTAAGACACCCAAGAGGGGTAGTGATGCGTCCTAGGGTCCTGGATGACCTGGTGGATATAAAGGTAGTTAGTCGTACAAAGTGATCTTGCGAAGCTCGACGTAGCTTCAAGCACACGAGACCAGGGTGGGGATGGGATGAGGTCTCTGTCCTCATATGGACATAGAGAATTGTTAAGGGATTGAGGATCAGATGTTGCGAATATCCACTCATTCTCAAGGTAGAAGTGGATGTACTTCTATCTAGGTAGCTGGTAAAGTCGCTCTGATGCCACAAGTGGGTTCAGTGGATGTACTGGCCTGCGATTGTGTGAGTGACCTTCATGATGAAGGATGTGTGTTGGGTGATGACACACTTTGATTAATAAGAAATGGTGATAAAAACTGAAGTTTGAAATGAAAGGTTTTTAAAGGAAAATAAGGAGTTTGGCACACTCCAAAACCAACATTTTTCCTAAAACATAAATTTTTGAAAAAAAACATTCACTGAGTCGTTGTACTCACCCCCTCCCTTATCTCCCTTTTAGAAAATTTCGAAAAGCCTACCCCAAAGGACTTTCAACTAATATGCCTATGAGATAAGTATGAATTTTTTATAATTTTATGCAGTTTTGATTTCTGTATTACAAGAAAGGTACATGTTATAAGGATGCATTGCTCTTCACGGTTTATAAATAAGAGGAAACCCTTAGTAAATTGGAAGGGTGACAGGTGACAGGTTGATCATGGGGATCCAACCAAACTAGGTCGGAGCGTGACATACTCACTCACCAAAACATTGGTCATAGCCCTACTTTGAAAATATGGGTTAAGTCATTCTTTCATAAGATATGGGCCATCACCCCATTTCTAAAATATAGATCTAAGTCCCCTATTTTTAAAATATGTGCCATAGCCTCACTTTCAAAATATGGGTCGAAGCCCATTTTTTTATAAATTATTTTGAATTTTCCCATGTAGTTTTTCAATTTAGTTTAAGAATTAAAAGCATTCACACACTCACAACACATACTTTAAAATATGTCAAAACTATATGTCGATAAAATCGAACTCGACACTAGAATCATCTTCCCACTCAGCTTATTTGGGAACATGTTCATCGCGGGAGATTTCCGAGTCTTCATGCCCCCCTCTAGCATAATCTCTTATGATTTGTTTACTACACATCATACATGAATTTATATTTATTATTTGGATCGAGTAATATGGTATTTAATATACCATATCATATTGTATCCAAAATTTATAGTTTTTACTCCTAAACCCATTTCTCGAATTTAATATGAATTTAAGTATAATGAAAATTATTTCATCTATCATACCTTTCAAGTCCGAGTTTGGTACTTGGAAATATGAATCAGATCATCATATTCCAAACACGGTCTTATGATCATTTTTTGTCTGTTTTCCCAAATGGACCATTAGGGGTATTTCCTTCATTTTAACTCCAAAATCTCTTTAACCAAACACAACCTTCATGTCATCTTTTCTTTGTCTCCCTTATGCGGCATAAGGGGCATATTCATAATTTTCTTCACAATCCATCTTCCCCAAATGCGATCCTACAGATGGATTTATCCCATTGTCCAAACATACCCTTTGGCAATTTGATCATTTAACCCCTTTCTTTTTTAGCTTGAAAAAATACCCTAATATGATGGCCCTCACTAATTTGTTATCTTTATGTCTCTCGAAGCTAAGAAATAAATTTAGTGTCTCTACAACTCATGATTATGTTGATTTCTCAACATAGATAACATTCTGAGCTTCTGTTTGGTGGTTCTAAGCTCTCCACCATTAGCTCAAGCTTGTCAAGGAGCCCTTAAGCAATGTCAAACCCTCACCCTCATTCTTTCTCATTGATAAACCTCTCGACTGTACCCATATATCCTCTTAAGTGATCTTCGTAGCCAAACAATCATTTGTTCAACCATACTTGAGTTTCTAAGTAGGCTGTCGCATGTCATTGACCTCTGGATTTCGGCAACACCACTAGAAATATGTTCCCCATTAGCCTTTGCATTTATTATCCAAACCAAAGCTCAAATCTTCATAATTGAACCCTGAAAGGTTTCTTCATTCCTCAACTCAACTATTGTTCCCACTTGCAACTTCTTTAGGTTCTTCATCTTTAGCTTTGTCGAGGTCCAGTCTTCCCAAGATGAGTTGTGTCATGCCCTAACCCAATTCATTCGACCGGCAGTCCCGTGAACCCCACCAATCCCCTCATTGTTACCATTGTGGGTACTTTCACCATAGTAAAATCGTAGGGACTAAGCTTCCTTTTTTGTGTTCTCTATTTTGTTGCAATAAAAATTTGAAATTTTTTTTAAAAGGTGCAAGCCCAAATTCTCTTTTATATACAACCCGAGAAATATAATAATTGATAAAATTGCATTTGTAACATTGATGAAAAAGGGTTACCTCATTTAGTGCTCTAGGAAAGATGCTACCCTTCCCACGTCCAAAGATTCCTCAATTATTACCTACAATTGATTTGGGGGAGGGTGAGCTCACAACTTAGTGAACGGGGCTCTCACGTCGGACCACTTCATGGCTTATGACTTAGGCAACCCAAACCAACTCCCTACTAAATTATTACCATAATTCATAATCTTTTCAATTAATAGGTTCACTTAGCCCCTTGAGACTCCTGTCTCGGGCCGCCCATATCTGTACTTTAGTTCATGGTCAGGTGATTCCATTTACCTAGCCACTTGAGACTCCTATCTTGGGTCATTCGTAACTATGCTTTATTTCAAGGTTGGGTCATTTCTCGGTCATTTCTTTTACTTAACCCCTTGATACTACTATCTCAAGCTGCTCATAACTGTGCTTCATCTCCCGGTTGGGTCATTCCCTCCCCCACACAGTTTAAAAAAGGAAAATTCACAACAATAATAGAATTTAATACAAAATTGGGCACTCATGGCCCGCACATTCCTAGGCTACTCATGGCCCTAATACATGGGCATTTCACTTGAACTCATTCATTCCCAAAGGGTATTTCATGAAATCGATCAGATCTAAGAGAGTCTAGGAGCCATATGTACTCTTCCACAGTTGATGCCCCTCGGGCTTGTCTATTTATGGTATGCCTTTGCATTCTCGGGGTTCACGACTAACATTCCCATTGACAACCTTGCTCATGCCCCCTTACACATGTAATTTAATTCCGCCTCCTTCTCATTGCAGCGGTATAATTAGGACGATACCTATACATTAAACGGGTATCTTGGGAAATTTGGAAGTTTCATTTCAATCTCCCCTTACTCCTCTTCCAAATTCCCTCAACGTCGACACTATCTCAGTAGGTGTTCTTCCAACACCCTCACTGCTTCATACCGTATATCAAAATACAATGAAATAAACAGTTAGTTCCATAGGTTGTATTCTAGCCTTTTTTCTTATTTATTAGTGAACATGGTTGTCACACCTTGACCCGATTTTCCCAGCCGGACCTATAGACAACCTGCCACATTCTCCAGGCTTTACAACATTGGGCGCCTCATCATTGTAAGTTCAATAGGGTATAAAGTGTAAAATAATCATTACAACTAGTTATTTCATAAAAGTAATCATTTAAATATTTGGAAAAATACAATTCATAAATCATATCGAGACTAAGTATTGAATGTAAAGCGTACCTTTGTTTTTTTTATAACTTTACTATCAAGCATGTGACCTTCATCACCACCATTGCTTGAAAGTGGTATTTGGAGGGGAATGAGTTCAACAACTCAGTGAGCGAGGTAGCTGGCATCATAACATCAAGTCCATGATTCAACACATGTTATGATGAAGATCGGTGGACTCCTGATGATGAATATGCCATAAAGCAAGTGGAAGTATTATCGGTAGATAAAGACAGACAAGAATAATTATTAAAGAACATTGGTAAGGGATAGATAAGCAAGGAATAACCAAGTTGTTCGAGAAAATAACTGACAAAATGTAGTTGAATACACTTGATATCTAAGAGGGCCTTAAATGAAATTCTAAGTAAAGGAATAATTTACGTTAGTTGGAAGAGACAAATGAGTATTGAGATGGGAATTTACAATGATTAAGGAAACTTTTGGAAACCTCAATAGTCATGAGCATCATGGCACCCAAGTGAAGGAGAAAGTAGAAGGATCCTGTGTGACCAAGAAGGATTTCGGTACGACCATCCAAACCTAAGAAATATTTTTTTTTTTCATACATAGTGCACATCATATCCGAAAGCAAATTAATGACAAAAAATAATGAGGAGAAGTAAGGTAGAAAGATCTATACCATCCCCACTAATTAATGTATTGACAACCCATTGGAACGTAAAATGATGGATTATATTTTGAAACGATCTATGGAAAGATCAAAACTGTTAAGAAAGAAAGAAGTAAAAGACTCATTATGAAATGATTGAGAATTCCTTATAAGAAGTTGCTTTATGATTGTAATAAAAGAAAATTTAAAAGTTGGACTCGAGGACCAGCACAACAATAAAGGGTGAAAATAATGATGTCAAAACAAGAGGATGTCGATCACAACATTAAGAATGGAAGTAAGATACACTTTTTTAAAGATACACCAAGATGAGAGAATGAAGGATTGTGAACCTAAAAAGGGAAGTTGCATAGGGATATACATAAATATGTCCGAGATATGAAATACGATGGCAGGGTGCCAATTAAAAACATATATATGTTATCTAACTTCACAAACTAACATGGCTATAAAGAGGAAATTAGTACTGAACACTCAAATAGAACAAAAAAAAGAATTGGGAAAATAAGTGTGAGGGAACAAACAAATCTTGAAGAAACATTATTTGATGGATAAAATGATGAAAAGTCGATATTAAGGAATACCGAAGAGTAACAAGTGGAATTGAAAGGAAAGTAAAAAATTGATCGAGCATGTGAGAAGTACACATCGGACATTTGGATGATGTTCATGAGGAATAAGGAAATTTGACTTACAATAAGGATGATTGAAATTCTAGAATTATTATTAGGAAACAAACGTTATCGAGAAGATATTCAAAGAAGAAGATTACACAAAGAGTAACCCACACATGCTAAGAACACGTGAGGACAAATAATGATATCAAACTAACAAGATGAAATTGATCCACTAAAGGAAGAGCTATTTAGAGGATAATGACCAAGTCAAATGGGAATCTTGAGAAGATACGAATAGTAATAAGTGATATATGATTCCTTTGAGTTATGAAGGTAGAAATGGGCTAAGTTATAAAAACAAGGGTTACCAAATGAAGGACATCTGAACAAGAAGGGACTACAAGTACATACTATTTGAGCGAAATAATCAAAGGCCTAAATCCTCATGAGGCATAAAAAAAGGGGTATGTGAAGATCCTAGCAAGGGATTTCAAAATTAAAATCACATTTAGGGCAACTCCAATGTAATGGGGATGAAAGAAATTTCCCAAAGTACAACTGAAGGTTGTACTATGGAACCAAAGCAAAAGAGATGAAATTGAATTGATTACTACTAAGAAAAAAAATATGGTATCACATAAAAATGGGCTAGCAGAGCAAGCCCACAAAGGAAAAAATAATCTCAAACAAATGATACACTTGGAGATAGGCCAAGTGTAAATTGGGAAGGACGAGAAAGAAATTTGAAGGGATGTTAACGGGTTACTATGATGACTATAACTACTATAATTTTGAGGATAAAACTCCTAAAAGGAGTGGAGAATTTGTCGACCCTATTTTCTCAATGTAGAACTAGGATTGAAATAGACTAAATCAAACCGAATTGGGAAGAACCTATTTGAAGATTCATTTTTCAGGATGACTAAAAAATGTAAAATTGGAAAATTAAGGTCAACACTATATAGAAAATAAATTTAGATTAATTTATAAAATTTTAATTTTTAGAAAACTGATCGAATCATTCTTGAACCAACCAATTTTTTGTTACAAGTCACCAAACGTAGTCCAATTGAACATGTTAATAGACCGCCTGCTATGTAAGCGCCCAGTTAGCATGTGCGACATGTGGCAAAGCACGCCCCATTAGCCATTAGGTTAGTGTCTAGAAGCACTAACCAATAAGAGTGTGACATGTGTCCCTTGTCAATGGTCAAACTGAAGAAAATCCATGCCATTGGGTATTGACCAATGAGAGCTTGAAATGCGTATGTAGTGAATGGTCATCCAAAATAAATCCTAGTAAATTGGACTAACTAATGAGAGGGTGACATGTGGAAAGTGCGTCGGGTCAACCAGCTAAGATGACCAAAAAGTACCGACCAATCAATGATCGACATGTGGCAAGGCCTCATTGAATGGCAATAACAAATCTTAAGAGGACACGTGAAATTGGCATAGTGCGCTAGGTAAAAAAATATGAGTAATTACATCAGTCAATCAAAAGATGCCACATGGAAAAGTCAATAATGGTCGTGTAGTAGTCAAATTTGGTCAATTGCCACATAGGATATAGTGACCAATAGAAGGTTGCCATGTGTCCAATTAATGGGTGACTTGAACGTTGAGTGGTATTTTGCGTCAACAATTGTAGCCAATCACCATGCACCATGTGGCAGCTCGCACACACGCTCACAATGTCATCTTCAACCTCGGAACAGACAAACGGATGGAAGGCTGACAGACTGCCTAACTCCGGCGAGCAGTAAATTGCTCCGACAAGGCCTTGAATTAGAAAGTTAATGGTAAGCCGACGGTGAAAGGATAAAAGCGTCAATTCCTGAGCTCTCTATATAAAGAGCTCCTACGTAGTTGTCCTCTCCACACCTCCAATGTCACACCCCGACCCGGTTTGGTCGGAGGAAGGTAAATGCGCTGGAGTACCTATTTTCCATAATAAAGTTTACAAAATATAGAAGTTACCTAATGGTGATACCATTGGCCTCTTCTCCAGCCTAGACTTATTGTGGCAAGGTGTTTCTCGTGAAAAAAGGTTAATGGGAGGGGGTGAGTTCCACAACTTAGTGAGTGGGAAAATCTTTTATGAAGGTTCAATTCAGCAATTTCAATTGTTTGATATTTCAATAGTTTTCTTTTTAGATTTCACAATTCAACAACTGCCCTCCTATCATAGGAGTGATCACACATTCGCGAAATGATCCTCAATCATGCCACTTGTGTACCAGAGTGCCTTTACTGTCCACCCTAATAGAGGGATACTACCTCTACCTAGAGATTGACTGGATATCAATAGTCTGACACATCAAATCCCAATCACTTCACCATGTCCGTTTAATGGGACGAGACCTCATTTCCCCTCCCGCATCAGTCTTTGTGCGTAGGAAGCTACTTTGCTTCATGACCTACTGAATGACCGAACCGCCCTTATGCACCCTTGTTCGTCCAATAGTCCTTAGGTTCCATCACTATCTCATGTTAGGTGTACTAATGGACCGAATGTCATAGTGCATGCACAATCAACCATTTTTTTTAAATTATAACCTTTATCATTGGCCTCTAGTACAATGGTATGTCGGCTTGGCTCCGACCTGCGCGTACTGGCCCAATAGGTTCGAAAACCTAGCTTTGGCAGAGCAGCGGTTCAGCCCAACAAGCTTGACAACCTAGCTTTGGCAGAGCAGCAGTTCAGCCCAACAAGCTTGACAACTCAGCTTGGCTCGATAGGTATCACTTAAATTATATCATTTATCTTTGGCCCTCTATAACACAACGGTCAGTCGGCTTGGCTTTGACCCACATGTACTGGACCAATAGATTCAACGACCTACCTTCAGCAGAGTAACGGTTCGTCCCAACTAGCTTGACAACTCAGCTTGGCTCGATGGGTATCACACAATATTTCCATTATTCAAGTCTTTTAGTATCATATATCACATATCCATTTTGTACAGGTCCACACCCATATCCATTGGCCTTGGGCCCCCTAGCATCTCAAGCCTAAGCCCGAAATTAGCTCCCAAATATTTTAAGCAGAGTCACTAGTTAGGGGAGGTTAATTTCGAGAAAATAGTTTTCAAAGTTGAATCGTCATTCCAACCGGAATTGACGTCATAGCGATTCTCACTCACCCGGTAATAGTGATGTGGTCATCCTAGTGAGATCCTGACTCGTGGTGTGCCTCCTTGCACCGATACGTTAACAATTAGCAACTGCATGATTCGAGTACCCTTATCAGGAGAATCTACATAAGGGAAGTCCTAATTTTGGGTATTTACGCATAGGTCCTTGTATTATGCCTTAATTGCATTTAGGTCCCTTAATGTTTATAACCTCACATTTAGGTCCCCAATTTTCATTAAATCTCCGTTAAGTTCCTAGGACTTCCAATTACCCTTCATGGTCCCTAAATTTTTAAAATTTACCAATTGGTCCTCAATTTTCCCAAAATTACCAATTGGGCCTTAATTTTCCAAAAATTATAATTTGGTCCTTGAATTTTCAAAAATTGCCAATTGGCCCTCAATTTCATCCAATTGCTCAATTGGGTCCAAATTGGAGTTAATTTCATGAAAATGCCCCAATTTTCCTTAAATTAAAATTCAGCCCCCAATTTTCCAAAAATCCGCAAATTGCCTAATTTCTCTAAAATTACAATTTGGTCTCTGGATCACAATTTCATTCAATTGACCCCTAAAACATGGTTAACTATCTTAATTGGTGATCTAAATTGTCTCTCTCATCGTTTTGAGCTTTGAATCACTCGATTTGGCTAAAAAAATGAGTTCAAAAGGAGATTCGCTAGAAAATTTAGTCTAGAGAGAGAAAGCTTTGTTATCTTACTGGTGAGGATCCAGTGGTCGAAGCTCTTGCTTTCTCTAGATTGTTCTCCTCCTAGGATCAAATCGCGCCTCAATCAGTGCCATGAGTAGTGCGAATTTCAGTGTTAAAGTTTTAGCATAAATCAGTCATGAATAGTATTTTTCGACGAAGGGACGGCAGATGGGCTTACCGTGCTAGCTCGGGGGAAGGTCGGGGCACCTTTAGGTGGTTTTTAGGGGGCTTGGTTTGGCCAAAATTGGCATGGGGATGACTCGAGTTGAGCTCAAGCAGCTCAGATTGTTGACAGTCGAGGAACAACATTACTGTTTAAGCTCCCTCATTCTTCCACAATGGCTCTCGAGCATAATGGAGGGTGCAGCTATGTAGAGGACTTCCTTTCAATTCTAATGGCACTGAATGTAGCCTTAGAAGTGGAGAAAAGCTCTGATGTCAGAGCTCTAGTTTGCTGCTCACCAAAAAACTGAGTAGTTCATCTTCTTTGGTCAATTGTGGGATGTTGAGATCAAATGGAGGGGTGCTTTTTATATAGGGAGCTTGGCAATTACTCAAGCTACACGCCGGTGTAAGACTCGGCCTCCTACTTGGCCATCGGTGACCTGACCGGAGAGTTTTTCAAGTCGTCGGACACTCTAGCTTTTCTGGCGACTCTTTCTTCTCTCTTTTCTATGTCAGCGGCTAGAGGTTGAAGACGATAATATGGTGGCATGCCACATGGCGCATTGTGATTGATCAATTTTTCTTACGTGGAGTGCTAGCATGGCTGCCCTTTCAGCCATTGACTCTTGACTTGTTTGTTTACCGTTGATTGGTTCGTTGACCGTTGATCGGTCCAGTCCAATCGGGTTCGATGACCCAAATTCGAAATTTGGCCAGTTCGGATATGATTTGACCATTTTTTAATTTAAAATTTTCTAAATTTATCTAAATTCATTTTCTATCTAATGGTGGCCTCAATTTCCCAAATTGACATTTTTAAGCCACGAAAAAATGAATTAGTGAACCGGTTCACTATGGTCCATCCCGATTCAGTTTGGTTCGGATGTGGTTCACTACGAACCGGTCCAGTTATCTCATCAACTCCCCTTCCCAGTTCTTTCTCATGATTTTTATGAATTTTTGGTCATTTGGAATTTTCCAATTTCTCGTTTTAACCCTTCTTTGTCATTTTTTGTTTCCTTTTTTGGCTTGGTTTTCTCAAAACGGCCGATTCTTTCCATGGTTTACTTGGTCCAAGGGTCGGGTTTCACATCCAAATTTAGAGAACTTGAACTGCTCAAAATTTCAATCATTCTCAAACCATAGCTCCTACATCGATCTTTTTCTCCACCTCCAAACATGAAATCGGGTTCCCTAAATTCCTAAATAAGTACTCTACCTGACCACACCCTTCATTTAGCTCAAAGATCAATAGTGAAGCGCCTATGAGGTAGCACATTACTGTAACTTCGTTGATCAACTAAACCCATATTACTTAGAGCTTAATTTGAGTATCTCTAGACCTTCTATGGTCAAGCCAACCTTTCCCTCACCCTCCTTAGTTGAGCCTCGACTTCCATGGATCTTAGTGGTAAGTCACTACCGATGCCATTCATCGAAATATTCGATTTACAAAACATATTTCAATAAAATTTACTAAATCATATTCTCACTGTTGGGCACCAATGAAAGAGCTATTTGATCCTAGGAGGATCCTATTAGAGAGAGTTATCTTCCCAAATTGAAAGCTCCGACAACCGTATCTTCACCGGTAATAAATCGAATTTTTCTCTTTGTAGAATTAGTTTTTTTGGCAAATCTATGTTTAAGCTTATTTATAAGTCAAATTTGATGATTTAAAACTTGAAATAATTGTAGGGACATTGGGAAAATGATTAAAATTATGTTAGAATGAAATTGAGTGAGTTTAACGTGCTTATTACACTTGTCTTCTAAAAACACAAAAACACCCTCCTAAACTTTTTTTCTGCTCACCCTACTAAACTTATTGATTTTCACTTTTTTACACTCATAGAATACTTCAATGACTTACAATCTCAAAATTCTTGTGGAGGGTTCTTTTTTTTTTATGAAAATCTTTCTTCCATAGTTTGTTGCTTTCTTTTTTTTGTTTGCCCCAAACTCTTCCATTCCATTATTATAAAATGGTTTCCCTCTTTGTTTTTTTTTTGTGTATGAAACTCCTTTATTTCATCATTATTGATTGTTATCCTTTTTTCCATCATGAGTGTTGGTGTTTGAAAGAAATGAAGAAACCTAGAAGAAAAAGAACACAAACCTAGAGAGATATAAGATTGTAAATTGTATTGTTACATTTACAATATTTTCTTTTATATAGGAAGAAAATGATACATAAACGTAAACAAATTAATGTATGACTATTAATATATAGTAATTAATATACAATAAATTATAAGTTACAAACTTTTAAATGACCACATTTAATCTAGTTATTACTCCACGCAAGGGAAATGGGAGGTCTCGAAACATTAAGCTTGGAATGAAGTATGGAGAAACGATGAGAAGATAGTCCCTTGGTGAATATATCTGCAATTTGAGCATAAGTGCCAATAAAACGAATGACAAGTTCTTTAGCAGCGACCCTTTCTCGAACAAAGTGATAATCTATCTCAAATGTGCTTGGTATGAGCATGAAAAATAGTATTATCACTTAGATAAATGACAGATAGATTATCACACCATAAAGTAGGATAATTTGAAGGTGAGAATCCATATTCATGAAGAAGATATTGAATCTAGATTAGTTTAGCTGTAGCATTTCCCAAACTTTTATATTCAGCTTCAGTGCTAGATCATGCAACTATGCATTGCCTTTTAGCACTCCATGAAATCAAATTACTACCAAGAAAAATTGAGAAACCACTGATAGAACATCGATCATTAGGATTACTAGACCAATCAGCATCGGAGAAACAATAGAGTTGAGATTGAGAATTCTTCCAAAAGTAAAGACCATGTCTTGATGTGCCTTTGATATATCACAGAATTCACGTAACTACCACCCAATGAGATGTAGTTGGTTGGTGTATAAATTGGCATACTTGATTAACTGCATAAGAAATATCAAGTTTTGTTAGTGTGAGATATTGAAGAGAACCAACGACCTACCGATAAAGGCGAAAATCATCTAGAGGAGTTCCATCATGAAGAGATAGGGGAGAGCTAGTAGTAATAGGGGTCAATGATGGTTTGCAATCAACCATAGTTGCTCGAGTAAGTAGATCAAAAATATACTTTTGTTGAGTTAGAATAAGCCCACCAGAATGTAAATGTATTTCTATGCCAAGAAAATGATGTAGAGTGCCTAGATCCTTGATAGAAAATTCTTGTTTGAGGGCATTGAGGATGAAGTCCAGAGGAGTATTACAAGATTATGTGAGTATAATATCATCTACATAAACTAGAAGAAAAATTATAAAATTTGGGGTTTTGTAGATGAATAGGGATGTATCAGCCAGTGATGCTTCAAAGCCAAGGGTGAGTAAAAATGTACTCAAACGAAGAAACCATGCTCTAGATGCTTGCTTCAGACCATATAAGGACCGACAAAGATGAAAAACGTGATGAGGACGTGATGAATCAATATAGCCTAGTGATTGAGCCATGTAAACCTCTTCATCCAAATGACCATGAAGAAAAGTGTTGTCAATGTCCAGTTGTCGAATATGCCAATTATGTCTGACAGCAATAGAAAGTACAATACGAATAGTAACTAGTTTAATTAATGGACTGAATGGAGCATAATAGTCGATACCTTCTTGTTGAGAAAAGCTTTGAGCTACGAGATGAGCTTCATATCAAGCAATAGATCCATTAGGATATTGTTTTAATTTGTAGACCCATTTACACACTCACAATATGCTTGTTTGTTGGAGCAGGAACAAGATCCCATGTGTGATTTTTTATAAGAGCATCATATTCAACATTAATTGAATGAACCCAACATGGATATTTTTGTGCTTGCTTGAGAGTACAAGGTTCCTGAATAGAAATAGTAAGAAAAGCCCCAAAAGTTATTTGAAAATGACATGGGGGTAATATACCATCTTGTGACCTAGTAATCATGCGATGTATGGATGAAGTAGAAATATCCTTTGGAGAAGTTATAGATTCAACATTAGAGTATTCAATGACAAGAGAGTGAGTAGATGGAGATAGCTCATAAGATATTGTTATTGGAGAATTAGATGCAGGTATTGAGGAAAAAGAATAAGAGGAAAGAGAAGGAATAATAGAATTACTAGGAGTCGTTGGAGTTGTAACGACTATTGACAAACACTTATCAAAAGGAAAATTGGTCTCATTAAAGTGTACAGTTGGACTAATATAGATATGTCATGCTTGTGGATCGAGACATTGATAACCAATAAAATCAGTAGGATACCCAAGGAAGACACAAGTTTTGGAGTGATGTTGAAATTTATGAGTTTGATATGATCGAAGATAGGGAAAGCACAAACATCTAAAGACTCGCAAATGAGTGTAGATTGGTGGAGTTTGTAAAGAATTTGGTAAGAAGATTGAGATTGAAGTGTACAAGTAGGTAATCCATTTATTAAATAAACTGCAGTTTCAAATGCAAAATCCCAAAACTTGATAGGAAAATGAGTATGATTTAGAAGTGTGAGTCCAATATCATTGATGTGTTTATGTTTTCTTTCTGCATATCCATTTTGTTGGGGTGTGTGGAGGCATAAAAGACGATGAGTGATCCCATTATTTTGCAGTTCAGACTAAAAGGCTATAGATAAAAATGCTTTGGCACCATCTGATTGAAAAAAATTAATTTTTGTGTCAAATATATTTTCAACACGTAGTTGGAATGTACAAAATATTTGAAAAGCCTCCAAGCGATTTTTCATAAGAAAAAACCAAGAATATTTACTATAATTATCAGTGAAATGAATATGGTAAATATGTACTGTAGAAGATCGGACTGGAGTAGGTCCCCAGATATTAGATGTACTAGCCAAAAAGGACGAGTGCTTTTATGATTAGTAAGAGTAAAAGACTTTTAAGTAATTTTACTCAAAGAACATGTATCACAAAATATAGTACCAATAGAATTACTTTCTATTAAATTTGTGGATAAAAGTTGTGATATAATAGAAAATGCAGGATGTCCAAGTCTATTATGCCAAATGTTGTGAGATATTTGAACACTTAGAATGCGATGACTAACTGATGATAAGTATGTTGCACGCAGACAGTACAAGCCTCCTTTACGAGTTCCCCGGAACAATTCCTGATGAGTGAGACGATCCTTTACCACAAAAAAAATGAGGGTGAAACCCAAAATAACAATGATTATCTTGAGTAAATTGGGAAACAGATAATAAGTTCATAGAGATAGTGGGAACATATAATATATTAGTTAAAGGAAATCATCTCAATGAGTTTGAAAAGAAAGTTAAACTAACAGAGAGAATTTTTAAACCTGATCCGTCTCCAATAAATAATTGTTCATGATGAGTTACATTTTCTTGTATGGATAAATGTGTCATGTCATTAGTTACATGGTTGGTGGTACTAGAATCTATATATCAATCAAGAGGATGAGCTCATGGATCATTTTCGTGGGCTATATTGACTTTGGGGATTTTGTAGTTTGTCGGAAATTGAAGACAATCAGGAGCAATGTGGCCTGATTTTTAACATATAATTGCATGCGTCTGACTTATATACATCGAAAACTAAGCCATGATATATTATGTGTGGATTAAGTTGTTACCGATTATTACTTTGTGGTTACCATGATGCCCAGTTTTCGATAGTGTTATAAGAGCCCGCATGTTGAGTGACATGTCGCCTTTTAGATTCTGATGATGGACTATTCATGCGAGAACCTAACACATGCTCTCGTTCTTGATTTCTAGATGTGATTCTAGGGTTCGAGAATCGCCCTTGAATCAAAGGTGAGAAACGGGGTCGATGCTCTAAAAATCACCCTGGGGAAAAAGAGTTGGTAGATCCATGACGATAGTAGTGAGTAACACCGCGAATGACGATGTTGTGGACAAGCGAGGACTCATGAGTGGTGATGGTAAGATTCCTCTACTTATTTTGTAATTGAGCTTGGCTTCTTCAGAAATGAGCATGAATTTGAGTTCATCTAGACTTGTTTGCTTGAGTGTAGGAATGAGGGTCATGCAAAGAGACTGATATTATTCTCCTAACCCAGCGAGAATTTTGTCTTTGATTTCAGATTCAGGTTTAGGAAGGCCAATCTAGACATAGCTGGTGGCGAGACTAGCAATGGACGTCAGCTCAACTCCCATTGTTCGATCTTCTTTAACTGTGTCACGCCATTGAGAGTCAAGGAGATCTTGATGAGCTCGAACTTGTTGAGCAAATAGGACTTCCAATTTATCCCACGTATCTGTAGAATTGTAAATTACAATTATCTGTAGATTAACTTGAGTGTCTAATAATCCTAAGATAGCTGTGAGACATAATCTATCACAAATCTTCCAAGTCTTGTAGGATGGGTTGGGAATAAGAGTAGATTCATCATCTTTCTAATGAGGCAAGAACTTTGGCCGTGTCGGGATGGTTCGATCAGCATACCCCATTAATTCAAAAATTTACAACAGTGGTATCATATTGTTGCACCATAGAAAATAGTTTGTTATGTCCAGCTTAATCGGAAGTACTGAAATATTGCTTGGAAGTTGAATTGTTATTGTTGAAGAATTCATGTTGATTTTGTAGGTTTCGAAAGAAAATATGGAATATGGTGAAAATTGATAGGGGTTGAGCAAATGAGGTTGATGGTGAAATAATGATGGAAATATAATAACAACAGAAGAAATTTAAATAATATTCTTATGACAATAAGAATTGAAAGAAAGTGAATCTGACTAGTATAGTTAGGATGTAGAATCGAGTTGCATTAGTAAGAATTCTCTGATACTATGAAAAAAATGAAAAAATTTAAAAGAGAAAGAGTGAGAGATATAATATTGTAAATTGTATTGTATTATTATATTTACAATACAAATATAATTTATAAATTAATATATAACTATTAATATACAATAATTAATATATAATAAATTATAAGTTACAAAGTTTTAAATGACCATCAACCTCACTTCATTTAGCATTCTTACCATTTTGTTTTTAGGTGGAATTCATTGGTTTCACTATGTTGTTCTTTCCCTTTCATTATTATTTTCTTTGGTGGAACTAATTGATATCATGATTGGAAATAAATTCTTTCATGATATCTTTCAATCGTTGTTGCGTTTTATTTTCTTTATTTTGTGGAACTCTTTAGTCCGAGCATAGTTGGGGAAAGCCTTCTTCATAGTAGCGTTTCTTATGGCGTTATTCCTTCATATGTATCTACATGTCTATCTTTATATAAAATAGGTGTATATGTATAATAACATATCATATTAAGGTATATAGTGACAGTTATGAACATTATATGTTGTCCGGTTGCTCATCAAGTACAAGGCCTGGTGAAGTTGCCCACTTAGCTCGTCCGTCTTCCAAGTCATACGGAACATGATCCGTCTTGCAGAAGGAACCCTGCACCCTACCTCTATCGAGGGGATGGGGGGACATCTCACGGCGGCATACATTGAAGTTGTCTACTATATTTGTTATGGGGAAAGTTTAGGGAGAAGAAACATGTTGCTGACGAATAAACAAAGTTGGTCTTTTAACTTATCCGTGGCATTCACCAACATCTAAAGAGCCTATCACTGCATCCATGTCTATAATAATCTTTACCTCTATAATTTTATATTGTATATGAGTAAGTCTCCTCTTCATAAAAAAATTTGAATTAGACTTACCGTCCAATTCACGTGATGAGGAACTAGTTCTCTCGCTATAATACATTATAGTTTCTCATTGATAACTCATTGTACATGGAATCATGGAGGTCGTATTTGGCCCCACATTATCTTAAGATTTCTGACCAAATGACATCGATAGTGGAGAATGGCCGCAAAGCTTTCTTGTTGCTCTTTTTTTTTACTACCGAAGTTGGAGTCTGGTCAAAGGGAACTTTCCCTTCACTACTGCAGCTGAAATAGCTGGTAAGGCTTCTTTTTTGAGTTGCAATACCAATAGAGATGGTTATGTGAGGTGAGTATATAGAGTGTGATATGTCAGCACTTAATTCACCTGAGTTCAAAGACCTATTGGTTTCAACGGACATTGTGAGCCCATCCGCTTGGCGCTAGCTTTGAGGGCGACGGCGTATCGGTGCGCATTAGTGGTCTTTGCTTGGTCTTATCTATCAAAGATTTTTAGACCGTGTGCCTTTAAATTTCTTTCTAGCACAGAATTCGAAATGCACATATCATATCTCATATATTCTTGTTGATCAAGCCAAGACCATATATTTTATTTTAACACACAAATAGGAGTATTCTATATAGGATAAGCTTCTGGATTAACATTTATTAATTCTCATATATAAATTAATCACTATCCTCCAAGCCAATTATTGAACAACCTTATCAAATATTCCATTATATTGAGGTTCAGTAATGTAATTAATATAACATCATACTCAAGCCATTCTTTGAGACACCACGTTCGCCACCCTGTCACCCATGGACTTTTCCCAGCTTATATCACCTATATAAACTGCAAGCCGTAAGGAAACATTCAACACAAATCAGACAACTTAGCAAGTTAATTGTATTGCATAAGATGGCAACCATATTATTTAGCTCACTGCTCATTCTGTCCTTGGCGTCCTTCTTAACGTTCATCTCGCCCGTTCAGCCGGTAGGAAGCCCCTCATCCAGCGCCCTGATTGACTGGTGGTGCAGCCAGACCCCCCACCCGGCCCAGTGCAAGTCATCCTTAGAGAACTCCCCACCTAGCGCCATCCCTAAGCGGCGGTCTCAGTTTAAAAAATTGGCGGTCGATGCTGCCGTGAAAAGGGCCCTCAAGGCACAGAACCGCAACAAGTGGCTCGGCCCCAAGTGCCGTAACCGCAGGGAGCGGGCGGCGTGGACCGACTGCATCAATCTCTACCAGTCGACCATCTCCCAGCTGAACCGCACAGTCGACCCGAGCGCCAGTGGAACGGCCTTCGACGTGCAGATTTGGCTGAGCGCCGCTCTCACGAACGTCCAGACCTGTCGGGCCGGGTTCAGGGATCTTAATGTCACCGACAATGTGCTTCCGCTGATGATGTCGAACAATACTGTCTCGTACCTTATCAGCAATGCCCTAGCCATTAATAATGCCTCCATTCCATCTCAGGCAAATACAAATGGTATGTTTAACGATTTAAACTGCATGTTTGACCTATATAACTAAATGAAGCATTGTAGTAAAAACCATATATAATTATCAATTGATATTTTTTTTCGCTAAAACATCAATTAATATTTGAATAATATATATTTGTTCTTTTGACTTCTCAAACATTACAGCCGTGGACAAACAGGGCTTCCCTACCTGGTTATCAGCCGGTGATAGGAAACTATTGCAGTCGTCAACGCTGAAGGCGGATCTGGTAGTGGCTAAAGATGGGTCGGGTAACTTCATGACAATCAAAGAGGCCATTAATGCAGCTGCTGCAACGCGGAGTGACAATGGGAGATTTATCATATACGTGAAGAGTGGACTTTATGAAGAGAATTTATCAATAAGTGGAAGTAAGCTTAAGAATCTAATGCTTATAGGTGATGGGCTGCGTTGGACAATTATAACTGGTAGCCGCAGCGTCGGCGGCGGTTCCACTACATTCAACTCAGCCACCGTCGGTAAGTTTTCTATGTTTGCTTTAACCAGAAAAATCTAAATACAATTATTTGTTGGGATAAATGATAAGAAAATATGTTTTTACATGTATTCTCAATATTTATTATTTGTTCACCTCCCTAAAAAGGATATTTGATTTCAGCTGTAACTGCCGATGGATTTATAGCTCGTGGAATAGGCTTTCAGAACACTGCTGGACCGCAGAATAACCAGGCGGTGGCGCTGCGGTCGGGTTCCGATCTCTCGGTATTCTACAGGTGTAGTTTTAGCGGATATCAAGATACCCTTTACGTGCATTCCCAGAGGCAGTTTTACAGGGAATGCTACATTTATGGCACTGTTGACTTCATATTTGGTAATGCTGCCGTCGTGCTCCAGAACTGCATGATCTACTCAAGGAGGCCCCTGGACAAACAGAAGAACACTGTAACAGCTTCAAGTCGTACGGATCCCAACCAGAACACCGGAATCTCCATCCACAACTCGAGAATCATGGCAGCTCCTGATCTCGTGCCGGCCCTGGGCTTGGTGAAGTCGTACCTGGGCCGTCCTTGGCAAACTTATGCACGGACCGTCTACATGCAATGCTTCATCGATACGTTGATCGATCCGGAGGGATGGCTGCCGTGGAGCGGCACCTTTGCTCTAGACACGTTGTACTATGGAGAGTATAATAACTACGGCCCAGGAAGTTCCACCAGCGGCAGAGTCAAATGGAAGGGTTATCATGTCATACAAAGCCCTGTAGAAGCTTCCCAGTTCAACGTGGCCCAATTTATAGCCGGAAATTCGTGGTTGCCTGCCACTGGGGTGCCGTTTTCTCCAAACCTATGAATATGACTCTTTCCAATGTTCATTTTTTTTGTTTATATATTTGGATCTAGGTGGAAGAGAAGACGAGTAAAAGTTAATTATTTGATGGAAGAAAATAAATAAATAAAAAGCTAATTAGTGTGAGACATCTAAATATATATTCCTACCATCTCTCGTATATATTTATCTCATATACATTTGGTCAATATTACACACTTAACTCTCTAATATTTCAATAGCCTAGTGTGTTGTGCTATGCTGATATACCAAATCTAATTATATAACATGCTAATATATTACTTAATTAAATGCATGCCAATAAATTGTTGATATTGCAGATGCAAACGGTGTGATCATATCTCATGGTGGTTTCCATATATCTAACTATTGTGTGACGGTTAACATTGGAACCCAACTAAATCTACAAATGCCTCAAGCCAGATGGTTGATGATGCAGATAGAAAAACTCTTTTGGCGATGTTCCTTTAACCTAACGGAGAATTCTCGTTACATCCTTTGTGTGATTCTCCTATAGTAATAGAAATACCTAGATAGTATTGAATCAAATTAATGAATTAGATAGTACGAGAGTACTATATATATATATATATAGTGAAATAATATAAAAATAAAATGTTACTAATAAACGATAAAACTCTTAAATTTGAAGAGATTCAAGATGGAGGAAGCGGTGGCACTCAATTAGATGTGTGATAAAAGTGAAACTAAGGACGGTAATGAATTGTCGAAAGTTTGTTATTATTACTCACAAGAAAATCTTGAAAATTGAGTTTGACATTGAGATGAAAACCCTTAGTATAGAGATGTACAATTTGTGAGTTCGATGCCTATAAAATGAATTATAAGGCGTTATTTTCAAAAGAGAAATTTAACATGAATGAATTAGGGATGGAGAGTGAATCGAGAAAATAAATTCGAATCATGGATAAATATTAAGTTTAAATTAGAATCAATTTGAACTAAAACTATGAAAAATATAAAACTGTCATAAATTTACCTTTATTTCACTTTCTCTAATTGGAAATTAAGGATCACACATACCTGATTGAGAGCCGCTCGAATGGCTACCCAATCGACACAAGTCAAGAAATATTTGGAAAATTTTTTGACAGCATATCATAAAAAATTTACCAAAAAGTTTTTTAAAAAATAAATTGGATCAATAATCAATTGAAAAAAGGTAAATCGATCTAGAAAATATCAAAATTAGTTGAACCAGACATTTTAATTGTCGAAAACCGGTTCAACATATTATAAACCGATCAAGAAAAAAGCCAAAATTATCCAAACCAGACAATTTTATCTTTAAAAACTGATTCAACACAATACGAATTGGCTCTGCACATCATCATACGCATGTGCCGCACACATGACGTATCTCTCGAAACTCAAATCCCGACCCTACTTGTACACCCTCACCCCACCCTTGTTAGAAATTCTCCCATAACACACCAATGAGAATCTCTCAAAAAACTCATTTTTCCACCAAAATTAAGGCAATAAAAATTGTCATTGAGATGATAACTTGTCATTCTATCTTTCCTGGCTGAATTTCGATATGAAAGTAGAGAGAAGCTCTTTGGTGACTCTACAACCCTATATAATTTCGAAACGAAACTCTCTCTGCTCAAACCATCAAACTCGGTGATTTCAACATTATTGTGCTCGCGTGAATATTTGCTTTCACTCCCACTAGTGTCTCGCACCCACGACCCCTCTACTAGTGTTAGTGAGCTCCCATAAAAAGTGACCTCTGCACACCCGAAAGTGACTAGTTACTTTCAGGGCAAAATTTTTCCATCTACAATTAGCCTAAAATCCTTCCAAAAATCATATAAACTCCCTAGACTCTCATAACTGAACTATAACATCCATTGGGGGTGAAAGATAAGCTTAGTAGCTACATTTTATTGTGAAAGCTCGAATAGTTCCCTATTTTTAAAACCTCTCTGTAAATCTGATATTATAGGTTCATTGGAAAAGTTAATTTTTCAACTCCACTAGTACTAACCTTCCTCGTTATCTCTCAAGTGAGTTATAGCGCTACACCAGAGACTATAACTATACGACGAATGACCAAAAAATGACATTGCTCTGTATGTAGTCGATCAAAACAAGCTTGTAAGACCTTGAGTAACAAGATTAATTTGTCAAAAGTATGGAGATGTTTTGGCAAAAAGAATAGTTGATGGACTAAAATGTAATTTTTAAAACTTTGGAAGCAATTGTGTAATTTCAATAATAAGGGTCCCAAGGAGATGTCAAGAGGGACTATGAGGTCATTGGAAAAAAGTTACAAACATTAGGGAAATTAATCGGTAAGCAAAGTAAGAAAAATTAGAGATGATAACTTAAATATAACTTTTGTAAAGTTTAGGGGTATAATGATAAATATATTAAAGAGTGGAGGCAAATGATAATTTTAAGGGAGTGGATACTTAATTATGGTTAAGACATGATAGGGGACTAAATGGAAGAATTCTCAAAGTTAAATCCTTAAATGAAATAATTTAAAAGATGAATAGTTAGTTTGGTAATTTATGAAAAATTAAGTGTAAAAAGAAAATTTGTAGTAGAATTGTAATTTATAAATATGCAATATAAAGATGTAGGGACTCATGGATAAGTAAGAGCTAATGGAGTAACTGCTATAGAAATTATGGATATATAATATAAAGGGTGGCACGATCGGGTTCCATTAACTGATAATTAGCGAGACCGAGTCAATAGAGAAAACAACAAATTTAGAATCTTAGAACAATAAAGATTTATCAATATGTATCTCATTAATAGTAGTGTATAATTATAGTTGTGTAGTACACCGGGATCGCACCCACGAGATCACGCTCTCCCACCAAATTTGGAACAAAAAGTCAAAATAATCGGGTTTTAGCTATAAGGTGAGTGTGTTTATCATCGTCGAGTTCGATTGTACAGTTTGCACTTATTTACAAGATTTGTTAGATAAAATAAAGATTATGCTTAAAGATTGGAAAATATGAAAAAATTAAAGGTAAACTATATTTAGGTATACTATATACATTTTATATATAAAGTGGGGAATTGAAATCGCATGAATAAAATTGAATGGCATATGGAATAACTAGTAGGGTAATAGAAAGGATTGCTGAGCTAATATAAATCCCATTTTCTCAAAATAAGAAAATCGGAATGGAGAATCAAAATTTTTCAAATGAAAATTGTAAACCCCATTCATTTAAAGATAAGAAAACTAGAAAAAAGCCGGTCGATTCAAAAGAGAAAACCGAGTTATTTAACCAACCGAAATCGTTAAAGAATGGAGAAAATGGGAAATTAGAAAATTGAAAAATATCAAGTGACTCAAATAGTCATAAAAATTATGGAGAAGAACCATAGAACAAATTGGAAGAGAAAACTAGATCAGTTTAGGGTGAACCCAACCTGAACCGGATTAATTCAGATTGAATTGGTTTGAACAATAAATAAACTAATTTATAAATTAATTTTTCTTATTATCTTAAAATAATGTTCATCCGTTCAAAAAATTTCTTTCTCCGGTGAAGGAATATTCTCTTTATTTTGGGCATTTTCTTAAGGGGATAAGCTCGACCAATATGGAAACTAATCGGGCAAAGGGTCCCTGAGCTCCATATATAAAGAGCTCTTCTCCATTCATCCTCCACACACCTTAAATTGCCATTCTCTCTCAAGTGATCCATTTTCTGGTGAAGCTCGAACCAGATCTCCGACTTGGGCACTTTTCTTAGCCTCAGAAGGCAAGGTCAGGTTCTATAGACTCTAGAGAAAGTCAGCTACCTAACAACAATCTCCCTTCAACCCGAGGACAGCCGGAGAAGTGCTAGCGAAATCAAATAGTGAAGTAGCTCCAACGGATCGAAGCTGCCCTATTTTGGCCTAGCCGAATTCGGCTAAATTCAGAGCTCCTCCAACCAAACCAAGTCATCCCAATGTCCTTACGACCCTCACATGACCTCCACAGAGGTGAAATGTAAGCCAATTTGGCCCTGCTCCGTTGTTGTATATAGGTGCTAGAGAGAGAAAGAGTTGAATTTCACTAACAAAATTCACCCTCACATGGACTTCAATTATAGCAATTCCTGATCCTAGAAGGACCCTAAGGACGGGAGCTACCTCCCTAGATCAAGAGCTCGGACTGCCGCACCTCCAACGGTAAGCTTTCGAAGCTTTTTTTCTCTACGAACAATTTTCCGGTGAAACTCCGTTTGAGCTCATTTTGGATTCAAATTCTACAATTCAAAGCTCCAATTGATCGTATGGTAGTGTAGGAACAGATCAATGCCATTAATTGGAGCAATTAACCCCAATTGAATGACCAATTTAAAGGAATCAAATTCTATCAGAAAAGGGGGAATAAATTGTAGAAAATTGGAGATTTCGAAAAATTGAGGGACCTCCATGATATTTCTCAAAATTGAAGGTCAATTGGCAATGAGAAAGATGTTGGGGGACCAATTGATTAATTTTCAAAAGATTTGGGGCCAAATGACTATTTTTGTAAAGTAGGGACAAAACCATAAAGTTTGGAAAATTGGGGACCAAATTGGAAATTTGTAAAAGTTGAGCCCTTTACACAATTTTGAGTAATTGAGGATCCAAAGAGGATATTGGAAACCTTGGGATTCAATTTGGGCAAAAATTTAGCATTAGGGACCTAAAGTCAAGAAAAATGCTTTAGGGACCCAAATGCAATAAACCTAGAACTTTGGGCCTAGTCGCTCATATGTGAGAAAACGAAGGTTGTCATGCTAAATCCTTATTGATAATGATACCCAAATCGTGTAGATAAATATGAGACCGGAACACATGCAAGAGAAAGCTAGCATATACTAGAAACTGACTAGGGTTGAACATGTTATCGTCAATGGGTGAGTGGGACTTTTATACATCATACCGATTGGGAGGATGAACACTGTTTTTAACGGATAAAACCTACTTACTAGTTGTTAGTAGGAATAAACAAACATCATACCTGGTTGGTATGGTGAGTTTCCTTAAAGAAAGAAGAAAATCGCATACCGGTTGTAAGCGAATCCATCATTACACCTAGTTGGTGTGACGAGATAAAAAGTAATTTTTTTCAGAAGTGTTCTACCCTGACTATGTGACAACTACTTAAACTATTTGGGAGACCTTCTTGATAGGAGCTAGAACAGCTCTAGTAGGCCATGTGCCTTGATTTTTGAACTCACATGGCTCGAAGCCTAGTTTTGGAAAACATGTACAATGGTCTCAAGGCCAGTGAGCACGGGCTAAAGCCCGTAATTAAACTTGATTAGGAAGATCCATGAAAACTCTTAATTAAAATGGAATTGTTTGTGTGATGCACCATAGTATCGTGTTAGTACCAATAGTACTCGATGGACTGGTAGTAGTGCGTCAAGGCCAGGTCAATGAACCAGCCTAGACAAATAGCTGCAGGCTGAGTTGAGCGTTGGGGCCATTGGACCGCTGGGACCAAAGAGGATGGCTAAATATACAAAAACTTTTGTTTGTGCATGGACTTAAGGATCGAGACCATTAAGATGCCCAGAGGGTAGTGATGGATCCCTAGGGCTATTGGACGATATGGGGGAGGGGGGGATAAGGGTAGTTTGTCGTGCTAGTCAGTCATGAAGCTTTGGGAGCTCCTTGCCCATGAGACCGGGGTGGGGACAGGATGAGGTCTCCATCCTCATACGAACACGAAGTGGCATTTGGGTGTGAGCGTCAGATGTCTAGGATGTCCACTCAGACTCAAGGTTGAAGTGGACGGGCTTCTATTAGGGTGGACAGTAAAGTCGCACTGATCCCCAAGTGGGTGTAGTCTGGGACTACCCTATGAATGTGTGTACCCTTCCTAATGAAGGGCGTGTGATGTTTGCCAAATGCCTCCTGAGGCAAGGGAAGAGCTAAACACACCTATTATGTAAATGGTAAAAGGTTTTGAAAATTTGAGTTGGAGGAAAACATTAAAAAGAAATTGTTAACCTTGGCATGATTTTGATAAAGAAACTAAACATTTTTTTAAAACTCACTCCCAACACCCTCTTACTAAGCTGTAGAAACTCACTCATTCATTTACCCCTTTTTAGGCAAAAGAGGAAGACAAATAGTAAAGACCTCTCATAGTTGAACCGTAAGACATGTACAAAAAATTTTAATATATTTAGTATTGTATAATACTATTCCAAGAAAAATAGGAAAAAAAAGATGCCTAACTCCTCGCGGTTTAGAAAATGGGTAAAACCCCTCATAGACCAAAGGGAGTGGCGGGTTGCTCACGGAGATCCAACTAAACCAGGTCAGGGCGTGATAACTTGAGTGGTATCAGAGCCTGTTTCCTCGAATGCATTATCAAGACTATATAACGTAGGAACTAAGAGAAATAAGTTTTAAAATTTATAGATGGCTCCCAAAAGAGGAACCAAGAGAATTAGAGCCGCAATCACTAAAACTGCCAAACACCCCATCCTTGTGGAAGCTTCCCCATAAGCTAGACAGTTCCACCTGGAATAAGCTCGAAGCATCAGAGGTTGTAAGAGGAGTTCACCTGAGTGTTTGGACGGACGAACCTCACCCCTAAGGTGGACACCAACTCTCGAGTTGAGCTTGAGGAAGTACAATCCCCTCCCCCTCCTACTAAAATTCCTCTAATTGACATCCCCAAATACCTCAAAACCCTCCATCAACTAGGATGTAAGCCCTTCCTAGGAGAGAAGGATGTTGGAGCTGCTATGGACTAGTTAACCATCATCAAGAAACTCATGAGGATAGTCAGGATTTTACCAAAGGATATGGTAATCCTAGAAGAGTTCTTTCTAAAAGCCAATGCAAAAAGTGGTGGGATAACGTCAAAAGCCTGCATACCACCACCCCCACTTGGTAGCAATTCGAGGTGAGGTATACGAAGGAATACCTAGCTCCGTATTTGATCAATGAGAAGAAGCAAGACTTCCTCTGACTCTGACAAGGGATTAACTCTATCTCGGAGTATGAAAACAAGTTTAACGACTTAAGACGCTTTGCCCCCAACCTAGCCAGACCTACAAATATTTGCTAATGATTCATGGATGGTTTTAATATGGACATACAAGACCAGATGGGAGTGCTGGGGTGCCCCATGGATTTGGCATCCATAATCAATATGGCCCACGAATGTGAGCATTTGGTATTAACCCGATGCCGCCGGATGGAGCAGGTCAACCGAAAAGAGGATAAATGCCAAGGCCACCATGGGGGACGAAAGGAGCAAAGTGATCCTAAGTGGGGAAACAAGATGGGTTTCCCAAGGGGGAAGGAAGTGCACCCACCTCAAAGGGAGGTGATCCCCACCATACTATAGAGGAGTCCTTGTTGTCCTAGGTGCCAGAGGTACCACGAGGAAGCATGTTTATCCTGTTTTGGATGTGGGAAAGTAGGGAACTTTGCAAAGGAATGCCCCACTCTTAGGGAGAATAAGAAATGAAACACGTTTGGAGCACTCCAAGGGAACCTGAGGACTTCAAGGCATAACATCACCACCACGACAAGAGTACCATCTAGGGTATAAAACCTCACCTAAGAGAAGGCTAGAAAAGACCTTAGTACTGTAGCGAGTACTTCCCAAAACCTCCCTAACCAAAATTAGACAAAACCTATAATTCGATCCTACTTAATAAAGAAATTCAAAATTTTCTTTTTCTAAAAATGTGCATTTCTTCGATTAGGGTACATACAATTATGGGGGAGAAAAGTCTACGCTCTCTTCGGCTTGGGAGCAAAGAGATCCTTTATCAATGAAAATCTAGTTCCAGGTCTTTCACTAGAACTTACCTCCCTGGAACAAAGTCTCAAGATCCTCACACCTTTAAGAGAAGAACTAAATAGGGACAAACAATTAAAGGGATGTGAGATTATGATTGGAGGAAATAAAGCTGGAGGCGAATTTGATCCCATTACTTCTACGAGAGGTAGAAATAATACTGGAATGTACTGGTTAAGTACCCACCAGGCCAAGGTGGATTGTGGGAAGAAAGTGATAACTTTTCACACTTCTAAAACACTCGGACTGCGTTTTCAAGGAGATAGGTGGAAGGGAGAAATGTATTTAGTGTCTCATATAAAAGCACAAAAGATGATGTAAAGGGGTTGCAAGGCTTTTCTCACAATGGTCATCAATGAGAAGTCAGAGGAGAAAGGACTAGAGGGCATCCCAATGGTTGAACACTACCCGAATGCGTTCCCTAAGGAACTACCAGGATTACACCCAGGCCAACAACTAGAATTTACCATAGAGGTAATTCCCATAACACATCCCATATCCCAAGCCCCCTATCGCATGGCTCCAGTGGAATTGAAGAAATTAAAGGAGCAGTTGGATGAGTTATTGGAGAAGGGTTTCATACACCCTAGCCAGCCTCCATGGGGTGCACTAGTACTATTTTTAAAGAAAAAGGATGGGAGTATGAGGCTGTGTATAGATTATCGGAATTTGAACCAGGTCACCATAAAGAATAAGTATCCACTTCCACAGATTGATGACCTATTCGACCAACTAAAAGAACCAGCCTACTTCTCCAAGATAGACGTCTGGTTAGGATACCACCAGCATAAGATTCGAGAGGGAGATATCCCTAAGGTCGCCTTTCGGTCCCGATACAGACACTATGAATTTAGGGTGATGCCTTTTGGCCTGACAAATGCCCTTGTAGCCTTTATGGATTTGATGAACCGAGTCTTCCAGCCTCACTTGGACAAGTTTGTGATCGTGTTTATAGATAACATACTCATATACTCACGAACTAGGCTGGAGCACGAGGAACATCTGGCAATCACCTTAGAGATGCTATGAAACAATTGCTTATATGCGAAGTTCTCCAAGTGTGAGTTTTGGTTACAAGAGGTAGGGTTCTTAGGGCACATAGTGTCCAAAGATGGAGTAAAGGTGGATCCGACAAAGGTAGATGCCATATCTGATTGGAAGGCACCCATGAACCCCTCCAAAATGCGCAGCTTCTTGGGATTAGCAGGGTACTACCGATGGTTTGTACATGTCTTCTCTAAGATAGCAACCCCTTTGACCCATCTCACAAGGAAGGGAGTGGAGTACAAGTGGGATGAAAACTATGAGAAATCCTTCCTGGAGTTAAAGACCCATTTAACAACAGCACCCATACTCACTCTACTTGACCCAAGTGCATGGGAGTATATAGTCTATAGTGACGGATCTGGACAAGGACTTGGGTGTGTATTAATGCAACAAGGAAATGTTATTGCCTACGCCTCGTGACAACTAATGGTACATGAAAGTAACTACCCTACTCATGACTTAGATTTAGCCGCAATAGTGTTCACCCTCAAGATTTGGTGACACTACCTATACGGGATTAAGTGTAGGATATATACAGATCATAAAAGTTTTAAGTACTTCCTAACTCAAAAGGAGTTAAATCTTCGCTAGAGGAGATGGCTGGAGTTGGTAAAAGACTACGACCTTGTGATAGAATACCAACTCGAGAAGGTCAATGTAGTGGCATACGCTCTAAGTCACAAGTATCAAACCGAGGTAACACATATAAAGACTATAAACCCCGCCCTTTTGAGCTAAGGAAAAATCGGGAAAAGAACTGGTCAAACCGAGTGAGAAAACCAAACTGGTTCACAAACTCGATCATTTGTGAACGGGCAATTTGGGAATTTACAACTCCCAGGTGATCTAAAGGGTTTATAATACTATGGAAAGGAACATTAGGACCAATTGGAAGAGAAAAACCAGATCGGTTTGGATGAACTGGATCCAACTAGATTGAACCAGTTTATGAACCGAGTCGGTTCATGAACCGGAATCGATCGAGAAAGGGTAAACAGGGAAATTTATGGATCCCTTGTGACCCGAAGAGATTTATAAACCTTGGGAAGGAAACTTAGAATAAAGTGAGAGAGAAAAACTAGATCGGTTCGAGTGAACCGGACCCAAACTAGATTGAACCGGTTTAAGGACCGAGTCAGTTTATGAACCGAAATCGATAAAGAGATGGTAAACCAGGAATTTTATGGACCCTAAGTGACCCAAGGAGTCACAAAAGACATGGAAATGGACTTGTGAAAGAATTGGGGATAAAAACCAAACCGGTTCAGGTGAACTGGATCTGAATTGGTTTGGACCGGTTTGAACCACTATTGAACTAGATCCTAAATTCATTTTTCTAGGGAGCTTAAATAATTCAAGTTTGAGATTTGAGGCCACCATTGGATAGAAAATGAATTTAGAAATTTTAAATTTGAAAAACTTGGTCGAATGAGGGGTGATCCAGCCAGTTTAAGCTTCGAACCCGATTCGGACCGATCCGGTCCAGTTTAGAACAGTGTCATCTTCTTCCTCAGGATGACAATACAGTTCACTAGCCGGAAAATTGAAGCAGTGCTGGTGAAGAAGAAACAGTTTCATTCGATACGTTTCAAGTCTTCAATGCCTGTCATAATAGTGCCAAATGGACGGCAACGGGTCCCCGAGGTCCCTATATAAAGAGCCCCTCTCCATTCATCCTCTTCACACCCGAAAAGCTCACTCTCTCTCAGTTGCTTAGTTTTTCAGTGAAGCTCGAACTAGAGCTCTGATATAGGGTCTTCTAAGCCAAACAAGGCGAGGTCGGGTTCTTTAGAACCAGGGAGAAGTCAGCTACACGCATGTAGTCTCCGTTTGCTTCGAGGGTAGCTAGAGAAACACCGTCGTGATGAAACAGTGAAGCAGCTTCGGTGGACCGAAGCTGCCCTATTTTGGCCAAGTTGAAATCGGCCATTTTGAACCCTTCTCATGCCAAACCAAACCTCCCAACACTTCCCCAGCCCTTCCACGGCTAAATTAGGATTGAAAGGTAAGCCAATTTGGCTCCCCTTTACAATTTCCAATCGAAGTTAGAGAGAGAGTCGGTTGAATTTCAATGAGGAAATTCTAATCCAATTCGGTATCAATTGATGTGATTCTTGATTTTAGGATGAACCTTCGAGAGCTATCTGTCCAGATTGAAAGCTCGGAGCGTCGTGCCCTCACCGATGAGTAATTGAAACTTTCTCTCTCTATAGTCTTTTTTCCGGTGAAGCTCTTCTATTTGATTTCGTTCCAGCATTAAAACTCACGATTTAAAGTTCTATGGAATCGTATGAACATGGAGAAACTCAATTTCAACAATTAGAGGTGTTTGATCGGTCAATTTGATGAAATCAAATTCGGTTGTATTAAAGAGTTGGAATTGGGGGAAAATAGGGGAAATTTGGGATTTTCAAAAATTCGAGGGGACCAAAATGCAGTTTTATAAAATTGAGGGTCAATTGGTCATAATAAAAATGTTAGAGGGCCAATTGAGAAATGTTAGAATTTTTGGGGTAAAATTTACCATTTTTGTAAAGGAAGGGCAAAATGGTAATTTTGAAAAAGTTGGGGGACCAAATTGGAAATTTGGAAATTTAAACCCCCTTTTTGTGAAATGGAATAAATTGAGGTTATATGATAAATTTTAAAAGTTTCGAGACTCAATTTGAGGAAAAACCGGCATTAGGGACTTAAAGTTAAAGAGAAATAACTTTAGGGACCTAATTGCAAATAAATGAAAGTTTGACTTTCTCATTCATTTGGAATGAATGAAGGCTATTAGGCCGAATGATAATGAACCGAGATGTTCATATCATGTAGGAACACAAAGTATTGGGAATGCCAGCAAGGACAAGCTTGCGTGAATACAAAGAACCGGTCTAGTGGAATTCACTACATTAACGGATGAGTGGGTTTACTAACATCGTACCTAGTTGGGAATGATAAGCATACCAGAATGAAAACCCACTATCAAGTGGTATTTTAAACATCACAACTTAGAGGAGCGATGTGAAAATCATGCGAAAAAAAACTACTTACCAAATGTAAGTAGATCATAACCGGTTGGTATGATGAAACTTCCTCGAAGGAAGTTGAAAACCCGTTCATCGGTTATGAGTAGAGATGTCCTTATACCCAATCAGTATAATGGATAGTTGAAAATATAATTTTGTCGGAAGTGCACTCCCTTGACTGTGTGTCAATGCTTAAACTATTTGGGAGACCTTGTTGACGGGAGCTCGAATAGCTCTTATAGGCCGGGGGCCTCAGTTTTGGAACTTGGGGGCTAATATGCCCGATTTTGAAAATCTCGTACAGTAGGCTAAAGGCCAGTTGGCACGAGCAGGAGATCGTAAACAAACATGAATTATATGCCATAAAACTTTAAATAAAGGATTGTTTGGCCATGGTACCAAGATACGACCGACATACTTAGTCAATTAGTGGCAGTGCGATATGATAGGTCGACGGACCAGTCAAGACAAACAACTACGGGTTGAGTTGAGAGTTGGGGTCGTTGGACCAGTGGTATCACAGATTATATGGCATAATGAGAAAATATTTACTGTGCATGCACTGTGAGTACGGGACCATCAAGACGCCCAAGAGGGGTTGTGATGTGTCCTAAGGGCACTAGACGACCTGGTGAATATAAGGGCAGTTTGTCGTACTAGGTGACCGTGCAAAATTTGGAGTAGCACTAAGCGCATGAGACCATGGTGGGAACATGATGAGGTCTCTGTCCTCATATGGACATAAAGAATTGATTTTAGGATTGAGGGTCGGATGTCTCGAACATCCACTCATTCTCAAGGTAGAAGTGGACGTACTTCTATCTAGGTGGCCGGTAAAGTTGCTCCGAAGCCACAAGTGGGTTCAATGGACGTACTGACCTGCAAATGTGTGTTGGATGATGACACATCGTGATTAAAAAAGGAAATGGTGATAAACTCGAGATTTCAAATGAAATGATTTTAAAAGAAAGGAGTTTGACACACTCCAAAATTTATCTTTTTCCTAAAGATAAAAAGTTTTGAAAACCCATTGACTGAGTAGTCGTACTCAGCCCCTCCCTTATATCCCTTTCAGGAAATCCTAGAAAGCCTACCATTAAAGACCATCAACTAAGATACATGTGAGACAGGTATGGTGAAGTTAAAATGTTATGCAGTTTTAATTATGCTATTTCGGGAAAAGGTGCAGGTATAAAGGACGCCTTACTCTTTATAGTTTATAATAAGGAGAAACCCTTTAATAAACCGGGAGAGTCGCGGGTTGATCACGGAGATCTAACCAAACAGGTTCAGGGCATGACAAAGACGAGCTACCTGCACTTACTGCAGCAATTGTGAAAAATGGAAGTGGACCTTAAAGTAGACAAAGAAGAAAGATGCCTGATGACCTAGTAGTAAGACCTAGCCTTATGGAAAAAATTAAGATATATCAAAAAGGGGATAAGGAATTTTAGCCCTACTTGGACAAACCCAGACTACAACCTTCGAGGCGATAATTTGCTGACCTATAAAGGTAGGGTATGTGTGCCTCAAAACAAGGAATTGAAGAGACTAGTATTGGAAGAGGTACATGACTTTGTCTATGCGATGCATCCGGGCAGTACCAAGATGCATCACACCCCCAAACAAGGTTATTGGTGGAAATGGATAAATAGTGATATCATGGAGTATGTAGCACAATGCTTGTCCTGTCAACAGATCAAGGCAGAGCACCAGAAACCCTCAGGACTACTACAACCCCTACCAATTCCTAAATGGAAATGGGAACACATCACTATGAACTTTGTCACACGACTAATAGTGATTGGGAAGGGGCGAGATGTAATTTGGGTCATTGTGGATAAGTTGACCAAGTCCGTCCACTTCTTACTAATAAGGGTGACTGATTCTATGGAACAATTGGTTGCTCCATACATTGGAGAGATTGTGAGACTCCATGGCGTTCCAGTAAGCATAGTATCAGATAGGGACCCTAGGTTTACCTCAAGGTTCTGGCCTAGTCTGCAAAGTGCCTTAGAAACTAAACTCCACATGAGTACCACATTTCATCCTTAGACTGATGGATAGTCCGAGCGAACAATCCAAAACCTAGAGGATATGATACGGGCATGCGTACTCATCATGAATAAGGGTTGGGAGGAATACTTGTGCCTAATAGAGTTTACCTATAATAATAGTAACAAGACCAATATTCAAATGGCTCCTTATGAGGCCCTTTTATGGACCACCATGCCATACACCTTATTTCGGAAAGAGGTAGGAGAGAGGAAGGTTGAAAGGGTCTAGCTAATAGAAGATGCCATAGAGAAAATGAAGATTATATGGAGTCGACTTAAGAAAGGTTCATGATATACAAAAGAGCTATGCGGGCCATCGAAGAAGGGACTTGGAATTTGGTGTGGGAGACCAAGTATTTCTCAAGGTATCCCCATAGAGGGGAATACTTAGGTTCCAACAATGGGGGAAGTTGAAACCTTGGTACATCGATCCCTACACCATAATCCAAATGATAGGGCTAGTGGCCTATAAACTAGAACTGCCTCCTGGCTTACAAAGAATACATGACGTATTCCACGTCTCGGTACTCTAGAAGTACTAGCCCAATCCTAGTCATGTGCTGGACCAACCCCCAACCGAGTTAGAGGAGAACCTGATCTATCAAGCAAAGCTAGTGCAAATCATCGATTGGAGAGACAAGAACTTGAAGAACAAGAAGATTCCCATGGTCAAGGTTATTTGGCAGAATGGTCTAGTACAAGATGAGAGCTCGAAAACTAAGAGTGTTATGAGGGATGGGTACCCCCAACTGCTTGGGATGTAAATGTTTTGGGGGCAAAACCCATAGAAGGAGGGGAGAGTTATAAATGTTGTTCCTTTAAAGATAAGAAAACTAGGAAAAGAACTGATTGCTTCAAAAGAGAAAACTAAGCCATTTAAAGAACTAAAACCAGTAAAGAAGGGGTAAAATGGGAAATTGAAATATACCATGTGACTCAAAGAGTGATTAAAATAATGGAGAATAACAATGGAATAAATTGGAAGAGAAACCTCGACCAGTTTAGGATGAACCTGACCTGAACTGCATTGAACCAGATTAAACCGATTTGAACTTTACATGAATCGATTTCTAAATTCATTTTTCTTGTTGGCATAAAATGATCAAATTGGAAAATTGAAGCCAACATTGGATAGGAAATTAATTTAGATGAATTTAGATATTTTTATATTTGAGAAAATTGGTCGGTTCAGCCCCAACTTGTCGAGAGATTATAAACCCCGCTCCTTCAAGGTAAGAAAACTGGGAAAAGAACCGATCAACCCAAGAGTGAGAACCGAACTGGTTCACAAATTGCAACCGTTAGAGAGGGGGCAAATTGGGAAATTTACAATTCCTAAGTGACCCAAAGAGTAATAAAAACCTTGGAATAGGACTTTGAGATGGAGGAGAAAACCAGACTGGTTCAAGTGTACTGGATTGAACTAACAAAATTCTACCTCAATTCGAAGTCAATTGTAGGAATTCTTGATCCTAGAAGATACCATAGGGAGAGAGCTATCTTCCCCGAAAGAGAAATCAGACTGTCGCACCTTCGACGGTTAGCTTTCGAAGCTTTCTCTCTCTAAGTTCAGTTTTCTGGCAAAACTCTGTTTGAGCTCAATTCGAACCCAAATGATGCGGTTTAAAGCTCAATTGAATCATATGGAAGTGTAGGAACTGATCCATACCTTCAATTGGAGCAAATAACCATGATTGAAGGTCAATTTGAAGAAATCAAATTCGGTTAGTTTGAAAGGGGAAAATTGGGGAAGTTTTTGTGGAAATTTAGGGATTTTGTAAATTTGAGGGACCAAATTGCAATTTACCAAACGTGAGGGTCAATTGACCATGAAACGAATGTTAAAGGACCAATTGGTCTATTTTTAAAAATAATTGGGGTCAAATTGCCATTTTTGAAAAGTTGGGGATGAAATTGGATATTTTGGAAACTTGAACCCCTTTAGTGATTTTGAGTAAATTGAGAACCCAAAATGAATTTTGGAAGTTTCGGGACTCAATTTGGGGAAAAGTTTGCATTAGGGACCTTAAGTCAAGGAAAATGAACTTTAGGGACACAAGTACAATTCACTGGAAATTTTGAGTTTAGTCGTTCATACTTGAGGAACGAAGGTCGTTATGCCAAGTATTAATAGATAAGGTTGTCCAAATTGTGTAGGAGCGCGAAGGACCGGAATGCCAGCAAGAGAAGCTTGCATCGACTTTGGAAAACTCAACCGAGGATGAACATGTCACGGTTAACGGGTGAGTGGGTTTATTCATATCATACCCGGTTGGGATGATGAGTACTTCAGAAATAAAAAACCGCTTCTATGTGGAATTTTAACATTACACCTACTTGGAGTGATTTGAGAACTATGCTGAAAAACTACTTACCAGTTGTAAGTAGATCATACCTAGTTGGTACGATGGATTTCCTAGAAGGAAGTAGAAAACCTGCTTACTAGTTGTAAGTAAAGATGTCATCACACCCGGTTGGTGTGACGGATGAGTTGAAAAGTTATTTTGTCAGAAGTGTTCTTGTAAACCCCACAATTTTGAGTTAAGAAAAATTGGGAAAAGAACCGGTCAAACCGAGTAAGAAAATCGAGCAGGTTTACATTTGAGAATACACAATATGGAAATTTACAACTTTCGGGTGATCTAAAGGGTTTATTAAACCTTGGAAAAGAAATTTAAGAAACTTTAGAAAATAAAAACCTAATTGGTTCAGGTGAACTAGATTTTATAAGAACTTCAAAGTTAAGCATGATTGCTTGGAAGTAATGTGAGGATGGGTGAGCTCTTGGGAAATATGAATTTTTTTTTGTAACCCGAAATTTCGGTCAAAAGTTTTTATGTATGCCTTATCATAAAAAACCATAAATTAATATATATATTTAATTATTGTAATTAATACTAATAATTTAATACCTAAATTAAATTATTAGAATTAATACAAATAATTTAATACCAAAATTAATTTATTAGAATTAATACCGAAATTAAATTATTGAAATTAATACCAATAATTTATGGTAATATTAATACTAGTAATAAATCTCGCCCATTTAATACACGGGTTTTACGCCTATATAAAGAGGTTATCCCCATTTCATTATTCTCACACCTGAACACTTCTCTCTCTCTCTCTCTACTACTCCATTTCCCGATAAAGCTCGAACTAAAGCCTCGATTTGAACAAAGGTTGGGCTCTTTAGAACCGGGGAGAAGGCAGCTATCTAATAGCAAACTCCAGTCAATCCGAGAATCGTTGGAGAAGCGCCGACATGATGGAATAGTGAAGCAACTCCGGTGGACCGAAGTTGCCCTATTTCGGCCAAGTTGAAATCGGCCATTTCAAGCCCTCCTTAGGCCAAACCAAGCCCTCCCAACACTTCATCAGCCTTTCCACAGCCGAATTAGGACTGAAAGGATAAACCTCAGGACGAGACCTATCTGCCCAGATCGAAAGCTCGGACCATCGTGCCTTCACCTATGAGTAATCGAAGCTTTCTCTCTCTACTGTCTGTTTTCCGGCGAACCTCCGTTTGAGCTCGTTCCGGCATTAAAATCTGCGATTTAAAGTTTCTTAGAATCGTATGAACATGCAGGAACTCAATTTCAACTCCAATTTCGATAATTAGAAGTGTTTGATCGATCAATTTGATGAAATGAAATTCGGTAGTGTTGAAGAGTTGAAATTGGGGGAAAATTTGGGGATTTTCGAAATTCAAAGGGCCAAAATACAATTTTATGAAATTGAGGGTCAATTGGGCATGAAAATAATGTTGGAAGGACCAATTGAGAAATTTTGGAATTTTTGGGGCAAAACTTACCATTTTTGTAAAAGAAGGGCAAAATGGTAATTTTGGAAAAATTGGGGAACCAAATTGGAAATTTGAGAAATTAAACCTCTTTTTGGTGAAATTGAATAAATTGAGGTCCCAGGATAAATTTTAAAAGTTACGGGACTCAATTTGAGGAAAAACCGACATTAGGGACTTAAAGTTAAAGAGAAATAACTTTAGGGACCTAATTGCAAATAACTAAAAGTTTAGGTTTTCTCATTCATTGGAAGTGAATGAAGGCTGTTATGCTGAGTAATAATGAACAAGGTTGTTCATATCGTATAGGAACGTGAAATACCGGGAACGCCAGCAAGGACAAGCTCGCGTGAATACAAAGAACCAGTCTAGTGGAATTCACGGCATTAACGGGTGAGTGGGTTTACTAACTTCATACCCGGTTGGGATGATGAGCACAACTTAGAATTAAAAACCACTTACCAATTGTGAGTGAGAATTTTATATCATACCCGGTTGGGGATGATAAGTACCTCGGTATAAAAACTCACTACTTAGTGGTATTTTTAATTATCACTACTTAGAGAATGTGATGTGAAAGTTATGCAAAAAAACTACTTATGGGTTATAAGTAGATCATACCCGGTTGGTATGATAAGACTTCCTCGAAGGAAGTTGAAAACCCATTCATCGGTTATGAACGGAGATGTCCTTATACCGGTCGGTATGATGGACAGTAAAAACCTATTTTTGTCGGAAGTGCTCTCCCCTGACTGTGTGCCAATGCTTAAACAATTTGTGAGACATTCTCGACAGTGCATACCGATAACTAAGAAATAATGGAAAAACCCAAATTTTTAAATGAAGGGATTTTTTTTTAAAAGAAAGGAGTCTAGCACACTGCATATAAATATTTTTCTTAAAAGTTAAAAGTAGAACTTTGAAAACTCATTCACTGAATAGTCGTACTCACCCCCTCCCTTATATCCCTTTCAGGAAATCCCGGAAAGCCTACCTTAAAAGACCATCAACTAAGATGCCTGTAAGACAGGTATATAAAGTTTAAAATTTCATGCAGTTTTGATTATGCTATTCCAGGAAATGGTGCAAGTTTAAAGGACGCCTTACTCTTTACGAATTATAATGAGGGGAAACCCTTTAATAAACCGAGAGAGTGGCGGGTTGTTCACGAAGATCCAACCAAATCGGGTCGGGGCGTGACAGTTCTCCCCCTGACAGTGTGCCAATGCTTAAAACTTTTGGGAGACCTTCATGACTAGAGCTGAAATAGCTTAGATAGGCTAGAGGCCTCAGTTTTGGAACTTGGGCGCTAAAATGCCTGGTTTTGGAAAATCAAGTACAGTGGGCCCAAGGCTAGTTGGCACGAGCAGAAGCTCATAAATAAACATGAATAATAAGAGCCATGAAAACTCTCATTTAAAGTGGAATTTACTGTGTGATTCGCAATGGTACCAAGTCAGGACGGATAAGGCTCGATGGGCTCGCGGTAGTGCGTCAAGGCTAGGTTGACGCACCAGTCAGATAAAGAATAATTGTAAGCCGGGTTGAGTGTTAGGGCCGTTGGACCATAAACACCAAAGAGAATGGCTAAGAAAAATGAAAACTATTATTTGTATATGTACTTGAAGTTTGGCACCATTAAGACGTCCAAGAGGGGTAGTGATGCATACTAAGGGCTGTTGGACGACATGGTGGCAATAAGGGAAAGAGAAACTACGATGTTTGAGTTTCTCATCGTACCATTAGTAATGGAGTTACTGTGTTTGGAATCCATAGAGTTATTGTGTTTGGCCTCCACGAGGCTATTGTGTTTTGGGCTTCCCAAAGCTACTGTGTTTGAGCTTCATGTGCACAAGACTGAGATAAGGTCTTTGTCCTCATACGAACATGGAGTTGATTTCAGGTTTGTTGGTCGGATGTCGCAAACATCTACTCATTCTAAGGCTAGAAGTGAATGAACTTCTATCTAGGTGGTTAGTAAAGTCGCTCCGACACCATAAGTGGGTGCAGTGGACAGGCTACCGCGCGAATGTGTGATCCCTTATGATGAAGGGTGTGTGTTAATTGTTAAACACACAGATTGTGGATAATGAGGAAAATGGTTTTGAATAACCGAGAATTTAAGGGAAATAATATTTTTGAAAAGAAATAAGGAGTCTGACACACTCTGATTAAATATGTTTTGAATACTCTCTCCCAACACCCATTCACTGAGTTGTCGAACTCACCCCCACCTCCATTTACCCTTTTCAAGTAACCAATGGAAAACCTACTTAGAGACCTACATGTAGCTGAACCTGCAAGACAAGTGTGTAAGGTTAACTTTTTTTTCAGTTTTGATAAATGTTATTCTAGGAGAGACAGGAAAAAAAGAACGCATTGCTCCTTGTGGTTTAGAAAGGGATGAAAGCCCTTCATGAACCAAAGGGAGTGATGGGTTGCTCACTAGGATCCGACCAAACTGGGTTAGGGCGTGACAACTTGAGTGGTATCAGAGCCTATTTCCGCGAATACATTATCAAGACTAGAAAACATAGTAACTAATAGGGGATAATTTTAAATTTTACCTCAAATGGTGAGGTCGAGCTCTTTAGACTCCGGGGGAAGTTGGCTATTTGATAGCAATATCCATTCGATCGAAGTATCGCAAGATAAGCACCGGCATAATCAAATAATGAAGCAGCTCTGATGAACCGACGGTGCCATATTTTGGCCGAGCTGAAATTGGCTGAATCCAGCCCTACCTCGGCCAGACCAAGCCCTCCTAGCATCCCTATAGCCCTTAGACGACCTCAACTAAGCTGAAATGTAAGCCAATTCGACCATCCTTAGTCGTTGTAGGTCGGAGTTAGAGAGAGAAATTGCAGAATTTCACTCATGAAATTCTCCCTTAATTCAAAGTCAATTGTAGTAATTCTTGATCCTAGAATATACCTTAGGGAGAGAGATATCTCCCCCGATAGAGAGATCGGATCGCTGCACCTTCAACCATAAGCTTTCGAAGATTTCTCTCTCTAAGTTCAGTTTTCTAGTAAAGCTTCATTTGAGCTCAATTAGGACCCAAATGAATGGTTCAAAGCTTAATTGAATAATATGGAAGTGTATCAACTGATCAATACCTTCAATTGGAGCAATTAACCCCGATTGACTGGTCAATTTGATTAAATCAAATTCGGTCAATTTGAAAAGGGGAAAATTGGGAAATTTTGGTGATTTCGTAAAATTGAGCGACAAAATTGCAATTTCTCAAAATCAAGGATCAATTGGCCATGAAAAGGATGTTGTAGAAGCAATTGGTCGATTACTGAAAATAATTAGGGTAAAATTGTCATTTTTACAAAGTAGGGACAAAATGGTAATTTTTGAAAAGTTGGGGACCAAATTGGAAATTTGGAAAACTTGAACCCCTTAAGTGATTTTGAGTAAATTGAGGACACAAAATAAATTTTGGAAGTTTCGGAACTCAATTTTGGGAAAAATTTGCATTAGGGACCTAAAGTCAAGGAAAATGAACTTTAGGGATCTAAGTGTAATTAACTAGAAATTTGGAGTTTAGTCGTTCATACATGAGGAATGATTGTCGTTATGCCAAGTATTAATAGATTAGGTTGTCCAAATCGTGTAGAAGCACGAAGGATCGGAACACTAGTAAAAAAAAGCTTGCATTGACTTGGGAAAAATCAACCATGGATGAATATATCACGATTAACCAGTGAGTGGGCTTATTCACATCATACTCGGTTGGGATGATGGGTACTCTAGAAATGAAAAACCACTTCTATGTGAAATTTTAACATTACACCTAGTTTGAGTGATGTGAGAAGTAAACGGAAAAACCACTTACCGATTGTAAGTAGATCATACCCGGTTGGTATGATGAACTTCCTAGAAGGAAATAGAAAACCCGCTTACCGGTTGTAAGTGGAGATGTCATCACACCGGTTGGTGTGAGGGATAAGTTGAAAAGTTATTTTGTCAGAAGTGTTCTCCCATGACAATGCACTAATGCTTAAAACTTTTGGGAGACCTTCTTGATGAGAGCTGGAATAACTTAGATAGGCTAAAGGCCTCAGTTTTTGAACTTGAGGGCTAAAATGCTCGGTTTTGGAAAATCACGTACAGTGGGCCCAAGGTTAGTTGGCACGAGCACAAGCTTGTAAACAAACATGAATAAGAAGAGCCATGAAAACTCTCATTTAAAGTGGAATTTACTGTGTGATTCACCATGGTACCAAGTCAAGACCGACAATGCTCGATGGGCTAGCGGTAGTGCGTCAAGGCTAGGTCGACAGAGCAGTTAGATAAATAACGGCAAGCCGGGTTTGAGTATCGAGGCCTTTGGACTGTAGGCACCAAAGAGAATGGTTAAGAAAAATGAAAACTATTGTTTGTGCATGCACTTGAGGTTCGGGACCATTAACATACCTAAGAGGGGTAGTGTTGCATCCTAAGGGCTGTTGGACGACATGGTGACGATAAGGTTTAGAGAAGCTACTATGTTTGAGTTTTTTGTCATACTAATTAGTCATGGAGTTACTATGTTTATACTCCACGGAGTTATTATGTTTGGACTCCACGAGGCTACTATGTTTGGGGCTTCCTGAAGATACTGTATTTGAGCTTTTTGCGCATGAAACCAGGATAAGGTCTTTGTCCTCATACGGACACGAAGTTGATTTCGGATTTGAGAGTCAGATGTCATGAACATCCACTCATCCTTAGGGTAGAAGTGGACGAGCTTCTATCTAGGTGGCCGGTAAAGTTGGTCTGATGCCACAAGTGGGTGTAGTCGATGGGCTGCCCTACGAATGTGTGATCCCTTCATGATGATGGGTGTGTGTTGATTGTTAAACACATAGATTGTGGATAATGAGGAAAATGATTTTTTATAATTGGAAATTTATGGGAAAGAATATTTTTGAAAAGAAATAAGGAGTCTTGCACAGTCCGATTAAAGATGTTTTGAATACTCATTTTCAACACCCATTCACTGAGTTGTGGAACTCACCACACCTCCCTTTACCCTTTTTAGGTAATCAAGGGAAAACCTACTTAAAGACCTACCTGTAGCTGAACCTGCAAGACAGGTATGTAAGGTTAACTTTATTCAATTTTGATAAATATTTTTCTAGGAAAGACAAGAAAAAAAGAACGCCTTGCTCCTTATGATTTAAAAAGGGGTGGAGCCCTTAATGAATCAAAGGGAGTGGCCGGTTGCTCACAGGGATCTGACCAAACGGGTCAGGGTGTGATAGGTCTGGTTCAGAATAGTGTTGTCTTCTTTATTAGGATGACAACACTGTTCATTATTTTAAAACCTTTCCTTCTCTGGCAAAGGAATATTCTCTCCAGTTTGGGCATTTTCTGAAGGGGATAGGCTCGACCAATATGGAAACTAATCGGGCGGAGGGTCCCCAATCTCCCTATATAAAGAGCTCTTCTCCATTCATCCTCTACACACCTCAAATTGCCATTCTCTCTCATATGCTCCATTTTTAGGTGAAGCTCAAACTAGAGCTCTAACTTGGGCACTTTTCTTACCCTTAAAAGTCAACGTTGGGTCCTACAGACTCCAGGGGATTTCAGCTACCGGACAACAATCTCCCTTCGACCTGAGGACCGTTGGAGAAACGTTGGTGGAATCAAATAGTGAAGTAGCTCCGACAGACCAAAGCTGTCCTATTTTGGATGAGCTGAATTCGGCCAAATTCAGACCTTCTTCGACTAAACCAAGCATCCCCAATGTCCCCATGGCCCTCACATAACGTCCACAGAGGTGAGAGGTAAGCCAATTTGGCCCTCCTTCATCATTGTAGATCAGTGCTATAGAGAGAAAGTGTCGAATTGCACTAAGAAAATTCACCCTCGTATAGGCATCAATTGTAGCAATTCTTGATCCTAGAATGACCCTAAGGATGTGACCTACCTCCCAGATTGAGAGCTCGTAC
Organism: Trapa incisa; assembly: GCA_030064435.1. Taxonomy (NCBI): domain Eukaryota; kingdom Viridiplantae; phylum Streptophyta; class Magnoliopsida; order Myrtales; family Lythraceae; genus Trapa; species Trapa incisa. The sequence continues at coordinate 11,277,454 of CM057773.1, forward strand.
TGCCGCATCTCCAACGAAGCTTTCTCTCTCTATGAACAGTTTTCCAGCGAAGCTCCATTTGAGCTCATTTCATACTCAAATTATGCAATTCAAAGCTCCAATTGATCATATGGAAGTGTAGGAATAGATCCATACCATTAGTTGGAGCAATTAACCCTAATTGAATGTTCAATTTGAAGGAATCAAATTTGGTTAGAAAAGGAAGAAGAAATTGGAGAAATTTTTAGGGAAAATTGGGGATTTCAACAAATTGAGGGACATTCATGTAATTTCTCAAAATTGAAGGTCAATTGGCAATGAAAAAGATGTTGGGGAACCAATTGGTCAATTTTTGAAAGTTTTGGAGCCAAATGACTATTTTTGTAAAGTAGGGGGAAAACTGTAATTTTTGAAATATTAGGGACTAAATTGGAAATTTGGAAAACCTGAGCCATTACACAATTATGAGTAAATTGAGGATCCAAAGATTATATTGGAAATCTTGGGATTCAATTTGGGGGAAAATTCATCATTAAAGATCTAAAGTCAAGAAAAATGAATTTGAGGGATCTAAGTGCAATAAACCAAGAACTTTGGGCCTAGTCACTCATACGTGAGAAAATAAAGGTTGTCATGCCAAATCCTTATTGATAATGATACCTAAATCATATAGGGACACATGGGACCGGAATGCAATCAATAAAATTTAGCGTGGATTGGAAACTGACTAGGGTCGAACACGTGATAGTTAACGAGTGAGTGGGACTTTTATACATCATATTGGTTGGGATGATTAACATAATTTTTAATAGATAAAACCTACTTACTAGTTGTGAGTTGAATAAAAAAACATCATACCCGATTGGTATGATTAGTTTCCTTAAGGAAAGGAGAAAATCACCAAACTGGTTGTAAGCGGATCCATCATCACACGTGGTTGGTGTGATGAAATAAAAATTAATTTTTGTTAGAAGTGTTCTCCTCTAACTATGTGACAACTGCTTAAACTATTTGAGAGACCTTCTTAACTAGAGCTAGAACAGCTCTAATAGGTTAGGGGTCTCAATTTTTGAACTCATAGGGTTCAAAGCCTAGTTTTGCAAAACACGTACAGTGGGACCACGACCAGTGGCTGAAGCCTGTAAATAAACATGATTAGGAAGAGCCATAAAAACTCCTAATTAAAATAGAATTGTTTGTGTGATGCGCCACGATATCGAGTCAAGACTCACAATGCTTGATGGACTAGCAACATTGCGCCAAACTTTGGTCGTATTGAGGACCCACTGTACAAGATTTTCAAAATCGGGCATATTAGCCCCCAAGTTCCAAAATCGAGACCTCCGACCTATCTTAGCTATTCGAGCTCCTGTTAAGAAGGTCCCTTAAAATGTTGAACCAGTGGCACACAGTTAGGGGAGAGCACTTCTAACAAAAATAATCTTTCAGTTGTCCATCACACCAACCAGCATCTTCGCTTATAATCGATGAACGGGTTTTCTACTTCCTTCTAGGAAGTTCATCATCCCAACCGGGTATGATCTACATATAATCATTAAGTAGTTTTTTTCCCGTAATTTCCACATCACTCCTTTCAAGTGTGATGTTTAAAATTTCACTTAGTAGTGGATTTCTATTTTTGACTTGCTAATCATCCCAACCGAGTATAATATAAAAATCCCACTCACCCGATAGCGCGATGAATTTCCCATTAACAGGCTTTTGCCTTCACGCGAACTTGTCTTGGCTAGCATTCCCGGTACTTCATGTTCCTACACAATATAAAAATTGTTGTTCATGATCCTTTGTCCTAATAGCCTTCATTCATCATGAACGAAATACCCAAACTTTTCAATTATTTACAATTAGGTCCCTAAAGTTCTTTTTCTATAACTTTAGGTCCCTAATGCTAAATTTTACCAAATTGAGTCCCAAAACTTCAAAAATTCTCTTTGGGACCTCAATTTATTCAAAATCACAAAAGGGGTTCAAGTTTCCCAAATTCCTAATTCGATCTCCAACTTTTCCAAAATTACCATTTTGCCCATACTTTACAAAAAAAAGGTAAAATTGACCCCAATGAATTTCAAAATTGACCAATTGGTCCTCAAACATCGTTATCATGCCCAATTGGCCCCCAATTTTAGGAAATTGCACTTTAGTCCCTCAAATTTTTGAAATCCCCAAATTTTCCGCAATTTCAACCTTCCAACTCGGCCGAATTTGATTTCATCAAATTGTCCGATCAAATGAGTTTAATTGTTGAAATTGAAGTTAGATTTAAGTTTCTACACCACCATACGATTCACTTGCACTTTGAATCACAGGATTTGATTCTAGAACGAGCTCAAATGTTACTTCGTCAGAAAACTGGACTTGGAGAGAGAAAGCTTCGGAAGCTTACCTCGAAGGCGCGACGGTCCGAGCTTTTGATCTAGACGGATTGCTCTTGTCTTGTGGTTACTCCTAGGATCAATAATTTCATCAATTGATGCTGAATTGAGGAAGAATTTGGTTAGTGAAGTTCTGTCGGTTCTCTCTAGCACTCATCAGAAATTACAGAGAAGAGCTGAATTAGCTTACCTTTTCGCACTAATTCAGCCGTAGGAGGGCTGTGGAAATGTTGGGAGGGCTTGGCTTAGCCTGACAAGGCTCAAATCGGCTGATTTCAACTCGACCGAAATAGGGCAGCTTCAATCCACCAGAGCTGCTTCACTATTCTATCACGCCATCGTTTCTCTGATGACCCACGGAGCAAATGGAGACTACAAGCGTGTTGTTGACTTCTCCTCAAATCAAAAGAACCTGACCACGCCTTCTTTGGCTTAGAAAAATGCCCAAGTCGGAGCTCTGGTTGGAGCTTCAATGGAAAATGGAGCAATGGGGAGAGAGTGGAGTTTTCAAGTGTGATGAGGATGAATGAGAAAAGGCTCTTTATATAGGAAGCTCGGGGACTTCTTAGCCGTCCGATTGGCACCTTAATGGCAGTCATTCATTGCATGAAACTCCCTGGCCAGAGACTTTTCATCTTTGCCGGTGCTGCTCGGTTTTATGGCGAGTGAACAATGTTGTCATCAGAAGGAAGGAGACGGCAATATTCTGAACTAGGTTCAATGCTTAAACCGGCCGATTTAGGCTTGATTCGACTGAATTTTTCAAAATTAAAAATATGTAAATTCATCCAAATTCATTATCTATCAAATGATGGACTCAATTCTCCAATTTGAATTTTCTAAGCCACTTAGAAAAATGAATTTAAAAATAGGTTCAATAGTGGTTCAAACCGGTTCAGGTGAACCAAACCTAAAGTCCTTCCTCATGACTTTTGTGACTCTTTAGTTCACTCGAGATCCATAAATTTCCCGGTTTACCCTTTCTCTATCAGTTGGGGTTCGTGATCCAGTTCGGTTTCTCACCTGGGTTGACAAGATCTTTCCCCAATTTTCTCATCTTAAAGGAGCGGAGTTTACAACTCTCCCCTCCTTTTAGGAGTTTTGTCCCCAAAACTAAATCAGAATTTTTTACTCTGGGATAAACTTCCCTTAATGTCAACTTGGACATGTTAATACTTTGGTCGTTCTTTCACTTAGCCCACTTTAAATCACACACTTAAGGAATTTCTTTTCCTTTACATTATTTACTCCTTCCATGGAGTTTTATCATAACTATTATTTCTTACCCGCGAGTCCAAAGGTATATCCTTAGGTTCACGTCTCCATTTACTTAGGGTAAGATTCTTCCCCTTTGAGGTTCTTACTCAAGATTTCAGGATTGGGAGTTCCAAGATGCCCAATTGTTCCTTTTTCTAGTTATTCTCTTCATCGTTGAAACCTTTAGCTTGGCATTCTTTCGAGCATTACGTACTTATTTTCACATGTTTCAGTGTTATTATCCCTTTGTCCTAATTTGACCCTTCCTTTATCCGTCTTTGATAATAGATTCGGTCAAAATTATATTTGACCTTGTCATGCTTACTAACCGGCTCTTTCTTACTCGAGTCACTTTTTACGAGGGATTGTTGGATCTTACATGTCCCTTACGACATGACATATTCCATAACCTATCTCTGTCCATTAAACTTCTACAACACCTCCTTTAGGGTTGTTCCTAACTTTCCAACCTTTCAAAGATTGCATAACTTCATCACTCTTTTCATCGGGTAGTATTCCTAGACTATCTTTACCATTATCCAATCGTCATTCACACCTTGACAACCTGTCTTACATAATTGTGTTGGTTTTTCTTACCCACTCGTCCTTTCCCAACTTCTTTATTGGGTCTTTCTGGTGCCAATCATTGATTTTCCTAATGACTTACCGACATGATGTACACGACATTCGACCCTCAATCCCGTAAAGAAAAACTCCATGTCTATATAAGGACAAATAGCTCCTGACCGCACCCCAGCCTCATGCGCATGAAGCTACGTTGAGCTTTCCGACTACTGGCACAACAAACTGCCCTTATCTCCACCATGTCATCTAGTAGCCCTTAGGATGCATCACTACCCCGCTTGGGCGTCTTAATGGTTCCGAACCTCAGTGTATGTACAAAATAATAGTTTTACTCATAAGCCATTTAATGTTTGGTGCCACTGGTCCAACCACCTCGACCCTCAACTTGACATGAAACTATTTGTCTCGACTATTCCATTGACCTGTCTTGTCACACTGCTACCAGTCCATCGAGTCTGTCAGTCCTATCTTGGTACCATGGTGAAATCACATAATCCATTTATTAGGAATTTCCATGACTTATACATCATGTTTGTTTATGAGCTCCCGTTCGTGCCAACTCGCCTTGGACACACTGTACGAGATTTTCAAAATCGAGCATATTAGCCCCCAAGTTCCAAAACCTAAGCCTCCCACCTAGCTGATCTATTCAACCTCCCGTCAAGAAGGTCCCCCAAAATGTTTAAGCAGTGGCACATAGTCAGGGGAGAGCACTTCTGACAAAAATAATCTTTTAGTTGTCCATCACACCAACCGGGTGTGAGGACATCTCCGCTCATAATCGATGAACAAGTTTTCTACTTCCTTCTAGGAAGTTCATCATACCAACCCGGTATGATCTACATATAATCAGTAAGTAGTTTTTTCATGCAATTTCCAAATCACTCCCTTCAAGTGTAATGTTTAAAATTTTACTTAGTAGTGAGTTTTTATTTCCGAGGTGCTTATCATCCCAACAAGATATGATATCAAAATCCCACTCACTTGTAGCGTAGTGAATTTCCTCTTAACCAACAAGTTCCCTTCACACAAACTTGTCGTAGTTGGCATTCCCGGTACTTCGTATTCCTACACGATATGAACATCCTTATTCATTATCCTTTGACATAATAGCCTTCATTCATCACGAATGAATGAAATACCTAAACTTTTTAATTATTTGCAATTTGGTCCCTAAAGTTCTTTTTCTTTCACTTTAGGTCCCGAATGCCAATCTTTCACCAAATTGAGTCTCAAAACTTCAAAAATTCACTTTGAACCTCAATTTATTCAAAATCATAAAAAGGGGTTCAAGTTTCCCAAATTCCCAATTTGGTCCCCAACTTTTCCAAAATTACCATTTTGCCCCTACTTTACAAAAATGGTAAAATTTACCCCAATAAATTCTAAAATTGACCAATTGGTCCTCCAATATCTTTATCATGCCCAATTGGCCCTCAATTTTATGAAATTGCACTTTAGTCCCTCGAATTTTTGAAATCCCCAAAATTTCCCCAATTTCAACCTTCCAACTTTACCGAATTTGATTTCACTAGGTTGACCGATCAAATGAGTTTAATTGTTGAAATTGAAGTTATATTTTAGTTTCTACACCACCATATGATTCAATTGCACTTTGAATCGCATGATTTGATGCCAGAGATCAAACGTTGCTTCACCATAATTCTGGACTTAGAGAGAGAAAGCTTCGAAAGTTTACCGTCGGGGGTGTAGCGGTCCGAGCTTTTGATCTGGGCAAATAACTCTTCTACTGAGGTTCCTCCTAAGATCAAGAATCATCTCAATTGATGTCGAATTGAGGGAGAATTTGGTTAGTGAAGTTCTATCGGTTCTCTCTCTAGCACTAATCGAAATTATAGAGGGAGGCAAATTGTCTTACCTTTCCACTCTAATTTAGCTGTAGCAGGGCTGTGAAAGTATTGGGAGGGCTTGGTTTGGCCTAAGAAGGTTCGAATTGACCAATTTCAGCTCGGCCGAAATAGGGCAGCTTCGGTCCGTCGGAGCTACTTCACTCTTCTATCACGCCAACATTTCTCCGACGACCCTTGGAGCAAATGGAGACTACAGGTGTATTGCTGACTTCTCGTCAAATCCAAAGAACTTGACCACACCTTCTTTGGCTCAGAAAAATACCCATGTTGGAGCTCTTGTTTGAGCTTCAACAAAAAATGGAGTAATGGGAGAGAGAGTGGAGTTTTCAGGTGTGAGGAGGATGAATGAGGAGGGGCTCTTTATATAGAAAGCTCGGGGACTTCTTGGCTGTTTAATTGGCAGCTTTATTGCGATCATTCATTGATTGAAATTTCCTGGCAAGAGACTTTTCATCATCACTAGAGCTGCTCGGTTTTTCGGTGAGTGAACAGTGTTGTCATATGAAGGAAGAAGACGACACTGTTCCGACCAGATTTAAAATTAAAAATTTATAAATTTATCTAAATTCATTATCTATCAAATGGTGGCCTCAATTCTCCAATTTGAATTTTCTAAGCTACATAGAAAAATAAATTTATAAATCGGTTCAATAGTGGTTCAAATCAGTTTAATCCGATTCAGGTCTGGTTCACCTGAACCAGTTCGGTTTTCACCTCCAATTCATCCTAAAGTCCTTCCTCATGGCTTTTTTTATTTTTTAGGTCACTCGGGATCCATAAATTTCCCGGTTTTCCCTTTCTCTATTAGTTGGGGTTCGTGAAACAATTCGGTTTTCTCACCCGGGTTGATCGATTCTTTCCCCGATTTTCTCATCTTAAAGGAGCAAGGTTTACACGATAAGTGTTGATTAGATCTAGTTTTGTGAAAGTGGGCACAATGCCACAATGTGGAAAGAGAAGTTGGCCAAAGGGCAATGGGAATGAGTCAAATCTCATAAATAAATTTTGACTTATGAGCCTAATAAAAATTATCACAAATTTATAATGTTTGTTTAAATTGTTGAGCCAGAGTTAGGTTAGAGTCTATTGGGCTAGCAGCACAAAGAGAAAGGTCTTAAATCAAAACACTATTACTTGTGATTCCAATAGTACGGAACTAAGAGACATCTGTTATGGGGTAGTTGTCATGCCCCGACAAGGTTTGGTTAGATACCCGTGATCAACTCGCTGCTCCCTTGGTTTAAGAGGGGTTTCACACATCTTTTATTCAAGAGTAGCCAGACATAAATTCAAACCTTGTTTAAGGTAATCACATAAATCAATCTAATGCAATCTTAAAAGGAGCGTTAAGCATACCTGGTGGAGGATACCTCTTCATGCTATCTTTCATTCTAACCCTTGTTCTTGAAAATGGGAAAAATGGAGGGGGCGAGTTCTACAACTCAGTGAGCAGGTGTTGGGAGTGAGTTTTCAAAATAGCTTTATCCAAACCATCCAAGGTTATCATTTTCTTTATAAAGAATTTTTCCTTAATTTCGGTTTTCAAAACCTTTTTCCATTTCCACAGTAGTTGTGTTTAGCTCTCTTAGCTCATCCCCTTGCCTTGGGAGATGTTTAACATACAAACACATGCCCTTCATCTAGAAGGGTACACACATTCGCAGGTGCAATCCGTCCACTGCACCCGCTTGTGGATCGGAGCATTTTTGCCATCAACCAAGATAGAAGCCCATCCACTTCTAGTCTGGATCAGAGTGGAATGTGCTAGACGTCCGACCCTCATACTCGAATGGCACTCTGTGTCCGTGTGAGGACAAAGACCTCATTCTAATCCCTCCCTGATCTCATGCGCAAGAAGCTACTCTGAGCTTCAAGATAAATTGGCACGACGAACTGCCCTTATCTCCACCATGTCATGCCCCGACCCAATTTGGTTGAATCCCCATGAGAAACCCGCCACTCTCCGAATTTATTAGGAGTTTCCCCTTTTTAAACTATGAGGAGTGAGGTGTCCTTTTCACCTGTATCTTTCCTAGAATACCATTAATCAAAACGGAATACATTAAACCTTACATACCTGTCTTAGAGGTTCGGCTAAAGGAAAGGTCTTTTATTTTCCCTTGGTTACCTAAAAAGGGGTAAAGGAAGGTGGGTGAGTTCGACAACTCAGTGAATGGGTATTGGGAGAGAGTTTCCATAAACAAGATATCTTTAATTGGAGTGTGTCAGACTCCTTATTTCCTTTAAAAATATTATTTCCTTAATTTTCGGTTTTCAAAATCATTTTTCCATAATAGGTGTGTTTAACAGTCAACACACACGCCCTTCATCAGGAAGGGATCACACATTCGCAGGGCAGCCCGTCCACTACACCCACTTGTGGCGTCGAAGTGACTTTACCAGCCATATAGATAGAAGCTTGTCCACTTCTACCCTAGGTCTAAGTGGATTTTTGCAACATCCAACCCTCAAACCTGAAATCAACTCTCATCCGTATGAGGACAAAGACCTCATCCTGACCCCACTCCGGCTTCATGCGCATGAAGCTACTTCGAGCTTCCCTGACTGCTAGCATGACAAACTACCCTTATCCTCACCATGTCGTCTAGTAGCCCTTAGGATGAATCACTACCCCTCTTGGTAGTCTTGATGGTTCTGAACCTCAAGGGCATACATAAACAATTTTTTTTACAAAGCCAGTTATCTTTGGTGCCACTAATCCACGATGCTGACCCTCAAATCGACTTGTAGCTGTTTGTCTAAGCCAGTTCGTCGACTAAGCCCTAATGCACTGCTGCCAGTCCATCAAGTATGTTATTTTTTTCTTGGTACCATGGTGAAATCACAAAATTCATTCATTAAGAATTTTCACGGGTTTAATACATCATGTTTGTTTACGAGCTCCTGCTCATGCCAACTGGCCTTGGGCCCACTGTACGTGATATTCCAAAATCAGGCATTTTAGCCTCACAAGTTCCAAAACCGAGGCCTCTGGCCTATCTGAGCTATTATAGCTCTCGTCAAGAAAGTCTCCCAAAAATTTTAAGCCTTGGCACACATTCATGGGAGAACACTTCTGACAAAAATCATCATTCAATTCATCACACCAATTAGGTATAATGATACTTGTGCTTACAACCAACAAGGGGGTTTTTCCACTTCCTTCAAGGAAGTCCTTCATACAAACTGAGTATGATTTTCTCTACTTACTATTGGTAATTAGGTTTCCGCTTAGTTCTCACATCACTCCAACTGAGGTTGATGTTAAAATCCCACATATAAGTGGTTTTTCATTTCAATGTCATCCCAACCAGGTATGATTTGAATAAACCCACTCACCCATTAACCGTTACGTGTTAGTCCTTGGTTGGATTTCCAAGTTAACATGATTCTAGACACCTCGCGTGATGATTAAGTTCCATGGAAAAAAGTGAGTGGGTTTTTTACTGGGAGTTTATTGGAGAGATCGATGCTTTAATTAACATGATGTGTGACTTGTGATTCTAAGTAGCATGATGGCCTTAAAAACTCATATAAGTAGTGCAAATGAATAAGATCATGCCCACAAATCAAATGTGATTTTAGATAGGTAAATAAGAAATGGCCATAAGACAGGAGCAAGTGATATGAAAGTGGTTCTAAGAAACCAAGGAAAAGTGTGGTTTAAAGAATTTGTGTGAATATGGGAGATGATCATTAAGGGGTTGGGCTCTCAGTAAGCTTAATGTGTTGTTTTATGGATTAGGTTTTAGATCATGCTTTGAGACTCGAGTCTAGGGTCAGATGGCCAAATCGTGTGATATGGTGAGACGGTTCCATGACAGGTTTGATTCTCGACACTTGTTTTCCATTATTGTGGGAAGTCGGCCAATGAGGGACCGGACTCCCAGACATCTCCATGTTGATTTAATGCATTATTGTTTGTGTGTGATTTGGGGAAAAGTCAGGCAAGATACACACCGAGCTCCCGGTAATGAGATGCGTTAAGCACCGTTACAAGAGTGGCCATGAGTGTCACAATTATGACCATGGGTTATGTTGATTATTTTTGTGAATACCGGTATAGGAGGGGGCGACGGATGGATGCCTTAGTGGTTGTGTCGTCGCTCAAGGGAAAATGGAAAGGAGATCGGGAAGTGCAATGTGTGATATCTTCCAGTTTTCCCTCAACACCCAGATGATGTAGAGGTACCGTCTTAGTACAATGTTGCGATGAAACAATGGTGGAAGTGAGTCACATGTGTACAGGCCATGGGCCAGCGAGAGGCAATTAAATGTCCATGACTCCAGTTATTATGACACCCAACTATGAGATAACAAAAGAATGTGTTGGTTGTGGTAGAGGGTTCGTGACCCCCACACTCTACTTTCTCTATCTAGTATTGCCAAGTGGGACGGTACATTTTGGGGGTGATATATATATGTGAGGCCCGAGTAGCCCATTTTGTGTGCGGGCCTAAGTGCCCATCTTGTGTGGAAGAGCGACCATGAGGCTTCTAGGACCTTAAGGTAGTGAGGCACCAAACTGCAAGACGGTACGAGTGATGTGTTGGTTGTGGTAAGAGTGTCTTGGGCCACACTATATTTTCCACAAACTGGTGACACCGGAGTGAAGGTACATTCTAGGTTTGTGATTGTTTGCTATATGATCATAAGTTGATGCTTCTATTTCTAGGTCGAGATGCATGTCATGAGTAACCCAGAAGTGTCGTGCAACCGTCGGTAATACTTGTGTGTGGGACTGATGCAAACCTCACCAATATGTTGACAACACCATATACAAAATATGGAAAATAAATTAGCATAAAAACAAGGAAATAATATCTTATGGTTGACATACAAACGCTCATCAAATGTAAATATCTAAGATATTTGCAAACTGTTTTAAAAATCTGAATTTGACTAATTAATTATCCTATAATATTTATTATAATAATAAATCTCTCCTTAAAATTCAAAGTTGGGCTCTTGTTGGGCTATTCGCTTGGGCTTCCACTTGTATTTTCTATAATCTCTTTAATCAGCCCATATAAATATTTTTTCAATCTTTTAACCCTTAACCATGTCATTGGGCCCTCTTGTAGTCTCAAATGACCATTTATCTTATTTTGTGACAAATTGTTTAACTCCATTGCAGGTTCAGTTGATTGGACTTGTGAATTCGTAGTCACTTTAGTTGGATTCACATCATTTTCCACCTCTTAAAAATGATTTGTTCTCAAACTTTTAGTTCCTTCATCACCTAAATCAAAGAGAATTAAATTAGTAATATTGAAACTTGCACTAACACCATACTCATCAGGTAAATCCAACTTGTAATCATTATTATTAATGTGTTCCAACACTCAAAATGGTCAATCTCCTCTAGGAAGAAGTTTTCAACACCTTTGTTCAAGAAATTGTTCTTTCCTCAAGAAATCGTTCTTTCCTCAAGAAATCGTTCTTTCCTCATATGAAGCTTGACACAATCGTCGGGTTAAAAAATGACATTTTTATGATCCTTGTTTGCTTGATTTTCATATACTTTAGTCTATCGTTCAATGTGCATCTTCGTCTTCTCATGCATTTGTCTCACAAACTATGCTTTTCTCTTTCCATCGAAATTCACTAACTCACCTACAAAAAGTGGAGTTAGATTTAGAGGGGTTAATGGATTAAATCCATAAACAATCTTAAATGGTGAAAACTTAGTTGTAGAATGAACATGACGATTATAAGAAAACTCAACATGTAGTAAGCAATCTTCCCATGATTTCAAGTTATTTTTTATTATTGAACGTAATAAAGTACCTAATGATTTATTTACTACTTTTGTTTGACCATTTGTTTGTGGGTGACATATTGTTGAAAACAAAAGTTTTTTTCCTAATTTATCCCATATTATCTTTCAAAAGTAACTTAAGAATTTAGAATCACGGTCAAAAATAATAATTCTAGGCATACCGTGCAATTTGACAACTTCTTAAAGAACAAATCAGCAATGTTCGATGCATCATTGGTTTTATGACATGGAATGAAATGTGTCATCTTTGAAAACCTATCAACTATCACAAACACAAAATCTCTCCCCCCCTCTTAGTCCTTGGTAATCCTAAAATGAAATCCATGTATATATCAATCCAATGTGCATTAGGAATTGGAAGAGTAGGATACAAACTATGAGGTTGTTGCCTAGACTTAAACTCCTTAAATGTAATGCATCAAAAATAAATTTTCTCAACATTTATTTTCATGTGGGGCGAAAAAAATGCTCATGCAATATTGCATAGTCTTAGTTACCCACAAATGTCTCATAAGTACTCGAGCATTTGTTTCCCTACATTAACTCACGCAAAAGAGATTGAAGTATGCATAATTTATTTTCTCGAAAAACAAAACTATTTTGCAAATAAAATTTTTCAAACCCACTATTTCTACAATTTCTAATTACTTTACAGAAACCAGGATCGTTTGCATACAACTACTTAATATAATCAAAACCAAGCAATTTAGAATCAAGTGAATGTCTTGATGAACTCCACCTACATGACTTATCATCATATTGTTGATGGCTCGACAATCGACGCACATTCACCAAGTTTCGTCCTTCTTAGGTACAAATAGCACAGGTACAACACATGTACTCATACTTTCTCGAATATATATTTTTTCCATTAGCTCTAGGACTTGGCATTGTAGTTCATTTATTTTCTCAAGGTTATTTCTATATACTGGTCGATTGGAAATCATTAAAGGATAAAATTAATTTGATGTTCAATTTCTCGAAATGGGAGCAAACTTGATGGTATCTTTTCAAGAAAAAATATTCATAAATTCCTACAAAATAATAATAATATTAATCGGCAAATATTCGGCAAGATTATTAATACTCAAAAAGGTGTACTTGTACATAAGTACAATAAGTATCTGTTGTGAAAATTAATCTCACTTTATCTTTCAATAAAATTATTTTTACTCTTATTTTTCAATTTTAGATTTTCTCACTTTTTTTTCATTTATGATATTTCGCCACGAGCTTGTCCACAGGAGAACTTTGCAAGAATCATAAAACCAAATAATTTGACCTTTCCATTTCTTGAATCCTCAACTATATCTCTTGAAACCCTAATTTGGGCGAAGAAAATGAGAGGAAAAGATGAAGTATGCATAATAATTGAAAATAAGATTAAATAATTTCTTGGAATGTTTAAATATTCAGTATATGTATTTAATCTCTAAGTTATTTATCGTTAGATATTGACTAAAATACAAGAATGGCAAAAATGTCTTGTGACTTTCCATTTTATCAAAACCACATCAAACAGAAATAACAAGTGGGACCAAGTCAAAGTCGGTCAAAATCATATAATACAATAATTAGAGAGACAAATTTATGTGCAAGATGAACTAAAACTCCTAACATGATTGTTTTTTTTTTTTTTTTGAGAAACACTAAAAGCTTACAACAGTGTGCTTGTTCACTCTGGTTTTATCTTCCTTTTCGTCTCTTGCTTTAGCGGACCAAATATGAGCCTGGATGTCCATATTGCCAGTAACGTGGCCTCCAATGGAGCAAGCCAATAAACCATCACATGCTCCTTGGTTATATGATCTCCTCGCGCATAGGCCCATCCCATAACCTGCAGTGTCCACATCAAGTAGATTCATTTCATGAACTACATAGAGGCCAATTAACTTTGCAAAACATTTCCAGTCAGGACTTGTCTATAAATCAACCTTAACCTGATTTCAGTATGATTATTTTCTTTCAAAGAGAAGTCAAAGATGCATTAAAAATTTTACATCATTAATAAGAGATGCAGTAGTATGCCTCCTCTATATTAAAGTTTTAGAAAGTTCTGTTTCAGGAAAGTGACAGATTCTTCCATGAGAAAACAAGAAAATTCTCCAGGACTATAACTAATCAAGCACTGATTCTCGACTGAATTTCTAAAGAAAAGTCATCCAATCAATACAATATATTAACATTTCCAGGAGCATACAATGGCAGAAGACCGGATACTTACAGAAGCTGGGTTCATACAGCCACCAGTTAAGTCAGAGCCAAGAATGTGAAGGGTCACCTTCAACACACTAGAGATCCATGTCTTCATGAAGAAACTATCAGGAATTTTTCTAGCAAGCCCAAGGGAGATCATGACAAACACAAATGCTAGGAATCCTTCTGTGAGAGCACCACGATGGATGTCCACGTTTAACTTTGGGCCAAGTCCTACCTCCGGAAAGGTCTCTATGATGAACATGACTCCACTAATAGAACCAAAAACCTGAATAATAGCACAGATCCATATGCATTATAAGTAAGCATAAAGAATCCAATGACAAGTAAATTTAGCTTGTATAAACACCCGAGGTAGACATATCAGAAAAATAAGCACCTTCACGTGTTACCCCAATGCCAGAAAAATAACCTCATACAGTAAGAGAACACTACTTGGCTATATATTTGACCACATGGGAATGTAATTTCAGTTTCACAGAAACTAATATAGGTAAAGTATCTGAAGTCATGGGCTCTACGCGGATACCTTGGTTGCACATGAAAATTCACAAATTGAATTCGCCAGATGCAATGCAACATTCGCCTCCAGTTTACTTCAATGACCAAAATTGGTTTATTTCTTTTTTTTTCGATGATCATCTATGAATTGAGGGGAACAAACCGAGGCCACCTCATTTTTTAGAGAAATAATTTAGACGGGGGCTCAAATAGAAGATTTCTTAAAGTAAAAGCATAGAAGAACTCCTATGGTACAGAGCAGAGCAGAGCAAGGCAGAGCAGAAGAAGATTACAAGGCTTTTGCTTCAAAAAAATCCAAATATATCATTTTCAATTTTCTTGTTTACAACCTAAAGATTTTCCTACCAGGGTGGAGTGAAATTACATTCATCTAAGTACTCCATTCACCAAGGACTATCAAAAGATGATGATCTATTTAGGATGCCATTGAGTCGACAAACCTTCCAATTTTGAAAACACAACAGATAATCCCTCTCTTTGGGTCTAACTCAGTGCAGTTGGTTTCCACAAGGAATTTATCTACAATAACAAACAATTACTACAGACATTTCTCGACCGCTTGATGATAAATGCATCTAATCACGACATAAATTCATCAAACTACGCTGGCAATGATACCACTCAGCATCTCAAAATGAATCCCACGAAAATGTAGTTCTCATAGAGCTCCTAGTAAAACCAGTTCAGACATCATCGATAAAGCTCCAATATAAGTCAAATTAATGTAATAGAAAACACAGTTTCAAATGTCGAAAATGAAGAAAAAAAGAAGAAAACTTCACATGCTACCAACACTCATTTTTTTTTACTGAAGTGAACTCTTTTCAACAAAGAATGGGGCCTGTGACGCCCTACCTGAGCAGGGATGCGAGCCCCGACAGTGAACAGGATGTTGTTGAAGTCCCCGGAGAAGGCAGAAGCCAACATGGTGAGAGAATTGTAGGACCCACCTCCGGTGACCTTAACCAGGAAGGCGAAGAAGAATATGTTGACAATGGTAAGGGAGGCCTTGACAATCTCACCCTCGGGTTGGTGACCCAGCTCTAGCACTCTGAAGATGAACATCTTGATCAACGGACTTGACCAGACCCACATGAAGGACACCACGAAATCAAAGAACAGCAGACGAGTCCTCCAAGCCATTGATTCTACTAGTTCCCCGGCACCTCGCACAAGACGAGAAAAACACAAACTTTGGCCTTCTCTGGCACTTCTCCCCCTTCTTCAACTCGTTTCAATGGGAGAAAAAATTTCAACGCAGGAAATGGAAATGATGGAGATTGGACGGGTGAGAGGTTCTCATGTTCTGTTTCAATTAGCTGTTTTGCCCGGAAGTAAGATCGAGTCAAAATTGGCAACCAAAATTCATTTTATAAATAAAAACTCCAGCTTAAAAACAATCTTACATTCAAATAAATAAATAAATCCCTCCATCTTTTCTTTTTTGTTAATTTTATTTGAAATTTTTTAGGAGATTTAATCATAAATATTCCATTCCTATAATGGTAGATATTTCATTTTTTTAAATAACTAATAAAATAATTATTATTAAAAATAAAAAATATATAAAAAGATAAATGATACCATATCTATCAACATATAACTTATTTGAATAAAATTTATTTTATAATATATTCATTTATATAACCCATTTCCTTTGTAAGAATTTAGGGTAGTAATAATTTCTTTTTTATTTCAAAGATATTTAACTTGTACTTTTTACATATCTTAGTAGCTTAGTTGAGACTAGTTAAATATAATTACTCGTAGTATAATCAATTCACCCATACTATATATATTAAGAACATATTTTAATTTTTTTCTATTTAATTTGAGATAAATTATATTTATTATTATATATAAATAATTTTGTTATATTTAAAAACTAGAAAATATTAAAATTGTAACATAAATAAAATGTTGATAATTAAATTAGCCAAAAATGTGATAAATTTGACAAAATAGTAACAAGTTTATAAATAAAAGTATATTTTTCACAATTTCAATTAGAAAATTTATTAAAAAATATTCAGATTACTCAAATAATAAATATTCAGATTAGCATAATATTTCAATAGCCTATAAATACTTATATTACTTAAATATAAAAATTCGAGTTAATAGATACTAGTGTAATATTAAGATAAACATAATTAAAGGGGTACTATTATATATTTATTAATTGGATAAACAAATTTATTTAATAAGTGTCTTATAAGTTGATTATCATGTGCTCACACTTTTCACGACTAGTATTATATACCACTCGACACATTCACTCAATTCTATAATAATATGTAATTTAATCAATATATTAATAGAATGAATAATACATATAATAAAATTGCATATAATAATTTTCAATAGAAATTTAAATTTTTATTTCGTATCCAAAACTTTATAAAATAATATAAAAATACAACAACTAAAAATTATATACATTAGAACATTCTTACCTGAGTTTTGATATCTACCTCAACTTATATTCATTCTGTAGGTAATGTCCCAGCTTGTAACTCATGAAACCCTAACTTTCACATGTAACTATTTGGGGAGGGAGATTAGTTCATAACTTAGCAAATTAGATAATGATGTCAAGCAAATACATGGTTTATGACCTCTATCACGCCCCAATCCGATTTGTTCAGTTAGAACCTGTGAACAATCCGCTACACCTCCATTTCACATAAGACCTTTTATTTTTACACTATCAGCCATTATGAGTGAGACCAGTAATCAACTCGATAACATTTACTAGACACGACCCATTTAACACAATATCAACATGTTTTAGTATTTTTACATGTTCAAAATACCATTAAGGTTATTTGTGGGGCAAGACTCATTTCCATTGATCATTGACTGACTTCTCGAGTTTTTAAAAATATGGAAATGGGCCAACTTCCTTTGAAAATGCTAGTCCTAAGCCCACTTTCATAGAGTTAGATTTATCCGACCTTTATCAACCATAGATTCCGCCCATATCATGAATTGGCAATTGGAATTAGATAGTTTCCTTAAATTATGTTCACCTTTGAAGGAAAATCTTATAACGAGTATTCATGCTTACTGTAGAAATATATCTCAAAAATTACTTTAAGCAGTTTCACATAGTAAAAGGATTATATTTATTAAAAGTGGTTATAATGATCATATTGTTTATTTTGTGAATAATAACACGTCATCTTCCCAATCAGACTTGATACTAGAAATTCTACTCACATGTATTCTAAGACTTGTTCATTTGGGGATTTTCGAGACTTGTGTCTTTCCTTTGCACGAACGAGCAGATGATCGATCCCTACAATAATTCTTGCCTCAAGCTCCTTTCTTCAATTAATTCACTACATCCTACATTCCATAAAGTATATTGCCTTAAATATTCTAATGTGATTACATAGCGGAACTTATCCATAGACTTATTCACATAGTTTCCTGATCGTGTTTGTCATGCCCCAACCTGATTTGCTAGACTGGCAATGTCACACTCCGACTCGGTTTGGTCGGAGCCCTATGATCAACCCGCCACCCTTCCCTAAGCCATAATGGTATCTCTACCAAAATGATTCAAGAAGGATAAATGCTTACCAGTATATAAGTTTTTCATAACAAATTTACAAAACGTCTTAAATATAGTTACCTTGGATATTCTACTTTACCCTTCGAGCTTCAAATCTACTTGGTGCAAAAATTTCACTGAAAGAAGTTAAGGGAGGAGATGAATTTCATAACTTAGTGAGGGGTAATTTCAACAGCATACTTGAGTAGAACATTTTTGGATAGTTTCATTATTCACAAACATGATTTGTATTGTTTGTTATTCAACACTAGCCCTTTTATCATCAAAGGGCTCACAAAGTCGCATAGTAGTCCCCGACTACTCCACATATGGTTAGGAGCGCCTTTACCGACCACCCTAGTAGAAGGTCATACCTTCTACCACAAGTATGAGTATGCCTTACCGCCCATCCCTCATACCTCAATATCCTTCATGTCTACTATTGTGGGATAAGACTTGTATAACGCGTCCTCTCAGACCAAGGAAAATCGGGAAAAGAATTGGCAAATTTTCATATGAAAAACTAAGTCAATAAATGAAATAAAAATATTAAAGAAGGGTTAACATGAGAGATTGGAAAATCCCAATTGACCAAAAATTCACAAAAATCATGGGGAAGAACCATTAAGTGAATTGGATGGGAGAACCGGACTGGTTCGAGGTGAACTAGACTGAAAGATTGAACCATAGTGAACCGGTTTAATGATTTATTTTTCTAGCTAGTTTGAAAATATCAATTTGGAAAATTGAGGCCACCACTAGATAGAAAATAAATTTTTAAATTTTAGAAAACTAGTCAAATCCGACATGAACCGATCGATTTTCAAATTTGGGTCACCGAACCCAATTAGACCAGACCGGTCAATGGTCCAACCGACCAACGAACCGGACCAGTCAACGGTTCAATCAATCAATAGACTGGACCGGTCAATGACGCCCAGTCAGCAGCCACGTAGACACGGGCAGCCAATGGGGGCTACCACGTGTCCAGTCAACAGCCAGCGGACGACCGGTCAGCTTGTCATGCAAACACGAGCAACCAATGGGAGGCTTCCTTGTGTCCGGTCAACTGGTCAACGACTGACACAACGACTGAGTTAGAACACCACGTCATCGTCTTCAACCTTAGTTAGTTGATAGAAAGGAGAGAGAGGAGGAAGGGCACTTAATCCGATGACCCAGGAAGAGCTCTGGTATGACCGTTGGTGGCTAAGTCGGAGGTCGAGTTCTACGTTGGCCAATAGCCCGGTCAGTTCCCGAGATCCCTATATAAAGAACACCCCTCCATTTGTTCTCAGCATCCTGAAATTGAGCGAAGAACGTGAAGTGTCCCAATTCCCGATGAGCAGTAAACTAGAGTTCTGACAGTGGGCTTTTTCTTTATGTCTGAAGCCACATTTGGTACCACTGGAACCGGGAGGAAGTCATCTACCTAGCTACACCCTCCTTTCAGCCTGAGAGCCACCAGAGAAGAGTGGGGGAGCTCACACAATGCCGCCACTCATCGACCATCAGCAACCTGAGCTAATCGAGCTCAAGTTGAGCCTTCCCAAGCCAATTCTAACTAAATCAAGCCCCCTAGACCACACATAGAGGTGCCCCGACCTCCCCTAAGTATCGATGGTAAGTACTCTTTGCCGCCCCTCATCGAAAAACAATGTTCACAATACTTTTCTACAAAATTTTAAACTGCAAAATTCGCACTGCTCAAGCCAACAATTGAGGTGGGGTTTGATCCAAGGAGGATTCCCAAGAGGAGAGCAACCCTGAGAAAGCAAGAGCTCCAATCATCGAACCATCATCAGTAAAATATCAAAGCTTTCTCTCTCTAGATGTTGTTTTCTGGCAAAGCTTCATTTAAGCTCATTTCAAGCCAAATGAAGCGGTTCAGGGCTTAAAATGATGAGGGAGACATAGGAGAGATTATTCAGATCATGAATGAGAACAAGTAACTAAGTTTTGGGGACCAATTGAGCAAAATGAAGATTCAGGGGCCAAATTACAAATTTTGAAAAGTTGGGCAATTTGGGGATTTTTTGAAAATTGGAGACAGAATTGCAAATTAAGGAAATTAGGGGCATTTTCAAGAAATTAACTCCCAATTGATGTATAATTGGGCAAATTGAATGAAATGGAAGACCAATTGGCAATTTTTGAGAAATTAAGGGCCAATTGGAAATTTTTGGGAAATTAAGGACCAAATGGTAATTTTGGAAAAATTTGAGGGCCAATTGGTGGTTTTGGAAAAAGTAAGGACCCAAGAAGGATAATTGGAAATCCTAAGGGCTTAATTGAAATTAAGGGATGAATAGGGGCCTAAAGGTAAAATTTTAAACCTCAAGGACCTAAATACAATTAATGCATAATGTGAGGGCCTATGCACAAATACTCAAAAGTATGTGGCCTCTTATGCCAATCATCTTGATATAGATACTTGTACCGTATAGGAGTGGATTGCCCAAGTGCCGACACAAGGAAGTGCATCATGAAGCGAGGTCTCACTGGGATGACCCCGTTGCGATTACCGGGTAAGTGGGAACTCTACAACATCAGTTCTGATTGGAATGATGGCCTACCTTAAAAATGATTTTTCTCGGAATTAGCCTCCTCTGACTGGGTGACTCTGCTTAAAACATTTGGGAGTTAATTCTAGGGCTTAGGCTCGATACTACAAGTGGGCCCAAGGGCGATGCACATGGGTATGGACCCGTTCAGAATCAGCATGTTATGAACTGCTAAAAGTCCTTATAATGGGTAATTGTGTGTGATACCCATCGAGCCAAGGTTGAGATGTTGGGCTTGTTCGCTCAAATAGCTGCTACGCCAAAGTTAGATCATCGAACCTGTTAGGCTAGTACGCATGAGCTGAAGCCAAGCCAATAGACCCTTGAGCTGGAGGGCCAAAGATAACAGCTATAAATGAAAAGGACTCTTGATTGTGAATACACTATTATGCGGGACCATTAGAACACCTGGTATGAGGTAGTGGTGGATCCCAAGAGTTGTTGGATGACCTAGGGAGCATAAGGGTGGTCTGTTGTCCAGTATGTCGAGGAGCTCTAGGAGCTTCCTGCACACTGAGATTGAGGCAGCAGGGGGAAAGAGGTCTCATCCCACAAAGCGGACACGAAGTGTGATTGAGGTTTGAGGGTTGGACGAGCAAGGTCCACTCAAACTCGTGGTACCTCTATCAGGGTGGACGGTAAAGGCCCTACGATCTACAAGTGGGATGGTCGGGGACTATTTTACAAATGTGTACTCCCTTCTATGATAGAAGGACGGTTGATGTGTGAATGTTATGCTAATGACAGCTAATGAATTAAGTAACAAATTAAAGGAAATCAATCATTGTAGAAATTTTCCCTCACTGAGTGTATATGTATATACTCATTCCCCTCCTCTCACCCTTTTAGGAAACTTGAAAAGGATCAGGACAAATGAGACATAATGCACCACAAAAAAGCTCGGCCCTCAAGGTACGTTCCCCATCCCAAACTTATGATAAGAGAATGAGTGTATGCACGTCTTCACCTTCCTTACATCCTTAAGGTTGGAATACTAGGATGATGCATGGAAGGGTGGCAAGTTGTTCACAAGACTCCAACCAAATCGGGTTGGGGCGCGATAACTTGAGTGGTATCAGAGCATAACTTTCCTAATAAGTTCCCACCAATCCTAATTTCTGACCCCCAAAAACCTTTGCAGAAAAACATGAATAGAAACTTTAACGAAGAGTATATTCTATGGATACACACCATGGAGTGGAGGATAGAGGAACTAGAGAAGCCCATCCAATGGAGTGCACCTCGGAAGAGTAACCCTCCCTACTCGATGGAAGATGAAACTTCCCCACCCAAAAAACCGAATCAGACCTAGATTCGAGAAGAAGCTGAGAGAAATTTCTGGGAGGCATATGCTAACTATGTGAGGGTCTTCCGCTAACTTCCTCTGATACACTGTAGTGCGTGCATCACAAATCTTATGTAGCATGCCTATGCCTACGAGGCCGCTGTCCTGAACCGGTATGGAGTGGAAATCGCACTAGAGGTATGAGCCAAGAAAGCTCCCAACACATCGACATCCCTAGAATTCAAAGAGCCCAGCATGAATCATTGCCCATGATGCAAGAGATACCACAGAGGCAATTGCCCGCCTAAGAGGAGGAGACGCATCGGGGCAACCAACGCTAAGTCTCGCAACTCACCTGTATTTAACTCTATGTTAGTTAACTGGAGATGTCTCACCCCGACCCAGTTTAGTCGGATCCCCATGATCAACCCGCTACTCTCCTGGTTTATTAAGGGTTGCCCCTTGTTTATAAACCATGAAGAGTAAAGCATCCTTTAAACTTACACATTTCCTAGAATAGCATAAATCAAAACTACATAAAATTTTAAATTAATCATACCTATCTTACAGGTGTAACTAACAGGAGGTCTTGGGTAGGTTTTCCTTGGTCTACCTGAAAGGGATATAAGACAGGGGATGAGTACAACTACTCAGTGAATGGGTTTTCAAAATTTAAATTTTAGGAAAAAGATTTGTATTGGAGTGTGTCAGACTCCTTATTTTCTTTCACAAATCCTTTTATTTCAAATCTCTATTTTCATCACCATTTCTTATTAATCACGGTGTGTCATCAACCAACACACATCCTTCATCATGAAGGTTAAAACACACAATCGCAAGCCAGCACATCCATTGAACCCACTTGTGGCATCAAAGCGACTTTATCAGCCACCTAGATAGAAGCACATCCACTTCTACCCTGATAATGAGTGGATGTACGCGACATCCAGCCCTCAATCCCAAAATCAATTCTCTATGTCCGTTTGAGGACAGAGACCTCATCCCAACCCCACCTCGGTCTCATGCGCTTGAAGCTACATCGAGCTTCACAAGTTCACCTGGTTTGAAAAACTACCCTTATACCCACCATGTCGTCCAGGGCCCTAGGACACATCACTACCCCTCTTGGTCATCTTGAAGGTCTCGTAATCACAGTGCATGCACAATCAATATTTTCACGTCTTACCATATAATTTGTGGTGCCATTGGTCCAACGGCCCTAACCATCAAATCAACTTATAGCTGTTTGTCTTGACTGGTCCGTCGACTTGTCATGTCACACTGTCGCTAGTTGACTAAGTATGTTAGTCCTGTCTTAGTACCATGGCCAAACAATACATTTATTTAAAGTTTTATGGCATATAACTCATTTTTTTTATTTACGAGCTCCTACTCGTACCAACTGACCTTGGGCCCACTGTACAAGATTTTAAAATTTGGGCATATTAACCCCCAAGTTCCAAAATCAAGGCCTCCAACCTAACAAAGTTATCCAAGCTCCCATCAAGAAGGTCTACCAAATCGTTTAAGTAGTGGCACACAGTTAGAAGAGAGCACTTCCAACAAAATAAATTTTCAACTATCCATCATACCAACCGAGTATGAGGATATCTTCGCTCATAATTGATGAACGAGTTTTCCACTTCCTCCGAGGAAGTTTCATCATACCAATCGAGTATGATCTACTTACAATCTTTAAGTAGTTTTTCCGCATCATTTTCACATCACTCCTCTAAGTTGTGATGTTTAAAATACCACTAAGTAGTGGGTTTTCATTTCGAGGAACTTATCATCCCCAACCAGATATGATATAAAATCCCACTCACCCTTTAATATTGTGAATTCCACTCAACCGGTTCTTTATATTCACGCAAGCTTGTCCTTACTGTAATTCCCGGTACTTCGTATTCCTACACAATATGAACATCTTTGTTCATTATCACTCGGCCTAATAGCCTTAATTCATTATAAATGAATGAGAAAACTAAACTTTCTATTTATTTTAAATTAGAACCCTAAAGTTATTTTTCTTTAAGTTCCTAATGTCATTTTTTCCTCAAATTGACTCCCAAAACTTTTAAAATTTATTTTAGGACCTAAATTTATTGAAATTCACAAAAAGGGGTTTAATTTCTCAAATTTCCAATTTGGTCCCCCAACTTTTCCAAAATTACCATTTTGCCCTTTCTTTACAAAAACGGTAAATTTTACCCCAAAAATTCTAAAATTGTTCAATTGGCCCTCTAACATTCTTGTCATGCCTAATTGACCATCAATTTTACTAAATTATATTTTGGACCTTCAAATTTTGAAAATCCCCAATTTTTCCCGCAATTTCACATAGCCGAATTTGATTTAATCAAATTGACCGATCAAACACTTTTAATTGTTAAAATTGAGATCCTACATCTTCATACGATTCAATAGCACTTTGAATCACAAGTTTTGACGTCGGAATGAGCTCAAATGGAGCTTCGCTGGAAAATAGACTATAGAGAGAGAAAGCTTCAGTTACTCACCGTCGGGGGCACGACGATCTGAGCTTTTGATCTAGACATGTAGATCTATTCTTGATGTTCATCCTAGAATCAAGAATTGCATCAATTGATGCCGAATTGAGTTAGAATTTCAACATCAAAATTCTACTGATTCTCTCTCTCTAGCACCGGTCAGAAATTGTAGAGAGGAGTCGAATTGGCTTACCTTTCAGTCCTAATTCAGCCATGGGAGGGCTTGGTTTGGCTTGGGGAGGGCTCAAAATGGCTGATTTTAACTTCGCCGAAACAGGGCTTCTTCGGTCTACCGAAGCTGCTTCATTGTTTGATTATGTCAGCGCTTCTTTGACAATTCTCGGATTGACTGGAGTTTGCTATCAGATAGTTGACTTCCTCCAGACTCTAAAGAGCCTGATCTCTCCTTCCGAGGTTAAGAAAATTCCCAAGTTGAAGCTCTGGTTCGAGCTTCATCGGGAAATGGAGTTGTAGAGAGAGAGAGAAGTGTTTAGGTGTGAGGATTATGAATGGAGATGAGTAAAATTGTGTATTGGGGGAGATTTATTACTAGTATTAATGTTGCCATCAATTGATTGGTGATTTAATTTAGGTATTAAATTATGGCATTAATTCTAATAATTAAATGTAAATATTAATTTGTGGCTTTTTATGATAGTGCGTACTATTAATACTAATTAACCCAAATTTGTATAAAAAAATTTTATTCGAAATTTTGAGTTACAAAAAAGAAAACATACTTTCGGGTATGATTCAATTTAATTTAGGTATTAAATTTTGAGTTAACTTCAATGTTCTTATGGGATCCAATTCATCTGAACTGATCTGGTTTTTCTCTTCTAATTTGTCTTAAGGTTCTTTTCCAAGATTTTCTGAACCCTCAAATGGTTGGGTTTGTGAACCGGTCTAGTATTTCTCACTCGGTTTGACCAGTTCTTTTCTCGATTTTTCTTAACTCAAAATAGCGGGGTTTACAGGAGAGGTTAGAGATGTAGTAATAAATTGCTTAAAATTGAGTGTTGTTATAAACCGTAACCGGGGCTTCACCGGTTGATGAATAAAAGGTTCCGATTTATTTTACTCTCGCGCAATGCCAAATGCGAAGGATGGAGATGACCCCCATCCTAGAAAGCCTCGAAATGTTAAAAGGACCAAAAAAGGGACGAACGAACCCGAAAGTCCTTGGCCTACCGAGCCCTCGTGAACTAGGAAAGCTTAGAACTATAGGGACACCAAAAGTAGGAAGAAAGGAAATATATTCCCAAACAAAGGAAGCATGGGATGTCAAGAAACCTCAAGAGGCAAGGATGAGTAATTAATCGCCCAACTTCCCAAAGTTAGTACCAACCACCCCAATGGAGGACGCTGGAACAGGAAACCCTAGAATAGTAATATTAGGCTAGAAAACTTGAAAAAGACCCCGAGAGGGGTGAGAGAGGTTCGAACCCAAGGATAAGGGAATCAGTGGAGTAAACCCCCTAGTGAGCATGGAAAGTCATAAGGGAAACATTCGGGATAAGCTAAAGTAAACTACCACAAGAGAACCCAAAAAGAGCAATGATATACCGGAGAACGTGACCCCTGAGTAGAAACACGGTTAACCGAAGTAAGCCTAAGGTAGGGCCGGCAAACCAAGTAGAGGTCGAGGAGCCCATGGTAGGAACTAAGGAGGTAACCACAAAGGAAGGTTGTAAGATCCCAGGGACGGACACCGGCCAAGGATAACAATAGGATAAATGTCTAGTCATGAAGGTGGAAGTCTTGGCCTAGCACGCATGAATAGAAACGGGGGCATACCAATAGACCTATTGAGGACAAATAAAAAGGGGGCCTACCCACCCTAGAGGAACCCTAGTGAGTGATAGCTAGAATAATCATGAAATAGCGATGAGATATTCAATTGAATAGAGGAATGAGGGATGAGCCGGTGGTGAAGTGATAAGGAACACTGGCAATAGGAATTAGGAAAAGTGAGACGACGAGGAGAATTGGGTGAACAATCGTAGAGCCTGCCATAAAGTTAGTTAGGGTACTATATAAGGAGAACAATGAGGAGGAGTTCAATACTCAAAGAAAACACGAGGTAGGAAGGGTATCCTAGCCTGTAAGGATGAAAGCAAGGCAGAACACCCTCTAATGGAACCAAAAATTTCAAGAAAATGAACACCTACGAGGTTAGGAAGAAGTGATCAATCCATGGATGTATGTGTTAGATAACCAGATAGCCCCCAAGGTAGTGTAGAAACACTACCAAGTTATAACGATGGACGGAGTGCAAGATCCCAAATAAATTAGAGGATTGTGGGAGAGATGTTCTAGAAGGTGAGCATAGGTATGGAACATGTCAGACCACTAGGGACATGTGGGTCTCGAGCCTCTAAAAAGGGGTACAACTTAGGGAAAGAAAAGTCGCCTATCCAGTCATGACAAAATCAAGTAAAGGAGTGGATGGACCCAATAAATAAGATGAGAAAAATGACATAAAGGAGCGACTAAGGATAAAGGGGGAAACCTACTCCAAGCCATAGAAGAACATGACCTAGGACCGTATTTTGGAACAAATGGGTAACCTTGGGAAATCAGTGTAAGTTTCACGGGGTAGGTAGACGTTAGAGGAAAGGAGAGGTCCCTCGAGGGTGAAATAAATAGGGACTAAGCAAGGAAGTAATCGTGGGGTAAGCACCAAACCATGCCACTTAGAACAAGGGAAAAGATTAAGCCCTAAAGAGGTTCGATTGCCAAGGGAAAGCAAGCATAATGGCCTAAAAACAAGGAAAGAAGAGAGGAAGAAGGAAAGGGAAGAACCCTTCACTAGTCGAAGGATGCCATGAGATGGGAGAACGGACTGGGGGGACCCTAGTATGCCAATAAGTATAGAAGGGGATGGGAAACCTAATAGTTGGAGATAGGACAACCCAACAAGGAGGTGGCATAAGATGAATAAATGCGGGAGACTTAAACACTCACAAAGAGCTTGATGTCAACATCCAAAGGACATTTGGATCATGGAAGAGACGTAGGAATCGGAACCAATGTATGAGTCAAAATCCAGTAATGAAGTATTTTGATGACGCAAGAGGAAGGATAAAGGGATTATCCTCTAAGGAAGGGAGTGGAAGAATGAGGTCCAAATTTCAAGGTAAGTAGGACTTCAGGTCCAATGAGAAATAACAGAATGCGAGAGTCATTCTGCTAGGGACATGTAGGTCCAATAGCCCCAACAAAAGGGGGATTGAGTATGAATGAACAGACCAGAGGACAAAAAAGGGGGGGATAACCCTGAAACCCGTAAAAAGAAAGTGCAAAAGCTTGATGGGACAACAAGCTAAGGAGTTCCAACAACCAAGGGAATAAATAGACCCAGATACGACTGGACATGATGGAACTCCCAATTGTAGACAAAAACCTCCAAAGGAAAAGTCTAACCCCAAACGGCAGGAAGTATTGGACCTAAAGAATTTTGTGGACACAGGGGGTACGACAAGTCAAAATAACTAAGTCCAATGGAGTACAAGATTGAGTCAAAAAGAGGTAACCAAACAGGTAGTGCATTGACTTGGACCCTAATTGGACCACATGGGGATCCATTTCTGACAAAAAGGATGAACCGCTGCGTTTTAAGGATAAAACTCCTAAAAGGAGGGGATGGTTGTAAAAGCCATCCTCTCAGACCAAGGAAAATTGGGAAAAAAACCCACAAATTTTCATATGAAAAACTGAGTCAATAAATGAACCAAAAATAGTAAAGAAGGGTTAACATGGGAGATTGGAAAATTCCAAGTAACCAAAAATTCACAAAAATTATGGGGAAGAACCATTAAGTGAATTGAATGGGAGAATTAGATCAATTCGGGGTGAACAGGACTCAAACCAGACCAAACCAGATTGAACCATAGTGAACTGGTTCAATGATTCATTTTTCTAGGTGGCTTAAAAATATAAATTTAGGAAATTGAGGCCACCATAAGATAGAAGATGAATTTTGATGAATTTAAAATTTTTTAATTTTAGAAAATCGGTCGAATCGAGTCTGAACCGACCGATTTTTGAATTCGGGTCAACAAACCCCGTTGGACCGGACCAATCAACAGTCCAGTCGGGCAACGAACCAGACCGGTCAAAGGTCAACTACGCCCAATCAGCAGTCACGCAGACATGGGTAGCCAATGGGAGCCTACCATGTGGCCAGCCAACAGTCAGCGGATGATTTGTCAGCATGCCACGCAGAGACGAGCAACCAATGGGAGGCTGCCACGTGTCTGGTTAACCGATCAACAGTTAACACGGCGACTAAGTTGGAATGGCACACGAGAAAAACCAGCCAATCACAATGTGCCACATGGCACTCCCACCACGTCATCGTCTTCAACGTCAATCAACTGACAAAAAGGAAAGAGAGGAGGAAGGGCGCTTCCTCCGGCCACTCGAGAAGAGCTCCAGTATGACCGCAGGTGGCCGAGTCGAGTCCTACACCGACTGGTAGCCTGGTCAGTTCCTGAGCTCCCTATAAAAAGAGCACCCCTCCATTCATTCTTCGTATCCTAAAATTTAGCGAAGAAGGTGAAGTGTCCCAGTTCCTAGAGAGCAATAAACCATAGCTCCAGCAATAGGCTTTTTCTCAACGTATGAAGCCACATTTGGTACCCATAGAACCGAGAGGAAGTCCTCTACCTAGTTGCACCCTCCCTTCAGCCTGAGAGCCACTAGAGAAGAGCGGGGGAGCTCACACAATGTTGTTACTCCTCGGCCATCAATAACCTAAGTTGCTCGAGCTCAAGTCGAGTGCTCTCCAAGCCAATTCTAAGCAAACCGAGCCCCCTAGATCACACATAGAGGTGCCCTGACCTACCCTAAGTCCCGTCAGTAAGTCCCCTCTACCGCCCCTCGTTGGAAAATAATGTTCAGGGTACTTTTCAAAAAATTTTAAACTATAAAATTTGCACTACTCAGGCCAATAATTGAGGCGGAGTTTGATCTAGGGAGGATCCCTAAGAGAAGAGCAACCCAGAGAAAGCAAGTGCTCCTGTCGTCGGACCCTCATCGGTAATATATCAAAGCTTTCTCTTTCTAGATCTACTTTTCCAACGATGCTTCATTTGAGCTCATTTCTAAGCTAAATGAAGTAGTTCATGGCTTAAAATGACGAGGGAGACATAGGGGAGAAGATTTGGGGGCCAAATTGTAATTTTTGAAAAGTTTGGCAACTTGGGAAGTTTTGGAAAATTGGAGGTCGAATTGCAATTTAAGGAAATTAGAGGCATTTTCATGAAATTAATTCCCAGTTGAGGTCCAATTGGGCAAATTGAATGAAATGGAAGAATAATTGATATTTTTTGAGAAATTAAGAGCCAATTGGCAATTTTTGGGAAATTAAGGACCAAATGGCAATTTTGGAAATATTTGAGGGTCAATTGGTGGTTTTGGAAAAATTAAGGATCCAAGAAGGATAATTAGAAATCCTAAGGGCTTAATTGAAATTAAGGTATGAATAAGGGCCTAAAGGTAAAATTTTAAACCATAGGGACCTAAATGCAATAAAGGAATAATGTGAGGGCCTATGTGTAAATACTCAAAAGTATGTGGTCTCTAATACCAATTCTCGTGATATAGATACTCGTACCATGTAGGAGCAAATTGCCCAAGTGCCGACGCAAGGAAGCACACCAAAAAGCGAGGTCTCATTGGGACGACGTCGTCGCAATTACTAGGTGAGTGGGAACTTTGCAATATTGATTCTGATTGGAACAATGGACAGCCTTAAAAATGATTTTTCTTGGAATTAACCTCACTTGACTAGGTGACTTTGCTTAAAATATTTGGGAGCTAATTATGGGGCTTAGGCTTTGTACTACAAGTGGGCCCAAGGCCGATGGACACAGGTGTGGAACCGTTTAGAACTAGCATGTTATGAATTGCTAAAAGTGCTAATAACGGGCAATTGTGTGTGATACCCATCGAGCCAAAGTTGGTATGTTGGGCTTGTTGGGCCGAATTGTTGCTATGCCTAAGCTAGTTCATCGAACCTGTTGGGGTAGTATGCATGGGCTAAAGCCATGCCAACAGACCCTTGAGCTAGAAGGCCAATGATAATGACTATAAATGAAAAAGACTATTGATTGTGCATGCATTATGATGCGGGACCATCATGACACCTGGTATGAGGTAGTGGTGGATCCCAAGGGCTGTTGGACGACCCAAGGAGCATAAGGGAGGTATGTTGTCCAGTATGTCGAGGAGCTCTAGGAGCTTCCTACGCATTGAGATTGAGGCAGCAGTGGGAAAGAGGTCTCGTCCCACAAAGCAAACTCGATGTCATGACTCAACCCAATTTGGTCAGATCATCATGATCTACCCGCCACTCCCTTGGTTTAAGAGGGGTTTCCCCTTATTTTAATCAAGAGGAGCCTGACATAACTTTACACATTGTTCTGTGCAATAGCATAAATAAATTAAAATGCAAGCTTAAAAGAAAATTTTAAGCATACCTGACAGAGGGTTTCTTGGGTTAGATCTCCTTACTCTGAAAGGGGTAAAAGAGATGGGGTTAATTCTACAACTTAGTGAGTGGGTGTTGTGAATGAGTTTTCAAAAAAAAAATTGTTTATCAACCTATGCCAAGGTTTACCATTTCCTTTAAAAAGATGGTTTCCTTAAAGTTCAATTTTTTAAAACTTTTTTTCCATTACCATATTAGGTTTGTTTAACAAAAAACACACGCCCTTCATCGAGAAGGGTACACACATTCGTAGGTGCAGCCCGTCTACTACACCCACTTGTAGATTAGAGCGTCTTTACCATCTACCAAGATAGAAACCCATCCACTTCTACCATCAGTCTGAGTAGATGTTCTCGACATCTGACCCCTTAGACCCGAACACCAATCCATGTTCGTATGAGGATAGAGATCTCATCCCAAACCACCCCGGTCTCATGCGCGAGAAGCTACTCCGAGCATCCCGACTGACTGGCATGACTAACTACACTTATCTCCATCATGTCGTCCAATAGCCCTAAGGACCCATCACTACCCCTATTGGGCATCTTGATGGTCCTCTACCATAAGTGCATTCACAAACAATAATTTTTCACATATGGCCATTATCTTTGGTGCCAATGGTCCAACGGTCCCGACCTGCAGCTGTTTGCCTAGGTCGATCCATCGACCTGGCCTTGACGCACTATCATTAGTCCATCGAGTAATGTCGGTCCTAACTTGGTACCATGGCAAAACCACACGACAATTTCATTAGAAATTTTCATGGCTTTCTTAACACATGTTTGTTTACGAGCTCCTGCTCGTGCCCACTAGCCTTGGGCCCATTGCATGTGATTTTTCAAAATCGGGTATTTAGCCACATGAGTTCAAAAACTAAGGCCTCTAGCCTATCTAAGCTGTTCTAGCTCCCGTCAAGAAGGTCTTCCAAATCTTTTAAGCATTGGCACACAATCAGGGGAGAACAGTTCTGACAAAAAGGTTGTTTTCAACTTTATCACACCAACCGGGTGTAATGATATCTCCTATTATAACCGGTAAGCGGATTTCTCCTTCCTTAAGTAAGTTTGTCATACCAACCAGGTATTATCATCTCTACTTACAACTAGTATGTAGATTTTCTTTTCATAAAAGTAAGCTCATCATCCCAACTGGGTATGATGTGATTAACCCACTAACAAGTGGTTTTTCATTTTTAAAGTGCTTACCATCCCAACCAGGTATGATGTAATTAAGCCCACTCACCTGATAACTCTGACATGTTCATCCCTAGTCGGTTTGCCAAGTCTACACGATATTTCTCTTGCTTGCATTCTGATCATATGTGTCCCCACACGATTTGGGCAGCCTTATCAATTACGGTTTGGCATAACAACCTAGGGTCACAAATTATCGATTAATTATACTTAGGTCCTTAAAGTTCATTTTCCTTAACTTTGGGTCCCTAATGCCAACTTTTCCCCAAATTGAGTCCCAAGGTTTCCAAAATTTTCTTTGAGTCCTCAATTTACTCAAAATTGTATAAGGGGCTCAAGCTTTCCAAATTTACAACTTGGTCCACAACTTTTCAAAATTTATATTTTTGCCCCTACTTTCCAAAAAATGAAAATTTGACTCGAATTGTTCCAAATATCGACAAATTGGTCTTCCAACATCTTCCTCATGGCCAATTGCCCTTCAATTTTGGGAAATTGCAAAGATGTCACTCAATTTTTTGAAATTCTCAATTTGCCCCAAAAGTTTCCCCAATTTATCCCCTTCAAACTAACTAAATTTGATTTCTTCAAATTGGCCATTCAATTAGGGTTAATTGTTTCAATTGGATGTATAACTCAGTTTCTACACTTCCATACGATTCAATTAAGCTATGAATCATATGATTTGAGTCTGAAACGAGCTCAAATGAAGCTTCACTAGAAAATCGTTCGTAGAGAGAGAAAGCTTCGAGAGCTTACTGTTAGAGGTGCAATGGTTCGAGCTCTTTATTTGGGAAGGTTGCTCTCATCTTAAGGTTCCTTCTAGGATCAGGAATTGCTACAATTGACATCAAATCAAAGGAGAATTTCATCAGTAAAATTTTAGCACTTCTCCCTCTAACTCTGACCAGCAATGAAAAGTATGGCCGAATTGGCTTACTTTTCAGCTCTGTTGCGGCTGTGTAAGGGTTGTGAGGGGGTCGAGGAGGCTTGGTTTGACTGGAGGAGGGCTGAATTTGGTCGAATTCAGCTCGGCCAAAATAGGGCAACTTCGTTCCTTTGGAGCTACTTCACTATTTGATTCCACCGATGCTTCTCCAACGGTCCTCGGGTTGTAAGGAGGCTGCTGTCAAGTAGCTGACTTCCCCCTGGAGACTATAGAACTTGACCTTGCCTTATGAGGCTGAGAAAAGGGCATATATTAGAGGTCTAGTTCAAGTTTCACTGGAAAATAGAGCAATTGAGAGAGAATGGAGATTTGAGGTGTGTGGAGGATGAATGGAGATGAGTTCTTTATTTAGGGAGCTTGGGGACCATCTACCCGACCACTTTCCATTTTGGTTGAGCTTATCCCCACCCTAAAACAGCCTAAACGAAGCAATTTGAGCTCATTGGCGTTAACCATTTTCTGTATTAATGAATAGTGCTATCATCCCAAGGAAGAAGATGACACTGTTCTAAATCGGACCAGACCGATCCGACCAGGTTCAATGTGTAAATCGGTCGGTTTAGGCCCAATTCGATCGATTTTATCAAAATTAATTTTTTCTAAATTCATTCTCTTTCTAGTGATGGCTACAATTACCCAATTTGAGCATTTTAAGCCACCAAGAAAAATAAATTTAGAAACCAGTTCAAGTATTGTTCAAAATGGTTCAATCTAGTTCATGTCCAGTTTGCCCTAAACCAGTCTGGTTTTCTCTTCCCATTTGCACCAAGGTTCTTTTCCATGATTTTTTTTACCCTTTTAGTCACTTGGCATTTTTTGATTTCCCATTTTACCCTTTCTCTATCAGTTAAGATAAATGAACCGGCTTAGTTTTCCCTTTTGAATTGACCGGTTCTTTTCCCGATTTTCTTATCTTTAAAGGACTGGATTTACAACTCTTCTCTCCTTTTAGGGGTTTTGTCCCCAAAACTAAGTCAACCATCATTTGCAATGAGAGTGACTTTCTTTGATGTCCTCCTGGGGTGTGAATCTTTTAAGAGTAATAGGCCTTTTTAAACATCTTAGATGTTCAAGGGTGTATCTTGGAATGGTCTAATTAATGCAAAATAAATAGGAGTTTTTTCCGACTAGTTAAGAATCTAATACCATCTCCTAGTATAAAACTTATTTCAATTAATTAAAATCTTTCGCTCCTAACCTAGTCAGCCTACTGATATCTCTAAAAAAATTTATGAATAATCCCAATTTGAATATTATATGCCTAGTGGATACATCTAATATGCATGTACCTAATAGTAATTATGAGTATGGCACATAAATGTGAACACTTCATTCAAGTTAGGCAAATAAAAATGGAACCATTAAAAAATAAAGATGATTGTAGCTTTATTTTCCTTAAAATAATAAACTCTCTTAAAGATGGCAATACGAAACAAAAAAAAGTGAAATAAAAAAAATCATTAAAGGGCATAATCCTCAAGACTTAGTAGGGGATTAACTCGATTTCTAAAAATAAACGTAAGTATTACACCAATTGTCACATGAACTAGGTATTTAAGGAAATAACATGATTTAAGTATATCTAACAAGTACATTACACAAAATGTAAATATGTGGAACAAGACCTCAAGAAATATTTGCACAATTTACGTGGAATATCGTCTCAAATATTATTGAAATTTTAGTCAATATTATATTTTAAAATATAAAAGATCAAATTTTTAGTAAAATTTATTAATAATTTTTATTATTATTATTATTATTATTATTATTATAATAATAATAATAAGTGTTATATTATTTCGATTTTACACTATTGTATTACCAGCTATTATACAATCGTGCAACCTAATATTAAGGTAGTAGCCTAATAGAAATGATCATCAAACTTGAGAGAAGCCCCGAAGGAGGAGGGAATTTGGGAATTCAAAATTTGGATTTCAACCATAGAATTACCATGTTATAATTTTTCATACAAGCACCTTACCACACAAGTCAAAAATTATGCGAGAATTTATTTAGTAAAATTTTATGTGTCATCATTTTTAACAAAAAAATTAAAATAAATTTTGAATAAGTATATTTTATCAAATTTTTTATATCAATATTTTTTTAAAACAGTTGACATTAAAATGACAGTTTCTACAAATATTTTATATAATAATTATAATTTGTATTTTTTTGTTAATATTTTTTTAAATACGCCTGAATTTCAAAGACTAACTTATTTAAATATAAATTAACCAACCAATAATACCTGCCTAGCGTGATACAGATTTAACATATAGATTTGGTACAATGATTTTTTGCACTCCATTTTAATTTTTAATAATATTTAAAAATATAATTAAATATTAAATAAATTAGAGAATTATTATTTATTTATAAAATTTTAAATATTTAATTACTTAAAAATTATAAATTTTAAATAAAAATAGTTATAATATCTTATCGATATACCAAAACTATAAATTATATAGTTATATATAGTATCAGATTTAATGTACTAAATTTGCATTCAACCCAAAACTATAAATCCAACTTATACTTTACCTGAATTTTGAGAAAAAATACTTAATGCAAAATAATTGTTTATATTTATTCGATATCAAAAAAAATAAATATCAGAATTTTAAATATTTGTTGATTCTGTATTTAAAATTACATTTAATAATTATATGCATATTTGAGGTGAGGATGAATATTAAAAATATTATTTAAAATTAAATAAAATAAATAAAATTTTATATTAATAAAATTTAAATTATTATATTATTTAAAAACAATGAGTTTTAAGTAAACATTATTACGAAATTTTATTGATATACAATAAATTCTCGTAATAATATTCACTGAAAATTAATATAATTTCATGAAGAGCAAAATAAAGTTCACGCACGCGAGAGAGAGAAAATGTGCCGGGAACGAGGGAGGTGGGGGAGACAGCGTGAAAGATCTAAAGATAAAAAGAGAGCGGCCGTCTCTCATCACGAGAGGGATGTCAAACGGATCCGACATCCGAGCCTACTCGACCCAAGCGGATCCGAAGTTGGTCGGGTGTGTTCGGGTCCCTGCCCGGGTTCAGATCCATTGATTAGACCCGGACCCGTTCAAAACGCGGGATCTGCTCGGTTGTCATCAACCAGACACGCACAGCTGCTCTGCACTGCCCCTGAGCTTTCCGTGAGTGCCGAGTCCACTAGAAGTTTCACCCATAAAGGAGAAAAGGAAAAGCAAAAAAAATATGCTTTTATGTGGTGGAATTTCAGCAGTGATTAATATTGGATAATCATAAGTGAAGTTACGATTTACCAGACCTAATGCGCTTTGTTGGGACTAAATAAATGAAATGTAAATGGATGTGGTCATACAACATTGCCATTACTTTACATCACAGTGGAAGTTTTGACTGGATGAACTCATTGTGGCCAGTGTGGCATAGTATGATCACACGATCTGCACACACGACTGCAGTAGATTCATTATTTATTTCTTAGGAGAACTATATTTATATCCTTGTTCAAATGTTTTTTGTCCCTTGTATTAGAGACAACGAAAAATAGCACATGCAGATGCAAAGTGCAAGACAGATTATGTTATATCCTTAGTCTAATGTTCTGTTTATCCTTTGCATCAGAAATGGCGAATGATAACTCATGCAAATGCAAAGACCAAGAGCCAGAAGTTCCCTACTCCACACCAAGACGGGGCTCTTGGATACCCTGTGGGTTCTGCACAGCACAATGACCCAATTTTTGACCCACCTGATGTCCCATTCACTTCCATGAACTTCTCAATACCCAAAGCTCTATTAGACTTGGTCCGACCCACTTATGGACCCAGGTGTCATGGGTGCTCCCCGTAAAAAGAAGCAGCCAGGTGATGGGGTCTCTCAGTTAAACTCGAGGAAGGAAAGCTTAAGAGATCAAGGTTCTTGCTGGGGCAAGGGCTAGTGATGGTCTGCATGCTCAAAATCCCTTGTACTAGTGGTAATCCGTGACAGTTTGCAAGATTTCATTAAAATATTGATAGCAAACTGGAAAGACAATGAAATAAAGACATTCCAACTCGAGTAAGGAGATGTGTTTGCCAATTATTGCCCCTCCAAGGTCTCTCCTAGGGGTTGAAGGTAGAAGTGAAGAGTGGAGCCCTTTTACCATAACTAACCTCTTCTTTGCACCAAAAATATTCTAGTTTCAATTAAAATAAAAAGGATCATTAAATTCCATAAGGGTTTTTGGTTGCTTTTGATCAAATGCTTATTTTGATCATTGAGTAATTTTGGCAACATCGACCCCGAATAAAATGACCAATAGAGCGGTATAAAAATACTTTTTCAGACTATAGAATACAAAATAGGAGTGACTCCATTTGTAAGGCTCCGAGTCGGGTACAAAGTGATGGATCCGAGGGATCCGAGCTTCGGATTCGGGTCTATTGACCTAAAGTTCGGATCAGTTTGAGTTTGGAATCAATAGACCCGAATCTCGGGTCAGTCTAATCCCGCTTAGTGTACATGAAGTTCAAGGACACAAACTTCGAGTACACTCGAGTACGTATATGTCAAAATACTTTTTCAGTCTAATCACAACTCATGTTTTCTGAGCCACCGCTACCATAGTTAAATATTTTCCGCCCCCATCACCTAACTCCGCTCCCCACCCCTGTAATGTCATCTGCCTAATAATAATTCTTATTGTAGAATGACTCTAACAATTTCCATGATTGTCAGATTAGCCATATGAAGAAACTCATGGCTTATTTTACATATTATTATGGTCAAGTAGTAGGATAGAAATTCGCGTATTGTTATTAATGTCAATTTTGGAGTTGTACCATTCATAATTCTTTCAATTTACAGTAAATAAGTGATAATTTTGATTTAATATTATGAGCACATATTATATATCAAAACAATCAAATCCCAACATGGAGGGAACAAGTAATTGCTCATTTTGTTTATATGAAATGAACTTTTATAATTTGATTAATCCAATGTTAATTAAGAGGGAAATTATGAGTTTATCAAGTCAGCCCATACATGTTACAACTGACAATGTTGCTTGTGGGCAGGAGGGCTGGCTGGTGAGACGTTAGAGAGAAGAGACGCCAAGGGAAGGGGAAAACGGGGAAGAGAGAGAGAGAAAAAAAAAGAACACATCCTCGGAAAAATCATTAAGAAAGAAAAATAGGGAAGAGAAGCATAAAAAAAAGACCTGGGAGAGAGACCGAAAGATGGTCGACGGGAAGATCCTCTGAGATCATCATTCTGTATGAGGGCAGCCTTAGGAAAAACGAATCCCTCAAGGAAATATCATCTTTCTTTTAAGGTTTCGACAGTCTTTCTGTCTTTTTTTTCCTCCTTTGCTGCCATTTTTCTCAGGTCTCAATCTCCTCTCCCACATACTACTTGTTGATCATTGTTGATTCATTTCCCTGAAGAAGTTCTTCCATTTCGGTTGGCTTGCCCTTCCAAGAGCTGCAGATATGATCTTTAGCTTGAGGAGATTATGTGGCTTTTAGGAATTTTTTTTCCGAAAAGTTTAATTTTTAATAAAAATGTAGGGTTCCTCTCTTTGTATTTATTGTGTTTTTATATTTTTAAATCTCATTTTAGATATGCCATGAAAAGATGCATGGTTAGTTATTGGAAATGGAAAGAGAAAATAATGTTCACTATGAATATTCTTGTCAAAAACTTTTCCAGCAGTTGGCGATCTTCTCGTTTAGAATTTTTGTGATTATATTATCATATTGTATTCTTCACAATTTATTTTCTCTGCATAATGGAGAACCCCCATAAATTTTGAAATCTATCTTAAGGTCAAATTGTTCTAAACCTAGCTTTTATTTCATGGGAACGTGAAAGGTCAAACAAACATTGCCATGTTGGAGAAAGATATTTTTTTTGCCCAGACTATAGGAGATTGGTGTTGAAACCATTCTAACCTGTAAATTTTTTCCTTGGAATTGACATTTAAGGCTATTTTGTTTTCTTCCCTTTCTCTTATGATATTGATGCTTCATGCTGATGCATAAATAGTTTTTCTTCTCTTCCCCGCTGCAGATTTTGAGGTTATAAGCAGAAATCTCGATGATACAGACCCGTAAAGGAGCGTGTTAGAGACGAATAAAACAAAACAATGAGAGACCCTGATATGATCATCAAGCGACCACCTCCTTGTTCCTGCCTTTTCATGTAGAACACGTTATTTTTCCAAGTTCTTTCCAATTAGTTGCCGAGACAGAGGCGGATTTGATTTCACATGGAGTTGGATGTCTAAATATACAGCTTGTGTCTGTGTACCAAAGGGAGTTCTTCCTACGTGAAAGAGGGAGGTTTTCAATAAAAAGCTGGCGATATTGGATAGCACCTTCTCCTACAGCAGCATCTCGTCGAACAAGCTATGGGGGTTAGATGGAACCCACTAGGATTCCGTCTCCCATGTTATCTAGCTTTGATAATCCTTGTCTCGCAAATTCAGGGCTGTTGGACAATTAATTCCGAAGGTAACAGAGACACTACATATAAACTTTTGAAAAGTGTGTACTTTTATTGGAGTTCCTTTACCGAAGCCTATATCTTGAAAACATATCAGACGTCTACCACTAATTTGCAGTTCTTGAGTTCTGGAGATGTTTCCGATTTTACTAATATATATATATATATATTGAATTGCAGGGCTAGCATTGTTAGAATTCAAGGCAGGTATTTATTCAGATCCACATGGGGCTCTGGTGAATTGGGATCCCAATCAAAATGATCCTTGCAGGTGGTCAGGTGTGCAGTGCATCAGTGGCCAAGTTTACATCCTGTGGGTCCAATTTTTCTGTTGTGTAATTTTTTTTCCATATAAGTCCAAATGATTACATCTTTACGGATTCGTAGCTTTCTTAACTTCAATTTTGACAGTTCTTATTTAAGAGATCCACAATTTGCTTTTATTATAATTATTTTGCTGCAGAGATTTGTTTGGATTTTTGCTCGAAGGAATACTATCATCCGAGCTCGGGAAGTTGAGGCACATGAGATCTCTGTAAGTATGCCACACTATGTATTTATGAACGTATGAATCAGTAGTCTTATGATGTTCTTTGGTTGATAACAAAATGAATGATCTCTGCACTTCCATCTTCTGCTGGATTGAATTTTGGATTTCCTTTGCCATATGAACTTGCAGGTTACTTGGTAATAACCGATTCTTTGGGAATATCCCTAAAGAGATTGGAAATCTCAATGAACTTGAACTGTTGGATTTGAGGGACAACAACTTGAGTGGAAGGATCCCTGCAGAATTAGGCGGGTTGCTTTCCCTGAAGAGTTTGTAAGTAAAAAAAAAAGCATTAATCTTAAGATTTATTTCTAGGGAGCCACATGGGCCTTTTGGTTTTCATTCCTAGGTTTTCATTCCTACAAAAGGTTGCTTTGTGGAAATACACTTGAAGGAAGCATCCCATTGGAGATTGACAGGTTGAGCCTTCTCTCTGAGCTGCAGTTCGATGAGAATCTCAAGTCTAGCTTTTCCATTGAATTAAGAGGCATTAGTAGAACGTTTGGACACTGGTGAGAGAAGTTAATTTCAATATGCTTATTGTTTTACAGCTCAATATATTTGACTTGCCTGATTCTTGTTCTATTTTCGCATTTCCCTTTGACTGTGTTATTGATCCACCTTTTGTGCAGCGTTTGGCAGAGCATGTTGAAGCAACAGAAAAGAGAAAAAGCGTCGAGCTCCAAGGCAAGTTATTGCAGCAATATTGCTGGTAAGTAGGAAAAGTGGTTGAAATATGGAGTGGAGTATTCTCTACTAGTAAGTACTCACACCCTCCTTCCTCATTCTTGTCTCAGTTGATAGTCCGAAACTATTAGCAGCTCAAAATCTTCAGCGTGAGCCCATTGTCAATATCTTTCGTCGAAAGCTTCTTGAACAATCAAGCAACCTTGAGGTTCCACTTGCAACCACGGGATCTACGCAAGTATCGAATGTGCTGGTGACAAAGAGTAGCGGGGCCTTTCCTGCAGCCCCTGATGGGGGCATGGTAAAAGATCAAACTAGTCCATCACCTCCACCACCTCAAGAGAGTGGCAACAGCACTGTTTCGGAGGACCAGAAATCCACACAGAATCATTCGAAAACCTGTAGCTGGTGGAAGTATATAATAGTGATCATTGCCTCGAGTATTGCCATTTTGTCCCTTGTTGTATTGGGCATTTGCTTCGTGTGCCAGAAAAAGGGTGCCAAAACGATTACTCCATGGAAGACTGGGATTAGTGGGCAATTGCAGAAAGCATTCGTTACAGGTACATTCTACATCAGCGACTGTTTGATTTTAATTAATACTATACTGATTTTCTACATAGAGGTTACTAGTTGGGTCGACTAGTAGAAAGGCCTTGCAAATTTTAGTCTTAAAATGTTTGCCAATCATTGCTTCAAACACAACCATCCAACCTCATGTGCAAGTTCGGTAGCCTATGCAAACCAAGAACAGATTAACACATTACTTCCTAGTTTACTATGTCAAATCATAATGTAATGCTATAGCTAAGCAGGTTTAAAATTTAGAATCTGTGTGCAGTTGTCATTCACTGCCCTTTTGTATAAGGTGAGCTCAGTTATGAAAACTAATTAATACCCTTCAAAACACTTCCAGGGGTTCCAAAACTGAACCGATCCGAGCTTGAGACTGCCTGCGAGGACTTTAGCAACATCATAAGCACACTTCATGGGAGCATTGTGTACAAGGGAACTTTGTCTAGTGGAGTGGAGATTGCAGTAACCTCCACAACCATATCTGCTCTCAAGGACTGGGCCCCAAATTTCGAGATGGCCTACAGGAAAAGGGTCAGTCGGTTATTCTATGCGATTCTCTTCAAAGCATTAATTTCGTATTGCTTAACTCATCAGAATATTGATTTTACATAGATTGACATACTTTCACGAGTGAACCACAAGAATTTCGTCAACCTCATCGGTTACTGTGAGGAGGATGAGCCATTCACGAGGATGATGGTGTTCGAGTATGCACCTAACGGCACCCTCTTCGAGCATCTTCATGGTACAAATGATTTAATTCTATCTATTAAAATATTCAATTGATTGTCAAGATCCTACGCTTTTATGTTTTCCAGTTAAAGAGGCTGAACACTTGGATTGGAATGCGAGGGTCAGGATCATCATGGGGATCGCCTACTGCCTTCAATACATGCATCACGAGATAAACCCTCCAGTATCTCACAGCAGCCTTAACTCAGCTGCGATATTTCTAACCGATGACTATGCTGCCAAGGTTTGTAAACTTGCCTATCTCCAGCACAGCAGTAGTTGTCCAAAGTATTCAAAATCATGCCATCCTAAGTAAGATTCAGGACGAAACTGTTTTTAACATCATTGGAAAGCTATCACACAAGTGTGCCAACATGATCTTGATTTGACTGGAAAATCTCCTTTGGATTCATGATGTGACAGTAGTCATGTTCATCATGCATCTCCTTGTGTTTCCCTTTCTTTAAGTATACATCATTATTATTATCAGAAACAATATATGCATTCTCTGATGACTCTGTTATTGGTATACTATCAGGTTGCTGAGGTGAATATCTGGTCGGGTAGCTCTTCCAAGTCACATGATGAAGAAGACAAAACCAGACACTCAGATCTGCCGCCGATGGCTGACCCCGAGACTAATGTGTATGATTTTGGGATGCTTTTGCTTGAAATAATCTCCGGAAAACTCTCTCACTCAGAAGAGCAAGGCTCCCTGATTGACTGGGTAAATCCAATCCCCCTTTTTAGTCCTAATGATCCCATAAAACATTGCTAGTTTCCCTTATGAAATTAGGTTCACGTCTGAATTCTCATGGATTCGCAACAGGCGGCGGAATACCTGTACGAAAAGCAGACCATCACACAACTGGTCGACCCCAGCCTCAAGTCCTTCAAGAACAACGAGCTGGAGCTCATCTGCGAAATCATACAAGACTGCATCAAATCGGAGCCGATACAGCGGCTGACGATGAACGAAGTCACTTCAAAGCTGCGAGAAGTGATTGCTATTACGCCAGATCAGGCAACTCCGAGGCTCTCTCCCCTTTGGTGGGCTGAACTCGAGATCCTATCAGTGGAAGCAACATAGAGAGAGAGAGAGTTGAATAAGGAAGTGCATTGGCAAACTCTTTGTCCGGTCATTCCTCCTCCGAGCTGCAAACTGAACCCTATCATTTGTTGACAATCTTCTTGCATTTTCTACCCGCCTTCCATTTTTTTTCCTTTCGATTATTCTTATTCGGTGTTCATCGAGACAGTGTGTGATACTATGCATCTCCATAATGTTCGAAACCACAATAGTGAGCGGTATGATGCTACATGCATAGAAAAAAAGTGCTTCTATGAGAACATATGTATATATGTTACGTAAACTGAATTTATATGTATGCTTTGTTCAAGTATCTTGAGAATGGCCCATCTCGCCGCCAAGTTGACATCCTCTACAAGGACCAAGCTGACCCTTCTACTGAATGTCCATTTCTGTCGAGGGTAATAGAAGTTCTGCAAGTAATCTGCTGAGACAGAAAATTTTGACCTTGGAGCTTCGTATATGAACGTGACCACGCATAAAAAAAGATAGATGAAGAGTGTTTTTCCTAGTTTATTGGTGTATTCAGATTGAGTGATTTTGAGTGTAGTTGAGTAATAATTTTATTGTTAACATAAAAACGAGTGTTTTATAAATATGGAGAATACACTCTAATCCTTGTAAACCACTCTATTTACCCAACCATTTAATACACTACAATTTAATAAATTAAAATTGAGCTATTAGGAGCAATGGTATAATTTATTATTTAAATTATTTAAATATCATTATTTATTATTTATATTATTATTTATTTATTTATATTATTATATATTTTAAATAAATTTATATATCAATAATATTTTTATATAATCTAAATATTATACATAAAAAATTAATTTATTATATAGATATTTATATTGTTTTTATTATAATTATAACCTATGAATATATATATATATATTAAGTATTATATAATTAATATTAATTATTTATTATAATCATAAAATAATTATTTTAATATATAATATATTTAATATAATTTAATTATATATACAAACTTATAAATTATTTAATTTAATTAAAATTTTTAATATTTTTAAATTAATAACTTAA
Organism: Trapa incisa; assembly: GCA_030064435.1. Classification (NCBI taxonomy): domain Eukaryota; kingdom Viridiplantae; phylum Streptophyta; class Magnoliopsida; order Myrtales; family Lythraceae; genus Trapa; species Trapa incisa. The sequence continues at coordinate 11,321,809 of CM057773.1, forward strand.
TCACTCAATCCAAAAATAGGTAAGGTATTCATAAATTTTCTAAAATATTTGTTATAAATTTATTAATTAGAAAAACTATGCAATTATTATGATTAGGTAAAAACATGGTACGGAATAGTGTGGTGGTTTCAAATAATGTGCAGTATTTTGCTCCACCTTATCATGATTTCAACTGTGTCTACGGGCAGTCACCTTTTCTTCACAAAAGTACCACTATTTGGATTATATTTGTGAGAATGTATTTGTGTATTTCAACTGTCTATGAGCAGTCACATTTTCTTCACAAAACGGCCAGTCGAGCCTCCCTTTACTGGCTCTGTAGCATCCGTTCTAATACTATATTAGAAATTATTGTATACCAATAAAAATTTGTACACAAATTTTTTTAATATTATAATTATATAAAACTTTTATATTTTATTTTATTAATATACTATTCTAAACTAGGCTAATAAAACATATATTTTCAACAAAAAAAGAGGGAAGTACGGCTAAAATTTCTCAATTATTGTTGCTGGTTAGCCGCCAATGATGATTTACAGTATGTTGATAATTTAATATTATAAGAATTAAACCTCATCTTTACTTTTTTTGTACTAAACATTAAGCTTTACTTCAATTTTAGATATATCTGCATAATAAGAGATTAAAGGTAAAGCTTTCTTACTTTTTCCATAGAGATACTCTCTTGATTATAGCAATTGCCCGTTAAAAATGGGTAAGATGTTGCTAGCTTCTCCAACAACCGGAGGGAGAAAATGATACTTTTATATATATATATATTGGTGGATGTGTTTTTCAATTATATATAAAGAATACTTATGAAATCACCTTTAAAGTGTTGGGATTAACAATATCATAATTTTTTTTATATAATAATCTCGTCCATATATTAGAGATTTAAAATATAATACAATATATTAAATTATTTCGATAATTATATTTTATCAACTTGAAATAATAAACGTGATAAAAAATCGAGTATAGTAGTAAAATACTTACTTGAACTCGATTCGCTTAATATTACCGTGCGATAGAATCAACACATCCATTAGCTTGTATATTAACCATAATAAATCTAAATCGGCTAAAACCAATAGAAATAACGTAAATCTCATTCCAGAAAATAACGACTCTCCAGTTCTTATTGCATATTTTCTACTTAATACTTTGAAATATTTTATTGGAGTCCAACTCTATAATAATGTCTTTAATATTATTTTCTTTTACTAATTGTACACAAAAAACTATAGCTGCCATCTCGCTTTCCAAGACACTGCTAGAGTTGACTTATTGTCCACGGCCAAAAATAAACTTTACTTCCTTACTTGTCTCGAGCTATTACTCATATTCCCGCTGCATTTTGCCCCATGATAAATGAACCAGTTAATTTTTACATTGTCTTTTGGGGGTCGTTACATCTGCACATTCCTGGATGGAGATATGCGTTGCTTGTATGACTTGCATGGGATCCGGTAGAATTCCTTCCCGCTTTGCACAATTGCATTCCTTCTAAATATTCCAACAAACTATGGTCATTCTCCGTCCTTATCATCCTTTTCGATTTCCAGTTTTCCATCCATCCGCAAAAATAAGTAATAGGCACAACATCAGCCACACTGCTCAGGTCCAGTCACAATGTACCAATAAATGTTTGACATATTCATGCTTTTGACAAAACATACAACAACTATCATACTTTATATGCCTATTATTAAGATTTTCATTAGTAGCAAGTGTATTATAACAGACATTTCACATAAATTGTCTCACCTTCGGTTGGCAAAGGAGGTTCCATACTGTAGTCCATACATGATGTGGAGTTCCACTAGAGAAACTTGTTCTTTTTCTTGAAGAAAGAGTGAACTATAACCTCCCCACTCTTCTCCCATATCCAAATTCTCCCATCTCGAATAATGTCATAATCTTAAAAAAGACTAATAGAGTCAAGTCACATACTTGAAGTATGATTGGTTTGCAAATATTTTAACACAGTGGTTTAAGGGGAAAATGCATCAATTCGAAAAATCATCGATGTATAATCATGTATGATAAAAAAATTTCAAAACAATAATCGAGTTGATTTAAATCGGAAAGTAGAATCAGTCCGTGAAAGTAAAATTAACCAATAAAGTGAAATCGAACCAAAATTATATAATGAGACTGATCGATAGGCCATGAGTGGTGAGAATGGTCATTAGTATACCTTTGGTACAATGGTAAAACACAACGTAAATACGAAATTTTTTTTTCAAAATTTCTCATGGGAGCCCACAAAACGACTTATCAAAATATCCCGTAAACAATAGAAATCTGATAATTAAAGTAGAACTTTCGTGAGCAGGGTAAGTGTAAACCCCGTCTCTTAAAGATAAGAAAAACTGAGGAAAGAATAGGTAAACCCAATAGAGAAAATTGAACTAGTTCATAAATCTTAACCGATAGAGAAAGGGCAAAATTGGAAATCTACAAACCCCAAGTGACTCAAAAAGTAATAAAAATCATGGAAAAGGACTTTGTGACAAATTGAAAAATAAAATCAGACCGGTTCAGGTGAACCGAACATGAACTGGTTTGAACCATCATTGAACTGATTGTTAAATTCATTTTTCTAGTTGGATTAAAATATTTAAATTAGGGAATTGAAGCCACGATTGGATAGAGAATTAATTTAGAAAAATTTAGAAAATTTTAATTTTGAGAAAAACGGTTGAATTGGACTTGAACCGACCTATTTAAGCATTGAACACGGTCGGACCGGTTCGGTTAAGTTCGAAACAGTGTATTTTTTTTCCTTCAAATAACAACACTATTCATTAAATGCAGAAACTGACAGCTCCGACGAAGAAAAACATCTCCGTTCAAGGCATTTCAATATGAAGATAAGTGTAAACTACGCTATTTGGAGTTAAGGAAAAACCAAAAAAATAACCGATCATACTAAGTGAGAAAACCAAACCGGTTCATAAACCCGTTATTGGGGAACGGACAAATTAAAGAAATTTCAACTCCCAATTGACCCAAAAAGGTTTATAAACCTTGTAAAACAACTTTAGAACAAATTGAAAAAGAAAAACCAAATTAGTTCAGATGAATCGAAACCAAATCGGATTGAACCAATTAAAAAAATGAGATGGTTTATAAATTAAAATTGATAGATAGAGTGCAAATAGTGAAATTTATATACTCTAATTTACTTAAATAGTTATAAAAATAATGAAAACTTAATTTTAGGTTGAATTGGAGATGAAAACTAAATCGATTTAGTTGAATTGGATCTAAATCGGATTGAAACAAGGTATAATATAAGTATTAAATTTTATTATATAATTAAATTAGGTAAAATAATTTATTTATTTATTATTATAATAAAAAAATTAATATTAATTATTTAAAAATTATTATATATAAATATTTTATAATTACAATATAAATATATATAATAAATTATATTATATATTTTACATTTATTTTTATTATGTAATTTTATATAAAATATTATTAGTATAAATTTAATTAAATTACATAAATATAAAAAAAATTAAAATAAATAAATGATAACATATATTATAAAAATAATTTAAACAATAAATTAAATAATTTATCCAAAATTTATCGAATTGAAAATTTTATATTTTAGTTTAAAATAACGTATTTGAATGTGTTTACTCCGCTCTATTTTATTTTATAAAATCAGTAATTTCTTTCAAATTATAAATGAATACTCTTTTTACTCAATTTAAATAATATCTAAAATACTTGATGTTAGTACAAAAAAAATATAATCCCTAAAAAAAATTTTCCCGGGCAAAAAGTTGAACTCCTTTTTTTCTCTAAATTGTTTTTTATAAAAATATTTACTTTAAATCCAAAATTTTCGTTTGCCCTAAAGTGAGAGTAGAGGTAATTAAGGTATGAAATTAATAAAAATATAAAATACATATAATATAAAATATTTATACAATTAGGGGTATAATAAATTTCTATTAAACTTTTTTTTAAACATTCATTCGCTAGTAATATAAACTCACCCATACAGTTTCGATCCCTTTTCATAATTAGAGGAAATTACTAGATATGCCCCCACGAAGAAAAAACAAAAAGAAACGCACTTGCTTAGTTTGTACAGAGATATCTGTACAGTGTATTTCATCAATGATTTAAGCCAGGGGTGTCATTATTTATAGCCACCAGCCTGGCCAGCTCAATAAACTCCTAGCTGGAAATCCAAGGAAGGAATGCCTCTTCAATATTCTTGCTTGAGAAGGATGTAGATGTAAGTCTCAATATACATCTGAAAATTCCATAAGCTGCTGATCTTTATGCTCTCCAGTATAGTTACCATCCTCTTTGAAGATCTAAACAGCCAATATACATGCCGACATTAGGCCGATTGTTTTCGTTCTTTAATTGGGTCCCCCTCAAGGAAGGAATATTTGAACGAGGACGTGACAAAGCTTATCATACATTTTAAAAAATATAAGAAGATGAGAAGTGTGGTTCAACATTCCCTTAAAAAGATTGTTTAATGGAGTGCGATTGTTAGAGTAAAAATTGGGCCAATACATTTTTTGCTGGGCTCATTTTCTACTTTCTTTTATTTAAATGGGTCAAGGTTCTCTATTTTGTAGATATGTTCCTTTAATACATAGCCAATATATCATCTTATTCATTAAATTTATAGATAACTACTATGCAACTTCTATTAATAGTCTTACTCTTTCCATATATCTTTAAAACTTATTTGTTTCTCATATTCATGGCATAATTAATTTTTCATTTGACCACCTTTTTTTTATTTTCATTCATCTAATAACCAAATCAGATTGGTCTCTTCCAATTTTAAATCTATTATCCTTATCTAAATAAGACGATATAAACTTTAGGCATCTTCTTTTTATTACTCACATTCAACTTCATATATATATTCTTTTTATATTTTAACATCATCTTAGTCATACTTACAAATTCATCAAAATCTAATACTCTTTCTTTTTATGAAGTTAGTCTAAAATGTTCAATTTTCTCATACATAATTATATGTACTCTCATTTTCTTTTAGATTTATAAATTTTTGGAGAATAAAATATATTTTGATCATTATTCTTTTTTTAATTTACTATGTCATTAATACCCACTATTATTTAGTTCATTATAAAAATACTCCATCCAATTTGATACGACTTAATTTATCTCAATTTCTAATTTTATTCCAAATTAATTAAAATCTAATTAATCTAATAGGACACTTCCAAATTTTCCCTATTACAATTATATTTGTATTTGATTGAAAGATTCACGTATTGAAATTGTTGGCAAGTCATAAGGCTTTCATGAGAGGCAGAACCACCACTTCTACTGCAGTTTGGCCTTGACATTGATTTCTCACTCCTGCCAAGAACCCCAGCATGATACCTCTTTAAGGGGTCAAATGATCATGCAGTTGAGCTTTATCGTTCCTCGAAAATCTCTAATGCAATTTCATCCTTTTCTAGTTAAATTTCCAAGACCAAGGCTAAGAAAACAATTCTTCAATTCTATTAATACTTTTAGATCTAATTTCAGTTCCATGGTGGAGGTGAAGATTGGGTTATAACATAATCGATTTCTAATCATTTGGATCGGGCACATGCATCCACCTCAACCATATATTTGAATTTTAGCCATCCCTCATTCGAAAACAATTACCATATTAGGACTAGAGTGCACTACGTCTGCTAAGTTATAAATACATAAAAATAGAATAAATATATTAAAAAATTAATGTGGTCCATTATATCTAAAAGCATATGAAATAACATTTATTAAAAACTTAATTAAGAAATTATATAAGTCATAAAATAAAATTTTGAATATAATAAATATCTTAGTTATTTAAAATAATACATTAACTTTCTAATATAATATTTCAATGTTTTTGGTCAAGACGATGAATTGAGAGATAATATTCATATTAATTATTTTTTTTTATCTTGAACACGTCCATATGGGGTGCTGACCAAGCAATCGATGATCATTCATATATTACTAATACAGTGGTCAATTACCAACATAAATTTATCTTTCCTATGGAGAATAATGATAAAATATGAAAATAAATAATTCTACAATATTACCAATATATTTAAATCAATTTTAAAATATTTTAATAATCTAAATTATCTAATTTATTTGGTATTTAAAATATATTTTACATTTACTAATATTATTATATTTTCAATATTCCCCTCAATACCATTATAAATACAATAGGAGTTGTTAGCTTTGGGATATAAGCAAGTAGAAATTACATGTTTATAAAGGAGAATCACACAAATTAGGTTATGAGAAAGAATCATATCACGAGAATTTTGTATTATGTTAAAGGAAAACTTGAGTAAAGAGATTTTGGTTTTTCTAACACAATTCAATGCAATGGGCTCTCGTATATTTATTCGTCTTCAAATTGAAGAATTTTCTCATTCATTAATTATATTTCATATATCAATTATTTTACTATATAATGTGCATTCAAATTATGTAATTTATTCATTCCATTCAATACATACTAAAATTTTGAATTTGTATATACATATTTTTGTAATCGTATCCGACCTTGAATGCTCAAACAATTTTATGGTTGTAAGTCATTTGTTCATTTAATCTAAAGTGAAATATATTACCTTAAGTTATTGTGATTTATTAGAAATTCATTTTTATTATTTTATGTGTTTCACAATATATTTTTGATCATGATTAATTATTGCCATATCATTGTTTCTTAAAATTATTATTGCTATAAGCCATTTGATCAAATACTTCGCAATAAAATAAATAACAAAATAATCTTAATTTTGAGTAACATCATTATCTACTAATTACTTCCAATTCCATAATAATGTAATGCATTCACTTGAAATATATTAGTTTATATGCTATGTACGGCATTCTATTTCTTCTACTCCATAATCAATTAAAATTTAAAAAGAATATAAAATTGTCTCATCTCTCAATCTAACATATATAAGTTGATAAATCTATGATTGACTTATTTCTTACCAATATTGTGGGATCTCTAACCTCCCAGGTTAATAATGTGTGATATGGATCCAAAATAGTGCCAAACTTATAAAAAAAAGCTTGAGCTGTTTTTTTTCTAGCTAAAAAACCCTTAAATCTCATCACAGTCAATGTCGTGACATCCCAAATGGAACTGCATTATGGACATTTATTTGAGGTTTAAGAAATTTAAAATAGTGCACTAAAATATGTTAAAATATAAGTGATGTAAACAGATAAATAAATTAATAAGTTCCATATAGATACGCTTATTTATAGGTTTATAAAAATATAAAAATATAAATAAATAATATAAAAAAATATATAATATAATATTAATTAGTTAATATTATATTATATATATAAATAAATGGTAACTTTATAAAATAATATCATAATAATATATTATAATATTTTAAGATTTATTCTTAATATTAGTATCATTCTTACTTCTACAAAATCAAATTGAGTTCGCGAAAATTGAGCTTGTCCTAAATAAAGCGAAAGTGAATGATAAACATTTGGTGAGTAAATCAACTAGTTGAGCTTCGGTACAAATAAAATATATATTAATAATATCATAACTGACTTGTTCATGAACAAAATGATAGTCGATTTCGATATGTTTTATACGAGTATGAAAAATAGGATTTAACGTGAGGTAGATAGCTGATAGGCATGCCTATTTATATGATCATATTATATCGTAACTAACTTAAATATAATATATGATATAATATTTACTAAGATTATATTGTAATTAACTTAAATATCTATGATATAATCTTAATTAATAAAATTATATTATAACTAACTTAAATATCTTAAACTATTTCAATACTCACTCATGGATGGTAAATATGTATCATTCTCATCTTGTTACAAATATTAATCCACTTTTTAAGTTCTCACCCTTTAGTTAAATAATCAGTTAATTGTTCGTCAGTCTTCATATAGTGTAACTCTACGATCTTGTTCTCAAGTTTCTCTTTTATAAAGAATCGATCAATTTTAATATGTTTGGTCTTATTATGTTGAACTGAATTGTTAGCAATGCTGATCGCTAATTTATTATCACACCATAACTTAATGGATTCTTTTATGAATAAACATAATTTCATCAATAAGTTTTTTTATCCATATTATCTCACATATTCTTTGAGTCATAACTCTATATTTTGTCTCTATCGTTGATCTAGCGACCACCTCCTATTTCTTACTTCTCTAGTATACAAGATTAACTCCAACAAACACACAATAGCCTGATGTCGATCTTCTATGATCTGCACAACTAGCCTAATTAGAGTCACAAAATCTTTCAACTCTAGTATGATCTCGAGACTTGAACCAAATACCTTTTCCCGTGCTACTCTTTAGATATCTTAATATTCGCATAACTGCCTTCCAATGTTTTGTCCTAGTATCATGCATATATCTACTTACAATACTAACCACATATGTGATGTATGGTCGTGTATGACACAAGTAGATAAGTCGTCCCACAATTCTCTAGTATTGTTCTTTATCCACTAGGTCTCTTGATAGAGCACATAGCTTATGATTTGTTTCAATTGGAGTAGAAGCAGTTCAACAACCCAACATCCTTGTTTCAGTAAGTAGATCCAATACATATTTTCTTTGAGAAAACACTATGTCTGTCTTTGACCTGACTATCACAATACCGAGAAAATACTTAAGTGGACCCAAATCTTTTACTTCAAATTCTTTGATCAATCTTTACTTTAGTCGCACTATCTCATCGTTATCATCTCCAGTTATAATAATATCATCTATATATACTATGAGAATAGTAACTCGACTATTTGAGTGTCGATAGAAAACTGTTTGATCTCCATTACACTATTGATACCCCATTCTCACTACTGCATGTCGGAATCGGTCAAGCCAAGCTCTTGGTGATTACTTGAGTCCATACAAAGACTTCTTAGATTTACATACTCTCCTAGTGGTCTTTATTATATCAAATCTAGGTGAAATCTCCATATACACCTCTTCTTGTAAGTCTCTATGCAAAAATACATTCTTTACATCTAATTGATGTAATTTCCATCCAAAGTTGGCAGCACATAATATAAGAATTTTGACAGTACTCATCTTAGCAACTCGTGCAAATGTGTCATCATAATATATTTCATATGTCTGGCTATAGCCTTTTGCTACCAATCTTCCTTTATATCTTTCAACCTTTCATTCAGTATTTTGCTTAATAGTGAATACCCATTTGCATCCAACAACCATCTTTCTGCTTGGAAGTAATGCCAGTTACCAAGTCTTATTTTTCTCTAATGCACGCATCTACTCATGCATTGTTGCAAGCCACTTTGGATCATTTTTGGCCTTTTGCCAATTTCTTGGTATGTGCACTGTCTATAATGATACAATAAATATCTTGTATGTAGATGGGACAGATGCATATGAGACATAGTTAGATATATCATGTTCATAACCATATCTAATTGGGAGTTTTTCTGCATTAGCTCTAGGTTCTTTACCGTAGAGATTTATTACCATCTGGTGATGATGAGGAATTATCAAAAGATTGATGGGTATCTAGGACATATGAGGGCAATGGTTATGGTATAAGAACCTATTCTTGTCTCTTTCCATCATGTTATTTATCTTCCTCCCCCTATTCGATATGAGGCATCTGTTCTTCTCTCTCTCCATCATGTTCTTTATCTTCCTCCCCCTGTTCTTGTCGCTCTCCACCATCTTCTTTATCTTCTTCCCCCTGAGCACAATTCTTGTTCCTTCTACTATAAATCTTCAATTTTGGTTCACTGGTCCTTTCTTCATTGCTACTTGATCTTTTAGTATACGAGATTACACCTACAATGACATCTTCAACTATTTTATCACTGATTCTCTCTTCATTTCCATATTGCACTTCAAACAAATCATTTAGCACTGTGGATGACGTTGATTCACCATAAAAGGGCTCATTCTCACGAAATGTCACATACATACTCGCAAAAAGTCGTCTCACTTGGACACCAGCACTTGTAACCTTTCTGAGTGCTAGAATAGCCTACATAAATACACATTAGTGCACATGGATCGAGTTTGGTTACTGTGGAACAATGATCTCTCATAAAACACACGCAACCAACTACATGAGGATGAACTAAATGTATGTTGCGTCCCATCAAAAGTTCACAAGGAGATTGAAAGTTCAATATTCGAGAAGGCATCTAGTTAATTAAATATGTTATCGTCAATACTGCTTCACTCCATAGATATTTTGGAACATTCATTATAAATAGAAGAGTGCGAGCTACCTCTAATAAGTGTCGATTCTTCCGTTCCACCACCCCATTTTATTCTGGTGTATCTAGACATATGGTATGATGCATAATCCCTTTTGTAAATAAATACGATGAGAACTCTCTATTAACATACTCAGTACCATTATCTTTACGGAGAGTACTCACTTTGGCATTATATTGTGTTTGTACTAAAGTTAAAAAATCTTTAAAGCAAACCAATGTCTCAGACGTATTTTTCATCAAATACACCCATGTCATCCTTGAGTAACAATCAATAAATGTAACAAACCATCTGAATCCACCAATTGAAATAACTGGACATGGTCCGCAAACATTAGAATGTATCAATGAAAAAGGTGAAATACTTCTTATACCAGTAGAAGAATAACTTGTTCTTGTGTGCTTTCCAAACTTACAAGCATCACATACAAGCTTGTTATGTTCTACTTTGTTCATCAAGTTAGGTCTTACCCTCTTAAGATTCTCAAAAGATAGATGACCAAGACGACAATGCTCCAATATAACTTCATTCATCACTCGTTTAGATAGACTAGTTCTCAAGTAATATTTGATTGAGATTCATGTGTGATTTAGGAAAGGAATACTAAGAGAATAATTGGGACTGGACAGAGGCCTGAGGGATTGTGGTATCTTAGGAGAGAAGGGTCTGACGTGGCTTTAACAACTACTCTATCTGAACGAGTTATGAATGATGTTATATTGGAGCATCGTTGTCTTGTTACGTTCTACTTTGTTCATCAAGTCAGGTCTTACCCTCTTAAGATTCTCAAAAGATAGATGACCAAGATGATAATGCTCCAATATAACTTCATTTATCGCTCGTTCATATAGAGTAGTTGTTAAAGCTGCATTTGACCCTTCTCTTCTAAGATACCACAATCCATCAAGCTTCCGTCTAGTCCCAATTATTCTCTTGATATTCCTTTCCTGAATGACACATGAATCTCGATCAAAGGTGACTTGACAATTCAGTTGATCACTGATTGCACTAACTTATAATAGATTAACAGGAAATGATGTGACATGTAAAATTGATGATAATGTGATTGATGAAATGCATTTAATCGAGTTGGATCCCCTAACCGGTTGAAATGTGCCATCAAAAGTTTGAACTCTCTTATGGGAAGAAGGTGGACAACAAGTACATGTAATAAACCCTATTGATGTTCCTGTCGTGTGTCTAGATGTGCCTGAATCAATAATCCAGTCTGTGAAAGATGGTTTAAAAGAAAACACATGTGTAATAGTACATGAGTCAACATTAATATAACACATGTCATTGTTTAAAATGTCAGCATCTATTTTCTCCCTCTTCTACGATAATCTAGCTATGTCGTATCTGTAGCCTTCTATTCAAACAAAAAACATAAAAATAACTAAAAACCTTAGCTTTGATACCATGTTAGAAAACTAAATTAGGGAAAGAGAGAAAGAGAATATATTGATCGAGTGGCCATAGGAATGAGAAATTGAAATAACTTATTTTTCCACAGTCGAACTCAATGATAGGCTTGCCTATTTATAAAATCATATTATATCGTAACTACCTTAAATAGAATCTATGATATAATCTTAACTACTAAAATTATATCGTAACAACTTAAATATCTATGATATAATCTTAACTAATAAGATTATATCGTAACTACCTTAAATATCTTAAACTATTTCAACAAATCTAAATAACTTTAGATGTTGCATTACCAAGAATCATATATTCAGCTTTTGTACCAGAACAGACGATAGTGCGTTGCTTCTTAGAACTCCAAGAAATAAGATTGCGACTGAGAAAAATAGTATATCCACTAACAGAACAACGATCATAAAGATTCCCAGCCCAATCGACATTAGAGAAGCAATGGAGAGTTGTAGGGAGTGGTGCCAAAGGGTATGACCAAGATGAATAGTTCCTCGAAGGTAGTGAAGTATGCATTTGAAAGCAATCCAATGAATATAAGTAGGTTGATGCATAAATTGCATACCTGATGCACCACATAGGAAAGATCGAGATGAGTGGTAATGAGATACTAAAGTGAACCCACAATTTGATGATACAAAGTGGGATTTGAAAGAGGTGTCCCAACCTTGAGAGAGAGTTGTGATCCAGAAGTAATAGGCATAAATACAGACTTACAAGTATCCATAGTAGTTTTTGATAATAAATCTCGAATGTACTTGGATTGAGTGAGATAAATACCGTAAGGATGATTGTAGACTTTAATACCAAGGAAATGATGGAGAGACTCCAAATATTTGATGGAGAATTCCCGTTGTAAAGCATGTAGAGTGGAGTTAAGAGGGGCATTGGGAGATCTAGTAATAATAATATCATCAACATAGATGAGTAAAAACATGATAAATGTAGATATACGATAGATGAAAATAGAGTTATCCACAATAGAACCATAAAAGCCTAATTGAGGGAGAAAAGAGCTAAGGAATATAAACCAAGAGTGGGGTACCTGCTTGAGACCATAAAATGATTTACGAAGTCGACAAAAATAATGAGGAAAAAGAGAGTCAACAAAACCTGGTGGTTGTTGCTTGTAGACTTCTTCAACCATGAAGAAACACATTATTGATATCCAACTAATGAATATGCCAATTAAGTGAAACCACAATTGTCACGCCCCGACCTGGTTTGGTCGGATCCTAATGAACAACCCACCACTCTCCCAATTTATTAAAGGGTTTCCCCTAGTTTATAAACCGTAAAGAGTAAGGCGTCCTTTAAACCTGCACCGTTTCCTTACTCTTTTAATCAAAACTGCATGAAATTTTAAACTTTACATACCTGTCTTACGGACATCTTAGTTGATGGTCTTTCAGAGTAGGCTTTCCGGGATTTCTTGAAAGGGATATAAGGGAGTGGGTTAGTACGACTACTCAATGAATGGGTTTTCAAAGGTCTACTTTTAACTTTTAAGAAAAATATTTAACAGACTTCTTTCTTTTCAAAAATCCCTTCATTTAAAATTTCTCTTAGGGTTTTCCATTATTTCATAGTTACTAGTGTGTCATCACCCAACACACATCCTTCGTCATGAAGGTTACACACATTTACAAGTCAGTATCACTACTGAACCCGCTAGTGGCTTTAGAGCGACTTTTCCTGCTACCCAGATAGAAGTATAACCACTTCTACTCTGAGAATAAGTGGATGTACGTGACATCCAACGCTCAATCCCGAAATCACTTCTTTGTGTCCATACGAGGACATAGACCTCATCCTGTCCCCACTCTAGTCTCATGTGCTTGGTGCTACTCCAAATTTCGCACAGACACTTGGAACGGCGATCTACCCTTATACTCATTGGGTCATCCAGGGTTCTTAGGACACATCACTACCCCTCATGGTCGTCTTGATGATCCCGTACTCATGGTGCATGCACAAGCAAAGTTTTCTTAAATTTGCTATATAATATGTGGTGCCATTTGTCCCAACGGTCCTAACCTTCAAGTCAACATGTAGCTGTTTGTCTCGACTGGTTTGGAGACCTATCATGTCGCGCTGCTACTAGTTGACTGAGTATGTCGGACCTGCCTTGGTACTATTACCAAACAATTCACTTATTAAGTTTTAATGGCATATATATATATATATATAAGAGCGATTCTAGCACTCGTCAAGAAGGTCTCCCAAATAGTTTAAGCATTGGCACACAGTTAGGGGAAAACACTTCTAACAAAACATATGTTTTTCTCTATCCATTATACTGCCCGAGTATAAAGACACCTCCATTCATAACCGATGAACGAGTTTTCAACTTCCTTTGAGGAAGTCTCATCATACCAACTGGGTATGATCTACTTACAACTGGTAAGTAGTTTTTCCGCATGATTTTCACATCACTTCCTCTAAGTAGTGATGTTTAAAATACCATTTAATATTGGGTTTTTATACCGAGGTACTTATCATTACCAATCGGGTATGATATAAAATTTTCACTCACAACCGGTAAGTGATTTTTAATTTTAAGTTATGCTTATCATCCCAACCGGGTATGATATTAGTAAACCCACTCACCTGTTAACACAGTAAATTTCACTAAATTGGTTCTTTATATTCACGTGAGCTCATCCATGCTGGCGTTCCTGGTATTTCGTATTCCTACATGATATGAACATTCTTGTTCATTATTACTCGGCATAACAACCTTCATTCATTTCCAATAAATGAGAAAACCCAAACTTTTAATTATTTGCAATTAGGTCCCTAAAGTTATTTCTATTTAACTTTAAGTCCATAATGTCGATTTTTCCTCAAATTGAGTCCCGTAACTTTTAAAATTTATCTTGGTACCTCAATTTATTCAATTTCACCAAAAAGGGGTTTAATTTTTGAAATTTCCAATTTGGTCCCCCAATTTTTCCAAAATTACCATTTTGCCCTTCCTTTACAAAAATGGTATGTTTTGCCCCAAAAATTCCAAAATTCCTAAATTGGTCCTCAAACATTATTTTCATGCCTAATTGATCCTCAATTTCATAAAATTGCATTTTGGTCCTTTGAATTTAGAAAATCCCCAATTTTCCCCCAATTTCATCTCCTTAGCACAACCAAATTTGATTTCATCAAATTGATCGATCAAACACATCTAATTATTGAAATTGAAGTTAAAATTGTGTTCCTCCATCTTCTTACAATTCAATATGACTTTGAATCGTAAGTTTTGACGCCGGAACGAGCTCAAACGGAGCTTCGCCGGAAAACGGACTATAGAGAGAGAAAGCTTTGATTACTCACCGGTGAGGGCACGACGGTTCGAGCTTTCGATTTGGGAAGATAGCTCTTATCCTAAGATTCATCCTAGAATCAAGAATCGCATGAATTGATGCCGAATTGAGTTAGAATTTCATCATTGAAATTCTGTCGGTTCTCTCTCTAGCACCAACTGAAAATTGTAGAGAGTAGCTGAATTGGCTTACCTTTCAGTCCTAATTTGGCCGTGGGAGGGCTAACAAAATGTTGGGAAGGCTTGGTTTGGCCTGAGGAGGGCTCAAAATGGCCAATTTCAGCTCAACCAAAATAGGGCAACTTCGGTCCGCCGGAGCTGCTTCATTGTTCCATCATGTCGGTGCTTCTCCAGCGATTCTCGGATTGACTGGAGTTTGCTATCAGATAGCTGTCTTCTCCCCAGTTCTAAAGAGCCCGACCTCTCCTTCCGAGGTTAAGAAAAATGTTCAAGTCGAAGCTCTGGTTCGAGCTTCATCAGGAAATGGAGTAGTAGATAGAGAGATAAGTGTTTAGGTGGGAGGAGAATGAATTGGGATGACCTCTTTATATAGGTGTAAAATCGTGTATTAAATGGGAGAGATTTATTACTAATATTAATATTACCATAAATTATTGGTATTAATTCAAATAATTTAATTTTGGTATTAATTCAAATAATTTAATTTTGGTATTAAATTATTTGTATTAATTTTAATAATTAAATATATATTAATATATGGCTATTTATGATAAAGTGTACGTTCGCATAAAAATTTTTGATTGAAATTTCGGGTTATAAAAAAAAATTATATGTCCTAGTAGGTCACCCATCCTCACACTACTCTCATGCAAATACACTTAACTTCAAAGTTCTTATGGGATATCGTTCACCTAAACAAATTTGGTTTTTCTCTTCTATTTTGTCTTAAGTTTATTTTTCAAGGTTTAATAAACCCTTTGGATCACCCATAAGTTGTAAATTTCCTAATTGCTTTTTCCCAAATGATCGGGTTTGTAAACCGGCTCGGTTTTCTTACTTGTTTTGACCGGTTCTTTTCTTGGTTTTCCTTAACTCAAAAGTGCAGGGTTTACAACAATAGAAATAATCCTCGAATGATAATTGGCTTCATAATAGGACCGGAGGTCTCATCATAATAAAGCCCCATGTTATTGGGAGAATCCTTTGGCAATGAGACGGGCCTTGTATCGAGCAATAGAACCATCAGGATTTTCTTTTATTTTGTAAACCCACTTGCAACCAACAATGGTTTGACCAGGCGATGCGGACATCAAATCCCATGTGTGATTGTGGAGAAGGGTCGAGAATTCTTCTTGCATAGCATGCATCCAAGGGGCATGACAATAGGACGGTGCATAAGTGCAAGGTTCTTGTGGAGTGACAATAAATATAAAATGGTCAATAGTAAAACGCCGCGGAGGCAGAGAGCCGTCTTGCGACCAAGTGACCATACGAGGAGGAGCCACAACATGGTCTTGGTCTATAGGAGAGATAGTTGGTGAAGGAGGGTCAATATGTGTAGTAGGAGAAGAGTTAGGTGACATACCCTAGTCTGAAACCAGAGTTGGTATATGATGGGGGATCGAGAGGGGAACAATAGAGCTCTCCACAGAAGCGGATGGATACTTACTGTTTACAAAGAAGGGAAATACTCTTTCGTTAAAAATAATATTGTGGTATGTGAAGATGCGATTAGTACAAGGATCCATAACACGGTACCCTAGATAATTAGAGGGATAGCCAAGAAAAATATAAGGATCATACCATGGCTGAAGTTTATGAGACATGTAGGGACAAAGGTAGGAAAAACAACGACACCTAAACACACATAGATTTATAATTAGGAGTGGTATGATGAAGTACCTCCTAAGGAGAGCAAAACCCCAAGGACCAAGTAGGAAGGCGGTTAATTAGGTAGATAGATGTATCAAAGTCAAAATCCCAAAACTTTTATGCAACATGAGAATGAATTAAGAGAGTGAGTCCCATGTCTACAATATGACGATATTTACGCTTAGATGATCCATTTTATTGGGGCGTGTAAGGGCATAAAATGAGATGAATGATGTCCGCAAGCTGAAGTTTAGATTGAAAGGAGGTAGAAATAAATTTCTTGGCACCATCTGAATAAAGAAATTTAATTTTGTAGTCGAGCAAATTTTCAACTTGCAAATGAAAGGCTCAAAAAATAGATAAAATATTTGTATGCCTTTTGATGACAAAAAACCATGAGAACTTACTATAATCATCAAGAAAATGAACATAGTAAAAATGACATGTGTGTGATGTAAGAGGAGTGGGTTCCATATGTCGGTATGAATAAGATTAAGAGGATGAGTGCTGACATGGCGAGTTAAAGGGAAAGAATGCTGAGAGATTTTACCACAAGAACACCAATCACATAATTATAAAGGCAAGATAGCTTTCATTGATAAATAGTTAGAAAGCACACAAGTGACAATAGGAAATGCAGGATGTCCTAAACGCTGATGCCATAATGAAGTTGGTTCAGTACGACTTACACAAGATCTAGTGTAAACCTCGCTCTTTTGAGTTAAGGAAAACCGGGAAAATAACCGGTTAAACCGAGTGAGAAATACCAAACTAGTTCACAAACTCGATCATTTGAGGGTTCATAAAACCTTGGAAAAGAACCTTAAGACAAATTAGAAGAGAAAAACCAGATTCGCTCAGATGAATTGAATCTCATTAGAACATTAAAGTTAAGCGTGCTTGCATTAGAGTAGTGCTAGGATAGGTGATCTCCTATGAAGTATGTTTTTTATGCGAATTTGGTTTAATTAGTATTAATGGTACACCCTATCATAAATACCCATAATTTAATACCTAAATAAATTATTGGAATTAGTACTAATAAATACCATCTCGCCCATTCAATATACCATCTCACCCATTCATCCTCCTCACACCTAAACACTTCTCTCTCTCCCTCTATTGCTCCATTTCCCTGTGAAGCTCAAACCAAAGCTTCGACTTGAGCATTTTTCTTAACCTTAGAAGAAGAGGTCGAGCTCTTTAGATTCCGACGGAAGTCAGCAATATGATAGTAACCTCCATTCGATCCGAGGATCACGGAAGAAGTGCCGACATAATCAAACAGTGAAACCGCTCCAACAGATCGAAGCTTCCTTGTTTCGGCCGAGCTGAAATCAGCCAATTTGAGCCCTCCTCAAGCCAAACCAAGCCCTTCCAATACTTCCTCATCCCTCCTACGGCTGAATTAGGACTGAAAGGTAAGCCAATTTGGCTCTCCTCTGCAATTTTCGACTGGTGCTAGAGAGAGAACCTTCAGAATTTCGATGATGAAATTCTAACTCAGTTCGGTATCAATTGATGCAATTCTTGATTCTAAGATAAACCTCAGGATGAGAGCTATCTACCCAGATCGAAAGCTCGGACGCCGTGCCCCGACGGTAAGTAATTGAAGCTTTCTCTCTCTATAGTCTATTTTCCAGTGAAGCTTCGTTTAAGCTCATTTCCACGTTAAAACTTACGATTCAAAGTGCTAAGGAATCGTATGAACATGTAAAAACTCAATTTCAATAATTAGAAGTGTTTGATCAGTCATTTTGATGAAATCAAATTTGGCTGTGTTAGGAAGTTAAAATTGGGGGAAAAAATGAGGATTTTTGAAAATTCGAAGGACCAAGATGCAATTCTATAAAAAGGGTCAATTGGGTAGGATAAGAATGTTAAAGGGCCAATTGAGGAATTTTAAAATTTTTGGGGTGAAACTTAGCATTTTTGTAAAGGGAGGACAAAATGGTAATTTTGGAAAAATTAGGGGACCAAATTGGAAATTTAGGAAATTAAACCCCTTTTTATGAATTTGAATAAATTGAGGTCCTAAGATAAATTTAAAAGTTTCAGGACTCAATTTGAGGACAAACTGACATTAGGGACTTAAAGTTAAAGAAAAATAACTTTAGAGACCTAATTGCAAATAAATAGAAAGTTTGGTTTTCTCATTCATTTGGAATGAATGAAGGCTTTTAGGCAAAAGGATAATGAACAAGGATGTTCATATCATGTAGGAATACGAAGTATCGGGAATGCTAGCAAGGATAAGCTCGCGTGAATACAAAGAACCGGTTGAGTGGAATTCACTACATTAACGGGTGAGTGGGCATACTAACTTTATACTCGGTTGGGATGATGAGCACAATTTAAAGTTAAAAACCCCTTATCAGTTGTGAGTGGAATTTTATATCATAATCGGTTGGGAATGATAAGAACCTCAAAATGAAAACCACTATCTAGTGGTATTTTAAACATTACAACTTAGAGAAGTGATATGAAAATCATGTGGAAAAACTACTTATCCAGTTGTAAGTAGATCATACTCGATTGGTATGATGAAACTTCCTCGACAGAAGAGGAAAACCTGTTCATCGGTTATGAGTGAAGATGTCCGCATACTTGGTTGGTATGATGAACAATTGAAAATATATTTTTATTGGAAGTGCTCTCCCTTGACTGTGTGCCAATGATTAAATGATTTGGGAGAACTTCTTGATGGGAGATCGAATAGCTCTTATAGGCCGGGGGCCTCAGTTTTGGAACTTGGGGGCTGTTATGCCCGGTTTTGAAAAATCTTGAACATGGGAATGAGTAGGAGCTTGTAAAAAAAACATGAGATATGTGCCATAAAACTTTAATAAATGAATTGTTTGGCCATGGTACCAAGACAAGACCGACATACTCAGTCAACTATCGGCAATGCAACATGACAGGTTGATGAACCAGTCAAGACAAATAGCTACAGGTTGAGTTGAGGGTCGGTGCCGTTGGACCAGTGGCACCACATATTATATGGCATGATAAGAAAATACTAATTGTGCATGCACTGTGATTACGAGACCATCAAGATGCCCAAGAGGGGTAGTGATGCGTCCTAAGGGCCTTGGACGACCTGGTGGGTATAAGGGCAGTTCGTCATACCAGGTGACCATGCAAAATTTGGAGTAGCATCAAGCGCATGAGACTGGGATGAGGTCTCTGTCCTCATACGGACATGGAGAATCATCACAAGATTGAGGGTCGGATGTCGCGAACATCCACTCATTCTTTGGGTAGAAGTGGACGTGCTTCTATCTAGGTGGCTAGTAAAGTTGCTTTGACGTCACAAGTGAGTTCAGTGGACATACTGACCTACGAATGTGTGTTTGACCTTCATGATGAAAGATGTGTGTTGGGTGATGACACACCGTGATTAATAAGAAAAGGTGATAAAAACTGAGATTTGAAATGAAAGGATTTTTTAAAGAGAGGAGTCTAGCACACTCCAATACAAATCTTTTTCCTAAATGTTAAATTTTGAAAACCTATTCACTGAGTAGTCGTACTCACCCCCTTCCTTATACCCCTTTCAGGAAATTTCAGAAAGCTTACCCTTAAAGACCATCAGCTAAGACGCCTGTGAGACAAGTATGATAAATTTAAATTATTATGCAGTTTTGATTTATATTATTCTAGGAAAAGGTGCAGGTTTAAAGAACACCTTACTATTTATGGTTTATAATAAGGGGAAACCCTTTAATAAATCGGGAGAGTGGCGGGTTGATCACGGGGATCTGACCAAACCGGGTCGGGGCGTGACATCTAGAGATAAGGTAGAAGGATTACGACCAGTACAAAGACAATATAATCCTCCCTTGCGACTTCTGCGTATCAGTTCTTCGTGAGAAACAACATATTTGATGAGAAAGTGAGTAGGGTAAAATTCAAAATAACAAGCATTATCTTTAATAAATTGGGATATAGAGAATAAATTAAGGGAAATTTGAGAAATATAGTAGATATTGTTAAGATAAAAGTGGTGAGTAGAAAATCTAAGACAAGTAGATCTAGAGGATAAAATAGGTAAACCTGTACAGTCTTCAATTAGCAGATGCTTATGAAGTGTCTCATTCTCATGAATAGACATGTGAGATAAATTATTATTAACAAGAGTGGTCACTTCTGAATCAACATACCAGTCAAGATAGTCTGGACTAGATTCATTATAATGAGCATAGAGAACTTGAGGAGTTGAAGAAAGGGCCTTAAATTCATAAGAAGAACAATGATGTGCTGAATGTCCATTTTTGCCACAAAGTTGACAAAACTCCAAAGGCTGAGAAGTGGGACGAGTGGTTTGTTGTCCTGTGATACCATAAGAAGTGGGTTGATTAAAACTTGCATTACCCAAATTAAAGTATTGATGCGACCTTGATCCGTAATTTCTTGGGTTAGATCTAGATCATAATAAGAGCGAGGCACAAGCCCATTTGAAGTCGTCCACCCCCATGTGCGCAACTTGTCATTGGTACCCATTTTTCGATTAGGGTTGAGAGAAGTTCTAGGGTGAGATGAGTAAGAGCGATCAAAGTGTCGATGGTGCGCAATGATAGGATTGAGGAGAAAGCTAGAGAGAGACCTTAGTCTTAGAGCTATATTTTTGAACACGATGACTCATATTAGCTTGTTTGATTTGTAGGCCGCACCCAACAATATTAAACAAATACTTTAAGAAAAATATAGATTAGGAGTCACTGGTCATAGATTTGGTGTCCCTAGGATGAATAGAGGAGCTCTGAAGCAATAACTCTAATACCATGAAGAAATTTAAAATAGAGAGAAGAATATGTTGAAAGATAGGCATGGTAGGCCTTATGCATAAGCCACATGAACCTCCATTTATTGATAAGTGACTCAATAAATAACATATAGATGCGCCTATTTATAGGTTCATAAAAATATAAATATAGAAATAAATAATACGATAAAATATATAATATAATATTGACTAGTTAATATTATATCATATATATATAAACTATAACTATCTAAAATAATATCATAATAATATATTATGATATTATAAGATTTATTCTCAATATTTGCATCATTATTAGACATCAATTATCACCCTAGCCACTAATTATGCTCAAATTAGTGTACATTAGTTAGACTCCAAAGTAAAAAAACCATATTCTAGCTTACTAGGGGATGAGTATCAATTTCTATGCATAGCTCTTACTCCAACCCTCCCTCAAATATTTGTGGATTAAATAAAATCTATACTACTTTCTCAAGAGGCTAAGCTAGAATATAAGATCAGTCATGGGATTTTACGAACTCTGGTGTTGTCACTCCAATCTATTGACGATTATGTTTTCATTACAACTATTGGCTCCCATTGTCACAATCATCATTTCGACCATCATCTTTAGTCATCTTTTGGGGTAGTCGTTCCATGGATGAAACCCTAACCCATGTCGCTTTTCAAGGTTACGCAATATATATATATATATATATATAGAGAGAGAGAGAGAGAGAGAGATTGGATCTAGTATCCGTCAAATCCCCTCGAGCACATATTTGGGTTAAATGTACCATTCACCAAAATCTTGGCATTTTATACCTTTCTTGATCGATGAGCCTCCTTTTAGTTCACGTGATATGGGCTTCAATTTAGGCACAATTTCTCAAACAACCCAAGTTTTCTTTGAAGATCCAACAATCCTTGGTTTTAAGCCCATGGACTCGAACACAATAGATTGGTGCACATAACTCTTCGGCACGTCCTCAAATACCCTTTTGCAAATTTGTCAAACATTTAGACATATACCTCTTGATTGTCCTCAATTTTCAACAAATTAACATACTCCTCAAGTTAATATGGCCCATAAGCATGATCATCGAGCACAAACACTAGATTAGAATATTGACACAGGAGCTACCAATTATATGACTAATGAATTAACTAATTTATCCTTAAAGTAACTCATATGCATCAAGTACTCATTGGTGATGGTTGAGGTTTACAAATTTTCTATGTTGGTTCTTCATCTTTTTCTATAATCTCAAGATTATTCCTTTTACATAAAGTGTACTATGTCTTGCCATCTCCATTAATTTATTATTTATCTCACAATTTACTCATGATAATTATTGTTATTTTGGGTTTTACTATTATTTCATTCTTGTAAATTATTATCTCACACATCAAAAATTATTTTAGGAAGCTTGTAGATTAGGATTGTATTATCTACGTACAACACACCTATCATAAGTTAGTCCATGTGTCATATGTGTTCAATTATCATCCTAAGTGTTCAATCATCCCAAAATATTTGACATGATAGACTTGAAAACCCTTCTCATCAAATTGTCTCTCAAGTTTTATCTTACAATTGTTAATTTTCAATTATGTGAATCATGTTACTTGAGTAAAATTATTCAAAAATCATTTTCACATACAAATCATAAAAATACCCCGTCATTTCAACTCATGCATAAGGATATTTAAGAACACACTCTCATCTGGTAACATATAGACATGTTTATTATATTCATTTTCTAGATGATTATAGTAAATATATTTGGTTCTTTGTTATGAAAAATTGATCGGAGATTCTCGAAAATTTTCATACATTCAAATTATGAGTTGAAAATCTTTTTGACACCATGATCAAAATACTTCAAATGATGGTGCAAAAGAGTTTTTGTCATCTACTTTTCAAAGTGAACTACATGATAATGAGATTATTCATCCTCTTTCATAACTTCACACACCACAATAAAATAGTTCGAAAAAACAAAATACAAATATATTATTGATACGAGACTTACACTTTTAGCTCATTCTCATATTCTAATGAAATTCTAGGAATTTACATTTGAAATAGCAATTTCTCTCATTAATAAACTACCCAAACATGCTACTCAATACAAAACTCCATATCATCTTCTTCACAAGAGTTCATCAGATTATAAGTACTTAAAAGTCTTTGGTTCTATGTATTTTCCGTACCTTTGACCATATCAAATTTACAAATTGCAATCTTGTTCTAAAGAATGTGTCGTTCTTGGGCATTCTTTTGATTTCCTTGGATATCATTGTTTGGACCCTCAAACATGTCATCTTTTCATCAACCATACAATTCACTTCAATGAGACTAATTTTTTATTTGATAAGTTCTTTCTTGCAGATACTTCATCTCTTGTGGCAACTGGTACATCTACTTCTACATCTAATCCTTCTCTTATACCATACTATCTTCATGTATTACTTGAACATGATTCTTCAATGGTAATATCTGATGAGCCCCCTCACCCATTAAGGATGCACCACTAACCGAGAATTTATCTTCAACTTTATTTGTTCTTAATAGAGAACTCTAGATTGTACATTATCTCTTCATCATCTTCACATCGATCCTTTTGTTTTACTTTTAACTTCATTACAAGAACACAAATCTTTCAAGCAAGTTAAAAAAAATACTCGTGTTGGGTTGATGCCATGAATTTAATGTATTTTGCTCTTCTGAAAATTCATATCTCGGATCACTTGCTATTAGTTGACATGTTGTATGTTGCAAAGGGGTTTATAAGCTCTAGCAACATCTCGATTGATCACTTTCTAGATGCAAAGTGTGACTTGTTGCTCAAGGGTTCTATCAAAAAGAACAAATTGACTATGATGATATATTTAGTCTAATAATTAAGCCAACCACCATTCGGATTGTTCTCTCCATTGATAGTTTTTTAATTGGCATAATAGACAAATGATTGTCAATAATGCATTTCTCTTCATAGACATCTAGATGAAAAAATTTACATGATACAACCAATGGGCTATGTTGATGCTTATTGTTCTTATCATGTTTGTCAACTTCAAAGTTTGTTGTATAGACTAAAACAAGCTCCTAGAACCTATTTTCTCCATATAAGCACTTTCCTACTTACCCTTAGCTTTGCAAGATTTGTGACTGACACCTCATTATTGATATATTGAACCTCACAATTTGTTATCTTTTTTCTAATTCATATAAATGACAATATTCTTAAAGGTACACCCAATGCTCTCATGGAGTCCATTATTTCAACTCAAAAAAGTATGTAACACCAGAATTACCAAAAGAGAAATTTGACTCAATTCGACTAGGAACTTGAAATGCAAACCAAACTGGGAGTAGAAATTGATTAAGAATAAGGATTAGTTCGAACTAAAGTTGTGAAAATAGACAAGTGCCACAAATTTATCACAATCTATCTTTCCCTAATCGAGAAAAGCCTAAGCAAGAATTGATTCATATAGGAATCGAATCAGCATGGGCCAATAAATATTACAATTTTTGCAAAATACTTCAAAAATAGAAAAGTGGAAATTCTTGTCTCCAAATAAAAGGGAATTGAATAAAGAATTAAAAAAATATCAGGCCAATAATTAGTTGGAAAATGTGTTAACCAAACAAGAAAAGGAAAAAATTGGGCGAACCAACAAAATAATTCACCGAAAACCAATTCACTGCATTATGAATTCATCGCGTGTTCGCAACTCGACTGAACAACCTAATTCATACTTATTACCTACTCTCTATGGATAAGTTCTTATTAGAGATTTTTAATGAGCTTAATGTCATGTTTACTTAAAGCGAAAAGTTGGGGTGACAAAAGTGCAAATATTAGAAATTATAAGTGTCAAAATGAGATTTAAAAAAATGGTGGACCCAAGTAGAGATCAATTGTAGTATATGGACTTGAAATATTATGTTAGACAAGCTTGGGGACCTAGTTTAGGAGTTTTGAAATGGTGTAGGACCAAAATGAAAATTTCATAAAGTTTATGGGTAAAATGGTAAATAGAGAAAAGTTTGGGGCCACATTATAATTTTAGGGACTTTAGGACTCAAGTGGGGCTAAGTCACAATATAGGGACCAAATAAAGAAATTTTTAAATTTAAATACCTAAATGGAAGTATTCTAAGGAGATAGTAGTAAACTTTAGGAACCTAAGTGTAATTAATCAATAATATTGAGCCTATGCTTTTATGCCAAACTGTGAATGATAGGGCTGCCCAAATTGCGTATGACACGTGTGACAAGAACACACAATCAAGAGAAAGCTCGTGTAGAATTGAAAAATTGACCGAGAACAAAAACATCACAGCTATCGGGTGAGTGGGCTTATCATATCATACTTGGTTGGTATGATGAGCATTTTAGAAATTAAAAACCAGTTATAAGTGGAATTTTGACATCATACTTGATTGGGGTGATGGACAAACGAAGTTAAAACATACTTATCTGTTCTAAGTAGAGGGAATCATACTCGGTTGGTATGATGGACTTCCTTGAAGTAAGGAGAAACCTGCTTAATAGTTGTAAGCGGAGGTATCATCACTTAGGTCCCTAAAGTTAGTTTTCCTTAACTTTAGGTCCCTAATGCCAACTTCCCCCCAAATTGAGTCCCAAGATTTCCAAAATTCCCTTTGAATCCTCAATTTACTCAAAATTGTATAAGGGGCTCGAGTTTTCCAAATTTCCAATTTGATCCCCAACTTTTCAAAAATTACAATTTTTCTCCTACTTTCCAAAAATAACAATTTGACTCCAAATGTTCCAAAAATTGACCAATCGGTTCTCCAACATCTTTCTCATGGCCAATTGGCCTTCAATTTTGGGAAATTGCAAAGAGGTCCTTCAATATTTCGAAATCCCCAATTTTTCCTAATAGTTTCGCCCAATTTCTATGCTTTAAACATATCGAATTTGATTTCTTTAATTTGGACATTCAATCAAGGTTAATTGCTCAAATTTAAGGTATGGATCAGTTCCTACACTTTTATAAGATTCAATTGAGCTTTGAACTGCCGCATTTGGGTCTAAATTGAGCTCAAACGAAGCTTCGCTGAAAAATTGTTCGTAAAGAGAGAAAGCTTCAAAAGCTTACCGTCGGAGGTGCGGCGGTTCGAGCTCTCAATCAGGGAAGGTGGCTATTGTCCTGAGGTTACTCCTAGGATTAAGAATTGCTACAATTGAAGTCAAATCGAAGGTTAATTTAGTCAGTGAAATTCAACACTTTCTCTCTGTAACCCCAATCTGCCATGACCGAGTAGGGTCCAATTGGCTTACCTTTCAGCTCTGTTAAGGTCGTATGAGGGTTGTTGGGGAGGCTTGGTTTGGCCAGAGGAGGGCTGAATTTGGCCGAATTCAGCTCGACCAAAATAGCGCAGCTTCGGTCCGTCAGCGCTTCTCCGGCGGTCCTTGGGTCGAAAGAAAGTTGTTGTCAGGTAGTAACTTTCCATGGAGTCTATAAAATCCGACCTTGCCTTCTGAAGCTGAGAAAAAGGCCTATATCGGAGCTCTAGTTCGAACATCGCTGGAAAATGGAGCACTTTAAAGATAATGGAGATTTAAGGTGTGTGAAGGATAAATGGAGATGAATTATTTATATAGGGAGCTCGGGGACCCTTTGCCCGACAAGTTTCCATTTTGGTCGAGCTTATCCTTGCCCTTAAATTGCCTGATCGGAGCCGTTTTTTCCTTCGTTGGTGATATCCATTTTCTGCATTTAATGAATAGTGCTATCATCCTGAGGATGAAGATGACTGTTTCGAATTGGACCGGACCGGTCCCACCAGGTTCAATGCTATAATCGGCTAGTTCAAGTCCGATTCGACCAGTTTTCTCAAAATTAAAAATTTTTAAATTAATATAAATTCATTCTCTATCTAATGGTGGCTTTAATTCCCCAATTTGAATATTTTAAGCCACCTAGAAAATTGAATTTAGAAACTGGTTCAAACCGGTTCAATAAGGTTCACCCTAAATCGGTTTGGTTTTCTCCTCCCAATTGTCCCAAGGTTCTTTTCTATTCTTTTTAGGACTCTTTGAGTCACTTGGGATTTGTCAATTTGACCATTTTGCCTTTCTTTATCAGTTATGGTTTGTGAATCAGCTCGGTTTTTCTTTTGAATTGACCGATTCTCTTCTTGATTTTCTTATCTTTAAAGTGCTAGGGTTTACAACATTGGTTCATATGTCATAATTCAGAGGATTGGACCTATGGCATACAAGCTAGAGTTGCCTCCAAACCTGCAAATGATACATGACGTATTCCACATATCGGTACCAAGAAAATATAAGCCCGACCCCAGCCATGTGCTGGATTAGCCACAGCTCGAGATAGAGGAAGACATGGTACACGAAGTGGAGCCAATACGAATCCTCAACCGACAAGAGAATAACCTAAGGAATAAGAGGATTCCCATGGTGAAGGTCCTTTGGCAAAATGGCCAAGTAGAGGAGGGAAAAACTGAACTGATTCGGGGTGAACCGGACCTAAACTAGATTGAACCATGGTGAACCAGATCAATGATTCATTTTTTTAGGTGGCTTAAAAATATAAAATTGGATAGAAAATGAATTTAAAAATTTTTAATTTTAAGAAAATCGGTCAAATCGGGCCTAAACCGGTCGATTTTCGAAATTGGGGCACCAAACTTGGTCGGAACGAACCAGTCAATGGTTTAGCCGGTCAATGAACTAGACCTGTCAATGATCCAGCCAGTCAATGGTCAAGTTAGTCAACCAACCAAACCAGTCAACGGTCAGTGGACACCCGGTTTGTAGCCACACAGACACAAGCAACCAATGGGAGGTTGCCACGTGCCCGGTCAATTGTTAGCGAACATTCGGTCAATAGGCCACGCATGCACAAGCAACCAATGGGTGGCTACCACGTGTCCGATAAAATAGTCAATGGCTGAGTGAGAATGCCATGTCAGCAAAATTGACTAATCACAGCATGCCACATGGCATGACCGACACGACATCGTCTTCCTCCTCAATCAGCTAATAGAAAGGAGAGAGAGTAGGGGAAGGCTAGTCCTCCAATGACCCAGGAAAAGCTCCTGTATGACCACCGGAGCTGAGTCTGGAGCCGAATGCTATGCCGGTCAGTAGCCTGGTCAATTACCAAGCTCCCTTTATAAAGAGCACCATCCACTTGTCTTCCCCATCCCACAAATGAGGGAAGAAGGTGAAGTGCTCCATTTTCCGTTGAGGAGCTAACTAGAACTCTGATAGAGAGGCTTTCTTCGACCTCTAAAGTTGCAACTGGTGTCCCTAGAATCAGGAGGGAGTTCTCTATCCATTTGCACCCTCCCTTCAGCCCGAGGAGTACTAAAGAAGAAATGGGAAGCTCATACAGTATCGTCACACCACGATGGTCGACAACATGAGCTGCTTGAGCTCAATTCGAGCCTTCTCCAGAGCAATTCCAACCAAACCAAGCTTTCTAGACCACACCTAGAGGTGCCCTGACCTTTCTCTAAGCTAAGATAGTGAGTCCCCTCCACCGCCCTTCGCCGAAAAATACTATTCATAGTACGTTTATGCTAAAATTTAATTTGAGAAATTCGCACTACTCAGGACACCAATTGAGGCGTGGTTTGATCCAGAAAGGATCCCCAAGAGAAGAGCAATTCAAAGAAAGTTAGAGCTTCGGTCATTAGACCTTCACCGGTAAGATATCGAAGCTTTCTCTCAATAGACCAAGTTTTCCGGCGAAGCTTTGTTTGAGCTCATTTTTTAGCTAAATGAAATGTTTCAAAGCTTGAAATGATGAGGGAGACATATGGAAGATGATTTAGTCCGCATGAGCCAACCAATTGAGGCGTCAACAGTGCAAGCCAATCACAATGTGACACATGGTAGTCCGCATGAGCGAAGCTTGCACGCGTGCACTGTCACACCCTGATCT
The DNA here is from genome assembly GCA_030064435.1 of Trapa incisa. Lineage (NCBI taxonomy): Eukaryota > Viridiplantae > Streptophyta > Magnoliopsida > Myrtales > Lythraceae > Trapa > Trapa incisa. The sequence continues at coordinate 11,351,445 of CM057773.1, forward strand.
GGTTTCCCCAATCGGACCTGTAGACAACTGTTGCATCCTCTTGACTTTGCAATGATGGGTGCCTCATCATTGTAAAACTGACAGGGTGCAAGGCTCAAAATAAAATATCTCAAATTATTTTCTAATTTAATAAATTGACTTTTAGAAAATCAAATTCGAAAACTATATACCAGGACTATATACTAAATGTAAGACATATCTTTGGTTTAGGTTTGGCTTTCCCCATCAACACATGTCTTTCTTCACCATTTTTACCTGAAAGGGGTAATCAAAGGGGAATGAGTTCGACAACTCAATGAGAGGGCTTTGCTGACATCGTGACTTCATATTCATGATTCAACTCATACTCCAAATAGGGTTTCAAGAAGGCTTGGGGAAAATATGGGTCATCTTGGGTAAGCTCATGGAAATATTATAGAATTGACTTGTATTTGACGAGATTGAAATCCATTCCTTTCATCAAAAGAAAGTTATCCTCGAGTCCTACATAGCGGGTCTCAAAGGTTTAATTGTACTTGAAATGAGCAACAACTCACATGCCTGAAGGTTCATACATACCATTTTTCTATACATCCCTATTAGTTAGGATTCCACTTAACAAGTCACCACTTGTTTGATATTGAAAATTGTTTCACATGATCTTAAGTTATCATTTCACCTTACATTTTAAGTTTAGCACACACACAATCATACACCCTTTATCATTAAAGGGATCACACTTTTGTAGAACAGTCCCTAACTATTCCACTTGTGGACCGGAGCATCTTTACCGTCCACCCTAATAGAGGTTAACAACTACTACCCTAATTTTGAGTGGATCTCATGTGTCTGACCCTCAAACCCCATCCATACTTTATGTCTGCTTTGTGGGACAAGGCCTCTTTCCCCCTACTACCTCGATCTTAGTGCATAGGAAGCTCCCAAAGCTTCTTGACATACTGGACGACGGACCGCCTTTATGCTTCCTGGGTCATCCAGCAGCCCTGGGAACCACTAATACACCATATTGGGCATCTTGATAGCTCTACATCTCATGCGTGCAAAATAAATAGTATTGATTTATTATAGGCATTATCTTTAGTGTTACTGGCCTAACGGACCCGAAAACCCGGCTTTGGCTCTGTAACTGCTAGCCCAACGAGTTCAATGACCCAACTTCGGCTTAGCAGCTACTAGCTCAACAAGTTCATTTGTCTAGCTTCAGCACTGTAACTAGATCACACACAATTCACCAATTTTTCTAAAAGTTTTTAAGCATAAAAGCATTATCTTGTTGACGGGACTCCACATGTGCCCATTGGCCTTGGACCCACTTTCACGAGATTTCCAAAATATGGATTTGGGCCCACTTCTCTTAAAAAATCATGGCCTTGGGCCCATTGGGATATTATAATCTCTATACATAATATATTCCCCCAAAATAATTTTTTAGCTTGGTTCACACAATAAAGGGGAAATATATTCTTAAAAGGTTTTACTTAATAAAAGATAGAAGAATGCAACTACTACTGCATCATCAGTCCAATTAGTTCCGATGTCAGAAATCCCACTCACCTTTCATCTAAGGACATGTTCATCCTAGAGGGAGCCTAAGTGCATGTGGTTCCTCCTACACCATCGTGTGTGAATGTTTTCCGTGAAACCTGTAAATATGAAGATAAGAACTTTCCATTAAAAGCTCTTTCTCATGCAGTAACATGCATATATCAACACTACGCTTTTAAACCTCAATTAGTGCAGAATCTGATTTATGCTCCAATTTATGCTAATTTTTGTGTTGTTTCTTTGCCTATCAATTATTTCCCTTTCACCATACTTTCCCCTCTTGGTTTCTCTGGTCCTATCCCTACTCCAATCAATCTCCATCCCCCTTCTACTCTCATTGATCATTCTACCTCTTTCCCTGGTACTTTTGACAACATCTACCCTATCCATGCTGCTCTCTCTTTTTGAACCCCTTGTTTTGTTCCAGCCAATGTGTCACATCCTGAACAAGTTTGATCAAAATCTCATGAGCAATCTACCACTCCCTTTAGTTTAAGAAGGATTTCTCTTCCTTCTAGACCGTGAGGAGTCAGACGTCCTCTTGCCTGGTTTCTTGGAATAGCATTATACAAAACTTAATAGCTTAAAAACTTACATACCTTGTCACGCCCTGATCCAGTTTGGTCAGATCCTCTTGAGCAACCCGCCACTCCCTTTGGTCCATGAATGGTTTCACCCTTTTCTGAACCGTGAGGAGTAAGGCGTCCTTTTTCCTGTCAGTCCTAGAATAGCATTATGTAAAATTGAATATTTTAAAATAAATATACATGTCTTACAATCCCAATATAGGAGGGTCTTTAAGGTTGAATTTTCCCTCAGTTACCTAAAAGGGGCAAAAAGGAAGGGGGAGAGTTCTACAACTTAGTGAGTGGGTGTTGGGAATGTGTTTTCAAAATAGCTTTATCCAACCGTGCCAAGGTTATCATTTCCTTAAAAATGGATTTTCCTCATATTTTGTTTCCAAATTGTTTCCATTTCCATATTAGGTGTGTTAAGCTCTCTTAGCCCATTCTCTTGCCTTGAGAGGCATTTAGCAAACAAACACACGCCCTTCATCAGGAAGGGTACACAAATTCACAGGTGCAGTGTAAACCCCGCTCTTTTGAGTTAAGGAAAACTGGAAAAGAATCAGTCAAACCTAGTGAGAAAACTGAACCAGTTCCCAAACCTGTTTATTTGGGGAACGAGCAAATTGGAGAAATTTCAACTCCCGTGTAACCCAAAAAGATTTATAAACCTTGGGAAGGAACCTTATAACAAAGTGGGAGAGAAAAACCGGATCGATTTGGGTGAACTGAACCCGAACCAGATTGAACTGGTTTAGGAATCGAGTCGATTTATGAACCGAAACTAATACAGAGAGGAAAAATCAGCAAATTTTTGGACTTTAGATGACCTAAGTAGTCATAAAAGTCATGAAAAAGTATTTTAGGATGAATTGGAGATGAAAACCAAACAGGTTCAGGTGAACCGGATCTGAATCGGATTGAACCGGTTTGAACCACCTTAGAACTGGATGTAAAATTTATTTTTCTATGTGGCTTAAAAAATTCAAATTTGAGATTTGAGGCCACCATTGGATAGAAAATGAATTTAGAAATTTTTAAATTTGAAAATTTTGGTCGAATTGGTGATGAACCGACCGGTTTAAGCTTTGAACCGGGTTCGGTCCGGTTCAGAACAGTGTCGTCTTCTTCCTTCAAATGACAGTGTTGTTCACTCTCTAGAAAATCGAAGCAGCACCGGTGAATAAGAAACATTTTTGTTTAGTACATTTCACGCCATCATTGTCTGCCATAAAGGTGCCAAATGGATGGTCGACGAGTCCCCGAGCTCCCTATATAAAGAGCCCCTCTCCGTTCATCCTCTCCACACCTGAAAACCTCACTCTCTCTCAGCTGCTTAGTTTTCCGGTGAATCTCAAACCAAAGCTCCAATATAGGGTAATTTCTAAGCCAAAGAATGTCTGGTCAGGTTCCTTAGAACTGGGGAGAATTCAGCTATACGGTGCTAACATCCATTCGCTCCGAGGGTCGCTAGAGAAGCGCCAGTGTGATAGAATAGTGAAGCAGCTCCGACGAACCGAAGCTGCCCTATTTTGGCCATGTTGAAATTGGCTGATTCGAGCCCTCCTTAGACCAAACCATGTCTCCCAACACTTCCTCAACAGTCACTCTGCAATTTTCGATCGGTGCTAGAGAGAGAACCGACAAAATTCCGATGATAGAATTCTAATCCAATTCGATATTAATCGATGCAATTCTTGATCCTAGGAGGAACCTCAAGAGGAGAGATATCCGCCCCAATTGGAAGCTTGGATCACCGCACCCCCACCGGTGAGCAATTGAAGCTTTCTCTCTCTACGTTATGTTTTCCGACAAAGCTTCATTTGAGCTCGTTCTGACATCAAAACTTACGATTTAAAGTGTTATTGAATCGTATGAAGATGTAGAAACTCAATTTTAACTTCAATTTCAACAATTGGAAGTATTTGATCAGTCAATTTGATGAAATCAAATTCGGATGTGTTAGAAAGTTGAAATTGGAGAAAATTTGGGGAAAATTGGGGATTTTCAAAAATTCGATGAACCATAATGCAATTTTTTAAAATTGAAGGTGGGCATGATAAGAGTGTTAGAGGACCAATTGAGTAAAGTTTAGAATTTTTGGGGTAAAACATACTATTTTTGTAAAGGATGGGCAAAATGGTAATATTGAAAAATTTGAGGGACAAATTGGGAATTTGGGAAACATGAATATCTTTTTTATGAAATTGAGGTCTCAAGAGGAATTTTAAAAGTTTCGGGACTTAATTTGGGGCAAATCAGCAATTGGGGCCTAAAGTAAATGGAAAAATAACTTTAGTGACCAATTTGCAAATATTGAAAAAGTTGTGAATTAAGTCATTCATACTGAATGAGGTGACCAAGACAAATGATAATGAACAATGATGTTCATTTCATGTAGGAACACAAGACATCGGGAATGCCAGTTGAAGTTAAGCTCGCAAGAGACGAAAGTGGGATTTTTATATCAAACCCAGTTGGGATGATAAGTACCTCGGAAATGAAAACCCACTACTTAGTAGTATTTTAAACATCACAACTTAGAGGAGTGGTGTGAAAATGACAAGAAAAAAACTACTTACTAGTTGTAAGTAGATCATACCTAGTTGGTATGATGAAACTTTCTCAGAGGAAGTGGAAAACTCGTTCATCGATTATGAACGAAGATATCCTCATACTCGGTTGGTATGATGGAAAGTTTAGAACATATTTTTATCAGAAGTGCTCTCCCCTGACTATGTGCCACTCCTTAAATGATTTGGGAAACCTTCTTGACAGAAGCTCGAATAGCTCTTTCAGGCCAGATGCCTTAGATTTGGAACTTGGGGGCTATTATTCAGAATTTTGAAAATCTCGAACAGTGGGCCATAGACCAGTAGCTCATAAACAAACATGAATTATATGCCATGAAAACATGCATAATTGAATTGTTTGGTCGTGGTACCAAGACAGGACCGACATACTCAATCAACTAGTGGCAGTGCGACATGATAGGTCTTCAGACTAGTCAAAACAAACACTGGAAGTTGAGTTGAGGATCGGGGCCGTTGGACCTATGGCGCCACAAATTATATGGCATGATGTGAAAATACTGATTGTGCATGCACTATGATTACGAGACCTTCAAGATGCCCAAGAGGGGTAGTGATGTGTCCTAGGGCCCTAGACGACCTAATGGATATAAGGGCAGTTAGTCGTACCAGGTGATCTTGCGAAGCTCGACGTAGCTTCAAACGCACAAGACTGGGGTGGGGACAGGATGAGGTCTCTATCCTCATATGGACACGGAGAATTGTTACGGGATTGAATGTCTGATGTCATGAACATCTACTCATTCTAAGGGTAGAAGTGGATGTTCTTCTATCTAGGTGGCCGATAAAGTTGCTTTGACGCCACAAGTGGGTTTAGTGGACGTACTGGCCTACGATTGTGTGATTGACCTTCATGATGAAGGATGTTCTTTTGAAAACTGAGATTTTTAAAATAGAGAAAATCTAAAGGACATTAAGGAGTCTGGCACACTCCAACTTAAAATTTTTTGTTTAAACTCCATTTTTTTTAAAATACTAATTCACTGAGTTGTAGAAACTCACCCCTCTTTTCTATACCTTTTCAGGAAAAGAGAAAATGACTAATAATAACATCGAGCCTTATCCTTTGTCCAGTATGCTTAATTTCACTTAGGCTTGCATTTTATTTGATATATGTCTTCCCAGGAAACAAGATCGAAAATACGCCTGGCACATCTTGAGTTAAAGAAGGAGGAAACACTTCTTGAACCAGGAGAGTGACTGGTTGTTCACAGGAATCCAACCAAACCAGGTTGGGGCTTGACATGTAGCCCGTCCACTGCACCCACTTGTGGATCAGAGCATCTTTACCATCCACCAAGATAGAAGCATGTCCACTTCTACCCTAGGTTTGAGTGGAACATCCCAGATGTCCAACCCTTATACCCGAATGTCATTTCATGTCCATATGAGGATGGAGACCTCATCTTGTCCTCACCCCGATCTCTTGCGCAAGAAGCTTCTAGAGCTTCATGATTGATGGGCACAATAAACTGCCCTTATCGCCCGATATGTCATCCAATAGCCCTTGTGATCCATAACTACCCCTAGGGCATCTTGATGGTCTTGTACCATAAGTTCATGCACAAACAATAGTTTTCTACATATAGCCATTGTCTTTGGTGCCAATGGTCCAACAGCCCCGACGCTCAACCCGATCTACAGTTGTTTGTCTAGGATAGTCCATCGACCTGGCCCTGATGCACTACCACCAGTCCATCAAGTACTATCGGTCCTGACTTCTACCGTAGTGAAATCACACAATCAATTTCATTATAAATTTTCATGGTTCTTCATAATCAATTTTGTTTACGAGCTCTTACTCGTGCCCACTGACCTTGAGCCCACTACACGCATTTTTCCAAAACCAGGCATTTAGCCCTACGAGTTAAAAAACTGAGGCCCCTGGCCTATTTGAGTTGTGCTATCTCTCGTCAAGAAGGTCTCCCAAATATTTTAAGTATTGGCACATAGTCAGGGGAGAACACTTCTGACAAAAGTTTATTTTCAACTCATCACACCAACCAGGTGTGATGACTTCTCCGCTTACAACCGGTAGGCAGGTTTTCTGCTTTCCTCAAGGTAACTCATCATACCAACTTGGTATGATTATTCCTACTTACAACTAGTAAGTATGTTTTATTCGTTAAATCTAGTGCTCATCAACCCAACTGGTATGATATGAAAATTAGCCCACCCAAGTTCATGCTAGCTTTTCCTTATTGGCATTCCGGTCTCTCTTGTCCCTACACGATTTGGGCATCCTGATCGATTAAGGTTTGGCATGACAACCATCATTTTCTCACGTATGAGCAACTTGGACCAAAATTGTTGGTTTATTGCACTTAGGTTCCTAAAGTTTATTTTTCATAACTTTAGGTCCCTAATGCTAAAGATTCCTCAAATTAAGTCTTGAGGACTTCTAATATCCTCTTTGGGCTCTTAATTTACTTTAAATTATGTAAGGGGCTCAAGTTTCTCAAATTTCAAATTTGGTCCTTAATTTTCCAAAATTTACTATTTGGCCCATACCTTCCAAAAATGGTAATTTGGCCTCAAATATTTCAAAAATTGACCCATTGGTCCCCCAATATCTTTTTCATTTCCAATTGGCCTCCGATTTTGAGAAATTGCATGGCGGTCCCTCAATTTTTCAAAATCCCCAATTTTACCCAAAATTTTTGTCAATTTCTCCCCTTTAAACTGATCGAATTTGATTTCTTCAAATTGGCTATTCAATCGGGGTCAATTGCTCCAATTGAAGGTATGAATCAATTCCTACACATCCATAAGATTCAATTGAGCTTTGAACCATAGCATTTGGGTCCGAATTGAGCTCAAACGTAGCTTCGCCGGAAAACTATTCGTAAAGAGAAAGCTTCGAAAGCATACCGTCAGAGGTGCATCGGTCTGAACTCTCAATCTGGGGAGGTAGCTCTCGTCCTATGCTTTTTTCTGAATCAATAATTTCTACAATTAATGTCAAATTGAGGGTGAATTTTATCAATAAAATTCAGCACTTTCTCTCTCTGACTCCGACCGACAACGACGGAGGAGGACTCAATTGGCTTACCTTTCAGCTATGTTGAGGCCGTGTGAGGGCCGTGGGGGTGTCAGGGAGGCTTGGTGTGGCTGGAGAAGGGCTGAATTTGGCCAAATTCAGCTCGGGCAAAACAGGGCAGCTTCGATTCATCAGAGCTGCTTTACTATTTGATTTCGTCGGTGCTCCTTCGGCTGTCATCGACTCAAAAGGAAGTTGCTCTCAGGTAGCTGACTTCCCCCTGAGTCTGTAGGACCCAACCTTGCTTTTTGAGGCTAAGAAAACTGCCCAAGTCGGAGCTCTGGTTTGAGCTTTACCGAAAAATGGAGCAGTTGAGAGAAAATGGCGATTTGACATGTGTGGAGAATGAATGGAGAAGAGCTCCTTATATAGGGAGCTCGGGGACCCTCTGCCCGACCACTTTCCATTTTGGGTGAGCTTATCCTCACCCGAAAACGGCCTGATCGGAGTGGCTATACCTTTGCCAGAGATGGAACTTTTCTACATTTATGAACAGTGATGTCATTCTGAGGAAGAAGATGATACTATTCTGAACTGGACAGGTCCGGTCCGACTGAGTTTAATGGAGAAAATCAGCCGGTTCAGGCCCGATTCGATTGATTTTCTCAAATCTAAAAATTTATAAATTCATATAAATTCATTTCCATCTAATGGTGGCTTCAATTTCCCAATTTGATCGCTTTAATCCACCACACAAAATGAATTTATGATCCAGTTCATGTATGGTTCAAATTGGCTCAATCTGGTTTGGGTCTGGTTCACCCTAAACCGGTGTGGTTTTCTCTTCCCATTTGTTCCAAGGTTCTTTTTCATGATTTTTATGACCCTTTAAGTCACTTGAGATTTTCCAATTTCCCATTTTACCCCTTTTTTTTTTACCTATTTGGGTTCGTTAACCGGCTCAATTTTCTCTTTTGAATAAACTATTCTTTCCCCGATTTTCTTATCTTTGAAGGACAGGGTTTACATACCAACTTAGGGTTCAACTGTGAGAGATCTCTAAGGTCGGTCTCCTTTTCTCTAAAAGGGGTTAAAGGGAGGGGTGAGTTTCTACAACTTAGTGAGCGGGTGTTAGGAGTGAGTTTTCAAAAGTATACATATAGTTTATCAAATATTTTAGCACACGATTCTTTAAAAAACCTTTCATCCTTCTTAAGCCTTTGTGTGTCTAGCTCTTTTAGCACATCCCCTGTCATCGGGAGGCATTTAGCAAACAAATACACACCCTTCATCATAAAGGGTACAGACGTTCGTCGGTGCAGCACACCCACTCCATCCACTTGTGGATCGGAGCATCTTTACCATCCACCATGATAGAAGTCCCTGACTTCTACCTTGAGTCTGAGTGATGCCCCAGGTGCCAGGCCCACATATTCCACATAACTCCCTGTCCATTTTAGGATGGAGACCTCATCCCGCCTCCACCCGGGTCTCAATGCACAAGAAGCTCCCGGAGGTTCATGAGTAACTGGCCCGACGAACTACTCTTATTGCCACTAGGTCATCCAACTGTCCTTAGAACCCATCACTACCCCTCTTAGGCATCTTGATAGTCTCGAATTCATAAGTGCATGCACAAGCAATAGTTTTCATAAATTTAGCCATTCTCTTTGATATCGACGGTCCAACGGCCCGAACACTGAACCCAGTCTGCAACTGTTTGTCTGTTCGGTCTGTCGACCTGACCCTGACACACTGCCACTAACCCATCAAGCCTTGTTAGTCTTGACTTAGTACTGTGGTGAGAGTTTTCGTGGATCTTCCTATTCATGTTTATTTATGGGCTTCAGCCCATGCCTACTAGCCTTGGGCCCACTTCACACATTTTTCAAAAACTAGGCCTTTAGTCGTATGACTTCAAATTTGAGGCCTCTGGCCTGTTAGAGTTGTTTTAGCTCTCATCAAGAAGGTTTCCCAAATAGTTTAAGTAATGGCACATAGTTAGGGGAGAACACTTATGACAAAAATCTCTTTTTAGCTTAACGTTCTCATCACACCAACCGAGTGTGATTATAGAGGTAGGTTTGCCTTCTACCGGTAAGTAGGTTTTTCCTTTCTTAAAAGTGCCCATCATCCCCATCGGGTATGATGTATAAAAAGTCCTACGTACAACCAATAAGTAGGTTTTTGGTAAATAAAGGTGTTCATCACCCCAAATGGGTATAATGTTTAAATTGTCCCACTCACAATCGGTAAGTGGTTTCTAGCTTTAAAATTTGCTCATCACCCCAACCATGTATGACGTTAGAAAATTCCCACTCACCTTGTGTTTGTGACGTGTTTGTCCTCAATCAGCCTTACAAGTCTCGTTCGAGCTCCTTTGCTCACGTCCTTATCTGAATTCGTTCCTACATGGTTTGAGTATCCTGGTTAGGAATGGCTTGGCATTAATAGCCCCCTTATTTTCATGTATTTACATGTATTAATAGCCCCCTTATTTTCATGTATTTACATGTAGGCCCTTATTTTTGCCTTATTGCAATTAGGTCCTTAAAGTCCATAATCTCTAACTTTAGTTCCCTAGATGCTCAATTATTTTTAATTATATCCCAAGGGTTTCCAATATCCCTCTTGGGACCTTAATTTTCTCAAAATGGTTTAGGGCTCAAATTTCCCAAATTCCCAATTTTGTCCCCAAACTTTTACAAAATTACCATTTTGCCCCTAAGTTCCAAAAATGGCAAATTGGTCCAAATTCTTTAAAAAATTGACCAATTGGTCCTCCAACATCTTTCTCAATGCCAATTGATCATCAATTTTGAGAAATTTCATTTAGGTAATTCAATTTTTTGAAATTCCCAATTTTTCACAATTTCACCCATTTACACTGACTAAATTTAATTTCTTCAAATTGGACATTCAAATGGGGTTAATTGCTCCAATTGATGGCATGGATCGGTTTCTACACTTCCATAAAATCTAATGGAGCATTGAATTGTAGATTTAGCTCAAATGAGGCTTCGCCGGAAAACTGTGCGTAGAGAAAGAAATCTTCGAAAGCTTATCGTCAGAGGCGCAGCGGTCTGAGCTCTCAATCCGAGAAGGTAGCTCTTGTCCTTAGGGTCCTTTTAGGATCAAGAATTGTTATGATTGACGTCAAGATAAGTGTGAATTTGGTTAGTGAAGTTCCACAATTTCTCTTTCTAGAACCGATCTGCAACAATGGTGGTGGGCCAAATTGGCTTACCTTTCACCTTTGTAGATGTTGTGTGATGGCCATAGGGGGTCTGAATTGGCTGAATTCGGGTCGGCCTAAATAGGGCAGCTTCGAACCGACGAAGCTACTTCACTATTCAATCCCACCGGTGCTTCTCTAGCAATCCTTAGGTCGAAGGGAGATTGCTGTTAGGTAGCTGACTCCCCCTAGAGTTTGTTAGACCCAAGTTTGCCTTCTAAGACTGAGAAAAGTGCCCAAGTAAGAGCTCTGGTTTGCGCTTTACCGGAAAATGGAGCACTTTGGAGAGGGAGGTGATTTGAGGTGTGTGGAGCATGAATGGAGGGAAGCTCTTTATATAGGGAGCTCAGAGACCCTCTGCTCTACCAGTTTCCATATTGGTCGAGCTTATCCTATTTAGAAAAAGCCCAAATCGGAGGGAATATTCCCTCATTGGAAAAGGAATATTTTTCTACCATGTGATGCCATCTTGAGCAAAAAAAAATAGTGATGTCATCCCAAGAAAGAAGACGACACTGATTTGAATTGGACCGGACCAGTCCGATCAGGTTCAGTGAAAAAATCAGCTAGTTTAGGCCCGATTCAACCGGTTTTCTTAAAATTAAAATTTTCTAAATTAGTCTAAATTCATTTTCTATCTGATAGTGGCCTCAACTTTCCAATTTGAGATTTCCAAGCCACCTAGAAAAATAAAATTTCTAATTTGGTTCATTATGGTTCAATCATGGTCAATCTGGTTCAGGTCCGGTTCACCCTGAACCGTTTCGGTTTTTCCATTCAATTTAATTCATGGTTCTTCCCCATGCTTTTCATAACTTTTTGGTCACTTGGGATTTTCCCATTTTCCATTTTAACCCCTCTTTATCATTCTAGGTTCCTTAGGTGGTTCAATTTTCTCATTAAATTAATCTATTCTTTCCTGATTTTTCTTCATTCGAGGTGATGGGTTTCACAACTCTCCCATCCTTTTAGGATTTTTGTCCCCAAAACTAAATTATGTATCCTTTATATTAGGAATAATTTCACTTGATGTCAACTTGGGGTTTGCTATGACATGCTACCGCTTTGGTTGTTCTTTCACTTAGCCCTTTAAACCACATGTTTAAGGAATTTCTTTTCCTTTCCATTATTTACTCACTCCATAGAGTTGAACATAATTAGGCATGTCTTACCATCTAGTCCAAAGGTACATCTTTAGGTCCACTTCTTACTCTGCTTAGGGTAAGACTCTTCCTCTTGAGGGTTCTTATCCAAGATTTTAGGATTGTGAGCTCCAAAATGTCCGACCGTTCTCCTGCCTATTTATTCTCTAGATCATTGAAACCCTTAGCTCGGTATCTTTTCGAGCTTTTCATACTCGTTTTCACAAGTTTCGGTGTTATCACCTTTTCGTCCTATTTTGACGCTTCCTCCATCCATTGTTTATTACAACTCCGGTCCAAATTTTATGTTTGACATTGTTATGCTTAACTTACTGACTCTACCTTACTTGGGTCACATTTTTCTCGAGACTGTTGGGCCTACATGTTCCTTACAGCATGACATGTTCTAGAACGTGTTTTTGTCCATTAGAATTCTAGAACATTTCCTTGATGGTTGTTCTCAACTTTCTAACCTTTCCACAATCGTATAATTTTGTCCCTTCTTTTCATCTGGTAGTATTCCTTGAGTACCTTTTCCATTATCCAATAATCCTTCTTACCTTTGACGTCATGTCTTTCATAATCGTGTCAGTTTTCCTTATCTACTCATCCTTTCCCAACTTCCTTATTGGGTTTTCCCAGTTCCAATCATCAAGCTTCCCGATTACTTCTTGTTACTAACATGCTTTGGATTTTTCCTTCCTTATGTCCTTCCATATCTCCAATGGCATTGTTTACTGAAGGATTCTATTTCTTCATTCCTTCCTTACTCTCTTGTGATCATTTCACGGTTCCTTATTTCAAGTTGATCCCTTTCCGTCTACGTGTTGATTGTTTTGTTTAGTGAGTTCCCTTTTGATGGTTTCATTCTCGGCTATATCCTTTAAAGTAGAGACTTCCACCTTAGGAGCTACATATTTGACCTTCTTACCATTCCTTGAAGGTTTCCTTCCATCACATTCTTACACCCTTTTGAAATGGAGCTTTCACCCACCTTTAATCCTTCATTGACCATAATTTCCTAGTTCACCCTTTACTTCTTATACGAGGTATCTCCGATTGTCGAGTCTTATTTTGTGTCCTTTACATTAGGCCTCAACAATCAATCTTAAGCTCCATGGTCCTGAACCGAAATTAGTCCTAGTGTCCATCATTATTCCTTTAAAATCACGTTTTGACTGGAGTACGTCCTTTCCCAAGGCTTTACTTCCTTCAGAATTCATTTCCTTGTTCTTTTATTTGGGGTATGCCACCCATTCCCACTTATTACTATTGATGCTATTCTACCACTTACTCGTTCCTTGGGTCCTCATGAGTACATTTCCTTTGTACTTGATCTTTTCACCTTAACATGCACTACATTTGCAAGCTTATCTTCTTTTCCCAATTTAATTAGGTCCCTCACCTCTCCGTTGGAATATATATATATCTCCCCAAGACTCCCTTCCTTAGTAGGCTCCTCTTTTTAGAATTTCTCTTTTTTTTTTATTCGTCCTTGTGGTTATTTAACCTCAAATTGGTTCATGACATCCTTTGATGCCATCCTTTCCCGCTTACCCTTACCTTGGGAATCTTGATGGCACATCCTTTGTACCTCATCCTTATGGAGTAATTTCTATCTCTTTAGTTTTGAGGTTTCTTAACCTCCTTCTAAGAGCATCCTTAATCCTTCTCGTGACTTGAGTTTGGTCGCCAATCCGTTTTTGGCCATTAATTTATTTAAGGATGTCCTTCATCCTTCTTTTCCAATGTTTAGCCTTTTCACCTCTCCCTTCTTTGTTGGAGTTTAAATCTATGACATTCACTTGGGTCGGTTTGTTATCTGCCTCATCCCTACTATTTTTCTTGTCCAACTGTTTGGGGGTAGTTGTCTCTCGAGTTTACTTGTCCTTGATGTCCATCCTATCGCCCCTTTTTAGGGTGTAGTCATTACTACTGCACTATCCTTCTTAGGGTATCGTTTATCCTTCTTGATCATCCCATGGTTACTAGTCACTTCCCATCGCTAGCTTCATCTGTAACCCTATTTTGGCTCCTCCATTTTTCCAAAGTAGGTCACACTTCGCCATCCAAGACATCCTAGTTGTCGTTTAATGTTTGGAGCTTATTTTCTCTTGTAGAGTCGCTTCCTTCTTTGCTCCTAAATGGCTTGTAACTCTACTTAGGGAAAAATTTGTCTCTAGGTTCTATTCCATTTTCAACTTCTCAGGGTCCTTCCTTCAGTTTATCTCATGACCCTTCGTTATGTAGTTGAGGCATACTATAAACCCCATCATTTAAAGATACGAAAACAGGGAAAAGAATCGGTCGTTTCAAAAGAGAAAACTAAACCGGTTCACAAACCTTAACCGATAAAGAAATGGTAAAATGGGAAATCGATAAATCCCAAGTGACTCAAAGAGTCATAAAATAATGGAAAAGAACCTTGGGACAAATGGGAAGAGAAAACTAGATCGGTTCAGGGCGAATCGAACATGAACCGGTTTGATCCATACTTGAATTGGTTTCTAAATTCATTTTTCTTCGTGGATTAAAATATTCAAATTGGAAAATTGAAGCTACCATTAGATAGAAAATTAATATAGAAATTTTTAATTTTGAGAAAACCGGTCAAATCGGACCTGAACTATCCAATTTATGCTCTTTAACAAGGTACAGTTCAAAATAGTGTCATCTTCTTCCTCAGAATGACAACACTGTTCATTAATGTAGAAAACATATATCTCCAACGAAGATGAAACCACTCTGTTCAGGCCATTTTAGGGTGAGGATAAGCTCAACCAAAATGGAAAGTGGTCGGGCAAAGGGTCCCCAAGCTCCCTATATAAAGAGTTTCTCTCCATTCATCCTCCACACACCTCAAATCTCCATTCTCTCTCAACTACACCATTTTCCAGCGAAGCTCGAACTAGAGCTCTGACATAGGCCTTTTTCTCAGCCTCAAAAGGCAAGGTCAGGTCCTATAGACTTCGCGGGAAGTCAGCTACTAACAGCAACTTCCTTTCGATAAGAGGACCACCGGAGAAGTGCCGGCGGGACCAAACAGTGAAGCAGCTTCGATGAACCGAAGTTGCCCTATTTTGGCCGAGTTGAATATGGCCAAATGCAGCACTCCCCCTGCCAAACCAAGATCCAAACACCCCCATGGCCCTCACAGGGCCTCAACAGAGTGGAAAGGTAAACCAATTCGGCCCTCCTCTATCATTGTTGATCGGAGTTAGAGAGAGAAAGTTCTAAATTTTACTGATGAAATTATCCCTCAATTGGATATCAATTATAGCACTTCTTGATCCTAGAAGGAACCTCGGGATGAGAGCTACCTCTCCAAATAGAGAACTCAGACTGCCGCACTTTCGATAGTAAGCTTTCGGAGCTTTCTCTCTCAACGAACAATTTTTCAGGGAAGCTCCATTTGAGCTTGTTTTAGACTCAAATCCTATGATTCAAGGCTCAATTGAATCGTATGGAAGTGTAGGAACTGATTTATACCTCCAATTGAAACAATTAACCCCGATTGAATGGCCAATTTTAAGAAATCAAATTCGGTCAATTTGAAGGGGAGAAATTGGGCAATTTTTTGGGAAAATTGGGAATTTTAGAAAATTGATGGACCTCTTTGCAATTTACCAAAATTGAAAGCCAATTGGCCATAAGAAAGATGTTGGAGGACCAATTGGTCAATTTTTGGAATATTTGGAGTCAAATTGCCATTTTTTGAAAGAAGAGGTAAAATTGTAAATTTTGAAAAGTTGGGGACCAATTTGGAAATTTGGAAAACTTGTGCCCCTTATATAATTTTGAGTAAATTGAGGACTCAAAGAGAATTTTGGAAGACTTGGGACTCAATTTGAGGAAATGTTGGCATTAGGGACCTAAAGTTAAGGGAAAATGAACGTTAGGGACCTAAGTGCAATTAATCAACATTTTTTTAGCCTAGTCACTTACACGTGAGAAAATGATGGTTATTATACCAAACCTTAATTGATAAGGATGTCCAAATCATGTAGGGATGTGAGAGACCGGAATGCTAGCGTGGATTAAAAAATCGACTATAGATGAACACGTTATGGTCATCGGGTGAGTGGGAATTTTATACCTCATACCGGGTGGGATGATGAGGTCACTTTTATGAAAAGAAAACCTACTTACCAGTTGTGAGTGGGATTATCTAAATTCATACCCGGTTGGGATAAGGAGTACCATCTTTAACTGATAAAAACCTACTTACTGATCGTAAGTAGAGATGATCATATCCGGTTGGTATGATGAACTTCCTTGAGGAAAGGAGAAACTCGCTTACCGATTGTAAGCGGAGATGTTATCACACCTAGTTGGTGTGATGAAGTTGAGAATAAACTTTTTGTCAGAAGTGTTCTCCCCTGACTGTGTGTCAATGCTTAAAAGATTTGGGAGACCTTCTTAACAGGAGCTAGAATAGCTCAGATAGGCTATAGGCCTTGGTTTTTGAACTCATGGGGCTAAATGCCCAGTTTTGGAAAAAAACATGTGCAATGGGCCCAAGGCTAGTGGGCATGAGCAAGAGCTCATTAACAATCTTGATTAAAGAAAGCCATGAAAAAATCCAATGAAATTGGTTGTGTGATTTTACCATGGTACCGAATCAGGACCAAGTCAGGGCCAAGTCAACGAACCAAGACAGTATCTGATGGACTAGTGGCAGTGCGTCAGGGCCAAGTCAACGGACTGACCTAGACAAATAGTTGCAGGTCGGGTTGAGGGTCATGGTCATTGGACCATTGGCACCAAAGATAATGGCCATATGTGAAAACTGTTGTTTGTGCATGCACTTGTGGTACAGGACCTTCAAGACGCCCTAGGGGGTAGTGATGGGTCCTAAGGGCTACTAGACAACAAGGTGGAGATAAGGGTAGTTCGTCATGCCAGTCAGTCTGGAAGGTCGGAGTAGCTTCTAACTCATGAGACCGAGGTGGGGTTGGGATGAGGTCTATGTCCTCATACGGACACGGAGTGGCGTTTGGGTCTGAGGGTCAGATGTCGAGAACATACACTCAGACCCAAGGTAGAAGTGGATGGGCTTCTATCTTGGTAGACGGTAAAGACGCTCCGATCTAGAAGTAGGTGTAGTAGATGGGTTACACTTGCAAATGTGTGTACCCTTTGTGGTGAAGGGCGTGTTTTTGTTTCCTAAATGCCTCCTAAGGCAAAGGGGGTGGGCTAAAAGAACTAAACACACCTAATATGGTAATGGGAAAAAGTTTTGAAAACCAAACTTTGAGGAAACCTTTCTTTTTAAAAATGAAATGATAACCTGACATAATTTGATAAACAAAAGCTATCCTGAAAACTCACTCCCAACACTCGCTCATTAAATTGTAGAACTCACCCCCTCTCTTTTACTTCTTTCAGGAGTAAGGAGATTTAACAAAAGAAAACATGAAGATGTACCCTCCATCATGTATGCTTAAAGTTCCTTTTAAGCTTGCATTTGATTGATTTATGCTATTCCTTGGAACAAGGTTTGAATTTACACTTGGCTCCTCTTGATTAAAGGAAGGGGAAACCCCTCTTAAACCAAGGGAGCAGTAGGTTGATCACAGGGATTCGACCAAATCGGGTCGGGACATGACAACTTAAGTGGTATTAGAGACATGTTCCCTTGAAAGCATTATCAATACTATGCCTTGACACTAACAAAAACTAAACTACCTTGTAAGAAGAAGAGTCCCGAGGAAGTTCGTCGTGGGAACCAAACCCACGCATGAAATTGTGAAAAAGACTCCTACCTCCAGAGAGATAGTCGTTCAAAGGTTCATGGAGGTCAAGAAGAGAGTGCCTAAAGATATGGTTGAGGAATATAGAAAACTTGTTGGAGCATTATTAGAGCACGAAGGCATCACCTATCCTCCTCTAAGGCAGAAAGAACCTACCCCTCCTCCAAGGAATCTGACACCCCCTTCAACCTCACAACAGCCAAAAAGGACTCCAACTAAGAAGGAGGCCTCGGATAACTATTGGGATGCCCACGCAACCTTTATGAAAGTCTACCAGGCACCCCCACCAACTTAATACAACTTTTACCCTTCCCAATGGATGAAGTGGACCTGTGAGTGTGAGGTTGAGGTGCTAAGGAGGTACAAACTTGAGGTATACCATGAAGTCCATCCTAACATGGAAGCCTGACGGGAGTATGGATAGATGTCAACCAGTTCATCAAAGCCCTCAGACCACAAATCCCAAAACCATTCGTAAGCTAACTCCAAGCCTATGACTCCAAGGGACTAGGAAGTAGTGCGAAATTCCTGTAATAAGCCTATGACTCCAAGGGACTACCTCCTTTAATGAATAAAGACCATTTTCTTTATTTAAAAGTTAGTTTTTCCCTATTAACGACAAGTACAACTAACATATTGGAGTATACCAATCAGGACCTAGGGTAATAGATAGAGAGAAGGCCATCTAAGGAGGAAGACTGTAGGTCACCTCTAGTTAACACTAACCCTAAGATAGCCAACCTAAATAGTTCCCCCACAAGAAATAGGAAATGTATAGTAACAAGGCAACAAGACTAGACAAAAGACTAGGAAGGAAGTTTCCAAAAATGAACAAAGAGCCTGCCTAGAAAGGGAGTCATCGGAAAGGACATACCCTAACCAAGGATAGGGGAAAAGGAAAGAGTATGCTCATAAGAGGTCCAGTATAAGGAAAGTGATGCTTCTATGGAGTCAAAGAATAGGATCAATATGGGGAAAGGGAAGGAAACATCAAAGGATGTAAGAGGAGTGGGAGGAAAGCCTAAGGACCATAAGGAATTGAGTGAAGCTCTTGTACCGGAGTTACGAAACCAAGAGGAATTGAGTTGCCTCTAAGAAGAGAGGTAAGGTACAAGGAAAGTACACCTAAAACCCCTCAAAAAGGGGCAAACGCGGAAAACACCCTCTGGTAATTCTGGGGTATGACACGACAAGAGTAAAGAGGAGAAGAAATGTGCTATGAAAGGGAACTCTAAAAGGATGTATACGATTAAGGGCCCCTTGAAGGGACCATTGATGGGTGGTTGGACATAACGTGAAGTGCAAGGAACCAACTCATAAGCAGAAACTCCTCAAAGAGAAGATAAGGAACAAAAGGGAAATTTCCAAGTTAAGGAACCAACAAGTGGATCATAAGAGGCATAAATCAAAATAAGCAACCTCAAAAAGGGGCATAAGTGGTTAATGATGTCTCAGAATAGCAAGTGTGACCTGCTTTGGAAAAGCAGAGGAGCCAAATAGGGATTTTAGATGAACCTAGCGAAAGAAAGCAACTAGTAATCATGGGATGGTCAAGGAGAATAATCGATGCACTAAGAAGGACCTAGAAGTAGTCAAGATTACACTCTTAGAAGGGCAATATGATAGGCATCAAGGACGAGTGAATTCTAGAGACAGCTGCCCTAGACAGTTGGACAAGAAAATAGTAGGGATGAGGTAGTTAATGAATTGGCGCTCAGGAGAACCATGGATTTAAGCCCCAATGAAGAAGGGAGAAGTGAAAAGGCCAAACATTGGAAAAGAAGGATGAAGAAATCCTTAAAGAGATCAATGGCCGAGAACGGATTAATGATCAAACTTAACCATGAGAAGGTTAAGTAAGCCTCTTGCAAGGTGATTAAGAGACAAGGTGGATTTGAATGCCTCCCTAAAGGAATAAAATTGGTACTGGGATGAAAGTCGGAATGATGGTAGGGTGTAAATGGCGTGCCCTCAAGATTTCAAAAGAGAGGGTAAGAAGAAAGGGACGACATCAAAGGATGTCATAAAGTTGCCCAAAGGTCGAATATCTGTAAGGGCGAAAAAGGATGAAACAAATCTAGGAAGGAAGTTCTAGGGAAGTATATGCCCCAACGAAGAAGTGATGGACCTAATTAAAGTAGGAAGAGAGGGTAAGCTTGTAAAGGCAATACTAGTTGAAATGGGAAGATCAAGTACAAAGGAAAAGTACGCCAAAAAGTAAGTTAAACCCAAGGAATGAGTACGTGGGAAGATAGCATCAAAAGATGGCGTACAAGTAAGACAGGGGTGGACTACCATAATAAGGAAATAGAGGAAATCACATCTAAGAAACCTTGGAGAAGTAAGCCATTTAGTTAAGGATTGGTTAAAGGAAATGACCACTAACATCAAGATTGCTCGTGGTTCTCATTCACTTAATGAAGCCTACGGAGTGAAAGGTTGGGCATAGGGTGGAGTACGTGAAATAAGACTGATAATTGGAAGTTTTTCAAATAAGAAAATAGGGATGAAATAGAAATTTCAAGACGATGAAAGATTAAAAGCGAGCAAATGCCCCAAGGTAGAGAAGAGCATAAGGAAGTAAAGGGAAGGAACCTTCAGGGAAAGGTAAAGGTATAAACCTAAAGAGGGAAGTCTCTACCTTGAAGGACATAATAGAGAATGAAAACCATAAAAGGGAGACCTCCCCAAACAAGCAATCAATACATAGACCGAAAAGGGTCAACTCGAAATAAGGAATTGTGTATTTGTCACAAGCAAGCAAGAAAGGATGGAGGAAAGGAAAGCTCTTGAGTAAAAGACGCCAATGTAAATGAGGAAAGACATAAGTGAGAAAGGATCCCAATGAGTCGGTAAGCTATCAGGAAAGCCGATGGTTGGAATCTGGGGAAAACCCATAGAAATGTTGGTAAAGAATGAGTAGATAAGGAGAAACTGACATGATCCTGATGTTAAAAATTTAAAGGACAATTGGACAACATAGATGGTAGTTGGGAAACACTACTGGGTAATAGGAATGAACGAAGCCATACAACTTCTAAACGGATGGAAAGGCATGAACCGCTATCAAGGATACACATTGTGGAAGCATAATGGGCAAAGATATTTCCAAAATAGGTCATGCTGTAAAGGACATGTAGTGCCAACAGTTCCAAGAAAGGTGACCTAAGTAAGACCAAGTTCGTTAGTCATATCTAAGAACTGGAACTAGAGTCAAAGTAAACGAAAATGAAGGACCAAAATAAGATAAGGAAGAAATTATATCAAAACCCACGAGGTTAAGGACAAAAAGTCATAAAGGATGCTAAACTAAGAGCATCAACAATCTAGGAAATGATTGGAAATGGAGACGATCGAATATATATGGAACGTCCAACCCAATGACATGAATAAGAATCGTTAAGAAGAAGAATCTTACCCTAAGTAGAGTAAAAAGTAGATCTAAGGAGGTACCTTGGGTTTTTTAGGGTTTTTTAGTGATACACTCCATGGAGTGAGTGGAAAATAGAAAGGGAGAAAAACTTCTCAAGTATAGGGCTAAAGGACTAAGTGAAGGAAATAACCAAAGTGATAACATGCTGAGCAAACCCCAGGAAGACATCAAGGAAAGTCACTCTTAGTGCAAATGATTGTTGACTTAGTTTTTGGGACAAAACTCATAAAAGGAGGGGAGAGTTGTAAACCTCGTCCTTTAAAGATAAGAAAACAGGGAAAAGAACTGGTCATTTCAGAAGAGAAAACTAAAACGGTTCATAAACCTTAACCAATAAAGAAAGGGTAAAATGGGAAATCGACAAATCCCAAGTGACTCAAAGAGTCATAAAATCATGGAAAATAACCTTGGGACAAATGGGAAGAGAAAACCAGACCGGTTCAAGGCGAACCAGACATGAACCGGTTTGATCCATACTTGAACTAGTTTTTAAATTCATTTTTCTTAGTGGCTTAAAATATTCAAATATGGAAATTGAAGTCACCATTAGATAGAAAATGAATTTAGATTAATTTAAAACTTTTTAATTTTGAGAAAATCGGTTGAATCGGGTCTGAACCGGCTGATTTATGCCATTGAACATGGTTGGACCGGTCCGGTTCGGAATAATGTCAACTTCTTCCACAGGATTACAACACTGTTCATTAATGCAGAAAATGTACATCTCCGATAAAGATGAAACCGCACCATTCAAGCCATTCAGGCCATTTCAAAGCGAGGATAAGCTCGACCAAAATGGAAAGTGGTCGAGTAGAGGGTCCCCGAGCTCCCTATATAAAGAGCTACTATCCATTCATCCTCCACACACCTCAAATCTCCATTCTTTCTCAACTACTCTATTTTCCGGTGAAGCTTGAACTAGAGCTCAAACATAGGCCTTTTTCTCAACCTTAGAAGGCAAGGTCGGGTCCTATAGACTTTAGGGGAAGTCAACTACACACAACAACTTCCTTTCGACCCAAGGACCGTCGGAGAAGCGCCAGCAGAACCAAACAGTCAAGCAACTCTGACGGACTAAAGCTGCCCTTTTTTGGCCGAGCTAAATACAGCCAAATCCAGCCCTCCCCCGATGAAACCAAGCCTCCTCGACACGCCCACAGCCCTCACACAGCCTCAACAGAGTTGAAAGGTAAGCCAATCTAGCCCTCATTTGTCATTGTCAGTCGGAATTAGAGAGAAAGTGTTAAATTTTACTAATGAAATTCTTCCTTGATTGTATATCAATTGTAACACTTCTTGATTCTAGAAGAAACCTCAGGATGAGAGCTACCTCCCTGGATAGAGAGCTCGGACTGTAGCACCTCCGACGGTAAGCTTTCAAAGCTTTCTCTCTCTACGAATGATTTTTCGATGAAGCTTCGTTTAACTCATTCCAGACTCAAATCATACAATTCAAAGCTCAATTGAATTGTATGGAAGTGTAGGAACTGATTTATACCTCCAATTGAAACAATTAACTCCGATTGAATGGCCAATTTGAAGAATTCAAATTCAATCAGTTTGAAGGGGAGAAATTGGGAAAATTTTGGGAAAGCCATGAAAATTTCCAAGGCTAGTGGGCCCAAGGCTAGTGGGCACGAGCAAGAGCTCGTAAACAAACTTGATTAAAGAAAGCCATGAAAATTTCCAATGAAATTGGTTGTGTGATTTCACCATGGTATCGAGTCAGGACCGACAGTACTCGATGGACTGGCGGTAGTGCGTTAGGGCCAGGCCGACGGACCGGCCTAAACAAACAACTACAGGTCAGGTTGAAGGTCGGGGTTGTTGGACCATTGGCACCAGTGATAATGGCCATGTGTGAAAACTATTGTTTGTGCATGCACTTGTGGTACGAGACCATCAAGATGCCCTAGGGGTAGTGATGGGTCATAAGGGCTACTAGAGGACATGGTGGAGATAAGGGCAGTTTGTCGTGCCAGTTAGTCTAGAAGCTCATAGCAGTTTCTTGCACATAAGACTAGGGTGGGGTCGGAATGAAGTCTTTGTCCTCATATGGACACGGAGTGGCATTCGGATCTGAGGGTCCAATGTCAGGAACATCCACTCAGACCCGGGCAGAAGTGGATAGGCTTCTATCCTGGTAGACAGTAAATACACTCTGATCCACAAGTGGGTGTAGTGGGCGGGTTGCACCTACGAATATGTGTACCCTTCTTGATGAAGGGCGTATGTGTGTCTGCTAAACACCTCTCAAATTAAGGGGAAGAGCTAAATGAGCTAAACACACCTAATATGGTAATGGGAAAAAGTTTTGAAACTGAACTTTGAGGAAACATTTCTTTTAAAAAAGGAAATGATAACCTTGGCATGATTTAATAAATAAAAGCTATCATGAAAACTCACTCCCAACACCCGCTCACTGAGTTGTAGAACTCACCCCCTGATCTTTTACCCTTCTCAGGAGTAAGGAGATTTAACAAAAGAAAATGTGAAGATGTACTCTCCACCAGGTATGCTTAAAGTTTCTTTTAAGCTTGCATTTGACTAATTTATGCTATTCCAAGGAACAAGGTTTGAATTTACACCTGGCTCCTTTTGATTAAAGGAAGGGGGAACCCCTCTTAAAACAATGGTGTGGCAGGTTGAACACCGGGATCCGACCAAACTGTGTTGGGATGTGACACATAGAGTCGCGTCATCATTAAGGGACGAAAAATTTTAAGGAACTCAAAATTTTCTTATATGTTTTCGAAGTAGGATTATAATTTGATGCTTTAAGTCTTCCTAAAGGGAGATTTTTACAATGACGGGTCAAGAAGTACCCACTAATATGCTAGGATCTTGGCTCCTCCATTTTTCCAAAGTAGGTCACACTTTACCATCCGAGACATCCTAGTTATCATCCAATTGTCTGGGGCTTGTCTTCTCTAGTGGAGGCGCTTCCTTCTTTGCTCCTAAATGGCTTGTAACTCTCCTTAGGGAAAAAATCATCTCTAGGTTTCGTTCCATTTGCAAATTCTCAAGGTCTTTCCTTCAGTTTTTCTCATGACCCTTCATTATGTAGTTGAGGCATACAGTCGCATCATCATTAAGGGACAAAAAGTTTTTAGGAAATCAAAATTTTCTTATTTTCGTAGTAGGATTATAGTTTGGAGCTTTAACTCTTCCTAAAGGAAGATTGTTACAATGACAGGTCAGGAAGTACCTACTAATATGCTTGGATCTTAAAGGGCTTCCTCCTGGGTGTGGTTGAAACTTTGAGCAGGACTTGTGGTTCTTGGGATGGTATCCTTTCGGACTCCTATTGTAAACCACGTCCTTTGGAGTTAAGGAAAATCGGCAAAGAACTAGTCAAACCGAATGAGAAAAATCGAACTAGTCCACGGACCCCAACCACTAGAGAATGGGCAAATTGGGAAATTAAAAACTCCAGAGTGATCCAAAGAGTCATAAAAACTTTGGAAAGGGACTTTAGGACAATTTGGGAGTGAAAACCGGACCGGTTCATCTGAACCAGTTTCAACCATCATTGAACTGGATGCTAAATTCATTATTCTAGGTGGCTTAAAATATTCAAATTAGAGAATTGAAGCCACCATTAGATAGATAATGAATTTAGATGAATTTAGCAATTTTTAATTTTAAAAAACTCAGTCGAATCGGGTCTGACCCAGTCGATTTAAACATTGAACCCAGTTTGGACCGATCCATTCCAGTTCGGAACAGTGTTGTCTTCTTCCTTCAAATGATAGCACTATTCACTCACTAGAAAAATGAACAGCACCAATGGAAAGGAAACGTTTCCATTCAGGATGTTTCAGGCCATCAATGAGGGTAATTAAGGTGCCAAATGGACGATCAGAGAGTCCCTGAGCTCTCTATAAAAAGAGACCATACACCCAAAAACTTCACTCTCTCTCAACTACTCAGTTTTTTTGATGATGCTCGAACCAGAGCTCTGACATAGGGGTTTTTCTAAGCTAAAGAAGGTGAGGTAGGGTTCCTTACACTTGGGGAGAAGTCAGCTACCCAACGGTGGTCACCATTTGATCCGAGGATCACCAGAGAAGTGTTGGTATAATCAAACAATGAAGCAGCTTTGGTGGACCAAAGCTACATTGTTTTGGTCAAGCTGAAAGTAGCCAAATTAAGCCCTCCTCAAGACAAACCAAGCTCTCTCAACACTCCCTCAACCCTCATACGACCGAATTAGAGCGGAAAGGTAAGCCAACATGGCTCCACTCTGTAATTTTCAATTAGTGTTAGAGAGAGAACCCTCGAAACTTCACTATGGATAAAAGTAAGAAAACTAGAAGGATTAGACTATCCCATGGAAAACCAATGAAATGGAAGCTGAACGGGAAGAAAGTAAGAAAGATATGGGAGCACTAAAGATGTTAAGTCAATTGAAATATGACAAGTAGAAAGGAGAAAGGAAAGAAGTACGATAGGGAGAAAACCCCGGGAATAATACTGGTACTTTTAGGAACTCAATAATAATAAGGAGACTTTTTGAAGCAAGGATATGGAATAAAAGGGAATAGAAGATAGGGAAGAAATCCAGAGTGAATAACCATACAGGTTAGAAAGTATAAGAAAATAATAAAGGAAGAATTTTCAAGGAGCAGTAGGGAGAATGAACGTAAAAATCCTAGAGCAGAAGTCCCTAGAAGAAAGATGAGGATAGGAAGTGGAAACGTGTACGTAGGAAGTTCCAAGATCAGGTAACCAACAAACAAACTGTCATAAGATTAAAGCCGGAATAAGGACCTTATTAAAAAGACATAGGTTGCTAAGGATATACCTAGATGACTAGGTGTGATCTACTTTCAAAAGAGAAAAGAAACCAAATAAGGATTTAAGACCAACCCAGATGAAGGAAAAAAAAATCGTAACAACAAGACAATCTGGGAGAATAAATGACGCCATGAGATGGACCAAGAAGTAGTGAAGACTATGCCCTAAATAGGGAAATGAGATGGATATTAAGGATAATACGACTCAAGAGATGACAGTCTCAAGATCATATGACAAGGAGAGTGATAAGATCAAAGTAATTAATGAACTGACCCTTGGGAGGATTATAAATTTAAACTCTAGTAAAGAAGGGAGAGATGGAAAGGCCAAGGATGTGGTAACGACCAAGACCGGATTAATGACCCAACTCAAGACAGGAGAAAATTAAGTAAGCCTCTCATAGGATGATCATAAGATCTTAAAATAAGGAAGATGTGAATCCCATCTATAAGAAATAGATGGATACATGAAAGAAAGGAGAATGAAAACAAAGTACATGTATGTTCTCAAGAGTAATGTAAGCAGGAAAGGATGGCATCAAGGAATACCTTTTAAAGTTATATATTCTAAATAGCAAAATGAAAGAGAATCCGAGAGAAAAGAATATAAACTACCAAGGAAGGAAACCTTGGAAGGATAAAAGTGTCCCAATTAAAAGTTAATGAGATCAACAAAAATGGAGACAAGATAAGTTCATCTAAGATATGCTGGTCAAGATGGAAAGATCAAGTACAAAGGAAAGGTACTAAAGAGGACCCAAAGAGCAAGTTAAGTCTAAGTAATGTGTAAGTAAGAAAATACATCAAAGGATGCCACACGAGTAAGGAGGGGTGTGTAAACCCCGCCCTTTTGAGTTAAGGAAAACCGACAAAAGAACCGGTCAAACCGAGTAAGAAAATCGAACCGATTCAAAAACCATATCATTTGGGAAGGGCAATTTGGAAATTTACAACTCTTGGGTGATCCAAAGGGTTCATAAAACCTTGTAAACAAACCTTCGAACAAATTGGAAGAGAAAAAATAGACCAGTTTAGATGAATTGGATCCAACTGGATTGAACCGGTTTATGAATTGAGTCGGTTCATGAATCGGAACTGATAGAGAAAGGGCAAACCGGGAAATTTATGGATCCCGGCTGACCCAAAGAGTCCCAAAAGTCATGGAATTAGACTTGAGTTTTCATCTTCCGGTGAATCGGATCCAAACCGGATTGAACCGGTTTGAAACACTATTGAATCGGATTCTAAATTCATTTTTATAAGTGGCGTAAAATTTTCAAATTTGATATTTGAGGCCACCATTAGATAGAAAATGAATTTAGAAATTTTTGGATTTGAAAATTTCGGTCGAATGGGGGGTGAACCGACCTGTTTAAGCTTTTAACCCAGTTCATACTGGTCCGGTCTTGTTCGGAATAGTGTCATCTTCTTCCTTCAGATGACAGTACTGTTCACTCACCGGAAAATCGCGTAGCGCCGCCGAAGCTGAAAAGTCTCTGGCCAGGGAGTTTCAGGCAATGAATGACCGCCATTAAGGCACCAATCAGATGGCCAAGAAATCCCCAAGCTTCCTATATAAAGACCCCCTCCCCATTCATCCTCTCCACACATGAAAACTCCATTCTCTCTCAACTACTCCATTTTTTGGTGAAGCTCGAACCAGAACTCAGACATGGGCAATTTTCTAAGTCAAACAAGGCAAGTTCAGGTTCTTTAGAATTGGGGAGAAGTCCGCTACACACCTATAGTCTTCGTTTGCTCCAAGGGTCGTCGGAGAAGCCTCGACGTGATGGAACAGTGAAGCAGCTCCGGCGGACCGAAGCTGCCCTATTTTGGCCAAGCTAAAATCAGCTAAGTCAAGCCCTCCTCAGGCCAAACCAAGCCCTCCCAACACTTCCTTAGCCCTCCCACGACCGAATTACGACTGAAAGGTAAGCCATTTTTGCTCCACTTTGCAATTTCCGACCGGTGCTAGAGAGAGAACTTGTTGAATTTCGATGATGAAATTCAAACTCAATTTGGTATCAATTGATGCAATTCTTGATTCTAGGATGAACCTCAGGATGAGAGCTATCTACCCAGATCGAAAGCTCGGACCTGGTGCCCTCGATGGTGAGTAATTGAAGCATTCTCTCTCTATAGTCTATTTTCCGATGAAGCTCTATTTGAGCTCGTTCTGGCATCAAAACTTGCAATTCAAAGTGCTATTGAATTGTATGAAGATGTAGGAACTCAATTTTAACTTCAATTTCAACAATTAGAAGTGTTTAATTTGTCGATTTAATAAAATCAAATTCGGATGTGTTAGAAAGTTGAAATTGGGGGAACTATGGGGAAAATTGGGGATTTTCAAAAATTTGAAGGACCAAGATGCTGTTTTAAAAAATTGAGTGTCAATTGGGCATGATAAGAATGTTAGAGGGCCAATTGAGGAATTTTATAATTTTTTGGGGTTAAACTTACATTTTTGTAAAGGAAGGGCAAAATGGTAATTTTGAAAAGTTTAGGGACCAAATTGGAAATTTGGGAAATTAAACCCCTTTTTTCTGAATTTGAATAAATTGAGGTCCTCAAATAAATTTTAAAAGTTTTGTGTCTCAATTTGAGGAAAAATAAGTATTAGGGACTTAAAGTTAAAGAAAAATAACTTTAGGGACTTAATTGCAAATAAATAGAAAGTTTGATTTTCTCATTCATTTGGAATGAATGAAGGCAAGACCGAGGGATAATGAACAAGGATGTTCATATCGTGTAGGAATACGAAGTACTAGGAACGCCAGCAAGGACAAGCTCGTGTGAATACAAAGAATCGGTCAAGTGGAATTCACTATATTAACGGGTGAGTGGGATTTTATATCATATCCGGTTGGGGATGATAAATAACTTAAAATGAAAACCCACTAGTAAATGGTATTTTAAACATCACAACTTAGAGGAGTGATGTGAAAATGACACGGAAAAATTATTTTCAGATTGTAAGTAGATTATACCCAGTTGGTATGATGAAACTTCCTCAAAGGAAGTGGAAAACCCGTTCATCGGTTATGAATGGAGATATCCCCATACCCTGCTGGTATGATGGATAGTTGAAAATTTATTTTGTCGAAAGTGCTCTCCACTGACTGTGTGTCAATGCTTAAATGATTTGGGGACCTTTTTTATGGGAGCTTGAATAGCTCTATTAGGCTGAAAGCCTCGATTTTGGTACTTGGGGGCTAATATGCCCAATTTTGAAAATCTCGTACAGTGGGCCCAAGGCCAATTGGCATGAGTAGAATCTTGTAAACAAACATGAGTTATATGTCATAAAACTTTAAATAAATGAATTGTTTGGCCATGGTACCAAGATAGGACCAACATGCTCTGTCAACTAGCGGTAGTGTGACATGACAGGTCAATGGACCAATTAAGACAAACAGTTGTAGGTTGAGTTGAGGGTCGGAGCCGTTGGACTAGTGGCACTATATATTATATGGTATGATGCGAAAATACTGATTGTGCATGCACTGTGATTACGGAACCTTCAAGATGCCCAAGTGAGGTAGTGATGTGTCCTAGGGCCCTGGACGACTTGATGGGTATAAGGGCAGTTCATTGAACTAGGTGACCTTGCAAAGCTTGACCTAGCTTCATGCGCACGAGACAGGGTGGGGTCAGGATGAGGTCTCTGTCCTCATACAATCACAAAGAATTGATTTGGGATTGAGGGTGGGATGTCTCGTACATCCACTCATTCTTAGGGTAGAAGTGGACGTGCTTCTATCTAGGTGGCTAGTAAAGTCGCTCCGATGCCACAAGTGGGTTCAGTGGATGTGTTGGCCTGTGATTGTTTGATTAACCTTCATGATGAAGGATGTGTGTTGGGTAATTAATAAGAAATGGTGATAAAACAAGAATTGGAAATGAAAGGATTTTAAAAAGGAAATAAGGAGTCTGACACACTCCAAACAAATCTTTTTCCTAAAAGTTAAATTTTGAAAATCCATTCACTCAGTCATTATACTCATCCCCTCCCTTATATCCCTTTCAGGAAATTCCAGAAAGCCTACCCTCAAAGACCATCAAGTAATATGCATGTGAGACAGATATGATAAATTTAAAATTTTATACAATTTTGATTTATGTTATTCTAGGAAAGGTGCAGGTTTAAAGGACGCATTACTCTTTACGGCTTATAATAAGGGGAAACCCTTTAATAAACTAGGAGAGTGGCGGGTTGATCATGGGGATCTGACCAAATCGGGTCAGGGCGTGACAAGGTGGGTTACCCATAAAAGAGGAAATAGAGAAAAACATATCTAAGAACCCTTGGAAAAGTTAACCCCTCAGTTAGGAAGGGGTTTAAATAATGGATCACTAACATTAGGACTGGTAGTGATCAACGCTCAGATTGATAGAGCTTAAAGAGAGAATAACTAGACATAGTGTGTAGTACACAAAATGAGATCGATAATTGGAAATGTCTCGGGTCAAGCATAAGGGAAGAGACTGAATTTTCAATTAGAGAAGGATCCAAAAGGACAAATACCCTATTATAAGAAGGGGTATGAAGAATGGAAGGAATGAAATCTTCAAAGAAAAGATAAGGAGGTTGAACATGTAGTTTTTAAGGTGAACGTCTCTACTCTAAGAGACATGGTAGAGAGAAAAAAACTGAAATAAGGGAGCCATCACAAATAAGCAATCAACACTTAAGACCGAAGGAGATTAACTCTTATAAGAATTTTGAAGTATCACGAGAGAATAAGAGTTGACTAAAAGAAAAGAATGTCCTTGAGAAAAGAATATCACTGAAACAAAGTAAGGACATAAGAAGGGTAAAAACTGGATAAAAGAAGTTAACACTGAAATCTATGAAGTGAGTAGGTGGTGTTCGAGAGGACCCGAGCTAAGGGTTTTAACGACAATGGAAGTGACTACACACAAGAATGAGTGGGTATCTTGGAACTCCCAAGCCTGAAATCCCGAGTAAAGAACCTCAAGAGAAAGAATTATGCTTTAAGGAAAGAGGGGCGTGAATAATGGGAAGGAAAAGAAAAAAAATTGTGTGTTATAAAGGGACAAAGTGGAAATAATCTAAATGGTTGTATGTCAATAAACTACAAGTTGATATTAAGGAAAGCTATTTCCAATACGAAGGATGTTGAATAATTTTTGGGGACAAAACTCCTAAAAGGAGGAGAGAGTTGTAAACCTCGTCCTTTGGAGTTAAGGAAAACTGGGAAAGAACCGGTCAAACCGAGTGAGAAAAACCAAAACGGTTCACGAACCAAACCACTAGAGAACAAGTAAATTGGGAAATTTACAACTCTTGAGTGACCCAAAGAGTCATAAAAACCTTGGAAAGCGACATTAGGATAGTTTGGGAGTGAAAACCAGACTAGTTCAGGTGAACTAGATCTAAACCAGATTGAACCGGTTTGGACCGATTTGAACCATCATTGAACCAGATGCTAAATTTATTTTTCTAGGTGGCATAAAATAATCAAATTAGAGAATCAAAGCTACCATTGGATAGAGAATGAATTTAGAAATATTTAATTTTGAAAAACTCGGTCAAATCGGACCTGAACTAGCCGGTTTAAGCATTGAACCCGATTCGGTCAGTCTAGTCTAGTTTAGAACAGTGTCGTTTTCTTCCTTCAGATGACAGCACTGTTCACTTGGCGGAAAAATGAACAGAATTGACGGAAAGGAAACGTTTCTATTCGGGAAATTTTAGGCCATCAGTGAGTGTTATTAATGTTCCAAACAGACGGTCGAAGAGTTCCAAAGCTCCCAATATAAAGAGCCCCTCTCCATTCATCCTTTACACACCTGAAAACTTCACTCTCTTTAAGCTACTCAGTTTTTCGATGAAGCTCGAACCAAAGCTTCGACATAGGGGTTTTTCTGAGCCAGAGAAGGTGAGGTCAGGTTCCTTACACTCGGGGAGAAATCAGCTACCTGACGGTGGACACCATTCGATTCGAGGATCACCAAAGAAGTGTCAGCATAATCAAACAGTGGAGCAGCTCCAACGGACCAAAGCTGCCCTATTTCAGCCGAGCTGAAAGCGGCCAAATTGAGCCCTCCTCAGGACAAACCAAGCCCTCCCAACACTTTCTCAACCCTCATACGACCGAGTTAGAGTGGAAAAGTAAGCCAATTTGGCTCCCCACTGTAATTTTTTATTAGTGTTAAAGAGAGAACATGTCACGCCCCGACCTAGTTTGTTCGGATCCACGTGAGCAACCTGCCATTCTCTCGGTTTATTAAGGGATTTCCCTTTCCATAAACTGTGAGTAGTAAGGCGTCTTTTAAAACTTGTGCCTTTTCTAGAATAACATTAATCAAAACTGCATAAAATTTAAACTTACATACTTGTCTTGCAGGTTTAGCTAACTAAAGGTCTTTGGGTAGGTTTTCCCTTGGTTACCTGAAAAGGGGTAAGGGGAGGGGTGAGTTTGACAACTCAGTGAATGGGTGTTTCAAGCATGAGTTTCTGGTCTAATTTTCTTAGGGCAGTTATTTCTCGAGTCTTCTTGTCCTTAATGTCCATCCTACTACCCTTTTTAGGGTGTAGTCCTTTCTACTTCCTGGTCTTCCTTAGGGCATCGTTTATTCTCCTTAAATATCATCTTGTAATGACTTGCTTCCTTCCACTATGTTTGTCCGAAACTTCTATTTGGCTTCACTGCTTTTTCTAAAGTGAATCGTATTTTCCATCTGAAGACATTTCATTTGTCGTCAAATGCTCGGCTGGTCTTCTCTGAGGCTCTCCCTTCTTTGCTCCTAACTAGCTAGAAATTTCTTCTTAAGGAAAATTTTTCTTCAACTATACTTTATTCTTGTTTGTGGTTTATCGAGCTCCTACCTTCAAAACGTTTTTCCTTCTTTCCACTATACTAGGATCTTGAAGAGCTTCCTCCCAGATGTAGTTGAAATTCTGAGCATGAGTTGTATTTCTAGGGATGGTATCATTTCAAGTTTTCTATAGTTGTGGGGGCGTTATTCTTAGAAAATATTGTCCTAAATCCTTGTGGTGTGGGACAGTCCTTCACTTCATGTCTCATTTCCTTACACTTCTAATATGTCGTTTCCTTGCTCAGTTACTCCAAGAGTTCTCCTAGACTTCTTAATTAACTTGACAAATTTTCTTGTTTTGCCTTATTTGCACAACAATTCCCTTGACAATTTTCCTTGTGGTGTGGGACAGTCCTTCACTTCAGTGGAGAGCACTTCTGACAAAAATAATCTTTTCGGTTGTCCGTCATACCAATTGGGTGTGAGGACATCTCCACTTATAACCGATAAGTGGGTTTTCTTCATCCTTTTAGGAAGTTTATCAAACCAATTGGGTATGATCTACTTACAATCGGTAAGTAGTTTTTCCATGTGTTTTGTCACATCACCCCATCCAGGTGTGATATTAAAATCCCACATAGTAGCGGGTTTTCATCACCGAGGTGCTTATCATCCCAACCGGGTATGATGTGAAAATTTCCACTCACCCGATAATGTAGTGAATTCCTCTTAATGAGCTTTTTGCCTCCACATGAGCATGTCTTTGTTGGCGTTCCCAGTACTTAATATTTCTACACGATATAAACATCCTTGTTCATTATCTTATGGCATAATAGCCTTCATTCATCACGGATGAATAAAATGCCCAAACTTTTAGTAATTTGCATTTAGGTCCCTAAATTTCTTTAACTTTAAGTCCCTAATGCCAATTTCCCCCAAAATTAAGTCTCGAAACTTCTAAAATTCACTTTGGCACCTCAATTTACCAAAAAAAATATAAAAAGGGGTGCAAGTTTCCCAAATTTCCAATTTGGTCTCCAACATTTCAAAAATTACCATTTTTCCCCTACTTTGCAAAAATGCAAATTTGACCCCAATAATTCCAAAAATTGACCAATTGGTCCTCTAACATCTTTTCCATGCCTAATTGGCCCTCAATTTTGAAAAATTGTACTTTAGTCCCTCAAATTATTGAAATCCCCAATTTTCCCCAAAATATTTCCCCAACTTCACCCTTTCAAACTGGCCAAATTTTCTTTAATCAAATTGACCGATCAATTGAGGTTCATTGTTGAAATTGAAGGTGAAATTGAGTTCCTACACATCCATACAATTCAATTGCACTTTGAATTGCATGAATTGACATCGGAATGAGCTCAAACGGAGCTTCACCGGAAAACTGGACTTAGATAGAGAAAACTTTGAAAGCTTACCATCAGGTGCGTAGCGGTCCAAGCTTTCAATCTAGGTAGATAGATCTCATCCCGAGGTTCCTCCTAGGATCAAGAACCGTATGAATTCATACCGAATTGATGGAGACTTTAGTCAATGAAACTTCGTCGGTTCTCTCTCTAGCACTGATCGCAAATTATAGAGGGGAGCCAAATTGGCTTACTTTAAGTTCTAATTCAGTCGTATGAGGGTTGTGAAAGTGTTGGGAGAGCTTGGTTTGGCCTAATAAGGGCTTGAATTGGTCATTTCCAGCTCATCCGAAATAGGGCTGCTTTGGTCCGTTGGAGTTGCTTCACTATTCTATCACACCAACGTTTCTTCGACGATCCTCGGAGCAAATGGAGACTATCGTCGTGTAGCTGATTTCTCCTCAAATTTAAAGAACTAGACCTCACCTTATTTTGCTCTGAAAAATGGTCAAGTTGGAGCTCTCATTCAAGCTTCACAAAAAAAAAATGGAGCAGTGGGGAGAGAGTGGAGTTTTTCGGTGTGAGAAAGATGAATGAGGAGGGGCTCTTTATATTGGAAGCTCGGGGACTTCTTGGTCATCCTATTGTAGCCTTTATGGCGATCATTCATTGCCTGAAACTTCCTGGCCAGAGACTTTTCATCTTCGCCGGTGCTGCTCGATTTTCCAACGAGTGAACAGTGATGTCATCTGAAGGAAGAAGACGACACTATACCGAACCGGTCCGAACCAGGTTCAATGTTTAAACCAATCGGTTCAAGCCCGATTCAATCGAGTTTTTCAAATTTTAAAATTTGTAAATTCATCTAAATTAATTCTCTATCAAATGGTGGCCTCAATTCTCCAATTGAAATTTTCTAAGCCACATGGAAAAATAAATTTAGAAACTAGTTTAATAGTTATTCGAACCGGTTCAATCCGGTTCAAGTCTGGTTCACCTGAACTGGTCTGGTTTTCACTTCCTATCCATCCTAATATGCTTTCCTTGGTTCTTCCACCTCAACATGTGCTTCATTTGCAAGTTCATCTCCTTATCCCTCTTCACTTGGGCTACATATGTCATTCTAGGGTTTCCTTCCTTAGAAGGACTCTTTCCCTTTCTCCTTAAATTCCTTTTTCATTTGCTCTAAGGTATATCTACCCTTAAATGACATCCTTAGATGTTGTCTTCTCTTGTGGGCACATCTTTTGTACTCTATCCCCATCCTCACTTGTACACTAGTATATGTCTATTTATTTTAGGGAGAGCTCAAATCCTCCTTATTTCAAGATCTTTTGATCATGTGAGAGGCTTGCCTACTCCTCTCTTGGCTTGAGTTTGGTCGTTAATTTGGCCATTGGTCTTTTAAAGGATTTCCTTCATCCTTCTTTTTCCAAATATTTGTCCTTTCCACCTTCTTTGTTGGAGTTTAAATTATGGCTTTCACGAGTATCAGTTCATTAACTGCCTCATTTCTACCATTCCTCTTGTCTAATTTTCCTAGGGCATTTGTTTCGTGAGTCTTCTGGTCCTTAATGTCCATCCTACTACCCTTTTTAGGGTGTAGTCCTTTCTACTTCCCGGTCTTCCTTAGGGCATTGTTTATTCTCCTTAACTATCTTGTTGTAATGACTTGCTTCCTTCCACTATGTTTGTCTGAAACTTCTATTTAGCTTCACTACTTTTTCCAAAGTGAGTTATATTTGCCATCTCGAGACATTTCATTTGTCGTCAAATGCTCGGCTCATCTTCTCTCGTGGAGGCGCTCCCTTCTTTGCTCCTAAATGGCTGGAAATTTCTTCTTAAGGAAAAACTTTCTTCAGCTATACTTTGTTCTTGCTTGCGGTTTATCGAGGTCCTACCTTCAGTCCTTTTTTCTTTCCTACAACTATGCTAGGATCTTGAAGAGCTTCCTCCTGGATGTAGTTGAAATGTCGAGCAGGAGTTGTATTTCTAGGGATGGTATCCTTTCAGGTTTCCTATAACTGTGAGGGTGTTATTCTTGGAAAATATTGTCCTAAATCCTTGTGGTGTGGGACAGTCCTTCACTTCATGTCTCATTTCCTTACACTTGTAATAGGTCATTTCCTTGCTCAGTTACTCCAAAAGTTCTCCTAGACTTCTTAATTAACTTGACAATTTTTCATGTTGTGTCTTATTTTCCCAACAATTCCCTTGATTCATTCCTTTATTTGGGATGGGAATCTCCTTGGTCTTCATAGTGTCTAAGGTAATGTGGGTTTGGTTACTTTCCTTGGGAAATCTTCCTACAATTGAGGCACAAGGTCATATCATTTTGAGAGATATGGTTTTAGAAACTTGGAGTTCTTTATTATTGGAGAGGTATTACAATAGGTTGGGGTCTTAGACCTCTTACGAAAAGTGTTTACAAAACAGATGGGGAGCTACTGGGTTCTTAACAAGTGTCCTCCTTAGTAAGGTTATAAGCCCTTGATGGCATTCCTGGCCTTAGGCTTAGCTTCCTTCGTACTCAGTATTGTGACCTCAACAGATCCTGGCACCATCCTTCTAAATATTTCCCACTAATGACTCTTTGTTCTTTGGGACTTCTCAGGTATTTTAGGGTGATCTCCCTACGAGGATAGAGTGTTGGGTGGTGTTGGTAACGCCAGTCCTAGTTTTCTTGGTTACTCTCCTTATAGCCATCTGAAAATTTTAAAATTTTCTCTTAGTTACTTTGTTATATAGTTTTAATAATGTATTCGAGGAAATAGGCTCTGGTACCACACGAGTTGTCATGCCTCGACCCAGTTTGGTCGAATCCCCATGAGCAACCCGCCACTCTCCCGGTTTATTAAGAGTTTTCCCTTTCATTAAACTGTGAGGATTAGATGTCTTACAGGTTTTGCTAACTGAAGGTCTTTGGGTAGGTTTTCTCTTGGTTACCTAAAAAGGGGTAAAGGGAGGGGGTGAGTTCGACAACTCAATGAATGGGTGTTTAAAACATGAGTTTTGGAAAAATAGTTTGAATTGGAGTGTGTTAGACTCTTTATTTTATTTAAAAATATTATTTTCTCATGTTCTAGTTTTCAAAACCTTTTTCCAAGGTTTACCTATTCTTTTCCAAGGATTCTCAAATCCTTTCTAAGGTTTTCATAACCTTTTTCCCATTTCCATATTAGGTGTGTTTCAAAAACAACACATACCCTCCATTAGGAAGGGTTCACACACGTTCGCAAGATGCAGTTAAAATAACTGCAACTACTTGTGAATTGAAGCGTCTTTACCATCCACCCTAATAGAAGTCTTTGACTTCTACCCAAAATCTGAGTGAACGTCTCCAACGTCCTACCCTCAGACCCAAAATATTTCATGTCCATATGAGGATGGAGACCTCATCCCAACACCACCCCGGTCTCATGCAAATGAAGCTACGTCAAG
The DNA here is from genome assembly GCA_030064435.1 of Trapa incisa. Lineage (NCBI taxonomy): Eukaryota > Viridiplantae > Streptophyta > Magnoliopsida > Myrtales > Lythraceae > Trapa > Trapa incisa. Next base: position 11,389,077 of record CM057773.1, read on the forward strand.
CTTCCCTGACTGTTGGCATGACAAACTACCCTTATCTCCACCATGTCATCTAATAACCCCTAGGATGTATCACTACCCCTCTTGGGCGTCTTAATGGTCCCTAACCTCAGTGCATGCAAAAAACAATAGTTTTCCTCATATGCCATTTAATCTTTGGTGCCACTAGTCCAACGGCCTCGACCCTCAACTCGACCTGTAGCTATTTGTCTCGACTAGTCCGTCGACCTGTCTTGTCGAACTACCGCCAGTCCATTGAGTATGTTGGTCCTATCTTGGTAACATGGCCAAACACATCATTCATTAACTAGCTTTGGGCCCATTGTACGAGATTTTCAAAATCGGGCATATTAGACCTCAAGTTCCAAAACCAAGGCCTCTAGCCAATCTGAGCTATTCAAGCTCCCGTTAAGAAGGTCTCCCAAAAAGTTTAAGCAGGGGCACACAGTCAGGGGAGAGCACTTCTAACAAAAATAATCTTTTCCACTATCCATCATACCAACTAGGTGTGAGGATATCTCCGCTAAAAACTGATAAGCGGGTTTTCTACTTCCTTTCAGGAAGTTCATCATACCAACCGGGTATGATCTACTTACAATAAGTAAGTGATTTTTCTGTGCATTTTCTCACATCACCCCATCCGAGTGTGATGTTAAAATCTGACATAGTAGCAGGTTTTCATTACCAAGGTGCTCATCATCCCAACCGGGTATGATGTGAAAATTCCCACTCACCCGATAATGCAGTAAATTCCTCTTAACCGGCTTTTTGCCTCCACGTGAGCTTATCTTTGCTAGCGTTCCTGGTACTTCATGTTCCTAAACGATATGTATATCCTTGTTCATTATCCTTTGATCTAATAGCCTTCATTCATCATGAATGAATAAAATGCCCAAACTTTTAGTTATTTGCATTTAGGTCCCTAAAGTTCTTTTTCTTTAACTTTAGGTCCCTAATGCCAATTTCCCCACAAATTGAGTCCCAAAACTTCTAAAATTTACTTCCGAGCATCAATTTATCCCAAATTTCCAATTTGGTCCCTAACTTTTCAAGAATAACCATTGTGCACCTACTTTGCCAAAATGGTAAATTTGACCCCAATAATTCCAGAAATCGACCAATTGGTCCTCTAACATCTTTTCCATGCCTAATTGGCTCTCAATTTTGGAAAATTGCACTTTAGTCCCTTGAATTTTTGAAATCCCCAATTTTCCCCAAATGTTTTCCCAAATTTCCCCCTTTCAAACTGGCCGAATTTGATTTTATCAAATTGACCAATCAATCAAGGTTCATTGTTGAAAAATTAAGTTCCTACATATCCATATGGTTCAATTGCACTTTGAATTGCATGAATTGATGCTAGAATGAGCTCAAACGGAGTTTCACTGAAAAACTATACTTAGAGATAAAAAGCTTAGAAAGCTTACCATCGAGGGCACGGTTGTCACTCCCTGGCCCGGTTTGGTAGAATCTCCGTGAGCAACCCACTGCTCTCTTGGTTCAAGAGAGGTTTTCCCTTTCTTTAATTCAAGAGAAGTCAGGCGTAATCTCAACCTTGTTCCTTGGAATAACATATATCAAATAAAATGCAAGCTTAAGAAAGTTAAGCATACCTGACTGAGAGTAAGGCTTGGTGTTATCCCTAGTCATTTCTCTATTTCCTGAAAATTGATAAAAAGGGTGGGTGAGTTTCTATAGCTCAGTGAATGGGTATTTTAAAAAAATAAACTTTAAAAAAAAATGGTTTTTAAATTGGAATGTGCCAAACTCCTTATTTTCTTTAAAATTCTTTCTTCCTTGTTTTTCTTGGTTTTCAAAGCCATTTCTTCATCATAAACCACAAATAGTGTGTTTTGCAACCAACACATGCCCTTCATCATGAAGGGATCACACATTCACAGGACAGCACGTCCACTGCACCCACTTGTGGTGTCGGAGTGACTTTACCGGCCACCTAGATAGAAGCATGTCCATTTCTACCTTGAGAATGAGTGGATGTACACGACATCCGACCCCCAATCCCATAAACAAAACTTTGTTTTCATATGAGGACAGAGACCTCATCTAAACCCCACCCCGGTCTCATGTACATGAAGCTACGTCGAGCTTCACTAATTGTTGGCACGACAATCACACCTTATCACCACCATGTTGTCTAGTAGCCCCTAGGATGCATCACTACCCCTCTTGGGCATCATAAAGGTCTTGTACCTCAGTGCAAGCACAAAACAACAGTTTTCCACATAAGCCATTTAATTTGTCATGCCACTAGTCTAACGGCCATGACCCTCAACTCGACCTATAACTGTTCATCTCAATTGGTCCGTCGACCTGTCATGTCGCACTATCGCTAGCCCATCGAGTATGTCAGTCCTGTCTTGGTACCATGGCCAATCATATGATTCATTTAAAGTTTTCATGACTTAAACTCATGTTTGTTTACAAGCTCCTTTTCATGCCAACTAGCCTTGGGTCCACTATACGAGATTTTCAAAATCGGGCATATTAGCCACCAAATTCCAATACTGAGGCCTCCGGCCTATCTGAGCTATTCAAGCTCACATTAAAAAGGTCTCCCAAAATGTTTAAGAAGTGGCACACAGTCAGGGGAGAGCACTTCCAACAAAATATTCTTTTCATCTGTCCATCACACCAACCAGGTGTGAGGACTTGTCCGCTTATAACCGATAAGCGAGTTTTCTACTTCCTTCTAGGAAGTTCATCACACCAACCGACTATGATCTACTTACAATCAGTAAGTAGTTTTTCCTCATAATTTCCACATCACTCCAATCAAGGTGGGATGGTTAAAGTTCCACTTAATAGTGGGTTTTCATTTCTAAGGTGCTTATCATCCCAACTGAGTATGATATAAAAATTCCACTCACATGATAACGTATTGACTTCCTCTTAACCGGTTCTTTGTCTTCATGCGAGTTTGTCCTTGCTGACATTTTCGGCACTTCGTGTCCCTACACGATATGAATATCCTTGGTCTATTTGTAAACCTTGCTCTTTGGTATTAAGGAAAATCGGGAAAGAACCAGCCAAACCAAGTGAGAAAACCGAACTGGTTCACAAACCTAATTATTGGGGAACAGGAAAATTGGAGAAATTACAACTCCCAAGGGACTCAAAAAGGTTCATAAACCTTGGAAAAGAACTTTAGGACAAATTGGGAGAGAAAAACTAGACCAGTTGGGGTGAACCGGATCCGAACCGGATTGAACCAGTTTATGAACTAAGCCGGTTTATTAATCGAAACCGATAGAGAAAGGGAAAATCAGAAAATTTATGGATCCCAAGTGACCTAAAGAGTCACATAAGTCATGAAAAAGGACATTAGGATGATTGGGGGATGAAAACCAAACCAGTTCAGGTGAACTAGATTGAACCAGTTTGGATCAATTTGAACCACTACTAAACCGAATGTTAAATTTATTTTTCTAGGTGGCTTAGTAAATTCCAATTTGAGAATTGAGCCACCATTTGATAGATAATGAATATAGAAATTTTTAATTTTGAAAAACACGGTCGAATCGGGCCTGAACCAACCAGTTTAAGCTTTGAACCTGGTTTGTACTTGTCCGGTTCGGAATAGTGTCTTCTTCTTCCTTCAGATGACAGCACTGTTCACTCGTCGAAAAATCGAAGCAGCACCGGTGAAGAGGAAAGATTTCCATTCAGTACATTTCAGGCCATCAATGACTATCACAAAGGTGTGAAACGGATGGTTAACGAGTCCCCAAACTCCTTATATAAAGAGCTCCTCTCCATTCATCCTCTCCACACATGAAAACCTCATTCTCTCTCATCTACTCAATTTTTTGGTGAAGCTCAAACCAGAGCTCTAATATAGGGTCTTTTCTGAGCCAAAGAAGGAGTGGTTGGGTTCCTTAGTACTGGGGAGAAGTCAGCTACATGGTGGTAGTCTTCATTCGCTCCAAGAGTCGCTGGAGAAGCGTCGGCGTGATCGAATAGTGAAGCAACTCTAGCGAACCGAAGCTGCCCTATTTTTATTGAGCTAAAATCAGAAAATTCAGGCCCTCCTTAGGCCAAGCCAAGCTCTCCCAACACCTCCTCAGCTCTCCTACAGCCAAATTAGAATTGAAAGGTTACCTAATTTGGCTCCCTTCTGTAATTTCCGACTAGTGCTAGAGAGAGAACCGGTAGAAGTTTGATGATAAAATTCTCCCACAATTCTGCATCAATTGATACAATTCTTGATCTGGGACGAACCTCAGTAGGAGAACTATCTGCCCAGATTGAAAGCTCGGACCGTCGCGCCCCCAACGGTGAGCATTTGAAGCTTTCTCTCTCAACATTCTATTTTCCGGTGAAGCTCCATTTAAGCTCGTTTCGGTGTCAAAACATACGATTCAAAATGCAATTGAATTGTATGAAGATGTACGAAGTCCAATTTGACTTCAATTTCAAAAATTAAACTTGTTTGATCAGTCAATTTTATAAAATCAAAATCGGTTGTGTTAGAAAGTCGAAATTGGGGGAAATTATAGGGATTTTGAAAATTCGAGGGACTAAAATGCAATTTTATAAATTGAGAGCCAATTAGGCATGATAAGAGTGTTAGAGGACCAATTGAGCAAATTTTAGAATTTTTGGGGTAAAAGTTACCATTTTTATAAAGGAAGGGCAAAATGGTAATTTTGGAAAAATTGGGGACCAAATTAGGGATTTGGGAAACTTGAACCCCTTTTTGTGAATTTGAATAAATTGAGGTCCCAAGGAGATTTTTTAAAGTTTGGGGACTCAATTTAGGGAAAAATCGGCATATGGGGCCTAAAGTAAAAGAAAAAGAACTTTAGGGACGAAATTGCAAATATTTGAAAAGTTAGAAATTTTAGTCATTCATAATGAATGAAGGCAATCAAGCCAAATGATGATAAACAAAAATGTTCATTTCGTATAGGAACACGAGATATCAGGAACGCCAGTTGAAATTAAGCTCGCAAGGTACGAAAGCCGACTTAGATGAAATACACTGCACGATTGGTTGAGTGGTAATTTAATATCATACCCGATTGGGATGATAAGCACCTCAGAATTAAAAATCCACTGCTAAGTGGTATTTTTAAACATCACACCTGAGAGGAGTGATGTTAAAATCATATGGAAAGAAAACTGCTTACTAGTGTAAGTAGATCATACCTAGTTGGTATGATGAAACTTCCTCGAAAAAAGTGGAAAACCCACTTATCGGTTATAAGCGAAGATGCCCTCATACTCGGTTGGTATGATGGACAGTTGAAATGTATATTTTGTCGGAAGTGCTCTCCCCTAACTGTGTGCCACTGGTTAAACATTTTGAGAGACCTTCTTAACTGGAGCTTAAATAGCTATGTTAGGTTGGAGGCCTCGGTTTTGGAACTTGAGGGTTAATATGCCCAATTTTGATAATCTCAAACAGTAGATCGTAGGCCTGTTGGCATGAGTAGAAGCTCGTAAACAAACATGATTATTATGCCATGAAAACTTAAGTAAATGAGTTGTTTGGCCATGGTGCCGAGATAGGACCAGCATACTCAATGGGCTAGTGGTAGTGTGACGTGACAAGTCTCCAGACTAATAAGGACAAACAGCTGCAAGTCGAGTTGAGGGTTGGGGCCGTTGGAGCAGTGGCACCACAGATTATACGAAATTATGTGAAAATTTGTTGATTGTGCATTGACTATGTTACGGGACCTTCAAGACGCCCAAGAAGGGTAGTGATGCTCTAGATGACCTGGTGGATATAAGGGTAGTTAGTCGTACTAGAAGTCTTGCAAAGCTCAAAGTAGCTTCAAGCGCATGAGACCGGGGTGGGGACAGGATGAGGTCTCTGTCCTCATATGGACAAGGAGATTTGTTATGGGATTGAGGGTCGGATGTCGTGAACGTCCACTCATTCTCAGGGTAGAAGTGGACATGCTTCTATCTGAGTGATTGGTAAAGTCGCTCCAATGCCAAAAGTGGGTTTAGTGGACGGACTGGCTTGCGATTGTTTGTTTTACCTTCATGATGAAGGGTGTGTGTTGGTTGATAAGCACACCGTTGTGATGAGAAATAATTTTTGAGAACTGAGATTTGAAGATGAGAAAATTTAAAGGAATTAAGTAGTCTGGCACACTCCAATTGAAAACTATTTTTATCAAAACTTTATTTTTTTTAAATACCCATTCACTGAGTTGTAGAAACTCATCCCTCTTTTAATCCATTTTTCAAGAAATAGAGAAAATGACTAGGGATAACACCAAGCCTTGCCCTTTGTCAGGTATGCTTAATTTCTCTTTCTAGGGAACAAGGTTGAAAGTATGCCTGGCTCCTCTTGAGTTAAAAAATGAGAAAACTCGTCTTGAACCAAGAGAGCGGTGGGTTGCTCATGGGGATCCGACCAAACTGGATTGGGTGTGACACTATTAGCTTCATTCATAGTAATTGGATAAAATACTCAAACTTTTTAATTTATTGTAATTAGGTCCCTAAAGTTCGTTTTATTTATCTTTAGGTCCCAAATGTCAATTTTTCCCCAAATTGAGTCTCGAAACTTCTAAAATTCACATTAGGACTTCAATTTATTCATAATAAAAAAAAAGGGGTTCAAGTTTCCCAAATTCCCAATTTGGTCACCAACTTTTCCAAAATTACCATTTTGCATATACTTTACAAAAATGGTAAGTTTCACCCCAAAAATTGATCAATTAGACCTTCAACATCTTTATCATGCCCAATTGACCCTCAATTTTATGAAATTTCACTTTAGCCCCTTGAATTTTTGAAATTCCCAAATTTTCCAAATTGTTTTCCCCCAATTTCAACATTCCAACTCAACCGAATATGATTTCATCAAAATGACCAATCAAATGAGTTTAATTGTTAAAATTGAAGTTATATTGGAGTTCCTACATCTTTATACGATTCAGCTGCACTTTGAATCACACGATTTGATGTTGGAACAAGTTCAAACAGAGTTTTACCGGAAAAATGAATGTATAGAGAGAAAGCTTACCGTCGGGGGCACGGCGGTCCGAGCTTTCAATATGGGCAGATAGCTCTCGTCCTGATGTCATTCATAGAATCAAGAATCATTTCAATTCATGTCAAATTGAGGGATAATTTAGTCAGTGAAAATCTGTCGGTTCTCTCTCCAGCACCAATTGGAATTCATAAAGGAGAGCCAAATTGGCTTACCTTTCCACACTAATTCGGTCGTAGGAGAGCTGCGGAGGTGTTGGGAGAACTTGGTTTGGCCTGATGAGGGCTCATATTAGCTTATTTTAGCTCAATAAAAATAGGGAAGCCTCGGTTTGCCGAAGCTACTTCACTATTAGATCACGCCGGCAATTCTCTAACGACCCGCGGAGCAATTAGAGAATACCACCGTGTAGCTGACTTATCCTCGAGTCTAAGAAACCTGACCACGCCTTCTTTGGCTTAGAAAAACCCTATATGAGAGCTCTAGTTCAAGCTTCATTAAAAAAACTCAGTAGTTGAGAGAGAGTGAGGTTTTTAGGTGTGTGGAGGATGAATGGAGAGGGGCTCTTTGTATAGGGAGCTCGGGGAGTCATCGACCATTTGTTTGGCAGCTTTATGATAGTCATTGATGGCTTGAAACATACTGAACGAAAATATTTCCTCTACATCGGTGCTGGATCGATTTTTCGACGAGTGAACAGTGTTGTCATCCAAAGGAAGAAGACGGCACTGTTCAAAATTGGACCGTACCGATCCAAATCGGGTTCAATGCTTAAACTGGCTGGTTCAACCCCTATTCGATCGAATTTTTTAAAATTAAAAATTTCTAAATTTATCTAAATCCATTCTATGTCCAATGATGGCCTCAATTCTCCAATTAGAATTTTCTAAACCACCTAGAAAAATGAATTTAGCATTTGGTTCAATAGTGGTTCAAACTAGTCCAAACCGGTTCAATTTGGTTCGGATCTGGTTCACCTTAATCGGTTTGGTTTTCACCTCCAATTCATACTAAAGTTCTTTTTCATGACTTTTGTGACTCTTTAGGTCACTCGGGATTCATAACTGTCCCGATTTTCCCTTTCTCTGTCAGTTACGGTTTATAAACCAACTCAGTTTTCTCTTTGAAAATGACCGATTTGATATGGTTTGGATCTGGTTCACCTTAATCGGTCTAGTTTTCTCTCTGAGATGGTCCTAAGGCCCTCTTCCAAGGTTTTTATGACCCCTTTGGGTCACTCAAGAGTTGTAAATTTTCCAAATTGCTCATTCTCCAATGATTGGGTTTGTGAACTGGTTCGGTTTTCTCAGTCAGTTTGACCGGTTCTTCCCTCCTTTTAGGAGTTTTGTCCCCAAAACTTATTCAACGTTTTTCGCACTGGAAGGAACTTCCCTTGATGTCAATTTGTAGTTTATAAACCTACAACCTTCTTAATTGTTTTCGTTTATTTCTTATATCACATACTTAAGATTTTCATTTCATTCACATCCCTTTCTCATTCCATGGAGTTTAATTTAGCTAAGAATATCTCACTGGAAAGCTTAAGGTCATATCGTCAAATTACATCCTTCTTTTTCCCAAAGCACTATTTCTCCATTCCAAAATCCTTTACTTAAGATTTTAGGATTGGGAGTATCAAAATACCCAATCCTTCTTTTATCCGGTTACTTTCTTTATTATTGGCCTTCTTAGCTCAATGTCCATTCCAACATCGTGTACATACTTCCACAGGTGTTGGTGTTATCACCTTTTCATCCTACATTGATTCCTTCCCTCATTCTTTGGTTATTACTTCTTCGCTCCACATTTTAACGTCTGACCTTGTCATGCTCAATCATAGGTTCTTCCTTATCTAAGTCATATTTTCCTGGGACAATTGGGCTTACATGTCCCTTACTACACAACATTCTTTGGAACTTGTCTTTGACGTCATATCCTTTAGAACCGTATTGATTTCCTAACTCATCTTTTCCCAACTTCTTTATTGGGTCCTTCAAATTTTTGAATTTTTGAATTTCCTGATACTTACTGACATGTTGTAGCCCATCCTTTCTTACATCATTCCCAATTCCCAGTGGCTTCCTTTCTTTTAAAGACTCTTTACTTTCTAAATCCATTCTTACTCACTTGTGATCATTTCATGATTCTCTCTTTTGACTTAGTTCCTTCCTTACTTGTATGGTATATTTTGATGATGTCTTCCTACTTACCTTGTAAACCCCGTCCTTTGATAATGAGAAAACTGGGGAAAGAACCGGTCACTTTCAAATTTTAAAACCAAATTGGTCTACAAGCTCGATTATCAGGAAATGGGGAATTTTAGAATTTTCAACTTCCATGTGACTCAAATAGTCCATAAACTTGGGAAAAAAAAACCTTAGGACGAAATGGAGAAGAAAAATAGGATCGGTTCAAGAGAAGCAGGTTCAAACCAGATAGAACCAGTTTATGAACCGAGTTGATTCATGAATCAGAACCGATAGAAAATAGGTAAACCAAGCAATTTATGGATCCCTTGTGATCCAAAGAGATTTATAAACCTTGGGAAGGAACATTAGAACAAAGTGGGAGAGAAAAACCGGTTTAAGGACCGAGTCAGTTTATGAACTGAGATCGATAAACGGATGGTAAACCGGGAACTTTATGGATCCTAAGTGACCTAAGGAATCACAAAAGTCATGGAAATGGACTTGTGAAGGAATTGGGGATGAAAACTAAATCGGTTTAGGTGAACCGAATCCGAACCGGTTTGGACTAGTTTGAACAACTATTGAACCAGATTCTAAATTCATTTTCTAGGTGGCTTAAATAATTCAAATTTGAGATTTGAGGCCACTATTGGATAGAAAATAAATTTAGAAATTTTTAGATTTGAAAAACTCGGTCGAATGAGGGGCAAACCGACCAGTTTAAGCTTCGAACCTAGTCCGGTCCAGTTCGGAACAGTGTCATCTTCTTCCTTCAGATGACAGCACTGTTCACTCTCCAAAAACTTGAAGTAGTGCTAGCGGAGAAGAAACGTTTCCATTTGTTACGTTTTAGGCCATCAATGTTTGTCATAAAGGTGCCAAACGGATGGCTAACGAGTCCTCAAGCTCCCTATATAAAGAGCCCCTCTCCATTCTTACTCTTCACACCTAGAAAGCTCACTCTCTCTCAGTTGTTTAGTTTTCCGGTGAAGCTCAAACCAGAGCTCTGATATAGGGTCATTTCTGAGCCAAAGAAGGTCAGGTCAGGTTCATTACAACCGGGGAGAAGTCAGCTACACGGTGGTGACATTCGTTCGATCCAAGAGTCACCGGAGAAGCGTCAACGTGATCGAACAGAGAAGCAGCTCTAGTGGACCGAAGCAGCCCTATTTTGGTCGAGTTGAAATCGGCCAATTCAAGCCCTCCTCCAGCTAAACCAATCCCTCCCAACACTTCCTCAGCCCTCCCACGGCCGAATTAGGACCGAAAGGTAAGCCAATTCGACTCACCTTTGCAATTTCCAATCGGTGTTAGAGAGAGTTGGCCGAATTTCAATGACAAAGTTATAATCCAATTCAACATCAATTGATGTTATTCTTGATCCTAAGAGAAACCTCAATAGGAGAGCTGCCTGCCAGGATAGAAAGCTCGAACCGTCGTGCCCTCACCGGTGAGTAATCGAAGCTTTCTCTCTCTACAATTCATTTTCGGTGAAGCTCCGTTTGAGCTTGTTCCGACGTTAAAACTTGCGATTCAAATTGCTAAAGAATTGTATGAACATGTAAAAACTCAATTTCAACTTCAATTTCAACAATTAGAATTAGGGGAAAATTAGGGAAATTTGGGGGATTTTGAAAATTTGAAGGACCGAAATGAAATTTCCTAAAATTAAGGGTCAATTGGGCATGATAAAAATGTTAGAGTGCTAATTGAGGAATTTTAGAATTTTTGGGGTAAAATTTACCATTTTGTAAAGGGCAAAATGGTAATTTTGGAAAAGTTAAGGGACCAAATTGGAAATTTGGGAAATTAAACCCCTTTTGTGAAAATGAATAAATCAAGGTCACAAGTGGAATTTTAAAAGTTTTGGGACACAATTTGAAGAAAAACCGGCATTAGGGACTTAAAGTTAAAGAAAAATAACTTTAGGGACCTAATTGAAAATAAATAAAATTTTGGTTTTTCTCATTTATTTGGAATGAATGAAGGCTATTAGGCCGATTGATAATGAATTGGGATGTTCATATCGTGTAGGACAAGCTCACGTGAAATCAAGGAACCAATCTAGTGGAATTCACAACATTATCAGGTGGGTGGGATTTTGTATCATACCCAGTTTGGGACAATAAGTACCTCGAAATGAAAACCCACTACCAAGTGGTATTTTAAACATCATAATTTAGTGGAGTGATGTGAAAATCATGCGAAAAAACTACTTACCGGTTGTAAGTAGATCATACCTGGTTGGTATGATGAAACTTCCTCGAAGGAAGTTGAAAATCGGTCGGTATAATGGACAGCTGAAAATATATTTTTTACGAAAGTGCTCTCCCCTAACTGTGTGCCAATGCTTAAACGATTTGGGAGACCTTCTTAATAGGAGCTCGAATAGCTCTTATAGGTCGGGGGCTTCAATTTTGGAACATGGGGGATATTATGCCTGATTTTGAAAATCTCGAACAAGTGGACCATAGGACAGTGGGCACGAGTAAGAGCTCATAAACAAAAATGAGATATGTGCCATAAAACTAAATAAATAAATTGTTTGGCCATGTACCAAGATAGTACTGACATATTCAGTCAACTACTAGCAATGTGACATGACAGGTCTCCAGACCAATCAAGAAAAACAGCTGCAGGTTGAATTGAGAGTCGAGGCCGTTGGACCAGTGGCACCACATATTATATGGCATGATAAGAAAATAGTGTTTATGCATGCACTATGATTACATGATCATCAAGATGCCCATGAGGGGTAGTGATGCATCCTAAGGGCCCTAGACGACTCGGTGAGTATAAGGGCAGTTCGTCGTACCAGGTGATCGTGCAAAATTTGGAGTAGCACTAAGCGCATGAGGTTGGGGTGGGAATGGGATGAGGTCTCTGTCCTCATACAAACATAGAGAATTAATTTTGGGATTGAGGGTCAGATGTCACGTACATCCACTGATTCTCAGGGTAGAAGTGGACGTGCTTCTATCTAGGTGGTCGGAAAAGTCGCTCTGAAGCCACAAGTGGGTTCAATGGTCGTGCTGGCCTGCGAATGTATGTTTGACCTTCATGATGAAGGTTGTGTGTTGGGTGATGACACACCGTGATTAAATAAGGAAATGGTGATAAAACCCGAGATTTTTAATGTAAGGATTTTTTTAAAGAAATGAGTCTAGCACACTCCAATACAATTCTTTTCCTCAAAGAGAATTTTTGAAAACCCATTCACTGAGTAGTCATACTCACCCCCCTCCCTTATATCCCTTTTAGGAAAATTTTGGAAAGTCTACCATTAAAGACCATTAACCCAAATGCTTGCGAGACAAGTATGATAAAAATTAAAATATTATGTAGTTTTGATTTATGTTATTCCAGGAAAAGTGCAGGTTTAAAAGACGCCTTGCTCTTTACGATTTATAACGAGGGAAAACCCTTTAAAAAATCAAGAGAGTGGAGGGTTGATCACGGGAATCCAACCAAACCGAGTCGGGGTGTGACATAACTATTACTTGGGTTTAATCTTGTCCCTTGTACCTTCATGATTTCTTTCCCTTTGTACTTGATCCTAACATTTCCAATAGCTTGTCTTTGAAGAGCTTATCTTCTTTCCAATTCCATTGGTCCCATTTCTTCTTAGCTAAGACACATATGTTTTTCCAAGGTTCCCTTCCTTGGTAAGTTTTACACTTCTTTTATCCCAGGATTTCCTTCTAGTTCTACCATTGCAAATGTCTAACCTTAAATAACATTACTTGATGACATCTTCTTCTGATTACCTTTACCATTTGAGATACTATGAGTACTTCTCATCTATTTCACTTCATTCTCACTTGCTCCCAATACTCATATATTCCTATGAGATGGATTTCAAATTCCCCTTTGTGTCAAAATCTCTTGTTCATCCTACAGAAATCTATTTAACATTTCCATAGCTTTCAAGTCGTTACTCCAATCATAGTCATTGATCTCTTTAAGGCCTTCCTCTGTCCTCATCTCTCAAAGGTTTTGACCTTTCCATCTTTTCCTTCTCCATTGGGATTATGACCTTCTCAAGGGTCAATTTGTTAATTGTCTAACTCGTTTTATCCTCTTAGTTATTTATTTTGAGGGGATTTCTCTTGAATCACTTTATCTTTGGTATCCCTCCCTTTGCCCTATTTTGGATATGATTCTTACTAATTTCTTATCCTTCTTGGAGTATTTTTGGCTTCTCCGATGATTTGATCATCAGGGGTTATTTCCTTCAATTGGATTTGCCTAAAATCCCTATTAGTAGATCATGCTTGGCTTTCCAAGTATTTACTTAATTGCCTTTGTCATTTTATGAGTTCATGATTCCTACTCCAGTTTATGATATCTCATCAATTGATTTCCTTAGCTTGGAACATCCATGTTTCTATGATTCCACTTCTTATCTTCATTCTTCTTCTAGGGACTTCCATATTGGGATTCTCACGTTCATTTTCCTTACTGCTCCCTGAAAGTTCTCCCTTCATTCTTTCTTATACTTCTCCACCTTTGCATGGTGATTCACTCTGGATTTCTCCCCTATCTTCTATTCCTTTTTGTTTCACATCCTTATTTCCAAGTAGAGTTCTTTATTACTATCTAGTTCCTAAGGATGTGTGTCCTAACTCTTTCCATGTATTGGTATTATTACTGAAGTTTCTTTCTATTATATATTTTCTTCTTTTTCCTTGTCATGTTTTAATATCTTCAGTGCTCTTCCTTCTTTCTTCCTAATCAACTTTCATTCCTTTGGTTTTCTTCAAAATTGTTTCTTTACATTGACCCTTCCTTTCCTTAGTTAAGATCTCCCTTGGATGAACTCTTCCTTGTCAAATTTATTGTACTTCTAAGGGAAAATCTTAAAGGTTGAGGTTAACTATAAATAACTCATTTTTCCTTCCTTAGGTGATTTCCTACCATTTAGTTTAGTATTTATTATCATACTCTTTTTGCATTAAACTCATCAAGGAACTCAAATGTTTTATAAAAAATTTCACTTTCATTCATTCAAGAAATATTTTCTTGTCATACTTGGTTTGTTACAAAAGTTTTCTACAACCAAATACCTTGGGGTCATAGGCCAAGAGTTAGCCTTAGAACGGTTGTGGGACTCTTGATCATAAGTGTAAACCCTACCCTTTTTAGTTAGGGAAAATCGAGAAAATAACCAGTCAAACCAAATGAGAAAATTGAATCGGATCACGAACCTGATTATCAAGAAATGGGAAATTTGGAAATTTACAAGTCCTGAATGATCCAAAGGGTTCACAAAACTTTGGAGAAGAACCTGAGGCCAAATTGGAAGAGAAAAACTACACCGGTTTAAATGAACCGGATCCAACTATATTGAACTGGTTTATGAACCAAGTCGGTTCATGAACCGGAACCAATAGAGAAAGGGTAAACTAGAAAATTTGTGGACCCTGAGTGAACCAAAAAGTCCCAAAAGACATGAAAATGGGCTTGAGAATGAATTGTAGATGAAAACCAAACTGGTTCATGTGAACCGGATCTGAACCAGATTGAACCATTTTGAACTACTATTAAACCGAATTCTAAATTCATTTTTCTAGGTGGCATAAAAAATTGAAATTTGAGATTTGAGGCCATCATTGGATAGAAAATGAATTTAGATGAATTGAAAAATTTTTAGATTTGAAAAACTCGGTCAAATGAGGGGTGAACCAGACGGCTTAAGCTTTGAACCCGGTTCGGAACAGTGTCGTCTTCTTCCTTCAGATAAAAGCACTGTTCACTCACTGGAAAATTGCTGCAGCACCGGCAAAGAAGAAATGTTTCCGTTCAGTACATTTTAGGCCATCAATGTCTGTCATGAAGGTGCCAAATGGACGGCCGACAAGTCCACGAGCTCTCTATATAAAGATGCCCACCCCATTCATCCTCTCCATACCTAAAAACTCAACTCTCTCATCAGCTCTATTTTCTGATGAAGCTCGAACTAAAGCTCTGACAAGGGAACTTTTCTGAGACAAACAAGGCAAGGTCAAGTTCTTTAGAACCAGGGAGAAGTCAGCTACACACCTATAGTCTCCGTTTGCTCCGACAGTCAACGGAGAAGCACCGGCATAATGGAACATTGAAGAAACTCTGGTGGACCGAAGTTGCCCTATTTTGGCAGAGCTGAAATTGGACAATTCGAGCCCACCTCAAGCCAAACCAAGCCCTCCTTACACTTCCCCAGCCCTCCCACAGCCAAATTAGGACTAAAAGGTAAGCCAATTCAGCTCCCCTGTGCAATTTCCGATCGATACTAGAGAGAGAACTGATAGAATTTTGATGATGAAATTCTAACTCAATTATGCATCAATTGATGCAATTCTTGATTCTAGGATGAACCTCGGGATGAGAGCTATCTATCCAGATAGAAATCTCAGACCGTCGCGCCATCACCGGTGAGAAATTAAAGCTTTCTATCTCTACCATCTATTTTCTGGCGAAGCTCCATTTGAGCTCGTTCCAGTGTCAAAACTTGCGACTCAAAGTGCTATTGAATCATATGAAGATGAAGGATCTCAATTTTAACTTCAATTTCAATAATTAGATGTGTTTGATTGGTCAATTTTATGAAATCAAATTCGGTTGTGTTAAGAAGTTGAAATTGGGGGAAATTGGGGATTTTAGAAAATTCGAAGCACCAAGATGCAATTTTATAAAATTGAGGGTCAATTGGGCATGATAAAAATGTTAGAGGGGCCAATTGGGGGATTTTAGAATTTTTGGGGTGAAAGCATTTTCTATAGGAAGGGCAACATGGTAATTTTGGAAAAGTTGGGGGGACCAAATTGGAAATTTGGGAAATTAAACCCCTTTTGTGAATTTGAATAAATTGAGGTCCTCAAATAAGTTTTAAAAGTTTCGGGACTCAATTTGAGGAAAAACCAGCATTAGGGACTTAAAGATAAAGAAAAATTACTTTAGGGACCTAATTACAAATAAATAGAAAGTTTAGTTTTCTCATTCATTTCGAATGAATAAAGGCTATTAAGCCGAGGGATAATGAACAAGGATGTTCATATCATGTAGGAATACAAAGTATCATGAACGCCATCAAGGACAAGCTTATGTGAATACAAAGAACTGATCGAGTTGAATTCAATTCATTAACGAGTGAGTGGGATTTTATATCATACTCAGTTGGGAATGATAAGTACCTCGAAATGAAAATCCACTATTTAGTGGTATTTTAAACATCACAACTTAGAGAAGTGATGTGAAAATCATGCGGAAAAACTAATTACTGGTTGTAAGTAGATCATATCTGGTTGGTATGATAAAACTTTCTCGAAGGAAGTGGAAAACCCGTTCATCGGTTATGAGCGGAGATGTCTCCATATTTGATGGTATGATAGACAGTTGAAAACCTATTTTTCTCGGAAGTGCTCTCCCCTGACTTTGTGCCAATGCTTAAACGATTTGGGAAACCTTCTTAACGAGAGCTCGAATAGCTCTTATAGGTCAGGGGCCTCGATTTTGGAACTTGGGGGCTAATATGCCTGGTTTTTAAAATCTTGAATAGTGGGCATGAGCTGGAGCTCGTAAACAAACATGAGATAGTTGCCATAAAATTTTAATAAATGAAATTGTTTGTCCATGGTACCAAGACATGACTGACATACTTAGTCAACTAGCGGAAGTGCGACATGATAGGTCGACAGACCAGTCAAGACAAACAGCTACAGGTTAAGTTAAGGGTCGGGGCCATTGGACCTGTGGCACCACAGATTATAAGGTATGGTGTAAAAATATTGATTGTGCATGCACTGTGATTACGAGACCATCAAGACGCCCAAGAGGGGCAATGATGCGTCCTAAGGGCCCTACATGAAATCAAATTCGACTGTGTTAAGGAGTTAAAATTGGTGAAAATTGGTGATTTTCAAAAATTCGAAGGATCAAGATGGAATTTTATAAAATTGAGGGTCAATTGGGCATGATAAAAATGTTAGAGGGGCCAATTGAGGGATTTTAGAATTTTTGGGGTGAAACTTACCATTTTTGTAAAGAAGGGAAAAATGGTAATTTTGGAAAAGTAAGGGGACCAAATTGGAAATTTGGGAAATTAAACCCCTTTTGTGAATTTGAATAAATTGAGGTCCTAAGATAAGTTTTAAAAGTTTCAGGACTCAATTTGAGGAAAAACCGGCATTAGGGACTCAAAGATAAAAAAAATAACTTTAGGGACCTAATTGTAAATAAATAGAAAGTTTAGTTTTTTCATTCATTTGAAATGAATAAAGGCTATTAGGCCGAGGGATAATGAACAAGGATGTTCATATCGTATAGGAATATGAAGTATCGGGAATGCTAGCAAGGACAAGCTCGCGTAAATACAAAGAACCGGTCGAGTGGAATTCACTTCATTAACGAGTGAGTGGGATTTTATATCATACCCGGTTGGGAATAATAAGTACCTCGAAATGAAAACCCACTATTTAGTAGTATTTTAAACATCACAACTTAGAGAGGTGATGTGAAAATCATGCGGAAAAACTAATTACAGGTTGTAAGTAGATCATACATGGTTGGTATGATGAAACTTTCTCGAAGGAAGTGTTAAACCCGTTCATTGATCATGAGCGGAGATGTCTTCATACTCAGTTGGTATGATAGACAATTGAAAACATATTTTTGTTGGAAGTGCTCTCCCCTGACTTCGTGCCAATGCTTAAACAATTTGGGATACCTTCTTGACGGGAGCTCGAATAGGTCTTATAGGTCGGGGGCCTCGATTTTGCAACTTGGGGGCTAATATGCCCGATTTTGAAAATCTTGAACAGTGGGCACGAGCAGGAGCTCATAAACAAACATGAGATAGGTGCCATAAAACTTTAATAAATGAAATTGTTTGGCCATGGTACCAAGACATGACTGACATATTTATTCAACTAGCGGAAGTGCGACATGACTGGTCGACGGACCAGTCAAGACAAATAGCTGCAGGATAAGTTAAGGGTCGGGGCCATTGGACCAGTGGTACCACAAATTATAAGGCATGGTGTAAAAATATTGATTGTGCATGCACTGTGATTACGGGACCATTAAGACGCTCAAGAGGGGTAGTGATGCGTCCTAAGGGCCCTGGATGACCTCGTGGGTGTATAAGGGCAGTTCGTTGGACCATGTGACCATGCGAAATTTGGAGTAGCATCAAGCGCATGTGACCGGGGTGGGAATGGGATGAGGTCTCTATCCTCATACGGACATAGAGAATTATTACAGAATTGAGGGTCGGATGTCGCGAACACCCACTCATTCTCAGGGTAGAAGTAAATGTGCTTCTGTCTTGGTGGTCGGTAAAGTGGCTCCGACGCCACAAGTGGGTTAAGTGGATGCCAAGCCTAAGGCCAAGAATGCCAGTACGGACGTATAACCTTACCTAGGAGGATGCTTATCAAGAATCTCGTAGCTCCCTAATTTATTTTGTACCATTTTCTATAAATGGGGCTAAAAATGCCCCAACTTATTGTAATCCTCTATTAATAAAGTACTCGAAATTCCTAAAATCCTATCTCTCGATGAAGTGATCTTGCTAGGAAGATGGTCCCAAGAATAGTAAACAAACAAACCCCCTTCACCATAAAACATTAGGGAGAATCCCATCTCAGTTAAGGAAGCTAAATTAGGGAATTAAGAAATATAGGAGGACTCCTAGAGTGACCATTTGACAAAGAAGACTTAAACAAGAAAACTCTCAAGGTGTTCACACTCAAGGACAACGAGGTACTAAACTACTATTAACCCCTAGAATGGCCCCCATAATACCCGAAGGAAAGGAGGAACCACAACGGTCCACGTAAGGGAATAACCTATTACAAGTGTGAATGAGAGGGATATTACATGAAGAAGTGTCCAACCCTACTAAAGACAAGTACCAAGATAACTTATTATAGGTATAAGGGAATACGACAGATAAAGTAGAATTGTTCCACACCTCATGGATATAGAGCAATACCTCCTCAAAGGTCATGAAAGACATGAAGGACTGGTGACCAAAACCATGGAGCAGTTTTAGTAACCGATTCATAAAGAGGTCAAGAAATAGTGAGGTAAAAGCCAATTTAAACTTTTCATAAGAAGGTCAAGTCGAGAAGGATACCACATGAATGGAGGTAAGAAAGTATACCTAGAACCCCTTCATAAGGGACAAATGTGGAAAAACGTCCTCTAGAAACTCTAGGGGTATGACACAGTAAGAGTGAAGAGGAGAAGAAATACATTATGAAAGGAAACTTTGGAGAGATGCATACAACTAAGTGCCCTTGAAAGAATCATTGATGGGTGGAGGGATAGAATTTGGAGAGCAAGGAACCAACCCTTAATTAGGAAACTTTTCAAAGGAAAGAGGTATCGTGATGGCCCAGTGTGACTTGTTTAGAGAGAGTAGAAGAACCAAAAGAAAAATCAATTCTAGGAGAACCAAGTAGAAAGAAGAAACTAGTAGCAACGGGATGGTTAAAGAGAATAAACAAAACCCTAAGAAAGATTGGGAAGTAGTAAAGGCTATACTATATGAAGGACAATAGGATGGACATGAAGGACGAGTGATACAACTACCCAGATAATTAGACAAGAAAAATAGTAAGAAGGAGACAGTTAAAGAACTAAACTTCAAGAGAACCATGTATTTAAACTGCGGCAAAGAAGGGAGAAGTGAAGAAGGCCAAAACATTGGAAAAGAAGGACGAAGGAAAACCTTTAAAGAAATTAATGGCCAAAATTGGATTTATAATTTAAAAGTCTTGAGATGGTCAAATGAGCCTCATGAAGGATGATCAAGAAATTTTGAAATAAGGAGGATGTGAACCCTCCTTAAAAGGAAATAAGTTAATGAGTAAATAGGAAGTTAGCATCAAAAGATGCTGTGACAAGTAAGAATAAGTGGACTACCCATACTAAGGTAATAAAGGAAAGAACATCTGAGAAATATTGGGAAAGTAAGCCCTCCAAATAAGATGTGGCTAAGGAGGAATAACCACAATTGGTAAGATGGGTCAAAGTCCACACCCACATATGAAGCATAAAGAGTGGACGATTGAGCATAGTGTGGAATGCACAGAATAAAACCAATAATCAGAAGTATCCCAAGCAAGGAATAAGGGATGAAACAAAAGTTGTGGATAGAGAAGGATCCAAAGCGAACAAATGTCCTAACATAGATAGGGGTGCGAAGAAAGAGAGATAGAACCATACAAGAATCATAAGAAGGTTGAGCATGTAACTCCAATAAGGGAAATCTCTATTGTGAGGTACATAGTAGGAAAGGAAATTGGAAGAAGGGAACCTTCCCAAGCAAGTGAATCGACACATAGATCAAAAGTTATTATTTTAGAAATAAGAATCAAGAAATGATTACGAGTAAGTAAAAGTGGATTAAGGAATAAGAAAAATCCATGGATAAAGAACACCAAGGACTTAAGAAGGAAAGAATCCCAGCTTATTGGTAAATTATATGGAAACCAAATTATTTGATCCCGAAAGACACAATAAGGAAGTTGAGAAAGGACGAGTGGGTAAGGAAAACCGATAGAGTTGTGTAAGTTGAATTGATAACGGTGAAGGTAGTTGAGGAAGACTACCAGAAGAAAAGAGGGATGAAGTTATACAATCCCTGAGAGGTTGGAAAATTGGGAATAATCCTAAAGGAGGTGTTCTGGAAATCTAATGGACATAGAGACAAGACCTAGAAAATGTCATGCTATAAGGAGGCATGTAAACCCAACAGTCCCGAGGAAAACATGACTCAAAATAAGGAAGAGTCAGTTAGTAAGCAAGACAAGGTCAAACATAAAAATTTGGACTGAAATTTTAATGAACAACGGATGAAGGAAGAGTCGAAATAGGATGAAAAAGTGATGACAAGGAAACCCATGAAAAAAGGTATGTAATGTTCTAAAGGACATTGAGCCAAGGGTTTCAATGACCAAGAGGTTAACTAGACATGAGAATGATTAGGTATCTTGGAATTCCCAATTAAGAGTATGGGACCTCAAAGGAAAAAAAATGTTGCTCTAAGCAAAAAAATATGTGAATCTAAGGATATACCCTTAAGTAAGGTATGTATAGTTATGATAAACTCCATGGAAAGAGTAAATAATATAAGGGAAAGAAATTCCTTAAGTGAAAGATGTAAAAAAGGCTAGTTAAAAAAATAAGAGAAGAGTTTGAATGTTAAGCAAACACCAAATGAACATCAAAGGAAATGATTACTCATGCAAGGTTGCTAATTAAGTTTTGGGGACAAAACTCCTAAAAGGAGGGGAGAGTTGTAAACCCCGCCCTTTTTAGTTATGGAAAATTGGGAAAAGAACCGATCAAACCAAGTGAGAAAACTGAACCAGTTCACAAACCTAATTATTAGGAAACAGGCAATTTGGAAATTTACAACTCTCGAGTGATTCAAAGGGCTCATAAAACTTTAGAGAATAACCTTAGGACAAATTGGAAGAGAAAAACTAGATCAGTTTAGATGAACCGAATCCAACTAGATTGAACCGTTTTATGAACCGAGTCAGTTCATGAATTGGAACCGATAGAGAAAGGGTAAACCAGGAAATTTGTGGATCCCAAGTGACCCCAAAAGTCCCAAAAGTCAAGAAAATGGACTTGAGAATGAATTGGAGATGAAAACCAAACCGGTTCATGTGAACCGGATCTGAACCAGATTGAACTGGTTTGGACCGGTTTGAACCACTATTTAACCGAATTATAATTCATTTTTGTAGGTGGCTTGAAAAATTCAAATTTGAGATTTGAGACCACCATTGGATAGAAAATGAATTTAGATGAATTTAGAAATTTTTAGATTTGAAAAACTCGATCGAATGAGGTGTGAATCGGCTGGTTTAACCTTTAACCCGGTTCGGACCGGTCCGACCCAATTCGGAATAGTGTCATCTGCTTCCTTCAAATCACAACACTATTCACTCACCGAAAAATCGAAGCAGCACTGGCAAAGAAGAAACATTTCCATTTGGTACATTTCAGGCCATCAATGTTTGCCATAAAGGTGCCAAACGGACGATCGACGAGTCCACGAGCTCCCTATATAAAGAGCACCTCCCCATTCATACTCTCCACACCTGAAAACTCAACTCTCTCTCAACAGCTTCATTTTTTGGTGAAGCTCGAACCAGAGCTTCGACAAGGGCACTTTTCTGAGCCAAACAAGGTGAGGTCAAGTTCTTTAGAAATGGGGAGAAGTCAGCTACACGATGTAGTCTTCGTTTGCTACGAGGGTTGCTGGAGAAGTGCTGGCAAAATGAAATAGTGAAGCAGCTCTGGTGGATCGAAGCAGCCCAGCTCTGGTGGACGCAATTCTTGATTCTAGGATAAACCTCGGGACGAGAGCTATCTGCCTAGATAGAAAGCTCAAACCGCTGCGCCCTCACCGGTGAGAAATTGAAGCTTTCTCTCTCTATAGTCTGTTTTCCAGAAAAGCTTCGTTTGAGCTCATTTTGGCGTCAAAACTTGCGATTCAAAGTGCTATTGAAACATATGAATATGAAGTATCGAGAATGCCTCCAAGGATAAGTTCGCATGAATACAAAGAATCGGTCAAGTGGAATTCACTTCATTAACAAGTGAGTGGGATTTTATATCATACCCACTTGGGAATGATAAGTACCTTGAAATGAAAACCCACTATTTAGTGGTATTTTAAACATCACAACTTCGAGAGGTGATGTGAAAATCACGCGGAAAAACTACTTACCAGTTGTAAGTAGATCATAACCGGTTGGTATGATGAAACTTCCTCGAAGGAAGTGAAAACCCATTCATCGGTTATGAGCAAACATGTCCTCATACTCGGTTGGTATGATGGACAATTGAAAACATATTTTTGTCGGAAGTGCTCTCCCCTGACTGTGTGCCAATGCTTAAACGATTTGGGAGACCTTCTTGACAGGAGCTCGATTAGCTCTAATAGGCCAGGGGCCTCAATTTTGGAACTTGGGGGCTAATATGCTCGATTTTGAAAATCTCGAACAAGTGGGCCATAGGCTAGTGGGAATGAGCAGGAGCTCGTAAACAAACATGAGATAGGTGCCATAAAACATTAATAAATGAAATTGTTTGGCCATGGTACCAAGACAAGACCGACATACTCAGTTAACTAGCGGCAGTGCGACATGACAGGTCGACGGACCAATCAAGACAAACAGTTACAAGTTAAGTTGAGGGTCGGGGCCGTTGTACCAGTGGCACCACAGATTATAAGACATGGTGTAAAAATACTAATTTTGCATGCATGGTAGTGATGCGTCCTCAGAGCCCTAGACGACCTGGTGGGTAAAAGAGCAGTTCATCAGACCATGTGACCATGAGAAATTTGGAGTAGCATCAAGCACATAAGACCGGTGTGGGTACGGGATGAGGTCTCTGTCCTCATACGGACACAGAGAATTGTTATGGGATTGAGGGTTGGATGTAGCGAATATCCACTCATTCTCAGGGTAGAAGTGGACGTGCTTCTATCTAGGTGGCCAGTAAAGTCGCTCCGACGCCACAAGTGGGTTCAGTGGATGTACTGGCCTACAAATGTGTATTTGACCTTCATGATGAAGGATGTGTGTTGGGTGATGACATACCGTGATTAATAAGAAATGGTGGTAAAAACTGAGATTTGAAATGAAAGGATTTTTGAAAGAAAGGAGTTTGGCACACTCCAATGCAATTCTTTTTCCTAAAAGTTAAAAATTTTGAAAATCCATTCACTAAGTCGTTGTACTCACCCCCTCCCCCCCCCCCCCCCCTATATATCCCTTTCAAGAAATTTGAAAAAGCCTACTCTTAAAAACCAACAACTAAGACGCATGTGAGACAAGTATGATAAATTTAAAATATTATGCAGTTTTTATTTATGTTATTCTAGGAAAATGTGCAGGTTTAAAGGATATCTTACTCTTTATAGGTTATAATAAAGGGAAACCCTTGAATAAACTAGGAGAGTGGTGGGTTGATCACGGGGATCCAACCAAACCGGGTCAAGGCGTGACAATAAGGCTCTGAGTAACTAGTTGGGGTCCATTTGTATTTCCTAATGGGACGTATTTCATGTATGGCCTCCAATCCATATTGCCTTAGTTCCTCGACCTCACATTCATATGTCCACTTCATCCATTTAGAGGGATTGATGTTGGGCTAAGTAGGTGGGGGTACTTGGTGGACTTTCATGAAGGTGGCATACGCATCCCAATAGTTGTCCCAAGCCTCCTTCTTGGTTGGGTTCCTCTCTGGTTGTTTTGGTGCTGGAGGAGGTGTTGGGCTCCTAGGAGGAGGTACAGGTTCCTCTTGTCTTGGAGGATGGTAGGTGATGCCTTCTAGTTCCAATAGGGATCCTACTAGTTTTCAGTAGTCTTCCACCATAATATTAATAATATTTCAAGGGAACTTTGCTCTAATACCACTCTAGTTGTCACACCCCGACCCAGTTTGGTCGAATGCCTGTGAGCAACCTGTCGCTCTCTTTATTCAAGAAGGGTTTCCCTTTTCTTTAATTCAAGAGAATCCATGTGTAATATCAACCTTGTTCCCTCAAATAACATGTATCAAATAAAATGCAAGCTTAAGAAATTTAAGCATACTTGACAGAGGGTAAGAGATGGTGTTATCCCTAGTCATTTCTCTATTTCATGAAAAGGGAAAAAAACGGTGGGTGAGTTTCTACAACTCAGTGAATGGGTATTTTAAAAAAATAAACTTTAAAAAAAATGGTTTTTAAATTAGAGTGTATCAGACTCCTTATTTTCTTTAAAATTATTTCTTTCTTATTTTTCTCAATTTTCAAAGCAATTTCTTCATCATCAACAACAGACAGTGTGTTTAGCAACCAACACACACCCTTCATCATGAAGGGATTACCGATTCGCAGGGCAGTACGTCCACTGCACCCACTTGTGGTGTCGGAACGACTTTACCGATCACCAAGATAGAAACATGTCCACTTCTACCCTTAGAATGAGTGGATGTATGTGACATCTGACCCTCAATACCGTAAAAAAAAAAAAAAACTCTGTGTTCGTATGAGGATAGAGACCTCATCCTAACCCCACCTCGGTCTCATGTGCATGAAGCTATGTCGAGCTTCACTGACTACGGCATGACAATATGCCCTTATCTCCACCATGTCGTCCAGTAGTGCCTAGGACACATCACTACCCCTCTTAGGTGTCTTGAATGAAGGTCACGTATCTCAGTGCATGCACAAAATAATAGTTTTCCACATAAGCCATTTAGTATGTCGTGCCACTAGTCTAACGGCCCAGACCATCAACTCGACCTATAATTGTTTGTCTCGACTAGTTCGTCGACCTGTCATGTCGCATTGTCGCTAGCCCATCGAGTATGCCGGTCCTGCCTTGGTACCATGGCCAATCATATCATTCATTTAAAGTTTTCATGACTTAAACTCATGTTTGTTTACAAGCTCCTTTTCATGCCAACTAGCCTTGGGCCCACTATACGAGATTTTTAAAATCGGGCATATTAACCACCAAGTTCCAATATCGAGGCCTCCGGCCTATCTGATATAAAAATCTCACTCACACGATAACCCAATGACTTCCTCTTAAGCGGTTCTTCGTATTCATGCAAGTTTGTCCTTGCTGGCGTTTCCAGTATTTCGTGTTCTGACACAATATGAACATCCTAGTTCAATATTACTTGGCCTATTAACCTTCATTCATCGTAATTGGATGAAATACTCAAACATTTCTATTAATTACAATTAGATCTCTAAAGTTCTTTTTTTACAAGTTTAGGTCACAAATGCCAATTTTTCCCCAAATTGGGTCCTAAAGCTTCTAAAATTCACATTAGGACCTCAATTTATTCAAAATCACAAGAAGGGATTCAAGTTTCCCAAATTCCCAATTTGGTCCCCAACTTTTTCAAAATTACCATTTTGCCCCTACTTTACAAAAATAGTAAGTTTCACAATAAAAATTTCAAAAATTGACCAATTGGTCCTCCAACATCTTTATCAATCCCAATTAGCCCTCAATTTTATGAAATTGCACTTTAGTCTCTCGAATTTTTTAAATTCCCAAATTTCCCTAATTTTTTCCCCCAACTTCAACCTTCCAACTCAGCCGAATTTGATTTCATCAAAATTACCCATCAAATGAGTTTAATTGTTGAAATTGAAGTTAGATTGGAGTCCTTACACCTTCATACAATTTAATTGCACTTTGAATCACACGATTTGATATCGAAATGAACTCAAACAGAGCTTCGACGGAAAACTGAACGTAGAGAGAGAAAGCTTCAAAAGCTTACCCTTAGGGGTGTGGCGGTCCGAGCTTTCGATCTGGATAGATAGCTCTTGTCCTGAGGTCCTTTATAGAATCAAGAATCACCTCCATTCATTTTGAATTGAGGGAGAATTTAGTTAGTTACAATCTGTTGGTTCTCTCTCTAGCACCGATCAGAATTCATAGAGGGGAACCAAATTGGCTTACCTTTCTGCACTAATTTAGCCGTAGGAGGGTTGAGGAGGTGTTGGGAGAGCTTGGTTTTGCCTAAGGAGGGCTTGATTTGGCTGATTTCAGCTCGACAAAAATAGGGCAGCTTCGGTCCGTCGGAGCTGCTTCACTCTTCGATCTCGTCGGTGCTTCTCTAACGACCCTCTGAGCAATTGGAGACTACCACCGTGTAGCTGACTTCTCCCCAAGTCTAAGGAACCTCACCATGCCTTCTTTGGCTTAGAACAGACACTATATCAAAGCTCTGCTTCGAGTTTCATCGAAAAATTGAGTAGCTGAGAGAGAGTGAGGTTTTCAGGTGTTTGGAGGATGAATGTAAAGGGGCTCTTTATATAAGGAGCTTGGGGACTCATCGGTCGTTCGTTTGCCACCTTGATGACAGTCATTGATGGCCTGAAACATACTGAATGGAAACATTTATGCTTCATCGGCACTGGTTTGATTTTCTGGCAAGTGAAAAGTGTTGTCATCTGAAGGAAGAATATGACATTGTTTTGAATTGGACCATACCGATCCAAATAGGGTTCAACAATTAAACCGACTGGTTTAGGCCCGATTCGACCAAACTTTTCAAAATTAAAAATTTCTAAATTTATTTAAATTCATTCTCTATCCAATGGTGGCCTCAATTCTCCAATTAAAATTTTCTATGCCACCTAGAAAAATTAATTTAGCATCGGGTTCAGTAGTGGTTCAAACCAGTTCAATCTAGTTCGGATCCGGTTCACCTGAACCGGTTTAGTTTTCACCTCCAATTCATCCTAATGTCTTTTTTCATGACTTTTTTTACTCTTTAGGTCATAAATTTCCTGGTTTGCCCTTTCTCTATTGGTTATGATTTATAAACCAACTCGATTTTCTCTTTGGAAATGACCAGTTCGATCTGGTTCGGATCCAGTTCACCTGAACCGATCTGATTTTCTCTCCCAGATGGTTCTAAAGCCCTCTTCCAAGGTTTTTATGACCCCTTTTGGTCAATTAGGAGTTGTAAATTTCCCAAATTGCTTGTTATCTGATGATCGATTTTGTGAACCAGTTCGATTTTCTCACTCGATTTGACTGGTTCTTTTCCCAGTTTTCCTCAACTACAAAGGGTGGAGTTTACAACAGCAATCCAAGCTTTTGATATAGGCAGATAGCTCTCAACCTGAGGTTCCTCCTAAGATCAAGAATTGCATCAATTCATGTTGAATTGATGGAAAATTTAGTCAATGAAGTTTCGTTGGTTCTCTCTCTAGCACTAATCAGAAATTACATAGGGGAGCCAAATTGGCTTACCTTTCTACTTTAATTCAATCGTATGAGGGTTGTGGAAGTGTTGGAAGAGCTTGGTTTGGCCTGAGAAGGGCTCGAATTGGCCATTTTTAGCTCGGTCGAAATAGGCAGCTTTGGTACGTCGGAGCTGCTTCACTATTCTATCATGCTAGCGTTTCTCCAGCATTTCTCCAGCGATCCTCGGAGCAAATGAAGACTACCGTCGTGTAGCAGACTTCTCCACGAATCTAAACAAATGACCTCGCCTTATTTGGCTCAGAAAAATGGCCAAGTCACAGCTCTAGTTTGAGCTTCACCAGAAAATGGAGCAATAGGGAGAGAGTGGAGTTTTTAGGTGTAAGGAGGATGAATAATGAGGGGCTCTTTATATAGGAAGCTTGGGGACTTCTTGTCGTCTGATTGGTGCCTTTATGGTGGTCATTCATTTCCTGAAACTCCCTGGCTGAATACTTTTCATCTTTGTCGGCATTGCTCGATGTTCTAGTGAGTGAATAATGTTGTCATCTGAAGGAAGAAGACGACACTGTTCTGAACCGAACCGGACCAGTCTGAATCGGGTTCAACGCTTAAACCAGCCGGTTCAGACCCGATTCGACAGAGTTTTTTAAAATTAAAAATTTATAAATTCATATAAATTTATTCTCTATGAAATGGTGGCCTCGATTCTCTTATTGAAATTTTCTAAGCCACCTAGAAAAATGAATTTAGAAACTGGCTCAATAGTGGTTCAAACCGGTTCAATCCAGTTCATGTTCAATTCACCTGAACCAATCTGGTTTTCACGTCCAATTCATCCCAAAGTCCTTTTCCATGACTTTTATGACTATTTTTGACACTCCGATTAGAAACTATTTTATTGAAACTCTATTTCAAACACTCATTCACTAAGTTGTAGAAACTCACTCATATTTTTTATCCTTTTTAAAGAATAAAGAAATGACTAAGGATAACACCAGGATTTACCCTCTTTTAGGTATGCTTAATTTTTTTTAAGCTTGCATTTTTATTGATATATGTTATTTTAGGGACACATATAAAATTTTGTCTGGCTCCTCTTGATTAAAGAAAAGGGGAACCCTTCTTGAACTAAGGGAGCGGTATTTTGATCACAGGGATCTGATCAAACTGGGTTTGGGCATGACACCTGTAGTTGAGGACGTGTTGTTATTGGAAGATATTACCCTAAATCCTCACGGTGTGGGATAGTCCTTCTCTATATGTTTTATTCCTCTACACCTTTAACAGGTTATCTTGGTACATGTCCTCTGTAGTGTTGGGCACTTCTTCACGTAATGTCCCCATCGTCCACACCTGTAATAGGGCATTTCCTTGTGTGTACCTGTGTGGTTCCTCCTATACTCCTTAGTTCCCTTATTCATTTCCTCCTTAAAGATGAGATTCTCCCTGGTTTTTAGCGTGGCTATGGTATCCCGGGTTTGTTTGGCTACTTTTCTTGGGGCCATCTTCCTACAAGGTAGGTAGTTTTTGTTTAATTCTTATGTTATATAGTCTTGATAATGTATTCAAGGAAACAGGCTATGATGCCACTCAAGTTGTCACGCCCCGACCCGATTTGGTCAGAACCCCCTAAGCAACTTGCCACTCCCTTTGGTTTAAGAATGATTTCTCTTCCTTCTAGACCACGAGGAGTGAGATGTTCTTTTTACCTTCTTTCCTAAAAGGGGTTAAAGGGAGGGGTCAGTTTCTACAACTCAATGAGTGGGTGTTGGGAGTTAGTTTTCAAAAGTATACAAATAGTTTATCAAAAATTTTAGCACACTATTCTTTTTAACCCTTTGTGTGTCTAGCTCTTTTAGCACATCCCCTTGCCACAGGAGGCATTTAGCAAACAAACACACGCCCTTTATCATAAAGGGTACACACGTTCATTGGTGCAGCACACCCACTGCACCTACTTGTGGATATGAGCGTCTTTATTGTCCACTATGATAGAAGTCCTTGACTTCTACCTTGAGTCTGAGTGATACCCCAGGTGCCAGACCCTCAGACTCCACATAACTCCGTGTTCGTTTGAGGATGGAGACCTCATCCCGCCTCCACCCTAGTCTCAATGCACAAGAAACTCCTAGAGGTTCAAGACTAACTAGCCTGACAAACTACCCTTATTGCCACTGGGTCGTCCAACAGTCCTTAGAACCCATCACTACCCCCTCTTAGGCATCTTGATGGTCCCGAATCCATAAGTGCATGAACAAACAATAGTTTTCTTAAATTTATCCATTTTCTTTGGTGTTGACGGTTCAACAGCCCCGACACTCAACCCGGCCTATAGCTATTTGTCTGGCCAGTCCGTCAACCTGGCCATGATGCATTGTTGCTAGCTCATCGAGCCTTGTCAGTCCTGACTTGGTACCGTGGTGAATCACACAATTATTTACATTTTAAATGATAGTTTTCATGGATTTTCCTATTCATGTTTGTTTATGGGCTTCAGCCCGTCCCCACTAGTCTTAGGCCCACTTCATACATTTTTCAAAAATTGGGCCTTGAGCCCTATGAGATCAAATTCAAAGGTCTTGCCCTATTAGAGCTATTCTAACTCTCGTCAAGAATGTCTCCCAAATAGTTTAAGCAATGGCACACAGTTAGAGGAGAACACTTCTGATAAAAATCTCTTTTTTGCTTAAGGTACTCATCACACCAACCAGGTGTGGTGATAGAGGTAGGTTTGCTTACCACTGGTAAGCAGGTTTTCCCTTTCTTAAAAGTGCCCATCATCTCCATCGGGCATAATGTATAAAAAGTCCTACTTACAACCAGTAAATAGGTTTTCAGTTAATAAAGGTGTTCATTGCCCCAACTGGGAATGACGTTTAAATTATCTCACTCACAACTCGTAAGTGATTTTTAGCTTTAAAATTTGCTCATCACCCCAATCGGGTATGACATTAGAAAATTCCCACTCACCAAGTGACTATGACGTATTCGTCCTTAGCCTTACAAGTCTCGTTCGAGCTCCTTTGCTCGCATCCTTATCTGAATTCGTTCCTACATGGTTTGAGTATCCTGGTTAGGAACGACTTGGCTTATTGTAATTAGGTCCCTAAAGTCCATAATCTCTGACTTTAGGTCCCTAGATGCTCAATTATTTTTAATTAAGTCCCTATGGTTTCCAATATCCCCCTTGGGTCCTTAATTTTCTCAAAATGGCATAGGGGGCTCAAAGCGATCCTTGGGTCTAAGGGAGATGTTCTGTTAGGTAGATGACTTCCCCTAAAGTTTGTAGGACCTGAGTTTTCCTTCTAAGACTGAGAAAAGTACCCAAGTTGAAGCTCTGGTTTGAGCTTCACCAAAAAATGGAGCACTTTGGAGAGGGGGTGATTTGATGTGTTTAGAGGATTAATGGAGGGAAGCTCTTTATATAGGGAGCTCAGTGTCCCTCTACTCTACTAGTTTCCATATTACTCGAGTTTATCCTCTTCAGAAAATGCCAAAATCGGAGGGACTATTCCCTCACTGGAAAAGGAAGGTTTTTTTGCAATATGAACAGTGTTGTCATCCCAAGAAAGAAGACGACATTGTTCTGGATCGGATTGATCCGACCAGGTTCGATGATGAAAATCAACCGGTTCAGGCCCAATTTGACCAGTTTTCTCAAAATTAATTTTTTTTCTAAATTAGTCTAAATTCATTTTCTATCAGATGGTGGCCTCATTTTTTAATTTGATATTTCCAAGACACCTAGAAAAATAAAATTTCTAATCTAGTTCATTATGGTTCAATCCGATTCAGGTCTGGTTCATATTGAATCGGTTCGATTTGCTCATCCAATTTACTTCATGGTTCTTCCTCATCCTTTTCATGACTTTTTGGTCACTTGGAATTTTCCAATTTCCCATTTTAATGCCTCTTTATCATTCTCAGTTCCTTAAGTCGTTCGGTTTTCTCATTAAATTGACTGGTTCTTTCCCGGTTTTCCTTGATCTAAGGTGTCAGGTTTCACACAATGACTCTTCCCATACTATAACCTGGCCCCTCTCAATTTCCTTGATGATGGCATTTCTCCAATCCATTAAGACCTGTAATGCACAAAGTATCATCATAGTCTATCCATATGCCCTTTGTGTAGGTTGTGTATAAAGGTTGTCGCCCTTATCTCCTATGGAGGGCCTGCTTCAATAATTTCAGCAATTTTAGAAGAAAATCGATGGAAATTCATTAAAACATCCCTTTTGCTTGAAGTCTCATCAACCAATCCAGCAAAATGCTTCTGCATTCTTTGGAGATGCTTACTCTCAAGGCTATCCACATCAATGCCTACAATTGGAATAATAGACCATGGTTTCAAAATCTTCACAAACTCTTGAACTTCACAATAGTTTGGATGCTCACTGTATGGGAAAAAATTGATCTCAAAGGACTCCTTGGTCTTGACCACAAATTTATTACGTTTAAGGAACTGTATCCTTAAATATTGGTGTTACACGCATACAGTATCGTCTTTAAGCTCTAAACGAGCAAAAAAGAATAGTCGAAACGGCTGCCATTACCCTTATGGCCAATAAATCCTTTCAACAAGGCCTTAAATCGGAGAATTAATGGTCAACCGATGGATGAACGAATGGAACTATCAATTCTCAAGTTCCATATATAAAGAGCTTCACTCCATTCATTATTTCCATCACTCAAAAGCTTGAAGAAGACGAACTACTCAATTTTCCGACCATCCCTGAACTAGAGCTCCGAGATCAACCCTTTTTCCCACGTTCGGTCGTAAAATTTAGTTACTTGGAATTCTAAAGAAGTACTCTACCTCCATACATGCTCCGTTTAGCTCGAGAACTACCAAAGAAGCTTCGGTGAGGCCGCACTATACTAGAACTTCAACTGTAGAAATTGGACAGAAGCGTTCAAGCTAAATTTCAACCACCCTCGATCCCCTCAGAGCAGGCTAGCCCTTCCACAACTCCTCAAAATTAAACCTCAAACTACCTGAACCATTGTTGTAAGCCAATTTTGCCTCCAAACATCAAAATACTAGAATTATAGTGTGAAATTACGAGAAACCTTGCTAATAAAATTTTTCTTGCCTAGGCTACCAATTAATGTGAAACCTAATTCTAGGAAGACCCCCTTGATGAGCACTAGCCACCCAGAATCAAAGCACCTACAACCATCCCTCCACCGGTAAGTAAACAGAGCTTTCTCTCTAGAAAAATATTTTGGTGAAACTTCATTTGAGCTCGATTTTGGGTCAATTAAAGTCATTTAAAGCTAAGAATACTCGTAGGAAGGTGTAGAAGATTATTAGTAGCATGCTATGAGTAGATTAACATGATTTCAACTCTCAATTTGATCAATTAAGAATTCAGGGCTAAAAGTGAAAAATTTTAGAAATTGGGCAAAATTGGGAATTTTCAAAAGTTTAAATATTTTTGTGAAATTTACACAAATTGAAGATCAATTTACAAATAAGAGGGGTTTTAAGAGATAATTGCAATTAAAAATAATTTTTGGGAATTTTAAATAAAAAATATTATTATAATATTATTACAAGGATATATGTGAAAAATTTTATAACTTTATTTTATTTTTAAATTTATTGTAAATTATTTAGGGATAACTTGACAATAAAATGAACTTAAGAGCTTTAATGTAGATAGGAGAAAGTATAGGTTTCTAAGTGAAAATTCAGATATTAACGTAGCTCACTATCTGTGACAACGTAGGTGTGAAGAGAAAACTCTCGACTTACAATAGTAACACGTTTCAAAGTTATCGGGAATGCTTCCAGGATGATCAAGTCATAGATTACAGGTGAGTGGATTCTCAAACATCATGCCTGTTTGGGGTGATAAATGTACATTTATGTTACCAAAAGCTAAAATTCATTTTTCAAAAATAGTCTCCACTAACTGAGTGAAAGTGATTAAAACTTTTGGTAGATATTACTGCTGAAATCATGAAGCACAAATTATATAGAGATAGAATTTCTTGAGTGAGCCCAAGACCTCATTTTTTGAATCGATATAGGCCCAATGATATGTTTTGGAAAAACCCGTAAAGTGGACCCAAGGCCAATGGGAACGAGCCTACACCCATAGACAAATTACAAATTTTGACGCATTATGAAAACTTTCATAAATGTTTATATGTGTGATTTAGCTACCAAGTCAAAGTCGGGTCGTTGAACTCATTGGGTTTGTAGCAACAAAGATAAAGGCCTTAACTGAAAAACTATTGATTGTGCTTGTTGAGATACGAATCCATCAAGTCGTCCGGTATGGTGTAAACCCCGCCCTTTTGAGTTAAGGAAACACCAGGAAAGAACCGGTAAACCCGAGTGAGAAAAACTGATCTGGTTCACAAACCCGATCATCAAGGAACAAGCAAATTGGGGAATTTACAACTTCCGAGTGACCCAAAGAGTCATAAAAACCTTGGAAAGGGATTTTAGGACAATTTGGGAAAGAAAACCAAATTGGTTCAAGTGAACCAGATCCGAACCGGTTTGGATCGGTTTTAACCACTAATAAACCGGATGCTAAATTCATTTTTCAAGGTTGCTTAGAAAATTCAAATTAGAGAACTGAGGCCATCATTAGATAGAGAATGAATTTAGATGAATTTAGAAATTTTTAATTTTGAAAAACTCGATTGAATCGGGCCTGAACCGGCCAGTTTAAGCGTTGAACCCAGTTCGGACTAGTCCGGTCCGACTAGGAACAGTGTCGTCTTCTTCCTTCAAATGACAGCACTGTTTACTCTCCGAAAAATCTAACAGCACTTGTGAAAAAGAAACGTTTCATGCCATCAATGATTGTTATTAAGGTGTCAAATAGACGGCTGGAGAGTCCCTGAGCTCCCCAAGATGGCATCAAGGAATGTCATTTAAGGTTAGACATTTGCAATGGTAAACCTATAAGAGAATCCCAAGAGAAAAGGAGTATAGGAGGTAATGAAACCAACTAAATTGGGAAGAAGATAAGCTCCTCAAAGACAAGTTGTTGGAGATGAAAGGATCAAGTGAAAAGGGAAAGTAATCCTGAGGGTCTAGGGGGTAAGTTAAACCCAAGTAATAGGTAAGTAGGAAGACAACATCAAAAAGATGGCGTACGACTAAGAAAGGGACTAACTCGGAATAAAGAATTGTGAAATGATCACGAGTAAGTAAGAGTGGATTAAGAAAAAGGAAAGTTCTTGAGAAAAGAACACCACTAAAAATGAGGAATGACGTAAGCCTCATCATGTCAGTAAGTTGTTAGGAAACTCAAAGACTCGAAACAGGAGAGACCCAGTAAAGAAGTTGGGAAAAGACGAGTAAGGTAAACCAATATGATTATATGGAAAATGACGTCAAAGGCAAAATGGACGATTGGATAATAGTAAAGATAGTCAAGAAATGCCACTAGACAAAAAGAGAGACGAAGTTATACTATCTCTGAAAATTATGTAGGTTGAGAACAATCATTATGGAAGTGTTTAAAAATGTTAAAAGGGTCAAAGATGGGTTCTAGAGAATGTCGTGCTGTGAGGGACATGTAAGTCCAACGGTCCCAGGGAAATATGACTCACGTAAGGAAGAGTCTGTTAGTTAAGCATGATAAGGTCATGCATTAAATTTGGAACGAAAATGTAATAACCAATGAATGAGGGAAAATCAATATAGGATGAAAAGGTGATGACACCGACACCTATGGAAGCATGTACATAGTGCTTGAACGAACACTTAGTTAAGGAGGTCAACAATAAGAGAATAATTGGAAACAGGAACGATTGGGCATTTTGGAACTCTCAATCCTGAACCTTAAGTAAATTATCTCAGGATAGAGAAATTATACTTTAAGGAACAAAGGATGTGAATCTAAAGATATGACCTTAAAATTTCAGTGCGATAAGCTTAGCTAAAG
This sequence comes from Trapa incisa, assembly GCA_030064435.1. NCBI lineage: Eukaryota > Viridiplantae > Streptophyta > Magnoliopsida > Myrtales > Lythraceae > Trapa > Trapa incisa. The sequence goes on from CM057773.1 coordinate 11,424,886, forward strand.
TAAGCTCCATGGAATGAGAAAGTGATGGAAAAGAAAAGAAAATCTTAAGTGTATGTTATATAAGGGATAGATGGGAATAACCGAAAAGGGTGTATGCCGATAAACTATAAGTTGATATCATGAGAAGTTAATTCTGGTACAAAAGATATGAAATAATTTTTGGGGACAAAACTTCTAAAAAGAGGGGAGAATTGTAATCCCCGCCCTTTTGAATTAAGGAAAAACCAATAAAGAATTGGTCAACCCAAGTGAGAAAACCCGAACCGGTTCACAAACTCGATCATCATTGAACAGAAAAATTGGGGAATTTACAACTTCTAAGTGACCCAAAGAGTCATAAAAACCTTGGGAAGGGACTTTAGGACAATTTGGAAAAGAAAAAAAGATCGGTTCAGGTGAATTGGATCTAAACTAGATTGAACCGATTTGGAACGATTTGAACCACTATTGAACTAGATGCTAAATTCATTTTTCTAGGTGGCTTAGAAAATTAAAATTAGAGAATTTAGGCCACCATTGGATAGAGAAGGAATTAAGATGAATTTAGAAATTTTTAATTTTGAAAAACTTGGTCAAATCGGGCTTGAACCAGCCGGTTTAAGCATTGAACCCGGTTTAGACCAGTTTGAACCAGTGTCATCTTCTTCCTTCAGATGACAGTACTATTCACTCGCCGAAAAATTAAACAGTGCTAGCAAAGAAGAAACGTTTCCGTTCAGTACGTTTCAGGCCATCAATGATTGTCATTAGGGTGCCAAACGAACGGCCAGAGTCTTCGAGCTTCTATATAAAGAGCCCCTCTCAATTCATCCTCCATACACCTGAAAACTTCACTCTCCCTCAGCTAGTTAGTTTTCCAATGAAGCTCGAACTAGAGCTCTTACATAGGGTTTTTTTTAGCCAAAGAAGACGTGGTCGAGTTCCTTAGACTCGGGGAGAATTCAGCTACACGACGGTAGTCTCCAATTGCTCCGGGGATCGCCGGAGAAGTGCCGGCATGACCTTGTTTTTGTCAAGCTAAAATCGACCGATTCGAGCCCTCCTCAAACCAAATCAAACCCTCCCAACACTCCCTCAGCTATCATATGACCGAATTAGAGCGAAAAGGTAAGCCAATTTGGCTCCCCTCTATAAATTTCGGTCAGTGTTAGGGAGAGAACCGGCAAAATTTTACAAACCGAAATCTACCTCAATTCAACATGAATTGAGGTGATTCTTAATTCTAGGAGGAACCTCAAAATGAGAGCTATCTACCCATATCAAAAGCTCGGAACACCGCACTCTCGATGGTAAGCTTTCGAAGCTTTATCTCTCTATGTCCAGTTTTTCTAGCGAAGCTGCATTTGAGCTCATTCCAGCGTCAATTCATGTGATTCAAAGTGTAATTAAATCATATGGATATGTAGGAACTTAATTTTACCTTCAATTTCAACAATGAACTTATATTGATCGATCAATTTGATGAAATCAAATTTGATCAGGTTGAAAGGGGGAAATTATGAGAATATTTTAGGGGAAATTGGGGATTTCAAAATTTCAAGGGACTAAAGTGCAATTTCCTAAAATTGAGGGCCAAGTGGCCATGAAAAAGATGTTGGAGGACCAATGGATCGAAATTTGGAATTTTTGGGGGTCAAATTGCCATTTTTGCAAAGTAGGGGCAAAATGGTAATTTTTGAAAAGTTAGTGACCAATTTGGAAATTTAGGAAACTTGATCCCTTTTTGGGATTTTGGATAAATTGAGGACCCATAATGAATTTTCAAAAGTATCGGAGCTCAATTGGGAAAATTTTGGTATTAGGGAGTTAAAGAAAAAGAACTTTAGGGACCTAAATGTAAATAATTAAAAAGTTAGACATTTTATTCATTCGTGATGAACGAAGGCTATTAGGCCAAAGGATAATGAACAATGATGTTCATATAATGTAGGAACACGAAGTACCGGGAATGCCAGCAAGGCTAAGCTTGTGTGGAGGCAAAAACCGCTTTAAGAGGAATTCACTGCACTATCGGGTGAGTGGGAATTTTCACATCATACCCGGTTAGGATGATGAGTACTTTGGAATTGAAAACTCACTATTATGTGTAATTTTAACATCACACCTGGTTTAGGCGATGTGAGTAAATACGAGAAAAATCTACTTATCGGTTGTAAGTAGATCATACATGATTGGTATTATAAACTTCCTAGAAGGAAGTAGAAAACCTGCTTATCAGTTATGAGCAGAGATGTCCTCACACCCGTTTGGTGTGATGAACAGATGAAAAATTATTTTGTTAGTAGTGCTCTCCCCTAACTGTGTGCCACTACTTAAACATTTTGGGGGACCTTCTTGACGGGAGCTCGAATAGCTTAGATAGGCCAAAGGCCTCGATTTTGGAACTTGGGGGCTAAAATGCCTGATTCTAAAAATCTCGTAGAGTGGGCCCAAGGCTAGTTGGCATGAGCAAGAGCTCTTAAACAAACATTATTTTAAGCCATGAAAACTTTAATAAATGATGTGATTTGGCCATGATACCAAGATAGGACCGACATACTCGATGGACTGGCGGCAGTGCGACAAGACAGGTCGACAGGCCAATCGAGACAAACAGCTACAAGTTGAGTTAAGGGTCGGGGCCATTGGACCAGTGGCACCAAAGATTATATTGCTTATATGGAAAATTATTTTTTTATGCATGCACTAAGGTTCGAGACCATCAAGAAGCCCAAGAGGGGTAGTGATGCGTCCTAGGGGTTATTACACGACATGGTGGAGATAAGGGTAGTTTATCGTGTCAGCAGTCAAGGAAGCTCGACGTAACTTCATGCGCACGAGACCAGGGTGGGGTTGGGATGAGGTCTTTGTCCTCATACGAACACGGAGTTTCTTTTTGGGTTTGAGGGTCGGATGTCGCGTACATCCACTCATTCCCAGGGTAAAAGTGGACAAGCTTCTATCTAGGTGGTCGGTAAAGTCGCTCCGACGCCACAAGCGGGTACAGTGGACGAGCTATACTATGAATGTATGATCCCTTCATGATGAAGTGAGTGTGTTGGTTGATAAACACACCGTTTATGGTGAATGATGAGCAATGGTTTTGAAAATTGAGAAATTAAGCAAGAAATAATTTTCAGGGAAATAAGGAGTCTGGCACACTTCAATTCAAAAACTATTTTATTGAATTATTTTTTTAAAATATCCATTCACTGAGTTGTAAAAACTGACCCACTTTTTTATCACTTTTCAGGATTAGAGAATGACTAGGCATAACACCAGGAGTTACCCTCTGTCAAGTATGCTTAAATCTCCTCTTAAACTTGCATTATTATTGATTTATATTATTTCATAGAACAAGGTTGAGGTTACGCCTGACTCCTCTTAAATTAAAAAAGGGGGAAACCCCTCTTGAACCAAGAGAGTGACAGGTTCTTCACGGGGATCCGACCAAACCAAGTCGAGCATGACATATGGGGTAGTGCTGGTTCTAAGAACTATTGGATGACCAAGTGAGCATAAGGGAAGCTTAGTCATCCAGTATGTCAAGGAGCTTCAGGCGCATTGAGACCGAGGAAGAATGGGAAGAGGTCTCATCCCACAATAGCGAACACGAAGTTTCGAATAAAGTATGGGGGTTGGGCAATGATGCTCACACAAACTTGAGGTAGAGGTTGCAACCTCCTACGAGGGTGAACGGTAAAGTCACTACGAGCCACAAATAAAACAACTAAGAAATTTACATTTTAATGATAAATGGCATTTGTTTGTGTGTTAAAAACTTATAAAAGAAATTGAAGTTGATCAATTAATAATCACTCAAACATTTTATTTTACCTTATTACCATCTCACTAAGTTATAGACGCATCCCCTTCCTTAAACTCATTTCATGATAAATCATGAATAGTAACTTGTGTGAATACTTAACTTTTCTGTTATGTTTTATGCATTATTATTTCTTGGAAAATCTTCTTAAAAATACTTTTTTAATTACACCTGATTATTTCTATCACTACATTTGGGTTTCTATTTTTAGAAGGAATGGCGGGTGGTTCACAAGATTTCAACCAAAATGGGTCGGGTGTGACAAGTTTTCATTTAGACAAATAATTCACACACCCTTTCATACATTCAAATAAAAGATAATCCAATATGTCTCACTTGTGGTACTAAGCGTTTTTACCAACCACCCTAGCACGAGGCTAACAATCTCTACCACACTAGTACGAGGCTATGACCTCTACCATATATATATATGTGAGCGTTGAACCCCAACCCCCATACATTTTAATTGAGTTGTCAGCTTTATAGTGACTAGACCTATCACATTCGCTAAGTTTAATATGAATGGAACTCCTAGAGCCCCTAACATACTCGTCCAACGAGAGCTTCCCTTGTACCAACCTTGTCAACCAGCAATTCTCAAAATTGATATTACTCGGTATCGAGGTATTTATGGTCCTGCTTATAATAATACACAAACAATAGTTTTACCTTAAGATTTTTATATTTGCACTATCAGCCTTTACGGATGAGACCCATCGCCACATTAATAGCATTTACTACGCACCACCCGTTTCACACAATATCAACATGTTTTAATATTTTAACATGTTCAAAATACCATTAAGGTTATTTACGAGGTAAGATCCGTTTCCATTGGCCTTAGGCCCATTTCACGAGTTTTTAAAAATACGACATTGGGCCTACTTATTTTGAAACTGCTATCATTGGGCCCATTTTCATAAAACTAGATCTAATCAACTTTTATAAACCATGAGCCCTGCTCTTATCCTACATTGATAGTTGTAATTAGATTGCTCACTTGAAGTGTGTTCGCACACATTTTAAGGGAAATCATATGATGAGAATTTATGCTTACTATAGAAATATATCTCGAAAATAGTTTTAAGTAATTTCAAACAGTTACGAATTATATTTCTTGAAAAGAGATTTAACCAATCATGTTATTTATTTTACGAGTAATAACAATTTATTGGTCCAACCGTACTCGATTGCAAAAATAATACTCATCCGTATTCCGAAACTTGTTAGTTTATGTGCTTTTCTTTTGCACGAATGATCTGATCACTACAATACATTAGGCAATTAAGTCTCAAATTATAAGGCAATTAAACTTAAAACCCTTAACTTTTTATTAATTATAATTAGATTTTTAAGTTATATATTATTTCTAAATTAAATCCCTAAAATTCTAAAATATTTATTTTATTTTCCTTATTTCCAATTGGGTACTTGAATTCTCACTTTTTACCTTTTAATCCCTAACTTTTTAAAAATTACAATTTAATCTTCGAACTTTTAAAAATTGTAATTTATTTCTCAAATTTTGATTATCATGATATTAATTTTAAAACTTCTTAATTGAGCCCTAACATGATCTTAATTGTCTTCAATACGTCCCATAATCATTTAAAAATTTGAATAATTAATTTTTGCTTAAAAATAATCTCCAAAGGAACTTTGTTAAAAAAACACTTATAAAAAAAGAAAATTTTGATTATTCACCCGTGATCAAAGATGTGAATAATTAATTTTTACTTAAAAATAATCTCAAACAAAACTTTACTAAAAAACACAAAAAAAATTCATTACTCACCGACCCATGGGCGGTGTTTTTTATACAGGAAATAGTTGGTGAAAATCTTGACTATATCAAAAGAAATATCATTTAGTGCCAATTTTATAGAATGTACTATTAATAATAAGTTTCGGCTAAAAAATTTATGTACGACTCCATCATTGTTGATGTCAATCAATTCTCTATATTTAAGAGTATTTTTGGGAGATGGAGAAACATCAATAGAGAGAGCAGAGAGAAAACTTCCAACTGTAATAGAGTACAAGATTAAGCCAAGTTCGGTCAAGTCTCACGTGGGGTCATCAATTTTTCTACATAGATGTAACTAAAAGATTGCTGAAGTATCCTCTCTATTTGCTGGTGACTGGTGAGCTCTAAATGATTGTCTCCACGGTCTATATAGATGGGACCCTTCTTCAAGACACAGCCCCACAATAATTCTTTCCCTCTGTCCCACCCCCATCAAAGAAACCAAAAGAAAGTAAAGTCAAAAGGGTATAAACCCATGAAAGTTAATGCAGCTCAAAAAGTAGCAAGAGAACAAAAGCTTCTTCTATTAGTAGTCTGATCTGTGTCAAGTTTGAAGCCTGGAAATGCATCAACTCTTATAATTGAATCTTCCTTGACTTCATTCATACATTTCCCTTCTCATCTGTAGGTAGAGACGTGTTTCTCATATCTTTCACAGTGGTTCCACCATGTATATTCACTGCAACAGAAGAAATCAATCAATGTCCTTTCTTGGTTGAACTCTTTAGCATGATGGTGATAGTGTTGTCTCCTATCAGCAGTAAAATTCTTATTCTCTTATTCTCTTATTCTGTTACATAGTCCTTATAACCATTGGGCACTTTACATCAAACAGAATGAGCTTCAAGAAAGAACAACAATTCAAGGAGATTGGAAACTGTTTGTAGCAAACACCAGCAAGACTATCAAAGACTTGAATGGTTGTATCACTGTGTTAAGAGCACCTTCAAGTTTTACAGAAATAAAAAGATGCACAAAGGAAGTCTAACCTATTGGGTTAGAGATTCTGTCGGCAAATTCAGAGCCATGCGCAGAATTTCCAATGGCAAGGAACTTCCCCCGAAGATCCCTAGCCAAACTTGCAGCACTGACTGTCCCATTCTCCCCAATGATGAAGTTCCCCTCACTTATCAGCCTTGAACTTGGTTTTGGCGAGAAAGTTGTGGACCAAGAACCTCCATTTGAACCAGCTAAAGCCATTATAGTGTCTGCCTGGAAGGATAGGAAAGCAATAAAAGAAAATTATTGAAACAATGTAGACAGTTTATTTTCTGAGATTACAAGTCCAGTACATGAAATGAAAAAGATGCACTATAAAGTAGGGAATAACTCAATAAAACTATCATTTACAATGAGTTTAATTAATTTCATCTCAATATCCAATCAAAGACAACCAAGTTTAATAAAATATTGGACAGAGCTCCACCTTGGATGGGGGGAAATGCAGAATAATGATTTATGAGTCACATAAGGAAGCAAAGAAAATCGATATGCAATTAACAGACAGAATATCAGGGTAAATCCAGATCTATTAGTCTCAGTCTACAGTAATCTATCAATTTGTCTTAACTTTCAGAAATGATGTCCTCTATTATAATTAAGAATCACGTGCAGTGCAAATGCAGTCCAAATTTGAGGTCTTATTTGTATCTTCATGTAATTGGAATCACAAAGGGTCCAAACAATAATGGGAATTCAAGTAACCCTTGCCTGGTATTTTATTGAGGCATAATGCACTATGAATACTTTTTTAAAATATAAATCAAATGATAAATCTATAGCATAAGCCAAATCAACCCATTAAAGAGATAAAATTATTACACATGCTTTCTGTTCACATGACTCGAACCAGGGTCAAGGAGGGGGTTTGTGGATTATTGAACTATCTGAACCTACATATGTTGGTTGCACTAAGAATACTTCTCAATTGAAACATTTGGTACTACAACTTGATCCATGGATGTAAAATCCAGTTTCATATATATTAAGTAATTAAAAAGCCAAGTAACAACAAAATTCCCAGGTCTCCATCCGCTAGTTCTCATTCAATAAATAAATTAAACAAGAATAATATTTCTAACATAAGATGGCGTATAAGGATCTTGTTGGTGAATAATATCAATATTTATATGCCCTTAACCATTAATTTTTTCCCTTCTATTGGGCCTTTATAAAAAAATAACATATAGGTCAATGGATCCTTTAGATCTCCTTGATCCATACTAATCCATCATGACATAATGCAACCTTCAACAGAATTATCTTTTGCCAAGTTTTGTAGAAATATATTTGAAAGGATAGTAAACTAATATCCTGAATAAGATAGAGCCAAAAGGGGAACATTAGATCAACTATAAAGCATTAATATATTGCAGTCAACATCACAAGTTGTTGTACTCTAGCAAAAGAACAAAGTGGATGTTAGGAAATATACCAACTAAAAGAGCACCACTTTGGAGAAATGAGTAGTAGAAATAATTACTCTCTAGGGACCGACTACTACTGTTAATTCAAGGTATTGAAGATGACTTGAAATACTATCACTGCCACAATGACAATAGCTGTAGAAGATCAATGTACAACTAACTATGCTCACTGGCCCAATGACAACCCAAAAAGAGTTGCCCAACAGTTTCAGATTTTTGGGATTCATGCTTCTATCCTGAATCGTGTATCCAGAATAGAAACCATTGTCTTAAAAGATCCATCTCCAATTAAGAATTTAAGGGCTTCTACAAATTAAGCTAGTATTGCAGAAGATTCTAACCAATTAAGCTCCTATAGCAGAAGATTATCAGTACTAAAAGCTCTGTCATTTATAAGCCACTCGAAACTTCCAAGCAGTGAATTCTTGATTTTATCTAAATGTTTTATACATGTTCTAATCGAGATTGCTTTATAATATAAATATTGCCTATGGTGTTGTTTTGATGGGCAGTACTACATCATATGAAGATGTCTGTCTGGCAGGTTCTAGATTTGAAAAGGAATCTTATCGCACTAAGTACTTCGGCTTCAAAATGGTAAAATAAGTCGGTCAAGGAGAAGTTCAAATGTTCTAAAAAATGAAAAAAACAAGCAAAAACTTAAAAAATTATGTCTGAAGATATTCGACCGTTACAAGTGATTTTCCTATTGCAACCCTTCTCAAATAGAAATATTTCATCCTATATGATTGAAAATGGGGAGTACTGGAAAAAATATTTTATCATCCATATGGTAAAATGATGAATGTGTAGGAGAGAGTAAAAGAAAATGCAGAATCATTGGTTGAAATTTGTCAGGTTGTTGTACCTTGAAATCCTGAAAGGTAGTTCCAATACAAACTAGAGAAGTTATAAACATATTGATTGGGGACAAACTCCTTTTGGAGACCTATTGATTAGGGATCATAAGTTATATAGTTGCTATCATAACAATTTTGTTAATTTGGTCTATTATCTTCCTTAATTATATCCAACTTTAAAATCCTATCAATGAGCTTATTATTTGTTGAGCTTACTAATATATGATGCCCTTCTTACTTAGGTTTTCTTTCAGTCATCAAGTCTAATGAGGATTCTATTTTGCCTGAATGCATGTATATCATTGGACCATCAATATGGAAATTTATAGTTCTCAACAAGAATGACTAGATTGCTTGTGCAAAATTTGATCCATCATTTCTGGAAGCTAGTTACCATACCAGCATGACAAGTGCAAAACAAGTAGAATAGCATGCTCATCAATTCAAATATTGGTAATTTATACATATTCTGATATAAATCAACCAAATAAAATTTCTAGAAAAATGTACAAAACTAGTTTCCATAAACTGTAAAAATATGTTTTTCTTTTTTTTTTTCTGGGATAACATATGCACCAATTTATTCCCAATATTGACTAGGTTATTAAACTGTATAAACTTCTCCTATCTTCTATTAAACAGCCACAGATAATCTTAACGAGAATCAAAGCAACAGCACTACCACATAATTTGAAAAGAAAAGCACTATATCAAGCTCAAACCTTGGTCAATAACCTTTAGACTAAACCTCAAGATACTCAATGCAGGATGGATTATTTGTAATCAACTGAAAAGGTATAATTTCCCATCTCAAACCTGTATCTTTATTGTAAGCATGTTTTTTATGAAGCTGGCCAAGGTTTTACGAAACAACATATGTTCAATGAGATAGATTCTAACAGAGACAGTGGATATCCAAAACTTCATGGCATGTAGTGAAAGAAAATAAAAGAACCTTGTTTGGGTGAACATCATCAAAAACATGGGCTTGACCACCATAAAATATGGTCATCTGCCGACTTCCAGATGCCATTCCATGCAGGCTGTCAAAAAAATTAGAAAATAAAAAATGAGATTACCGTGCATCCATCTCTTCTAAATATTACAAGCATATACATATATAATGTTTTTTCCTCTTTTGTAGAAAAATATGGTCAACTTCAAATTCACCTTGAAGGGTTGGAAGATTCAGGATCGGTGTTTAAGGTGCTGGGCCTCGCCTTCTCACCACTTTGAGGTCTCACAGGTAGGCTCTTCTCAGACCCAGTGCCAGCAGCATTAATCGAGCTAAAAATACCAGGTTCCTTCATCCCTGTCCTAGACCCTTCATCTGCTGCTGAATGAGAGATCATTGGTGCACTTGCATGGATTTCCCTTAACCTGTTCAGTTGCATATGATGAGCTAAGGGCGAGGAAAATTGAGCCCCACGTGATGGAAACTGAAGATTAGGGCCCAAGCTCGTGGGAATAGAACGGTCCCATTTAAAGCCACCAGGATCATTTGGGCTGTTCACACCAGGATGTAGTGCAAATGATGTGGAGGCCTGCCTCAAAGGATATGCACTGATTAATGCATCGTCGTTGCCATACCTTCTCGGCCTTTCTCCGCCCACCCCATTTCGAAGCATCTGATTGTAGTTTTTGGATGGAAAAAAGCCAGTAAGTGCAAGTGACAAGCATCAACGTAATTGGGATAGAAACCAAAATTGACCAGCTTCTAAACGAGTAAAGCTAAAAACAGGGAAGAAGCAGGTCTCAATTTACTGGCCTCACCACCCAAAAGAGATTGACTTTGGATATAGCTCAGTCACTTGGATCTACAGGAGGGTAGAAGCTAATAGGCAGAGCTAAAATACAGTTGGACTTCCTTCTCATTAAAGAGAATATAGACATAGATATAAAATGTTGTGTTACCAATGACCACCTTCATTAAATGCAAATTCTCCTGTGATTCTGGTCCACCTTGAGCCACCCCATCCCTCGCAGATCCCATGAATGCAGAGTCCGAATTAGAATTACTACGCTTGCTCCTCACTAGTCTATTGTCGACTTTGGGGCCAGACATGTCACTCCTAGGACCATAGAACGGGACGCCCTCAAAATGAGTACTGACCTGCCTTTCTATCATCATTGAAGATAATGAGAGATCATTTCAACCCGGTCAATTGTTGAGACATTTCACAAAAAACCCTCAAGAAAAAAAACAACACTGAATCACAGCAGTGACAAAGTTTGAGGTCGTCTCAACATATAATTACTTCAAGCATACAATACAAAACAAGTAAAAAGTTATCATATTTAGATCCTTTTATGAAAAAGGCCCAGTCATACAAGATGGAAAAAGGGAAAGAAACCAGCAAAAGATACCACCAACCCCATTAAATACCTCATTCAAACTTAATCCATGACATATATAAAGATATGTGTTCATCAACTTCACAGTGAATATGCAAGAGAGTTTACATCACCATTAAAAAGGCACAACATTTTCAGGAAACCCTCAAAGCAAAAAAGAACCATCATTTCAGGAACACCCAACAAAAGGAAATAGGCTACTCCACTAATGTTAAAGAAAAAAAAAGGACCTGAGAAGCCACACAAATATGAGAAAAGAAAAACCTCTTATTCAAATATAATTTAACTCCGCTCTGTTGTCAAAGTAAAAGAACAAAATAGGGTTGAGTAGATGCAAACTTTCAACTGCAAAAAAAAATGGTAGTATGACAATTTATTATCGGGCACAAAAAATAGCCATAGGCAGAAAATTCAGTGATCATGCATATGTTAAAACTATTTAAGAGATCCAGTCAGTTCAAGCTTGATATTTTCGTTGGAGTTTCTTGCCAAATGAAAAAAAAAAAGAGAGAATAATAATTGCTCCAACATAATTATTCTCAGCTTCTTGCCACCACAAAAAATACAGTATTAAAAAGAATAATGGAAAAGGAAAATGCCCAGCTAAAAGAAATCCCTAAAATTGGCCAAAAAAACCCATCTTCAAGTTTTCCTCAAAAAAGGGATTTTTATCTACAATTACTTTAGAAAATTTATAAGAAAGAACTGAGCTGGTAGGAGATGAACTAACCTGTGCCCAGATCAGAGGTTGTGGAAATGGGTCCACCACGACCGCCGCCGGATGAAGCTCCGGCGGAGACAGCAGTGGAGGCACCTGACGGGCGGGCGTCATCGTTCTTAACAATAGCAGCATGGGAAGCGAGAGTGGGGTCAGGGACGCAGATGCCACCGCCGCCTGAGGTGCCGGTGACGGTCTTGATTTCAAAGAAGTCGTGAAACATTGCGGTTTTCCCTTGATGGTGAGGGCTTAAGGACGCGTAGGCGGCGTTGTTGGGTTTGGTTTGGTATTGCCGCTCGTCCATTATTTGCCACCACTGACTGCTGTTCCGGGCATATATCGAGCTCCACGATACCACTGTAACAGAGTATGAATCCTCTGTTTATTTACAGAGAAACAGACAGAAAAGAAAGAGAGAGAGAGAGAGAGCGAAGCTGAAGAGAATCAACTTCAAGGCTCTGTTTTTGAGAGAGAGAGGAAGCATTAAAAAGCAAAAGGCAAAGTTCACAGGTGTTCTGCTCGAAGCTATTTCCTTGGGTCTCCTCTCTCTCTCTCTCCCCGCCTGTTCATGTTATATTCTCCCCGTTCTAATGAGATGTTTGTTCTTCTGTCCCAATGAACGTTCATTTTTTCACTGTTTTTTCCCTCATCATTTTTTTTCACCGTGTTGAATTGCAGAAATATGGAGTTTATGCTGTACAGTACAACCACATGCGTTTGTCTATTTACAAAACACTGTCTTTTGATTTTGGCCATTACAAAATACAATCCAGATTCTCCACATTTTTTTTGGTTCCTTCTCCTAGATATATCAAGAAATTTTCGGGAAATGCACCTTTTTAATAGTAAGAATTACTTGTTTTTTTTTGTTCATTTTCATAGGACTGGCATCTCCTTAGTTGGAAAAATTGAATTGCATGGACACTCACTCTTATAAGCTTTTAAATGTGACGGTCTCATGTATTCTTAAGATTCTCTCCACGTTTAGATTTCAATAATAAAAATAATTTACATTTAAAAATGTCACCACTTACTATAACCATTCCACCACTTTTTTTTTTTTTGCACAATTAACCATTCCACCACTGAATAGATGTCCTAGGATCCAAATCAAATCTTCATGGATTTTGCTACATCTAAGAATCTTCCTATCCTATACAAAAATATGTTATGTCTATACAATAATTTAACTTTATTATTTTAATAATGAAATGAAATAAATATTTGTTAAATTTAAAATAGGACAGTGAATAGAGTGGCAAATGGAAGAATGATGGGGATGGTAGAGTTGGAGTTGGAATTGGAGAGAGCATGTGGTCGTTCCAAAGTGTTTGTGTGACTGGGTTTCATTGGACACGTGTTGCAAATTGGGCAACTCATATTAACTATTTAGTTTTGATGGCTCATATTTATAATCTATTCCTTTTAATTTGGATAGCTCAAATTAATTAATGGTTGGCCTACATGTTCTTTTGTTGAATGACGATGGGGCGGATTTAATAATAAAAATATATTATATTAACAAATATATTTTAAAGCAAAATTAAATTAATATTTTTATCAATTAATTTTATTATTTATTTAAAATAAAAATATTTTAATATAAATAAGTATTTAGAAAAAAAATTTTAAACCTATTTAAATAAAAAATTTTGTCTAAAATTCAAAAATTTTAAATTTTCATTCAATTCAATTTTATAATACAATATCTATATTTTAAATATATAATATAATTTAACTTAATTTAGTTGATAAAACTATTTTATTATCATATTTATATTATATATTCGAATTTTATTAATAACACTGTATTATAAATATTATATATTAAACACGTGCTAGGATGGCCAAACACTCCGTGGACTCGTGCCCTAAGTGAGCAGTATCCAGTTTTAAAACCACTACTTTTGATGATTATTATGTGTAATATAATAAATATTTATACAATCAGTCCAGTACAAAAGGAAAAAATGTACTTAAAAGTGCAGAAACTGAGAGATCTGCAAAGTGCTGTTTGAGGGGAGACGGGAGCCGTGGAGAAAGACCATAGTGGCCACATTGAAATCTTTTTAAATGCACGTATTCAATTGCCTATAATATTATTCTCAACCGATACCAAATGCCAAGTGTCCTTTCGCTTTCGCGAGGAAAAAAAGAAAAAAAATGCATATATGATAGGTTTTGCCTAAATCAATAATGAATTAGTTGAAATATATTATAATTCTGATTCTAGTCCTATCAATAATATACGAAACAAAAATCATCTTGTTAATCTTATATTTTAAAATTATTTAAATAATCTAATTTAATGGTACTTGATAAATATATAGATATTGTATATCACCATTTTTTAGTTAATACTATACACACAAGTTTATTATAATATATTTAAGAAATATAATATATTATTAAAAAACGTAATGTACCATGATGAAATAAATGCTGGATAAAAATTGTACTTCATGAAATATTTTGAAAAAAATGTACCATTAAACTAAAATAAAAAAGAAATATCCTATTAACTAATATTCTGTAAAAAAATTGTACTATTAAATAATAAATAAAAAGAATCCTATGCAAACACTCATTTTATAATATTTTTTAAAGTATCATTCATATAATTTTGCCAAATTGATAATCAAATTAAAAATGTCGATGAGTCTTAATTCAAATGAATTGAAGAATAGGGTGATATATTGTACTTACTAATGGACAAATCAAGGAGACAAATGCTATGCAGCAGCCAATGGATTTTGATAGAAAACACTTTTACTAATTTTATACTTAATAATAATTCACTAAATTTATTATAATTATTTAAAAATATTTTAATTATTTACAATTAGATATAATCAAAAAAAATTCCTATAGTTGGATAAATTTATCTAGAATAACTATTATTTTATTAATTTATAATATTATTATATTTTTTTTCCAAAATGCGTACAAATCCTACATAATTATAACTGTTTTGAAAATTTATAAATATTTTAAAATATTATATATTTTTACAATTTTGAGATTAGCACTATTAATCTTTTAAGAATTTTATTTTTTAATATAAAGAAAAAATGTAAAAAGAAATATCTGATTAACTAATATTTTGTACACTAAATATGTCGAGTGTGATTATTAATTAAAAAATGATACCATTTATATTAATCGTGGTAAGCATCCTGATATGAATATTTGTGTCATATAGGAAAAGATTGCTCGAGTGTTGGCTCCAGTAAGTATGCCGCCAAACAAAGTTTCGTTGGGACAACCCGTCATAATTATCAGTGGGAACCTTATAACGTCAATTCCGGTTGGGATGACGAATCGCCTTAAAAATAATTTTCTCGGAATTAGCCTCTCCTGATTGGGTGACTCTGCTTAAAATATTTGAGAGCTAATTCTAAGGCTTAGGCTCGGTAAGCAAGTGGGCCCAAGCTCGATGGACACGAGTATGGACTCGTCCAAAATCAACATGTGTTGAATAATGCTAAAATATCCAATTAACGGGTAATTGTGTGTGATACCCACCGAGCCAAGTCTAGGATGTTAGGCTTGTTGGGCCAAACTGCTGCTAAGCTGAAGCCAGGTCGTCAAACCTGTTGGGCTAGTACGCGTGGGCCGAAGCCAAGCCAATAGACCGTTGCGCTAGAGGGCCAAAGATAATGGCTACAAATGAAAAGATTCTTGATTGTGCATGCATTGTGAGATACAGGGCTATTAGGACACCTGGTATGAGGTAGTGATGGATTCCAAGGGTTGTTGGATGACTCAGGGTGTATAAGGGCGGTTTGGCATCTGGTATGTCGAGAAGCTCAGGGAGCTTCCTGCGGACTGAGACTAAGGTAGTAGGGGAAAGGAGGTCTCGTCCCACAAAGCGTACACCATGAAGTGATTAGGGTTTTAGGGTCAGACAAACAAGCTCCACTCAAACTTTAGATAGAGGCACTTAACCTCTATTAGGGTGGACGGTAAAGATGCTCTAGTTCACAAGTGGAACGGTTGGGGACCGTTCTGCGAAATGTGTGATCCCTCCTATGATAGGAGGGCGATTAATTGTGTGCAAAATTGAGAAGGAGCTGAATGTGAAATGTTTAAAACTTGAAAGTTTCTAATTAAACATTCCCTAAGATTACTCCCACTCACTGAGTCATCGAACTCACCCCTCCCTCTAAACATTTTTCAAGAAGGAACAAGAACTACACCAAACTCTTCTTCACTAGGACCTGCATCAAGTACAAGAATTTAACTTCCAGTTTTGTTTAATGTTGTCTTGGAAAAATATAACATGTATTACGCCTAACTCTCCTTGATCTCATGGGAGAAGCCCTCTTCAAGGTTCGGAAGAGTGGTAGGTTGATCACGAGACCTCGACGAAATCGGGTCGGGGCGTAACACCCAATTTCTCAAAAATTGCAATTTGGTCCCCAAATCACAATTTCATTCAATTGATCCCCAAAACTTAGTTAATTGCACCCATTTGTGATCTGAATTGTCTCCCTTATGTATCACTCATCATTTTAAGCCTTGAACCTCTTCATTTGGCTTAGAAATGTGCTCAAACGAAGCTTTGCCGAAAAATGTAGTCTAGAGAGAG
Organism: Trapa incisa; assembly: GCA_030064435.1. Lineage (NCBI taxonomy): Eukaryota > Viridiplantae > Streptophyta > Magnoliopsida > Myrtales > Lythraceae > Trapa > Trapa incisa. The sequence goes on from CM057773.1 coordinate 11,441,448, forward strand.
AAAGCTTTGATATCTTACCGGTGAGAGTCTTGTGACCGAAGCTTTTACCGTCATTGGGTTGCTCTCTTCATTGGGATCCTCTCGGGTTCAAACCATGCCTCAATTGATGCCCTGAGCAGTGTAAATTTGTCAGCTAAACTTTTGATAGAAATGCAATGTGAACAGAGTTTTCTGATGAGGGGCGGTAGAGGGGACTTACCTTCTTAGCTTAGGGGAATGTCAGGGCACCTCTAGATGGAGTTTGGGGGATCTGGTCTGGCCAGAATTGGCCAGGGGACGACTTGACTTGAGCTTAGAGGTTCAGGCTACTGCCTGGCCGAGGAGTGGCAGTATGTTCGAGCTTCCTCGCTCTTCCCTAGTGGTCCTCAGGCTGAAAGGCCAGTGCTGTTGGGTAGAGGACTTCCCTCTGGTTTCGATGACACCGAATGTGGCTTCGGAGGTCGAGAAAAGTCCTGTTGCTGGAGCTCTTATTTGCTGCTCGCTAGAAACTAGGACACTTCACCTTCTTCGCTCGATTTTAGGATGCTGAGAATGGATGGAGGGGTGTACTTTATATAGTGAGCTCGACAACTGTTCGGGCTACCGGCCGAAATGAGACTCAGTTCTGCCTTGCTTGCTAGTAATCAGACTAGAGCATTTTTTGAGTCGCTAGAGACTTCTTCCTTCATTTGTCTCTCTCCTTCCTGTCAGCGGACTAAGGTTGAAGAAATTGACGTGGCAGGCGTCCCACGTGACATATTGTGATTGGCTGGTTTTTCTGACGTGGCATTCCTACTCAACCGCCGCATCAGCCATTGACTAGTTGACCGAACATGTGACAGCCTCCCATTGGCTGCTCGTGTCTACGTGGCAAGATGACAGGCTGTCCAGACCGGACACGTGGCAGCCTCTCATTGGTTGCCCATGTCTGCGTGGCTGTTGATTGGGCACCGTTGACCAATGATTGGTTCGATCTGTTGACATGTTGGAGCGTTGATCGGTCTGATTTGTTGATCAGCTAGACCGTGGACCGGTCCGGTCCGACCGGGTTCGGTGACCAAAAAATTAAAAAATCGGCCGATACATGCCCAATTCAACCAGTTTTCTAAAATTTAAAAGTTTCTCTAAATTCATTTTCTATCTAATGGTGGCCTCAATTTCCCAAATTGACATTTTTAAGCCACTTGGAAAAATGAATCTTTGAACCGGTTCACCTTGGTTCAATCAAGTTTAGTCCGATTAAGGTTCGGTTCATCTTGAACCATTCCGATTTTCCCCTCCAATTCACTTCATGGTTCTTACTCATGATTTTTATGAATTTTTGGTCACTTGGGATTTTTCAATCTCCCATTTTAACCCTTCCACTATTTTCTGTTCATTAATTGGCTCCTTTTTTCACATGAAAATTTATTGGTTCTTTTCGGGTTCTCCTTGGTCCTAGTGTACATGTTTTACAAGCCTTGTCAGCCAGGTTGGTCAATGAGGGACTAACATGTGGAAATGGCGCCACTTTAATGGTCGACTAGGATTTCGTAGAAACAATTGACCAATAAGAGGTTGCCACGTGGCAGAGCCATGTCAGATCATTTTAGCCAATCAGGGGTTGACACATGGCAGTGGCCTAGTATGTCAGGAGGAAAATATGATTTATTTAAATCAACCAATCAGAAGACGCCACGTATCATGGTCAAACGACTCGTTGAGTCTGGTCAGCAGCCACGTAGGAATGAGCGACCAATGAGAGGTCACCACGTGGCCAGTCACAAAGTCAATGGGTGACTCGTATGCTGAGTGGAAAGCCACATTAGCAAAACCAGCCACTCACAGCGTGCCACATGGCAACTCGCATGTGCAAAGCTAGCATGTATGACACAGATTCGCCTTCAACCTTTGGCAGATGAAAGGGCTAAGGTCGAAGAAGGGCAACCGAGATTCCAATGACCGAAAACTCCTCCGGAATGTCTGTGAACGGGCGAGTCTAAGGCCGAGTCTTGGGTAGGCTGACCCTGCCAGTTGTCAAGCTCCTTATATAAAGAGCTCCTTCCCATTCATACTCTCCATGTCACAAACAATCGAAGTAGACAAGGTGCTCCAATTCCCAACGATGTACGAACTAGAGCTCTAAAGAGGGCCTTTTTCGCAACCTTATAAGGCACATTCGGGTTCTCTGGAATCGAGAAGAATTTCCTTACCACGCTACAATCTCCTTTTAACTTGAGGATCACCAGAGAAGTGCAGGGAGGCTCACACAATACCATTGCTCCGATGGTCCCAAATAGCAGCAATTCTCGACCTAAACTCTGACCATTTTAAACCTCCTACGACTATACCAAACCTCCCACAACCCTCCCCGACTGACCCTCGACCACCAGGAACCTTCAAGGTAAGTCAATTCCACCTCCACTCATTGAAATCGTGAATTTCTAGAGAGAGAAAGGTGCATGAACTATACTGATCAAATTCTTCCTGCTTATGGCATCAATTGGAGCAATTGTTGATTGTAAAAGCACCCTCTCAATGAGTACTAACTCTCCAAATCAATAGCTTCATCAACCGCGTCTTGACCGGTAAGAATTCAAAACTTTATCTCTATAAGAACAGTTTTTCAGTGAAGCTCCATTTGAGCTTAATTTTAGGCAAATTAAGGTGATTCCAAGCATGAACTAGTTGGGGGAAGGTACGGAAGACGATTAGTAGCATGATAGGAATTAACGAAGTTGCATGGCCAATTTGATGAATCAAGGAATCAAAGGGCTAAAATGCAATTTTGGGGAAAATTGGGCAATTTGGTGATTTTTCAAAAATTAGGAGTTTTTGTGAAATTAACCTCAATTGAGGGCAAATGGGTGATTATGGTGAATTAAGGACTTAATTGTAATTAAAAATAATTTTAGGAATTTAATTGTAATTATAAGTATTTATGTGGAATTATTTGTAATTTAATGAATTTTATAAGGGGGGAAATTGCAAATAAAAATGAACTAGGGATCCAAGTGAAAATATTCGAATAATTCAATGAATTATTCGTGATAATGTAGGTACGTATCGAGAAACTATTATCTACGACAGCGAGAAGGCCCCGAGACATCGAAAATCCACCAAGGATCGACGAGTCACGACATTCGATTGAGTGGAAATTTCTGACATCGTGGACAATTGGGGTGATGAGAACTTTTCAATTTGAAAATAATTTTCTAGAAATCGTCTTCTTTGACTACCTAAAATTGATTAAACTTTTTGGGAGCTCTTTCTGAAATGAGCTAGAGATGCTCTAGTGGGCCCAAGGCCAATAGGCACAAACTTAGGCCCGTAGACAAATAGATGAGTAATGAACTTATGAAAAACTCATATAAATTGTAAATTGTGTGAAATAGCTACCGAATCAAGGACAAGGTTGCCAAACTCGTTGGGCTAGTGAATTATCGAGCTAAAGCTGTGTCGTCGAACTCGTTGGGCTAGTAGTTATCAAGTCGAAGTCGGACCAGTAAACTCATGGGGCTGGTAGCACTAAAGATAAAGGTATTAATTGAAATGACTTGTGTTTGTGCATGCTGAGATACTAAACTATAGAGGCACCCAATATGGGGTAGTGATGGTTGTAAGGGTGATTGGACGACCCAAAGAACAGAATGGAAGTTTGTCATTCAGTGAGTTAGGAAGCTCAAGGAGCTTCATGCGCATTGAGACCTATAAAGTAGGGGGAGAGGTCTCGTCCCACTATAGTGGACACGAAGGAAATTAAGGTATGAGGGATGGGTGGGAAGGCTCACTCAGACTTGTGGTAGAAGGTGTGACCTTCTATCAGGGTGGTTAGTCAAGGTGCTCTGAACCACAAGTGGAGTAGTTGGGGACTGCTATGCGAATGTGTGAAACCCTTTGATGATAAACGATGATTGTTGTGTGTTAAAACTCTTTAAGAAAAATGGAGTTGAATAAAAGAAAATAAGTAAAATAATTTTTTGTGATACCCCACTCACTGAGTTATAAAACTCACCCACTCCCTTAAACTCCATTTTAGAAAGAATTTTTCATACTAAGAAGAGTGGAAACTCAAAGGACAAGGTAGAACTTCCGCTAGAAGGTAACTACAAAATTAATAAATTTGTATTAGAAAACATATGTACTGGTAAGCCTTTACCATTCTTGGGCCATCTTGATACCATTATGACACAAGAGAGGGTGGTAGGTTGATCACAACGTTCCAACAAAACCGGGATGGAATATGACAACTTAAGTGGTATAAGAGCAAAGTTTTCCAATCAATTTTTTTAAAAACCCGTAAACATAACAAACCATAAACCTCTTCTAGGGAAATATGAATAAGAACATGAGCGATGAATACATCCCTTGGAAGAACTCCAGGAAGAGAGCCACCCAATGTTCAGTGGAAGATGAGACCCCTCCACCCCCAAAACCCAAGACTAACCCCAGTTGTCATGCCCCGACCCAGTTTGGTCGGAACCCCATGAGCAACTCGCCATTCCGTCGGGCCCAAAAGGATTGCCTCCTCTGAAACCGTGGGGAGTCAGACATACTTCTTCTCATCTTTTCCTTGGGATAACATTATCAAAACTATTATATCAAGAAAATCTTAAGCATAAAGTACTAAAGGCTTGTTGGGGAGTTTTGGCTGGTGGTTCTAGGAATTCTTCCTTCTTGAAAAAGGAAAAAGGAAAAAGGAGAGTGAGGTGAGTTCTACAACTCAGTGAGCGGGTATTATAGGGGTAGGTTTGTTTGGACTTCCTCATTTTATTACATCTAGGCTCATGATTTGGCCACATTATCCTTTTATCGTTTCCTTTTTATCACTATAAAGGTATTCCATTAATAAAATTGGGTTGACATGCAACACACACCCTTTTATCATCAAAAGGGATCACACATTTGAAAAATAGTCACCGATTGTCCCACTTGTGGATCAGAGCGTCTTTATCATCCACCTTGGTATAAGTTCACCACTAATACCAAAAGTCTGTGTGGGTATCAATTTCCTAGATCTCGGACTTGAGTTCGTACTTCGTGTCTGCAAATATGGGACGAGAGCTCTACCCCTCCGACCTCGGTGTCAATGCGCATCAAGCACCTCTAGCTTCCTGACATACTCGACGACAAAGCTTCCCTTATCTCCCAAAGTCGTCCAATAGCTCTTAGAACCACCACAACCCCATACCAGATGCCTCAATGGTTTCAAAAGATAGCATGCACAATCAGCAGTTTTTTATTTATTGACCATTATCTTTTGTGCAACTATCCCAATGAGTTCGACAACTCGACTTCGGCTCGGTTGCTACTTCACACAATCAATTGATTATGAAAGTCTTTTAAGCACATAGTCTTTAACTTGTTTACAAGCCTAAGCCCATGCCAATTGGCCTTGGGCCCACTCGAGCAATACTAGCTTTAATATTTGAGGTGTGCGAAGAATGAATGGAGAGTAGCACTTTATATAGGGAGCTTGGGCACCCTCTACTCGACCACTTTCCATTTTGGTCAAGCTTATCCTTGCCAGAAAATGCCCTGATCGGAGCGAATATTCCTTCACCAGATAATGAAGTTTTTTGCATTAATGAATTGTGTTGTCATCCTGAGGAAGAAGATGACGCTTTTCCGAACCGGACTGAATTGGTCTGACCGGGTTCAATGGCAAAAATCGACCGGTTCAGGCCTGATTCGACCAGTTTTCTCAAAATTAAAAAATTTTAAATTAATCTAAATCAATTTTCTATCTAATGGCAGCTTCAATTTCAAAATTTGAATATTTTAAGCCATCAAGAAAAATGAATTTAGAAACCGGTTCATGTATGGTTCAAACCGGTTCAATCCAGTTCAGGTCTTGTTCACCTTGAACTGGTCTAGTTTTCTTTTCCCATTTGTTTCAAGGTTCTTTTCCATGATTTTTATGACTCTTTGAATCACTTGGGATTTGCCAATTTACCATTTTACCATTTTTTTATTGATTTGAGTTTGTTAGCTTGCTCGATTTTCTCTTTTGAATTGACTAGTTCTTTTCTCGATTTTATTATCTTTAAAGGATGAGGTTTACACCTGAGGCCTTGATTTTGAAAATAATAGGGCCCGAGGCCCAGTTTTGGAAAATTCGTGAAGTGAGCACAAGGCCAATGGGCACGGGCCAAAGCCCGTTAACAAATAAGCTTATGAGCTAAGAAATATTTTCATTACTGGTTAATTGTGTGAACTATCACTGTGCTAAAGTCGGGTCATCAGACTCATTGGGTTAGTAACCATTGAGCCAAAGCCGAGTCGTCGAACCCATTGGGCTAGCGATTATGGTGCTGAAGCCGAGTTGTCGGGCTCATTGGGATGGTAGCACTAGAGATGATGAACATAATTCCTAAAGCTATGAGTTCGAAACCATCGAGGCACCTGATATGGGGCAGTGTTTGTTCTAAGGACAGTTTGATGACCCAATGAGTATAAGGAAAGCCTGTCATCCAACATGTCGAGAAGCTCAGAGAGCTTCATGCACACTGATCGAGGTCGTAGGGTGAGAGGTCTCGTCCCACTATAGTGGACATGGAGGATATTGAAGTCTAAGGGATGGGCGATAAGACTCACTCAGATTTGTGGTAGAAGGTAAGACCTTCTACCATGATGGTCGATAAAGGCGTTCCGTACCACAAGTGGAGTAGTCAGAGATGACCCTTAAGGAATCCTTACGCCAGGCCTATAAACCCAGACAATTTATTTTTACGTTATTAGTTTTGTATAATGTTATTACAGGGAACAATAATAGGATGTACGCTTGACTCCTCGCAGTCTTGTGTGTACTAACTCTTCAAGACTAACAGGAGTGGTGGGTTGCTCACGGGGTTCTGACTAAACCGGGTTGGGGTGTGACAAATTTAGTGGTATCATAGCAAAGTTTCCTTGAATTGATTATTAAGACTATATAATCTTAAACTAAACAAAAACTATCCACCTTGTAGGAACATTGGCCCCAAGAAAATTTTCCAAATGAACCCGTCCAGCCCCCGAACTGCTAGGGACTACCACCTTAAGCAAGAAAAGTAGCAAGGGAACCTACAAGTTCAAAAGAGCTTGACTCGAGGAAATAGCTGCTGATTGTAGGGAACTCAATGAACAATTGAAGAAAATGTTCAACCGACCAAACCCTCCCTTAGGAAAAAACAAATACTTAGCGGAAACCGCACCTCCCTAGAGGGACCAAACGTCTCCCCCGACATCCAAATAGCTAGAAAGAACCTCGATACAAGAGGAGGTCTGGAAGAACTATTGGAAAGCTTATGCTAAATATGTGAGGGTCTTCCACAAACTCTCACCCATCTGAGTAAGCCCTGAATCCATGAACATGATGTGACGAGCCTATGAGTATGAGGCTATAGTGTTGGAGTGGTATGGGATCGAAGTAACTCGCGAGGTTAGAGTCCGAAGGACACCCAATGACATAGACCCACCCCGCTCCAAAGAACCTAGTCTAAACCCTTACAAGGGATGCGATGGACACTACTTGGACACGAGCTCATCATCCTCGGAACCATCGGACAATGGGTCCCGGAACGACCCAAAGGTGGATTCCCGATCGACGGACATGTGGGGTTAGAAAGGAGAGTGGGACAAGTGCATGTAATAAGCCTATGTTGGCAAACCTTTCCTTAAATAAATAAAGAAGAGTTCTTTATATTGTGAAGCTCAACTAAAGGATAGACAAAGAATTGAAACCTTCTACAACAAGACGAACGTGCCTAAAAAACCATAAAATCTAAGGAAAATAGATAGACTTCTCTATAAATGGTTAATGATCAAGAACTTCCAAATGTAAATACTGGAAGTTTGGCATGAGATGGGAATAATACCTCCCTCACTAAAATGAGTCATGAGAATCAGAGAAGGCCTGAAACTTGACTAGACAATTAACGAAACGAGGAGCCAAGTACCAAGGGTACACTCAAGATAGTAATGAGGGATATCACCAAGACCCAAGAGAGGTAGAGTATCTAGAAATAATAGGAGAGAAAGAGATAAGGAAAAGGACATACCCCAAAAAGGGGCGACAAACATGATAAATAAATGGTAAGCATAATAAGATGACATCAAGGAAGGCCCCGAGGTACCATGGCAGATAGAGATAGATTCCAATAAGGAAAGCCAAAAGAAAGGAACTACCCATCATAGGTGAGGGATAACAACCCAAGGCAAGGCAACGTATCAATTGCCCATAACGTGGACAAATTAATGAGGGAACACATAATGCAATAAAGGCCAAAGGAAGGAACTCGAGAAGCCGTGAACAGAGCGGAATGTAGAGACATGAATGAAGGGCGACCTACTTTGGAAAAGCGGAGGAGAAACCAGGTAGGGTGACAGATGAACCAAGCGATGGGGAACGACTAGTAATTGTGGAATGATCGAGGAGGATAAACGGTGCCCTAAGGAGGATAGAGAAGTAGTGTCAACTATACCCACGCTGATTGGCAGTAGGAAGGGCACCAATGATGAGTGAACTTGAGAGACAACAACCTCAAAGCCACTAGATAAGGAGGGTAGTAGGGACGAGGCAGTTAACAAACTGATCCTCATAAGAGTCATGAAGTTAAACCCCGGTAAAGAAGAGTGGAAAGGTCAAACATCGAAAAAGGAAGGATGAAAGAAGTCCTTAAAGCAACTATTGGCCAAAAAGGATTAATATTAACTGATATGTTAAAGATGACCAAACTCAAGCCATGAGAAGGACTTAGTAAGACTCTCACAAAGAGTTTAAGAAATCTCGGGATGAAAGGGATTCGAATTCTTCCCTAAGGAAGTAAACTTGTAGTAGGATACAAGTAGGAATGATGATATGGATTAAAGGATGTGCCCGTAAGATTCCCAAAGAAAGGGTAAGCGAGAAGGATGACATCGAGGGATGTCATAAAGTTGCTCTAAGGTCTGATACCGATAAGGACGTATGAAAGGGGGTAGTGGTTCCCAACTCCCCTTGAGCTCAGTCCCTTGGTTGACCCTGCTTCTTGTGTGTGGGTTCATAGGAAGGAAATCTGTCACGCCCTGACCCAATTTGGTCAGATCCCCACGAACAACCCATCGCTCCCTTGGTCCAAGAGGGATTTCCCCCTTCTTAAATTCAAGAGGAGCCAAGCGTAATCTCAACCTTATTCTCTAGAAAGCATATATCAAATAAAATGCATGCTTAATAAAATCAAGCATACCTAATAGAGAGTAAGGCCTGGTGTTATCCATAGTCGTTTCTCTATTCCTGAAAATGGATAAAAAGGGTGGGTGAGTTTCATATTTTAAAAATAACGTTTCAATAAAATATTTTTGAATTTGGAGTGTGTCCGACTCCTTATTTTCTTTAAGACATTTCATCATCAAAATCTTGGTTTTTAAATCCATTATTCCTCATTAACCATAGTTGGTGTGTTTAACAATCAACACACAACCTTCATCATGAGGGGATCACACATTCGTAGGGCAGCCCGTCCACTACACCCACTTGTGGCATCAGAGCGATTTTACCGGCAACCTAGACAGAAACCCATCCGCTTCAACCATGAGAATGAGTGGATGTATGCGATATCTGACCTTCAATCCCGTAAAGAAACTTTGTGTTCGTATGAGGACAGAGACCTCATCCCAACCCCACCCCGGTCTCATGCGCATGAAGCTGCGTCGAGCTTCCCTAATTACTAGCATGACAAAACAACCCTTATCTCCACCAAGTGGTCCAGTAGACCCTAGGACGCATTACTACCCCTCTTGGGCAACTTGAAGGTCCCATACCTTAGTGTATGCACAAAACAATAGTTTTCCTCAAAATCCATTTTATCTTTGGTGCCACTGGTCCAACGGCCCCAACACTCAACTCGACCTTTCAACTATTTGTCTTAACTGGTCCATCGACCTGTCTTGTCTCAGTGCCGCCAGTCCATCGAGTATGTCAGTCCTATCTTGGTACCATGGACAAACATATCATTCATTTAAAGTTTTCATGGCTTAAAATCATGTTTGTTTATGAGATACTGCTCGTGCCAACTAACCTTGGGCCCACTATATGAGATTTTCAAAATCGGGCATATTAGCCCCCAAGTTCCAAAACCAAGGCCTCCGACCTATTTGAGCTTTTCGAGCTCCCATCAAGAAGGTCTCCCAAAAAGTTTAAGCAGTGACACAGACTTAGGAGAGAGCACTTCTGACAAAAATCACTTTCCAACTGTCCATCACACTAATCAGGTGTGAGGACATCTCTGCTCATAACCGATGAACGGGTTTTCTACTTCCAGATATGATCTACTTACAACCGGTAAGTAGTTTTTTTGTATAATTTCCACATCACTCGATCTAGGTGTAATGTTTAAAATTCCACTTAGTAGTGGGTTTTCATTTCCAAGGTGCTCATCATCCCAACAGGGTATGATCTGAAAATTTCACTCACCAGTGAATGTCGTGAATCCTTCTTAACCAACTTTTTGTATCCTCGCAAGCCTGTCTTAGCTAGTGTTCCTAGTACTTTGCGTTCATACATGATTTGAACATCCTTGTTCATTATCTTTTGGCTTGATATACTGCAATAATCACCAATGAATAAAATACCCAAACTTTTCAATTAATTGCAATTAGATTACAAAAGTTCTTTTTCTTTAACTTTAGGTCCCCAATGCCAGTTTTCCTCCAAATTGAATCCCGAAACTTAAAAAATTTACTTTGGGACCTCAATTTATTCATAGTTACTAAAAGGGGTTCAAGATTCCCAAATTTCCAATTTAGTCCCCAAGTTTTCCAAAATTACCATTTTGCCCCCACTTTACAAAAATGGTAAATTTCAATGCAAAAATTTTAAAAATTGACCAATTAGTCCTCTAACATCTTTTCCATGCCCAATTGGCCCTTAATTTTAGGAAATTTCACTTTAGTCCCTCAAATTTTCCAAATCCCTAAAATTTCCCCCAATTTCAACATTTCAACTTGGCTGAATTTGATTTCATCAAATTGACTGATCAAATGAGGTTAATTGTCGAAATTGAACATTGATTTAAGTTCCTACACATCCATATGATTCAATTGCACTTTGAATCATGTGAATTGATGCCAAAACGAGCTCAAACAGAGCTTCACTGAAAAATTGAACGTAGAGAGAAAAAGCTTCGAAAGCTTACCACCGGGGGAGCGACGGTCCAAGCTTTTAATCTAGTCCAATAGCTCTTGTACTAGGGTTCCTCCTAAAATCAAGAATCATCTCAATTGATGTCGAATTGAGTGAGAATTTGGTTAGTAAAGATCTGTCAGTTCTCTCTCTAGCACCGATCGAAATTCACAGTGGGGAGCCAAATTAGCTTACCTTTACACTCTAATTTGATCGTATGAGGGCTGAGTAAGTGTTAGGAGAGCCTAGTTTGGCTTGAGGAGGGCTCAAATCAACTGATTTTAGCTCGACAAGAATAGGGCTGCTTCGGTCCGCCGGAGCTACTTCATTGTTCGATCACGCTGACGCTTCTCCGACGATCCACAGAGCAATTGGAGTCTACCACCATGTAGTTGACTTCCCCCGTGTATAAGGAACCCAACCACACCTTTAGCTCAAAAAATTCTCTATATCGGAGCTTTGGTTCGAGCTTCATCAAAAAACTAAGTTGCTGGGAGAGAGTGAGGTTTTCAAGTGTGTGGAGGATGAATGGATAGGGGCTCTTTATATAGGGAGCTCGGGCCATCAGTTTGGCACCTTAATGATAGTCATCGATGGCCTGAAACATACTAAACGAAAATGTTTCATCTTCGTCGGCCTTGTGCGATTTTCCGACTAGTGAACAGTGTTGTCATCTAAAGGAAGAAGATGACATTGTGTCGAACCGGACCGGTTTGAACCGGGTTCAAAGCATTAACCGGCCGATTCACCCCCCCAATCCACCGAATTTTTTAAATCTGAAAATTTATAAATTAATCTAAATTGATTTTCTATCCAATGATGTCCCAAAATCTCAAATTTGAATTTTTTAAGCCACCTAGAAAAATGAATTTAGATTCCGGTTCAATAGTGGTTCAAACCGGTTCAAACTAATTCAATCCGGTTTGGATCCTGTTCACCTGAATTGGTTTGGTTTTCATCTACAATTTATTCTCAAGTCCATTTCCATGACTTTTGGGACTCTTTGGGTAACTTGGGATGCATAAATTTCCCAGTTTTTCCTTTCTCTATCGGTTCCAGTTCAGAACTGACTCAATTCATAAACCAATTCAATCTAGTTGGATCTGGTTCATCTAAACTGGTCTGATTTTTCTATTCCAATTTGTCCTAAGGTTCTTTTCCAAGGTTTTATAAACCCTTTTGGATCACCCAAGAGTTGTAAATTTCCAAATTGCCCGTTTCCAAATGATCGGGTTTGTGAACTGGTTCAATTTTCTTACTTGGTTTGACCGATTCTTTTTCCTAGTTTTCCTTAACTCAAAAGGTCGGGGTTTATATTATCCATAGTTATTTCTCTATTCTTGAAAAGGGATAAAAGGGTTGGTGAGTTTCTACAACTCAATGAATGGGTATTTTAAAAATAAAGTTTCAATAAAATATTTTTGAATTTGGAGTGTGCGAGACTCCTTATTTTCTTTAAGACATTTCATCCATAAAAATCTTAGTTTTTAAACACATGATTCCTCATTAACCATAGTTGGTGTGTTTAACAATCAACACATGCCCATCATCATGAAGGGATCACACATTCGTAGGGCAGCCCGTCTACTGCACCCACTTGTGGCATCGTAGCAACTTTACCGACCACCTTGATAGAAGCCCGTCCACTTCTACCCTAAGAATGAGTGGATATATATGACATCCGACCCTCAATCCCGTAAAGAAACTCCATGTTCGTTTGAGGATAGAAACCTCATCCCAACCCCACCCTAGTCTCATGCGCATGAAGCTATGTCGAGCTTCCTTGATTGTTGACACGAGAAATTACCCTTATCTCCACCAGGTCGTCTAGTAGCCCTAAGATGCGTCACTACCCCTCTTGGACTTCTTGAAGGTCCCGTACCTCAGTGTATGCACAAAATAATAGTTTTTCCTCAAAATTCATTTAATCTTTAGTGCCACTAGTCCAACGGCCCCGACCCTCAACTCGACCTGTAGATGTTTGTCTCGATTGATCCGTCAACTTGTCTTGTCGCACTGCCGCTAGTCCTAGAATATGTTAGTCCTGTCTTGGTACCATGGCCAAACATATCATATATTTAATGTTTTCAAGGCTTAAACTCATGGTTTTTACCAGCTCTTGCTCGTGCCAACTGGCCTTGGGCCCATTGTACGAGATTTTCAAACTCGGGCATATTAGCCGCAAGTTCTAATACTGAGGCCTCCAGCCTATCTGAGCTATTCGAGCTCCTGTCAAGGTGGTCTTCCAAAATGTTTAAATAGTGGCACATAGTCAGAGGAGAGCATTCTAACAAAAATCACTTTCCAGTTGTCCATCACATTAATCGGGTGTGAGGACATCTCCGCTCATAACCGATGAATGGGTTTTCTACTTCCTTACAGGAAGTTCATCATACCAACAGGGTATGATCTACTTACAACCAGTAATTAGTTTTTCCGCCTAATTTCCATATTACTCAATCCATGTGTGATGATTAAAATTCCACTTAGTAGTGGGTTTTCATTTCTAAGGTGCTCATCTTCTCAACCGGGTATGATGTGAAAATCCCACTCACCCGTAAATGCCGCGAATCATTCTTAACCGGATTTTTGTCTCCTCGCGAGCCTGTCTTAGCTAGCGTTGCCAATACTTCACGTTCCTACATGATTTGAACATCCTAGTTTATTATCCGTTGGCTTGATAGCCTTCATTCATCATGAATGAATGAAATACCCAAACTTCTCAATTAATTGCAATTAGGTCCCTAAAGTTCTTTTTCTTTAACTTTAGGTCCCTAATAACAATTTTCTCCAAATTGAGTACCGAAACTTAAAAAATTTACTTTGGTACCACAATTTATTCGAAATTACTGAAATGGGTTCAAGTTTCCCAAATTCCCAATTTGGTCCCCAACTTTTCCAAAATTACAATTTTGCCCCTACTTCACAAAAATGGTTAATTTCACCGCAAAAATTCCAAAAATTGACCAATTGGTCCTCCAACATCTTTTCCATGCCCAATTGGCCCTCGATTTTAGGAAATTGTACATTAGTCCCTCGAATTTTCAAAATACCTAAAATTTCCCCTAATTTCCACATTTTAACTTGGCCGAATTTGATTTCATCAAATTAACCGATCAAACGAAGTTAATTGTTGAAATTGAAGGTTGATTTAAGTTCCTACACATCCATACAATTCAATTGCACTTTAAATCGCAGAAATTGACACGGGAACGAACTTAAACGGAGCTTCGCTAGAAAACTAAATGTAGAGAGAGAAAGCTTCGAAAGCTTACCGTCGGAGGCACGGCAGTCTGAGATTTTAATCCTGACAAATAACTCTCATCATGGGGTTACTCCTAGAATCAAGAATCGCTTCAATTCATGTCGAATTGATGGAGAATTTGGTCAAAAAAAAATCTACTGGTTCTCTCTCTAGCTCCGATCGGAATTCACAAAGGGTTGCCGAATTGGCTTATCTTTTTGTTCTAATTTAGTTGTAGGAGTGCTGAGGAGGTGTTGGGAGAGATTGGTTTGGCCCGAGGAGGGCTCGAACCAGCCAATTTCTGCTTAGCCAAAACATGGCAACTTCGGTACGCCGAAGCTACTTCACTGTTTGACCACGTCGGCACTTCTCCGACAACCCTTTGAGTGAATGGATGTTACCACTATGTAGCTGACTTCTCCTCGGTTCTAAGAAACCCGACCACACCTCCTTTGGTTAAGAAAAGACCTAATATGAAAGCTCTGGTTCAAGGTTCACCGGAAAACTAAGCAGCTGAGAGAGAGTGAGATTTTTAGGTGTGGAGAGGATTAATGGAGAGGGGCTCTTTATATAAGGAGCTTGGGGACTCATCGGTCGTCCGTTTGACAAGTTTATAATTGTCATTGATGGCCTGAAACGTACTGAACGGAAATGTTTCTTCTTCACTAGCACTGTTTTGATTTTTCGGCGAGTGAACAGTGTTATTATCTTAAGGAAGAAGACAACACTGTTTCGAATCGGACCGGACCGGTCCGAACCGGGTTCAAAGCTTAAACGAGCCGGTTCACCCCCGATTAGACCAAAATTTTCAAATCTAAAATTTTTTAAATTCATCTAAATTTATTTTTATCTAATGGTAGCCTCAAATCTCAAATTTGAATTTTTTAAGCAACTTAGAAAAATGAATTTAGCATACAGTTTAATAGTAGTTCAAACTGATCCAAACCGGTTCAATCCAGTTCGGATCTAGTTCACCTGAACCAGTTTGGTTTTCATCCCCCATTCATCCTAAAGTCCTTTTTCATGACTTATTTGACTTTTTAGGTCACTTGGGGTCCATATATTATCCAGTTTTTCCTCTCTCTATCGATTTCGGTTCATAAACCGGCTTGGTTTGTAAATCGGTTCAATTTAGTTCAAGTCCGGTTCACTTGAACCAATCTGGTTTTTCTCTCCCACTTGGTTCTAAGGTTCCTTCCCAAGGTTTATAAATATTTTTAGGTCACAAGGAAGTTGAAATTTCTCTAATTTTCTCGTTCCTCCCTAATCGGGTTTATGAATCGGTTCGATTTTCTCACTCGGTTTGACCGGTTCTTTCTCGATTTTTCCTTAACTCCAAGAAGTGGGATTTACACAAACAATCATGAAAATCATGACATCTAAGTAAAGGAATGGTCATCGAGGGGAAGTTCTAGAAGCATAATGTACATAGACAGTCTAGAACAAGTTATGCTGCAAGGGACATGTAGGCCCAATAGTTCCAAGAAAGGGTAACTCAAGTAATGAATAGCCGGTGATTTAAGCAAGACAAGGTCAAATATAAGAATTTGGGTGGACCAGCATGATAATAAAGAAGTTATGGACTAAATGACCAATATAAGACAAAAAGGGGATAACGCCAAAACTTGTGAGGCTAAGAACAAAATGCTGAAAAGGATGTCGAGCTAAAGATTTTCAACGACCAAAGGGAAATAACTAGAAACGGGCACAATCAGACATTTTGGATCTCTTAATCTTGCAACATGATTTAACATTTGGATGAAAACCTCAAGAGGGAGAGTCCTACCCTAAGCGACATAAGAATTGGACCTAAGAAAATACCTTTGGACAAGTGGGTAAGACAAGCCGATCATAATGGTCCCATGGAATGGATGAATATTTGAGGAGAAGAGAAATCTATTAAGTATGCTATCTAAAGGACTACGTGAAGGAGTACAAGAGTAGTATTTTGCCTAGGGAAAAAGCGTATGAGCAAGGGAATGCTCAAAAGAAAAGGAAGTGGGAAGTTAGATCGCAAACAAATCTTCTTCTCAAGAGTGAATGCCAAATTGCACCGTTAAGAGCAATGAATGTGTAAACCCCATCCCTTAAAGATAAGAAAATCGGGGAAAGAATCGGTCAACTCAAGAGAGAAAATCGAACCGGTTCACAAACCACAACCAATAAGAAAGGGGAAAATGGGAAATTTACAAATCCCAAATAACTCAAAGAGTCATAAAAATCATGGAAAAGGACCTTGAGACAAATTGGAAGAGAAAACCAGACCGGTTCAAGTGAATTGGACCTGAATCGAACCTGAATCGGATTGAACCGATTTGAACCATCATTGAACAGGTTGCTAAATTCATATTTCTAGGTGGCTTAAAATATTCAAATTGGGGAATTGAAGCCACCATTGGATAGAGAATGAATTTAGATGAATTTAAAAAATTTTAATTTTGAGAAAATTGGTCGAATCGTACCTAAACCGATCAATTTAAGCATTGAACTTGGTCGGACCTGTCTGGTCCGATTCGGAACAATGTCATCTTCTTATATCAGATGACGACATTGTTCATTCAATGAAGAAACGGCCAGCGCCGACAAAGAGAAAACATCACTGTTTAGGCCATTTTAGGGCGAGGATAAGCTTTACCAAGATGTGAAACTGTCGGGCAGAGAGTCCCCGAGCTCTCTATATAAAGAGCTTCTCTCCATTCATCCCCCTCACACTTAAAATCTCCATTCTCTCTTAACTGCTCCATTTTCTGGTGATGCTCGAACCAGAGCTCCAACATAGGTGTTTTCATAGCCTCATAAGTGAGGTTGAGTTCTTTTGATTCCGGGAGAAGTCAACTACCTGAAGGCAATCTTTGTTCAACCTGATGACCGCCGGAGAAGCGCCGACGGAATCAAACAGTGAAGTAGCTCCGAAGGACCGAAGCTGCCATCTTTCAGCTGAGCTGAAATCGACCAAATTCAGCCCTCCTCCAGCCAATCCATGCCCTCCCCCCCCCAACATCCCCATAACCCTCATACGACCTCAATTGAGCTGGAAGATAAGCTAATTCGACTCCCCTCTATCATTTCTGGTCGGCATTAGAGAGAGAAACTATGAAACTTCACTAACAGAATTCTTCCTTGATTCGATATGAATTGTAGCGATTCTTGATCCTAGAAGGAACCTCGGGCCTAAAGCTATCTACCCAGATAGAGAGCGACGGACCACCGCCCCGTTTGATATCGTTTCGGCCTCAATTCATGTGATTCAAAGATCAATTGAATTGTATGGAAGTGTAGGAAGTGATTTACACCTCTAATTGAAGTAATTAACCCTAATTGAATGGTCAATTTGATTAAATCAAATTCAGCCTGTTTGAAATGGCGAAATTAGGGGAAAAGTTTGGGAAAAATTGGGGATTTCATAAAATTGAGGGACTTCTTTACAATTTCCCAAAATTGAGGGCTATTTGGCCATGAAAAAGATGTTGGAGGACCAATTGGTTGAATTTTGAAATAATTGGGGTCAAATCGCCATTTTTGGAAAAAATGGGCAAAATGGTAATTTTTGAAAAGTTGGGGACCAAATTGGAAATTTGGAAAAACTTGTGCCCTTAAACAATTTTGAGTAAATTGAGTACCCAAAGTGAATTTTTGGAAGTTTCGAGACTCAATTTGGGAAAAAGTTAACACTAAGGACCTAAAGTTAAGGAAAATGAATTTTAGGGATCTAAGTGCAAATTAACTAACAATTTTGAGTATAGTCGTTCATATTTGAGAAATGAAGGCTATTATGCCAAACTCTAATGGATAAGGGTGCCTAAATCGTGTGGGCACACGAAAGACTAGAACGCCAGTAATGATAAGATAGTGTGGAAGTAGAAACCAACTTGAGAATAATACACTTCAGGCATCGTGTGAGTGAGATTATTCACATCATACCTGGTTGGAATGATGAGCACTTTAAAAATAAAAAGCCACTCGTAAGTGGAATTTTGGCATCATACCAAGATGGGATGATGGGTGAACTACGTAAAACCTACTTACCGATTGTAAGTTGAGGAAATCATACCCAGTTGGTATGATGGACTTCCTTAAATGAAGAAGAAACCCGCTTGCCAGTTGTTAGTGGAGATATCATCACACCCGATTGGTGTGATGAAGTAAAAGTACATTTTTTTTAGAAGTGTTCTCCCCTTACTATGTGCCAAAGCTTAAACTCTTTGGGAGACATTCTTGATGGGAACTAGATTAGCTCATGTAGGCCAAAGCCTCAACTTTTGAATTTGTGGGGCTAAATACCCGGTTTTGGAAAAATCACGTATAGTGGGCTCAAGGCCAGTGGGAACGAGCAGGAGAACATAAAAAAACATGAGATATGAAAGCCATGAAAACTCTTAATGAAAATTTTATGTGATTTCGACATGGTATCAAGATAGGACTAACATAATCGATGGACTGGCGGCAGTATGTCAGGGCCAGGTCAACAAATTCTAATGATACCTAAACGACCAAGTTTGTTAGTCAAAGTAAGAAATGGGAAGCTTTGGTGGTAAGGCCGCAGGAAATGGATGAACATTAGTTTTAGAGAAAATTTTGGCTAAACATCGGCAAGGGAGCAACTGACACTTATATAGGTAGTTTGGGGGACCAATGGTCTATCTCACCACGTCCATAGATGGTCAAATATGACCTCTTAGACCTCGCTTTGAATTTAATTTTCCTCGAGGAAAATATGCTAGAAATTGTGCTATGCATTAGGTATTTCTAGGTTAGGAATCAAGTATTCAAGTTAAAAGTCAGGCGAAAGGGGATGACCACGCATGTGCGTAGGTACGCCCCATGCGTGCAACACGTGCGTGTGCCCAACACAGCGCACCACTCAATTCACACTTTAGCAAACTAGTTTATGGTGAATAAATAGACCAGTTTGACCAATTTTAGTTGTTTCTTGGCTGGTTCACCCCTAATTTAGTTGGTTCTTGTCCCAATTTATTTTTCTAAATTTTATTGTCCAATTCCCTACAATTTGGACTTAAGAACCGTCATTTTTCTAATTTATATTGTCCATTCTAAAAATTAGAGGATTTTACTAGTACGAGTTGGTTTTATCGGTTTTGATCGTATTTTGGTCGGTTCACCTTCAATCCGATCAGTTCTTGGCCCAATTTATTTTTATAAAAATTAGTAATCACTTTCATTATTAATTAGGCACATGGATTTCAATTTTTCGACTTATCTAACCTCTTTTAAAAATTGGGGTTTTTTTTGCCTAAAATTAGCTTAACTTTGATTTGAACCGGTTTTTGCTTAATCTTCTTCCAATCATTGATTTTTTTTATCAAAAAAAAGTTGCATGATATTTATGGATTTATTCATTGTCTAAGCCCCTAGTCCGAATTGGTTTGCAATTTGGCTAAATTTTGAGTTTCGGTTTCCGATTTTCATTCACTATTTAAAATCAGTTTCCAATCCAACTATACCTAAACTCCAATTCTGAAAATTCTAGTATTATAGCACCGACATGGCACTTAGTTCTATAGGTGGTGTCACTGTGTAGGTGAGACTGAAAGTGGAGATATTAGGGGAGAGTGATTACTTCCAAATTTTTTCACGGAAACGTGGGAAGACATCTAACAAGGTCTAGGTGTGCTTATGATCAAGAGTGGTTAAAATTATCATAAGCATGCAGGATGTTCGATGACACATTATCAACATCTATATAAGTGGTACACTCATCATATAATGTGCTTTAAGAGTGTGGAATATAACACGCATATCCCTTATGTGAGACCTCAATATATATGGAAATGGACATACTATGAAATGTGAACTTGTAATAATGTTGTGTAATTGTTGAGTTATGATCTAAAAGGTGGGAAATGTGTTCCCTATAATAATTAATAAATTAAAAGTTTAAAAGATAAAATAATAATTGTAAAAATTACATGATTTATGAATCAGTAATCTTAAAAGCTTATGTTAAATATCTTAAGTAGAGTTTTAGTTTGTAAGCCATGTAGCCTTGAATTCAGTAAACTCAGTCACACTAAAATGTGAGCTTACCCCTCCCTAAAACTATTAGAAGTGATCGGAGTACAGGTAAACACAATTATGAAATATCACCACTCTCACACATTAATCAATGTATAAATTTTGAAATATATAATTTACTTCTTAGTTGTTGTATTTTTTAGAAAAAATATATTCATTTTAAACGTACTACTTTAATTAAAGAAAACTTTAAATTTTTGTTTAAATTAGTAAAAACTTTATTTTGATTATTGATATTATCACTATTAATTAAATGGATTTAACCATTATTTTAATTAGAGGCATGAACTCAAGCCAGCGGGCACCCGGAAGAAACGAGGGCTACAAGGAAATCCAGAGGGGTTCACATGCACACGGGATAGAGAAGGAGGATATTCTACTAAAATGGATTTAGGAGAATAGTAAATCATATTAATGTATATATATATATAATTTAAATTGAATTTAATACCACCTTAATTCACTTCAATAAATTCAAACATGCTCCAAAAAATTTATAAAATTTTTAAATTAGTCCGTGAGAATGGTTGTGGCCCAACGTCTTAAATTCGATCCGTACAGCACAATTGATTTTAAGATCTGAGGTTCACTTGCCCTATGTCAAATTTTGTCCGACTCTTTGTGCTTCAAATTCCATGTGGATGAGACTGGTTATTTAGATAAAGCACGAGATTTTAAATATCATATATGAAGATTTAACTAATATTGTCTTCCTTTCAACCTATATAAAAATGCATATGCACTGCCATTGAAGTGAAGTGAAAAATTTGTGATATGGATATTTTGATGATATGCTTAAAGATTTAAGTGAAGCCAATCATTTTGAATTCAACTACTTCCAATATATATATATATATATTTATTAAAAAATTTTAATTAAATAAAATATGCTAGAAAGAGAGCTATAGGGATATTGATGACTTTGGAGGATATTATGCAGTTATTGGGTATGTACCAAATTAATGTTGACAATGTTTGAATATGCTGAGAGTTGGAATCTGATAAAACTAGCAATGACGTGAAAATTCAATGGTGGTCATGTTGGGTCAGCATCTAGAGACGTAGAGCCCCATAGTGCTCTTCAAATAATGGAATGATTGATTTGGCCTAAACCTGGTATGGCCTGCCGTTTTGGAAGTACTTGTCCTTTTTTTTAACCATAAAACGACACTTTATTCAACTAGAATTGTTCTATTGATTGAAATTTTGAAATTGCAGCCAGTGATCGTAGATAGGTGAAACAGAAAGTGGGTAACAACATGAAGGTAGGAGAAAGAAAGTAAGATGGTCACTTAAACACGTCTCGCCCAAACATAGGGTAAGTCCCCTATCGCGTACTGAAACGAACTCACGTGAGAATCTCTCATATTTTGGACTGGACCCCTTCAAATTCAAATGGGTTCACTTGCCTTGCCGTTTCCATTTCAGTTCCAGTCCCCAATGCCTATTCCTATAGCTTTCCTGCTTTAGATTCCTGCAACTGCATAGAAAAAGACATGAATTTGATCAACCTCAATGTCAATGTCACCATTTGACTGGAAACCACCGTCCCACCCCCTAACACCAACCAACGGTAAGGTGCCATCGAACTACCTTAAATCTATTCATGCATGCATTAATTTTATTCTTTTTTAAGGTTGTTCTGTATGTGGAACTTGGAGGTTATCGCGGACTTTCAGATTCATGATAGATTTCCAAGCCAACTGCCACAAAAATGGTTTCTGAAAATTTTCACCTTGTGTAATACTTGCATATACCAACAACTAGCAACTGGGATCCGAGGCATGAACCTTTCACCGTTCCTAAATCCAATCTATTCTGATTAAATTGACTGACCTGGTGGAGTTTGTATAACTGTTTTGGCTATATGTTAATAGATCGCACTCATCATTGGATAGAACATTGTAAGGATTTCGCAAACAAAAGATATACCCTAAGTATCCAACGCATCACCTGAGAGATACAAAAGAATGATTACACTCCATAGCTTGAGTGATTAGCATGGGAGATAATTTAATTATCAAACTATATGTGTTGGTTGAACTTGAAAAAAGATAAATTTAAGTAATTATGTCGTGTTTGATATACTTAAAATATTTTCTTTATATATAAATAAAAAGTCAATTAATTAATTTACAACTTTTAATATAAATTAATTAAGATTTGAACAAAATATGATAGATTTTAAAATATTAAGCTTTGAATAAAATATGGAAAAATGATTAGAATATAGTCAATTGGTGAAAATATCTATAAATTGAGCATTAATACCAATAAAATGATTGATTAGTTATTTGGAAATAACCATTTCTCGAACAAATTAATAATCTATAATAATGTACTTGATATGAGAATTAAAAATAAAATTATCACTAAGATAAATAATAAATATATTATCATACCATAGAGTAGGAGAATATGAATGTAAGAAACCAAGTTCTTGAATAATATATTGAATCTATATTAGTTCTGTAAACCCCGTTTCTTTAAATGTAAGAAACCCAGGAAAATAACCGGTCAATTCAAAATAGAAATTCAAGCCATTTAACAAACAAAAAATTGTAAATAAGGGCTAAAATGGGAATTTGAAAAATCCCAAGTGACCAAAAAGTCATAAAAGTCATGGGGAAGAACTATGAAGTAAAATAGATGGGAAAACCAAACCTGAATCGGATTAAACCGTATTGAACTATACATGAACCGGTCTCTAAATTCATTTTTTTTTGGCTTAAAAAACTTAATTTGGATAATTGAGGCCACCATTAAATAGAAAATAAAATTAAAAATTTTTAATTTTGAGAAAATCGGTCGAATTAGGCCTGAATCGGCCAATTTTCGCCATTGAACTCGGTCAGACCGATACGGTCTAGTTCAGAACTATGTCTTCCTCCTCAAGATGAAAACACTAATCATCTGTTCAAAGACTTTTCTTCTCCGACAAAGGAATATACTCTCCCATTTAGGCATATTCAAAAGAGGATAAGCTCAACAAATATGGAAACTGATTGAGCAGAGTCCCCAAACTCCCTATATAAATAGTTCCCCTCCATTAATCCTCCACACACCTCAAATCGCCTCTCTTTCTCTCAAGTGCTCCATTTTCTGGTGAAGTTCGAACTAGAGCTCTAACTTGGGCACTTTTCTCAGCCTCAAAAGGCAAGGTCGGGTCCTACAGACTCCTAGGGAAGTCAGCTACATGACAACAATCTCCCTTGGACCTGAGAACCACCAAAGAAGCGTTGGCGGAATCAAACATTGAATCTACTCTGACGAACCAAAGCTGCCCTATTTTGGTCGAGTTGAATTCGGCCAAATTCAGATTCCCTCTGGCCAAACCGAGCCTCCCTAACGTCCCCACGACCCTCACATGACCTATACAGAGGTGAAAGGTAAGCTAATTTGGCCCTCCTCCGTCGTTGCAAATCGGTGTTACAAAGAGAAAGTGTTGAATTTCACTAACATAATTCACCCTCGTATGGACTTCAATTGTAACAATTCTTGATCTTAGAAGAATCCTAAGGGTGAGAGCTACCTCCCCAGATCGAGAGCTCAGACCACCACACCTCTGACGGTAAGTTTTCAAAGCTTTCTCTCTCTACAAATAGTTTTCTAGCGAAGCTCCATTTGAGCTTGTTTCGGACTCAAATTCTAAAATTCAAAGCTCCAATTGATTGAATGGAAGTGTAGGAACCGATCCATGCCATCAATTGGAGCAATTAACCCAATTTGAACGGCCAATTTGAAGGAATCAAATTGAGTTAAAAAGGGAGAAAATTTTGGGATATCGAAAAATTGAGGAACCTCCATGTAATTTCTCATAATTTAAGGTCAATTTGCAATGATATAGATGTTGAGGGACCAATTGGTCAATTTTCAAAAGATTTAGGGCCAAATGACTATTTTTGGAAAGTAGAGGCAAAATTATAATTTTTGAAAAATTAGGGGACCAAATTGGAAATTTGGAAAACTTGAGCCCCTTATACCATTTTAAGTAAATTGAGAATCCAAAGAGTATATTATAAAGCTTGGGATTCGATTTGGGGTGAAAAGTTAGCATTAGGGACATAAAGTCAACAAAAATAAACTTTTGTGACTAAAGTGCAATAAATCAAAATTTTGGGCCTAGTCTTTCATACGTAAGAAAATAAATGTTATTATGCCGAACCCTTTTTGATAATGATACCCAAATCGTATAGGTACACATGAGACCGAAACATCTGCAAGAAAAAGCTAGCGTGGACTTGGAAGCTGACTGCGGACGAACGCGCCATAGTCATTGAGTGAGTGAGACTTTTATACATCATACCACTTGGGATGATGAGCATAGTTTTTATTGGATAAAACATACTTACCTGTTGTGAGTAGGAATAAACAAACATCATACCCGATTCGTATGATGAGTTTTCTTAAGAAAAAGAGAAAACCGCCTATCAGTTGTAAGAGGATCCATCATCAAACCCAGTTGGTGTGATGAGATAAAAAATAATTTTTGTTAGAAGTGTTCTACCCTAACTATTTGGCAACTACTTAAACTATTTGGGATACCTTCTTGACGGGAGCTAGAATAGGTCTAATAGGCCAGGGGCCTCGATTTTTAACTAATAGGGTTCAAGGCCCAGTTTTGGAAAAATATGTGTAGTGGCCCCAAGCCTAGTGGGCACGAGCTGGAGCCCGTAAACAAACATGATTAGGAATAGCCATGAAAACTCCTAATTAAAATGGAATTATTTGTGTGTTGCGCCACGTTACCGAGTTAGGACTAGCAATGCTCGATGGATTGGCGACAGTGCGTCGGGGCTAGGTCAACGGACCGGCCTAGACAAACAGCTCGAGGTCAAGTTGAGCCTCGAGGCCATTGGACCGTGGGTACCAAAGAGTATGGCTAAGTATATGAAAATTCTTGTTTGTGCATGCACTTAAAGATCGAGACCATCAAGACACCCTAGGGGGTAGTGATGGATCCCAAAGATTGTTGGGCGACATGGGGGCAATAAGTGTAGTTTGTCGTGCCAGTTAGTCATGAAGCTTTGGGAGCTTCTTGCGCATGAGACCAAGGTGGCTACAGGATGAGGTCTTGTCCTCATACGGACACCAAGTGACATTCGGGTCTGAGGGTCGTACGTCTGGTATGTCCACTCAGACTCAGGGTAGAAGTAGATGGGCTTCAATTAGGGTGGATAATAAAGTCGCGCTGATCCACAAGTGGGTGTAGTCTGGGACTGGCCTATGAACGTGTATACCCTTCCTAATGAAAGGTATGTGTGTATTTGCTAAACGCCTCGTGAGGCAAAGGGATGGGCTAAGAAAGCTAAACACACCTAATATGGAAATGGAAAAAGCTTTTGAAATTTTGAGTTTGAGGAAATCCTTTAAAAAGGAAATGTTAACTTCGAAATGGTTTTCATAAACCAAAAATATTTTGAAAAATCACTACTAGAACCCGCTCACTGAGTTGTAGAAACTCACACACTCCCTTTACCCCTTTTCAGGCAAAAGAGAAATACAAACCATAAAGACCCCTTGGAGTTGAACCGTAAAGACAGGAAATTTTTTTTATTATATTCAATTTTATATAATGCGATTCCAAGAAAAATAGGAAAAAAGGACGCCTAACTCCTCGCGGTTTAGAAAGGGGTAAAACCACTCGTAGACCAAAGGGAGTGACATGTTGCTCATGAGGATCCGATTAAATCGGGTCGGGGCATGACAACTTGAGTGGTATCATAGTCTATTTCCTCAAATACATTATCAAGACTATATAAAATAAAAATTAAGATAATTTTTTTAAAATTTTCAGATGGCTCCCAAGAAAGGAACAAAGAAAATTAGGACTGACGTTACAAACACTCTGTACTCGTAGGAAGACAACCCTAAAAACTCTCCAAGGCCCGAGGTATAGTAGAAGTCCCAAGGAACCAAGAGACATTAAGGTGAAGTATCTAGGAGGATAGTGCCATGACCTGTCGAGGTCACAGCCCCTAATACGAAAGGAGCCAAGCCTGAAGCCTGGAACGCTAACAAGGGCTTATAACCTTACCAAGGAGAACACTTATCAAGAACCCCGTAGCTCCCTATCTATTTTGTAACCACCTTTATGTAATAGGGCTAAGACCCCAACGTATTGTACTCCTTCTCCATTAATGAAGAACTCAAAATTCCTAAAATCCTGTCTCTCCAATATGAACTGATCTTGCACCTCAACTATAGGAAGATAGCCAAACAAAATCGCATTACCCTAGACACCACAAAGACCAGGGAGAATCCCATCCCAAATAATTGAACTAGTAGAATAAGGGGTCTAGGAGAACTCTTGGAGTAACTACTAGGCTGAGAAAACTCGACAAGAAAACTGTCAAAGTGTGTGGGCGCAAGGAGACTGTATGCCTCAACTACACAATGAAGGGTCATAAGAAAAACTGAAGGAAGGACATTGAGAAGTTGCAAATGGAACAAAATTACATTATCCTATACATCACAAAGACCGGTGAGAATCCCATCCCAAATAATTGAACTAGTAGACTAAGGAGTCTTGGATAACTCTTTGAGTAACTACTAGGCAGAGTAAACTCGATAAGAAAACTGTCAAAGTGTGTGGGTGCAAGGAGACTGTATACCTCAACTACACAACGAAGGGTCATAAGAAAAACTGAATGAAGGACACTAAGAAGTTGCAAATGGAACAAAACCTAGAGACAATTTTTTTCCTAAGGAGAACTACAAGCTCTCTAGGAACAAAGAAGGAAGTACCCCCACCCGAGAATACAAGTCCCGAACATTGAAAGACAAAAGGGAAGTCTCAGGATAGCAAAGTATGACATGCTTTGGAAAACTAGAGGAGCCAAGTAGGGTTACGGATAAACCTAGGAAAAAGATACAACTAGTGACCATGTGTTGAACAAGAAGATGCCAAAGGAAGGATAGAAAAGTAGTAAAGACCACACCCTAAAAAGGGCAATAGAATAGGCATCAAGGACAGGTAAAGTCAAGGGACAACGATCCCAAAACAAGTGAACAAGGAGAGTGGTAGGGACGAGGTGGTTAATGAAATGATCCTTGTAAGAATTATGGAGTTAAACCTAGACAAAGAAGGGAGAAGTGAAAAGGCCAACTATCGGAAAAGAAGGATGAAGTTAATCCTTAAGAAAATCAATGGTCGAAAATGGATTAACGACCTAACTCAAGTCGTGAGAAGAATTAAGTAAGCCTCTTGCAAGGTGATCAAGAGACCTTGAAACAAGGAAGGATTTAAACCCCTAACTAAAGAAATAAACTAGTACTGACATACAAGTGAGAATAAGGATAGGGTACAAAAGACGTGCCCGCAAGATTTCAAGAGTAAGGGTAAGTAGGAGAGGATGACATCAAAGGATGTCATTTAAGGTTAGATACTCTCAAGGACGAATGAAAAAGGAATTCCGGGAGAAAGGGGAAGAATCCTGCCAAGGAAGGAAGCCCTGGAAAGGTAGACATATCCCAACTAAGAGGTAATGGTACCAATTGAAGTGGATAGGATGATAAGCTTGCAAATGAAGTACACGTTGAGGTGAAAAGACCAAGGGAAGCATACTAGGAGGGCACATGGAGTAAATTAAAACCAAGGAATGAGTAAGTAGAAATATAGCATCAAAATATGTCATAACAAGTAAGAATGGGTGGACTACCCATAATAAGGAAATAAATGAAAGAACATCTGAGAAACCTTGGAGAAGTAAGCCTACCAATTAAATAAGTGATTAAGGGGAACAACCACTAACATCAAAACTGGTTGTGGTCCACACTCGCTTAATGGAGACTAAAAAGTGGACGTTCGAGCATCGTGTGGAGTACACATAATAAGACGTGATAATCAGAAGTTCCTCAGATAGGGAATAATGGATGAAATGAGAATTTTAGGACAATAAAGGATTAAAAATAGGCAAATGCCTAATATAAAAATGGTGTAAGGAGATGAAGGAAGGAAACTTTCAAGAGATGGTAAGAAGGTTGAACGTGTAACTCCTAGGGTGGAAGTCTCTACCTTGAAGGACATAGTAGAGAATGAAACCATAAAAAAGGGAACTCTCCAAATAAATGAATCGAAACTTAGACCAAAAGGGATCAACTCAGAATAAAGAGTCGTGAAATGGCCATGAGTGAGTAAGTGTGGTTTGAGGAAAGGAAAGTCCTAGAGTAAAGGATTCCATTGGAAATGAGGAAGGACATAAGAAGGGAAAAAAATCCCAATCATGTCATTAAGTCAAGAAGAAATCAGGAAACCAATGGTTGGAACCAGGAAAACCCATTGAGGAAGTTGGGAAGGGACGAATAGTTAAGGAAAACTGACACAGTTACTTAAGATACGGTGTCAAAAATAGAAAGAAAGATGGATAATAGTGAAAGTAGTCGAGTAATACTACCCGATGAATGGAAGGGAAAAAATTATACGATTCCCGAAACACTGGAAAGTTGAGGAAAGCTAGCAATAAAATGTTCTAGAATTATAATGGACAAAGACAATTTCTAGAACACTTCATGTGATAAAGGAAATGTAGGTCCAACATTCCTAGGAAAATGTCACTTAAGAAAGAAAGAGTTAATTAGTTAAGCATGACAAAATCAAACATAAATATTTGGAATGAAATTGTAAATTAAGGATGAAGGAAGGACCAATAGGAATAAAAAAAAAGGGGATAACATTGAAACTCATAAAAAACAAGTACGAAACACTCGAAAGGATACCGAGCCAAGATTTTCCACAATCAAGAGAATAACTGGACACATGAACAATTGGGCATTTTGAAACTCCCAATCTTAGAAATTTTGGATAAAAACTCTCAATAGCAAGGATCTTACCCCTAGACAAGAAGAAGTATTGGATCTAAGAAAGTACTTGGACACGGGTGTCACGTCCCGACCCGGTTTGGTCGGATCCCTGTGATCAACTCGCCACTCTCCCGGTTTATTAAAGGATTTCCCCTTATTGTAAACCATAAAGAGTAAGGTATCCTTTAACCTGAACCTTTTCCTGGAATAGCATAATCAAAACTGCATGAAATTTAAAACTTTACATACCTGTCTTACAGGCATCTTAGTTGACGGTCTTTAAGGGGAGGCTTTCCGAGATTTCCTGAAAGGGATATAAGGGAGGGGGTGAGTACGACTACTTAGTGAATGGGTTTTTAAAAGCTTTTGACTTTTAAGAAAAACATATATATGGAGTGTGCCAGACTCCTTTGTTTTAAAAAAATCCCTTCATTTAAAAATTCGGGTTTTTCCACCATTTCTTATTTACCACGGTGTGTCATCACCCAACACACATCCTTCATCATGAAGGTTACACACATTCACAAGTCAGTATCACTACTGAACCCACTAGTGGCTTCGGAGTGACTTTTCCTACCACCCGGATAGAAGTACGGCCACTTCTAACTTGGGAATGAGTGGATGTACGTGACATCCGACCCACAATCCCGAAATCACTTCTTGATGTCCGTATGAGGATAGAGACCTCATCCTATCCCCACCCCGGTCTCATGCACTTGGTGCTACTCCAGATTTCGCATAGACAATTGGAATGACGAACTGCTCTTATAGCCACTAGGTCGTCCAGTGCCCTTAGGACGCATCACTACCCCTCATGGGCATCTTGATGATCCTATACTCACAGTGCATGCACAAACAATGTTTTTTCATATTGCCATGTAATTGTGGTGCCACTGGTCCAACAGTCCCAACTCTCAACTCAACTCACAGTTGTTTGTCTTCACTAGCCTGTCGACCTGTCATGTCGCACTGCCGCTAGTTGACTGAGCATGTGGGTCCTATCTTGGTTCCGTGGCCAAATAATTCATTTATTAAGTTTTATGGCACATATATCATGTTCATTTATGAGCTCCTACTCGTGTCAACTGGCCTTGGGTCCACTGTACAAGATTTTCAAAATCGGGCATTTAGCCCCCAAGTTCCAAAACTGAGGCCCCTAGCCTATAAGAGCTATTCGAGCTCCCGTCAAGAAGGTCTCCTAAATAGTTTAAACATTGGCACACAGTTAGGGGAGAACACTTCCGACAAAATAGGTTTTCACTGTACATTATACTGATCGGTATAAGGACATCTCCATTCATAACCGATAAACGGGTTTTCAACTTCCTTCGAGGAAGTCTCATCATACCAACCGGGTATGATCTACTTACAACAGGTAAGTAGTTTTTCTGCAAAATTTTCACATCACTTCCTCTAAGCGGTGATGATTAAAATACCACTAAACAGTGGGTTTTTATACCGAGGCACTTATCATCCCCAACTAGGTATGATATATAATCTCACTCACAACTGGTAAGTGGTTTTTAAATTTTAAGTTATGCTCATTATCCCAACCGGGTATGATGTTAGTAAACCCACTCACCCATTAATGCCGTGAATTCCACTAGACCAATTTTTTGTATTCATGCGAGCTTGTCCTTGCTGGTGTTCCTGGTACTTCGTGTTCCTACACGATATGAACGTCTCAGTTCATTATCCTTCGGCCTAATCGCCTTCATTCATTCCAAATGAATGAGAAAGTCAAACTTTCATTTATTTGCAATTAGGTTCCTAAAGTTATTTCTCTTTAACTTTAAGTCCCTAATGCAGGTTTTTCCTCAAATTGAGTCTCGAAACTTCTAAAATTTATCATAGCACCTCAATTTATTCCTCAAATTTCCAATTTGGTCTTCCAACTTTTCCAAAATTACCATTTTGCCCTTCATTTACAAAAATGGTAAGTTTTGCCCCAAAATTTCTAAAATTTCTCAATTGGTCCTCCAATATTATTTTCATGCCTAATTTGCCTTCAATTTCATAAAATTTCATTTTGGTCCTTCAAATTTCAAAAATCCCCAAATTTCCCCAAAATTTTCCCTTATTTCAACTCTTCAACACTGCTGAATTTGATTTCATCAAATTGACTGATCAAACACCTCTAATTGTTGAAATTGGAGTTGAAATTGAGTTTCTACATATTCATACGATTCTAAGGAACTTTGAATCGCTAATTTTAATGCTAGAACGAGCTCAAACGAAGCTTTGCCGAAAAATAGATTGTAGAGAGAGAAAGCTTCAATTTCTCAACGGTGAGGGCACGACAGTCCAAGCTTTCGATTTGGGCAGATAGCTTTCATCTTGAGGATCATCCTAGAATCAAGAATTGCATCAATGTATGCCGAATTGAGTTAGAATTTCATCATTGAAATTCTGTCGGTTCTCTCTGTAGCACCGGCTGGATATTGCAGAGGGGAGCTGAATTGGTTTACCTTTTAATCGTAATTCAGCCGTGGGAGGGCTGAGTAAGTGTTGGGAAGGCTTAGTTTGGCATGAGGAGGGCTTGAAATGGTCGATTTTAGCTTGGCCAAAATAGGGCAGCTTCGGTCCGCTGGAGTTGCTTCACTATTCCATCATGCCGGCGCTTCTCCAACGATTCTCGGATTGACTGGAGTTTGCTACTAGATAGCTGTCTTCTCCCCGGTTCTAAAGAGCCCGACCTTTGCGTGTTCGGGTGTGAGGAGAATGAATGGGGATGACCTCTTTATATAGGTGTAAAACCTGTGTATTAAATGGGAGAGATTTATTGCTAGTATTAATATTACCATAAATTATTGATATTAATTTCAATAATTTAATTTCGGTATTAAATTATTAGTATTAATTACAATAATTAAATATATATTAATTTATTTTTATTTATGATACTTCCCAGGAGATCACCCATCCTTACACTACTCCTGGGCAAGCACGCTTAACTCCAAAGTTCTTATGGAATCTTGTTCACCTAAACCAATGTGGTTTTTGTTTTTTAATTTTTCTTAAATTTCTTTTCCAAGGTTTAATGAACCCTTTGGATCACCCGAAAGTTGTAAATTTTCATATTGCCTATTCCCAAATGTAAACTAGCTCGGTTTTCTTACTCAGTTTGACCTGTTCTTTTCCTGGTTTTCCTTAACTCAAAAGTGTGGGATTTACAATGGGAGTAAGACAAACCAAAGGGACTAATTCCAAAGGAGTAAATAAATGATCAAAAGGGGAGGAAGTCCTCAAGTATGTTGCATGTGGGATTAAGTGAAAGGAGTACCCAAAGCGGTAGCATGTCAATGCAAACCCCAAGATGACATCAAGGGAAATTATTCTCGATGTAAGGGATACGTAATTTAGTTTTGGGGACAAAACTCCTAAAAGGAGGGGAGAGTTGTAAACCCCATTCCTTTAAGGATAAGAAAACTGAGAAAAGAACCAGTCGGTTTAAAAGAGAAAACCGACCGAAAATCCCAAGTGACCAAAAAAGAGAATTTGGAAAATCCCAAGTGACCAAAAAGTCACAAAATTCATGTGGAATAAGCATGAAGTAAAATGGATGGGAAAATCAGACCAGTTCAGGGTGAACCAAACCTGAATTAGATTGAACTATACATGAAACAATTCATGCCATCAATTGGAGCAATTAACCCCAATTGAATTGGCAATTTGAAGGAATCAAATTCGATCAGAAAAGGGGGAATAAATTAGGGAGGGGGAAATTTGGGGAAAATTGGGGATTTTAGAAAATTGAGGGACCTCCATGCAATTTATCAAAATTCAAGGTCAATTGGCAATGAGAAAGATGTTGGGGACTAATTGGCCAATTTTTCAAAGATTTAGGGCCAAATGTCTATTTTTGGAAAGTAGGGACAAAATGTTAATTTTTGAAAAATTGGGGGACCAAATTGGAAATTTGGAAAACTTGAGCCCCTTATACAATTTTAAGTAAATTGAGAATCCAAATAGTATATTGGAAACCTTGGGATTTGATTTTGGGGGAAAAGTTTGCATTAGGGACCTAAAGTTAAGAAAAATGAACTTTAGGGACCTAAGTGCAATAAATAAAAAGTTTGGGCCTAGTCGCTAATACGTGAGAAAACAAAGGTTGTTATGTTGGACACTTATTGATAATGATACCCAAATTGTGTAGGGACACGTGTGACCAGAACGCCATTAAGAAAAAGCTACTGTGGACGTGAAATCAGAGTAGGGACGAATGCGTCACAATCAACAGGTGAATGAGACTTTTATACATCATACCGGTAGGGATGATGAGCACTGTTTTTAACGAATAAAACCTAATTACTTATTATGAGTATGAATAAAAAAAATATCATACTCGGTTGGTATGATGAGTTTCCTTAAGGAAAGGAGAAAATTGCCTAGCATTTGTAAGCGGATCCAACATCATACCCGATTGGTGTGATGAGATAAAAAAGTAATTTGTGTCAGAAGTGTTCTCCCCCATCTATGTGTAATTGCTTAAACTATTTGGAGTACCTTCTTAACGGGAGCTAGAATAAAGATAATAGGCTAGGGGCCTCAGTTTTTTAACTCATAGGGCTCAAGGCCTAGTTTTGGAAAAATATGTATAGTAGGCCCAAGGCCAGTGGGCACTGGGCCTGGAACCCGTAATCAAATATGATTAGGAAGAGCCATGAAAACTCCTAATTAAAATGGAATTGTTTTTGTGTTGGGCCACATTACTGAGTTAGGACTAACAATGCTGGATGGACTAGCGACAGTGTGTTAGAGCCAAGTCGACGGACCGACCTAGATAAATAGTTGCAAGTCAGGTTGAGCGTTAGGGATATTGTACTATGGGCACCAAAGAGGATGGCTAAGTATATAAAAATTCTTGTTTGGGCATGCACTTAATGATCGGGACCATCAAGATGACCCAAGGGGTAGTGATGGATCTCGAGGGCTATTAGAGGAAATGGGGGCGATAAGGGCAATTTGTCGTGCCAATCAATCATGAGGTCTCGTCCTCATACGAACACGAAGTGGCATTCGGGTCTAAGGGTCGGACGTCTAGGACGTCCACTTAGACTTAGGGTAGATGTGGATGGGCTTCTATCAGGGTGGACAACAAAGTCGCGCTAATCCCCAAGTGGGTATAGTTTGGGACTGCATTGTGAACATGTGTACCCTTTTTTATCAAGGACATGTGTTTGTTTGCTAAACGCCTCCCGAGATAAGATGATGGTCTAAGAAAGCTAAACACACCTAATATGGAAATGGATAAAGGTTTTGAAAATTTGAGTTTGAAGAAATCCTTTAAAAAGGAAATGTTAACCTTGGCATGGTTTTGATAAACTAAAGATATTTTGAAAACTCACTCCCAACACCCGCTCACTAAGTTGTAGAAACTCACCCATTCCTTTACACCTTTTTAGTTAAAATAGGAAGACCAACCGTAAAGACCCTTCTAGTTGAACCGTAAAGACAGGTACAAAAATTTAAATATATTTAGTTTTTTATGATGATATTCCAGGAAAAACAGAAAAAAGGACGCCTAACTCCTCGAGGTTTAGAAAGGGGTGAAACACCTCATAGAAGAATATGTGAGTATAATATCATCTACATAAACCAAAAGAAAAATTATAAAATTTGGGGTTTTTAAAGATGAATAAGAATGTATCAGCAAGTGATTCTTTCAAGCCAATAATGAGTAAAAAATGTACACAAACAAAGAAACCGTGCTCTATGGGCTTGCTTTAGACCATATTAGAAGTGGCGAATACGACAAACGTGATGATGACGTGATTAATCAATCTAACCCACTAGTTGAATTATGTAATTCTCTTCATTCAAATTACCATAAAGAAAGGCGTTATCAATGTTTAGTTGTTGAATATGCCAATTATGTGTGACAATAATGGGAAGTATAATATGAATAGTAACTGGTTTAATTACCATATTGAAAATAGCGATACCTTCATGTTGAGAAAAGTATTCAGCTACGAGACGAGCTTTACATCGGGCAATATAACCATCAGGATGTTACTTTAATTTCTAGACACATTTATACCTCATAATGTGCCTATTGGTTGGAGTAGGAACAAAATATCATGTGTTATCTTGAGAAGAGTGATATATTCAACATTCATTGAATTGACCCAACATGAATATTTTTTTTTCTTGCTTAAGGGCCCGAGGTTTATGAGCAAAAATAGTAAGAAAAACCTTATAAGTTTTTTGAAAATGACGTGTAGGTAATGTACAATCTTGTGATCTGGTAATCATGCAGTGTGTGAATGAAGCAGAAACATTATCTCGAGAAGCTAAATATTCAACATTAGAGTGTTCAATTATAGGAAAGTTAGTAGTTGTAGGTGTAGATAGCTCATCAGATATTGTTATTAGAGAATCAAATTCAAGTATTGATGAAAAAGAGTAAGACGAGAGAGAAGGAATAATATAGTTATCAGGACTTGTGAGAGTTGTATTGGTTATTGACTAATACTTATCAAAAGGAAATTTAGTCTAGTTATATTGTACAGTTGGACTAATATAGATATACCTTGTCTGTGGGTCAAGACATTAATAACTAATCAAATTAATAGGATACCCAAGGAAGACACAAGTTTTGGAGCGATGTTGAAATTTATGAGTTTGATATGGTTGAAGATAATGGAAGCACAAACATCCAAATACTCGTAAATTAGTGTATATTTGTGGAGTTTTGTAAAGAATTTAGTAAGGAAATTAAGATTGAAGTGTATTGTAGTTTAAATGTAAAAATCCCAAAATTTAATGGGAAGATGAGAATGATTTAGAAGTGTGAGTCACATATCTATTATGTGTCTATATTTTCTTTCAACATAACTATTTTGTTGTGGTGTGTGGGGGTATGAAAGATGAGTGATCCCATTATTTTGAAGTTCAGCTTGAAAAACAACATATAAAAATTCTTTGGCACCATCTCATTAAAAAATATTAATTTTGGTATCAAAGAGATTTTCAACACGCAATTAGAATGCACACAATATTTCTACAGCCTCCGAGTGATTTTTCATAAGAACAAACCAAGAATATTTATTATAATTATCAGTGAAATGAATGTAGTAAATATCTGCAGTATAAGACTGCATTAGAGCGGATCCCCAAATATTAGTTTGTACTAGCTGAAAAAGACAAGTGGTTTTATAATTAGTGAGAGTAAAAGACTTTTGAGTAATTTTACTTAGAAAATATGCATTACAAAATATAGTATCAATAGAATTACGTTCTATTGAATTTTTAGATAAAATTTGAGATAAAATAAGAAATGTAGGATGTCCAAGTTTATTATTCCAAATGTTGCGAGATATTTGAATATTTAAAATACGAGTACTAACTGATGATAAATGTGTTGCATGCGAATAGTACAAGCATACTTTATGAGCTCCCCGAAATAATTCCTAATAAGTTAGACAATCCTTTACAACAAAGAAGTGAGGGTAAAACTCAAAACAACAATGATTATCTTGAGTAAATTGGGAAACAAATAATAAGTTTATAGAGATAGTTGGGACATATAATACTTTACTTAAAGGAAACCGTCTAAATGAGCTTGAAAAGAAAGTTGAACTGATAGAGAGATTTTTTAAGTCTGGTCCATCTCTAATGAGCAATTATTTAGGATGAGTTACATTTTACTGTATAAATAAATGTGTCATGCCATTGGTCACATGGTTGGTAACGTATAAATCTATATACCAGTCAAGGGTATGAGGTACTGAATCATTGTTGTGGGCTACATTGACTTGGGGGGTCCTATAATTTATCAAAAATTACAAAAAATTAGGAGCAATGTGGCCAGATTTTTGATATATTTGAGAAACATAATCATAATCTTGTTGTTGATAATTGCATGTGCTAGATCTATGTGCACTGAAAATTGGCCCATGTGACATTCTATGCAGATTGGGCTGCTGTGAGAAATGGGCACGTTCTTGAAGCTCATTATTACTTTGTGATTGCGAGGATGCCATTTTGTTCTTGTAACTTTGTGGCCCATGATAAATGGGCTTCCTAATTGTCAGGAAGCCCAGTGTTACTTTATCCTTATAACCCATTATTTTCGTTAGTGTTATAAAAACCCGCATGTTATGTGAAATGTTACTTTTCAGATTCTATTGATGAACTATTCATGTGAGAGCCTAACATATGCTATTGTTCCTAGTTTTCAGAGGTGATTATAGGGTTTAAGAATCACCCTTGAATCGAAGGTGAGAAGTGGGGTCGATGCTTCGGAAAGCACCATAGAGAAGAGTTGGTAGATCCATGACTATAGTGGCAAGTGACACCAGTGAATGGCAATGTTACGAACAAGTGAGGCCTCATTCGAGGCAATGGTAAGATTCCTCTACTAATTTTGTAATTGAGCTAAGCTTTTTCAGAAATGAGCATAAATTTGAGTCCATCTAAACTTGTTTGCTTGAGAGTAGGAGTGAGGGCCATGCAAAGAGATATATATTTTTCTCCTAACTGAGCGAGAATTTTTTTTATTTCAAATTCAAGTTTAGGGAGGCCAATCTAGGTATAGCGGGTGGCGAGACTGGCTATGGATGTTAGGTAAACTCCCATTGTTTGATCATTTTCTAACCGTGTCAAACTATTGAGAGTCAAGGAGATATTGTTGAACTTGGACTTGTTAAGCAAATAGGACTTCCAATTTATCCCACATATATGTAGAATTGTAAATTACAATTACCTGTATATTAATATGTGTCACGCCTCGACCCAGTTTGGTCGGGTCCCCATGATCAACCAGCCACTCTCCCAGTTTACTAAGGGTTGCCCCTTGTTTATCAACCGTAAAGAGTAAGGCGTCCCTTGCACCTTTCCTGGAATAATATAAAAAAAACTGCATCTAATTTTAAACTAATCATACCTGTCTTACAGGCATATTAGCTGGTGGTCTTTGGGGTAGGTTTTTCAGGGTTACCTGAAAGGGATATAAGGGAGGGGGTGAGTACGACGACTTAGTGAATGGGTTTTCAAAATTTAACTTTTAGAAAATGTTTAATTTGAAGTGTCTCAGACTCCTTATTTTCTTTTATAAACCTTTCTTTTATAATTTTGGTTTTTATCACCATATCTTATTACCACGGTGTGTCATCACCCAACACACATCCTTCATCATGAAGGTCAATCACACAATCGTAGGCCAGTATGTCCACTAAACCCACTTGTGGCATCAGAGCAACTTTACCGGCCACTTAGAAGCACATCCGACCCTCAACCCCGTAACAATTCTCCGTGTCTGTATGAGAACAAAGACCTCATCCTAACCCCACCTCGGTCTCATGCGCTTGAAGCTACGTCGAGCTTCACAAGATCACTTGGTATGACAAATGGCTTTTATATCCACTAGGTCGTTTAGGGCCCTAGGACACATCACTACCCCTCTTGGGCGTCTTGAAGGTCCCATAAACACAATGCATGCACAATCTATATTTTCACATCATGCCATATAATCTATGGTGCCACTAGTCCAATGGCCCTGACCTTCAACTAAACCTGCAGCTGTTTGTCTTGACTAGTCTAGAGACCTGTCATGTCGCACTGCCAATTGTTGACAGAATATGTTAGTCTTGTCTTGGTACCATGGCCAAACAATTCATTTATTTAAAGTTTCATAGCATATAACTCATATTTGTTTATGAGCTCCTCCTCGTGCCAACTGACTTATAGCCCCCAAGTTCCAAATTAAGGCCTACGACCTATTAGAGCTATTTGAGCTCCTATCAAGAAAGTCTCCTATATCGTTTAAGTAGTGACACACAGTTAGGGGAGAGCAGTTCCAACCAAAAATATATTTTTAACTATCTATCATACCAATAGAGTATGAGTACATCTCCGCTCATAACCGATGAACGAGTTTTCCACTTCCTTTGATAAAGTTTCATCAAACCAACCAGGTATGATCTACTTACAACCGATAAGTAGTTTTTCCACGTGATTTTCACATCACTCTTCACAGGTGTGATGTTTAAAATACCACTTAGCAGTGGATTTTTATTTTCGAGGTGCTTATCATCCCAACCGGGTATGATATAAAAATCGTACTCACCTGATCGTGAAGTGAAATTCCTCTTAGCCGACTTGTTGTCCTTACTCGAACTCATCTTAGTTGGCGTTCTCTATAGTTCATGTTCCTACACGATATGAACATTCTTGTTCATTATTCTTTGGCCTAATAGCCCTCATTCATCCTAAGTGAATGAGAAAACCAACTTTTCCTTTATTTGCAATTAGGTCCCTAAAGTTATTTTTTCTTTAACTTTAAGTCCCTAATACTAGGTTTTCCTCAAATTGAGTCTCAAAACTTTTAAAATTTATCTTAGGATCTCAATTTATTCAAATTCATAAAAAGGGGTTTAATTTTCCAAATTTCTAATTTGGTCCCTAGACTTTTCTAGAATGACCATTTTGCCCCTACTTTACAAAAATGGTAAGTTTTGCTCCAAAAATTCTAAAATTGCCCAATTGATCCTCAAACATTTTTATCATGCCCAATTGGTCCTCAATTTCATGAAATAGCACATTGGTCCCTCTAATATTTGAAATTCCCAAATTTCCACAAATTACAACCTTCTAACTCCGTCGAATTTGATTTTATCAAATTGACCGATAAAATGAGTTCCTACACCTTACGATTCAATTGCACTTTGAATCGCATGATTTGGTGCTAGAATGAACTCAAATGCAGCTTCACAGGAAAATTGGAGTTAGAGAAAGAGCATTGAAAGCTTACTGTCAGGGGCGCGACAGTCCAATCTTTCTATCTGGATAAATAGCTTGTGTCTTGTGGCTCCTTCTAGGATTAAGAATTGTATCAATTGATGTCGAATTGATTGAGAATTTCATCATTGAAGTTTTACCGGTTCTCTCTCTAGCACCGGTCGGAAATCATAGAGGTTAGCCTAATTAGCTTACTTTTTAGCTATAATTTAGTTGTAGGAGGGCTATGAAGGTATTGGGAAGGCTTGGTTTGGCCTAAGGAGGGCTTAAATTGGCCTTTTTTAGCTCGGCCGAAATATGGCAGCTTTGGTCCACCAGAGCTGCTTCAATATTCTATCACGTCGGCGTTCCTCCGGCGACTCTTGGAGCAAATGGAGACTACATGCGTGTAGTTGACTTTCCCCCAGTTCTAAAGTACTCGACCTAGCATTGTTTGGCTCAAAGAGTGCCCAAGTCGGAGCTCTAGTTTGAGCTGCACAAGAAAATGGAACAGTTGAGAGAGAATTGAGTTTTCAGTTGTGGAGAGGATAAATGGGGAGGGCTCTTTATATAGGAAGCTCGAGGACTTCTTGGCCATTAGATTAGCACCTTAATGGTGGTCATTCAATGCCTAAAACTCCCTGGCTGGAGACTTTTCAGCTTTGCTGGCTGCGCGATTTTTTGGTGAGTGAATAGTGCTGTCATTTGAAGGAAGAAGACGACATTGTTCTGAACTGGACCGTACCAATCCGAACCGGGTTCAAAGCTTAAACCGACCGATTCACCCCTGATTCGACCGAAATTTTCAAATCTAAAAATTTCTAAATTTATTTTCTATCTAATGGTGACCTCAAATCTCAAATTCGAATTTTCTAAGCCACATAGAAAAATGAATTTAGCATTCGGTTCAATAGTGGTTCAAACTGGTCCAAACCGGTTCGGATGGTTC
This sequence comes from Trapa incisa, assembly GCA_030064435.1. Taxonomy (NCBI): domain Eukaryota; kingdom Viridiplantae; phylum Streptophyta; class Magnoliopsida; order Myrtales; family Lythraceae; genus Trapa; species Trapa incisa. The sequence goes on from CM057773.1 coordinate 11,482,293, forward strand.
ACCTGAACTAGTTTAGTTTCCATCTTCAATTCATCAAAAAATTTCTTTTTCTTGGCTTTTGTGACTCTTTAGGTCACTTGGGATCCATAAATTTTTCGGTTTGCTCTTTCTCTATCGGTTCCGGTTCATGAACCGACTCGGTTCATAAACCAATTCAATCCAGTTAGATCTGGTTCATCTGAACCGGTCTGAATTTTCTCTTCCAATTTTCCCTAAGGTTCTTTCCCAAGACATTATTAACCCTTTAGGTCACTCGAGATGTTAAATTTCCCAAATTGCCCATTCTCTGATGATCGGGTTTGTGAACTGGTTCGGTGTTTCTCACTCGGTTTGACCAGTTTTTTTCCCGATTTTCCTTAACTCAAAAGAGCGGGGTTTACAACTCTCCCCTCCTTTTAGGAGTTTTGTCCCCAAAACTAAATTAGCATTTTCCACTTTAGGATAAACTTCCCTTAATGTTAACTTGAACATGTTAATGCTTTAGTTGTCCTTTCACTTAGACTACTTTAAATTTCATGCTTATGGAAGTTCCTTTACTTTACATTGTTTACTCCTTCCATGTAGTTTATCATAACAAGTATGTCTTGCCCGTGAGTTCAAAGATATTTCCCTAGGTTCACATCTTTCTTTGCTTATGGCAAGATTCTTCCCCTTGATGTTTTTACTCAAGATTTCTGGATCGGGAGTTCCAAGATACCAAATCTTTGCTGTGTATAGTTGTTCTCTGTATTGTTGAAACTCTTAGCTCGGTGTCCTTTCGAGCATTGTATACTTTTTTTTCACAGGTTTCAGTATTTTTACCCCTTCATCCTATTTTGACCCATCCTTCGTCCATCATTTATTTCAATTTCGGTCAAAATTTTGTTTGACCTCGTCATGCTTATCCAAAGACTCTTCCTTTCTTAAGTTCTTCCTCATTCCCAATGACATCCTTTATTCAAGAATTCTCCTTTTTCCTTAATTCACTCTTATTTCAAGTTGATCCCTTTTTTTTTGGTCAATGTGTTGATTGTTTTATTTGGGGAGTTCCCTTCTTATGGTTTCATTCTCTACTATGTCCTTCAAGGTAGAGATTTTAACCTTCTAACCTTCTAACCATTCAAGGTTTCATTTTTTGGTCAAGTTACATGTTCAACCTTCTAACCATTCTTTGGAAATTTCTTCCATTCATTTCCCTACACCTTCTTCTACGTTGAGGCATTTGTTCACTTTGAATCCTTCTTCATCTTAAATTCCATTTCATTCCTTATCTAAGGAATTTCTGATTATTGATCTTATTTCGTGTAATCCACACTATGCCCATTCGTCCGTTCTTTAGGCCCCATTAAGTGAGCGTGGACCACAACCCATTTTGATGTCAGTGGTCGTTTCCCTAATTTATGTCTTAATTGAGAGCTTACTTCTCCAAGATTCGTCATACATTCCTAAATTGTTGGGATTTTCTTCTTTAAGGGAGAATTCTCTTCGGCTAGCATTTGTTCTATTTGTGGTTTTATCGAGGTCCTACCTTCAGCCCTTTTTCCTTCCTGCCACTTTGCTAAGATCTTGAAGAGCTTCCTCTTGTCTGTAGTTGAAATTATGAGCAGGAGTCATGTTTCTTGGGATGGTATCCTTTCGAATTTCCTATAGTTGTGGTGGCGTCATTCTTGGAAAGTATTGTTCTAAATCCTAGCAAGATAGTCCTTTATTTCATGTACCATTTCCTTTGCACCATGTAATAAGTTGTTTCCTTGCTCAGTTGTTACTCCAAGAGTTCTTCTAGACTCCTTAACTTGATGGATTTCTTGTCATGCCTTATTTGCCTAATAATTTCCTTAATTCATTCCTTGATCCTTGGTCTCTGTGGTGTCTAGGCAATCACAGTTTTGTTGGGTTACTTTTCATGGGGCTATCTTCCCAGTAAGGTCATATCCTTTGAGAGATAAAGTTTTTTTAGGAATTTGGAGTATTTTATTAATAGAGTAGTACAATATTTTGGGAGTTTTAGCCCTATTACAAAAACCGGTCACATAAGAAATAGGGAGTTACGAGATTCTTTATAAGCATCATCCTAGGTAATGTTATACATCCTTTGTTGGCATTTCTGGCTTCAGGTTTGGCTTCCTTCATACTTAGAGTGGTGACCTCAATACATCCTAGCATCATTCTCCTGGGTACTTCCCTTCTTTAGTCTTTTGACAGGTGTTGGGAAGCTTCTAGGGTTGTCTTCCTATGATGATAGGGTGTTGAGTAGAGTTAGTCCTAGTTGTCTTGGTTCCTCTATTGGGAGCCATCTAAAAATTATGAAATTTCCTCTTAGTTACTATGTTATATAGTCTTGATAATGTATTTGAGGAAACAGGCACTGATACCACTCAAGTTGTCATGCCCTGACCCGGTTTGGTTGGGTCGCCATGATCAACCCGCCACCAGGTTGCCCCTTGTTTATAAACTATGAAGAGTAAGGCATCCTTTAACCCTACACCTTTCCTAGAATATCATAAATCAAAACTACATCTAATTTTAAACTGATCATACCTGTCTTACAGGTGTATTAGCTGGTGGTCTTTGGGGTAGGTTTTCTGGGATTACCTGAAAGGGATATAAGGGAGGGGGTGAGTACGACGACTCAGTGAATGGGTTTTCAAAGTTTAACTTTTAGAAAATGTTTGATTCGGATTGTGCCAGACTCCTTATTTTCTTTTAAAAATCTTTCATTTTCAATTTTGGTTTTTATAATCATATCTTATTACCACGGTGTGTCATCACCCAATACACATCCTTCATCATGAAGGTCAATCACACAATCGCATGCTAGTACGTCCACTAAATCCACTTGTGGCATCTGAGCGACTTTACTAGCCACCTAGATAGAAGCACATACAATTCTATCCTAAGAATGAGTGGATGTTCATGACATCCAACCCTCAATCCCGTAACAATTCTCCATGTCCGTATGAGGACAAAGACCTCATTCTGACCCCACCCCGATCTCATGTGCTTGAAGCTACGTCGAGCTTTGCAAGGTCACCTGGTACGACTAACTGCCCTTATATCCACCAGATCATCCAAGGCTCTAAGACACATCATTACTCCTCTTGGGCGTCTCAAAGGTCCCATAAACATAGTGCATGCACAATCAGTATTTTCACATTATTCCATATAATCTATTGTGCCAATGGTCCAATGGCCCACACCTTCAACTCAATCTACAGCTATTTGTCCTAACTAGTTTGTAGACCTGTCATGTCGCACTGCCACTAGTTGACTGAATATGTTGGTCCACTGTCACGCCCCGATCCGGTTTGCTCTGATCCCTGTGAAAAACCCGCCACTCTCACGGTTTATTAAAGGGTTTCCCCTTATTATAATCTGTAAAGAGTAAGGCGTCCATTAAACCTGCACCATTTCCTGGAATAGCATAATCAAAACTACATGAAATTTTAAACTTTACATACCTATTTTACAGGCATCTTAGTTGATGGTCTTTCAAGGTAGGCTTTCCGGGATTTTCTGAAAGGGATATAAGGGACGGAGTGAGTACGACTACTGAGTGAATGGGTTTTCAAAGGTCTACTTTTAACTTATAAGAAAAACATTTATATGGAGTGTGTCAGACTCCTTTCTTTTCAAAAAAATCCCTTCATTTAAAAATTTGGGTTTTTCTATTATTTCTTAGTTACTGGTGGGTCATCACCCAACACACATCCTTCATCATGAAGGTTACACACATTCGCAAGTCAGTATCACTACTGAACCCGCTAGTGGCTTCGGAGTGACTTTTCCTGCCACCCGGATAGAAGTACAACCACTTCTACCCTGCGAATGAGTGGATGTATGTGACATCCGACCCACAATCCTGAAATCACTTCTTCATGTTCGTATCAGGATAGAGACCTCATCCTATCCCCACCCCGGTCTCATGCGCTTGGTGCTACTTCAGATTTCGCACAGACACCTGGAACGACGAACTGCCCTTATAGCCACCAGGTCGTCTAGTGCCCTTAGGACGCATCACTACCCCCTCATGGGCGTCTTGATGATCTCGTACTCACAGTGCATGCACAAACAATGTTTTCTTATATTGCCATGTAATTTGTGGTGCCACTAGTCCAACGGCATCGACTCTCAACTCAACCCTTAGCTGTTTATCTTGACTAGTCCGTCAACCTATCATGTCGCACTGCCGCTAGTTGACTGAGCATGTCGGTCCTATCTTGGTACCATGGCCAAACAATTCACTTATTAAGTTTTATGGCACATATATCATGTTCGTTTACGAGCTCCTGCTCGTGCCAACTAGCCTTGGGCCCACTGTACGAGATTTTCAAAATCGGGCATTTAGCCCCCAAGTTCCAAAATTGAGGCCCCTGGCCTATCAGAGCTTATTTGAGCTCCCGTCGAGAAGGTCTCACAAATAGTTTAAGCATTGGCACACAGTCAGGGGAGAACACTTCCGACAAAATAGGTTTTCACTGTCCATTATACCAACCGGTATAAGGACATCTCCGTTCATAACCGATGAATGGGTTTTCAACTTCCTTTGAGGAAGACTTATCATACCAACCGGGTATGATCTACTTACAACCGATAAGTAGTTTTTTTTGCATAATTTTCACATCACTTTCTCTAAGTGGTGATGATTAAAATACCACTAAACAGTGGGTTTTTATACCGAGATACTTATCATCCCCTACCGGATATGATATAAAATTTCCACTCACAACCGGTAAGTGGTTTTTATCTTTAAGTTGTGATCATCATCCCAACCGGGTATGATGTTAGTAAACCCACTCACCCGTTAATGCCGTGAATTCCACTAGACTGGTTCTTTGCATTCACGCGAGCTTGTCCTTGCTGGCGTTCTCGGTATTTCGCGTTCCTACACAATATGAACATCTTGGTTCATTATCCTTCGGCATAATCGCCTTCATTTATTCTAAATGAATGAGAAAGTCAAACTTTCATTTATTTGCAATTAGGTCCCTAAAGTTATTTCTCTTTAACTTTAAGTCCCAAATACCAGTTTTTCCTCAAATTGAGTCTCGAAACTTCTAAAATTTATCATAGGATCTCAATTTATTCCATTTCACAAAAAGGGGTTTAATTTCCCAAATTTCCAATTTGGTCCTCCAACTTTTCCAAAATTACCATTTTGCCCTTCCTTTACAAAAATGGTAAATTTTGCCCCAAAAATTTCTAAATTCCTCAATTGGTCCTCTAACATTATTTTCATGCCCAATTGACCCTCAATTTCATAAAATTTCATTTTGGTCCTTTGAATTTCGAAAATCCCCAATTTTCCCCCAATTCCAACTTCTTAACACAGCCGAATTTTATTTCATCAAATTGACCCATCAAACGTTTCTAATTGTTGAAATTGAAGTTGAAATTGAGTTTCTACATGTTCATACGATTCTTCAGAAATGTGAATCGCAAGTTTTAATGTCGAGACAAGCTCAAACGGAGCTTCGCTGGAAAATGAACTATAGAGAGAGAAAGCTTCGATTACTCACCGGTGAAGGCACGACCGTTCGAGCTTTTGATTTGGACAGATAGCTCTCATCCTGGGGTTCATCCTAGAATCAAGAATCACATCAATTGATGCATAATTGGATTAGAATTTCATCATTGAAATTCAGTCGACTCTCTCTCTAGCACCAATCGAAAATTATAAAGGAGGGTCAAATTGGCTTACCTTTCGGTCCTAATTCAGCCGTGGAAAGGCTGAGAAAGTGTTGGGAGGGCTTGGATTGGCCTGAGCAGGGCTTGAAATGGTCGATTTCAGCTTGGCCGAAATAGGGCAACTTCGGTCCGCCGGAGCTACTTCACTATTTTATCACGCCGGCGCTTCTCCAACGATTCTCGTATTGACTAGGGTTTGCTATCAGATAGCTGTCTTCTCCCCGGTTCTAAAGAGCCCGACCTTTGTTCAAGTCGAAGCTCTAGTTCGAGGTTTACCAGGAAATGGAGCAGTAGTGAGAGAGAGAGAAGTGTTCAGGTGTGAGGAGAATGAAATGGGGATGACCTCTTTATATAGTTGTAAAACCCGTGTAATAAATGGGCAAGATTTATTACTAGTATTAATATTGCCATAAATTCCAATAATTTAATTTCGGTATTTAATTATTTATATTAATTCCAATAATTTAATATATATTAATTTATGGCTATTTATGATAAGTCGTATGTTCGCATAAAAATTTTTGACCAAAATTTCAGGTTACAAAAAATCATATTTGCCAGGAGGCCACCCATCCTCACACTACTCTCAAGTAAGCACGCTTAACTTTAAAGTTCTTATGGAATCTAGTTCACCTGAACCAATTTGGTTTTTATTTTTTAGATTGTCTTAAGTTTCTTTTCCAATGTTTAATGAACCCTTTGGATCACCTGAAAGTTGTAAATTTTGATATTGCTTATTCCCAAATGTAAACTGGTTTGGTTTTCTTATTTAGTTTGACCGGTTCTTTTCCCGGTTTTCCTTAATTCAAATGTGCGGGGTTTACATCCAGTCTTGGTACCATGGCCAAACAATTCATTTATTTAAAGTTTTATGGCATATAACTCATGTTTGTTTACGAGCTCCTACTCGTGCCAACTGGCCTATGGCTCATTGTTCGAGTTATTCAAAATTGGGCATATTAGCCCCCAAGTTCCAAAATCAAGGCCTCCGACCTATCAGAGCTATTCGAGCTCCCCTCAAGAATGTCTCCCAAATCGTTTAAGTAATGGCACACAGTCAGGGGAGAGCACTTCCGACCAAAAATATATTTTTAACTGTCCATCATACCAAATGAGTATGAGGACATCTCTGCTTATAACTGATGAACGGGTTTTCCACTTCCTTTGAGAAAGTTTCATCACACCAATCAGGTATGATCTACTTAAAACCGGTAAGTAGTTTTTCTGTGTGATTTTCACATTACTTTTCTCAGGTGTAATGTGTAAAATACCACTTAGCAGTGGATTTTCATTTTCAAGATGCTTATCATCCCAATCGGGTATGATATAAGAATCTCAATCACCCGATCGTGCAGTGAAATTCCTCTTATCTATCATGTTATTCTTACTCGAACTCGTCTTAGCTAGCGTTCTCGGTACTTCGTGTTCCTACACAATATGAACATTCTTACTCATTATTATTTGGCATAATAACCCTCATTCATCCCAAGTGAATGAGAAAACCAACTTTTCCTTTATTTACAATTAGGTCCCTAAAGTTATTTTTTATTTAACTTTAAGTCCCTAATGCTAGTTTTTCCTCAAATTGAGTCCTGAAACTTTTAAAATTTATCTTAGTATCTCAATTTATTCAATTTCACAAAAAGGAGTTTAATTTCCTAAATTTCCAATTTGGTCCCCCAACTTTTCCAAAATTACCATATTGCCTCTACTTTACAAACATCGTAAGTTTTCTCCAAAAATTCTGAAATTGCCCAATTGATCCTCCAACATCTTTATCATGCCTAATTGGTTCTCAATTTCATGAAATTGCACTTTGGTACCTCTAATTTTTTAAATTCCCAAATTTCCCCACATTTTCCCTCAATTTCAACCTTCTAACTCTACCAAATTTGATTTCATCAAATTGACTGATCAAATGAGTTTAATTGTTGAAATTGAAGTTAAATTGGAGTTTCTACACAATTGCACTTTGAATCGCATGATTTGGTGCCGAAATTAGCTCACACGGAGTTTCACTGAAAAACTAGACTTAGAGAGAGAAAGCTTCGAAAGCTTACCGTCGGGGGTGCGACAGTCCAAGCTTTCAATCTGGACAGATAGCTTGTGTCCTCAAGTTTCTTCTAGGATCAAGAATTGTATCAATTGATGCCGAATTGATTGAGAATTTCATCATCAAAGTTCTACTGATTCTCTCTAGCACCAGTCAAAAATCATAGAGGGGAGCCGAATTGACTTACCTTTCTACTCTAATTTAGCTGTAGGAGGGCTATGGAGGTGTTGGGAAGGCTTGGTTTGGCGTGAGGAGGGCTTGAATTGGCTAATTTCAGCTCGGGCAAAGAAAGGTACCTTCGATCTGCTGGAGCTGCTTCACTGTTCTTTCACACCGGCATTCCTCCAGCAATTTTAGGAGTAAATGGAGACTACAGGTGTGTGGCTGACTTTCCCCCAATACTAAATAATCCGACCTCACCTTTTTTGGCTAAAAAAAGTGCCCAAGTTAGAGCTCTGGTTCGAGCTTTATCGAAAAATGGAGCAGTTGAGAGAGAATGGTGTTTTCAGGTGTGGAGAGGATGAATGGGGAGGGATCTTTATATAGGAAGCTCGGAGACTTCTTGGCCATCCGATTGACACCTTAATGGCAGTCATTCATTGCTTGAAACTCTCTGGCCGGAGACATTTCAGCTTCATCGGCACTACATGATTTTCCGGTGCATGAACAGTGCTGTCATCTTAAGGAAGAAGATGACACTATTCCGAACCAAACCAGACCGGTCTAAATCGGGTTCAAAGCTTAAACTGACTGGTTCACCCCCAATTCGACCAGATTTTTCAAATCTAAAAATTTTTATATTCATCTAAATTCAATTTCTATCTAATGGTGGCCTCAAATCTCAAATTTAAATTTTCTAAGCCACCTAGAAAAATGAATTTAGCATTTAGTTCAATAGTGGTTCAAACCGGTCCAACCCGGTTCAATCTGGTTCGGATCCGATTCGCCTGAACCAATTTGGTTTCTATCTCCAATTCATCCTAAAGTCCTTTTTCTTAACTCTTATGACTATTTAGTTGACCTAGGATCCATAAATTTTCCGACTTGCTCTTTCTCTATCGGTTCCGGTTCATGAACCGACTCAGTTCATAAATCGGTTGTCACGCCCCGACCCGGTTTGGTCGGATCCCCATGATCAACCCGCCACTCTCCCGGTTTATTAAAGGGTTTCCCCTTATCGTAAACCGTAAAGAGTAAGGCGTCATTTAACTTGCACCTTTTTCCTGGAATAGCATAATCAAAACTATATGAAATTTAAAATTTTACATAACTGTCTTACAAGCATCTTAGTTGACGGTCTTTAAGGGGAGGCTTTCCGGGATTTCCTGAAAGGGATATAAGGGAGTGGGTGAGTACGACTACTCAATGAATGGGTTTTTAAAAGTTTTTGACTTTTAAGAAAAACATTTATATGGAGTGTGCCAGACTCCTTTATTTTCAAAAATCCCATCATTTAAAAATTTGGATTTTTTCATTATTTCTTAGTTACCACGGTGTGTCATCACCCAACACACATCCTTCATCATGAAGGTTACACACATGCATAAGTCAGTATCACTACTGAACCCGCTAGTGGCTTCGGAGCGACTTTTCCTGCCATCCAGATATAAGTACAACCACTTCTACCCTGGGAATGAGTGGATGTACGTGACATCCTACATTCTTCATGTCCTTATGAGGACAGAGACCTCATCCTGTCCCCACCCTGGTCTCATGCGCTTCGTGCTACTCCAGATTTCGCACAGACACCTGGAACGACGAACTGCCCTTATAGCCACCAGGTCGTCCAGTGCCCTTAGGACGCATCACTACCCCCTCATGGGCGTCTTGATGATCTCGTACTCACAGTGCATGCACAAACAATGTTTTCTTATATTGCCATGTAATCTGTGGTGCCACTAGTCCAACGGCCCTGACTCTCAACTCAACCCGCAGCTGTTTGTCTTGACTAGTCCGTCAACCTGTCATGTCGCACTACCACTAGTTGACTAAGCATGTCGGTCCTATCTTGGTACCATGGCCAAACAATTCACTTATTAAGTTTTATGGCACATATATCATGTTCATTTACGAGCTCCTGCTCGTGCCAACTGGCCTTGGGCCTACTGTACGAGATTTTCAAAATCGGGCATTTAGCCCTCAAGTTCCAAAATCGAAGCCCCCGGCCTATTAGAGCTATTCGAGCTCCCGTCGAGAAGATCTCCCAAATTGTTTAAGCATTGGCACACAGTCAGGAGAGAGCACTTCCGACAAAAATAGGTTTTTACTATCCATCATACTAACCGGTATAAGAACATCTCCGTTCATAACTGATGAACGGGTTTTCAACTTCCTTCGAGGAAGTCTCATCATACCAACTGAGTATGATCTACTTACAACACGTAAGTAGTTTTTTCGCATAACTTTCACATCAATTTCTCTAAGTAGTGATGATTAAAATACCACTAAACAGTGGGTTTTTATATCGAGGCACTTATCATCCCCAACTGGGTATGATGTTAGTAAACCCACTCACAACCGGTAAGTAGTTTTTAACTTTAATTTGTGCTCATCATCCCAACCAGGTATGACGTTAGTAAACCCACTCACAACCGGTAAGTGGTTTTTTTACTTTAAGTTATGCTCATCATCCCAACTAGGTATGATGTTAGTAAACCCACTCACAACCGGTAAATGGTTTTTAAATTTTAAGTTGTGCTCATCATCCCAACCAGGTATGATGTTAGTAAACCCACTAACAACCGGTAAGTAGTTTTTTTTTACTTTAATTTATGCTTATTATTCCAACCGGGTATGATGTTAGTAAACCCACTCACCCGTTAATACCGTGAATTCCACTAGACTAGTTCTTTGTATTCACACTAGCTTGTCCTTGCTGGCATTCCCAGTATTTAACATTCCTACACGATATGAACAACCTTGTTCATTATTACTCGGCATAACAGCCTTCATTCATTAATAAATGAGAAAACCCAACCTTTTAGTTATTTGCAATTAGGTCTCTAAAGTTATTTCCCCTTAACTTTAAGTCCCTAATGTCGATTTTTCCTCAAATTGAGTCCCGTAACTTTAAAAATTTATTGTGGGACCTCAATTTATTCAATTTCACCAAAAAAGGGTTTAATTTTCCAAATTTCCAATTTGGTTCCCCAATTTTTCCAAAATTACCATTTTGCCCTTCTTTCACAAAAATGGTAAGTTTTTTCCCAAATTTTCCAAAATTCCTCAATTGGTCCTTCAACATTATTTTCATGCCCAATTGACCCTCAATTTCATAAAATTGTATTTTGGCCCCTTCGAATTTCGAAAATCCCCAAATTTTCCCCCAATTTCAACTTTTTAACACTACCGAATTTGATTTCATCAAATTAACCGATCAAACACTTCTAATTATTGAAATTGGAGTTGAAATTAAGTTCCTGTATGTTCATACGATTCAAAAAAACTTTGAATCGCAGATTTTAACGTCGAAACGAGCTCAAACGGAGCTTTGCCGGAAAACAGACTATAGAGAGAGAAAGCTTCGATTACTCACCGGTGAAGGCACGATAGTCCGAGCTTTCGATCTGGGCAGATAGGTCTCGTCCTGAGGTTCATCCTAAAATCAAGTATTGTATCAATTGATGTGGAATTGGATTAGAATTTCGTTATTGAAATTCGGTCGACTCTCTCTCTAGCACTGATCGAAAATTATAAAGGGGAGCCGAACTGGCTTACCTTTCAGTCCTAATTCGGCCATGGAAAGGCTGAGTAAGTGTTAGGAGGGCTTGGTTTGGCCTGAGGAGGGCTTGAAATGGCTGATTTCAGCTTGGCCGAAATAGGGCAGCTTCGGTCCGCCGAAGTTGCTTCACTATTCCATCATGTTGGCGCTTCTCCAACGATTCTCGAATTGACTGGAGTTTGCTATCAGATAGTTGTCTTCTCCCCGGTACTAAAGAGCCCGACCTTTGTTCAAGTCGAAGATCTGGTTCGAGCTTTACCGGGAAATGGAGCAGTAGAGAGAGAGAAATGTTCAGGTGTGAGGAGAATGAAATGGGGATGACCTCTTTATATAGTTGTAAAACTCGTGTATTAAATGGGTGAGATTTATTACTAGTATTAATATTGCCATAAATTATTGGTATTAATTCCAATAATTTAATTTCGGTATTAATTCTAATAATTTAATTTCGGTATTAAATTATTTGTATTAATTCTAATAATTTAATTTAGGTATTAAATTATTGGTATTAATTTTAATAATTAAATATATATTAATTGATGGCTATTTATGATAAGCCTATGTTTGCATAAAATTTTTTTACCAAAATTTCGGGTTACAAAAAATCATACTTCCCAAGAGGTCACCCATCCTCACACTACTCTCAGGTAAGCACACTTAACTTTGAAGTTCTTATGGAATCTAGTTCACATGAACTAATTTGGTTTTTATTTTCTAGTTTGTCTTAAGTTCCTTTTCCAATGTTTAATAAATCTTTTGAATCAACCGAAAGTTGTAAATTTTCATATTGCTTATTCCCAAATGTAAACTGGTTTGGTTTTCTTATTCGGTTTGATTGGTTCTTTTCCCGATTTTCCTTAACTCAAATGTGCGGGGTTTACACCAGTTCAATCTAGTTTTATCCATTTCATCTAAATCGATCTGATTTTTCTCTTCCAATTTGCCCTGAGGTTCTTTCCCAAGACTTTATGAACCCTTTGGAACACTCGGAATGTTAAATTTCCCAAACTACCCATTCTATAATGATTGGGTGTGTGAACCGGTTCAGTGTTTCTCAATCACTTTGCCCGGTTTTTTTCCTGATTTTTCTTAACTCGAAAGGGTGGGATCATAAAATAGTGGTCAAACATAATCCATCATAGATCTTCAAAATCTTATAGCATGAGTTGGGAATAAGAGGAGATTATTAATCTTTCTGAGTAGGTAAGAACTCTGGTGGTGACGGGATGATTCGATCGGCATACCCCATCATGTTATAAAATTCCAATAGTAGTATCATATTGTTACACCATAGTAAATAATTTGTTCCGTAAAACTTAACCAGAATTACTGAAATATTGCTTGGATGTTTATCTGCTACTATTGAATAACTCATGTTAATTTTATAGTTTTTGAAAGGAAATATGGATGATGATGAAAATTGGTAGGGGTTGAGCAAGTAAGGTTGATAGTGAGATAATGAAAAAAAATATAATAACAATAGAAGAAATCTAGATAATCTTCTTGTGACAATTAGAACTGAAATTTAGAAACAAATAAGTAATTCTGACTATCGTAGCTAGGATGTAGGATCAAATTGTATGAGCATAAATTTTTTGATACCATGAAATAAGAGATGAATTTAGTAATTAGGTCTATACATTTACAATATTTTTCTAGTTAATCAATTAATGTAATTTGGTCCCTTAATTTTACGAAATCCCTAAATTTTCCCAAAAATTTTCCTCAATTTTCCCCTTTCAAACAAGTCAAATTCAATTTCATCAAATTGACCATTTAATATGGTTTAATTGTTGAAATTGGAGGTATAATTTAGTTCCTACACATCCATACGATTCAATTGAGCTTTGAATCGCATGAATTGAGGCCGAAATGAGCTCAAACGAAGCTTCGCCGAAAAACTTTAAGTAAAGAGAGAAAGCTTCGGAAGCTTACCGTCGGAGGTGCCGTGGTCTGATCTCTCTATTGGGGGAGATAGCTCTCATCCTGAGGTATCTTCTAAAATCAAGAATTCCTACAATTAACCTCGAATTGAGGGAGAATTTTGTTAGTGAAATTTTGCAGTTTCTCTCTCTAACTCTGACCTGCAACGATTGAGTAGGGTCGAATTGGCTTACCTTTCAGCTCAATTGAGATCATCTAAGAGTTGTGGGGATGTAGGGAGGGCATGGTTTGGTCAGAAGAGGTATGAATTCGGTCATTTTCAACTTGGCCGAAACAGGGCAGCTACGGTCCACCGAAGCTGCTTCACTATTTGATTAAACTGGCGCTTCTCTAGCGGTCCTCGGATCAAACGGAGATTACTATCAGGTAGTTGACTTCTCCTAGAGTCTAAAGAACCTGACCTCACTTTCTAAGGTTGAAAAAACTACCCAAGTCAGAGCTCTGGTTCAAGCTTCATCAAAAATTGAAGCAGTTGAAAGAGAATGGAGTTTTTATGTATGAGGAGGATGAATAGGGAGGAGCTCTTTATATAGGGAGCTTGGAGCCTCACTGACCATCCATTTGACACCTTTATGGTTTTCATTCATGGCCTGAAATGCCTTGAACGAAGACATTTCACCTTTGTCGGCACTGTTCATTTTTTCGGCGAATGAACAATGTCATCATCTCATGGAAGAAGACGACACTATTCTGAACCTGACCGGATCAGTCCAAACTGGGTTCAATACTTAAACCGGTCGGTTCAGACATGATTCGACCGAGTTTTTCAAAATTAAAATTTTTCAAATTCTTATAAATTCATTCTCTATCCAATGATGGCTTCAATTTCCCAATTTGAATATTTTAAACTATCTAGAAAAATTAATTTCGCAACCAGTTCAATGTTGGTTCAAATCGATTCAAACCAATTTAATCTAGTTTAGATCTGGTTCACATGAACTGATTTGGTTTTCTCTTCCAATTCATCCCAAAGTCTCATTTCATGGTTTTTATGACTCTTTGAGTCATTCGAGATTTGTAAATTTCTCAATTTGCTCTTTCTCTGACGGTTGGGGTTTGTGAGCCGGTTCAATTTTCTCACATGGGTTGACGAGTTCTTTCCTCGGTTTCTTTATCTTTAAGGAACATGGTTTCCAATGGAGATAAGGGTAGTTCATCGTGCTAGTTAGTCATGAATCTTTGGGAGCTTCTTGCACATGAGACTAGGGTGGGGTTAGGATGAGGTCTCCGTCCTCATACGAACACAAAATAATTTTAGGTTTGGGGTTGGACGTCTAGGACGTCCACTCAAACTTAGAGTAGAAGTCTAGGACTTCTATCAGGGTAGATAGCAAAGAGGTGTTGATCTCCAAGTGGGTGCAGTCTGGGACTGCCCCTACAAAAGTTTGTACCCTTTATGATAAAATGTATGTGTTTGTTTGATAAAGTGTCTCTCAAGGCAAGGGGATGTGTTAATAGAGATAAACACATCTAATTATGAAATTGAAAAAAAATGCCTTGTGATAAGCTTTGAAAGTGATATTATACTTGGGCGGGATTTTGAGAAACTAAACATTTTTCTTAAAACTCACTCCCAACAATCGCTCACTGAGTTGTAGAAACTCACCCCCTCCCCTCCCTTTAACTCTTTTAAGGAAAAAAAAGAGACTAACCTTAAATACCTCTCACAGCTGAACCCTAAGCTATGTATGTAAGCTTTTAATATATTAAGTTTTGTATAATGTTATTCCAGGAAAATTAGAGAAAAATGGCGTCTGACTCCTTACGGTTTAGAAGGAGATGAAATCATTCATATACTGAGTGAGTAGCAGTTGCTCACGGGGATCCAACCCAACCGATTCGGGGCACGACAAAGTAGCCAACACTTATATAGGAAGCTTGAGGGACCAATAGTCTATTACACCATGTCCATAGCTGGTCAAATGGAACATCTTAGAACTTGTTTTGTATTTAATTTCCCTCGAGTACAAATTGTTAGAAATCACGGTGTGTATCGAGTATTTCTGGGTCAGGTATTCTTGTTAAAAGTCGGGTGAGGAAGATGATCACACACATGTGGACCTACATGGACCTAACAGAACATGTTGCTCGGTTTGTCTTATAGTGAACTAGTCTACAATGAATATATCAGCTAGTTCACCGTAAATTCGTTTTTTATCCCGATTTATTTTTAAAAAAAAATTTCACTCAATTATTTATAATTTGGACCCAAAAACAACTAATTCCAATTTATTTTATCATTTCTAAAAATTGAGCATTTTATTACTATGAGCCAATTTGACCGATTTTAACCATCTCTTGGCTAATTTGACTACAACTCGACTATTTCTTAACCTCATTCTTTACCTAAAGGATTTTCCTCCATTTTCACATTATTTAGACTCATTACCCACCATTTATTTTCCGATTGAACCCTTCTAATTAATCGATATCTTTGCCCCCAAACTAGTATTTCTCTAATTTAGATTAATTTTCACTCGCATTATTTCCTCGTACTCGGATTTTGATCACTTGTAGTAGAGGTCCATACCTCATATGTTGTCTTTGTTAAGGTGAGTGAAGATAAAACTCGAACGCATACAATAGATATATTACCTTTCTAATACAAGGTATATATCGGCTTTCACAAGTTACATCGTACAAATTGTACACGTACACCCAAACAAGATCACTCACATATGATATAACTAGTAATTTGTAAAAATTGTAGGTTGGAAATAAAAATGGAGGAGATTGCACACAAATAGGACACTCCTCGGGAATATCTAGACTCTAAAAATATGAGTCAGATTTTTACGCCAAATATGATTGTAACGGCTTACTTCACCTACAACTTTAATAATCTACAACTTCAAAAATATATTATGTGATTTAGAAAATATTTTAAAAAAATATATTAGAACTTGATAAATAGGATATTTTCGTAATAAATTTCAGCCAATTTATAAAAGTCGAGTTATAGCTTTGAAATATTTTGAAAAGCAAACCACAATTTGAAATATTTTGAAAAAAAAAGTAATATGGTACTATTATTTATGAAAGAAAACAAACCTCGATATTTAAAAATGGACTAATATTCTATAATTTATAAAATAAACGTATATTCCGATTTTTTAAAAAATAAGAAGTAACCTAATAAGGTTTATAAAAGATGAGCATATCCTGATATTTTAAAAACTAATGATAAATATGTGCCCATCACAAATTTTTACAGGGTATAGGTTATGGTACTATCGTTTACGAAAGAGGAACCTAACACAACGTATATGTGTGATATATATTGAGAAGAGGGATTTTGTGTGATATGGCATAGCTCTTTCGTTTCATGAATAAGTTATTAGGTACTTTATGCAATGACTTAACCAACGTTTAAAATTTTGCATTGTAATGCGATACCTCAATTTGCAGGGTGTTTATCAAGGTGAAGAATCTAAGAATGAAACAAATAGGATGAAGCTAACCAACATAACTTCCACCTAAGCATGACTTGTTTCGGAGTCTAGTCAATGGGGAAAACATGACTTGTTGGAAGAGTTTTATCGTCTTAATGACCCTTTCCAGCTCAATTAAGATGAATCATGCAAGGCAGTAGATACAATCAAGAACATACAGGGCTAGGAAGAGCTTTGTTAGCCTACAATGGTTAAAAAAGATAAAAGAAGCACAGCTACCATTCAAAAAACAATCAGCAACCATATATTTCCAATTTGAGCCAGTGTAGTTTGAATTGCTACTGCAATTAGGGCCCATAGCCTTGACAGCCAACAAAAAATTCACCCCAATGAAGAAACAAGCCAATGATGCTGTACAGGGCCAAATGAGAATATACCTATCTATACACTCAGCTTAGGCATGCAATTGGAGAGGCACCATCAATTGGCAGATGATGGATGGTGAATTGAGGATGAAGCATCTGCCTCTTCACCCACAACATTCTTCAGTTTCAATGTAGTATATTCAATGGAGGGAACCGTTTCTGCTACATCACCAATGTCCGGCGTCTCAGGCAGACATTCTGGAGATTCATACGGTGAATACTGCACAAACCATTGGAAATGGCAATTAGATTCACAGAATAAGTCACAAAACGAATAGATAAAATATATACTTCCATAGTACCAACATTAACCCTCAGCAGAAAATTAACAAATTCTGCACCAAGTGGATAATCCACTAACCGATATTCATGGCTAGGAACAGTTTATTATGACAACTCAAAATATAATGTAACTATAAAAAGACAAAATATGAGGTAACTTAGAAGCCTAAAAACTTAAAATTCAACTGCAATGGTTAACCAGCAAACTCCCCTCTTATCAATAGAATATTGCTATTGAACATAAGATATTTCTCATTTTATAAATAATAATAAGATGGATATGGATATAAATTTACCTCAAGATCATTCAGCATGTCAATCGATGCTTCAATGTCACCTCTATTTGCTATATAAACACCAGAGAGTGACTGATGTGAAAACTCAGGAAATCTCATCTCAAGATAGTCTAAATCCATGTTGTATTCTTCATCCAAAACCAGCTTTTCTGTCAGAAGAACTGGCAGTGAAGATGAACCCTCAGCATAGTAGCCTTCTGGAGAAAATTTTCCTGTGATTGGAAAGCTTTCAATTTCATGGCTGTTGGACACATTGCAAGCCTCCCTCTCAACATAAACTTGGCAGGAATTTATGGAGTTCTCTGTAATTTTATCTGCTCCACGAAGAGTTTCAGTCTTACAGTCCACTACCCTTTGGGACAGTGGTACATATGATGAAGCATTTGGATTTAAAGATGAAACAGACTTCATTTCCTACTTATACTGTTTGAGGGGAGAAAAACATTGTCAGAATAATGATCTTATATGGCATGCCAAGCACCATATATTGGTCTTCACAAATCTCCACAAAATAGGACTATGCAAGAATTCCATTTTTGACAGCCTTAAAAACAAACATATAAACGAACAGAAACAAGAAGTCCCAAGCACAAATGACATATGACCCGCTAATTTCAGACATAGATAATTATCAATCGACAAATAACTTATAGGTAGAAACCTCTTGCTGGGGCCAAATGTCAAATCTCAAATGCATGTACTTATCATGGAATTTCATTGCATGCAATTTGACGAAGTAAAAGAAAAAAACCTAAAAAGGAAAGGTTAATGTCATTAAATCATATTTGCATCGGCCAAAACCCCAAATAAGCTCTCATAAGCTATGTATAACATGTCAAACTGATTAATCAGTTATTAAATCATTGGTTTAAAAATAAATATATATAAATATGCAAATCAAGCCGCATAAAAAATTTGCACCTAAATTGAGTTTCCAATCAAAGTTTTGTCTGTGAATTAAGCAAAACCAAAGTTTACTATGGGTCAAATTTGTGACCTTATTATGGATTTGAGCCTATATACATCTCTTGCAAAAGCAACAATATTCAATATTACGCATACAATAAATACAAAATAGCTCAAATGATGAAAAAATGGAATCATAGTAAAATAGCCACTAGAAGAAAGAAACAACAACTTCCATGTCGCGAACATTAAACACTAGAGTATGGTCATACAAAAATAAGATATCTTGCCAGTCAAGTACAATGATAGAATCAAGAAGACCAGATTACTCTCCTCTTAATACCATTAAGATCACTGCAGAATCATGAAAAAGACAATTTATTGCTCCTCACAAACAATTTCTCATCAACCATGGGAAATCGCGTCAAAATTCAATTAACCCCACCACACCCCCCCCCCTCCCCCCATACAGATTTCAACACAAACACAAACACAAACAGAAGATGCTTCATACTTAATTTAATTTTAATACAAGTAAGAACTCAAAACTGGATGTAGAAAATATCATCATAAATTTCTACAGAAGCAGAACGTTATAAAATTTAATCAAATAAAACAGAAAAGGCAAAATCAACAAAGCCAAAATCGTAATGGCGTCTTTAGACCGATTCCTTGACCAAAGTAACAAAAGAAGATCTCGTTTTATCGGGAAAAACTGCAAGGCCGCTGCATAAACGCCCTGATCAATCAATTACGCTTCAAACATACGATCAAGTAAACGGACAAGAACATACGAGCACATCAACTTGCCTGCAAAAAGGACCCGAATACGGCCAAGGGAATAAGCGCAACCCTAATAGATTGGATCAGGTGAACGTACGTCAGGTAGAGAGAGAGAGGGCGCATACTATGAGATGGCCAAATGTTAGGAGGTTGTGGAAGCGTAATAGTGACGGTTAGTTAGGAGCTGGAAGCCTCTGTTTGGATACTTGGATACCGTATTAACTGCACCGGCAACAATAATGGAAGGTTTTTTTTTTGCACACACACGTTAAGGTTCAAATCTCCATTGTCCTTTTTTTGATGGATTTGAGTATATTTTTAAGCAAAATATGAAATAGGATCAATTACTTAATTTTTATTAAATATTTATTTAAATTACATATGATAAAAATATAAAAAAGTTATTCTATAATATAATTTTATTGGAAATTATTATATATCAATATAAATCATTAAATTTTGAGTAAGGACGTCAATATTTACTAAATTAATACTTAACTTATATTAAAAAGGATATTACGTTGAATAATAATAACAGGTTGCTTAACATTTATTTGGCCAAATTTTTATTTATTAATAATTTATTTATTTTATTATTATTAATTTAATCATCAAATTTCAGTTACATCTAAGGCATCAATCCAATCACTTAAATGGTGTTAAAGTTTTAGTCAAAGTAAAATTTGAGAACTAAATTATTAAAAAAATAAAATTAAGGAACAAAAATATTAAAAATAAATTTAGAAGAATTATCAGTATTACAACATGCACTTGTACTACCCCTCCTTTCTTCTCATTGTTCTTTGCCTTGCACTAATTTTTAATGACAACTTTCTCGTTTTACCATTTAATTTATTTAGTTTGTCCTACATGATGATAAGTGGGATTCTTATATCATTTATTTAGAATATAATCCATATTATATATTATTACAATATATAACGTACCAGGAAATTACCTTCATTATTTATCATACTTCCTCAATTACCCAAAATAGGTTAATAGGTGAGTTTCAAAATTCGCCATAGTTTGTTAAGTTTTCGATAGATTCATTTTTCTTTTTAAAAGATATTTTACTTCATAAATTGATAATCATTCAATTACCCAAAATTAATTGATATATAAGTTCCAAAACTTACCATATTTTATTAAATTTTCAATAGCTTGATTTCTCTTTTTAAAATATAATTTAATTCACAAATTAATACTTAATTTACTCGCTAATAATATATATATATATATATATATTATTCACTTAACTTGTCATACTTTTATTTTAACTATTAACCTTATTTTCATAGGTTTATTTTGCGAGGAAGACCATTTTACACCATGGTATTACTCGTTTTATTTTATTATACTAAGATCTCCTATTTCAATGTGTTGGGTATCTTTTTTATGATACGCTTATCACATTTTCATACACTCAATTTCTTATATATATATATAGTCCATTGGAACTATTATTTTATATATTTATAACTTAAATCTGATTTTTTTTTCAAATAACTTAATATATCCTTTTTTTAAGTAATATGTTGCTTTAAAGGTTTAAACTATATCGCTTTTTTCTCACAATCTAATCGATTATTTTTTTATATCACTGTACACATTTCCCTAGCTTTCACGTGGGAGCACATTTTTATTTTTTTTACCGTCATCATATTACAATTGCAAACCTTTTGAGGCATCTAGCCTCTTTTTCGTTGTGAATAATTCACCTGGATCACTCGTAGTTAAGTCTTAGTATGCTTCGACTTTTTCATGCATTAGAATATATCATATTATCAATACCATTTACTACACATAGAGGTTGTTTGATCGTGTCACTCCTCGGTCACCACAAGTATGATCACCACAATCCTAGATTACGTGTAACATGCTCACATTACTTTCATTAGCAATAATTAATCTTCTCCTCATTGGTGCTTCTACTAGCGGGTTCAGTAGTAATACTGACTTGCGAATATGTGTAACTAAGAAGTAATGGAAAACCCCAAATTTTTAAATAAAGGGATTTTTAAAAAAAAAAAAAAGTGTCTGGCACACTACATATAAATATTTTTCTTAAATGTTAAAAATAGACCTTTGAAAACTCATTCACTGAGTAGTCGTACTCACCCCTTCCCTTATATCCCTTTCAGAAAATCCTAGAAAGCCTACCCTTAAAGACCATCAACTAAGATACTTGTAAGACAAGTATGTAAAGTTTAAAATTTCATGCAGTTTTGATTATGCTATTCTAGGAAATGGTGTAGGTTTAAAGAATGTCTTACTCTTTACAGTTTATAATAAGGGGAAACCCTTTAATAAATCGGGAGAGTGGCAGATTGATCACGGGGATCCGACCAAACCAGGTCGGGGCGTGACATCTAATGTCCGAACCATCGACATCTTAGAAATACTATGACCATCTCAAACCACTTCCTGATCAATATCTAGATACCGCCATATGATTCACATGTCTTGGATATATGTGATTTAATCATCCCCTTATTACCTCACCATCGAGATATCACTTAGTACCCAACACAACCCCTTTGTACAATCATCTATTAGTACCATTTCACATAGTCCTCAAACACACATAATACATAACAACATATCACATATGTTATAGATGTTGGCTTGCTATCTAGCCAACCTCTCTATGACACAACAAAAATACGATGGCATAATGATTCGTATGCTATATGACCAACCCTTCTAAGTCTATATCATACTCAGTCACTAGGTCATAGAAGGCATTCCAAATATCGTACCAAAAGTTTTATAAACATGGACTAATGTCCCTCTTTACAACCTATAACTTGTAATCTCATTTCAAAAAATATGGGCCAAAGCCCTAAGTTCATAAAACCTAGGTCATAGAAACTCTTTTAAAAATATGGTCAAATCCTTTCTTTTATAGAACATGGTTGTAGTTCCACATTCCAACACATGAGTTGAAACTCATTTTCCAAAATAAGGGTCAAAACACATGTTTCACAAAAATACAGATCATAGCCCCATATTTCAAAATATGGGTCGAAACCCATTTTTCTCAAAAATACAAGTCGTAGCCCCATTTTCTAAAATATGGGTTGAATCTCATCTATCACAAAAACATAATTGAATGCCTCCATAATAACCTCAGTTCAATCAAGCGATTATAAAACTAGATATATGATAACCAAAATAATTAGCAAGCATAACATTGGTCTAATCGGAACTAACATTAGAATCATAATTTTCACACTACAAGTGTAAACCCTACCCTTTGGAGTTAAGGAAAATTGGGAAAAAAACTAGTCAAACCAAGTGGGAAAATCGAACCAGTTCACGAACCCCGACCACTAGAGAACGGGCAAATCGGGAAATTTACAACTCCCGAGAGACCCAAAGAGTCATAAAAACCTTGGAAAGGAACTTTAGGATAATTTGGAAAAGAAAACCAGACCGATTCAGGTGAAGCAGATTGAACCGGTTTGGACCGGTTTAAACCACTATTGAACCAGATGCTAAATTTATTTTTCTAGGTGGCTTAGAAAATTCAAATTTGAGAATTGAAGCCACCATTGGATAGATAATGAATTTAGATGAATTCACAAATTTTTAATTTTGAAAAACTCGGTCAAATTAGGCCTGAACCGACTAGTTTAAGCGTTGAACCTGGTTCGTATCGGTTCGGTGCGGTTCAGAACAGTATTGTCTTCTTCCTTGAGATGACAACACTGTTCACTCACCGAAAAATTGAGCAACCCCAGTGAAGACGAAAAGTCTCTATCCAGAGAGTTTTAGGCAATGAATGACCACCATTAAGATGCCGATCAGACGACCAAGAAGTCCCTGAGCTTCCTATATAAAAAGCCCCTTCTTATTCATCCTCCTCACACCTGAAAACTCCACTCTCTCCCCATTACTCCATTTTTCGGTGAAGCTTGAATGAGAGCTCCGACTTAAGCATTTTTCTGAGCCAAAGAAGGCATGGTTGGGTTCTTTAGATTCGGGGAGAAGTCAACTACACGACTATAGTCTCTATTTGCTCTGAGGATCGTCGAAGAAATGTCATCGTGATAGAATAGTGAAGCAGCTCCGGCAGACCGAAACTGCCCTGTTTCAGCTGAGCTGAAAACGGCCAATTCGAGCCCTTCTCAAGCCAAACCAAGCTCTCCCAACACTTTCTCATCCCTCATAGGACCGAATTAGAGTGGAAAGGTAAGTCAATTTGGCTCCACTATATGAATTCCGATCGGTGCTAGAGAGAGAACCCACAAATGTTTACTAACCAAATTCTCCATCAATAATTCAACATGAATTGATGTGATTCTTGATCCTAGGAGGAATCTCAGGACAAGAGCTATATGCCCAGATCGAAAGCTCGGACCGCCACGTCTCCAACGGTAAGCTTTCGAAGCTTTCTATCTCTATATCTAGTTTTCCGATGAAGCTCCATTTGAGCTCATTCTGATGCCTATTCATGCAATTTAAAGTACAATTGAATCGTATGGATGTGTAGGAACTCAAATCCACCTTTAATCCCAACAATTAACTTCGATTGATTGGTCAATTTGATGAAATCAAATCCGGTCGGGTTGGAAGGTTGAAATTGGGGGAAAATTGGGGGAAAATTGGGGATTTCAAAAATTCGATTGAGTAAAGTACAATTTCCTAAAATTAAGGTCCAATTGGGCATGGAAAAGATGTCGAAGGACCAATTGGTCAATTTTGGAATTATTGGGGTCAATTTTACCATTTTTGTAAGGTAGGAGCAAAATGGTAATTTTTGAAAAGTTAGAGACCAAATTGGAAATTTGGGAAACTTGATCCCCTTTTTGTGATTCGAATAAATTGAGGTCCCAAAGTGAATTTTAGAAGTTTCAGGACTCAATTTGGGAAAAAATTAGCATTAGGGATCTAAAGTTAAAGAAAAAGAACTTTAGGGACCTAAATGCAAATAATTGAAAATTTTGGGTATTTTATCAATTCGTAATAAATGAAGGCTATTAGGCCAAATGATAATGAACAAAGGTGTTCATATCATATAGGAACACAAAGTACCGGGAACGCCAACTAAGACAAGCTCGCGTGAAGACAAAAAGCCAGTTAAGAAGAATTCACTACATTAACGAGTGAGTGGGATTTTAACATCATACATAGTTGGGATGATAAGCACCTCGGTAATGAAAACCTACTATTATGTGGTATTTTAACATCACACCTGGATAGGGTGATGGGAGAAAATGCTTAGAAAAAATCTACTAACGGTGTTAAGTAGATCATACCCGGTTGGTATGATTAACTTCCTAGAAGGAAGTAGAAAACTCGTTCATTGGTTATGAGTGGAGATGTCCTTACACCCGGTTGGTGTAATGGACAGCTAGAAAGTGATTTTTGTTAGAAGTGCTCTCCCCTGAATGTGTACCACAACTTACAATTTTTGGGAGACCTTCTTGACGGGAGCTCAATTAGCTCATATAGGTCGGAGGCCTCAGTTTTGGAACTTGGGGGGCTAATATGCCCGATTTTGAGAATCTCATATAGTGGGCCCAAGGCCAGTTGGCACGAGTAGGAGATCGTAAACAAACATGAGATTAAACCATGAAAAATTTAATGAATTATGTGTTTAGCTATCGTACCAAGACAAGACCGACATACTCGATGGATTGGTGGCAGTGCAACGAGATTGGTCAATGGACCAGTTGAGACAAACAGCTATAGGTTGAGTCGAGGGTCGGGGCCATTGGACCAGTGGCACCAAAGATTAAAAGAATTATGAGGAAACTATTGTTTTGTGCATGCACTGAGGTTCGGGACCAACAAGATGCCCAAGAGGAGTAGTGATGCGTCCTAGGGGCTACTGGACGACATGGTAGAGATAAGGGCAGTTTGTCGTACTAATAGTTAGGGAAGCTCGACGTAGCTTCATGCGCATGAGACCGGGGTGGGGTCGGGATGAGGTCACTATCCTCATATGAACATAGAGTTTATTTATGGGATTGAGGGTCGAATGTCACGCACATCCACTCATTCCCAGGGTAGAAGTGGACGGGCTTTTATATAGGTGGTCGGTAAAGTCACTCTGATGCCACAAATGGGTGTAGTAGATGTGCTGCCCTG
This sequence comes from Trapa incisa, assembly GCA_030064435.1. NCBI lineage: Eukaryota > Viridiplantae > Streptophyta > Magnoliopsida > Myrtales > Lythraceae > Trapa > Trapa incisa. Next base: position 11,507,858 of record CM057773.1, read on the forward strand.
CGAATGTGTGATCCCTTCATGATGAAGGGCATGTGTTGATTGTTAAACACACCGATTGTGGTAAATGAGGAAATGATGGTTTTGAAAATCGAGAAATTGAGGAAATGATTTTAAGAAAATAAGGAGTCTGGCACACTATAGTTCAAACTATTCTTTTTGAAAATCAAGTCTTAAAACCCCATTCATTTAGTTGTCGAACTCACCCCCTCCCTTATTCCCCTTTCAGGTAACCAAGGGAAAACCTACCTAAGGACTTTCTGTTAACCACACTTGCAAGACAGGTATGAAAAGTTTAAATTTCATGCAGTTTTGATTAATGTTATTCCATTAAAGGTACATGTTTAAATGACATCTTACTCCTCATGGGTGAAAGAAGGGGAAAACCCTTAATAAACCGGGAGAGTGGCAGGTTGATCACGGGGATCTCACTAAACTATGTCAGGGCATGACAACTTGAGTGGTATGAGAGTCTGTTTACTCGAATACATTATCAAGACTATATAACATAGTAACTAAGAAAAAGTTTAAAAAATTTTCAGATGGCTCCAAGGAGAGGAACCAAGAAAACTAGGACCAACTCTACTCAACACCTTGTCCTCGTAGGAAGATCATCCTAAAAAGCTCCTCCATATCTGAGAAGTCCCAAGGAACCAAGAGACATTAGTGAGAAGTATCCAAGAATGTGGTGCTAGGAATTATTGAGGTCACCATCCTAAGTACGAAGGGAGCCAAGCCTAAGACCATGAACACCAACAAGGGCTTATAACCTTGTCAAGGAGGACGCTTGTCAAGAACCCGTAGCTTCCCATCTATTTCGTAACCACTTATTGTAACAGGGCTAAGACCCCAAAACATTGTACTGTTTCTCCCCTAATAAAGAACTCCAAGTTCTGAAAAACTATATCTTTAAAAAAATAATGTGACCATGCGCCTCAGCTGTAGAAAGATTGCCCAAGAAAAGTAACCAAACAAACCAGTGTAACCCTAGACACCACAAAGGCCAAGGAGATTCCTATCGTGAATAAAGGAATGAATCAAGGAAATTATTAGGCAAAGAAGGCATGACAAGAAAATCGTCAAGGTAAGGAGTCTAGGAGAAATCTTTGAGTAATAATTCAGTAAGGAAACGACCTATTACAAGGTGCAAAGGAAATGAGACATGAAGTGAAGGATTGTCCCACACCACTAGGATTTAAAACAATATTTTCCAAGAATAACGCCCCTACAACTATAGGAAATTCGAAAGGATACAATCCCAAGAAACATGACTCCAGCTCGTAATTTCAACCATAGTCAAGAGGAAGCTCTTCAAGATCTTAGCATAGTGGTAGGAAGGGAAAAGGGCTGAAGGTAGGAACTCGATAAACCACAAACAGAACAAGAGGTAGCTGAAGAGAATTTTCCCTTAAAGAAGAAATTTCCAGCAATTTAGGAGAAAAGAAGGGAGTGCATCCACAAGAGAAGACAAGCCGAGCATTTGATGACAAATGGGATGTCTTGAGATTGCAAGTACAACTCCCTTTGGAAAAAGTAGTGAAGCCAAATATGAGTTTCAAACCAATATGGCAGAAGGAAGCAAGTCGTAAGAACAAGATAGTCAATGAGAATAAACTACACCCTAAAGAAGACCAAGAAGTAGAAAGGACTACACTCTAAAAGGGCAGTAGGATGGACACTATGGAAAAGAGGACTCGAGAAACAACTGCCCTAAGATAATTAGAGCAAGGGAATGGTAAGGACAAGGTAGTTAACGAACCGATACTCGTGAAGGTCATAATTTAAACTCAAGCAAAGAAGGGAGAGGTGGAAAGGTAAAATATTAGGAAAAAGAAGGATGAAAGAAATCCTTAAAATGACTAATGGCCAAATTAACGACTAAACTCAAGCCAAGAAAGTAGTAGGCAAGCCTCTCACATAATGGTCAAGAAATATTGAAATAAGGAAGATTTGAACTCTCCCTAAAAGAAATAGACATGTACTATGATACAAGTGGGGATGAGGATAGGGTACAAAAGATGTACCCACAAGATTTCAAGAGAAAGGGTAAACAGAAGATGACGACATCAAATGATGCCATTTAAGGATAGATATTCCCTTGGGTGAAAATGGAAGAGTACTACCAAGGAAGGAAACCTTGGAAAGACATATGTATCCCAACTAAGAGGTAATGGAACCAAGTGAAAGGGATAAAGAGATAAACTTGCAAATGAAGCGCAAGCTAAGGTGAAAAAACCAAGGAAGCATACTAGGAGGACCCAAGGAACGGATAAATAGGAAATTAGCATCAAAAGATGTTGTGAGAGGTAAGAATGAGTGGACTACCCATAATAAGGAAATAAAGGAAAGAAGGTCCGAGAAATGTTGGGAAAGTAAGCCCTCCAAATAAGATGTGGCTAAGGAGGAATAACTAGAAATAGTAAGATAGGTTGTAGTCCACACGCGCATAATGGAGCCTAAAGAGTGGACGGTTGAGTATAGTGTGGAGTGCATGAAATAAAACTAATAATCAGAAGTATCTCAAGTAAGGAATAAGGGATAAAACAGAAGTTGTGGATATAGAAGGATCCAAATCGGGCAAATGTCGTAACATAAAAAGGAAGAAACAACCCTTCAAGGGATGATAAGAAGGCTGAGCATGTAGCTCCTAAGATGGAAGTCTATATTGTGAGGGATATAGTAGAGAATGAAATCGAAAGAAGGGAACCTTCACAAGCAAAGGAATCGACACATGGATCGAAAGTGATTAATTTGGAATAAAGAATAATGAAATGATCACGAGTAAGTTAAAGTGGATTAAAGAAAAGGAAAATCCTTGAATAAAGAATGCCAATGACTTAAGAATGAAAGAATCCCAACTTGTTGGTAAACTATCGGGAAACCAAATAATTAGAACCGTAAATACCCAATAAGGAAATTGGGAAAGGATGAGTGGGTAAGGAAAATTGACACGGTTATGTAAGTTGATTAGATAATGGTAAAGGTAGTCGAGGAATACTACCAAACGAAGAGAGGGATGAAGTTGTACATTCCTTGAAAGGTTGGAAAGTTGAGAACGACCCTCAAGGAAGTGTTCTAGCAATCTAATGGACATAGACAAGTTCTAGAAAATGTCATGCTATAAGGGGCATGTAAGCCCAACAGTCCCGAGGAAAATATGATTCAAAGTAAGGAAGGGTCAATTAGTAAGCATGACAAGGTCAAACATAAAAGTTAAACTGAAGTTATAATAAACAACAGATGGAGGAAGGGTCGAAATAGGACAAAAAGGTGATAACACCGAAACCTGTAAAAAAATAAGTATGTAGCTCTTATAAAGAAACTAAGCTAAGGGTTTTGATGATAAAGAGAATAACTAGATACAAGAATGATTGGACATCTTGGACCTCCCAATCCTAAAATTTTGAGTAAAGAACCTTAAGAGAAAGGGTTATGCTTTAAGGATAGAGTAGTGCGAAATTAAGGATATAGCCTTAAACCCTCAAGTAAGGTATGTCTAGCTTAAGTGAGCTCCATGGAATGGATAATGAGAAGGAAAAGAAAATTTATAAGCATGTGTTATACCGACACTAAATAAAAGTAACTGAGATGGTTGTATGTTAATAAACAATAAGTTGATACAAAGGAAAGTCCTTTCCAGTACGAAGCATGTTGGATAAGTTTTGGGACAAAACTCCTGAAATGAGGGGAGAGTTGTAAACCCTGCCCTTTGAAGTTAAGGAAAACCATGAAAAGAACAGGCCGAACCATGTGAGAAAACCAAACTAGTTCACGAACCCCGACCACTAGAGAATAAGCAAATCGAAAAATTTACAACTCCTAAGTGACCCAAATAGTCATAAAAAACATGGAAATGGATTTTAGGGCAATTTGGGAAAGAAAATCATACCAGTTCAGGTGAACCATATCCAAACCGGATTGAAATGGTTTGGATCGGTTTAAACCACTATTGAACTAGATGCTAAATTCATTTTTCTAGCTGGCTTACAAAATTCAAATTGGAGAAATGAGGCCATCATTGGATAGAGAATTAATTTAGATGAATTTACAAATTTTTAATTTTGAAAAACTTGATCGAATCAGGCCTGAACCGACCAATTTAAACATTGATCCCAATTCTGACCAATCCGGTCCGGTTTAGAACAATGACATCTTCTTCCTTTAGATGACAACACTGTTCACTCGTTGAAAAATCGAGCAGTGCCATTGAAAATAAAAAGTCTCCAGCTAGAGAGTTTCAAGCAATGAATGACTGCCATTAAGACGCCGATCAGACAATCAAGAAGTCCCCAAGCTTCCTATATAAAGAGTCCATTCTGATTCATCCTCCTCACACCTAAAATCTCCACTCTCTCACTACAGCTCCATTTTCCGGTGAAGCTTGAACCAGAGCTTTGAATTAGGCCTTTTTTTAAGCCAAAGAAGGCATGATCGGGTTCTTTAGATTTGGGGAGAAGTCAACTACACGATTATAGTCTCTATTTGCTTCGAGGGTCGCTGGAGAAACGCCCGCGTGATAGAACAGTGAAGCAGCTCTGATAGACTGAAGTTGCCTTATTTTGGTCGAGCTAAAAATGGCTAATTCAAGCCCTTATCATGCCAAACCAAGCTCTCCCAACACTTCCTCAACCCTCATACGACTGAATTAGAGCAAAAAGGTAAGCCAATTTAGCTTCCATCTATGAATTCCGATCGGTGCTAGAGAGAGAATCGACAGATCTTTACTGAGCAAATTCTCCATCAATTTGAAATGAATTGATGCGATTCTTGATCCTAGAAGGAACAGCAGAACAAGAGCTATCTGCCCAGATCAAAAGCTCGGACCACCACACTTCCGATAGTAAGCTTTTAAAGCTTTCTCTCTCTATGTCCAATTTTTCGTTGAAGCTACATTTGAGCTAATTCTGACATCAATTAATGCGATTAAAAGTGCAATTGAATCGTATGGATGTGTAGAAGCTCAAATACACCTTCAATTTCAATAGTTAACTTCAATTGATTGGTCAATTTGATGAAATCAAATTTGGTTAGGTTGGAAGGTTGAAATTGGGGGAAAATTGGGAAATTTTTGGGGATTTTGAAAATTCGAAATACTAAAGTGCAATTTCCTAAAATTGAGGGCAATTGGGTATGAAAAAGATGTTGGAGGACCAATTGGTCAATTTTGGAATTATTTGGGTCAATTTTACCATTTTTGTAAAGTATGGGCAAAATGGTAATTTTTGAAAAGTTGGGGACCAAATTGAAAATTTGGGAAACTTTACCCCTTTTTGTGATTTAAATAAATTGATGTCCCAAAGTGAATTTTAGAAGTTTCGGGACTCAATTTAGGATAAAATTGGCATTAGCAACCTAAAGTTAAAGAAAAAGAACTTGAGGGACCTAATTGTAAATAATTAAAAAGTTTGGGTATTTTATCCATTTGTGATAAATGAAGGCTATTAGGCCAAATGATAATGAACAATAATGTTCATATCATGTCGGAATACGAAGTACTGGAAACGCCAGCCAAGTCAAGCTCATGTGAAGGTAAAAAAGCTGGTTAAGAGGAATTCATTGCATTAACGGGTGAGTGGGATTTTCACATCATACCCGGTTGGGATGATGAGCACCTCGATAATGAAAACCCACTATTATATAGTATTTTAACATCGCACTAGAATAGGGGGATGTGAGAAAACACTAAGAAAAAAAACTACTTACCGGTTGTAAGTAGATCATACCTGGTTGGTATGATGAACTTTCTAGAATGAAGTAGAAAACTCGTTCATCGGTTATAAGTAGAGATGTCTTCATACCCGATTGGTGTAATGGACAACTGAAAAGTGATTTTTAGCAGAAGTGCTCTCCGTTGACCGTATGCCACTGCTTAAACTTTTTGGGAGACATTCTTGACGAGAGCTCGATTAGCTTAGATAGGCCAGAGACCTCGATTTTAGAACTTGGAGGCTAATATGCTCGATTTTGAGAATCTCTTACTATGGGCCCAAGGCCAGTTGGCATAAGCAGGAGCTCATAAACAAACATTAGATTAAGCCATGAAAACTTTAATGAATTATGTGTTTGTCCATGGTAACAAGACAGGACCAACATACTCGATGGACTAGTGGTAGTGTGATGAGACAAGTAGACGGACCAATTGAGACAAACAACTACAGGTTGAGTCGAGGGTCAAGGCCGTTGGACTAGTGGCACCAAAGATTAAATGGTTTAAGGCATTTGCCTACTTTGAATCCTTCCTCATCTTAAATTTCTATTTCATCCCTTATTCCTTATCTAAGGAACTTCCAATTATTAGTCTTATTTCGTGTACTTCATTCTATGCCAATCGCCCACTCTTTATGTGAGTGTAGACCACGACCCATCTTGATATTTGTGGCTATTTCCATTAATCATTTTTTAATTGCAGGGCTTACTTCTGCATGGTTTCTCAGATGTTATTTCCTCATTTTCCTTATCATGGGCAGTCCACCCCTTTCTTACTTGTATGATATATTTTGATCTTATCTTCATACTTACCCATTTCATTGGGTCCAACTTGCTCTTTGGGTCCCCCTAGTATGCTTCCCTTGGTTCTTTCACCTCAGCTTGCACTTCATTTGCAAGTTCATCTTCTCATCCTCCGTCACCTAGATCCATCCTACTGCCCTTTTTACTGTAGTCCTTTCTACTTCCTGGTCTTCCTTAGGGCATCGTTTATTCTCCTTAACTATCTTGTGGTTAGGACTTGCTTTCTTCTGCTATGTTGATCTAAACTCTTATTTGGCTTCACTACTTTTTCCAAGGTGAGTCGTACTTGCAATTCCAAGACAACCCATTTGTCATCAAATGCTCAGCTTGTCTTCTCCTATGGAGGCACTCCCTTCTTTGCTCCCAAATGGCTGGGAATTTCTTCTTAAGGGAGAGTTCTCTTGAGCTACCCTTGTTCTGTTTGTGATTTATTGAGATCCTACTTTCAGTACTTTTTCCTTCATGCCACTATGCTAGGATCTTGAAGATCTTCCTCATGACTGTGGTTGAATTTACGAATAGGAATCGTGTTTCGTAGGATGGTATCCTTTCGAATTCCTATAGTTGGGGGGGCAGTTTTCTTGGAAAAATATTGTTCTAAATCCTTGTGGTGTGAAATAGTCCTTCACTTCATGTCCCAATTCCTTTACACTTGGTAATATGTTGTTTCTTTGCCCAATTGTTACTCCAAGAGTTTCTCTTAGACTCCTTACCTTGATAGATTTCTTATCATGCCTTTTTTGCCCAAAAATTTCCTTGTTTCATTCTTTTATTTGGGGTGGGAATCTCCTTGGTCTTTGTGATATCTAGGGTAACACGGGTTTGTGTGGTTACTTTTCTTGGGTAATCTTTCTATGGCTGAGGCACAAGGTCACATTATTTTTTAGAGATATAGTTTTGAGGAACTTGTAATTCCTTATTATTGGAGAGGTAGTACAATAGGTTGGGGTCTTAGCCCTGTTACAAAAAGTGTTTACGAAATAGATGGTGAGCTACTGGATTATTGACAAGCATCCTTCTTTGTATGATTATAAGCCATTGATGGCATTCATGGCCTTAGGCTTGGCTTTCTTTATACCCAGGATTATTACCTCAACAGATCTTGACACCATCCTTCTGGGTACTTCCCACTAATGTCTCTTGGTTCTTTGGGACTTCTCGGTTATTTTTAGGGTGATCTCCTTACGGGGACAGTAGCTCCAACCCCCCTTACTCACCCATGTGTACCTCATCATCTCCATACGATCATCCTCCTTATGGATCATCTTGCCATAATACCTCAAAGCACGGTCCAAGTAGCATCTACTTTGATGATAGATATGATAATTATGATTGGAGTAGCTCCAACTTGTCTTCATAATTGTATGGGAAGCAACCAGATACTTCTGTCTATGATTCGAGTCAAAATGACTTGTATGGGGATGGTGTGTATGCTTACCAAGGTGGAAAAGTGGAGCCATATGGTGCTAGGGGTGGTGTTGATACGTCAATCCTAGTTTTCTTGGTTCCTCTCCTGGGAGCCATCTAAAAATTTTGGAATCACTCCTATTAATTACTATCTTTTCTATTCTTGATTATGTATTCGAGGAAATAGGCTCTCATACCACTCAAGTTGTCATGCCCTGACCCGATTTGGTCAGATCCCCATGATCAACCCACTACTCTCCTAATTTATTTAAGGGTTTCTCCTTATTATAATCTGCAAAGAGTAAGGCGTACTTTAACCTGTACCTTTCCTAGAATAACATAAATCAAAACTGTATAAAAAATTTTAATTTATCATACCTGTCTTATAGGCAGGTTAGTTGGCTGTCCTTGAGGGTAGGCTTTCTAGGATTTTTCCTAAAAAGGGATATGAGGGAGGGGGTGAGTATAACGACTCAATGAATGGGTTTTCTAAATTTGACTTTTTTGGAAAAAAAAATTGTTTGGAGTGTGCCAAACTCCTTATTTCCTTTAAAAAATCCTTTTATTTCAAATCACTTTGTTTTATCACCATTTCTTATTAATCATGGTGTGTCATCACCCAACACACATCCTTCAGCATGAAGGTCAATCACACAATCGCAGGCCAATACGTCCACTAAACCCATTTGTGGTGTCAGAGCGGCTTTACTGACCACCTAGATAGAAGCACGTCCACTTCTACCCTGAGAATGAGTGGATGTTCATGACATCCGACCCTCAATCCCTTAAGAGCATTGCAAGGTCACCAAGTCCGACGAACTACCCTTATACCCACCAGGTCGTCCAGGGCCCTCGGACACATTACTACCCCTTTTGGGTGTCTTGAAGGTCCCGTAAACACAGTGCATCTACAATTAGTATTTTCACATCATGCCATATAATCTGTGGTGCCACTTGCCCAACGGCCTCGAGCCTCAACTCAACCTGCAACTGTTTGTCTTAACTAGTTCGGAGACTTGTCATGTCGCACTACCGCTAGTTGACTGAGTAAGTCAGTCCTGTCTTGGTACCATGGCCAAACAATTCAATTATTTAAAGTTTTATGGCATATAACTCATGTTTATTGACGAGGTCCTACTCATGCCAACTGGCCTATGGCCCATTGTTCGAGATTTTCAAAATTGGGCATATTAGCCCTCAAGTTCCAAAATCGAGGCCTCCGACCTAACAGAGCTATTCGAGCTCCCATCGAGAAGGTTTCCCAAATTGTCTAAGAAGTGGAACATAGTCAGGGGAGAGCACTTTCGACAAAAATAATTTTTTCATTCATCTATCACACCAACCAGGTGTGATGACATCTCCGCTTACAACTGATAAATGAGTTTTCCACTTCCTACGAGAAAGTTTCATCATACCAATCGAGTATGATCTACTTACAACTAGTAAGTAGTTTTTTCGTGTCATTTTCACACCACTCCTCTAAGTTTTGATGTTTAAAATACCACTAAGTAGTGGGTTTTCATTTTCGAGGTACTTATCATCTCAACCAGATATGTTATAAAATCATACTCACCCAATCGTGCAATGAAATTCCTCTTAGCCGGCTTGTTGTCCTTACTCGAACTCGTCTTAGCTGGCGTTCTCGATACTTCTTATTCCTACAATGTTCTTGTTCATTATTTTTTGGCCTAATAGCCCTCATTCATCCCAAATGAATGAGAAAACTAATTTTTCCTTTATTTGCAATTAGGTCCCTAAAGTTATTTTTCATTAACTTTAAGTCCCAAATGCCGGTTTTTCCTCAAATCAAGTCTCGAAACTTTTAAAATTTATCTTAGAACCTCAATTTATTCAAATTCACAAAAAGGGGTTTAATTTCCCAAATTTCCAATTTGGTCCCCCAACTTTTCCAAAAATTACCATTTTTCCATTCCTTTACAAAAATGGAAAGTTTTACCCAAAAATTCTAAAATTCCTCAAATGGCCCTCTACCATTTTTATCATGCCCAATTAACCCTCAATTTTATAAAATTGCATTTTGGTCATTCAAATTATCGAAAACCCCTAATTTTCCCCCAATTTCAACTTCCTAACACAACCGAATTTGATTTCATCAAATTGACCGATCAAATACTTCTAATTGTTGAAATTGAAGTTAGATTGGAGTTTCTACACATTCATATGATTCAATTGCACTTTGAATCGTGTAATTTGGTGTCGGAATGAGCTCAAATGGAGCTCCGCCGGAAAACTAGACTTAGAGAGGAAAGCTTCGAAAGCTAACAATCGGGGGCATAGTGGTCTGAACTTTTGATATGGGCAGATAGCTCCTGTCTTGAGATTTATCCTAGGATCAAGAATTACATCAATTGATGCTGAATTGAGTAAGAATTTCATCATCGAAGTTCTATCGGTTCTCTCTCTAGCACCGATCGGAAAGTGCAGAGGGGAGCCGAATTAGCTTACCTTTCAGCTCTAATTCAGCTGTTGGAGGGCTGTAGAGGTGTTGGGAAGGCTTGGTTCGGCCCGAGGAGTGCTCTCATTGGCCGATTTTAGCTTGGATGAAACAGGGCAACTATGGTCTATCGAAGCTACGTCACTGTTCGATCACGTCGGCGCTTCTCCGGTGGCTCTCGAAGCAAATGGAGACTACATACATGTAGATGACTTTTTCCTGGTTCTAAAGAACCCGACCTCGCCTTGTTTGGCTTAGAAAAGTGCTAAAGTCGGAGCTCTGGTTCGAGCTTCGCCAGAAAATGGAGCAGTTGAGAGAGAATGAAGTTTTTAGGTGTGGAGAGGATGAATGGGAAGGGGCTCTTTATATAGAAAGCTCGAGGACTTCTTGGTCGTCCGATTGGTACCTTAATGGCGATCATTCAATGACTGAAACTCCATACTCGGAGTCTTTTTAGCTACACCGGCGCTGCACGATTTTCTAGCGAGTGAACAGTGATGTCATCTAAAGGAAAAAGACGATATTGTTCCGAACCAGACCGGACTAGTTCGAATCGAGTTCAATGCTTTAATTGGTTGGTTCACCCCCAATTCGACGAAATTTTTCAAATCTAAAAATGTCTAAATTCATCTAAATTCATTTTCTATCCATTGGTAGCCTCAAATCCCAAATTTGAATTTTTTAAGCCACTTACAAAAATAAATTTAGAATTCAGTTCAATAGTGGTTCAAACTGGTACAAGCGGATCTATCCTGTTCAGATCCAATTCACCTAAACCGGTTTGGTTTTCATCTCCAATTCATTCTCAAGTCCATTTCCATGACTTTTGGGACTCTTTGGGTCACTCAGGAACCATAAATTTCCCGGTTTGCCCTTTCTCTATCGATTATGTCACTCTCCGACCCGATTTGGTTAGATCCCCGTGATCAACCTGCCACTCTCCCAGTTTATTAAAGGATTTCCCCTTATTATAAACCATAAATAGTAAGACGTCCCTTAAACTTGCACCTTTTCCTAGAATAACATAAATCAAAATTGGATAATATTTTAAATTTATCATTCCTGTCTCACAGTGGTCTTAGTTGATGGTCTTTAAGGGTAGGCTTTCCAAAATTTCCTGAAAGGGATATAAGGGAGCGGGATGAGTACAATGACTCAGTGAATGGGTTTTCAAATTTTTTAACCTTTAGGAAAAAAAATTGTATTGGAGTGTGCCAGACTCCTTTCTTTCAAAAATCCTTTAATTTCAAATCTCGGATTTTACCACCATTTCTTATTAACAACGGTTTGTTATCACCCAACACACATTATTCATCATGAAGGTCAAACACATATTCACAGGCCAATACGTCCACTAAACCCACTTGTGGCGTCGGAGCGACTTTATCGGGCACCTAGATAGAAACACGTCCACTTCTACCTTGAGAATAAGTGGATGTACATGACATCCGATCCTGAACCCCGAAATCAATTCTCTGTGTCCGTATGAGGATAAAGACTTCATCCTGTCCCCACTCCGATCTCATGCGCTTGGTGCTACTCCAAATTTCGCAACAAACTGCCCTTAAAATAGGTGAGATAAATCATGTGAATTAAATTTGTATTTAGAAACCCCGAAAAGATAAATTATATTAGATGGTTTAAAAGGGGATACATGAGTTCTAAAATATTTAGTGGTTCGATTTTAGTGTCATATTAACTAAAATGTGAGTTCACACTCCTATAAACAATTATACTTAAAAGTCGAATAGACTAGATGTGAAAGTTGGAAAACCTCCCCAATACAATTGTTGCTTAATATAGCACTTTAAACATTTATACGAAATTTTGATTAATTTTCTTATTAACTAAAAAGGAAAAGAAAGACAACCTCTCGGATGAAGTTGACCAACGGAAAGCATGGGGAAAAGCCTCAACCAAAGAGAAGACTCCTTGTAGAAGAAAAGAGGAAAGAGTCATTAAAGAAAAAAAAAAACTTATTTCATTTCCACGAAAGAAAGAGCAAATAAGGGTTTGGCTATTATTTGGGTAGGGAGGCATAAATGTACGTTTGAACGGTTTATGGTTCTTCAACAATAGTCCGAGTGGATCTTGGACAAAGAATTATCAGCAAGGCGAGACCTTTTCGATCTACTCATAGCCTTGCTCTATAAGGGTCTTGCTCTATATGCGTCCTAACTTTCTCGATCAACTAAGTGCGGAAGAAATAGAGTTACTTTTTTCAATTCTTGTATTATATCTTTCCTTCGTTACACTCAACACATCAAGTGCATCCCGATTCAAGATGTAGTCGAAACTCAATCATTCAATATAGAAAGCGGGAATAACGCTAGTATCCAACATGTGTTACCATTTATATCTTATTATTTTTAAGATTTTCTCGAGTTTAATGATTAATATCAAAGAGAGTTTATTAATTGTTTCTGGTATATTTATTTAAATTATTTTGACTTCGAACGCCAAATTAAAAAAGAGTTTCAATTTTTCACACTAAATACAGATGAGTTTTTATTAAAATACTTGTTTTGCTTAATAAAATAATTATTAAAATACTTATTATCTCCATTTTCAGTTAAAGTACTCATAACGGTGATGCATAATAGATTAGCCAAAGTTACGGAACTACAACAACAGATGAATGGGGATAGTGGGCGACAAGTTCAATAAATTTTATATAGTAGATAGTTAAATAAACTAATTATTATTATATTTACTAATTTTAAAATTAATTATTAATTTTAACACAACTCCAATTTTCATTGAAATCTCTCCTTCCTATCTTTTGCTTGAATACATTATTTACTCTTATTAGTAGAGATCAGCTGAGCATTTTTCCTCAATCCTCTACTTCTGGTGTCCGGCTTTTCATTTCTTCGGGCACACCTCCCTGCGACAAGAGACACGTCCGGACATGGCGGAAATTTTATCCTCCTCGTCATGCAAGTCTCCACCTTCTTGGCCACCGCGGTTGTATCCGTCGTCCCAGCCTTCGGTATACCACCACAGTACCAAACCCTGGTATTAACCGCCCTCCCTTCTGCACCCACCCTGTCATGGCAGGAGATGGAGTCGTTACCCGAGTCCTAGTCCGATTCCTCCGCATCCATCCTCTCCTTGCAGCTCCACCATATAGACGCGTTATCTTCGAAAGCCACCCCGGATGCCCTCTTCGGCCTGCGGCTCCATCGAGACACCGCCAGAGTCGAGGCCCTCTCGTCGCTGGCGGTTGCCTCGGCTCCCGGTGTCGCTGGCTTCGTGAACGCCACTCGTGTCGGTTTCAGTAGCTCCGTCATCTCTGGCCTCGCCGAAGGCAGGGGCAAGTACTTCCGCGCCTCCGCTATTTGTACAAGGGTTTGGTCAGGGGAAGAAAAAAATTAGACCGGTCACTAGCATCTACCCGGTGGCAGCTGACCACAGGATGCAACCAAGAAAGTCCATATCCGGTCATCGGATCGGGGCTATTTCCGGTAGGCGGGGCTCTTGATGAATGGGATCGGCTCATTGCCAAGTCTAACCGGATCCGTATTTTTAAGTGTATTAATAGTTTTATTTCTCAAAAGATGGGGAAAACACAGAGATATCTGGAACATTTTTTTCAATAAAAAAATTCCTGAAAGATAAGGAATTTTATTGAAAAAAAATATTAAGTAATACCTCATTTATATTCCCGATATAAAATTGTTAATGTATTTTTTAAGTACTGTGATAAATATTTTTTTCTATAAAGAATTAATATAATAAAAATTTTCAAATTTACAATTTCAAATATTTATTAACCCTAAACAATGCATATTTTAAAATATAATATAAGAAAATTTTGTATATATAATATAATATTAAAATAAATCTTTAAAATATAAATAAATAGGTATAAAGATGAATATGTATATACTGTTGTAAATTACATATCATATAATTAGATAGGTGCACGAATCCGTTGCAATATATATAGTCATATATTCTATATTAATTTACATGCTTTTATTTTATTTTATATTATAATTCAACCATTTATATACTTATTTATATTTATAATATTTATTTCATATTTAATATCAAGTATGTATTATTGATAAAATTCTCATTATTTTCTTGAAATTATTGAGAAATAAGTATATAAAATTATTTTGACACAAAGACCTATTTTAATAATCATTTACCATAATAATTATTGAGTGGCCCGAGGTTCACCTTTCTATATATATGGACCAAAGGATAAGGTTGTTTCTGGCAGGCAAGAAGGGAGAGGGTTCAATAGATGAGATAATAGCACCACGATTGTTAGAGATGATCGTACGACGGTCCTCCCTGAGGAGGAAAAGAAGAAGAGACCATTAAAAAGTTGATCTTATTTTATGGCTTATGCAATTTCGGGGGGACCGGACCTCCTGCTCCTGCTCCTGCTTAGTCTGAGATTTTTGAAAGGCATTCATTTCTCTTTTCGATGGTCATTCAGAATTGGCTGTTTGTCCATTAGAGAAGATGGGGCTGGATTACTATGAGATACTGAACGTGAACAGGAACGCCACGGACGATGATCTTAAGAAGGCCTACAGGAAGTTGGCCATGAAATGGCACCCCGACAAGAACCCCACCAACAAGTAGGAGGCCGAGGCTCAGTTCAAGCATATCTCCGAGGCCTACGAGGCAAAAAAAACTCTCTTTTTCTCTCTGTTTGTCTGGGCATCTTGTCTATATCGCAGCCATGCAGAAGAAGAGATCGCTGAGTTTGGGGATTACATGTTTATCAATTTTATGATATTGTTCATTCGATTTAGTGAACATAAGATTTCGATTAGGTTATCCTACTTGTCTCTTCTTGTTTTTTAAACAAAAATACATAATAGTCTTGTGGGCATGGCCCACAAAAATACTGCAAAATATTGTGTTTAGCTAAAATATGCTTGGCTGACTTTGTGGACAATGGCATTATCAGTGCTACTAACCCACGTATATATTTCCAAGAAATAAAATGATCACGAAATTTCCAACTTTTCAACCTGAATCCAGGTTTTGAACGATCCCCATAAGAGATCAGTTTATGACCAGTGCGGCGAGGAAGGTCTCAAGGACATACCGCCTCCGGGTAGCAGCGCCGGCGGCGGTGGGGGAGGGTCGAGCGGCTTCAATCCTCCGAATGCGGAGGACATCTTTGCGGAGTTCTTTGGAAGCAGCCCCTTTGGGTTCGGGTCATCGGGGCCAGGCCGGGCGAAGAGGTTCCAGTCGGACGGGGGTGGAATGTTCGGCGGGGGATACAGCGGAGCTGCCGGCGCAGACAACATATTCAGGACATACAACGAGGGGACCAGCGCCATGCCGAGAAAACCGCCACCGATCGAGAGCAAGCTGCCCTGCAGCCTCCAGGAGCTGTACGATGGATCCACCAGGAAGATGAAGATTTCCCGAACCATCATGGATAGTAGCGGGTCAGTGAGTGAATTACTAGTTTCTCTTCTGTGAACCTCTAAGCCCTTTTGCCATTCCATGCCTAACTTCATAAATGAAGCACACTTCAAAACTGGCTGAGTGAAGAAGCTTGGGCAAATTCGATGAAATGATTTATCACCAAATATAGTATATTTTTATAGGGTTTTTTTTTATTACTGTTAAATAATGTTTCTAATCTAAAATTTTACATTCGTATTTTATGAATTGGTATGATTTTTTCGATTTGTTACACGTAGTAGTAATAATAGTATCCAATTTAATATTTTTTATCATAAATATCACCGGATACACATTATATCCCAATAGCTATTATTGTACTGATAATAGGTAGTGATTATTTATACTTAAAATTTATTATTTATACTTAGTTTAATATTTTTAAATTTATAAACTAATCATAATTCTATATTTTATTTTATTTTATTAAAAATTATATTCTAAACCGATATTAATTTTTTTTAAAAATAAATTAAATTTTTGATAAAATAAATTTATTTAATATCATAAGTAAAAATTATTTATATTACTAAATGATTCTATTTTATCAAATATTTAACATATAAAGTGCATTTAAAATACTTATAACCAACCAATGAATCTTTTTGAATATTAGGCGGGCAGTTCGTGAGAAAGAGATACTAACCATGGACGTGAAGCCAAGGTGGAAGAAAGGGACCAAGATCACCTTCCCCGACAAAGGCAACGAGCAACCTAACCAGCTCCCAGCAGACCTCGAGTTCGTAATCTACGAGAAGCCCCATGACTTGTACAAGCGGGATGGCAATGACCTCCTAGTGGGGCACCGTGTCTCACTGGCAGAGGCGCTTGGAGGCACGACCGTGAGCCTGACCACCTTGGACGGCAGGAACCTATCGATCCCAGTGACTGATGTGGTGAGTCCCGGGTATGAACTAGTGGTTGCAAAGGAAGGGATGCCCATCGTGAAGGAACCGGGCAATAGGGGCGACTTGAAGATCAAGTTCGACGTTATGTTCCCTACCAGGTTGAGCCCCGAGCAGCGGGCGAGGCTCCAGCACGCCCTTGATGGTTAAGTAATTACAGTACATATCTATAGTAGTAGTTGCTGCTTTTTTCTCTTATTTTTTTCCTTTCTACTGTGGGTGATGTGTGAATATTTTAACACAACTAATCCACAGAGGTCGTGTATTGTACAGCATCGAACCTCTATTAGATTCCAGAGGTTATATTCAGACATGGCACAAGTTGCGAGTTGAGTTGTCTGCATATTTTCCGCCTGGGTCGCCCTTAGGATGTCCTTGTATATGTAAAGAAACATGGTATCCAGTTAAGGATTATAGCAGGCAGAGTTTCTTCTGCTTCTTCTTTGTTGGAAAACCAATTCATGATTCTAAGTATGCTATAAATTGCTTAAGGTGAAGAAAGAACTCCGTATATCAATTCAACAGATGTATGCTGACTAAACTGATGATGCTGTAATCTCACTCTTTGAAAAAGGAAGTGAAAAAATCCAGCAATTATGGTGGGGTTATGCTTTCCCCCTTTTAAGTGATAGATAGCACTTTCTCCATCACTCGCAGTGTATCATGATGAACTTTTTCGTTTGTTCATTCCTATCTACTTTGATAAGCAAGTGAATGATCATAACAGAAAGCAGTATTTCTGGAGAAGTTTTCCACTTTCCTTGTTAAGTTTTGAGGAAGGGATCCGTACCCAAAAGTCAAGATTCCATATGGAAAAAACGAAACCTGTGCCGACATGAACCTCTGTTTTATTCTCGAGAAATTCCTTGAATCCTTAAAGCCAAGGTGGTTGATAGCTAGGTCCCATGGGTCCCTCATTTGAAAGACCAGCGGGCATCTTTTATTGAAAAAGCACACACAACCTGCAGCAGCATGATCATAACTATTATCCCAACACATCTAGAGCAGCATATTAATTCCACTAAACCGAATAAAAAATAGCAATGGAATAGATTTCTGTCAAGTTTCTATTTTTAATCAATACCGAAGTTCTAGCATCTTTCAGTTGGTACAGCTAGGCTTCTGGGCAAGGCAGTCACGAGGAAAGATCAAACCATGGGATAGACAAATGGAAAAACATCATCATCATCTAAGAACGGACATCACAAAGCAGCTAAGAGAACTTTATTACACGTCTAAAGAGCCCAAAATTAGCCACTCAAAATTTACATGATCAGAACAGCTTCAATATCCACCACCTCTGTGCCCATCTTGCCGCCATGAAGATGCTGCCCTCCCTTGTGGTTGCCCATAACTCTGGTTGACCCGGTCACTGGGAGAAGATGACCAAGAACCATGCTGCTGCTGAGCTGCCATCAACCTACCAACCTGTCCTGCTGTCGATGGGTAGTCAAGCCCCCGATCCTGTGAGAACTGGTGCCCTGCAAGATTGCGAGGAACAGAAGATGATTTGATCCTCTGACCCCCAAGGCCATCAGGCCGCCACTCTGGGATATCATCATCGTCATCCTCATCATCATTCCATGGCTGGAATTGAAGACCTGCTTTAAGAGAGCTGGGTTGGGCACCTGGTTGGCCATACTTGTGTATAAGCTCTCTTATCTTATCAACAGGGCGTGAGGCACGAGATGGACAAGACCCAGCCTGTTGGTGCCCCTGTGCTGCTGCCCTAGGGTTTGACCCACTGCTGGAGAAGGTAAACTCCGGAAGGTCATCCATGTCCTGGCTGGCTCCAGGGGGTGGGCCAAAACCAGGAGGGACATCATCGTCATCATTATCATTGTCATCAACACCAGTGCTGTTCGCATTATACGATGAGGGCACACGGGCGCTGGATGAAAATCGCGAATGATAGGGAATTGTCAAACTAGGGTCAAACCTACTATCCTGTTTGTGCCTACTTTTAGATGTAGAAGTGGTGCGGAGCTGCTTTTTGGAGGCAGGATGTTCAGTTGCAGTGGAAGTAGTAAATTGAGGTCTTCTCCAAATAACAACACCAATCAGGCCACTATCTATAGCATCAAGCGCTTGAATTTGCTCCTTGGGGAGGATCTTGCTGAGCATCTCTCGAGTCCTTGGGTGAGGCGGGCAGAAGTACAGCTCTACCCCATCAGATGGATAAGAAACTCCCACTCTCTCATCAAGAACGTACGAGTCCACTAACTGCAGACAAAGGCAGGAAACAAAATTAAACATCCAAAGAATCGGGAAGAAAAGGGATAAAACTTATTAGGGGATAAACAAGAGGTAGAGAAGAATGAAGAGGCCAGCAAAAATATTTTCTAATTAAGGTTTAATGTTTCCTCAAGGGAGTTGACAGTAACTCATCAACTTTGAACCCAATAGATACCTCACAAATGCTTGCACGCTCATTTTCAGAAGATCCCTCCTTGCAAAGGAAATGAACCACCTGCAAGAAGAAAAGTATATTTGTCAACAGAATCAATAACTGTACAGATTTAGGTTAGTCCAATGTCCACATTGACCGAATCTGCAGTGGTTAAAATCTCAGGTTATCATAATAAACCATTCTGCATTGTGAATGTCCTAGGAATCAATATCTGTCAAATCTGTTACTACTGAATGGAAGGTAGTTTCTTCATTGATAAATATCTAAGGCTATTATTGAGCCAAATATTAATTATGTTATTATTATGATCATGTTTCTTATCTGAAATCAACTTCTAGTAAATTCTAGCAATTTCTCCATCAAATAACAGTTGGTTTCTCTACTTCATGCAATTAGAAAAACTATCAAATTCCAATACCCAGTTATCCAAATATTGACTTTAGATCAGTATATAAAAAATATCAAAACGGTCAATAAAAAGGTCTCCACAAGACATCTGTGGTTTACTGAAAAATGGACAGAAAATGGATGCACAGGCAGATAGTAAATCATGGATGTATTTTTCATTGTTTCTGTTGTACAAGCAGCACTTGAAGCCTGCAGTCAAACTACTGCACCTAGTAAGAGTGCAGTAGACATGGAAGTCCAAGGCCATTGGGCAGGAAGCCAACACAAATTCCCCAAAGGGACTATCAGTAATCTGAAAGAATAAGAAACATTTTACATTGTGAAAAGGGAGATTGCTTAGATACCATGATTGCACGCTTCTTAGACATCCGAAGATCTTGAAGGAACTTCTCAAATGCATCAAGCTTTACTCTTCCTTTAATTTCTATAGCACTGGTCCATTGCTTTGCACTTGTTCTTTCACCACTGAAAAAAATGTGAAGAATTTATCAAAAGTTTCAACAGACATGCTACTAACAACTTCCCAAGATTCCTGATCAAAAGGCAAGAGAAAATTTCTTTTATCAAATGGAATAAATTTCAATAGAACACAATGTTGAAAGTCATAATGTCAGAATGACTGAGGTATAGAAAAGTAGAAATGTGCATAGATAACTTAGTCAGGTAAGCCTATGAAACTATGTTGTTCCCAACAGAAAACTTATCAAAAAGATACTAAGAAGCTTTCACAAAAACTATCTTTACAGGATAAAAATTTTATCAGTATCTATGTAGAATAACTATATGCGGAGAAGAATGTAACAGAGATGTCATATCAAAACTGCAAATCAATATATACCTCTCTTAAAACTTGCGAAAAAAACATATACCTCTTAAAACCACCAAGGATTGAAACTGTAGAGGATACACTGAGCTGCAGATATCCCTCCCAAATCTCTTCATCTTTAGATATGACAGGAGATGACCTACTCTCGGATCTTCCTGAACTTCTAGATTTCTCATCAACTCTAGTTGACAGATTTTCATCAACTTTACCAGACTTGTCCGAGACATCACCATCTGCAACTTCTGGACTTCTTCCAATAGATTTTGAAGCTGTATCAGCCTCTAAGTCCTTTACAGGAGATTGTGACTCTATCTTCTCAGAGTTAACTTGTAGATCCTCAAATGGTGGTTCTGAATCAAGAGACTCCATAAATTCATCTAGTGTGACAATTGGAGGAAGATTACCAACAGCATCATCCACCATAATATCCACCTCAGATTCTTGATCATCAGATGGAATAGTCAGAGTATAATTTGTGCCTTTGTCAGCTATTTTGGTCCTTCCACCTTCAGCATTCCCTTCATTGATTTCATTTGCTTTGCGCTGTGGTGATTTATTCTTAGGTCTAGACCTACTCTGTCTAATTGAACTACCACCAAGAGAAACCTCCACTGAGATGCTATCATCCTGTTCTACTTCTACCTGGAACTCACCTTTATGTGTTTTTTTCACCAGGCGCCTCATATCGACCTCAGAATCAGGTAATACAACCATCTGTGCAAGCTCCTCAGCTTTTGCCATTCGCCATTCTGAGAGCTCCTTAGATGCAAGTTCCTCTGCAGTCATGGAACAGAGCCTTTCTGGTGGAATTTCTCCAGACACAACTCTTTCTCTGAGTTCTGGATTATTAGGATCCTTCAAATTAAATAAGAGTGACCTTCCCTTTTCCTTGTACTTCTTATTCACCCCTCCAAATAATTTATAGAGTTCAGCCTCAATTTTAAAAGCTAATTCTTCCGATGATGGAATGACAGTTTTTATCTCATCAACTTGCTGATGTATACAGCCTTTCCCCCCTACAGATCGAATAATATCATTTTCCACAACACCTATGTTGGGCTCCAATACCCAAGAGAGCCCATTCCCCTGTAGAAGCTCATCTTTGACAAAGAAGAGCTCCCCAAAAGGAACATCATCTGTGGACAAGGTATTGTCAGACTGAAAATCCTGAATATTAGATGCTAGGGCCATTGTGGGACCAGCATCATCATTGATACCAGGAGCTTCTTGAGAAATTAACTTGTCCCCAATCAAATTTTGATCATTAGATCCTTCATCACAAATCAATATATCCTTCGATTCTTCATATGGAAGCCCAACACCACCAGGGGCATTTGTTGGATTTTGTATAAATAAAGCCTCAGCCTGGGAGCTTTTTCTCGAGATTGGAGGCTTGCTAGCCTCACTAGAAACCAAGGCCAGTGCAGATGCTAGAGACTCCCTCATCTTGGATCTAACTGTATCAAACGACACACCCTTAGCGGAGGACTGCACAGAGAATTGACTCTTGTGAATTGGTGCCTGCTGAGATGTGGGTCTTGGGGAAATAGAATCCATATGTGCTAGCTTCTTAGCTTGTCCAGGCATCTGCCTGACTCCCGGAACCTGCTGGATAGAGTGAATGGGCACGACCCTTCCACTTGATGCAGATTGCTGTACCATCCATGGCCTATGCTCCAGAAGTTGTGAGGATCGTTTGAAGGGAATTGATGAAGACCGGGGAGAAAGATTCTCAGTAACCACCATAGGAGCCTTTCTCTTATTCGTTGCCGATAAGTGTGATGATTCTTTACTATCCAACATGTTAATCACCTCCAATGTTTCAGAAGATATGATGAAATGTTGTGAGCCCACAACTTTGTCTCTGTTCTGATACTGTCCATCACAATTACCTAAACTCGACAACTTCTGCACCCCAAAACCTTTAGAAGCAGATCCAGAAAATCCTGTTTGCTGTATGGGGGTTGAATGTGGTTCAGAGATAGGATTATCTGGAACATACCCCATCAGACCCACCTGCATCACTGATGTCTGAGGCTCCAACTTATTTGGCAGCTCTAACTGACCTTTTTGTGTACCTGATATTGATAATGGCTGGGATACTAGATGGTTAGACATCATTATACTCCACCAATATCATATACAAATATCCAAACAATGTCCTACTTCTCCAATTACTTGTGGCAGCTTGATGTCAGTCAGGTCAGTGGAGCTTTATATCAGATGTCCCTCAGTGGACCCTAGGTTTAGAATTTAAAAAAGTTTAAATTAGTTCATTAAAAGAAAAAACACTTGTCTATAAAACAACTAGGACTTCAAGATGTACAGTCTTCAATACAATGCATGACCCACAACATAATAAACTACGTTTCATTATCTATGTAACATCACAAGACTTTCAATCCATACTAGAATATCACCATTCACATATGGATCTCAGCTAAGAAGGGAGAAAAGGTCACAAGAAATTAACATAACATTAAGTGTCAAGAAACCAATAGAATTTTTTTGTTAATTGAAGGTCAGTTCAAGGTTGTCAAAAGCACTAAGCATACTCAAGTCACAAATAGTCCTACATTACCCAAGGAACATTGTGCAAGAAATGCAAGTTTCACCAAACTAAAGTGCACATTTATAAAGACAATTTCATTATATTATCAAACCATAAATAAGTTTATGTGCAGTATAAAAATCAAACTAAAGCCTGTAAAGGCTGAAGAGAGTGCTGAAGTTAGAGGCAGCAAGGAACTGATGTCTGACTATTATGTCTAATGAATGTGTCCATCTACCCAAATTAGCACTTTATTTTTAAAGGT
Source organism: Trapa incisa (assembly GCA_030064435.1). Classification (NCBI taxonomy): domain Eukaryota; kingdom Viridiplantae; phylum Streptophyta; class Magnoliopsida; order Myrtales; family Lythraceae; genus Trapa; species Trapa incisa. The sequence continues at coordinate 11,531,037 of CM057773.1, forward strand.
CTAAAATGGCACAGGTGTATATGTGAAAGCCCGAAAAGATTAACTAAGGTTCTGTTTGGCAAAAGATAGCTTATTTCGAGTTGAAGCTGAATCTGAATTTTATGTTAATGCTGAATTTACAAGCTAAAATATAAAACCTTATCTTTAAAGGTGTTCAGTATAACATAGCTTATCAATGATTAATTTATGTGTAAAATTACAATGAAAGACGTAATTGTTTTTTTTGGAATTTCAGCCATTGTTTTTCTTTCAATCGTCTTCAAATTTGTCTCTCTTTCCGTTCTTTCTTAAGTACATACTAAGTATGTATAAAATATCCATAAAGTATTTGATGAAATACTTGTGAGAAGATGCGTTAAACTGAAAAATGGTGGATGTTTCTTTGCTGGAGAAAACAAAAAGTTTGAGAAAAAGGAACGAAGGGTAAAACTGAAAAAATGTCAGATAAGTCTGATAAGCTTCAATAAAATTGGGGGTACAAACTTATTTTTTAAGCCAAATTTCCACTCTGATAAGTTTCGATAGTAGCTTGTTTTTTAAAATAGGCAGCTCGGTAGAAGGGAACCTAAATCTTCGGTTTAATGAAAACTTCAGTGAAGCGCAAAAACCATGAGCATTGGACTTTAATAAAATCTGCAAAAAGGCTAAAGGTGTGCGCCTGGTTAAAGGGCGGGCCCCAAGAGTAAAAAAATCCAACAGGTTTCCAGTTCTGCCCCTGAGAGTTTTTGATAATGCTGGGTTAGTTGCTGCATTGTATATCTAAACATAACAAATAAATATGAAGAAAGGGAGTCAGAATAACAGCAAAATTTGGCCCAGGAAACACCACAGAGTGAACTTGCAGCATATTTACTGTTCACTCCGTCAGAAATAACACACTAATGCTAAAATTGATAACCAACAAAACAATGGAGACTCTAATCCAGCAGAAAGGCGGGAGGACCCAGCATGCATATCCACTTCTTTTTTGCCAGAAGCTAAGCAAATAAAATATAAGAAGCAATAATTAATCATTCCTTTATTTTCTAGGAATGAATATAGAGGATAAACAGAGAAGAAAAAGTGCTATTGTAACCAGGAAAATTCATGAAACCAAAGGCCATCTAGGAAAATTAGTATGCTATACATTATATCTTTATTGAAGAAAAAACAAGAACCCGACATTATAAACTATGTTTAAAAAGTCCGTGGAGAGCCCTGATTAACAATCGGGGCGTTGTCAGCACATGAAGGGACACCCACAATAGAAATATCAGATAATAATTAGCAGAAATGAAGCAAATGAAGACAGCTTCCTCCAAAGATATCCGAATTTGTAAACAAATATTATCCTTTCAAGGCAAATAAATTCTACCCCCAAAGAACCCCCACAACATAAGACGGCAGGAATCAGTGGAAAAATAAATCTGTAAAAAAAGCGCAAAACTCAGAATAAGAAATACAGAAGAAAATTCGAGCAAGCGTCACTTACATGAGCTAAAAGCAAACAAGAATTTCCCATCGGATTTCCGAAGAGATCAGTGGGACTCGGCTGATTTAGGGAAGACATCTGCATACCTGATTAAAGAATCCGACGAGGCCGACGAACAACTCGGAGCAGAAGAGGACAGCTAGACAGGGAAGAGGGGAGGAGAAAGGCACTCGGAGCAACAAGAGCAGAATAAAAACCCTAGACAGGAGAAAACGATAGGTTTCGGTGAGAACCACGACCAAGCTCCTCTCAAGCGGCGGTTCTAGACGCAAGGGATGGCTGAGAACGTGGAAATTGATAAGCCGTCAGATCTAATCCTCATTAAGACATTCTTCACCGTTGATTTCTTCCCTCTTATTTTCTTTCTTTTTTGCACTTCTTTATTTTCTCAATTCCTTCGTGTATACATATATATAGTCCGGTCGATTTGTACTTAACACCGGTGCACTTGTAGTTAGTCATTGATTATGCAAGATATCAATTTCCACCAAGATTTATTTTTAGCCAAATTAATTCTCCTATCATTAATATATCCAACAATTTAATTTAACTAAACTATAAATATATAATGTGTAATATATTTGGCTAACTCAAAAACCTTTTTGTTAATTTATATAGATTGAGTTAAACGGCCGAAATATATATGTATATGTATTGCCCTTTTAATTATAACAAAAGATAAATAATGAGGATAATAGGGTAGAAGGTGAATGAAATTAAAACACATTTTTTAGATAATTATATATTATCACTTACTAAGTTTGTATATTAATATATAACATATAATATCATTACATTAATTAGGCAAGGGCCGATTCCAATTCTATATTTAGGTAAGAGCATTATATAAGAGAAGATAATATATAGCATTTAATCACATTTCCCTCCAATACAATTATTCCTTAATGTATAATGATTTGCTATTACCCACTATTACCTTCATTTATTATTTATGTTATTATTATTTATTTATTTTTATATAATTTAAATAAATTTATATATTAATAATATTTTATATAAAATTATATAATATAAATATATAATACAAATAAAAAATTATTATGCAAAATGTATTTAATTATATAGAATAACTAATAAATTATTTAAGTTAATTAAAAATATAAATTTTTATTTTTATTTTTTAATTAATAATTATTTATCTCATTTAATTTATATTCAGATAACGAATTATTAAAAAAAGTTTATACCTCAAAATACTTAATTTACACTCCTCAACTATTAACACTTTAACTTCCAAATCTCTACCAATTATTTAATACAAACATAACCTTAGTCTACTATTAGTCACTTTTAAGATAGATTAGAAAGATACTATTGGGCAAAACAAATATTATATAAAAAAAAGTTGAAGATAAAATTAATTTTAAAAGTTTATTTTTAAATGAGTTTGGTATAATATAAATTATTAGTATTAAATATATATATATATATAATTATAAATTATTTTTATCTTTTTCTTTATGAATATATTAATTTTTTTATAAAATAAAAACAAAAAATAAAAGGTTAAATAAACTACGCAAGTTCAATAATTTTTTTGATAAAATTTTAATACGATAAGATTAGATAATCTTTTTTGTGGAACAATAGTTTTAAATTTTAATTTTAAAAATAAATTTCACAAATATAAAATAATCCAAATAACTTACCAAATTGATCCGCCTAAGATTATGTAGAAGGTGTTAGGCGGCCTGAGAATGTTTCATTCGAGGTGGGTGATGTGGAAACGAGGGCGTGTTAAGTGCCACGCTGGATGAAAATCACCAATAGTTTGTTCACGTAATTGATTTTTGGATAAATAATATTTTTTTACCATTAACTTGTTGCAAAATTTTAAATAAATTATATTTTTTTCGGAATTAAATTATATATTTTATTTCACATGTAAATCGTTTTTTTTCAAAATTTACCACTAGATGAATGTAAAATACCATAAATACCCTTTTATTGTCATTTTCATAAAATGTATTAAAACAAATATTTTAATAATATAAATCAATAAAATTGAGAATAATTAAATCAATAAAATTTAATTTATTTATTTAATAAAATTGAGACCTAATCTATGAGTAGAAGAGTCATTAGACCAAATTCTTCATTCCTTTAATTAATCGTAACACTAAAACTTGGTATAAATATTTAATATTACGCCTCCATTCATTCCGGGTTAAAATGGTGAACAATTTGTTGTACAGCTTACTATTTTATACCACCTAATATTTTAACATGCACGATATACAAAATTTATAATATAAAATATATCCAATTTTTAATAAAAAATTTTAAACATTTTATAAATATAATATATAACTTTATAAAATATTTGAAATTATAGAGAAATTATATAATACCTAATAAAACACTTTCGTCATTTCTATTGGAGTATTTTTAACTCATCTCATACTTGTTGATATATATTGTAACCATATAACTTTTTTGACTAGAATAAAGTTTAACTGAACTGAAAATAATATTATATTAAGAACAAAAATCTAGATCAATAAATGTGATTCCAAATTGCGAATAACAACCGAAAGAGAATAAAATTATTAATTGAGGATGAAAAATTAAGAATTGAATTCTTAATTAGGAATGTAACTTAAGTTGTGATTGGAAAAATAAATTGGATTATAACCTAATTTTAAAAATGAAAAAGGGAAGCCAATACCATAAATAGGGATATGGTCGGATTAGAGATAAGATTCCTTAGAACTAAAACTAAGGTTAATGGAAAGAGTTAATTTTTGTTCGAAAGCAGCCAGAATTTCGGATTAAATCGTGGAGTGGACCTAAAAAATGAAAAAAATGGTAATTTAATTTGTAAAAAGAAAAAGGAAAAGAAAGGAAGTTAATTAGTTCTACTCGACTCAGTGAGCACCCCATGAAAATGATGACAACACAACATTAACAATATCGCTTTAATAGAGATCAGTTGATAACTAAGCTATTAGTTCCCATACGGAGTTAATTCCATTAACTCCTCCTGAACAAATAGAATTTTGGATCAAAAGTTAGAAATCCTTATATGAGAACCCTAACCAACCCGGAAGATTGAATGAGCAATTTTCTCTCGTCCGATCACCAAATGAAGTGATATTAGTGTCAAAATGTCGCTTATGGACTACTCTTTAGTTTTGTGGTCGGATCCCAACTTGTTAATGGTTGGATCCTTGCGAGAAACCTACTTTATGCCAAATTCTCTAAGTGCGAATTTTGGCTATTGGTGGGCTTCTTGGTGCATATAATGCCGAAAGACGGAGTGAAGGTGAACCCAACAAAGATAGATACTGTCTCAAATGGGAAAGCTCCCACCAACCCAACCAAATGACGTAATTTCCTTGGCCTCGTTGGGTACTACCAGAAGTTTGTGGAATACTTTTCCAGAATTGCAGCTCCATTAACTCGCCTCACGAAGAGGGGGTAGACTATAAGTGGGACGCTAAGTGCGAGTAGTCCTTCTAGGAGCTCAAATCTCGATTGATGATGGCCCAGTGCTAGCTTTACCTGATTTGGATGTCGGGGAGTACACCATATACAGTGATGCATTTGAACAGGGATTGAGATATGTCCTAATGCAACAAGGGAGAGTCATCGCCTATGCCTCACGACAATTAAAGCCCCATGAGAAAAACTACCCCACCCATGACTTGAGTTGGCCGCAATAGTGTTCGCACTCAAGATATGGCATCACTACTTATACGGAGTAAAGTGCTGCATTTACGCTGACTATAAGAGCTTGAAATACTTTCTAACCCAAAAGGAACTCAACCTGCGATAGGAAAGGTGGCTGGAGTTAGTTAAGAATTACGACCTGGTGATCGAATACCACCATGGAAATGCCAACATGATAGTCGACGCACTCAGCTGCAAGTACCACACGGGGGTGGCCTCGGAAAGGACTAGCTTACCTACCCTTGTTAAGCCTGTTGTGTAGCTTGAGAGTGGACCTCGAAGTGGACTAGAGCCGAGGTAACCTAATGGCGAACCTAGTCATATGACCTAGCCTCATAGACCAAATACTGACCATGTAAAAGGAGGATGAGGAGCTCTGTTCCCATTAGAACTAGCCTGTTTATGGCCCAACCCAAGATCTCGTGTTAAGGAGCGACAGGATAATGACCTTCAAAGGGAGGGTTTGGGTCCTAAACAATCCAGAATTGAAAAGAGGGATACAGGAGGAGGCGCATGACTCAATATATGCCATGCATCCTGTCAGCACAAAAATATACCACACCCTAAAACAAGGGTACTAGTGGGGGGGGGGGGGGGGTGTGGAGAGGGATATCATAGAATATGTGGCCAAATGCTTGTCATGCCAACAGATTAAGGCTGAACACCAGAAACCCTCTAAACTACTGTAGCCCCTCATGATTCCTGAATGGAAATGGGAGCATATCACAATGGATTTTGTAACGGGACTACTAATGACAAAAAGGTGTCGAGATGCGATATGGTTCATTGTGGACCGACTGACAAAGTTCGCCCACTTGCTACCCATCCGGGTGACGGACTGTCATGCCCCGACCCAGTTTGGTTGGATCCCCGTGAACAACCCGCCACTCTCCCGGTTTATTAAGGGGTTTTCCCTTCTCTAAGCCGTGAGGAGTAAGACATCCTTTTTCACCTGTACCTTTCCTAGAAGAACATTAATCAAAACTAAATATACAAATGGAACCTAACCATACATGTCCCCCAATTATATCTTCCAAATTATCCACACTAACCATCCATCCTTCTCCTCCAAAGGACGATTTTAGTAAATAACCAAATATAACACTTGGGCTAAGGGTCAAGTTGGTAATTTTTCGTACATCTCCCCCTTTAGGAGCCCAGGTATCATATACGCCTCCAAAATAAAGAGCCTTAAATACTAGAAGAAAAGCACCTATACCTAACAAGATTAAATGAATACCCAAAATGGTGGTCATTTCATTTATATCTTTCCATACATAACCAAATAATGGAAAAGATTCTTCAAGAGTCCCGGAAGTGCATGATTAACCTTACATACCTGTCTTGTAGGTTCAACTTTAGGTGGATTTTCCCTTGGTTACATGAAAAGGGGGTAAAGGGAGGGGGTGAGTTCGACAACTTAGTGGATGGCTGTTGGGTGAGAATTTTCACAAAATCAATTTTAATCGGAGTGTGCTAGACTTCTCATTTCATTAAAAATGCTTTTATTCAAATTGTAGTTTATCAAAATGTTTTTCCAAGGATTCTCAAATCCTTTTCACAGTTTTCATAACCATTTTCCCGTTTTCATATTAGGTGTGTTTCATAAATAACACACACCCTTCATCAGGAAGGGTTCACACACATTCACGAGATGTAGTTACGCTGACTACACCCACTTATGGATTGGAGCGTCTTTAGCATCCAACCTAATAGAAGTCTTTGAGTTCTACCTAAAGTCTGAGTAAACGTCTTCAACGTCCTACCCTCATACCAAAAATACTTCGTGTCCATATGAGGACGAAGATCTCATCCTGACCCCACACCGGTCTCTTGCGAATGAAGCTACATCGAGCTTCCTTGACTGCTGGCATGACAAACTGCCCTTATCTCCACCATGTCGTCTAGTAGCCCCTAGGACGCATCACTACCCCTCTTGGGCGTTTTGATGGTCCCGAACCTCAAGTGCATGCACAAAAATAGTTTTCCAATAAGCTAATAATCTTTGGTGTCACTGGTCCAACGACCTCAACCCTCAACTCGACCTACAGTTGTTTGTCTAAACCGACCCATCGACCTGGTCCTGATGCACTGCCGCCAGCCCATCGAGTATGTTGGTCCCATCTTAGTACCATGGTGAAATCACATAATCTAATTATTAGGAATTTTCATGGCGTATAAATAATGTTTGTTTATGAGCTCTTGCTCGTGCCAACTAACCTTGGGCCCAATGTACATGATTTTCCAAAATCGGGCATTTAGCCCCACAAGTTCCAAAATCGAGACCTGTGGCTTATATGAGCTATTTGAGTTCTCATCAAGAAGGTCTACCAAAATTTTTAAGCATTGGCACATAGTTAGGGAAGAGCACTTCTAACAAAATAACCTTTCAACTTGTCCAACACACCAATCGGGTGTGATCACATCTCCTCTTATAATCGGTAAGTAGTTAAATTCCACATAGAAGTGGTTTTTCACTTCAGAAGTACACATCATCCCAACCAGGTATGATGTGAATAATCCCACTCACCCGATATTTGTAGTGTATTTCCTCTAAATCGGCTTTTTGCCTCCACACGAGTTTATTTTTGCTAGCGTTCCAATCCTTCGTGTTCCTACACGATTTCGACATTCTTGTTTATTAACATTTGACATAATAGCCTTCATTATTCATGTATGAACCAAATGCCCAAAATGTTCAATTATTTACATTTAGGTCTCTAAAGTTTTTTTCTTTAACTTTAGGTCCAAAATGCCAATTTTTTCCCAAATTGAGTCCCAAAACTTCTAAAATTCGCTTTGGGACCTCAATTTATTCAAAATCACAAAAGGGGGTTTAAGTCTCCCAAATTCCCAATTTGGTACCCAACTTTTCAAAAATTACCATTTTGCTCATACTTTACAAAAAATTGCAATTTGACCACAATAAATACCAAAAATTGACCAATTGGTCCTCTAACATCCTTTTCATGGCCAATTGGCTCTCAATTTTGGGAAATTGTACTTTGGTCCCTCAATTTTATGAAACCCCCAATTTCCCTCATAATTCCCCCTTTTAAACTGATTGAATTTGATTTCATCAAATTGACCATTCATTCGGGGTTAATTGATCCAATTAAAGGTATGAATCAGTTCCTACACTTCCACATGATTCAATGGAGCTTTGAATCGTATCATTTGGGTCCGAATTGAGCTCAAATGGAGCTTCGTCGGAAACTGAACTTAAAGAGAGAAAGTTTCGAAAGCTTACCATCGGGGGTGCGACGGTTCGAGCTTTCGATCAGGGCAGGTAGCTCTCATCTTGAGGTTCCTTCTAGGATTAAGAATTACATCAATTCATGTCGAATTAAGGGACAATTTGCTTAGTGAAGTTTCATCGGTTCTTTCTAACACTGTTTGGAAATTGTAGAGGAGAGCCAAATTTGCTTACTATTCCGCTTTAATTCAGTCGTATGAGGACGAGACCTCATCCCACACCCTCCACGATCTCAATGTGCAAGAAGCCCCAACACAGTAGCTTCATGACTAACTGTCATGACGAGGAAGCCGTAACATAGTAGCTCCTCACTTCCCTTATCACCACCATGTCGTCCTGTAGCCCTGAGAATCCATCACTACCCCATTGGGCATCTTAATGGTCTTAAATCAAAAGTGCATGCACAAACAATAGTTTTCATATAATTAGCTTGTCACGCCCTGACCCGGTTTGGTTGAAAATCCGCGAGCAACCCGCCACTCCCTTTGGTCTTAAGAAGGATCACCCCTTCTCAAGGCCACGAGGAGTCAAGCGTAACTTCTGACCTTGTTTCCTAGAATAGCATTATACAAATATAAATAATTAAAAACCTTAAAGCATACTTGATTTAGGATTCTGCTTCGAGATTTCCTTAAGGTTTAGTCTCCTTTCTAAGAAAAGGATTTAAAGGGAGGGGGTGAGTTTCTACAACTCAGTGAGCAGGTGTTAGGGAATGAGTTTTCAAACATACAGTTAATAAAAACATTTAGTACATCATTCTTTAAAACCTTTCATCCTTTTCAAAGCCTTTGTGTGCTTAGCTATTTTAGCACATCTCCTTTTATCACGCCCCGACCTGGTTTGATCGGATCCTTGTGAGCAACCGGCCACTCTTCCGGTTTATTAAGGGGTTTTCCCTTCTTTAAACCGTGAAGAGTAAGCCATCCTTTTTATTTGTACCTTTCTTAGAATAACATTAATCAAAATTGAATAAATTAGATTTACATACCTATCTTACAGGTTTAGTTAGCGAAATGTCTGTAGGTAGGTTTTTTTCCCTTGGTCACCTGAAAAGGGTAAAGGGAGGGGATGAGTTCGACAACACAGTGAATGTGTGTTGGAAGCATGAGTTTTTGTAAAATAGTTTGAATTGAAGTGTACCAGACTCCTCATTTTCTTTTAAACCATTCTTTCCTTGAATTCCCGGTTATTCAAACCAATTTCATCACAATTTATGTGTTTAACAATCAACACACATCCTTCATCTATAAGGCATCACACATTTGCAGGGCAGCCCGTCCACTGCACCCACTTGTGGCGTTGGAGTGAATTTACCGGCCACCTAGATAGAAGCTCGTCCACTTCTACCCTAGGAATGAGTGGAAGTTCGCAACATCTGACCCACAAATTCGAAAAGAAACTCTATTTCTGTATGAGGACAGAGACTTCATCTCGACCCCACGGATCTCATGCGCATGAAGCTACGTGGAGCTTCCCTGACTATTGGCATGACAAACTGCCCTTATCTTCACCATGTTGTCTGGTAGCCCCTAGGACGCATCACTACCCCTCTTGGGCATCTTGATGGTCACGAACCTTAGTGCATGCACAAACAAAGTTTTCCATATAAGCCATTAATCATTGATGCCATTGGTTCAATGACCCCGACCCTCAACTCGACCTGCACCTTCTTGTCTAGACCGGTCTGTCGATCGAGTCTTGTCGCATTGCCTCCAATCCATCGAGTATGTCGGTCCTGTCTTGGTACCATGGCCAAATCACTTCATTCATTTAAATTTTCATGGCTTATCATCATTTTTGTTTACGAGCTCCTGTTCGTGCCAACTGGCCTTGGGCCTAGTGTAAGAGATTTTCAAAACATGGCATTTTAGCCCCCCAAGTTCCAAAACTGAGGCATTTGGCCTATCTAAGCTTTTCGAGTTCTTGTTAAGAAGGTTTCCCAAAATTTTTAAGCAGTGGCACACAGTTAGTGGAGAACACTTTTGACAAAATAACTTTCACATCGTATATCACATCAACCGGGTGTGATGACATCTCCGCTTACAACCGGTAAGCGGGTTTTCTACTTTCTTCTAGGAAGTTTATCATACCAACCGGGTATAATCTACTTACAACTACTAAGTAGTTTTTTCACGTAGTTTCCACATCACTCCAATTAGGTGTGATGTTAAAATTCCACATAGTAGTAGTTTTTCATTTCCGAGGTACTCATCATCTCAATTAGGTATGATGTGAAAATTCTCACTCACTTGATAAGTGCAGTGTATTTTCCCCTAAAGCAGCTTTTTGCCTCCACACGAGCTTATCCTTGCTGGCATTCTCGGTCTTTCGTGTTCCTACATGATATGAACATCCTTGTTCATCAACATTTTTCCTAATAGTTTCATTCCTTACGAATGAACAAAATGCCCAAACTTTTAATTCTTTGCATCTAGTTTTCTAAAGTTCTTTTTCTTTAACTTTAGATCCCTAATGCTAATTTTTCTCCAAATTGAGTCCCAAAATTTTAAAATTCACTTTGGGACCTCAATTTATTCAAAATCAGAAAAAAGGGGTTCAAGTGTCCCAAATTTCTAATTTGGTACCCAACTTTTCAAAAATTACCATTTTGCCCCTACTTTACAAAAATGGTAATGTGACCTCAATAAATTTCAAAAACCAACCAGTTTTTCCGCCAACATCATTTTCTTGGCCAATTGGCCCTCAATTTTAGGAAATTGCACTTTGGTCCCTCAATTTTATGAAATTCCCAAATTTCCCTCAAATTTCCCCTAATTTTCCCCATTCAAACTAGTCAAATTTGATTTCATCAAATTGACTATTCAATTGAGGTTATTCGATGCAATTGAAGGCATGGATAAGTTCCTACACTTCCATATGATTCAATTGAGCCTTGAATGACATGAATTGACACCGAAATTAGCTCAAATGGAGCTTCATCAGAAAACTAGACTTATAGAGAGAAAGCTTCGAAAGCTTACCATCGGGGGTGTAATGGTTCGAGCTTTCGATCAGAGCAGGTAGCTCTCATCCTAAGGTTCCTCCTAGGATCAAGAATCGCATAAATTCATATCGATTTGATGGAGAATTTGGTTAGTGAAGTTTCATCGGCTCTCTCTCTAACACTGATCGAAAATTACAGAGGGGAGCCAAATTGGCTTACCTTTTAGCTCTAATTCGGTCGTATGAGGGCTGTAGAAGTGTTGGGAGAGCTTGGTTTGGCCTGAGAAGACTCAAATTGGCCATTTTAGCTTGACCAAAATAGGGCAGCTTTAGTCAATCAGAGCTACTTCATAGTTTGATAACGCCGACGCTTCTTTGGTGATCCTCGGAGCAAATGGAGTCTACTGTTGGGTAGCTGACTTCTCCTCAAATCTAAGTAACCCGACCTCACCTTCTTTGGCTTAGAAAAACCCCAATGTCGAAGCTCTGGTTCGAGCTTCACCGGAAATTGGACCAGTAGATGAAGAGAGATGTTTTTAGGTGTGAGGAGGATGAATGAGGAGAAGCTCTTTATATAGGAAGCTTGGGTACTCCTCGACTGTCCGATTGGCACCTTTCTAGCAATGATTCATGAACAAAAATGCCCTGAAGAGAGACTTTTCATCTTCACCAGTGCTGTTAGCTTTTCCGGCGAGTGAACAGTGCTGTCATTTGAAGGAAGAAGATGACACAATTCTAAACTGTACCATATCGGTTTGAACCAGGTTCAATGCATAAACCTGCTGGTTCAGGCCCGGTTCGACTGAGTTTTTCAAAATTAAAATTTACTGAATTTATCTAAATTCATTCTCTATCCAATGTTGGCTTCAATTGTCCAATTTGAATTTTCTAAGCCACCTAGAAAAATGAATTTAGAAACTAGTTCAATAGTGGTTCAAACTAGTTCAATCTGGTTTAGGTCCACTTCACCTTAACCGGTTTGGTTTTCTCTTCTAATTCCTCCTAAAATCCATTTCCATGACTTTTGTGACTCTTTAGGTCACTTGGAGTTTATAAATTTCCTGGTTTGCCCTTTCTCTTCCGGTTACGGTTTAAAAATCGACTCAAATTTCTATTTGAAAATGATCGGTTCCTTTCCCGATTTTTCTTATTATCAAAGGCGAGGTTTACAACTTTCCTCAGAGGCATTTAGCAATCATACACATGCCCTTTATCATAAAGGGTACAAACGTTCACCGATGCAACATGCCCACTGCACCCACTTGTGGATCAGAGCGTCTTTACCGTCCACCATGATAGCAGTCCCTAACTTCTACCTTAAGTGTCACGCCCCAACCCAGTTTGATCAGACCCCCTTGAGCAACCTGCCACTCCCTTTGGTTTATGAAGGGTTTTGCCCTTTTCTAAACCACAAGTAGTAAGGCATACTTTTTCTTATCTTTCCTGGAATAACATTATACAAAACTGAAAATCTTTTAAACACGCATAACTGTCTTTATAGTTCCTACACAAGGGAGGTCTTTAAGTTTTGTTTTTCCCTTGGTAACCTAAAAAGGGTAAAAGGAGGGGGTGAGTTCTACAACTCAATGAGTAGGTGTTAGGAGTTAGTTTTAAAAATAGCCATACCAAAGTTATCATTTCTTTAAGAAGAATGTTTTTCCTCAAAGTTTGGTTTTCAAAACCTTTACCCTACCAAGAGTGTCATTTGCTTTCAAAAGGATTTTAATTTCTTTTCCAAACCTTATTCCAAGGTTTTACCATTTCTTTTTCCAAGGATTCTCATCATCCTGATCGGGTATGACATTAGTAAGCCCACTCATCTTTTATCTAGAGATATGTTCATCCTGTAGGGATTCTTAGGTAACTATCCCTGATTGGTCTTATTGGTGTTTCTCTCCTTCGATACTTCTCCATTTTCCTTAAATTTGGTTATTTCATGGTGGATATTGAGAATTTCATAGGTAGGGGGTATTAATTTGGTAGATCTAATGTGATCATGGCAAAGATGATGTTTGAGGTGTGAAAAAGGACTAGTGGACCAGGTATCTCTTAGCTCAGTTGGTGTCGCTGTGATAAATTGTTCTAAGCTCCTTATATAGTTGTAAACTTACTTGTTAAATAGGGAAGATTTATTACTAAATTATGGGTATTTATAGGTATTAATGTTGTTAGTTATTCTCATTAAATTGAGAAATTGATGTGTATTTATGGGCATTAATTTGAATAATTTAATATAGGTATTAATTTATGGGTATTTATGGTAGAGAGTAAGACTAATACTACAAAGTGCTAATAGTTTGGTACTAAACGAAATTCACATAATTATCTCATTATTTTCACCTAAATAAATTTATTAGGTATTTACCCTATCTATTCCATCGAGTTATTTATTTTGGTCAAAACAACACTTTTCATTTTATTTTAAATAAAATTTATTCCAATTATATAAATTAAATTTTAAAGTTATAATACAATTCTAGAAAAATTTTTGACTTCAATTTCGGGTTACTAAAAACATGATGTGACAACTATTCCCCACCTTTTTAGTAGTTTTGTCTCCAAAACTCATGCATCATTAGTCTCTACTTCTTACCCTTTTTGTGCACTTTTGTGGTTTCATTTTCAATAACTTTCTACATAGACATTTGTTTACTTTACCAGAATAACTTCTCAAGATAATGTTATCTTTTCTCAAGACTATTTAGTTTTTCAGTGGATAATTTTACTCAGGTTCTCTTATTTAATTCATCCAAAGCAAATTGGGTATTCAACCATACATTCTTATTAGTAAAAATTTCCAATTCGAGCTTCCTTATAACATTGAATTTCACACCAGGTTAATGGTATCTTTAGATCTTAATCGATCACTTAGTGTTTACATAAAACTTTTGCCCTCTTAAGCAAGCATTGTTTATATACCATTCAAAAGGAAATATGACTTTTAGAGTATTTTCAAATACTTATCTCTCATTAGAAATTTGATGTTCTATGATCACATTATCTTTATATTTACTAGTTCTTCATTTCATTTAGGAGGTTCGTCTGACAACTTCTAATCCAACAAAGCTTCTAAAAATCTTTAACAAAATTTCCTCCACCGGTTAATGCATCTATCATTAGACTATATGCTCCCATCTCAGAGTCATTTTTCCACAAAGATTGTACCATCTTATTGGGTCTACGATACCATGTACATTTTTTTTAGTCCATTGTCCATCATCATGCCCTTCCTCATGTAATGACATGTTGGTATATCATTCTCAAGATTTTCCATTCTTCACATACTTTGGTATTGAGATATTTGTTTATAACCATTTTGTTGTTCTCTATTATGACTTATTACTTTATAAGTCGTTCTTTTTTTTTAAGACTTTCATCTCATTGGACTTCTTTTTTACATTTGAGTATATTGCTTTAGAAAATTTTATCTCAGTCATATGCGACTGCCTTTCCTTTAATGACCTCCCAAGGAATTTCTCACTTTAGGAACTAACTTCATTGGTACTTAAGGATTTCACTCTCATTCGAATTTGTTATTGGTTGCATCCATTAATCAAAATCAAGGTACTCTATGTGTATTGCATGAGTGTTTGGTTTATTAAACCTTTGTCTCACATTTCCTAGAACCTCTTATTTTAGACTCATGCTTTAGATCCCTTATCATTACCACGTCATCCAACGGCCTTTGGAACCCATCACTACCCCCTTGGGTGTCTTGATGGTCTCGAATAAAAAGTGCATGCACAAACAACAATTTTCATATATTTAGCCATTCTCTTTGATGTCAACGGTCCAACGGCCCCGACACTCAACCCGGCCTACAGCTATTTGTCTGGTAAGTACGTCGACCTGACCTTGACGCACTCATGCTAGCGTATCGACCATTGTCGGTCCTGACTTGGTACTAATGCAGATCACACAAATATTTCCACTTTTAATGAGAGTTTTCATGGCTCTTCCTATTCATGTTTGTTTATGAGCTTCACCCCGTGCCCACTAGACTTGGGCCCACTTCATACGTATTTCAAAAACTGGGCGTCGAGCCCTATGAGTTCAAATTCGAGGCTCCTGGCTTGTTAGAGCTGTTCTAGCTCTCATCAATAATATCTACCAAATAGTTTAAGCAATGGTACACAGTCAAAGGAGAACACTTTTGACAAAATCTCTTTTTAGCTTAAGGTAATCATCACACCAACCGAGTGTGTTGATTGAGGCAGGTCTGCTCACAACTGGTAAACAGTTTTTCCATTTTTAAAAGTGCCCATCATCCCCACCGGGCATGGTGTATAAAAATTTATACTTACAACCAGTAAGTAGGTTTTTATTTAATAATGGTGCTCATCACCCCAACCGGGTATGACGTTTAAAATATCCCACTCACAGTGGCTTTTAAATTTTAAAAGATGCTCATCTCCACAATCTGGTATGACATTAGAAAGCCCACTCACCCGATGATTGTGACGTGTTTGTCCTCATTGAGCTCCTTTGCTCACGTCCTTATCCGAATTTGTTGCTACATGGTTTGAGTATCTTTATGAGGAACAACTTGGCATGGTTTGAGTATCATTATGAGGAACAATCGGGTATGACATTAGAAAGCCCACTCACTGGATGATTGTGACGTGTTTGTTCTCAATCAGCCTTTCGAATCTTGTTTGAGCTCCTTTGCTCACGTCCTTATCTGAATTTGTTGCTACATGGTATGAGTATCTTTATGAGGAACAACTTGACATGAATAGCCCTTCTATTTCCATGTATTTACACTTATGCCATTATTTTTGCCTTATTGCAATTAGGTCCCAAATGCTAAATTGATTATAATTAAGTACCTGGGGCTTCCAATATCCCTCTTGGGTCCTTAATTTTCTCAAAATGGTATATGGGGCTCAAATTTCCCAAATTTCCAATTTGGTCCCCGAACTTTTACAAAATTACTATTTTGCCCCTAACTTCCAAAAATGGCCAGTTGGTTCCAATTCTTTCAAAAATTGACCAATTGGTCCTCCAACATCTTTCTCATTGCCAATTGACCTTCAATTTTAAGAAATTTCATGGAGGTCGCTCAAATTTTCAAAATCCCCAAAACTTGCCCAATTACTACCCCTCTCTAGTGATTAAATTTGATTTCTTGAAATTGGCAGTTCAAACGTGGTTAATTACTGCAATTGATGGCATGGATCAGTTGCTACATTCCATACAATTCAATTGAGCTTTGAATTGCAGCATTTGGGTCTAAAATGTGCTGAAATAGAGCTTCCCCGAAAAACTGTACGTAGAGAGAGAAAGCTTCGAAAGCTTACCGTTGGAGGTGCGATGGTTTGGGCTCTCGATCTAGAGAGATAGCTCTTGTCCTTAGGTTCCTTCTAGGATCAAGAATCACTCCAATTGATGTCAAGATCAGTGTGAATTTGGTTAGTGAAGTTCCACACTTTCTCTCTCTAGAACCGATTTGCAATGATGGTAGCCTTGGGGGCTGAGGGATGACTTGGTTTGGCCATAGGAAGTCCAAATTGGTAGAATTTAGATTAGCCATAACATGACAGCTTCAAATCGATGGAGCTACTTCACTATTCAATCTCGTCAGCGCTTATTCGGTGATCCTTGGGTTGAATGGAGGTTGCTCTCAAGTAGCTAACTTCCTCCGGAGTCTATAGGACCTGAGTTTCCTTCTAAGGATAAGAAAATTGCCCAAGTTAGAGCTCTGGTTTGAGCTTTGCCAAAAAATTGAGCACTTTGTAGAGTAGGTGATTTGAGGTGTGTGAAGGATGAATGGAAGGGAACTCTTTATTTAGTGAGCTAAGGGACCATCTGCTCTACCAGTTTCTATATTGGTCGAGCTTATCCTATTCAGAAAATGTCCAAATCGAAGGGAATACAGTTCATGGGTTGTCCTAATAACATACTTCAAGATTTCATAAAAACTATAATCCCAAAAAGTTTAAGTAGTTTCATACAGTCATGAGATTATATTTTTAGAAATCTGATTTCAAAGTAAAGCATGATCTTAAGTATGCTTATAAGTGGTCCAACCGGTCCCAATGTCAGAAATCTCACTCACTTATATTCCGAAACTTGTTTGTCTGGGGGATTTTCGAGCATGGCATGCCTTTCATTTGCATGAACTTGTAGGTGGTTCATCCTAACAATAGATTGGGCAATAAAGCCCTAAGTAATAAGGTAATTACACTGAAGTCCAATAACTTTACAATAACTATGATTTAGCCTTTAAGGTATACCTTTATTCTAATTAGGTCCCTCAGATTGTCAAATCTTCCATTTAGGTCCCTAATTTCTCTAATTTCCAATTGGGTATAATATTTCTCACAAATTACAGAAAATCCCCATTTTTTCAAAAAATATAATTAATTCACCAAACTTTCAAAAATTTAATTTAGTCCTCCAAATTAATTTTCATCAATTCAACCTTAATCCTTTCCAATTGACTCCTAACATTATTCTGATCATCTTCCCTATGTCCCATTATCATTTCATGTTTTAAATCACTAAAATTGGTTGAGAAATGAGCTTAAACGGTGCTTCACCTAAATATTATTCTAGAGAGGGAAAGCTTTGATTACTTATGAACGAGGGTCTGATAATAAGAGCTTTTGATTCCAATGAGTTTCTCTCTTCCTAAGGATACTTCCTAGATCAAATTGCACTTGAATTGGTGGCATGAGTAGTGCGAATTTCTTAACTTAGTTTTTGGGCAAAAACATAGTGTGAATAGTAAATTTCGGCAAAGGGCAGTAGAGGGAACTTACCACGATGGCTCAGGGAAGGTGTTGAATCCTTTAAGGAAGGTTTGGAGGGCTTGATTTGGCCATGGTTGGCTTGAGGGTGGCTCAAATTGAGCTTGTTCAACTCTGGTTGCAGACTGTGGTGGGAGTGATGGTACCGTGCGATCTCGTCGATGATCCTCGAGGTGAATGGTGTATGCAATTATTTAGCAAACTTCCATGGGATTCTAGGAAAACTAAATTCTCCTTCAGAGGTGCAAGAAAGTGCCTAGGTTAGAGCCTTGGTTTGTGCATGATCAACAAAAGGAGAAATTTGTGTTCTCTTGGCTTTCAAGGTGTGGAGAGGATGAATGGAAGGAAGCTCTTAATTAGGAGCTCGAAAATTCTGTTCCTATCCGATCATACATCGACCAACCATTAACTCTCCTATTTACTCCCTTGTCGGAGAGATATATTTGCAGTAAGAGTCATGCAAACTTCCTTCTCCTTTATTATTCAAAATTCTAAAGGAAGAATAAGACACTATGCGCGTGCGTGCGAGCTGATATGTGGCACACTATAATTGGCTAGTTTTGATGTAAAGGCTGCCGACTTAGCATCCGAGTCATCTGTTGGCTTGTTGACTTAACGTGTGGTGACCTCCCATCGGTCGCTCGTTCCAACGTGGCCGTTGATAAAATTTAACCATCTGTTGACTATGACATGTGGCTTCCTTTGATTTAGCTAATTTGAATTCTTCAGCTTTCCCTCCTAACGTACTATACCATTTCCATGTATTAGCTTCTTGTTGGCTGTGATTATCCGATGTGTATTTGGCACATGTTGACCTCTAATTGGTCGACTATTTTCTGACAACCTTATCGGTCGTTGACATGACAACTTTTCCATATGTTAACTCCTCATTGGTTAGCCCTGTTGACTAGGTTTCTCCTCCGTTGACTGATGACACATGTCACTCTCCCATTGGTTAGTTATTGATGATCTGGATTTTGTTCGTCTAACTGTTTACTAGGGACACATGTCACACTACTATTGGTCTGTGCTTCTAGGTGCTGATTGAGTAGCTGACTCATCGCACTTCACCATGCATCGCACACTAAATGGTCGCACATGCTGACTAGGTCCTAACCTAGGAGGCAATTCGTTGACCGACTGGACCGTTAATCAGTTTGGTCGTACCAGGTTCAGTGATCCAAAATAAAAAATCAACTGGTTTAGGCCCGATTCGACTGGTTTTCTTAAATATAAAAAATTCTAAATTCATCTAAATTCTTTTTCTACACAATGGTGATTTCCATTTCCCAAATTGATGTTTTTAAGTCTCCTAGAAAATTTAATTATTGAACTCATTCTTCCTAGTTCAATCTGATTTAATTTAGTTTAGGTTTGGTTAATCTTGAACCGGTCCAGTTTTCTCATCCATTTCACTGCATGGTTAATTTCCATGATTTTTGGATCTTCATTAATCACTTGGAAATTTCCAAATTCCAGTTTTATTTATCTTTACAAATTTTAGGTTTACTTGAACAACGGTTTTCTAATGAAATTTTCTGGTTCTTTTTTTTTTTGCTTTCTTATTATGAGGAAGCATGGTTTACAGCTAAATTTAGTCGTGGTTGGCTAGGGTAAGGCCCCCACTCCTTCCATGAGTCATTAGAGTATGATAAGATTAATTTGGGGTAAACTATGAATATAGAAGTTCATTTGATTTATATTCCAAAGTTTTGGACTAAATTGCTATTGTAGAAAGTTTGGAGACCAAATTGAAAATATGTGAAAATTATGGAAAATGTCCCTACGAGTAGTCTAAGGGGCTTAGAAGTGAGTTTAAGACATATAGGGATATTTAAGGTCATTTTCGGGAATTCAAGGGAAAAATTGTAAATATGGTGTAAAGGAGTGGCAAAATTGTAATTTTGCCCAAATAGGAACCAAATTGTCAAATTTCCCCAAAGTGATATCAAATAGTTTATTTTGAACCATGGAGGGCAATTGGTAATTTTTGCAAAGTAATTTTGCAAAAATATATATTTTTAAAAATAATGGAAAATGGTAATTTTTCCCATTTGTGTAACCAAAATGTAATTAATATATTTTTGGGGCCCAAGTGTGTTTAAAGGAGTTATGACGACCCAAATGAGAGACTTGGGAAGTCTAGGGTCCAAATTGAGTAGCTTTTGATGTGTAAGGGCAAAATGGTAATTTTGCCCCACTTAAAGACCAAAATGATAATTTTGGGAAAGTTAGGTTATCTAAGTGGGGAGACTTAAAAATTTTTGGGGCATCTTGGTAAATGAAACCTAATGTGGTCTAACCTTGATTTGATAGTAAATCATAGGTGGGAATAGTAATTCTGACGAGTAATTAACACTCCAATTGTTGAGAAGTAGCTGAAAAATTTGAGTTGAATTTCGGCCACCTTGAAACTTCTCAGGCCATGCCAACTCTCCCACGACCGAGCCTAGTCCTCTTTGAACTATTGAGCTAAGCAATTGTCACCACCATCATTGAAATAGTGAATTTACAGAGAGAAAACCACTTAACATTGTTGATTGATTTCTCCATGTTAAAAGGACCAATTATGGTGAAATTTGATCGTAGGAGGATTCTCTCGATGAGATTTAGCTCCCCAAATCAAGAGCTCTGACAATTGCATCATTCCCGGTAAGAATTCAAATCTTTCTATATGTAGAAGTGTTTTTCGACGAACCTTCATTTGAGCTCATCTCTAGGACAAATTGAATGATTCAAAGTCTGAAGTGATCATTGAGATATAGGGAACATGATTAGCATAATGATAGGAGGCAATTAATCAAGTTTAATTGGTTAATTTGATGAAATGAGATTTTGGGAGTCAAATTGAAAATTTGAAAAAATTGGGCAATTGGGGATAATTGGAAAATTGGGGATTTTTGGCAATCGAAGTAAATTAATGGTCTATTGAGGATTTCAATGAAATTGGAGGCTTAATTGTAATTAAAATAATTTTTGGAAATTTAATTACAATTAAAAGTGGATAAATTGCTTTATTGGTAATTTTTGATAATTTTATATTAAATAAAATTATTTGGGGATAAAAAAGAAAATAAAGTAAATTGAGGAAATTATGTGTAAACCTCGTCCTTTGACAATAAGAAAACCGGGAAAGTAACTGGTCATTTCCAAAGAGAAAACCGAGTCGCGTTATAATTTGGAACCGGTAGAGAAAGGGAAAATTGGAAAATTTATGTATACCGAGTGACCGAAATAGTCATAAAAGTCATGAAAAAGGACTTTAGGATAAATTGGAGATGAAAACATAACCGGTTTAGGTGAACCAAACCTGAATCGGATTGGACCGATTTGAACCAGTATTGAACTGATTTCTAAATTCATTTTCTAAGTGGCTTAGAAACATCAAATTGGAGAATTGAGGCTATCGTTTGATAAAGAATGAATTTACAAATTTTTAATTTTGAAAAAATCGGTCAAATTGGGCCTAAACTAATCAGTTTAAGCTTTGAACTCGGTTCGGATTGATTCGGTCCAGTTTGGAACAGTGTCATCTTCTTCCTTCATATGAGAGCACTATTCACTCGCCAAAAAATTGAGTAGTGCGAGTGAAGAGGAAAAGTCTCTGGCCAGGGAGTTTCAAGTAATGAATGACCGCCATTAATGTGCCAATAGACAGCTAAGAAGTCCCTGAGCTTCCTATATAAAGAGCCCCTCCTTATTCATCCTCCTCACACATGAAAACTTCACTCTCTCCCTATTGCTCCATTTTTCGATGAAGCTCAAACCATAGTTCCGACTTGGGCATTTTTTTGAGCCAAAGAAGGTGTGGTCAGGTTCTTTGGATTTAGGGAGAAGTCAAATACATGCATGTAGTCTCTATTTGCTTTAAGGGTTGCTAGAGAAACATTAGCGTGATAGAAGAGTGAACCAGCTCTGGCGGACCGAAGCTGCCTTGTTTCGGCCGAGCTGAAATCGGCCAATTGGAGCCCTTCTCAGGCCAAACCAAGCCCTCCCAACACTTTAACAACCCTTCTAAAGCTGAATTAGAGTAGAAAGGTAAGCCAATTTGGCTCCCCTCTATGAATTCAGATCGGTGCTAGAGAGAGAACCGACAGAACTTTACTGACCAAATTGTCCCTCAATTCGACATAAATTGAGGTGATTCTTGTTCCTATGAGTAACCTTAGGACAAGAGCTATCTTTAGATTGAAAGCTTGGGCTGTCACGCCCCCAACGATAAGCTTTCGAAACTTTCACTCTATACACTTAGTTTTTCGGCAAAGCTCCATTTGACCTCGTTCCGATGTCAAATCGTGTGATTCAAAGTCCAATTGAATTATATAGATCTGTAGAAACTCAAATCTACCTTCAATTTCAACAACTAACATCGATTGATTAGTTAATTTTATGAAATGAAATCCGGTCAGGTTTGAAGGTTAAAATTAGGTGAAAATAGGGGAAAATTTGGCAATTTCAAAAATTTGAGGGACTAAAGTGCAATTTCCTACAATTGAGGTCTAATTAGGCATGGAAAAGATGTGAGAGGACCAATTGGTCAATTTTGGAATTTATTGGGGTAAATTTTACCATTTTTGAAAAGTAGGGGCAAAATGGTAATTTTGGAAAAGTTGGGACCAAATTGAGAATTTGGGAAACTTGAACCCCCTTTTGTGATTTTTGTATAAATTGGGGTACTAAAGTGAATTTTATAAGTTTTGGGACTCAATTTGGGGAAAAATTATCATTTCAGAGAAAAGTTAAAGAAAAAGAACTTTAGGGAACTAATTGCAAATAAGTGAAAAGTTTTGGTATTGCATTTATTCGTGATGAATGAAGGCTATTAGGCCAAAGGATAATGAACAAGAATGTTTATATTGTGTAGAAACACAAAGTACTGGGAACACCAGCCAAGACAAGTTCGTGTGGAGGCAACAAGCCGGTAAAGAGGAAATTCACTACACTATTAGGTGAGTGAGATTTTTATATCATACCTGGTTGGGATGATAAGCACCTCGGAAATGAAAACCCACTATTAAGGGGAATTTTAAACATCACACCTGAAGGGAGTGATGCAAAAATTATGCGAAAAAACTACTTATCAATCGTAAGTAGATCATACCCGGTTGGTTTGATGAACTTCCTAGAAGGAAGTAGAAAACTCGTTCATCGATTATAATTGGAGATGTCCTCACACTCGGTTGGTGTGACAGATGACTAAAAGATTATTTTTGTTAGAAGTTCTGTCCTCTGATTGTGTGCGACTGCTTAAACCTTTTGGGAGACCTTCTTGACAGGAGCTGGATTAGCTTAGATAGGTCAAAGCCATCAATTTTAGAACTTGGGGGCTAGAATGCCCGATTTTGAAAATCTTTTACAGTGGGCCCAAGGCCAGTTGGCATGAGCAGGTGCTCATAATCAAACATGAGTTTAAGCTATGAAAAATTTAAATAAATCATATGTTTGGCCATGGTACCAAGAGAGGACCGACATACACGATGGACTAGCGGCAATGTGACTTGACAGGTCGATGGCCCAGTCGAGACAAATAGTAGTAGGTCGAGTTAAGGATCGGGGCCGTTTGACTAGTGGCACCAAAGATTAAATGGTTTATGAAGAAAATTGTTGTTTTGTGCATGCACTAGGGTATGGGATGTAAACCCTGCCCTTCGGAGTTAAGGAAAACCGAGAAAAGAACTGGTCAAACTGAGTGAGAAAAACCGAACCGATTCACAAATTTGATCATTAGAGAACGGGTAACTTGGAAAATTTACAACTCCCGAGTGACCCAAAGGGTTCATAAAAACCTTGGAAAAGGACCTTAGGACAATTTGGGAGAGGAAAGCAGACCAGCTTTGGTGAACCGGATCTGAGTTATATTGAACTGGCTTATGAACCAAGTCGGTTTATGAACTAGAACCGATAGAGGAAGGGAAAACCATGTAATTTATGGATCCTGAGTGACCTAAATAGTCACAAAAGTAATGAAAAAGGGCTTTAGGATGAAAGGGGGATGAAAACCAAATCGGTTCAGGTGAACCGGATCCGAACTAGATAGAACTGGTTTGAACTACTATTGAACCGAATGCTAAATTCATTTTTCTAGGTGCCTTAGAGAATTCAAATTGGAAAGTTGAGGCCACCAATTGATAGAGAATGAATTTAAAAATTTTTAATTTTGAAAATCTCGGTTGAATCGGGGTTGAACCGACCGATTTAAGCTTTGAACACGGTTCAGACCAGTCCAATTCGGTTCAGACTACGGTCGTCTTCTTTCTTCAGATGACAGCACTGTTCACTTGCCAGAAAATAGGACCAACACCGACGATGAGGAAATGTTTCTGTTCAGTATGTTTTAGGCCTTCAATGACTGTCATAGATGTGCCAAATGGACGGCCGATGAGTCCCTAAACTCCCTATATAAAGAACCCCTCTCCATTGATCCTTTCTACACCTGAAAACCTCACTCTCTCTCAACTACTCAATTTTATGGTGAAGCTCAAACCAGAGCTTTGATATAGGGTCTTTTATGAGCCAAAGATGACGTGGTGAGGTTCCTTAGACTCGGGGAGAAGTCAGCTACACGGTGGTAGTCTCCAATTGCTACGAGGGTTATCAAAGAAGTGCCAGCGTGATCGAATAGTGAAGCAGCTCCAGTGGACCAAAGCTGCCCTATTTTTGTTGCGTTGAAATCAACTAATTTGAGTCTCTCTCAAGACAAATGTCATGCCCCAACCTAGTTTAGTCAAATCCTCATGATCAACCCGCCGCTCTCCCGGCTTACTTAGGGTTGTCCCTTCTTTATAAATCGAAAGGAGTAAGGCATCCTTTAAATATGCACCTTTCCTGGAATAACATAAATAAAAATTACACAAAATTTAAATTTATCATACTTGCCTAAAGGTGTGTTAGCTTGTGGTCTTTGGGGTAAGCTTTCTGGGGTTACTTGAAATGGGTATAAGGTAGGGGGTGAGTTCAATGACTAAGTGAATGGGTGTTTGAAGTTTAACTTTTAGAAAAATAGTTTAAATTTGGAGTGTACCAGACTCCTTATTTTTCTTTTAAAAATATTTCATTCTTAATTCTTGGTTTTCATAACCATTTCTCATCATAACAGTGTGTTTATCAACCAACACATGTCCTTCATCATGAAGGAACACACAATAGTAGGCCAGCTTGTCCACCGTACCCACTTGTGGCATTGGAGCAAATTTACCGGCCACCTAGATAGAAGTACGTCCACTTGTACCATGAGAATTAGTGGATGTTCATGACATCCGACCCTCTATCCCATAATAAAACTCCTTGTCCATATGAGGATAGAGACCTCATCTCATCCCCACCCCAGTCTCATGTGCATGAAGCTACGTCGAGCTTTGTAAGACTTCTGGTACGACTAACTGCCTTTCTTTCCACTAGGTCATCCAAAGCCCTAGGATGCATCACTACCCCTCTTGGGCATCTTGAAGGTCTTGTAACATGGTGCATGCACAATCAACAATTTTTCACATAAGCCATATAATCTTTGGTGCCATTGATCCAACGACCCCGGCTCTCAACTCAACCTACATCTGTTTGTCTTGACTAATCCGTAAACCTGTCATGTCACATTGCCACTAGTTCATCAAGTATGTTGGTCCTGTCTCAATACCATGTCTAAACAACATATTTACTAAGTTTTAATGGCTTAATAATCATGTTTTTTTACGAGATCTTGCTTGTGCCAACTACCCGAGGGCCCACTAATTGAGATTTTCAAAATCGAGCATATTAGCCCTCAAGTTTCAAAACCGAGGCCTATAGCCTAACATAGCTATTCGAGCTCCCATCAAGAAGGTCTCCCAAAACAATTTAAGTAGTGGCACACAGTTAGGGGAGAGCACTTCTCACAAAATAAATTTTTTGACTGTCCATCATACCAATTGGGTATAAGGACATCTTCGCTTAAAATCGTCAAGCGGGTTTTCCACTTCCTTCCAAAAAGTTTCAACATACCAACTGGGTATGATCTACTTACAATTGTTGAGTAGTTTTTCCATGTGATTTTCATATCATTCCTCTCTGGTGTGATGGTTAAAATACCACTTATGAGTGGGTTCTCATTCCCGAGTTGCTTATCATCACAACCTGGTATGATATTAAATATTCCACTCACCCGATAATATAGTGAATTTTCCTCTTAGCCAGCTTGTTGCCTTTACGTGAACTTGTCTTAGCTGGCATTCCCAGTTCTTCGTGTTCCTACATGATATGAAAATCCTTATTCATTATCCTTTGGCCTAATAGCATTCATTCATCACAAATGAATGAGAAAACCAAACTTTTCATTTATTTGCAATTAGGTCCCTAAAGTTATTTTTCTTTAAGTCCCTAATATCGGGTTTTCCACAAATTGAGTCCCCAAAATTTTAAAATTCACTTTGGGACCTCAATTTATTCAAATTCTCAAAAAGGGGTTAAATTTTCCAATATTACCATTTTGCCCCTACTTTACAAAAATGGTATGTTTTGTCCCAAAAATTCCAAAATTTTCCTAATTGGTCCCCCAACATCTTTATCATCCCTAATTAGCCGTCAATTTTATGGAATTTCACTTTAGCCCCTCTAATTTTTGAAATTCCCAAATTTCCCCCAATTTCAGCCGTCTAACTCAGCTGAAATTGTTTTTACCAAATTGACCGATCAAATGAGTTTAATTGTTGAAATTGACGTTAGATTGGAGTTCCTACAACTTCATACGATTCAATTGCACTTTGAATCACACGATTTGATGCCGGACAAAACTCAAACAAAGCTACACCGAAAAACTAGACTTAGAGAGAGAAAGCTTATCGCCGGGGGCACGACGGTCCGAACTTTCAATCTGGGCAGATAGCTCTTGTCTTGAGCTTTCAATCTAGGCACGCGGCCGAATTGAGTGAGAATTTTATCATCAAAATTTTGCCGGTTCTCTCTCTATCATCGAAATTTTGGGGAGCCAAATTGGCTTACCTTTCAGTAGTAATTCAGCTGGAGGAGGACTGTGGAGGTGTTGGGATGGCTTGGTTTGGCCTAAGAAGGGCTCGAATTGGCCGATTTCAGCTTGGCTGAAATAGGGCAGCTTCGGTTCACCGACACTGCTTCACTGTTCGATAATGTCGGTACTTCTCCGACGACCCTCGGAGCAAATGGAGATTACATGCATGTAGCTGATTTCTCCCTAAATCCAAAGAACCCAACCACACCTTCTTTGGCTTAGAAAAGACCATATTTGAGCTCAAGTTCAAGCTTCACCATAAATTGGAGCAATTTAGAGAGAATGGAGTTTTCAGGTGTGGAGAGGATGAATGAGGAGGGACTCTTTATATAGGAAGTTCGGGGACTTCTTAGCCGTCCGATTGATGCCTTAATGGGAGTCATTCATTACCTGAAACTCCTTGGATGGAGACTTTTCATCTTCGCCGGCACTACACAATTTTTCGATGAGTCAACAGTGTTGTCATCTGAAGGAAGAAGACGACACTGTTCCGTACTGGACTGGACCGGTCTGAACCGGGTTCAAAGCTTAAATCGACCGGTTCAGCCCTATTTGACCGAAATTTTAAAAATTAAAAATTGATAAATTCTTTTAGATTCATTCTCTATCCAATGGTGGTCTCAATTCTCTAATTTGAAATTTCTAAGCCACCTAGAAAAATGAATTTAGCATATGGTTAAATAGTGGTTCAAACTGGTCCAGACTGGTTCAATCTAGTTTGGATTCGGTACACCCTAACCTGTTTGGTTTTCATTCCCAATTCATCCTAAAATCCCTTTTTCATTACTTTTTTTAATCTTTGGGTCAGTCGGGATCCATAAATTTCCTGATTTGCTCTTTTCTCTATCGTTTCCGGTTTGTAAACTGACTTGTTTTTTAAATTGAAAATGACCATTCTTTCCTCAATTTTCTTAGTATGAAAGGATGGGGTTTACAACTCTCCCCTCCTTTTAGGGGTTTTTTTTCTACAAAACAGTTACATGCCAAATAATTAAGGGTAACTATCCCTCATCACACTTTTAGTTTCCTATGTCTCTTCCTGCACAGGTCTGTTCTACCATAGAACCTTGACCATAGGAATACTCTTGTTCCTTAAGTTCTTATTCCTCTGGTCGATGACTCTTACCAATACATGGCTAGGATCAGGATGATACCTCCAAAGCATAGAGATATAGAATACACCGTGTATTCTCTGCAGGTCTAGAGGTAGTTCTAATTTATAGACTACTAGTCCTATCCTTTGAATGATGAGATATGAGCCAATATATCTTGGTTTCAACTTTTCTCTTTGCTGAAATATAAGTATTCCCCTCCATGGTGACACTTTGAGAAATACCTGGTCTCCCACCTCAAACTCCAGATCTTTCCTTCGTTGATCCGCATAACTCTTTTGCCTATCCTGTGCAGCCTTAAGGCAACTCCTGATTAGTTTTATCTTCTCATTGGCATCCTCAATTAGTTCTACCCTTTCTATCCTTCTTTCCCCCACTTCTTCCCAAAATAGAGGGGTATGACATGGTTGTCCATAAAGGGCTTCATAGGGAGCCATCTGAATACTGGCCTGATAACTATTGTTGTAAACAAATTCCATCAGGCACAAGTATTCTTCCCAGCATTTGTTCATGGTAAGTACACACTCTCTCAGCATGTCCTCCAAGGCTTGAATGGTTCATCCAGACTGCCCATCTATATGAGGATGAAGCATGGTGCTCATGTGGAGCTAGGTTCCCATGGCACTTTGTAAGCTTGGCCAGAACCTTGATTTAAATCTTGGATCTCTATCTAATACTATACTCACTGGAATGCCATGGAATCTCACTATCTCCCTCATGAATAAGACGACGAGTTGTTCCACTGTATCTGCCACTCTTATAGGAAGGAAATGAGCCAACTTGTGTAATCTATCCACGTTGACCCAGATTGCATCTCGACCCTTTCTTGTCAGAGGTAGTCCTGTGACAAAGTCCATGGTGATGTGCTTCCATTTCCATTCCAGAATTGGTAAGGGTTGCAGCAGCCATGACGATTTCTAGTGCTCCACCTTTATCTATTGACAAGACAAGAATCGGGCTACATATTCCACAATGTCCCTCTTCATACCCTTCCACCAATAGCCTTGTTTGAGGGTGCGGTACATCTTAGTACTATCTGGATGCATTACATACACCGAATCATGTGCCTCTTCTAGGATTAATCACTTTAGTTGCTTATCTTGAGGCACACATACCCTACCCTTGTAGGTTAGCATTCCATCACTACGTAAGTCATAATCTGGTTTTGTTTCTCTATTGACCAAATTCCGATAGGATTGGAGCTTCTTATCCGCTTTTTATCGAGCTTGGATCTGTTCATGTAGAGTGGGCCTTACTACCATGTTAGCCACTAGGCAGCTTTCCCGCTTGTCGATTTTTAAGTCCACCTCCATTCTTCCTAGTTGTTGCAACATGGGTATGTAACTCGTCTTTACTTGAGCTACCTCAATTTGGTACTTGCGACTTAAGGCATCTGCTACTACTTTTGCATTTCCAGGGTGATATTCTATTACAAGGTCATAGTCAACCAATTCTAACCATATCCTCTAGCGGAGATTCAACTCCTTTTGGGTTAGGAAGTACTTAAAACTCTTGTGATCTGTGCATATTCTACACTTAACCCCGTAAAGGTAGTGTCGCCAAATCTTTAGGGTAAACACTATCGTAGCTAATTCCAGATCATGAGTTGGATAGTTTCTTTCATGTACCTTAAGTTGTCGCGAGGCATAAGTGTTAACCTTCCCTTGTTGCCTCAAAACACATATGAGTCCTTGTCCGAATGCATCACTATAGACGGTGTACTCTCCCACATTAGGGTCGGGTAGGTAGAGTATTAGTGTGGTTGTCAATCGAGTCTTTAACTACATGAAATACTTCTCACAACTTTCGTCCCACTTGTACTCAACTCCTTTCCTGGTGAGTCGAGTTAGAGGAGCTATCATCTTAGAAAAGTATCCTGCCAGACCTAAGAAACTTCTTATTTCTCTAGGATTCCTTGGAGCCTTCCAATCTGATATGGCTTCCACCTTGGCTAGATCTTCTTTAACTCTATCCTTAGACACTATATGTCCTAAGAATCCTACCTCCCACTGCCAAAACTCACACTTGAATAATTTTGCATATAATTGATTTTCCTTTAATATCTCCAAGGTGATTGCCAAATTCTCTTCATGTTCCAACTTGGTTCGTGAGTATATAAGAATGTCATCTATGAATACTATCACGAACCTATCCAAGTGTGGTTGGAACATACGATTCATCAAATCCATGAAGGCTATAAGGGTATTTGTTAATCCGAAAGGCATTACTCTAAACTTGTAATGTCCATATCTAGATCGGAATGCCATTTTGGGAATATCCTCCTCTCGGATCATGAGTTGATGATAGCCTGATCGAAGGTCAATTTTGGAAAAGTAAGTTGCTCTTTTTAATTGATCGAATAGGTCATCTATCCGTGGAAGTGGGTATTGGTTCTTGATGGTGACCTAGTTCAACTTCCTGTAGTCTATGCACAGTCTCATACTTTCATCCTTTTTCTTTACGAATATGACAGGTGCACCCCACGGAGATTAGCTAGGACGTATGAAATCCTTCTCCAATAATTTGTCCAATTGCTCCTTCAATTCCGCCGTAGCCATACGATATGGTGCTTGGGATATGAGGTTTGTTCCTAGGATTATTTCTATGGTGAACTCTACCTACCGACTTGGAGGTAGTCTAGCTAGTTCTTATGGAAATACTTCTGGGTAGTGCCTAACTACTAGAATGTCTTCAAGTCTCTTCTCTTCATACTCTTCATTGATAACCATTGCCAAGAAAGCCATAAAGCCTTTTTATATCATCTTTTGGGCTTTCAAGTGGGGCACCATCGGTACTCCGCTTTTCCTTTGATCACCTTGGAACTTTAATCCATTCATCTCGGGAGTGTGGAAGGTTACCGTCTTCTTTCCACATTCCATCCTAGCCTGATGGTTACTTAACCAGTCCATTCCTAGGATTACTTCAACCTCTTTTAATGGTAATAGAATCAAGTCAGCTTCAAGTTTGATTCCTCTAATCTTTATCTCACAACCTTTTAATTATTTATTCCTATTTAACCCTTCTCCTAAAGGTGTGAGGATATCGAGACTTTGTTCTAGTGGAGTGAGTTCTAGGGGTACAATTGAAATGAACTCTTCCTTAATGAATGATCTCTCAACTCCGGAGTCAAAGGTTGAAATTGGGGGAAAATTTGAGGATTTTGAATATCCGAGGGACTAAAATGCAATTTTATAAAATTGAGGGCCAATTGGGCATAATAAAGATGTTGGAGGACCAATTGGACAAATTTGGGGGCAAAACTTACCATTTTTGTAAAATATGAGCAAAATGGTAATTTTATATAAGATGGGGACCAAATTGGAAATTCGGGAAACTTGAACCCCTTTTTGTAATTTTGAATAAATTGAGGTCCTACGGTGAAATTAGAGGTCTCGGGACTTAATTTGGGGGAAAATCAACATTAGGGACCTAAAGTTAAAGAAAAATAACTTTAGGGACCTAATTGCAATAAATAAAAAAAGTTTGAGTATTTTATTTATTCGTGGTGAATGAAGGCTAATAGGCCAAAGGATAATAAACAAGAATGTTCATATCGTGTAAGAACACGAAGTAATAGGAACACCTGTAAGTATGAGCGTTCATAGAGGCAAAGAGCTAAATAAGAGGAATTCACTGCACGATCGGGTGAGTGAGATTTTTATATCAAACCTAGTTGGGATGATAAGCATCTCGGAAATGAAAACCCACTACTAAGTGGTATTTTAACCATCACACCTGAGAGGAGTGATGTGGAAATTACGCGAAAAAACTATTTAATGATTGTAAGTAGATTATTCTCGGTTGGTATGATGAACTTTATGGAAGGAAGTAGAAAACCCATTATGGGTTATAAACAAAGATGACCACATGCCTGGTTGGTGTGATGGACGACTAAAAGTTTATTTTTTGTCAGAAGTGCTCTCCCTAACCATGTGCCACTGCTAAAACTTTTTGGGAGACCTTCTTGATGGGAGCTCGAATAGCTTAGATAGGTCATAGGCCTCGATTTTGGAGCTTGGAGGCTAATATGCCCTATTTTGAAAATCTCATAGATTAGGCCCAAGGCCAGTTGGCAAGAGCAAGAACTCGTAAACAAACATGAGTTAAGCCATAAAAACTTTAAATGAATGATTTGTTTGGCTATGGTACCAAGTCAGGACCAATATACTCGATGGACTGCCAATAGAGCGACATGATAGGTTGACAAACCAATCGAGACAAACAACTGTAAGCCAAGTTAAGGGTTAGGGCCGTAAGACCAGTGGCACCATAGATTAAATGACTTATGTAGAAAATTGTTGTTTTGTGCATGCACTGAGATACGAGACCTTCAAGATGCCCAAGAGGGGTAGGGATGCGTCCTAGGCCTATTGGACAACATGGTGGAGATAAGGGTAGTTAGTCATGCCAACAGTCTTGGAAGCTCGATGTAGCTTCATGCACATGAGGCCGGAGTGGGGATGGGATGAGGTCTCTGTCCTCATATGGACACGGAGTGTTATTTATGGGATTGAGGGTTGGATGTTGCATACATCCTGTCACACCCCGACCCAGTTTGGTCGGATCCCTGTGATCAACCTACCACTCTCCCGGTTTATTAAAGGGTTTCCCCTTATTGTAAACCGTAAAGAGCAAGACGTCCTTTAACCTGCACCTTTTTCTTGGAATAGCATAATCAAAACTGCATGAAATTTAAAACTTTACATACCTGTCTTACAAGTGGATAAAATTCATTATTTGTAATTTTAGATAATTTTATATTAACTAAAATTATTTGGGGTAAAAAAGAAAATAAAGTAAATTGAGGAAATTATGTGTAAACCTGTCCGTTGATAATAAGAAAACCGAGAAAGTAACAGGTCATTTCCAAAGAGAAAACTGAGTCAATTTATAATCTGGAACTGATAGAGAAAGGGCAAATAGGGAAATTTATGTATCCCGAGTGACCTAAATAGTCATAAAATTCATGAAAAAGGACTTTAGGATGAATTGTAGATGAAAACTAAATTGGTTCACGTGAACCAAACCTGAATCGGATTGAATCAATTTGAACCACCATTGAACCGGTTTCTAAATTCATTTTCTAGGTGGCTTAGAAACATCAAATTGGAGAATTGAAGCCACCGTTTGATAAAGAATGAATTGAGATGAATTTACAAATTTTTAATTTTGAAAAACTCGGTCGAATTGGGTCTGAACTGATCGGTTTAAGCTTTGAAGTCAGTTTGGATCAATCCAGTCCGGTTTAGAACAGTGTCGTCTTCTTCCTTCATATTATAGTATTGTTCACTCACTGGAAAATCGAGCAACGCCGATGAAGATGAAAAGTCTTTGGCGAAGGAGTTTCAGGCAATGAATGACTACCATGAAGGTGCCAATCGGACGGCCAAGAAGTGTTTGAGCTTCCTATATAAAGAGTCTCTCCTCATTCATCCTTCTCACACCAAAAAACTCCACTCTCTCCCCACTGCTCCATTTTTTCGTGAATCTTGAACTAGAGCTCTCACTTGGGCATTTTTCTAAGCCAAAGAAGGCGTGGTTGGGTTCTTTGGATTCAGGGAGAAGTCAACTACATGCATGTAGTCTCCATTTGCTTCAAGGGTCGCCGAAGAAACACCAACGTGATATAACATTGAAGCAACTCCGGCGGACCAAAGTTGCCCTATTACGGCCGAGCTGAAATCAACCAATTTCAGCTCTTTTCATGCTAAACTAAGCCCTTACAACACTTCCACAACCCTCCTATAGCTTAATTAGAGTGGAAAGGTAAGCTAATTTGTCTCTACTGTGTGAATTCCAATCAGTGCTAGTGAGAGAACTGACATAATTTTACTGACAAAATTCACCCTCAATTAGACATGAATTGAGATGATTCTTGATCCTAGGAGAAACCTCAGGATGAGAGCTATCTGCTCAGATTTAAAGCTTGAACTGTCGCGCCCCCAACGGTAAGCTTTTGAAACTTTCTCTCTCTACACTTAGTTTTTCAGAAAAGTTCCATTTGAGCTCGTTCTGACATCAAATCGTACAATTCAAAGTGCAATTGAATCGTATCAATGTGTAGGAACTCAAATCTACCTTCAATTTCAATAATTAACTTCGATTGATCGGTCAATTTGATGAAATCAAATCCAGTCTTGTGTGAAGGTTGAAATTTAGTGAAAAATTGGGGAAATTTTGGAGATTTCAAAAATTCAAGGGACTAAAGTGCAATTTCCTAGAATTAAGGGCCAATTATGCATGGAAAAGATGTGGGAGGACCAATTGGTCAATTTCAAAATTATTGGGGTTAATTTTACCATTTTTGAAAAGTAGGGGCAAAATGGTAATTTTGGAAAAGTTGGGGACCAAATTGAGAATTTGGGAAACTTGAAGCCCTTTTGTGATTTTGAATAAATTGAGGTCACAAAGTGAATTTTAGAAGTTTTGTGACTTAATTTGGGGAAAAATTGGCATTTGGGACCTAAGTTAAAGAAAAAGAACTTTAGGGACCTAATTGTAAATAATTGAAAAGTTTGTGTATTTCATTCATCCATTATGAATGAAGGCTATTATGCCAAAAGGATAATGAACAAGGATGTTCATATCGTGTAGGAACACGAATTACCAGGAACGCTAGCCAAGACAATTTCATGTGAAGGCAACAATCTAGTTAAGATGAAATTCACTGTACTATCGGGTGAGTGAGATTTTTATATCATAACCGGTGGGGATGATAAGCACCTCGGAAATGAAAACTCACTATTAAGTGGAATTGTAAACATCACACTTGAAGGGAGTGATGTAGAAATTACATGGAAAAAACTATTTATCAGCTGTAAGTAGATCATACTCGGTTGGTATGATGAACTTCCTAAAAGGAAGTAGAAAACCCGTTCATTGATTACGATCGGAGATGTCCTCACACCCAGTTGATGTGATAGACGACTAAAAGAATATTTTTGTCGAAAGTGCTCTCCTATTACTATGTGCCACTGCTTAAACCTTTTGGGAGACTTTCTTGATGGGAGCTCGAATAGCTCAGATAAGCCGGAGGCCTCAATTTTGAAACTTGGGGGCTAGAATGCACGATTTTGAAAATCTCAAATAGTAGGTCGAAGGCCAGTAGGCACGAGCATAAGCTCATAAACAAACATGAGTTTAAGCCATGAAAACTTTAAATAAATGATATGTTTGGCCATGGTAACAAGACAAGACCGACATACTCGATGGACTAGCGGCAGTGTGATATGATAGATTGACGGACCAGTCAAGACAAATAGCTGCAGGTCAAGTTGAGGGTCGGGACCATAGGACCAGTGGCACCAAAGATTAAATGGCTTATGAGGAAAACTGTTTTTTTGTGCATGCACTGAGGTGTGGAACCTTCAAGATGCCTAAGATGGGTAGGGGTTACTGGACGATATGGTGGAGATAAGGGCAGATCGTCATGCCAGCAGTCAGGGAAGCTCGACGTAGCTTCATGCACATGAGACCGAGGTGGGGTCGGGTTGAGGTCTCTATCCTCATACGGACACAGAGTTTCTTTACAGGATTGAGGATCATATGTCATGTATATCCACTCATTCTTAGTGTAGAAGTGGATGGACTTCTATGTAGGTGACTGGTAAAGTTGCTCTGATGCCATAAGTGGGTGTAGTGGACGTGCTTCCCTATGAATGTGTGTTCCTTCATGATAAAGGGTGTGTTAGTTGATAAACACACCGGTTGTGATTAATGTTGAGAAATGAC
This sequence comes from Trapa incisa, assembly GCA_030064435.1. Classification (NCBI taxonomy): domain Eukaryota; kingdom Viridiplantae; phylum Streptophyta; class Magnoliopsida; order Myrtales; family Lythraceae; genus Trapa; species Trapa incisa. The sequence continues at coordinate 11,566,990 of CM057773.1, forward strand.
TATGAAAATTGAGATTTGAGGACAAAATATTTTAAAGGAAAAATGAGGAGTCTGATACACTCCAATATAGACTATTTTCTGAAAGTCATATTTTTAACACCCATTCACTGTGTCGTTAAACTCACCCCCTCCCTTATACCCCTTTTCAGGTAACCTAAGGAAAGCCTACCCAAAGACCACAAGTTAATCAAACTTGTAAGACAAGTATGATAAGTTTAAATTCCATGTAGTTTTGATTATGTTATTTTAGGAAAGGTACATGTTTCAAGGACGCCTTACTCCTTGGAGTTTAAAAGAAGGAAAAATTCTTAATAAATCAGGAGAGTGGTGGGTTGATCACAGGGATCTAACCAAGCCGGGTCGGGGCGTGACAACTTGAGTGGTATCAGAGCCTAATTCCTTGAATACATAATCAAGACTAGAAAATATAGTAATTAATAGGATTGATTTTAAAATTTTCAGAATGGCTTCCAAGAATGGAACTAAGAGAACTAGAGCCACAATCTCTAACACTGCCCAACCACCCCTACCTGTGGAAACTCCCAGAGGAGCCCAGACAACCCCTCCTAAACTTAGCTCGGAACACCAAAGGTTGTACGAGGAGTTCACTCGTGTATTTGGGCAATCTAACCTCGTCTCTGAGGCAGGCACCAATTCTCAGGTTGAACCAAAGAAAGTAAAAGCTCATCCTCCACCTATTAACCATCCCCCTCCAGTAGACATCCTCAGAAATCTCAAGACTCTCTGTCAACTTGGGTGTAAACCTTTCCATGGTGAGAAAGATACTTGTGTCACCATGGATTGGTTGACAAACATTAAGAAGCTGATGGGAATCATCACGTTATCACCAGAGGACATGGTGATCTTGACAAAATTCTTCCTGAAAGGAAGTGCTAAATGATGTGGGACAATGTCCAAAACTTGCATACTTCCACACCCACCTAGGAGCAATTTGAGGAGAGGTACGCAAAGGAGTACCTAGCTCCTCATTTGATTAATGAGAAGAAGTAAGAGTTCATCCGACTTCAGCAAGGGCTTAACTCCATAATGGAGTACGAAACAAAATTCAACAAGTTAAGACCCTTTGCTCCTGACCTAGCTGGGCCAGTAGATATATGCCAGTGGTTTGTGGACAGTCTCAATATGGACATACGAGTCCGTATGGGAGTACTAGGATGCCTCACGGATCTAGCAGTAGTAATCAATATGGCTCATGAGTGTGCGTGATTGGTGCAGACCCGACACCATCAGATGGAGCAAACGACCTGGAAGGAAAACAAGTATCAAAATTGTCAGGGAGGATGGAAAGAGCATAATGGTCTAAAGTGGGGAAATAGAATGGCATTTCAAAGAAGAAAGGATATGCCACCACCTCCCTAGAGAGTAGTCCCCACCTTGCCTCAAGGAAACCCTTGTTGTCTAAGGTGTCAAAGGAACCTTGAGGGAGCATGCTTGACCTACTTTGCATGCAAACAAGTGGGGCACTTTGCAAAGGAAGGCCTCACTCTCTAGGAGAACAAGCAGAGGAATACCCTTGGACCACCTCAAGGAAACCCCAAGAACCCCAGGCCATACGCTACAGCACGAGTACCGGCTAGGGTATACAACCTCACCTAGGAAGAGGCTAGAAGAGACCCTAGCATTGTATCGGGTACATCCCAAAACCCTCCCAACTAGTTCAAGAGAATCTTTTAATTGAAAATTTTATTTAATAAAGAAAAGCCTTTCCTCTAAAATACATGTTTCTTCAAATTAGGGTATATAAAATTATGGGGATAGAAAGTCTATGCCCTCTTTGACTCAGGAGCCAAGAGATCCTTCATCAAGGATGATTTGATTTCAATTGTACCTCAAGAACTTACTCCATTAGAACAAAGTCTCAACATCGTCACATCCTTAGGAGAGGGGTTAAATAGGAATAAGCAATTAAAAGGATGTGAGATAAAGATTGGAGGAATCAAACTTGAAATGGATTTGATTTCATTACCCTGGAAGGAGGTAGAGGTCATCCTTGGGATGGATTGGTTACAGATGGTGTCCTATATCAAAGCCCAAAAAATGATACAAAATGGTTGTATGGCTTTCCTAGGCATGGTCATCCACAAAGAGTCTGAAAAGAAGAAAATCGAAGACATTTCGGTGGTTAAATATTATTCAGAAGTATTTCTAGAAGAATTACCTGGGCTACCTCCAAGTTGACAAGTGAAATTTACCATAGAGATTATTCCAGGAACCAACCCCATATCCCAAGCCCCTTATCCCTTGGCTCCAACGAAATTGAAGGAATTGAAGTAGCAATTGGATGAATTATTGGATAAGGATTTTATACGTCCTAGCCAGTCTTAGTGGGGTGTGTCCATCCTATTCGTAAAGAATATAGGAAGTTGAACTAGGTCACCATCAAGAACAGATACCCACTCTCGCGTATTGATGACCTATTCGACCAATTGAAGGGAGCAGCTTACTTTTCCAAAATAGACATTTGGTCAAGCTATCACCAACTCAGGATCCGAGAGGAGGACGTTCCCAAGATGACATTCCGATCCCGATACAGACAATACGAGTTCAGAGTAATGCCGTTCGGATTAACAAATGCCCCTACAGCCTTTATGGATCTCATGAACCGTGTGTTCCAACCACACTTGGATAGATTCGTGATAGTATTCATAGATGATATTCTTATAGACTCACGAACTAGGTTGGAGCATGAAGAACACCTAGCAATTACCTAGGAGAGATTAAAGGAAAATCATTTATATGCAAAATTCTCCAAGTGTGAGTTTTCGCTGCATGAGGTGGGATTCTTAGGACATATAGTGTCCAAGAATGGAGTCAAAGTAGATCCAGCAAAGATGGAAGCCATATCTGATTGGAAGGTACCATGGAACCCTTCAGAGATACAAAGTTTCTTAGGTCTAGCAAGATACTACAGATGGTTCATGCAAGACTTTTCTAAAATAGCAGCTCCTCTAACTAAGCTCACTAGGAAAAGGAGTTGAGTATACGTGGGATGAAAGCTATGAGAAGTCCTTCTTAGAGCTGAAGACTCGATTGACAACTGCACCGGTACTCTCCCTACCTTACCCTAATGCGGGAGAGTACACCATCTATAGTGATGCATCCGAACAAGGAATCGGATGTGCATTGATGCAACAAGGGAAGGTCATTAATTATGCCTAGCGACAACTTAAGCTATATGAGAGAAACTACCCAACCTACGAACTAGCATTAGCTGCGACGGTGTTTTCCTTGAAGATTTGGCGATACTACCTCTACGAGGTTAAGTGTAAGATATACAGTGGTCACAAGAGTCTTAAGTATTTCTTAACTCAGAAAGAGTTAAATCTCCGACAGAGAAGATGGCTGTAATTGGTGAAGGATTATGATCTTGTGATAGAATATCACACCGGAAGGGTGAATGTGGTGACATGCCTTAAGTCATAAATATCAGACCGAGGCAGCACAAATAAAGATGAGCTACATACCCTTGTTGCAACAATTGGGAAGGATGGAGGTAGATATGAGGATAGACAAGGGGGAGAAGTGCTTGTTGGCCAATGCAGTGGTAAGGCCCAGTCTAAATGAGCAGATTAAGGATCAACAGAAGATTGATACGGAATTCTAAACCTATTTGGATCCGGTTAATAGAGAAACAATACCGGACTATGACTTGCGAGGTGATGGAGTGCTAACCTAAAAGGGTAGGGTTTTGTGCCTCAAAATAAGGTGTTAAAGAGGTTAATTATGGAAGGGGCACATGATTCGGTGTATGCAATGCATCTAGGTAGTACAAAGATGTACCGCACCCTCAAATAAGGATATTGATGGAAGAGCATGAAGAGGGACATTACGGAGTATGTAGCTCGAAGCTTGTCCTATCAGCAGATTATAGCTGAGCATCAGAAACCATCAGGACTGTTGCAACCCTTACTAATTCCGGAATGGAAATGGGAGCACATTACCATGGAATTTGTCACCGGGCTACTTGTGACAAGAAAGGGTTGAGACGCAATCTGGGTCATCATGTATAGATTGACCAAATCAACTCATTTTCTCCCTATAAGAGTGATGGATATAGTGGAACAACTGGCCATCTTATACATGAGGGAGATATGAGACTCCCTGGTATTCCAGTGATTATAGTATTAGACAGAGACCCAAGATTTAATTTAAGGTTCTAGCCAAGCTTACAAAGTGCCATGGAAACCAAACTCCACATGTGCACGACATTTCATCGTCAGACTGATGGATAGTCTGAGCAAACTATTCAAACCTTGAAGGATATCCTAAGAATGTGCGTACTCACCATGAACAAAGGCTAGGAGGAATACTTGTGCCTAATGGAATTTGCTTACAATAATAGTTATTAGGCCAGTATTCAGATGGCTCCATATGAAGCCCTTTATGGACAACCATGGCGTACCCCTCTATTTTGGGCAAAAGTGGGGGAAAGGAAGCTAGAAAGGGCAGGGCTAATTGAATATGTCATGGAGAAAATAAAATTAATTAGGAGTCGCCTTAAGACCACACAGGACAAGCAACAGAGTTATGCTGATCATCGAAGGAAGGATCTGGAGTTTGATGTGGGAGATCAAGTGTTTCTCAAGGTATCCCCATGGAAGGGAATACTTAGGTTTCAACAACGGGGAAAGTTGAAACCAAGGTATATTGGTCCATATCCCATCATTCAAAGGATAGGACCGGTGGCTTATAAATTGGAACTACCTCCAGATTTGCAGAGAATACACGATGTATTCCACATCTCGATGCTTCAAAAGTATCATCCTGATCCTAGCCATGTATTGGACGAAGCTCTACCATAGCTGGAAAAGAACTTAACCTATCAGATAGAACTGGTATGAATCATCGACTGGAGGGATAAGAACTTAAGGAATAAGAGGATTCGTATGGTCAATGTTTTGTGGCAAAACGTACCCATGCAAGAAGAGACATGGGAAACTAAAAGTTTAATGAGGGATAGTTACCCGCAATTATTTGAAATATAATTTTTTTGGGGACAAAACCCGTAAAAAGAGAGGAGAGTTATAAACCCTGTCCTTTGAAAATAAGAAATTTGAGAAAGGAACCAATCATTTCCAAAGAGAAAACTGAGTCGGTTTATAAATCGTAACTGATAGAGAAAGGGCAAACCGGGAAATTTATGGATCCTGGGTGACCTAAATAGTCACAAAAGTCATGAAAAATGACATTAGGATGAATTGGAGATGAAAACCAATCTGATTTAGGTGAACCGAACCTGAACCGAATTGAACTGGTTTAGATCAGTTTGAACCACTATTAAACTAGACGCTAAATTCATATTTCAAGGTGGCTTAGAAAATTTAAATTGGAGAATTGAGCCCATCATTTGATAGAGAATGAATTAAGATGAATTTAAAAATTTTTAATTTTGAAAAACTTGATCAAATCGGGCCTAAACCGGCCGATTGAATTATTGAACACGGTTCGAACTGGTCTAGTCCGGTTTAGAACAATGTTGTCTTCTTCCTTCAGATGACAACACTGTTCACTCACCGAAAAATATAGCAACTCTGGAGAAGATGAAAATTCTCTGGCCAGGGAGTTTTAGGAAATGAATGACTGCCATAAAGGAGCCAATCGAACGACCAAAAAGTCCTAGAACTTCCTATATAAAGAGCTCCTCCTTATTCATCCTCCTCACACATAAAAACTCCACTCTCTCCCTATTGCTCCATTTTTCTAGTGAAACTCGAACCAGAGCTCTGACTTGGATATTTTTCTAAGCCAAAGAAGGTGAGGTTGGGTTCTTTCAATTCGGGGAGAAGTCAGCTACACAACGATAGTCACCATTTGCTTTGAGGATCGTCGGAGAAATGCCAACATGATAGAATAGTGAAGAAGCTCTGACGAAATGAAGTTGCTCTGTTTCAACTGAGCAGAAAACGGCCAATTTGAGCCCTTCTCAGGCCAAACCAAGCTCTCCCAACACTTCTCCAACCCCCATACAACAGAATTGGAGCGGAAAGGTAAGCCAATTTGGCTCCCCTCTGAAAATTTCGATCAATGTTAGAGAGAGAACCAATGAAACTTTACTGACCAAATTCACCATCAATTCGACATGAATTGATGTGATTTTTTTTATCCTAGGAGGAACCTTGGTACAAGAGGTATCTGCCCAGATCGAAAGCTTAGATCGTTGTGACCTTGACTATAAGCTTTCAAAGCTTTCTCTCTCTAAGTCCAATTTTCCGACAAAGCTCCATTTGAGCTAATTCTGGCGCCAGTTCATACAATTCAAAGTGCAATTCAATCGTATGGATGTGCAGAAAATCAATTTCACCTTCAATTTCAACAATGAACCTTGATTGATCGGTCAATTTGATGAAATCAAATTTGGCCAATTTGAAAGGGGATTGAGGGAATTGGGAATTTAGAAAATTCAAGGGACTAAAGTGCAATTTACCAAAATTAAGGGCCAATTGAGCATGGAAAAGATGTTGGAGGACCAATTGGTTGATTTTTGGAAATATTGGGGTCAAATTTGCCATTTTTGTAAATTAGGGGCAAAATGGTAATTTTTGAAAAGTTGGGGACCAACTTGGAAATTTGAGAAACTTGAACCCCTTTGTGTAATTTTTGATAATTTGAGATCCTAAGGTGAATTTTAGAAGTTTTGGGACTCAATTTGGGGGGAAATTGGCATTAGGGATCTAAAGTTAAAGAAAAAGAACTTTATGGACCTAAATGCAAATAACTCAAAGTTTGGGCATTTTATTCAATAATGGTGAATGAATAAGGATGTTCATATCATTTAGGAACACGAAGTATTGGGAACGCCAGCAAAGACAAGCTTGCGAGGAGGCAAAAAGCCGATTAAGAGGAATTCACTATATTATCAAGTGAGCAGGATTTTCACATCATACCTGGTAGGGATGATAAGCACCTCAATAATGAAAATGTGTGACTATGTGGGATGTAAACATCACACCTGGATGGGGTGATGTGAGAAAATGCATGAAAAAACTACTTAGTAATTGTAAGTAGATCATACCCTGTTGGTATGATGAACTTCCTAGAAGGAAGTAGAAAACCTACTTATCGGTTATTAGTGAAGATATCATCACACCCGATTGGTGTGATGGACAGGTGAAAAGATTATTTTTTTCGGAAGTGCTCTTCTCTAACTGTGTGCCGCTACTTAAACCTTTTGGGAGACCTTCTTGACGGGAGCTCGAATAGATTAGGTTGGCCGGAGGCCTCAATTTTGAAACTTGTGGGCTAAAATGCCTGATTTTAAAAACCTCCTACAGTGGGCCCAAGGCCAGTTGGCACAAGCAGGAGCTCATAAATAAACATGAGTTTAAGCCATGAAATCTTTAAATGAATGATGTGTTTGGCCATGATTCCAAGACATGACTGACATACTTGATGAAATGGTAGTAGTGCAACAAGATAGGTCGACGGACCTGTCGAGACAAATAGTTGCAGGTCGAGACGAGGGCAGAGGCCATTGGACTAGTGGCACCAAAGATTAAATGGCTTATGAGGAAAACTATTGTTGTGTGCATGCACTGAGGTACGGGACTCTCAAGACACCCAAGGGGGGCAGTGATGCATCCTATGGGCAACTGGACGACATGGTGGAGATAAGAGCAATTTGTTTCTGTCCTCATATGGACACAAAGTTTCTTTACGAGATTTAGGGTTGGATGTTGAATACATCCACTCATTCTTAGGGTAGAAGTGGACGGGCTTCTATCTAGGTAGCCGGTAAAGTTGCTCTGACGTCACAAGTGGGTGCAGTGGACGTGCTGCCCTACGAATGTGTGATCCCTTCATCATGAAGGGCGTGTGTTGATTGTTAACACACCGACTATGGTTAATGAGAAATAATGGTTTTGAAAATCGAGATTTAAGGATGAAATGTCTTAAAGAATATTAGGAGTATGGCACACTCTAAGTCAAACTAGTTTTCTAAAAGTCAAGTTTTAGACACCCATTCATTGAGTTGTTGAACTCACCCCGTCTCTTATACCCCTTTTCAAGTAACCAAGGGAAATCCTAGTCAAAGACCTCCAGTTAACTACACCTGTAATATAGGTATGTTAACTTTAAATTTCATGTAGTTTTGATTAATTTTATTCCATGAAAGGTATAGGTTTAAAGGGCGCCTTACTCCTTACAGTTTAAAGAAGGGGAAAACCCTTAATAAATCAAGAGAGTGGTAGGTTGATCACAGGGATTTGACCAGGTTGGAGCGTGATAACTTTAGAGGTATCAGAGCTTGTTTCATCAAATACATTATCAAGAATATGGCCCCAAGAAAAGAAGCCAAACAAACCTACACTACCTTAACCACCTTGGGGTATCTCATACGAGATGAGGAATTGAACCAGGTGTATATGAGGACTCTTGGAGTAACATCGAGTCAAAGGGGACTCAACAAGAAAAGCTTCAAGGTGTTTGGGCTCGAGGAAGATGATGCACCAAAATACCAACAATCCCTTATGAAGGCCCTACATTGCTCAAAGAAATGCCGACGTGATAGAACAGTGAAGCAGCTCTAGCAAACCGAAGCTGCCCTATTTCGACCGAGCTGAAAGCGACCAATTCAAGCCCTTCTTAGGCCAAACCAAGCTCTTCTCACACTTCCCCCGCCCTCATACAACTAAATTAGAGCGGAATGGTAAGCCAATTTGGCTCCCCTCAGTAAATTCCGATTAGTGTTATAGAGAGAACCTGTGAAACTTCAGTGACCAAATTCTCCATCAATTAGACATGAATTGATGTGATTCTTGATCCTAAGAGTAACCTTAGGACAAGAGCTATTTGTCCATATCGAAAGCTTGGACTGTTGTGCCCCCAACATTAAGCTTTCAAAGCTTTCTCTCTCTCTAAGTTCAATTTTCCGGCAAAGCTCCGTTTGAGCTCATTCCAGCGTCAATTCATGTGATTCAAAGTGCAATTGAATTATATGAATGTGTAGGAACTCAATTTCAACAATGAACCTTGATTGATCAAGCAATTTGATGAAATCAAATTTGGCCAGTTTGAAAGGTAGAAATTGGGGGAAATTTTTGGGGGAAATTGGGAATTTTGAAAATTCGAGGAACTAAAGTGCAATTTCCCAAAATTGAAGGCCAGTTTGGCATGAAAAAGATTTTTGAGGACCAATTGGTTGATTTTTGGAATTATTGGAGTAAAATTTGCCATTTTTGTAAAGTAGGGGCAAAATGGTAATTTTTGAAAAGTTAGGGACCAAATTGGAAATTTGTGCAACTTGAATCCCTTTTGTGATTTTGGATAAATTTATGTCACAAGGTGAATTTTAGAAGTTTTGGGCATCAATTTGGGGGAAAATTGGCATTAGGGACCTAAAGTTAAAGAAAAAGAACATTAGGGACCTAAATGCAAATAACTCAAAGTTTGGGCATTTTATTCATTCATAATGAATGTAGGCTATTAGGCCAAAGGATAATGAATTGGGATGTTCATATCATGTAGCAACATGAAGTACTGGGAACGCCAGCAGAGACAAGCTCTCATGGAAGCAAAAAGCGGGTTAAGATGAATTCGCTTCATTATCGGGTGAGTGGGATTTTTACATCATACCTAGTTAGGATGATGAGCACATCGATAATAAAAAGTCGCTACTATGTGGGATTTAAACATCATACCTGGATGGGGTGATGTGAGAAAACGCACGAAAAAACTACTTACCAGTTGTTAATAGATCATACACGGTTGGTATGATGAACTTCCTATAAGGAAGTAGAAAACCCACTTGTCGGTTATAAGCGAAGATGTCCTCACAACCGATTAGTGTGATGGACAGGTGAAAAGTTTATTTTTATCGAAAGTGCTCTCCCCTGACTATGTGTCATTGCTTAAACCTTTTGAGAAACCTTCTTGATGGGAGCTTGAATTGCTCAGATAGGCCGGAGGCCTCGATTTTGGATCTTGGTGTCTAAAATGCCCGATTTTGAAAACCTCGTACAGTAGGCCCAAGGGCAGTTAGCATGAGTAGGAGCTCGTAAAAAAAATGAGTTTAAGCCATGAAAACTTTAAATGAATGATATGTTTGGCCATGGTACCAACACAGCACCGACATACTCGAGGGACTAGCGGCAATGCGACAAGAAAGGTCGACGGACTAATCAAGACAAACAGCTGTAGATCGAGTTTAAGGTCGGGGCCCTTGAACCAGTGAGACCAAAGATTAAATGGCTTGTGAGGAAAACTATTGTTGTGTGCATGCACTGAGGTACGAGACATTCAAGACACCCAAGAGTGGTAGTGATGCATTATAGGGGCTATTGGATGACATGGTGGAGATAAGGGCTATTACGCCCGTACCCGGTTTGTTTGGATCCCCGTGATCAATCTACCACTCTCTCAATTTAATAAGGGTTGCCTCTTGTTTATAAACCGTGAAGAGTAAGACATCCTTTAAACCTGCACCTTTCCTAGAATAACATAAATAAAAACTACATAAAGTTATTTGAATAACAAAAATCATCACCCAACACACATCTTCATCATGAAGGTCACAATCGCAAGCTAGTACGTCCACTGAACCCACTTGTGGCGTCGGAGAGACTTTACCGACCACCTAGATAGAAGCACACCCACTTCTACCCTGAGAATGAGTGGATGTTCATGACATCTGACCCTTAATCCCATAACGATTCTCCATATCTGTATGAGGACAAAGACCTCATGCTGACCCACCCTAGTCTTGTACGCATGAAGCTATGTTGAGCTTTGCAAGACTTCTTGTTCGACTAACTGCCCTTACATCCGCTAGGTTGCCTAGGGCCCTAGGACACATCACTACCCCTCTTGGGTGTCTTGAAGGTCCCATAAACACAGTGCATGCACAATCAACAATTTTCACATGATGTCATATAATCTGTGGTGCCATCGGTTCAACAGCCCTGACCCTCAACTCAACCTGCAGATGTTTGTCTTGACTAGTCCGGAGACCTGTCATGTCACACTATTGCTAGTTGACTGAATATGTTGGTCCTGTCTTGGTAACATGGCCAAACAATTCAATTACTTAAGTTTTCACGACATATAAATGATGTTTGTTTACGAGCTCCTGCTCGTTCCAACCGGGCTAGGGCCCACTGTTCGATATTTTCAAAATTGGGCATAACAGCCCCCAAGTTCCAAAACCGAGACCTCCAGCCTAACAGAGCTATTCAAGCTCCCGTCAAGAATGTCTCCCAAATTGTTTAAGTAGTGGCACATAGTCAGGGCAAAGCACTTCCGACAAAAAATATATTTTTAACTTTACATCATACCAACCGAGTATGATCTACTTACAACCGTTAAATAGTTTTTTTCCACGGAATAAATAAAATGAAAAGTGTTGTTTTGATCGAAATAAATAACTCGATGGAAAGGATAGGGTAAATACCTAGTTAATTCCTTTAGGTGAAAATAATGAGATAATTATGTGAATTTGGTTTAAAACTAAACTATTAGAACTTTGTAGTATTAGTCCTACGCCCCTACCATAAACACACATAAATTAATAAGTACATTTAATTATTTGAATTAATACACATTAGTTAATACCTACATTCAATTATTGGAATTACTACCCATAAATTAATAAATAGATTCAATTATTGGAATTAATACCCATAATGTAGTAATAAATCTTTCCTATTTAATAAACAATTTTACACCTATATAAAGAGCTCATCCCCATTCATCCTCCTCACACCTGAAAAACTCCTCTCTCTCTACTTCTCCATTTTTCGGTGAAGCTCGAACAAGACCTCCGACTTGGGCATTTTTCTCAACCTCAGAAGGAGAGGTTGGGCTCTTTAAACTCGGGAAGAAGTCAACTATCTGATAGCAACCTCCATTCGATCCGAGGATTGCCAAAGAAGCGCTGGCGTAATCAAATAGTGAACCAACTCTGGTAGACCGAAGCTGCCATATTTTAGCCTAGCTATAATTGGTCGAATTCAGCCCTCCTCCGGCCAAACCAAGCTCTTCCAACATCCCCACAACCCTCAAATGACCTAAACGAAGCTGAAAGGTCAATTGTAGGAATTATTGATCCTAGAATGTGCTTTAGGAAGAGAGCTACCTTTCCCGATAGAAAGCTCAGACCGCCACACCTCCGATGGGACAAGTGTGATCGGAACAACAACAATAGAAAGCTCGCATCAACTTGGAAAACCAACAGAGGACGAACACGTCATGGTTAACGGGTGAGTGGGAATCTTATACATCATACCGGTTGGGATGATGAGCACTTTTATTTAAGGAAAACCTATTTACCGATTGTGAGTGGGCTAATTTACACTTCATATCCGGTTGGGTTGATGATCACTTTTCTAAATTGGAACCCACCATGAGTGGGACTTTTAACATCATACCCGTTTGGGGTGATGATGAATTAAGCTAAAAATGACATACCAGTTGTGAGTGGGAAATTAATCACACCCAGTTGGGATGATAAGAACTTCAAAAATGAAAACTCACTGCTAACTATATTAATCATCACATCTAAGAGGAGTGATATGGAAATCACATGAAAAAACTACTTACCGGTTGTAAGTAGATCATACCTAGTTGGTATGATGAAACTTTGTGGAAGGAAGTGGAAAACCCGCTTATCGGTAATAAGCGGAGATGTCCTCATACTCGGTTGATTTGATGGACGACTAAAAAGTTTATTTTGTCAGAAGTGCTCTCCCCCGACTGTGTGTCATTGCTTAAACATTTTGGGATACCTTCTTGAAAGGAGCTCGAATAGCTTAGTTAGGCTTAAGGCCTTAGTTTTGGAACTTGGGGGCTAATATGCCAGATTTTGAAAATCTTGAACAGTGGGTCATAGGCCAGTTGGCACGAGCATGTGCTCGTAAATAAACATGATTCTAAGCCATTAAAACTTATATAAATGAATTGTTTGGCCATGGTACTGAGACAAGATAGACATACTCGATAGACTACTAGCAATGCGACATGATAGGTTGACGAACCAGTCGAGATAAACAGCTGCACGTCGAGTTGACGGTTGTGGCCATTGGACAAGTGGCACCACAGATTAAATGGCTTTTGAGGAAAACTTTGCTTGTGCATGCACTTGAGGTTTGGGACCATTAAGACGCCCAAAAGGGGTAGTGATGCATCCTAAGGGTTGCTAGATGACACGGTGGCTATAAGGTAAAAGAGAAGCTACTGGGTTTGTGTTTCTCGTCATACCAATTAGTCATGGAGTTCTGTGTTTGTATTCCACGGAATTACTATTTTGGGACTCTATGGAGTTTCTGTGTTTGAACTCCATGAAGCCCTATCCTCTGGAAACTTTCTCCTAAACTTAAGGACTTGGTACAATTCATCTACTTCTTGTTTTTCTTCCTTCTTTGATTCATACTTTACCTTCCACCTATCTCTTATCCTTTGAAATTTCTAAGGAATTTGTATCTTAGTTCTTTAGTTTGTTACACTAGGGACTTTCTGTTGTTCTACTTCCTCTCCATCTTTCCGTGATGGACTCTATACTTAATTTCTTTTCCTTATCGATTCACTTATATTATTGTGGTTCCTTTTTGGGATGTTATAATTCTTCTTGTATCTTCCATTCTCAAAAGTTACGTACTCTTGGATGGTTGATCCTCCAACTCTTTTCTTTTTCTTAGGATCTTCATCAGATGAATTATCGTGTTTCTAAGGTAAGTCTTAAGGGTTGAGTTTAACTACCCATAACCCATTCTTCCTTAAGGGGTTCCCTTTTTTTTTTTTATTTAAACTCTTATTATCTTACACTTTATTTTTCTCAAGGAAACTTAGGAGTTTTAATAAACTTCACTTTCATTTAATTAGGAAATAGTTTCTTACCAAAATTTGGTTTATTATAGGAATTCTCTACCCCCTAATCCCTTGGGGTCATAGAGCTAGAGTTAACCCTAGAACGATTATGGGACTCTTGATTAGAAGGCTCTAACGAACTGATTGGGGTCTTTTTGTGCTCCTTAATAGGACGAATTCCATGTATGGCCTCAAATCCATACCACCTTACTACTTTCTCCTCACACTCATAGGTCCACTTCACCCATTGAGACGGGTTGAAGTTAGATTGAGTGGGTGGAGGTACTTGGTGGACCTTCATGAAGGTGGCATATGCATCCCAATAGTTATCCCAAGCCTCCTTCTTTGCGGGATTCCTCTTCGGTTGTTGTGGCATTAGAGGAGGGGTTGGACTTGTAGGAGGTGTTGTGAGTTCTTCTTGTCTAGGAGGAGGGTATATGATACCCTCTAGTTCTAATAGGGCTCTAACTAGTTTCTAGTAGTCTTCTACCATGTCCTTGGGCAACCTCTTTCCACCCTTTAGAAACCTCTTCTACCATGTCCTTGGGCAACCTCTTTTCATGATTATAGGGGAAGAACTAGATTTTTCCGTAAATTTCCTAGGGACTTTCCTTCCTACATGATAGTTTAGAGTTGGGTTAGTATCAGGGCAAAATATTGATAATGTTTCAAGGGAACTTGGCTATAATACCACTCTAGTTGTCACGCCCCAACTCGGTTAGGTTGGATCCCCGTGAACAACCCGCCGCTCTCTCGGTTCAAGAGGAGTTTACTCTGACTCTCGAGATGAGCCAAGCGTAATTTCAACCTTATTCCTTGGAAAGACATATATCCAATATAATGCAAGCTTAAGGAAAATTTAAGCATTCCTGAAAGAGGGTAAGGCTGGGTATTATTCTTAGTCATTTTTCCTTTTTCCTGAAAAAGGGATAGAAAGGAGGGGGTGAGTAGCACTACTTAGTGAATGGGTATTCAAAAGTCTACTTTTAACTTTTAGGAAAATATTTATATTGGAGTGTGCTACACTCAGTTCTTTCAAAAATCCTTTCATTTAAAATCTCGGGTTTTATTACCATTAAATCATAGTGTCATCACCCAACACACAACCTTCATCATGAAGGTCAATCACACATTCGCAGGCCAGCACGACCATTGAACCCACTTGTGGCTTCGAAGCGACTTTACTGGCCACCTAGATAGAATCACGTCCACTTCTACCTTGAGAATGAATGGATGTACACGACATCTAACACTCAATCTCGAAATCAATTCTTCGCGTCTATATGAGGATAGAAACCTCATCTCGTCCCCACACCAGTCTCATGTGCTTAGTGTTACTCCAAATTTCACACAGTCATCTGGTACGACAAATTGCCCTTATACTCACTGGGTCGTTCAGGGCCCTTAGAATGCATCACTAACCCTCATGGGCATCTTGATGATCCCGTAATCATAGTGCATGCACAAATAGTATTTTATTATCATGCCATATAATATGTGGTGCCACTGGTCAAATGGCCCCTAACCTCAACTAAACCTGCAGCTGTTTGTCTTGAGTAGTTCGGAGACCTGTCATGTCTCACTATTGCTAGTTGACTGAGTGTGTCAGTTCTCTCTTGGTATCGTGGCCAAACAATTCCTTTATTTAAAGTTTTATGGCATATAACTCATGTTTGTTTATGAGCTCTTGCTCGTGCCAACTAGCCTTGGGCCCTTTGTATGAGATTTTCAAAATCGAGCATATTAGCCCCCAAGTTCCAAAACTGATGCCCCCGACCTATAAGAGATATTCAAGCTCCCATCAAGAAGGTCCCCCAAATCATTTAAGCATTGGTAGGGGAGAGCACTTCTAACAAAAATATATTTTCAACTTTCCATTATACTGACCAGGTATAAGGACATCTCTGCTAATAACCGATGAACGGGTTTTCAACTTTCTTCGAGGAAGTTTCATCATACCAATTGGGTATGATCTACTTACAATCGGTAAATAGTTTTTTTCACATCACTCCTCTAAGTTGTGATGTTTAAAATACCATTTGGTAGTGGGTTTTCATTTCGAGGTACATTTCACCCCCAACCGAGTATGATATAAAATCTCACTCACCCATCAATGAAGTGAATTCCATTGGACCGATGCCTTATTTTCACACGAGCTTGTCCTTGTTGGCGTTCCCGGTGCTTTGTGTTCCTACACGATATGAACATCTCGGTTCATTATCTATCAGCCTAATAGCCTTTATTCATTCCAAATGAATGAGAAAAACCAAACTTATATTTATTTGTAATTAGGTCCCTAAAGTTATTTTTCTTTAACTTTCAGTTCCTAATGCCGGTTTTTCCTCCAATTGAGTCCGAAAACTTTTAAAATTCTCCTTGGGACCTCAATTTATTTAATTTCACAAAAAGGTGTTTAATTTCCCAAATTTCCAATTTGGTCCCCAAACTTTTCCAAAATTACCATTTTACTCTTTTTTTTTTACAAAAATGGTAAATTTTACCCCAAAAATTCTAAAATTTCTCAAATGGCACTCTCTCATTTTTATAATGCTCAATTGACCCTCAATTTTAGAAAATTGCATATTGTTCCTTCAATTTTTGAAATTTCCCAATTTTCCACAATTTTCCTCTAATTCCAACTTCTTATAAAAGCCGAATTTGATTTCATCAAATTTACTAATCAAACCTTTCTAATTGTTGAAATTGAAGTTGAAATTGAGTTTCTACATGTTCATACGATTCTTTAGCAATTTGAATCACAAGTTTTAACGTTGGAACAAGCTCAAACAGAGATTTGCAAGAAAATGAATTATAGAGAGAGAGCTTCGATTACTCACCGGTGAGGGCATGACGGTCCGAGCTTTCTATATGGGCAAGCAGTTCACCTCCTGGGTTTTTCCTAGGATCAAGAATGAAATCAATTCTTGTGGAATTGGATTAGAATTTTGTCATAGAATTTCGGCTGACTCTCTCTCTAACATTGATAAAAAATTGCAGAGGGGAGCCGAATTGGCTTACCTTTCCATCCTAATTTGGTCATGGAAGGGCTGAGGAAGTGTTGGGGGGCTTGGTTTGGCCTGAGGAGGGCTCAAATTGGCTGATTTCAACTCAACCAAAATAGGGCAGCTTCAGTCCGCCGGAGCTGCTTGACTGTTCGATCACGTCAACGCTTCTCCGACAACTCTCGGAACGAATGGAGGTCACCACCATGTAGCTGACTTCTTCCTGGTTCTAATGAACTCGACATGACCTTCTTGGGCTCTGAAATGACCCTATATCAGAGCTCTGGTTCGAGCTTCATCGAAAAACTAAGCAACTGAGAGAGAGTGAGCTTTTTTGGGTGTAGAGAGGATGAATGGAGAGGGGCTCTTTATATAGGGAGCTCGGGGACTCGTTGGCCATCCGCTTGGCACCTTTATGATAGACATTGATGGCCTAAAATATATCGAATGGAAACATTTCTTCTCCGCCGACACTGCTTCGATTTTCTGGTGAATGAACAGTATTGTCATCTGAAGGAAGAAGATGACATTATTTCGAAACGGTCCGAACTAGGTTCACAGCTTAAACCGGCCGGTTCACCCCTCATTTGACCTAATTTTTCAAATCTAAAAATTCCTAAATTCATTTTCGATCTAATGTTGGCTTTAAATCTCAAATTTGAGTTCTTTAAGCCACCAAGAAAAATGAATTTAGGATCTAGTTCAATAGTAGTTCAAACTGGTTCGCATCCGGTTCAACTGAACTGGTTTGGTTTTCACCATTAATACCTTCTCAAGTCCATTTCCATGACTTTTAGGACTCTCTGGGTCACTTGGGATCCATAAATTCTCAGTTTACCATCTCTTTATCGATTCTAGTTCATAAATCAACTTTGTCCTTTAATCGGTTTAATCCGGTTCGGGTCCGGTTCTCCCAAATTGATCTA
Organism: Trapa incisa; assembly: GCA_030064435.1. Taxonomy (NCBI): domain Eukaryota; kingdom Viridiplantae; phylum Streptophyta; class Magnoliopsida; order Myrtales; family Lythraceae; genus Trapa; species Trapa incisa. The sequence goes on from CM057773.1 coordinate 11,584,736, forward strand.
GTTTTTCTCTCCTACTTTGTTCTAATGTTCCTTCCCAAGGTTTATAAATATCTTTGGATCACAAGGGATCCACAAATTTCTTGGTTTACCCATTCTCTGTTAGTTCTGGTTCATGAATCAACTCGGTTCATAAACCGGTTCGGATCCTGTTCTCTTGAACTGATCTTGTTTTTCTTCCCCATTTCGTCCTAAGGTTCTTTTCCCAAGTTTATGAAGCATTTTGAGTCACATGGGAGTTGAAAATTCTCAAATTTGCTTGTTTCCTAATAATCGAGCTTGTAGACCAATTCGGTTTTTAAAATTTGAAAGTGACTAGTTCTTTTCCTGGTTTTCTCATAATCAAAGGACGGGGTTTACACAAAAAATGACGCAGCTTCGGCAAACCGAAGCTACCCTATTTCGGCCTAGCTAAAATTGGTCGAATTCAGCCCTCCTCTAGCCAAACCAAGCTCACCCAACATCTCCACAACTCTCATATGACCATAACGAAGCTGAAAGGTCAATTGTAGGAATTTTTGATCCTATAATGTACTTTAGGAAGAGAGCTACCTTTCCCGATATAAAGCTTGGGCCGTCGCACCTCCAATGGGGCAAGTGTAAATGGAACACTAGTAAAAGAAAGCTCGCATCAACTTGGAAAACCAATCGAGGATGAACATGTCACGATTAATGGGTGAGTGGGAATCTTATACATCATACCGGCTGGGATGATGAGCACTTTTATTTATGAAAAACCTACTTACCGATTTTGAGTGGGCTAATTTACACTTTATACCTAGTTGGGATGATGAGCACCGTTTCTAAATTGGAAGCCACCGTGAGTGGGACTTTTAACATCATATTCGGTTGGGGTGTTGAGTGAATTAAGCTAAAAATCACTTACCGGTTGTGAGTGTGAATTTAATATTATACCCGGTTGGGATGATAAGCACTTCGAAAATGAAAACCCACTACTAAGTGGTATTTTAATCATCATATCTGAGAGGAGTGATGTGGAAATCACGCAGAAAAACTACTTACCGGTTGTAAGTAGATCATACCTGGTTGGTATGATGAAACTTTCTGAAATTAAGTAGAAAACTCGCTTATCGGTTATAAGCGGAGATGTCCTCATACTCGGTTGATGTGATGGATGACAGAAAAGTTTATTTTGTCAGAAGTGCTCTCCCCTGACTGTGTTCCACTGCTTAAACATTTTGGGAGACTTCTTGACAGGAGCTCGAATAGCTCAATTAGGTTGGAGGCCTCGATTTTGGAACTTGGAGGCTAATATGCCTGATTTTGAAAATCTCGAATAGTGGGCCATATCCTAGTTGGCACGAGCAGGAGCTCATAAATAAGCATGATTCTAAGCCATTAAAACTTAAGTAAATGAACTGTTTGGCCATGGTACCGACACAGAACCGACATACTCGATAGACTAGTAGCAGTGCGACATGACAAGTTGACGGACCAATCGAGACAAACAGCTGCAGGTCGAGTTGAGGGTCAAGACCATTGGACCTATGGCACCAAAGATTAAATGGCTTTTGAGAAAAACCTTGTTTGTGCATACACTTGAGGTTCAGGACCATTAAGACACCCAAGAGGGGTAGTGATGCACCCTAAGGGCTACTAGATGACATGGTGGCGATAAGGGAAAAGAGAAGCTATTGGTTTTGTGTTTCTCGTCATACTAGTTAGTCATGGAGTTTTGTGTTTGTACTCCACGGTGTTACTGTGTTGGGACTCCATGGAGTTTCTATGTTTGGACTCCATGAAGCTATTGTGTTTGGGGTTTCCTGAAGCTTTTGTGTTTGAGCTTCATGTGCACGAGACCAAGATAAGTTCTTTGTCCTCATATGGACACGAAGTATTTTTGGGTCTAAGGGATTTTTGAACATCTGAGATGTTCACTCAGGCTCTGAGTAGAAGTCAGGGACTTCTATCAGGGTGGATGGTAAAGAGGCTCCGATCCACAAGTAGGTGTAGTCGGTGTAACCGCATCTCGCGAATGTGTATACCCTTCCTGATGAAGGGCGTGTGTTGTTTGTGAAACACACCTAATATAGAAATGGGAAAAAGGTTAAGAAAACCTTGGAAAGGATTTGAGAATCCTTGGAAAAAGAAATGGTAAACCCTTGAAAAAGGTTTTGGAAAAATAAATTGAAATTGAGGAAATCTTTTTTTTTTAAATAAAATATTACCCTTGGCACGGGTTAGATAAAATTGTTTTTAAAACTCACTCCCAACACCCGCTCACTGAGTTGTAGAACTCAAACCCTTCCTTTTACCTCTTTCAGGTGACCAAGGGAAAAACCAAACTTAAAGACCTCCCTGTATGGGAACTATAAAGATAGGTATGTCTGTTTTTCAGTTTTGTATAATGTTATTCAAGGAAATATAGGAAAAATGACATTATACTTCTTATGGATTAGAAAAGAGAGAAACCCTTCATGAACCAAAGAGAGTGGCAGGTTGCTCATGGGGATCCGACCAAACCGAGTCGGGGCGTGACAATGCCCCTCCTCATTCATCTGCCTCACACCAAAAAACACCACTCTCTCCCAACTGCTCCATTTTTTGGTGAAGCTCAAACCATAGCTCCAACTTGGGCATTTTTATAAGCCAAAGAAGGATTGGTTGAGTTCTTTGGATTCAGGGAGAAGTTAGCTACATGCTTGTGGTGTCCATTTGCTCTGAGGGTTGTCGGAGAAATGCTGGGATGATAGAACAATGAAGCAGCTCCGGCGAACAAAAGCTACCCTACTTCAGTTGAGCTGAAATCAGCCAATTCGAGCCCGTCTCAGGCCAAACCAAGCCCTCCCAACACCTTCATAGACCTCCTACAGCAAATGTAGAGCAAAAAGGTAAGCCAATTTGGCTCCCCTCTATAAATTCCGATCAGTGATAGAGAGAGAACCAACATATATTCACTAACTAAATTCTCCCCCAATTCAGCATTAATTGATGCAATTCTTGATTATATGGGGAACCTCAGGATGAGAACTATCTATCCAGATTGAAAGCTCGGACCACCGCATCTCTCACGGTAAGCTTTTGAAGCTTTCTCTCTCTACGTTCAGTTTTCCAACAAAACTCTGTTTGAGCTCATTCTAGCATCAAATCTTGCGATTCAAAATGCGATTAAATCGTATGAAGGTGTAGAAACTCCAATCTAACTTCAATTTAAACAATTAAACTCATTTGATCTGTCAATTTGATGAAATCAAATTCAGTTGAGTTAGAAGGTTGAAATTGGGGGTAAAATTGTGGAAAATTTGGGGATTTCAAAAATTCAAGGGACTAAAGTGTAATTTCATAAAATTGAGGGCCAATTGGGCATGATAAAGATGTTGGAGGCCTAATTGGACAAATTTTGGAATTTTGGGGCAAAACTTACCATTTTTGTAAAGTAGGGGCCAAATGGTAATTTTGGAAAAGTTGGGGACCAATTTGGAAATTTGGGAAACTTGAACCCCTTTTTGTGATTTTGAATAAATTGAGGTTCTAAGGTGAAATTAGAGGTTTCAGGACTCAATTTGGGGGAAATTTGCTTTAGTGACCTAATTGCAATAAATCAAAAAGTTTTAATATTTTTATTCATTTGTGGTGAATGAAGGCTAATAGGCCATAGGATAATGAAAAAGGTTGTTTATATCATGTAGGAACATGAAGTACCAAGAACGCCAGCAAGTACAAGCTCGTGTGGAGGCAAAGAGCTAAATAAGAGGAATTCACTGTACGATCGGGTTAGTGGGATTTTTATATTATACCCGGTTGGGATGATAAGCACCTCGAAAATGAAAAATCACTACTAAGTGGTATTTTAACCATCACACCTATGAGGAATGATGTGGAAATTACGTGGAAAAAATACTTAATGGTTGTAAGTAGATCATACCCAATTGGTATGATGAACTTCCTAGAAGGAAGTTGAAAACTCATTCATTGGTTATGAGCGGAGATGTCCTCACACCAGTTTGGTGTGATGGACGGCTAAAAGTTTATTATTGTAAGAAGTGCTCTCCCCTAACTGTGTGCCACTACTTAAACTTTTTGGGAGACCTTCTTGATGGGAGCTCGAATAGCTCAGATTGGCCGGAGACCTCGGTTTTGGAACTTAGAGGCTAATATGCCCGATTTTGAAAATCTTGTACAGTGGGCCCAAGGTTGGTTGGCACGAGCAAGAGCTCATAAAAAAATGAATTAAGCCATGAAAACTTTAAATAAATGGTTTTTTTTGCCACGATACCAAGATAGGATCGACATACTCAATGAATTAGCGGCAGTGCAACATGACAGGTCGACGAACCAATCGAAACAAACATTTGCAAGTCGAGTTGAGGGTTGGGGCCGTTGGACTAGTGGCACCATAGATTAAATGGTTTATATGGAAAATTGTTGTTTTGTGCATGCATTGAGTTATGAAACCTTCAAGACGCCCAAAGAGGGGTAGTGATGTGTCCTAGGGCTACTGGACGACATGGTGGAGATAAGGGCAGTTAGTCATGCCAGCAGTCTTGGAAGCTCGACGTAGCTTCATGCACATGAGATCGAGGTGGGGTCAAGATGAGGTATTTGTCCTCATATGGGCACGGAGTTTTGTTTACAAGATTGAGGGCCAAATGTCATGTACATCCACTCATTCTCTGTGTAGAAGTAGACGTGCTTCTATTTAGGTGGTTGGTAAAGTCGCTTCGATGCCACAAGTGGGTACAGTGGACGTGCTGCCCTGCAAATGTGTGTTCCCTTAATGACAAAGGGTGTGTGTTGAGTGATAAACACACCATTGTGATGAGAAATGACTACGAAAACATAGATTTAAGGATGAAATGTTTTAAGGTAAAATAAGAAGTCTGGCACACTCTAATTCAATCTATTTTCTTAAAGTCATACTTTAAACACCCATTCACTAAGTCATTGAACTCACCCCCTCCCTTATATTCCTTTTAGGTAACCCAGGGAAAACCTACACAAAGACTACGAGTTAAACTACACTTGTGAAACAGGTATGATAAGTTTAAATTTTATGCAGTTTTGATTTATGTTATTCCAGGAAAAGTGTAGGCTGACAGGACACTTTACTCCTCCCAGATTAAAGAACGGGGAAACCCTGAATGAACTAGGAGAGTGGCGGGTTGATCACGGGGATCTGACCAAACCGGGTCGGGGCATGACAATTTGACTGGTATGAGAGTCTGTTTCCACGAATACATAATTAAGACTAGAAAATATAGTAAATAATAGGAGTGATCTTAAGATTTATAGAATGGCTCCCAAGAAAGGAACCAAGAGAACTAGAGTTGTAGTCTTCAATACTTCCCAACCACCTCTACCTGTAGAAACTCTGAGAGGAGCCCAAACAATCCATCTTAGACTTAGCATGGAACACTAGAGGTTGTACAAGGAGTTCACCCGTGTATTTGGGCAACCTCACTTCGTTCTAGAAGTAGGCACCGATTCTCGGGTTGAACCAGAGGAAGTACAATCCCATCCTCCCCTTGTTAACCACCCCCTCTAGTAGACATACCTAGAAATCTCAAGACTCTCTGTCAATTGGGTGTAAGCCCTTCCTCGGAGAGAAAGATTCTGGTGCTGCCATGGATTGGCTAGCAAATATTAAGAAGCTGATGGGAATCGTCAAGATACCACTAGAGGACATGCTGATCCTGATGGAATTCTTCCTAGAGGGAAGTGCCAAATGGTGGTGGGACAATGTCCAAAACCTGCATACTTCCACTCCCACCTAGGAACAGTTTGTGGAGAGGTATTCGGAAGAGTACCTGGCGCCTCATTTAATTAATGAGAAGAAGCAGGAGTTCATCAGACTTCGACAGGGGCTTAACTTCATTTCGAAATATGAGACAAGATTCAACGAGTTAAGACCCTTTGCTCCCGACCTAGCTGGGCCGATAGACATATGTCAGCTATTAGTGGATGGTCTAAACATGGACATACGAGACCGTATGAGAGTATTAGGAAGCCCCACGGATCTAGCGGTGGTAATCAGTATGGCTCATGAGTGTGAGCAACTGGTACAGACCCGACTTCATTGGATAGAGCAAACGACTCGCAAGGAGGATAAGGGTCAAAACCGTCAGGGAGGACGGAAGGAGCATAATGGTTTAAAATGGTGAAATAGAATGACATTTCAAAGGAGAAAGGACATGCCACCAACTCCCTAGAAAGTAGTCCCTACCTTGCCTCAAGGAAACCCTCGTTATCCAAGGTATCAAAGGAACCATGAGAGAGCATGTTTGACCTACTTTGCATGCAGACAAATGGGTTACTTTATAAAGGAATGCCCCACTCTTAAGGAGAACAAGCAGAGTAATACCCTTGGATCACCTCAAGGGAACCCCAAGCCAGATGCTACCGCACAAGTACCAGCTAGGGTATACAATCTCACCTAGGAAGAGGCTAGAAGAGACCCTAGCACTGTAGTGGGTACATCCCAAAACCCTCCCAACTAGTTCAAGAGAATCTTGTAAACTGAAAAATTAATTTATTTAATAAAGAAAATCTTTCCTCTAAAATACACGTCTCTTCAATCGGGGCATATACAATTATGGGGACAACAAGTCTATGCCCTCTTTGACTCAATAGCTTATAGATCGTTCATCAAGGAAGAGTTAATTTCAAGTGTACCCCTAGAAATTATTCCATTAGAACAAAGTCTCAACATTCTCACACCCTTAGGAAAAGGGTTAAACAAGAATAAGAAGTTAAAAGGATGTGAGATAAAGATTGGAGGAATCTAACTTGAAGCGGATTTGATTCCATTACCCTTGAAGGTGGAAGAAGTAATCCGTGGGATGGATTCGTTAAGTAACCATCAGGCTAGGATGGACTATGGAAAGAAGACGGTGACTTTCCACACTCCCGAGACAAATGGATTAAAGTTCCAAGGAGGCCGAAGGAAAAGTGAAGTACAGATGGTATCCCATTTGAAAGCCCAAAAGATGATACAAAAAGGCTATATGGTTTTCCTGGCCATGGTCATCAACAAAGAGTGTGAAGAGAAGAGACTTGAGGACATTTTGATAATTAAGCACTAAACATAAGTATTTCTAGAAGAACTACTTGGACTACCTCCAAGTCGGCAAGTAGATATCACCATAGAAATAATCCTAGGAACAAACCCCATATCCCAAGCCCCATATTGTATGGCTCGGGCAGAACTAAAGGAATTGAAGGAGCAATTGGATGAATTATTGGAGAAGGATTTCATACATCCTAGCCAGTATTCGTGGGGTGCACCAATCCTATTCATAAAGAAAAAGGATGAAAGCATGAGACTGTGCATAGACTATAGGAAATTGAACCAAGTAACCATAAAAAACAGATACCCACTTCCGCGGATTGATGACCTATTCGACCAATTGAAAGGGGCAGCTTACTTCTCCAAAATAGACCTTCGGTTAGGCTATCACCAACTTAGGATCCGAGTGGAGGATATTCTCAAGATGGCATTCTGATCCCGATATGGACATTATGAGTTCAGATTGATGCCATTCGGATTAACGAATGCCCTTGTAGCTTTCATGGATTTAATGAACCATGTGTTCCATCCTCACTTGGACAGGTTCATGATAGTATTCATAGATGATATCCTCATATATTCACGAACTAGATTGGTGCACGAAGAACATTTGCCAATCACCTTGGAGATATTGAAGGAAAATCACTTATATGCAAAATTTTCCAAGTGTAAGTTCTAACTGTAAGAGTTAGGATTCTTAGGACATATAGTGTCCAAAGATGGAGTCAATGTAGACCCAGCCATGGTGGAAGCCATATCATATTAGAAGGCTCCAGAGAATCATTCAGAGATATGGAGTTTCTTAGGTCTGGCAGGATACTATAGATGGTTCGTGTAAGACTTTTCTAAGATAGCAGCTCCTCTAACTCGGCTCACTAGGAAAGGAGTCGAGTATAAGTGGGATGAAAGCTGTGAGAAGTCTTTCTTGGAGTTAAAGACTCAATTGACAACTGCACTGGTACTCACCCTACATGACCCTAATGTGGGAGAGTACACCATCTATACTGATGCATCCTAACAAGGACTGGATATATATTGATGTATCAAGGGAAGGTTATCGGTTATGCCTCACGACAACATAAGGTACATGAAAGAAACTACCCAACTCATGATATATAATTAGCTGTGATAGTGTTTGCCCTAAAGATTTGGCGACACTACCTATACTGGATTAAGAGTAGGATATACACAAATCACAAGAGTATAAAGTACTTTCTAACTCAAGAGTTAAATCTCTACTAAAGGAGATGGCTAGAATTGGTTAAGGATTATGATCTTGTGATAGAATAACACCCTAGAAAGGCCAATGTGGTAGTAGATGTCTTAAGTTGCAAGTACAAAACTGAGGCGGCACAAGTAAAGACGAGTTACATACCCTTGGTGCAACAATTGGGAAGGATGGAGATGGACAAGCAGATAAGATGCCTGGTGGCTAACATGGTAGTGAGGCCCAATCAAACTGAGCAGATCCAAGCTTAACAAAACCCGAATAAAGAGCTTCAATCCTATCTAGATCTAGTTAATAGTGAAACAAAATGAACTACAACCTACGAAGTGATGGAGTGCTGACCTACAAGGGTAGGGTATGTGTGCCTCAAATTAAGGAGCTGAAGAGGTTAATTCTGGAATAGGCACATGATTCGGTGTATGCAATGCATCTAGGCAGTACCAAGATGTATCACACCCTCAAATAAGGATATTGGTGGAAAGGCATGAAGAGGGACATTATGGAATATGTAGGTCGATGCTTGTCCTGTTAGCAGATAAAAGCGGAGCATCAGAAACCATCAGGACAGCTGCAACCCTTACCAATTCTGAAATGTAAATGGGAGCACATCACCATGGACTTTGTCACAGGACTACCTGTGACAAGAAAGGGTTGAGATACAATTTGGGTCATCGTGGATAGATTAACCAAATCAGCTCATTTTCTTCCTATAAGAGTGACAGATACAGTGGAACAACATGTCGTCTTATACATGAGGGAAATAAGGAGACTCCATGGTGTTCTATTTAGTATAGTATCAGATAGAGATCCAAGATTTACTTCAAGGTTCTGGCCAAGCTTACAAAGTGCCATGGGAACCAAGCTCCACATGAGCATGACGTTTCATCCTCAGACTGATGGGCAGTTTGACCGAACCATTCAAACCTTGGAGGATAAGTTAAGAGCGTGCGTACACACCATGAACAAATGTTGGGAAGAATATATGTGCCTAATGGAATTTACTTATAATAATAGCTATCAGGCCAGTATTCAGATGGCTCCTTATAAAGCCCTTTATGGACGACCATGTCGTACCCCTCTATTTTTTGAAGAAGTGGGGGAAAGAAAGCTATATAGGGAAGAACTAATCGAGGATGCCATGGAGAAAATAAAACTAATAAGGAGTCGTCTTAAGATCGCACATGAAAGGCAAAAGAGTTATTCGGATCATCGAAGGAAAGATCTGGAGTTTGAGGTGGAAGATCAAGTATTTCTCAAGGTGTCCCCGTGGAGGGGAAAACTTAGGTTTCAGCAAAAGGGAAAGTTGAAACTAAGGTATATTGGCCCATATCCCATTATTCAAAAGATAGGACTGGTGGCCTATAAATTGGAACTACCTCTAGACTTGTGGAGAATACACGATGTATTTCATATCTTTGTGCTTCGGAAGTATCGCCTTGATCCTAGCCATGTATTGGACCGACCCCACTAGAGCATGAAGAGAACTTGACCTATCAAAAAGAACTGGTATGAATCATCATCCAGAGGGATAAAAACTTAAGGAATAATAGGATTCTTATGGTCAAGGTTCTGTGGTAGAACGAATCCATGCAGGAAGAGACATGGGAAACTAAAAGTGTGATGAGGCATTATTACCCTCAACTATTTGACATGTAATCATTTTGAGGACAAAACCCCTAACAAGAGGAAGACTTTTAAATCTCGTCCTTAGATAATAAGAAAAATCGGGGATAGAACCGATTATTTCTAAAGAGAAAACCAAGTCGATTTATAAACTGAAACCAATAGAGAAAGGGTAAACCGACAAATTTATGGATTATGAGTGACCTAAAGAGTCACAAAAGTCATGAAAAATGACTTTAGGATGAATTGGAGATGAAAACCAAACCGGTTCAGGTGAACCAGATCCAAACCGGATTGAACCGATTTTGACTGGTATGAACCACTATTGAACTGGATGCTAAATTCATTTTTTAAATGGCTTAGAAAATTAAAATTGGAGAATTGAGGCCACCATTAGATATAAAATGAATTTAGATGAATTTTAAAATTTTTAATTTTGAAAAACTCGGTCGAATCGGGTCTGAACTGGTCGGTTTAAGCATTGAACCTCATTCAGACTGGTCCGGTCCGGTTCAGAACAGTGTCGTCTTTTTCTTTTGGATGACAACACTATTCACTTGATGAAAAATCAAGCAGCACTGATGAAGAAGAAAAGTCTCGAGATTTAGGCAATGAATGACCGCCATTAAGGCGCCAATTGAATGGCCAAGAAGTCCTAGAGCTTCCTATATAAAGAGCTCCTCCTCATTCATCCTCCTCACACCTAAAAACTCCACTCTCTCCCTAATGCTCCATTTTTCAGTGAAGCTCGAACCAGAGCTCCAACTTGGGCATTTTTCAAAGCCAAAGAAGTCATGGTCGAGTTCTTTGGATTCGGGAAGAAGTTAGCTACACGCCTGTAGTCTTCAATCGCTCCAAGGGTCACTGGAGAAAGGTCGGCATGATAGAATAGTGAAGCAGCTCCAGCAGACTAAAGCTGCCCTATTTTGGTCGAGCTAAAATTGGGTGATTCGAGCACTTCTGAGGCCAAATCAAGCCCTTCCAACACCTCTACAGCCCTCTTACAGCTTAATTAAAGCAGAAAGGTAAGTCAATTTGGTTCCCCTTTTTAAATACCGATCGGTGCTAGAGAGAGAACCGATAGATTTTCACTTATTAAATTCTCCCTCAATTTGACATCAATTGATGTGCTTCTTGAACCTACCTCAGGACGAGAGTTATTTGCCCAGATCAAAAGCTCGAACTGCTGCACCTCCGACAATAAGCTTTCGAAGCTTTCTCTCTCCACGTTCACTTTTTCAATGAAGCTCCGTTTGAGCTCACTCCGACATCAAATCGTGTGATTCAAAGTGCTATTGAATCGTATGAAGGTGTAGGAACTCCAATCTAACTTCAATTTCAATAATTAAACTCATTTGATCGGTCAATTTGATGAAAACAAATTTGATTGAGTTAGAAGGTTGAAATTGGGGGAAAATTGAGAATTTCAAAAATTCAAGGGACTAAAGTGTAATTTCATAAAATTGAGGGCTAATTGGGCATGATAAAGATGTTGGAGGACCAATTGGGCAAATTTTGGAATTTTGGGGGCAAAACTTACCATTTTTATAAAGTAGGGGCAAAATGGTAATTTTTGAAAAGTTGGGGGACCAAATTGGAAATTTGGGAAACTTGAACCCCTTTTTGTGATTTTGAATAAATTGAGGTCCTAAGGTGAAATTAGAGGTTTAGGAACTCAATTTGGGGGAAATCGGTATTAGTGATATAAAGTTAAAGAAAAAAAAGAAATTTTGGGACCTAATTGCAATAAATCAAAAGGTTTTAATATTTTATTTATCCGTTTGTAAGTAGATTATACCCAATTGGTATGATAAACTTCCTCGAAGAAAGTAGGAAACCCATTCATCGGTTATGAGTGGAGATGTACTCACACCCGATTGGTGTGATGGACATCTAAAAGTTTATTTTTGTTAGAAGTGCTCTCCCCTCACTATATGCCACTGCTTAAACTTTTTGGGAGACATTCTTGACGGTAGCTTCAATAGCTCAGATAGGCTGGAGACCTCAAGTTTGGAACTTGGGGGATAATATGCCCAATTTTGAAAATTTCGTACAATGGGCCCAAGGTCGGTTGGCACAAGCAGGAGCTTATAAACAAACATAAGTTAAGCCATGAAAACTTTAAATGAATGATTTGTTTGGCCTTTGGTACCAAGACAGGACCGACATACTCGATGGACTTGCGACAGTGCGACATGATAGGTCATCGGACCAATCGAGGCAAACAATTGCTATTCAAGTTGAGGATCGGGACCGTTGGACTAGTGGCACCACATATTAAATGGCTTATGTGGAAATTTGTTGTTTTGTGCATGCACTGAGTTATAGGACTTTAAAGATGCCCAAGAGGGGTAGTGATGAGTCCTAGGGCTATCGAACGACATGATGAAGATAAGGGCAATTAGTCGTGCCAACAGTCTTGGAAGCTCAATGTAGCTCTATGCGCATGAGACTAGGGTGGGGTCGGGATGAGGTCTCTATCCTCATACAGACATGGAGTTTGTTTATTTGATTGAGGGTTGGATGTTGTGTACATCCACTCATTCTCTAGGTAGAAGTGGACATGCTTATGTCTAGGTGGTCGGTAAAGTCGCTCCGACACCACAAGTGGGTGTAGTGGATGTGTTGCCCTGCGAATGTGTGTTCCCTTTATGATAAAGGGCGTGTGTTGAGTGATAAATACACTATTGTAATGAGAAATAGCTATGAAAACCGACATTTGAGAATGAAATGTTTTAAGGGAAAATAAGGAGTCCGGCACACTCCAATTCAAACTATTTTCTAAAAGTCAAACTTTAAACACCCATTCACTAAGTCATTGAACTCACCCCTCCTTTATATCCCTTTCAATTAACCTAGGGAAAACCTACCCATAGACTATGAGTTAAACTACACCTGTGAAACAGGTATGATAAGTTTAAATTTTATGCAGTTTTAATTTATGTTATTCCAAGAAAGGTGCAAGGTTAAAGGACACCTTACTCCTCTAAGGTTAAAGAAATGGGAAACCTTGAATAAACCGGGATCATGGTAGGTTGATCACGGGGATCCGACCAAATCGGGTCGGGGCATGACAATGATTCGTGAAGGGTCTCAACATGGACATACAAAACTGAATAGGGGTATTAGGATGCCCCACGGATCTGGTAGCCATAATCAATATAACTCATGAATGTGAACATCTGGTGCAGACCTTACGCCACCGGATGGAGCAGGCCAACAGAAAGGAGGAAAAAGGCCAAAATCGTCGTGGAGAGTGTAAGGAGCAGAGTGGTCCTAGGTGGGGAAAAAAGATGGGTTTCCATAGGAGGAAGGAAATGTACACCACGAAGGGAGGTAACCACTGCTATACTATAGAAGGGTCCCACTGTCCAAGATGTTAGAGGAACCACGAGGAGGCATGTCCAACATGTTTTGGATGTGGGTAAGTGGGACACTTTACAAGGGACTGCCACACTCTTAGGGGGAATATGCAATGAAACACACTTGAACCACTCCAAGGGAACCCAAGGACATTAAGTGTAAGGCAAGACACAACCACCACAACAAGGGTACCAGCTAGGGTGTATAACCTCACACAAGAGGATGCTCGAAAAGATCCTAGTATTGTAGTTGTTCCCAAACCCTCCCTAACCAAAGTTAGACAAATCGTGTATTTCAATCCTACAAAATAAAGAGATTCGAATTTTTCTAAAAGCGTGCATTTCTTCAATCAGTGTACATACAACTATGGGGGAGAAAAGCCTACGTTCTCTTTGACTCATGAGTAGAGAGGTCCTTTATCAAGGAAGATATAGTTTCATGTCTTCCGCTAGAACTTACCTCCCTAGAACAAAGTCTCAACATCCTCACACCCCTAGGTGAAGGGCTTAATAGAGAAAAATAGTTAAAGGGATGTGAGATTAAGATTTGTGGACTAAAATTGGAGGTAGACTTGATACCATTATCGCTAAGAGAGGTGGAAATAATACTAGGAATGGATTGGCTAAGTGCACACCAAGCTAATATGGAACTGTGGAAAGAAGGTGATAACTTTCCACACTCCTGAGATACTCAGACTATGTTTTCAAGAAGATAGGAGGAAGGGAGAAACGTACTTGGTGTACCATATGAAAGCACGCGAGATGATGCAGAATGGTTGCAAGGCTTTTCTCGCAATGATTATTAATGAGAAGTTAGAGAAGAAAGGATTAGAGGGCATCTCGGTGGTTGAACACTACCCGGATGTATTTCATGAGGAACTACCAGGATTACCCCCAAACCATCAATTGGAATTTACCATAGAGGTAATTTTCAGGATACATCCCGTCTCTCAAGCCCCCTATCGTGTGGCTCTAACAAAACTAAAGGAGTTAAAAGAACAGATAGACGGATTACTGGAGAAAGGTTTCATATGCCCTAGCCAATCTTCATAGGGTGCACCAGTACTATTCGTGAAGAAGAAGGATGGGAGTATGGGACTGTGAGAAGGATGGGAGTATGAGACTATGTATAGACTATCAGAAATTGGAGCAGGTCACCATAAAGAATAAGTACCCACTTCCATGAATAGATGACCTATTCGAGCAACTAAAGGGGGTGACCTATTTCTCCAAGATAGATCTTTGGTATGGATACCACCAACTCAGGATCCAAGAGGGAGATATACCTAAGATCGTATTTCGGTCCTGATACGGACACTATGAATTTAGAGTGATGCCTTTTTGCCTGACAAATGCCCCTGCAGCCTTTAAGGATCTAATGAACCTATTGTTCCAACCTCACTTGGACAAGATCGTGATTGCATTCATAGATGACATACTTATATACTCACAAACTAGGATGGAGCACGAGGAACATCTGGCCATCACATTGGAGACGCTATAGAGCAATCACTTGTATGCAAAGTTTTCCAAGTGCAAGTTCTGGCTGTAGGAGGTGGGGTGGTTGGGGCACATAGTGTCCAAGAATGGAGTCAAGGTAGATCCGGCAAAGGTAGAAGCCATATCTGATTGGAAGGCACCTAAGAACCCCTCTGAGATACGTAACTTCTTAGGATTAGCAGGGTACTACCGATAGTTTATACATAACTTCTCCAAGATAGCAACCCCTTTTACCCACCTCACCAGGAAGGGAGTGGAGTACAAGTGGGATGAAACCTACGAGAAATCCTTCTGGGAATTAAAGTCCCATTTAACAACAATGCTTATACTCACTCTGCCCAATCCAAGTGCGAGGGAGTATACCGTCTATAGTGATTCATCCGGACAAGGACTTGGGTGTGTATTAATGAAGCAGGGAAAGGTGATCTCCTATGCCTAACGACAAGTAAAGACACAAGAGAAGAACTACCCTACTCACGACTTAGAGTTAGCCGCGATAGTGTTCTCCCTCAATATTTGGTGACACTACCTATACGGGGTTACGTGCTGAATATATACATATCACAAGAGCATTAAGTACTTTCTAACTCAAAGGGAGTTGAATCTCTACCAAATGAGATGGCTGGAATTGGTCAAGGACTATAACTTTGTGATAGAATACCACCTTGATAAGGTTAATGTGGTGGCAGACGCTCTGAGTCGCAAATATCAAACTAAGGCAGCTCCAATAAAGATGAATTACCTGCCCTTACTACAACAGTTGGGGAAAATGAAAGTGGACCTCAAGGTAGATAAAAAAAAAAGAGATGTCTAGTGGCTAACATAGTTGTAAGGGCCAACCTACTGAAGCAAATCAAGGTCCACCAAAAAGAAGACAAGGAATTCCATCTCTACTTAGACTCGACCAACAAGGGGACAACCTCGGAATACAAGCTTCAAGGTAGTGGGTTGCTGACTTATAAAGGTAGGGTGTGTGTGTCTCAAGGTAGTGGATTGGTGGGAAGGGATGAAGAGGGACATCGCGGAGTATGTAGCATGATGCTTGTCCTATCAACAGATAAAAGCTAAATACCAAAAACTCTCAGGACTGCTATAACCCCTACGAAACACATCACTATGGACTTCGTCACGGGACTATCAGTGCCAAGGAAAGGGTGAGATACGATTTGGGTCATTGTGGATAGGTTGATCAAATCTGCCCACTTCTTACTAATAAGTGTGACTGATTTCATGGAACAACTAGTTGCCCTATACATAGGAGAAATTGTGAGACTCCATGGTGTCCCGATAAGCATAGTGTCAGATAGGGCCCTAGGTTTACCTCAAGGTTTTGGCCTAGCCAACAAAATGCCTTGGGAACCAAACTCTACATGAGTACGACATTCCACCTCTAGACTGATTCACAGTCTAAGCAGACAATCCAAACATTGGAGGATATGCTACGAGCATGCGTACTCATCATGAACAAGAGTTGAGAGGAATACTTGTGCCTGATGGAGTTTGCCTACAATAACAGTTACCAGGTCAATATTCAAATGGCTCCTTATGAGGCTCTTTATGGATGACCATGTCGTACCCCCTTATTTTGGGAAGAGGTGGGAGAAAGGAAGCTCGAAAAGTTCGAGCTAATAGAAGACGCCACCAAGAAAATTATGATAATAAGGAGTCAACTTAAAGCAGCTCAGGACAAACAAAAGAGCTATGCAGACCATCGAAGAAGAGACTTGGAATTTGGAGTGGGAAACCAAATATTCCTTAAGGTATCCCCATGGAGGGGAATACTTTGGTTTCAACAATGAGAGAAGTTAAAACCGAGGTATATCAGTCCCTACACCATAATCCAAATAGTAGGGCGAGTGGCCTATAAACTTGAACTGCGTCCAGACTTACAAAGAATACACGACGTATTCCATGTCTCAAAACTCCAAAAGTACAAACCCAACCCCAGTCATGTGTTGCACCGACCCCCACCAGAGCTAGAAGATAATCTGACCTATCAAGCAGAATCGGTGCAAATCATTGATCGAAGAGGAAAGAACTTGTGGAACAAGAAGATTCCCATGGTCAAGGTTCTTTGGCAGAATGGACTTGTATAAGAGGAGACCAGGGAAACTAAGAGTCTTATGAGGAATGTGTCCCCCCAACTATTTGAAATGTAAATGTTTTAGGGACAAAACCCCTAAAAGGAGGGGATTGTTGTAAACCCTGTTCCTTCAAGAATAAGAGAACCGGGAAAAGAACCGGTTGAAAAGTGCTCCAACATCTTTTCCATGGAATATTGGCCTTCAATTTTGGAAAATTGCACTTTAGTCCCTCGAATTCTCAAATCCCTAATTTCCCCCAAAACTTTCCCCTAATTTCCCACTTTCAAACGGGTCGAATTTGATTTCATCAAATTGATCGAGATTAATTGTTGAAATGGAAAGTAAAATTGAGTTCCTACACTTCCACATGATTCAATAAAACTTTGAATCGCGTCATTTGGATCAAAATTGAGCTCAAACGAAGGTTCTTCGGAACATTGGACTTAGAGAGAGAAAGCTCCGAAAGCTTACCGTCGGGGGTGCGATGATCCGAGCTTTTGATCTGGGTAGATAACTCTCATTCTGAGATGCCTCCTAGGATCAAGAATTGCATCAATTCATGCTGAATTGAAGGAGAATTTGGTGAGTGAAGTTTCATCGATTCTTTCTCTAACACTGATTGAAAATTATAGAGGGGAGCCAAATTGGCTTACCTTTTCACTCTAATTCAATCGTATGAGGGATGTGGAAGTGTTGGAAGAACTTGGTTTGGCCTGAGAATGTCTAAAATTAGCCATTTTTAGCTTGACCGAAATAGGGCAGCTTCGGTCTACTAGAGTTGCTTCACTATTCTATCATGCTGAAGCTTCTCCAACAATCCTCGAAGCAATTGGAGACTACCGTTGGGTAGCTGACTTCTCTTCGAATCTAATGAACCTGATCTTACTTTCTTTGGCTTAGAAAAATGCCTAAGTTGGACCTCTGGTTCGAGCTTCACCGAAAAATGGAGTAGTACGGAGAGAGAGAGAGGGAGTTTTCAGGTGTGAGTACGATGAATGTGAAAGTGCTCTTTATATAGGAAGCTCGGTGACTTCTTGGCTATCCGATTGGCACATTTATGGCGGTCATTCATTGTCTAAAACTCCCTGGTCGGAGACTTTTCATCTTCACCAGCGCTACTCGATTTTCCAGCGAGTGAACAGTGTTGTCATCTAAAGGAAAAAGACAACACTATTCTGAACCAGACCGAACTAGGTACAACACTTAAACTGGTCGATTCAGGCCCGATTCAAACAAGTTTTTCAAAATTAAAAATTTTTACATTTATCTAAATTCATTCTTTATCCAATGATGGCCTCAATTCTCCAATTTGAATTTTCTAAGCCACCTAGAAAAAGAATTTAGTATCTGGTTCAATAGTGGTTCAATCCGGTTCACCTAAACCAGTCTGGTTTTCTTTCCCATATTTTCCTAAAGTGCCTTTCCAAGGTTTTTATAACTCTTTGGGTTGGTCAAGAGTTGTAAATTTCCTGATTTTCCCATTCTCTAGTGATCGAAGTTCGCGAACCGATTCAGTTCTCTCTCTTGGGTTGACCGATTCTTTCTCTAGTTTTATTACCTTGAAGGGGCGGGGTTTACAACTCTCCCCTCCTTTTAGGAGTTTTATCCCCAAAACTTTATGAGTATATTCCACATTGGGAATAATTTCCTTTAATGTCCACTTGGGTTTGCTTGACATGCTAACACTTCGATTATTCTTTCAATTAGCCCTCGTAAATCATTCATTTAAGGAATTTCTTTTCATTTACATTGCTTACTCCTTCCATGGAGTTTATCATAATGAGGCATGTCTTGCCCATTAATCCAAATGTATATCCTTAAGTCCACTTCTTCCTCTACTTAGGGCAAGATTCTTTCTCTTGGTCGTTGAAACCCTTAGCTTGGTGTTCTTTGGAGCATTACTTACTTGTTTTCATGGGTTTCTATGTTATCACCTTTTTGTCTTGATGTGACCCTTCGCTCATCCATTATTTATTACATCTTGGGTCCAAATTCGATGTTGATCTTATTATGTTTAACTAACTATCTCTTACTTAGTTGAGTCATATCCTTCCTTGGGTTGATGGGCTTGTGTGCAACTTACAGCATGACAATGCTCCAGAATAAGTCTTTGACCATTTAAAATTTTAAAACACTTCCTTATTAGGTGTTTCCAACCTTCCAACCTTTCAGGGATTGCATAACTTCATCCCTCTTTTTATCGGGTAGTATTCCTTTACTACCTTTACCGTTATCCAATTATCCTTCATGCCTTGACAAAATCTCTTACACAACCATGTAAACTTTCCTTACCACTCATCCTTTCCCAACTTCTTTATTGGGTCCTTCTAGTGCCAATTATTGGATTTCCTAATGACTTACCGACACGCTGGGATTTTTCCCCTTTTATGTCTTTCTTCATTTCTGGTGACGTCCTTTACTCAAAGATTTTCCTCTCCCCTATACCCACTCTTACTTTCTTGTGACCATTTCACTATTCTGTTGTTTTGGGGAGTTCTCCTTTAACAATTTTTCATTATCTACTATGTCCTTCAAAGTAGGGATTTTGCCCTTTAGGCGTTATATATTCGAATTTCTTACTACTCCTTGAAGGTTTCCTTCCTTCGCACTATTACACCCTTTTCATTTAGGGCTTTTGCGCACTTTTAATCATTTGCTGATCATAATTCCCCAGTTCACCTTTTCCTTTCCTAATCAAGGTATCTTCGTTCATTGGGTCTTATTTCATGCACTCACACTATGCCCACTCTATTTCCCTTCTTTAGAGTGTAGTATCCACTACTTCTTGTTCCTTCTTAGGGTCTCGCTTATTTCCTTGACCATCTTGTTGCTACTAGTTGCTTCCTTCTGCTAGGTTCATCAAAAATCCCTAATTGGCTTCTTTGCTCTTCCAAAAAAGGTAACACTTGGCAATCCCGATATACCTTCAGCCACTTATGGTTCTTTATGAGGTTCCTTATGTCGAGTTATGCCTCTTAGGATCCATCTGGTGGTTCCTTAGCTTCGGAACATCCCTTTTCAGGGTCCCACTTCCTACTTTTATCCTACTACTTAGGGACTCCCATCCTAGTTCAACCTCCTTAACGCTCCTTGGAGGCTTTTCCTTCTTTCCTTTCTTACACATTTTTGAGTTCGATATTGTTGCCTGTTCTTTATCCTTAACCGTCCTCCATTTCCTTTTTGTTCCTTATCCTCTCTTCAAGGAACTCATGTTCATAGGTTGGCTTCTAGCACTCTATTTTATGTCCAGCCGTACACTCCTTGGGCTCCATTAATCGAGTGTCGGCCACGACCAGTCTTGATGTCATTGGTTGTTTTCCCCTTAACCACTTCCGAATTAGAGTGCTTACTTCTCTAAGGTTTTTCGGATGTTCTTTCCTTTATTTCCTTGTTATGGGCAGACCATCCATTCTTACTTGTAACCACATCCTTTGATGCTATTTCCTACTTATCTGTTCCTTGGGTTTAACTTTCTCCTTAGGTTCTTCTTGTATGCTTCCCTCGATTCTTTCACTTTCGCATGCACCTCATCTCTTCATCCTTCGTCACATGGTCCATTACTTCTAAGTTGGGACTTGTAGGCCTTCCCAGGGTCTCCTACCTTGGGAAAGGTTCCAACAATATTTGCTCCAAGACCTACTTGTGCGAGTCTTACAAAATCCTCCTTATGGCTTGAGTGTGATCATCATTTCATTTTCGGCCATTTATTTCTTTAAGGATTTCCTTCATCCTTCATTTCCACTGTTTTGGCATTTCCACCTCCCCCTTCCTTACTAGGGTTTAGATTTACGACCTTCTCGAGGGTCATTTCGTTAACTATCTCATCCCCACTATTCTCCTAGTTCACTTGACTCAGGACAGTTGTCCTTTGATTTTATTCATCCTTGATGCCTATCCCATCATCCTTTTGAGGGTGTAATCCTTACTTTTTTTTCGGTTCTTCCTAGGGTGTCTTCTCCCAAAGTTTCTAGTTACACCTTTTTGCTAGGTTAGTTTACAACCCCACTTGACTCCTCTGTTTTTTCCAAAGTAAGTTACACCTTGCTATCTCGAGACATCCTAGTTGTCTTTCATCATTTAGGCTTGTCTTTTATGGAGGGGGTATTTTCCTTATTTGCTCCTAGGTGGCTTGTAGTGTTCCTTAAGGAAAATTCCTTGTATCTACATTTTGCTATTTTAGGGATTTCTTAAGGTTCTACCCTTGATCTTCCTCTCGTGATCCTTTCTCATGTAATTGAGGCATACAATCATACTATTGTGGGACAGAGAAATTTTCAGGAACTCAAAATTTTATTCATTGAGGTAAGAATGCAATTTTGGGATTTTAATATCTCTTGAGGGGGATTGTTATGATGACGGTTTGGGAAGTACTCATTACTATGCTAGGGTCTAGAAAGATTTCTTCCTGAGTGAAATTGGGATCCACAGCCAGAATTGTGGTTCTTGTAGTGTTATCCCTTCAGGCTTCTATAGAGGTGGAGGTGTCCTCATTGGAAGGCATCACTTCGATTCCTTGTGGTGTGGGACAGTCCTTTGCTATGTATCCTACCCTTCTACACTCATAACTGGTTCTCTTGGGTCCTGTCCTCCGTAATCTTGGGCACCTTCTCATGTAGTGTCCCCATTGCCCACATCTATAACAGGTCCTCTCCTTGTGAGGACCCTTGTGGTTTCTCCCATTCTTTGAGCATTGTGGGGCCTTTCTAAGGGATTGTTGGTAGTTTGGTGCCTCACCATCCCCGAGTCCGAACACCTTGAAAGTTTACTTATCGAGTCCCCCTTGACCCAATGTTACTCCAATAGTCCGCCTATACTCCTGGTTCAATTCCTCATCTGGGATGGGATTCTTCCAAGTTTCCAGGGTGGCTAAGGTAGCATGGGTTTGTTTTAATTAAATCCTTATGTTATATAGTCTTGATAATAATGTATTCGAGTAAATAGGCTCTGATACCACTCAAGTTGTCATGTCCCGACCCAGCTTGGTTGAATCCCCGTGAGCAACCCACCACTTTCCTGATTTATTAAGGGTTTTCCCCTTCTTTAAACCGTGAGGAGTAAAGCATTCTTTAAACATATACCTTTCCTGGTATAACATTAATAAAAACTACATAAATTTTAAACTTACATATCTATCTTGCAGATTCAGCTAACTGAAAGTCTTTAGCTAGGTTTTCCCTTGTTTACCTGAAAAGGGGTAAAGGGAGGGCGTGAGTCCGCCAACTTAGTGAATTAGTGTTTGGAACATGATTTTCAGAAAAATAGTTTGAATTGGAGTGTGTCAGACTCCTTATTTTCTTTAAAACCATTTCCTCAAGTTTTCAGTTTTCAAATCCATTATTCCTAATTAACCACCGTCGATGTGTTTAACAATCAACACACGCCCTTCATCATGAAGGGATCACACATTCTTATCTCCACTAAGAATGAGTGGATGTACGTGGCATCCGACCCTCAATCCCGAAAAGATACTCCAAGTCTATATGAGGATAGAGACTTCATCTCGACCTCACCCCGGTCTCATGTGCATGAAGTTACATCGAGCTTCCTTGACTGTGGCATTACAAACCGCCCTTATCTCCACCATGTCATCCAATAGCCCCTATGACACATCTCTACCCCTCTTGGGCATCTTGATGGTCTCAAACCTCAGTGCATGCACAAAACAATAGTTTACCTCATAAGCCATTTAATCTTTGGTGACACTGGTCCAACAGCCCCAACCCTCAACTCGACCTACAACTGTTTGTCTCGATTGGTCTATCGATCTGTCTTGTCACACTATTGCTAGTCCATCGAGTATGTTGGTTCTATCTTGGTACCATGGAAAAACACATCATTCATTAAAGTTTTCATCACTTAATCTCATGTTTCTTTCTAGCTCCTGCTCATGTTAACTAGCCTTGGGCCCACTGTACGAGATTTTAAAAAATCGGGCATTTTAGCCTCTAAGTTCCAAAACTGAGGACCCTGGCTTATCTAAGTTATTCGAGCTCCCGTCAAGATGGTCTCCCAAAAAGTTTAAGCAGTGGCACACAGTTAGGTGAGAGCACTTCCAACAAAATAATTTTTTCATTCGTCTATCACACCAACCGAGTGTGATGATATCTTCGCTTATAACTAGTAAACTAGTTTTCCACTTCCTTCGAGAAAGTCCATCGTACTAACCAGGTATGAACTACATACCACCGGTAAATAGTTTTTTTCACATAATTTCTACATCACCATATCCTGGTGTGATGTTAAAAATTCCACATGATAGTGGGTTTTAAGTTTCGAGGTACTCATCATCTCAATCGGGTATGATGTGAAAAATCCCGCTCACCCGTGAATGTAGTGAATTCCTCTTAATAGGCTTTTTGCCTCAACACAAGCTTATCTTGGCTTGCGTTCATGGCACTATGTGATTCTATACGATATGAACATCTTTGTTCATTATTCTT
Source organism: Trapa incisa (assembly GCA_030064435.1). Taxonomy (NCBI): domain Eukaryota; kingdom Viridiplantae; phylum Streptophyta; class Magnoliopsida; order Myrtales; family Lythraceae; genus Trapa; species Trapa incisa. Next base: position 11,607,997 of record CM057773.1, read on the forward strand.
CGACATAATAACCTTCATTCATCATGAATTAATAAAATACCCAACTTTTCAATTAATTGCAATTAGGTCCCTAAAGTTCTTTTTCTTTAACTTTAGGTCCCTAATGCCAATTTTTCCCAAATTGAGTACAATAACTTCTAAAATTCACTTTGAGACCTCAATTTATTCAAAATTATAAAAAGGGGTTCAAGTTTCCCAAATTCCCAATTTGGTCCCCAACTTTTCCACAATTACTATTTTGACCCTATTTTACAAAAATGGTAAATTTGACCGCAATAATTCCAAAAATTGACCAATTGGTCCTCCAACATCTTTTTCATATCCAATTGGCCCTCAATATTGGGAAATTACACTTTAATCCCTCAAATTTTCAAAATTACGCCAATTTCAACCTTTCAACCTGACCGGATTTGATTTCATCAAATTGACCGATCAATCGAAGTTAATTGTTAAAATTGAAGGTAGATTTGAGTTCCTAGAAATCCATATGATTCAATTGCACTTTGAATCACATGAATTGATGCTAGAACAATCTCAAACGGAGCTTCACAGGAAAACAGGTTGTAGAGAGAGAAAGTTTCGAAAGCTTACCGTTGGGGGTGCAGCGATCCTGATCAACCAACTCCTATTTAGATTTCTTAAAAGGGGCCAAAGGAGGGGAATGGGTATACAACTCAGTGAGGGAAAATTTTCAATAACAATCGATTTTATAAATTTATTTATTTTCCCCTTTTCCATCATCCACACGGGTTTCATACACCGACTGCCCTTTTATCATAAAAGGGGATTACACGATCGCAGGAGAGTCCCCAACGGTTCTACTTGTGGACCGTAGCGCCTTTACTGTCCATCCTGATAGAGGCTCATGACCTCATCTGTTGTTATTTACCTCCTCCAGCTCCCTTCGATCATCCGGCACTTTGAATTTCCTAAATCGACTGAGTTTCGAGCTCCACCGGAGCTTCAACAAAAAATAGACTTAAAAAGAGAGCTTCTAGTTCTTACAATGGAGGGCGGTTGTCGGGGCTTCGAGTTCATGGAGTTAGCCCTCGTCGAGAGGATCCTTGGGGGATTGGAGTTCACCCCAATTGATGTCCTAGGTAGGGGAATTTTGATCAATAATCTACAACCACTTTCTCTCTCTAGAAGTTCTAGAATTTACGAATGGAGATAGAATTGCTTACCCGGAGGATGAAGGGGGGTCGAGGGTTGACTCAGGAGAGTTGGGGGAGGTTGACTTTAACTGTATGAGGTCGAAGATGTCCTGAATTTCATTGGTCGGAGGTGAGTTGCATTGAGCCGTCGGAGCAGCTTCACTGTATGATTACTCCGATGCTCTTCAGGGAGTCCTCAAGTCAGGTTGAGGGTTTGGCTAGCTGGAGGGCTTCTCCTTGGTTTTGTTGCCACCCACTAAAGCTCCTTTGGTTGAGAAATATCCTGTCGCCAAAGCTTTGGTTTGCACTCATCGAAAAGTAGGTCGTCAGTCTTTAAGGAGCGCTCAGGTAGTGGGAAGGCCGAGTGGGTGGGTGCTCCTTAGATAGGGAGCTCGACAACTGGCAAGGCTACTAGCAGGCATCAGTTTTGGCATTTAATTTGTCCTATTCTGTAAACCCCACTCTTTGGAGTTAAGGAAAATCGGGAAAAAAACCAGTCAAACTGAGTGATAAAACTGAGCCGGTTCACAAACCCCGATCACTAGAGAACTGGCAAATTTGTAAATTTACAACTCCAAGGTGACCCAAAGAGTCATAAAAACCTTGGGAAGGGACCTTAGAACAATTTGGGAGAAAAAACCAAACTAGTTCAGGCAAACCAGATCCAAACCGGTTTGAACCACTATTGAACTAAATGCTAAATTTATTTTTCTAGGTGGCTTAGAAAATTCAAATTGGAGAAGTGATGCCACCATTGGATAGAGAATGAATTTAGATGAATTTACAAATTTTTAATTTTGAAAAACTAGGCTGAATCGAGTCTAAATCGGCTGGTTTAAGCGTTGAACCCGGTTTGGACTGGTCCAGTCTAGTGTGGAACAGTGTCATCTTCTTCCTTCAAATGAAAGCACTATTCACTCACCGGAAAATTGAACAGCACCGACGAAGAAGAAACGTTTCCATTCAGTACGTTTCAGGCCATCAATGACTGTTATTAAGGTGCCAAATGGATTATTGGAGAGTCCCCAAGCTCCCTATATAAAGAGCCCCACTCCATTCATTATTCACACACCTAAAAACCTCACTCTCTCCCTATATTCCCGATATAGGGTCTTTTCTGAGCCAAAGAAGGCATGGTCAAGTTCTTTAGACTCGGGGAGAAGTCAGCTTCCCGACGGTGGAATCCAATTGCTTTGAGGATCACTGAAAAAATGCTAGCATGATCGAACAGTAAAGCAGCTCTAGTGGACCGAAGCTGCCCTATTTCTATCAAATTGAAATCAACCAATTCAAGCCCTCTTCAGGCCAAACTAAGCTCTTCCAACACTCCCTCAGCCCTCCAACGATCGAATTAGAATAGAAAGGTAAGCCAATTTGGCTCCCCTCTATGAATTCCGATTAGTGTTAATGAGAGAACTAGTGAATATTTATTGACCCAATTCTCCCTCAATTCAATATGAATTGAGGTGATTCTTGATTCTATGAGAAACCTTAGGACAAGAGCTATATGCCTAGATTGAAAGCTCGGACCACCACACCCATGACAGTAAGCTTTCGAAGCTCTCCCTCTACATCTAGTTTTCTAGAGAATATCGGTTTGAGCTTGTTTTGGCATCAAATCATACGATTCAAAGTGAAATTGAATCGTATGGATGTGTAGGAACTCAAATTCTCCTTCAATTTAAACAATTAACTTCGATTTATTGGTCAATTTGATGAAAACAAATTCGGTCAAGTTGAAGGTTAAAATTGGGGGAAATCTTGGGGATTTCAAAAATTCGAGGGACTAAAGAGCAATTTTCCAAAATTAAGGGCCAATTAGCGATGGAAAAGATGTTGGAGGACCAATTGGTCAATATTTTGAATTTTTGGGGTGAAATTTACCATTTTTGTAAAGTAGAGGTAAAATCGTAATTTTGGAAAAGTTGGGGACCAAATTGGGAATTTGGGCAACTTGAACCCCTTTTTGCAATTTTGAATAAATTAAGGTCCCAATGTAAAATTTTGAAGTTCTTTGACTCAATTTTGAGGAAAATTGGCATTAGGGGCTTAAAGTTATTGAAAAAGAACTTTACGGACCTAATTGCAATTAATTGAAAAGTTTGGGTATTTTATTCATTCGTGATGAATGAAGGCTATCAAGCCAAAGGATAATGAACAAGTATGTTCATATCATGTAGGAAAATGAAGTACTGGGAACGCCAGCTAAGACAAGCTCGGGTGGAGAGAAAAAATCGATTAAGAGGAATTCACTCCATTAACAGGTGAGTGGGATTTTTACATCATACCCGGTAGGGATGATGAGCATTTCAATAATGAAAACCCACTACCATCTAGAATTTTAACATCCCACCTGGAAGGGGTGATGTGAGAAAATACACGGAAAAACTAATTATTGGTTGTAAGTAGATCATACTCGGTTGGTATGATGAACTTCTTCGAAGGAAGAAGAAAACATGCTTATCGGTTATGAGCGGAGATGTCCTCATACCCGATTGGTGTGATGGACCGCTGAAACATTATTTTTGTCAGAAATGCTCTCCCCTAACTGTGTGCCACTGTTGAAACTTTTTGGGAGACCTTCTTGATGGGAGCTCAAATAGTTCAAATAGGTCGGAGGCCTCGGTTTTGGAACTTGGGGGCTAGAATGCCCTATTTTTTTGAAAATCTTGTACAGTGGGCCCAAGGCCAGTTGGCACGAGCAGAAGCTCGTAAAAAAAATATGAGTTTAAGCCATGAAAACTTTAATTAATGAATGATGTGTTTGGCTATGGTACCAAGACAGGACCGACATACTCGATGGATTGGCAGCAGTGTGACAAGATAGCTCGACGGGCCAATCAAGACAAACAGTTGCAGGTCGAGTTGAAGGTCAAGGCCGTTGGACTAGTGGCACCAAAGATTAAATGGCTTAAGAGGAAAATTATTATTTTATGCATGCACTGAGGTACGAGACCTTCAAGATGCCAAAGAGGGGAGAGGTAGTGATGCGTCCTAGGGGCTACTAGACGACATGGTGGAGATAAAGGTAGTTTGTCGTGCTAGCAATCAAGGAAGCTTGACCTAGCTTCATGCGCATGAGACTAGAGTGGGGTCGAGATGAGGTCTCTGTCCTCATACAGACACGGAGTTTTCTTTCAGGATTGAGGGTCAAATGTTGCATACATCCACTCATTCTTATGGTAGAAATGGACAGGCTTCTATATAGGTGGTAGGTAAAAGTCGCTTCGACACCACAAGTGGGTGCAATGGACGTGCTGCCCTACGAATGTGTGATCTCTTCATGATGAAGTGTGTGTGTTGGTTGCTAAATACAGCGTTTGTGTTTAATGATGAGAAATGGCTTTGAAAAACCAAGAAACCAAGTAAGAAAGAATTTTAAAGAAAATAAGGAGTATGACACACTTTAATTCAAAAAGTATTTTATTGAAACTTTATTTTTTTTTTAAAATACCCATTCACTAAGTTGTAGAAAATCACCCACCATTTTTACCCATTTTCAGAAAATAGAGATATGACTAGAGATAACACCAGGCCTTACCATATATTAGGTATGCTTAATTATCTTGAGCTTGCATTTTTATTGATATATGTTATTTCAAGGAACAAGGTTAAGATTATGCGTGGCTTCTCTTTAATTAAAGAAGGGTGAAACCCTCTTGAACCAAGAGAATGGTGTGTTGTTCATGGGGATCCGACCAAACCGGGTCAGGGCATAACATATTCCGTTGGCGTTGGCTGATTTTTCGGTGACGGAAGACCCAGTCTTACTACGGAGGTTACAAATTGTCTATTTGCCTAAGGTTAAAGATGACACTATTCTGCACGTGCAAGCTTCACACATGTGGATTTGCCACATGACACGCTGTGATTGGTTGGGGTTGTTGACGTAGCATCCTATTTAGTAGCCTAGTCAGCCTTTGACTCGCTAATTAGACATGTGACAGCCTCCCATTGGTTGCTCCCACTTACATGGTTGTTGACTAGATTATGTTGACCACTGACTATGACACATGGCATCCTCTTATTGGTTATTTTAAATTTATCAGATTTCCCTCCTATTACACAGTGCCACTGCCACTTGTTGGCCTCTGATTTTCTAAGGCCATCCGACAAGGCGCTTCCACGTGTCGACCTCAGATTGGTTGGTCATTTCTCTAACATCCTTATCGGATGTTGACATAGCACCTTTGCCACATGTCAGCATCTCAATGGTCAGTCTTTGCTGACTGGGCCTTTCTGTCATTGATCATTGATCGGGACATGTGTCACTCACCTATTGGTCGGTCGTCGTAAAAGTAGGTTTTCATCCTTGGACAGTTGACCGAGGACACGTGTCACCTCCTGATTGATCAACGCTTACGAACTAGGCACACTTTGCCACGTGTCGTGCGCTGATTTGTCATGCATGTTGATTGGGCACTAAATGGGCAGCGGTTCGTTGACTAGCTGGACCGTTAACCGGTTTGGTTCGACCGAGTCCAACGACCCGAAATCTTAAATCGATCGGTTCAGGCCTGATTCGACTAGTTTTCCAAAACTTAAAATTTTCTAAATTAATCTAAATTCATTTCCTATCCAATTTTGGCTTCAATTTTCGAACTTGTTATTTTTAAGCCACTTGGAAAAAAAGATCATTAAACTAGTTATTCACGGTTCAACCTAGATCACTCTTATTTAAGTCTAGTTCACCCCAAACTAGTCTGGTTTTCACATCCAACCGGCTTCCTGGTTCTTCCCATGATATTTGGGTATTTATTTCTCACTTGGAATTTTCCAAATTCCATTTTTACCCCTTCTTGACTAATTTCGGTTCGTTTAGAGTTTCAATTTTCCTCTTGAAAACTTTTGGTTCTCCTTTCTGATTCCTTTGATCCTAGAGTATGGGCTTTACAACTCTACCCACCTTTCAGGAGTTTTGTCCCCAAAACTCATTTCTCATGAAGGGAGTGATTTCCTTTAAGGTTAAGCTAGGACCAGTTCTGATATGATGCTTGGGGGCACATCTCGATCTCAACTGCATCCCCCATGCGTGCCCGACTTTGATGCATCTTTCTTTCTCCCAAACTTGGTTGTTTATCATCTCGTTGTCTATTTCTCCCTCTTTCCTAACAATATGACCTATCCCTATCATGTGATAAGGAAATTTTGGAATGATTGGGCCTCCCATTGACCTTCATTTGGGCATTTTCTTACACATTCCCTTTTCTTTGGCAAAATATCCTTAAGGTTACTTTTTCCCTAAATTCTTTAGGCAACAAGCATAATGGTGTTCCCTTTTGCCCCAAATGTCCATCCAATCCCTGGGACCATACCAAGCGGCTGGTCTTACCCATTTACTCAAGGTATTTCCTTGGCCCTGAGTCATATGTCTCTTGAGGTAGAGCTCTCCTTCTTGGGGTTTTGTCCAAATTTTCTTAACCCATAGCATAGGATTGGTGGTTCTGAGAGGTTTATTTGTATCATTGGTAACCAAAAGTCTTTAGCTCGAGGTCCTTTCAAGCTTCTCGTCCCTATTTCCATGGGTTTTAATGTTACTTTCCTTTGCTCTATTCATGTCTTGTATTGGTGCTATAATTATATATTTACTACTACAAAGGTCCACCCTACCTTTCATTTAGCCTCGTCATGTTTAGATAAATTACTCTTTTCCCTGTGAGTCATACCTCCCCGGAACTTTTGGACCTACATGCCCTTGGTAGCAAAGTATGTTCCAAAAATATATTTGTCCACTATACTCCTAGGGTGTTCCCTTGCCATAACTCTTTAATTTCTAGTCCTTTAGGGATCGTGGGACTCTGTCCCTCCTTACCATCGAGTAGTGTCCCTTAACTACCTTGGGCATTATCCAAGCACCCAATATATACACAGACGATTGGTCATTTCCTCCTTGCTTTATGGGTCTCAATTTCTTGTAATTTGGAATTTTTCATTACCCAATCCTCACCATTAGATGATATTCCTTATGCTTTTATTCTTATGTTGGTAGAATGTTCCAGCATTTGTTTCTTGGTCTCCTTGAGTACCGATTTTCTCCTTATATCGTACTTCGACCAAACTCTATTGTTGGCTCCATGCTTGATCTCCCAATCTCCTTTGTCGTTTTAATGACATTTTTGGTTTTCCAAGAATCCTATGCATGGACTATTTGCCTATCCTTTACTAGTCTCTTGATGGATCATTCCTAATTCCAATTGTCGGATTCTTCGGTCACTTCGCAACTAGCTTAACTCGCCTCTTACTTCTCCGCTTGTTTGGAAATTTTCCTTCACATTCTCTGGTCGACACATACTTGTTCATGACCATTCCATGAACATTCCTTCTGTTATTCACAAGGGGTCTTTTATGGCAGGGGAATTTCTAGTCCTTTAGGGATCGTGGGACTCTGTCCCTCCTTACCATCGGGTAGTGTCCCTTAACTACCTTGGGCGTTATCCAAGCACCCAATATATACATAGACGATTAGTCATTTTCTCCTTGCCTTATGGGTCTCAATTTCTTGTAATTTGGAATTTTTCATTACCCAATCCTCACCATTAGATGATATGCCTTATGCTTTTATTCTTATGTTGGTAGAATGTTCCAGCATTTGTTTCTTGGTCTCCCTGAGTACCGATTTTCTCCTTATATCGTACTTCGACCAAACTCTATTGTTGGCTCCATGCTTGTTCTCCCAATCTCCTTTGTCGTTTTAATGACATTTTTGGTTTTCCAAGAATCCTATGCATGGACTATTTGCCTATCCTTTACTAGTCTCTTGATGGATCATTCCTGATTCCAATTGTCGGATTCTTCGGTCACTTCGCAACTGGCTTAACTCGTCTCTTACTTCTTCGCTTGTTTGGAAATTTTCCTACACATTCTTTGGTTGACACGTACTTGTTCGTGACCATTCCACGAACATTCCTTCTGTTATTCACAAGGGGTCCTTTATGGCAGGGGAATTTCCCTTTTTTGGTTCATCCTCAAGAAGTATCTTTTGCTTGTCCTGTTATCCACTCTTGTATTTTGAAGTTAAGACTTCCATATTTATAACTAGGCACCCAGCCTTATTGTCACTCCTAGAAGGTTTTCTTCCTTCATATCTTCACTTCATTTGTCGATGCATTCTTAGTTCCAACCATTGGTTCCTCCATCCCTACTCTATTTACCGAAAGCACCTCGCACTTCCTTTTGTTGATGGCATCCCTAAGGGTTTACATTCCCTAGTCCATAATTGCTCGCTTGTGGCTATTTTATGGTACTTCATTCCAAGTGATCCTGTAAAGTTTACCCATTAACTCCTTGGACCCACCGGGAGTGGTTGCTTTGTTGGTCTAGTCTTCTACTATCATATTTTGAAGTAGTGATCTCTATCACTGAAGTTTCGTGTCTAAACCTTCTTTGCCATCCTCGGGGAATCTCTCTCAACATCCTCATACCCCCTTTCGGCCTCATTATCTTAAGGTACTTCCACTCCTCACGATCTCCCCTTGGAAATATGTATTGTGTCCCATTATTATGAACTTCATTAAACTGGGATGGACTAATTCATCCTATGTTTATTTCTTGACTGAGGTCTACCACTATATTCTCGTGCTCCTACAGTGCTGGGTTTTTCTTTGTCTAGGAGTACCTTGTAGGCTAAGTTTGTCATTTACATTGAAGAATATCAACTTCCAGACCTTTCATCCTTTCCTGGGTACTCGACTTCTCGAGGGATTTCTTGTATGAGGGTCACTCTTTCCCTTTTATTTTCTTTTGTACGAGAGTGTAATCAAAAGGAATTTTATTCATTAACCGATTGTGCCTCGATTGTGGCTTATTATAGTAATTGAATAAAAGACTCCTCATATCGCCCTCAACATAGTCTCTCATGTTAACCGACCTAGAGTTTTACATTGGCGGGTTGTGGGACTCTACATCAGCCAGGCTGACGTGCCTACTTGATCTCTAGGGTGGGTAGGCACCTTCGTGGTATCTCTCACACCTAGGATAAGGATTCATGCTAGGTTCCTCATATTTCAAGGAAGATGGTGTGCTTGCTACTCTTCTTACTCGTACTTCGTGTGTGACATCGACCCCGAACTTATTCAGAATTGTGGCTTCATACATGTAGGCGCATTGTATGCGGTTTACCATACATGTGTTACCTTAGATTGGGGGTAGTCTACAGAAGACTCTCACATATTTAGCATAGGCCTCCCAAAAGTTCCTTTCCGCCTCTTCCCAGGCCTGGGTTTGGTCTAGACCTCGAGGTGGAGAGGTCTCACCTTCCACCAAATGGTGGGGGGTCCTCCTTCGGGGTTCCCTCCACAAAATGTATTCCTCCTCATCTTCCCTCATTAGTTCCATAGTATTCCTCCAGGGGATATACTCTACGTTTGTATTTCCATTCACGTTTCTCTAGAAAGGTATTAGGGATTAGGGTCTAAAGTTTTCATGGACTCGTTAGGAAATCAATGCTCTGATACCGCTCAAGTTGTCACACCCCGACCTGGTTTGGTCAGAGTTCATTTATCAACCTGCCACCCTTCCCTGAATCATCTTGGTATTCCTACCTTGATGATTTAAGGAAGGTAAAGGCATACCGATATACGTTTTCCATATTTGGAACTCATATTATGGGACTTACCTTGAGGGTCCAAGCCTTCACTTGTACTTCAATTATACTTGACCCGACTACTCTATAGTTTTCCTAAAAGGGGTGAAAGGAGGGGAATGACTATCATATGAGCAGAGTCACTCAGTCATGAGAGGCTAATTTCGGGAAAATGGATTTTTAAATTTAAATGAATGACCACCATCCTAACCGGGACCGATGCTCGAAATTCCAACTCACCCGATAGTTGCAACACGTTCGCCCAACTAGGTTTCGATCTGTGGCATGCTTCCTAGCGAAGGTTCTTGTGCGACTCGTCCTACACAATCTAAGCTTTCAATTATTCATAAATTGAAATCCAGTCATAATTTTTTTAAAACTCCGCAATTGGCCCCAATCTTGCAAAAATTATCAAATTGCCCTTATTTCACGAAAGTTGTCAAATTTGTCCTCAAATTTCCTTAAAAACTCTAATTGGCCCTTGATTTCCTCACTTTCACCAATTGGCCCTATATTTTAGAAAATTGCACAAAAGCCCTCTTATTTTTGAAAAATCCCAAATTGCCACCAAATTTCCCCCAAATATCACTCTTGATCCCGATTTCTTACCTCTTCCAATTGACTGCCTGAACTTCTTTAATTTCTTACTCTTGTACTGCTATTCACCTCCTCTAGCTCCCTTTTATCATCTTGCATTTTGAATTTCCTAAATCAAGTGTGTTTCGAGCTCCACCGGAGCTTCGTCAGAAAATAGACATATAGAGAGAGCTTCTAGTTCTTATCAATGGAGGGGCGATTGTCGGGGCTTCAAGTTCGTGGAGTTAGCTATTGTCGAGAGGATCCTTAGGGGATCGAAGTTTGCCCCAATTGATGTCCTAGGCAAGGGAATTTTGATCAGTAATCTATGACGACTTTCTATCTCTAGAAGTTCTGGAATTTATGAATAGAGGTAGAATTGCTTACCCGAAGGCTGAAAAGGGGTTAGGGGTTGGCTCAGGAGAGTAGGGGGAGGTCGACTTTAGCTGTAGGAGGCCGGATATGTCCTGAATTCTGTTGGTTGGAGGTGAGCTACATCATGCCATCGGAACAACTTTAGTGTGTGATTACACTGGTGCTCTTCAGGGAGTCCTCAAGTCAGGTTGAGGGTTCGGCTAGCTAGAGGGCTTCTCCCCGATTCTATTGCCACCATCGAAGCTCCTTTGGTTGAGAAAAGTCTCGTCACTAGAGCTTTGGTTTGCACCTCATCAGAAAGTGGGACGTCAGACTTCAGGGGGGCGCTCGAGCAGTGGAGAGGCCGAGTGGGAGGGTGCTCCTTATATAGGGAGCTCGACTACTGATAGGGCTACTGGCCGACATCAGTTTCTGCATTTGAGTCGCCCCATTCCATCAGTGGTGGCTGATATTTTGGAGAAGGAAGACCTGGTCTTCCTTCGATCATCGCGGATCATCTATCAACCTAAGGTTGAAGATGACACTATTCCGCGGGTGCGAGCTTCGCACGTGCGGGTTTGCCACATGGCACACTATGATTGGCTAGCATTACTGACATAGCGTCCTACTCTGTAGCCTAGTGAGCCTTTGACTCATTGCCTGGACATGTGGCAGCCTCCCATTGGCTGCTCCCTCCTACGTGGTTACTGACCGGATTTTGTTGACCGCTAATCGTGACATGTGGCATCCTCTGATTGGTTTTTATAGTGTCACTGCCACATGTCAACCTCTAATTGGTTGAGGCCATCCGACAAGGTGCTTCCACGTGTCAACCTTGGATTGGTCAGTCGTTTCTTCGACATTCTTGTCAGATGCTAACATGGCACCTTTGCCATGTGTCAGCTTCTCATTGGTCAATCTTTGCTGACTTGGCCTTTCTAACATTGACTGTTGACCGAGACACATGTTGCTATCCTATTGGTCGGTTGTTGTAGATGTGGGTTTCCATCCTTTGACCATTGACCGAGGACATGTCGCCTTCTGATTGGTCAGTGCTTCGAGGCATTGACTGAGTGGCTAACTGGGTGTGCTTCGCCACATGTTGCACATTGAATGGTCGTACCTATTGACTGGGCACTGATCAGGCAGCAGTCCGTTGACAGGCTAGACCGTTAACCGGTCCAATCTGACCAGGTCCAATGACTCAAAATTGTAAATCGGCTAATTTAGGCCCGATTCGATTGGTTTTCCAAAAATTAAAAATTTGTAAATTTATCTAAATTAATTTCCTATCCAATGGTGGCTTCAATTTTCTAATTTGTTATTTTTAAACCACTTAGAAAAATAGATCTTTGAAGTGGTTCTTCATTATTCAACCTGGTTCACTCTAGTTCAAGTCTGATTCACCCCGAACTGGTCCGATTTTCATATCCAACCAGCTTCCTAGTTTTTTCCCATGATATTTGGGTATTTATTTCTCTCTTGGAATTTTCAAAATTCTCGTTTTATCCCTTCTTGACTAATTCCTGTGCGTATAGACTCTCAGTTTTCCTCTTGAAATCTTCTGGTCCTCCTTTCTAGTTTCTTTGGTCCTAGAGGATGGGCTTTACAACAAGCCCTATTTCTCATTAATTGCCAAATGTCCCCTGTATTTTGGTAAAATTACTATTTTACCTATCTTCTTTACAACTTATCCTTCATGACTTCATTTCCCTTCATTTTTCACATACAGGTCCCTAAAGATTTTTTAATTATGTTTAGGTCCTTAGAATGCCCAAAAGTTTCCTTTTGGCCACCCAAACACACCTATTTGCATTTTATCCCTTAACTTTCCACTTATTGCAAATAGATCCCTATGGTAATCTAGTCCCAAAATTTTATCAAACTTTCAAATCAGTCCCCACACGTTATTTACGATCTTAGTAAGATCCCATAAAAAGCTTATTCTCAAATGGGTTCCCCAACTTTGGATTATTTGCATGTTGGTCCTCGACCATTCACCATCTACTTAGTATCTCTAAAAATTATCAAACTAAGTGTCAAGGTCCCCTTGTCTCCCTCTTGACCATCGTGAACTTAGTTTGGTCGAAATCAGCCTGCATTGCTCCGATCAGGCTTGATCATAAGTTTTTATAAAAATGGGTAACAATAGGGTCAAAATCAATAACTCATCAAAGATGGCACGTCGATAATCGAGTCTAGTGTGGTTAGGAAGCTAACTTATTTAGGAGTTTGTGATCACTAGAATCAGCTTGATTGGTGGTCTGTAGCTCGTGCATGGTCCATTTTAGTCAACCATTAAACCCAAGTTTTTGAAATTAAAAGATTTAATTCTCTATCAAAACTTACTCAAATTGGGAAAGGCTGGTGGTTATGGAAAACTTGTAGTGTGAGGAACTTGTTGAATTTTTCTTAGCTTCAAAGGGTCGCCATGGCTGTCCAAATTGGCCTCTGAAACAAATGTTTTGTTTCTGGTCACCAAAATTCATGTACTATGTGATTTTGTCGGTAACTGTAGAGGTGAAGTTGAGGATCGAAAGGGGTGGTGATGGAAAACTAACATGCTTAGATTTCCATTGATACCAAAATCATCGTCGGACGGAGGAGCTATGCTCCCTGGTAGACTACTTGCCGAAGTTGGGAGCAGTCGAGATTTAGTGTGAATTTTGAGAGATTTCTGACAATGGGGACATTCATGCCTTTTATGGACATGTTCTAGACTCCCTTGACTACCTATCTGGAGACTCTTTATGCCATTATATAATTGGTGGCTCACTACATGGATTAATTTCTCAATATGTTACATTTGGGTTATCTGTCGAGGTCTATTGGGTTTTCTAGGTGAATTTGGGTTGGAACTTGAGTGAGGAAGACGACATGTGTGTGTAGTCACGTGTGTTGCGCTTGCATGTGTCCGGTGTCACATGTCGACCGGTCTGCACTATAGTGAACCGGTTTCTGGTAAATTTTTCAGTCGGTTCAATAGTTTTTTTTTTTACCTATTTCACCTATTTTCCGACAAGTTCATGGGAAAATAAAATATTAAAAAAATTCTACATTTAATTTCCTATTAAATGGATAAAAGAACCATTAAATTACATTTTGTTTTACATCCTTAAAATTGGGAGGGGGATGTGTTGTGACACTTCTAGTATGAACTTGGTTCAAGTTGGTTCTTTTCACGTGTTTCTCCCAATCTTCGACTTCGTATTTTGTTACGCTTCTAAAAGTACTTATGACCCATTTTCCCTCCCATAACCTCTCCATCGATCTATTCTCTCATTTTCGATTTCATTTTCTCTTTGTAGTATGGTTCTACTTTCCCCCTTCGATCAAATTTTTTTATTCAACCTGGTTCAATTATCAAATTAGGAATTTTTGGTGTTAAATTATGACTCATGTTATGTGCATATATTTTCCTTGAATGAGGAAATAGAGCTTGAAGTCTCTATAATATGTTTTATTTCCTAATAAAAGGACTGACCAGATAGTAAATTAAATCTTTAATTATGTGATAGGTACCATATAACATCATCTATATAACATAGTTTTATAACATTATTTATATAACATCATTTTATAACATCATTTGTATAATATTGCATCAAGATAGTAATAAAGGGAGAATGATATTGCATATAAGGATGGGATATAAGGTGATGATATAATTGTAAACTAATGATAGTGAAAAGGGATGTATCATGTTCACTACGAGTATGGGAGATAAGTGTGACACTTACAAATACCTATATGCATTATATCATGTTATTTAATTTGAATTCTCATAATAGCCACACATCTACTCATGAATTTAGATACGAGTATCAATTGAATAATTTGTCGATGTATCAAATATCATGAGACTCACCTTTTAAAGTATTTGGTTGCATTAAATATAATAAAAAATAATAGTAAAATTCTCTAAAAATGAGCTGACATATCAAGGAATAACAAATGGGTGTGGGTGGATGACACTCCACCCAGTTTGTTGGTAGGGAGAAGAGCTTACATCTACCAATGTTAAAAAATATATAGAAGTGGCAAAATCATTATACATAACGGTTTTTGAAAAATAGTGTGCGGTGGGATATAAGACTTAAATAATTTTAAAAAAGAACAGTAAAAAAATAAAATATTATAAAAACTATGTTTTTATCATTTTTATATCCATTGAGCCCATCGTCATCTTATCACTCATCCTATTACTTTCAATAATTTTTTTAAATATTAGAAGGCACAGAAAAGTCATATACATCCCGAAGTATCTATTCCAATAGATATTAACCACATATACTAATAGATTCTATTTATATATATTATAAAAATTGAAACTAATAACAATTGTCAATTCTTTGTGTATGGGGCCGCCATCTCTAATTCTCAAAGTGAGATACTACCGGAAATACAAATAATAGCAATATCTTAGATAGAAATAATATCAGGAAAATATTAATCAATTTGTCTAATGCTTACTTTAAATTTTGAAGGCATTATAGGAAACCCACGTCCTGCACCGATTTTGAGTGGGGGGCTAGCCATTATACAAGTCAGTATAAAATGTCTTTCTCCCTTCTACACGTAGGCTCGCACAAAAAGGTACCGTCGAGTCGCTTGCACGCGACAGTAACATTTGCAGTGATGAACTGCTCAACTCAGTACAGACCGTGAGCTGTTGCTGTTGTTAAGATTCCTACCCCTCAATCACCTTTATCCTTATCCAGCCTTCTACCCTTTTCCAATATGTTACTCCTAATCTCACACACATTATCTCTCCCATACACTTGTATTTATATAAATTAAAAGTACGAGCATATCTGTCATTAAATAAAAAAGAAATACAAAAGTAATAAGAAGAAAACCTAAAATTTACACATAAAAATTATACTATATATTATTCAAATCAATTGATCTCGTTCATATTAATTATTATTCATAATTTTTTAAATATATATTTTTAGTTTTATTTTTATTAAGTGATGGAGATATTGTTGGTGATGATAAATATTTCTTATATTTTACTTTTTAGAAAGAAAATAAGGTACATGGGATAATAATAAATATAGTAATGTGTGCAACGTTAGAAATCATGTTCTGTTATTTTAATTTAATAATTTGTAGGAATATACATAAATATGAAAAAAATTATTTCATAATCAAGCTTAAATGTCATTCTATTTTAACAAGCTGCTATAAAGTTATATTTTCAGTTTGTAAAGGTGAAGAGCATTTCATATCCACCATGCATGAGACAATGCAGCTCCCTTTCTTTCTGCTGCTCCAATGCATGCTACTCATCCTTCCAAGTTGCATATGCGTGGATTATATTAGCTCCAATGCATGTTACTCATCCTTCCAAGTTGCATCTGCATGGATTATATTAGATGGGCGATTATCTGTTGCACCAGTCATTTGATGATGAGGGTGACAACACAAAAGTTTCTAGAGTACTTGCTATGTGGAACTATATCCAAGTTTGCAATTTACTTTGGGTTGACATAAAAGACATATCCCTCACATTCATTTTTTTTTATTTTTAGTAATTTTATTGCAAATATTTTCTTGTAATTTAAAAATTAACACTCTATTTATAAAAAAAAAGTTCACATATAAATAATTTTATAAAAAAATGATATAATAAATATATATAATAAAAATTATAAAAAATTTAGCAATATTATTAAAAATTTATTTAAATCAAAATACATCCATTGTAAATGAAAGGTACATGAGAGTCATCTTACTTTCCATACAATTAATTTTAAATTGATTTTTCTCTATAATAAATTTAAATTCTCAATTTTCTCCATTTTAATTTTTTTATCATGTTTGAGCTTTTTAAATAGTATAATTTTAATTTTTCAAATGACCAACTTTTTTAAATGTAACCCTCATTTTGGATAATTTTTCATATTCATTTAATTGGCTAAATTTTTAAAAGTATATTTTACTTTTAGCAATTAAGGAGTTTTAACATCAGGCTACCTTTTAGTTGATCCAATATTTTAGAAAAAAATTTAGTGATAAGAGTAAATAAACAAGAGATCAATGAGTTTTTTTTACTTTAAAGCTCTATTAATTTTGAAATACCCATATAAGTCACAATTTGGCATTAGATTCACACACTTTATTAAGTATTTGTATGGTATCCATCCCTATATCACCTCCCTCCATTCTCAATTTTTCCCTTTATCCTTCTCTCTCAAATAAGACAACAAAACCATTTTATATTATTTATAGTAATAATATTTAGGCAAACAATTACACAATGTCCAACATTGGTACTAATTAATATTGTACTACGAAATATTTCAAAATTTTACTTTTAGAAGAAAAATTTTACAACCAATATTTGTTGTGAATTTTAATTTATGTTAAAAAATTATAATATACATTTAAATTTTTCCTATATAAGTTTCATATAATTTTTTGATGACATAAGTATATTGGCATTACATTATGATATTGGTAAATGAAGAATTTAATGATGGGATGAGAATTTTACCAAGTGTTTTGGTTCTGAATCTGGTCTGACATGCATGTATGTTCACTCTCTACTATTATTCTGTCCTAATTTAATTATAGAGTGGGGGCAGATGGGACCACGATCACATATCGCCATCTTCCTTTTTCAACGGTACATAAAATCAACATATACACAAATGTGATATGGAGGACACCTGGTTACATATACATAAATGTGATATACAGAAACAAATGTGACAGAGAAGGACACCTCGTTGGGAGACCTGTCCATTTCATGCTTTGACAATTGTAAGTGAATAAACTAAAATTTGCATAAATTTAATCTGCATTCTTACTTAAAGTATGATATTAAATAAAAGAAATTTGCATTTCTTTCCCCTTGTCCTAGTTTTAGTATTACCTCCATATTTCCTCTATTTAAAACTAGTAAATTTTTCTATCATGGCCACCTTTAATTTCTCATTTATTTTCCCAACTCTTTTACTATTTCTCTTCTGATTTTTCTATATGCTGAATTTTCATTGTTAAAGAACTCTAGCTACTTGAATTGCTAACCCGTTTTATCATGTAATACTTCAGTTCAAATTGTTAGTTCAATGTCAATATGGGGATAGGTGGACTATTTTTGTGTGCTCTGGTTCGAGAAAACTTTAAGAAATCTTCAACAAGAAAAAAAAAATTGAAGCTCACTTTTGAGTTTGAGGTGGTAAGTCAACAACTAGTTTTTAAAAGAGAGGTGACCTAGATACCTGCATTTTTTTTGCTGATAAGAGTGACAAGTTTTCTTGTTATAATAGTGCAAAATTTATTCACATGAATTCATGAGCTCAAAACATGTCAAACTCAATAATATTAATACCTTTATACCATAATAAGCATAGTTTACTTGAATAACTGTAACTTTGATACATTTTTACCATAATAAGTTTACTTGAAGAAAGGTAACTTCCTCGGCAACATATTCATGACACTCTTTACAATGACACTCTTTACAACTACACTCCTTTCATATTTTTTTCAATATCTACTACTTATAATATATTTCTTTAAGTATTTAATGAGTTATATTTGATATTACATGCCCTCAATAATTCTCAACCTTAGATCTTACCGTGATTATTGTACTTTAGAACAAATGGTACAAATAAACTAGTTGTATTGCCAATAAATATATTATTGTAGGTAGCTAACCAATCTAAAATGTAGTAAATTTAATTTTTTTAAAATATTTATTGAATTAATTTACTTTTTTTTCCTATAATAACACAATTCATTATATCCATAAAGAAACTTGTAAACTCACCATCTACATATTAACTGATTGTTTATAAAAATTTTAAATGGATTTGGAGTAAACACTCCATTTAAAGGAAAATTTAATCACTAATTTTTTTTGAATTTGTAATGATTATAATTGTTTTATTTAAAATAACTCTAATACCATTTTAGATGTTTATTTTCATCTTTATTTATCTTTTTTATTATTCTAATTTTATTTTTAGTATTATATCTTTTTACTCCTTACTTATTAATAATACTTTATAATATCTGAATATCCCCTCGAACTCCCCATTTGTATGAGATAGAAAATAGTGCTCAAGTGTAAACACGTCCCCAAATTACTTTGTAAATTGAGCCATAATTTGGATGTGAATTGAGTATTTCATTTCGATTTTATAGACACTGATTGACATGCCTGATCCGATCTAGAGGTGGGGTTGTGAGAAAATATTATGAACTAATAAAAACTCGTGTACATTTTACTTAAAATTCATAACTTGTAATTAGTGAAATATTTCCAACCATATAAACTCACAACACTTCTCTATTTTATCTAACGTGCGATCATATTCTCAACATCTACCCAGATGAACAACGCTGATACACTTGTCACATATAATTTTAAACCCACCCTTAACAACTATATACGAGTGTGAACAATTGTCTCAATTTGGATATTTTTACTCCATACCTGGGCAGACCACAAGCCAGATTTTCAGTCTCGTATCGGGTACGTGTGCGGGTCCACTGTCTCTAATCTCATATGAGAAGGTATTATGGACTAATAAGTGATTAGATATATATATATATATATTTAAAAGTCACGACTTATAAGTTGTGAAAAAATTCCAATATTATAAACTCACAATAACTCTCTCAACAACGATAATAATTCGTCACATCCACTAGATATTAAAATGGTTAATATTCTCACAAAGATAGAATGGCATAACCAAGACTCATAATAAGAACTCTTTATAATTTATAAAAGAAATTTGAACTTTCTTTCATAAGTAGAGAGCCCAAAAATCGTATACAAAAATTTCTAGAATAAACAACTAATAAAAATATATGGAAATATTTGTATGTGTACTCAGAGATGTATACCATAAATTTTCACAAATAATGTAGATGATATCCATAAATACATTCTCCACGAACCTCTAATTTTACTTGGAGTCTGTTTGGGGAGTGGACTGAATTAATAGTTTAATGAATGAGTTTATTAACGTTGAGCCACTACATTAATTCAACCATAACCTCTACTCAAGTATATATCACTTAGAGTTTTATCAGTTTTGTCACATATATTTAACATATATCCCTTAGTAATTTAACCAATTTTTTATGTCTTAACACAAGGCTTATATTGTTGACATTCATGTAAACGAGCAACAATATGTTAAACAAACAAAATGGACCTAACATGCCTTGAAGGTCCTTCATCAACCATTTGAGTTCATCGAGGCTATGTGCTAAATCATGCACTCACAAAGCCCTACAGAGTCATCACCTCGATCAATATTTCTTAGGGTATGTGCACAACGGCTACTCGCAAAGCCCTACATAAGAGACATCCCTATCATAGCCATCGAACACCGAACACTGAACAAAAGTTTCTATTGCATCGCTTTAAGATTTGGCTCTAATTAACTTGATTTTTGATCAAATTGAGTGCTACAAATTAGATAGATTTGCTAGGAAGTCACCTAAAAACCTCCGTATATTATTAATTACATTAGCTCCTCATGGATATCTTTATATTGTCATTAAAAATGAGAAATCTTGTCCTTGGATTGCTCCCTGACCTCCGATTAGTAAAATGAGCATATCTCTCTCCTCTGATCACCAAATGAGATGATCTTAGTGTCAAATGGACGGTAATTGAGTTCTCTAGAGATCCATGGCTGGCCGTCACCCGGTAGTGTATGAAAAAGGTTGTAAAATGGTTGTTTTGTCTTATATGTTTCTGGATAGTAGAATTGAATGCCAACACTAACCCTTTTGTGGGCAAATTCACCCTCCACCAACCCCCACCAGTGCCTAATTGTTGACCTCCTCCCCTATACACCTCCATGGCTAGAGCCAAACTCTAGCAAGGGAGAAATCAGCTAGTAGGAGTTGTTTCCACAAGTGGGTATGTGCAGTTCATCCCGATTACAGTTAGTCGATGGCTAATTTCTCCCAACTCCGACAACCACTTGTCTGACCACCACTACTGAAAGTTTCACCTGGATCTTGGCTACAAAATGCCTAAGGTGTGGTAAGCTCTTTGGCCACCTCATATGTGGTTGGCCAGAGTAAGGCCCCTACTCATTCCACGAGAAATTATGAGTATGATAAGTGTAATTGGGGGTAAATTTTGAATTTACTCATTTGATTTAAATTCCAAAGTTTAGGGACTAAATTACTATTATGGAAAGTTTGGAGACTAAATTATAAATATAAGAAAAATATGGAAAATATCCGTAATAGTAGCCTATGGGGCTTAGAAGTGATTTTGAGACATATGAGGATGTCTAAAGTCATTTTCGGGAATTTAGTGGCAAAACCATAAATATGGTATAAATGAGGTGCAAAATGGTAATTTTGCCCAAATAAGGGTAAATTGTCAATTTTACCCAAATTGATGTCAAATAGTTCATTTTGACTATGAAGGGCATTGAGAAAAAAAACTATGAAGGGAAAAAATTGTAAGTTTCTAAAATAAATATGCAAAAATGAATATTTTTACAACTACGGGGCAAAATTGTAATTTTTCCTATTTTAGGGACTAGAATGTAATTAATATATTTTTGGAGGTCAAGTGTATTTAAGTGAATTATGATAACTCAAATGAGAGAATTGAGAAGTCTAGTGTTCAAATTGAGGAACTTTTGCTGAGTGGAGGCAAAATGGTAATTTTGTCCCACTTAAGGATCAAAATGCAAATTTTAGAAAAAGTTAGATTATCTAAATAAAAGACTTAGAAACTTTTAGGGAATTTTGGTGAATAAGACTTAATGTGGTTTAACCTTAATTTTGAAGAAAATCATAGGCGGTGTTAGTAATCATAAAGAGCCGTCAACACGTTAGTCGAGAGAACCTAGCCTGAGGGACAAAATCATAATTTATGGAAAATTACAAGATAACAGTTATGAGTATTTAGTAGATCTCTAAACTGACTCAGATATGCAATTTGATTCATGTAGAATAAATCGTGCAGCAGATTACACGAGGATCACACAATCAGCGATAGAGTAAATACCGATTGAGATGAACAAGTCCCGATGAAAATGTGGGTGAGTTTTTTACGGCGAGTCATATTGGATCAACCAAGATTTAATTAACTTGCTTATGAGATTGTCGATAGTGGTACTCACACAAGCAATATGTTCTTACAGACATGTGGTGTGTAAAGGCACTATAGGCCACAAGTGTAACAAAAGGAAGTTCTGTTCTACAATAGTGTGATCCCTCCATGATGGAGCAGATATGTGTGAAGCTTGTTAGATATAACCCATATGCTTAAACCTCAAACCTTCTGAAATAAACCATATGAACGACTTAATAATGTAAGCATGTGCTATCTGTAAACCTTGTTTCCACATAATGAGAAATTCGGGCTGGAAGAACAAGAAATTTCGAGTAAGAACCTAGGTTGAGCCTAAACAAATATCGATAATCGAGAGTCAAAATAGGGAATTTGAAAACCTCAAACGACCTATAAATACCCAAAAAATCATGGGAAGGAACCATGGATGAAATGGGGTGTAAGAACCAGACTGGTTCAGGGCAAATTGGACCTGAACTGAGATAAACCGTATGGAATTGGTTCAAAGATACATTTTTCTATGTGGCATAAAAATATCAATTTGGGAAATTGAAACCACCATTAGTTAGAAAATGAATTTACAAGAATTTAGAAAATTTTAAAATTCAGAAAACTAGTCAAATCGAGCCTGAACATGCTGATTTTTTATTTTGGGTCACTAAATTCGGTTGCACTGGACTGGTCAACGGTCCAACCTATCAACGAACCACTACTAGGCCAGTGCCCAGTCAGTAGGCGCAACCAATCAACATGCGATGCGTGGCGAAGTGCACCCGATCATCATCCAGTTAGCACCTAGGAGCGCTGACCAACCAGGGAGCGATATGTGCCCCCAGTTAATGATTACAATCGGAGAAGCCTAGTCAACTAGGCCGACCAATGGGAAGTGGACATGTGGCCAAGGTGCCACGTCAGCATCCAACTAGAATTTCGGAGAGAGAGTCAATGAATCAGAGGTTGACACATGGCAGAGCCACATCGGATAGCCTCAGCTAACCAGAGGTTGACACGTGGTAGTGGCGTTGTACATTAGGAGGGAAATCTGACGTATTTAAATTGGCTAATCAGAGGATGCCATATGTCATGGTCAATAGTTAATAGAAATATGGTTAGCAGGGAATGAGCGACCAATGGAAGGCCGCCACATGTCCGGTCAGCAAGTCAAATGTTGACTAGGTTGCTGAGTGGGATGCTGCGTTAGCAAAGCTAGCTAATCATGTAGCGCCACGTGGCAATCCCACATGTGCGGCACAGTGTCGTCTTCATTAATGAATGGCTGAGAGGAAGGGATAAGGGAGAAGGAGGTGGTCTTTGGCGACCAGGAAAAAGCACCGATCTAACCGTCCGTGAGCGGGGCGGAGGTTAAGTCTTATGCCGACCGGTAGCCCTCGTAGTTATTGAGCTCCCTATATAATGAGCACCCCTCCTCTAGCCTTCCCCATTCTACCAGCAAGTGAAGAAGAGGAAGCATTCAATTTTTCGATGAGGAGTAGACTAGAGCTCCAATGTCGGGTCTTTCTTCAACCTCAGGAGCTTCAATTGGTGTCATTGGAACCCGAAGAAAGTTCCCCACCCAATTGCACCCTCCGTTCGACCTGAGGACCCCTGTTAGAGCATCGACAAGCTCCAATAGTACCATTTCTCCACTAGTCATGAGGAAGCCGAAGTACTCCAAGCTTTCCTACAGTTGCCCCTGATCTTTTGTGACTAGGCTCACACCTCCTCAGCCCTCCTCGACCAACTTTCGACTCCCTACAACCTCCAAGGTAAGATAATTCCTCCCTGAGTCGCCGAAATTTTGAAGTTGCAAAAGTTAGAACTCCTGGACTTCTCTCATTAAATTAATTGTGCTCTGACAGGCAATTGGACCGCAATTGAATCCTAGAAGGACCCCCTACAAGAGCACTTGTTGTCCACATTGAGAGCTCTGATTGTCTCACCCTCATCGGTTAGAAAACTGAGCTTTCTCTCTCTAGAAATTTTTTTTGACGAAGCTCCATTTGAGCTTAAAAATGGACCAATTGATGTCATTCAAAAGCCAGAATGATCGTATAGAGATGAGGAGGGTGATTAATATCATACGAAGGGGCAATTAATTGGATTCGCGAGGTAAATTTGATAAATTTGGATTTCGGGGCAAAAATGAGTAAATTGAAGAAGAAATTTGAGTGAATTTGGGGATTTCTGGAAATTGAAGAACTTTTGTGCAACTATTTTTGCAATGAGAGGGATGGGCAATTTTAAGAAAATTGGGGACCAATTGACGAATTTTGGGAAATTAAGGCCCAATTGGTAATTTTGGAAAATTATCAAGTAGTCCAGGACTTAATATTCCCTATTCGAACTAATGTAGGTATGAACGAAGTACGTCGACCTACAATCGTAGAACGCCTCAGGAGTACCAACAAGCCAGTCCAAGAAAGATGAATCACTACATGCTAGGTGAGTAGGAACTTCCAGCATCAATCTTGATTGAGATGATAGTCATACTTTTAAATTTGAAAACCATTTTTTTGGAATTAGTCTTCCCTAACTGCGTGAACCTACTTAAATGATTTGGGTACTAATTCTGGGGTGAGTTAGAATTGCTCTAGTACACCTAAGGCCAATAGGCATGGGTTACAACCGTAGACAAGTAAAGTCTATATGCTTAAAAGATTACCATAATCATATTATTATTAAGTTTAGCTACTGAGCCAAAACCGAGTCGTCGAACTAGTTGGGTTAGTAGATTTTGAGCCGAAGTTGGGTCGTTGAATCTGTTGGGCTAGTAGTTACGGAGTCGAAGCCGGGTTATCAGGCTAGTAGCACCAAAGATAATGACTTACTAATAAGACTATTGATTTTGCTTGCCATAAGTTCGGAACCATCGAGGCACCCAATAAGGGTGGTGGTGGTTCTAAGGGATGCTAGACGACCTAAGGAGAATAAAGGAAGATTGTCGTCTAGTATGTCAAGAAACTTGGGGAGCTTCATGTGCACAAAGACCTAAGTCAGAGGCAGAGAGGTCTCATCCCATGTATGCAGACATGAATTATGATGCATATTTGAGGGTCGGTTATTGATGGCCACTCAGACTCTTGGTAGAAGTAGTGGACTTTTACAAGGGTGGACGGTAAAGGCACTGTGGTCCACAAGTGGGATAGTTATAGGCTATTCTGTGAACGTGTGATCCCTTTTGATGATAAAAAGGGTGTGTGTTGTGTGGCAACCCAGTTTTAAGAATAGAACACCCCATGACAATAATGAGAAAAGGGCAGAAAACATGAGTACGAATGCAATGAAATGAAAAAGACCAATCAAACTCATCCCTACAATACCCACTCACTAAGTTGAAAGACTCACACCCCCTCCCCTTTTTATTTTTTTTTCAGGAAGGGAGGCTTCGGTAGAAATCGATCATCAAATCCTTTAAACCTAGGTACTCTCTTAATCAAGATTTTATTTTGACACAATAGTTTTGATAGTGTCATTCTAGGAGAAACCATAATATGAAGTACACCTAACTCCCTATGGTTTTAGGGAGTGTAACCCCTCCGGATAGAGTGGCAGATTATGCACAGGGTTTCGACCAAACTAGATCTGAGTGTGGCACTATCCCTCCCGGATGGAGCATTATAGTGAAAGTTTTTTAAACACCAAACCCGTATATAAGAACCCACAAATACTGATTAAACCCTATGACTATTTCCTAAAAGTTTGGTATATTTTAAGCATGTGCCGACTTGTCGACATGATGTTGTGATGTTAGTTAATCCTATTCATTGGGTTATCAAGCTCACCTCCATCAATTCCTCCATTTTAGGTAACTAGAGCATGAAGGGAACCAACCTAATGTGCTAAGAAGCCAAATAAACTAAGGTATGCCTCCTGTCACTACTTAGTCCTAGTGTTTCCTACCATAAATTATTTTCCAAATTTGAAAGGATCTTTTTAAAGAGTTATTAATGTGTTTTCCTTATCCGAGCCTTAAGTCCCGTCATGTTTACAAAGGTGAGGTACCCACTATTATAAGACTAAGAGAATGTAGTGGTTGTGTGCAATTCCAGTCGGGAAAGCCGGACTAGGGTGTGATACACCACCTGTATGCATTCTCATCTAAGAAGAATTCTATCATGGTGACTATTTCTATCTTAGGTACTTTCACCATGTGTAAGAACTTCTTGATGGTTTGCAGCTAGTTTATTACTACAATAACATCATTCTCGATAGAGAAGCTCTTACATCTCAATTGTCACTGAGCTTTGAGATTTATGGGAACATCGAAATCTCATATATTCAGGTCCTGGGCTGGATCTATCACATGTGGTGGTGCTGCCTCACGCACCTTTTCTTTAGAAGGTAAGATAGGAAGGGACTCTCTAATTGATTTTGGGTTCATCCCGAAGTCATTCATGAAAACATTAGTGTATTCCATGATCTATAGAAAGTTTTTCACGTAATTTGTATCTAAAGAAATCTTATTACTTTAAACAAATGCCATATTAGTGTAATTCCCATTTTCTATCATTTCCAAAATGTTTCATTCCCAAAATCTTATGTTTTGAAAATAAGAGATCTAATACCACTAAAAATGATCACACTCCGGCCCGATTAACAGTAGATGGTTCCGTGCGACTCGTCAATACCCTTGATATTACAATAGTGGGTACCATCACCAAAGTAAAACCCGAGTACTAAGACTTATAATAAATATGATACCTCAAATTTTAGTGAAAACTTGAATTTTTTTTTCATAAATAGTGAAACCAAAAACATTACATAATTACCTAGAAATACAACAATTAATAAGAAATAACTGAAAAACCTTTGTATGCAAATCTTGGTACCACTACTTGAAGTGGTGTAAGTTCTATAGGTGATGTCCCAACTTGTACAACATGAAACTTGTTTAAGGGAGGGGGGCAAGCTCACAACTTAGTGAATGGGCTACTGACGTCGGACCATTACACGACTTATAACTTCAAATTTCACATAAAAAATATACACATAGAGATTTTATTCATGATTTCACAAATTTAATTACTTTAACAATTTTAACCATCTATTAAGACTCATGTCTTGGGCCTCTCACAATCGTATAATAAATATGTCGGGTCAAGCTCTCACTCCCTAGATCATATTAACAACAATTCATATATGCATAAGATTGTTCATACTAGCAATTCATGGCCATTGGCATGCCCGAACATCATGTCATTATCCCAATCGGGTAAACATAACAGTGTGTGAGTCACGTGTACTCTACATAAGTGACACCCCTTGGTTTGTTCCCTCATTTGGATGACTTACCATCTTGAGAATATGAGATTAATTTGCCTAACAATATGTACATACCTCTATACACATAAGCCACATCCCACCATACCCTCGACGTAGAGGTGCACCACACATGGGACTACACCCATATATCAACTAGGAGTCCTGGGTAATATGGAAGCACAATTTTGATCTACCCTTATCCACCACTTCCAATATACATTGGTCGTCGACATTACCTCAATAGGTGTCCTATCGACCCCCCAAATTTCCAACCGATATACATATATATATATATATATATCACATAGTTTTCTCCTCAATCCAACCAATTCAATATCTTAGATGCATGCATAATAGTTAGTAAGCAACATGTATATCCAAATCATATTTAAAAAATCTTGATACTTAATCTGACCAACTTTATTGAGCAAAAAAAAATCTGATCAACTTGATATCTCATATGCATGTGCAATAATAAGCAAGCAACATGAGTATTGAAATCATAATCACGAGGAACTTGGTCCTTAACCTGACCAACTCCATAATTCATATGCTTGCACAACAACTAGCAAATAACAAACATGTTCAAATCTCAATCACGAGTAGCTTGGTTCTAAACTCGATCAATTTCATATAAGAGAATCAATCTCGATCACAATGCTCTTACTCGCATAGT
The DNA here is from genome assembly GCA_030064435.1 of Trapa incisa. Classification (NCBI taxonomy): domain Eukaryota; kingdom Viridiplantae; phylum Streptophyta; class Magnoliopsida; order Myrtales; family Lythraceae; genus Trapa; species Trapa incisa. The sequence goes on from CM057773.1 coordinate 11,635,677, forward strand.
CTTGGGATGCGACTATAGTTTTCTCATGTTGTGTCGACCTTATCCCATTTAGTAATTTAAAAATGGTATTTCTTAGTGAATATACATTTATTTAGTTTCATATCAATTTTCAAAGGATTTTACAAAATACACCTCATGCATTTCACGATATTATACAAAAATAGTCAAGTGCATCAGTTGGTCCAATCGAACTCACCATCATTACTCCCACTCACAATTTTTAATGTAACTTGTTCGTTCCGACTAAAATTCCACTTAGCTTGGGTTGTGAGATCCATGTGCGATCAACTATTTTATTTTCTCTACAAGAGTCGTATTACAGATTCATGATCAATTAGACTACTTAATTAGCATATACATACTACCCCGTAAGTTTCCTAAGAAATTATGATTTTGCCACACGGTTTCAGTTTGCTCGACCTATGTGTCGATGAATCATTTTTTACAAATCCATCTATAAAGGTTAATTGTACTTATGATTATAACATTTTGTGATTATACTTGCCCAAATTCTTAAAAATTTCTATGCTTTCACATAGTTACCTTATTTTCCCAAAATTAAATTTTGGTTGTTAAGTTGGGCAAAATTATCATTTTACTCTTTATACCTTAAAACTTATCCTTTTGGACCCTATAATTTTTCCTGGGTTCCCAAATTTCTTTAGATCTCATTCATGTCCCAAAATTTCTTAAAATGTCTCATAAGTCCCAAATTTTTACTATTTGCACAATAGTTCTTAAGTTGGATAAAATTAGCATTTTGTCCCTATACTTAAAAATATATCTTTTTGGGACCCTATATTCTCCAAATCTTTCATTTTGGTCCGTAAGACTTCCTGTAGTCTTATTTAATCCTTAATCTTCAAAAAAATTACTTTTGAGCACCCAAATCTCTTTATTTATACTTTACTCCCTAAACATTCTCTTTTATCCCATTTTGGTCCTTAAGCATTTAAAACTCATCATCCAAGTTTCAAATATTTACCAATCTTTCAAAATGGTCTCTAAACCTTCTTTAGCATTAATAAACACCACCAATAAACCTTACTATTGAATGAGTCATTTAACTTATCCATATTTACTTTTTGGTCCCCAACCTTTGCTCCCCAACAAAATAATTCACAAAAATTCTCAAACTCATATATGATATTCCTAGGGACTCTCTCTAGGCCACTGTGGTCTCTGTCTAGTCGAGGTTAGCTGTAATAGTGATAATTGGGACCAAATCTAAGGTAATAGTTTATTGAGTAAAAGTCGAGTTAAGGTCAGGTTCTCAACAGAGATGACGAGTAAGTCGACGACATAGGGTTTTAAAGTTGAATACTAGAGGAGTACATTAACACTTGAATCGTCTCAAATGAATGTTTAAGCATCCCACAAAGTCTATTTTATTCTACTTTGTTAAGAGTAGAGATTAATTAGGAATTCTCTAAATTTATTCAAACTCCATACTAGGTCGGTGGAGTTGGAAAGTTGGGACCAAGAGGCGTCTGTATATTTTTCGCAGTCCTTATTAGCCGTCAAGGCCATTGGAAATGTCTTGAGAAGGAATTACTTTATTTCTTGTCGACGAAGCACATGTACTATTTGATAAATCCAACACGGGTACTTTAACATAAGAGGCCAAGAAGGTGACATTGGAAAAATGGCTCGAGTAGCTTTTTAGTAACACTTGAATCACTAATTTTGGTGATCGGGAGAGAAATTTGTACTCTATGCAAGTTTAGTAATAGAAAAATAAAAGTATATGGGTTTTAGAGAGAATTTCGATAAGTTGATGAGCAGGAAATCCAAAGCTTATATGATCATAAACTAGACTTAATTTGTTATCTAATAATAACTATCTTTCATTATTTAATAGCAACTGACTATTTGAAAGAAATAATTAGTTGTGATGGATTTTGGAATGCAACGAGTGATTAAGTAAACTTTTATCCAGATTTCGGACTCTTAGTCGGGCAGAGAGTACATCGTGCGCATGCGGCATGTGGTGCTGTCACCCTCAATTTCGATCGGTTAAGTACTAATTCAAACCAGTTTCTGGTGAATTACTCGGTCGATTTAACCAATTTTGGTAATTTTTTTTATTAGTTCACCCTCAATTTCACTGGTTATTGCCTCCCATAAGATTTTTCTAAACATTTCTGGTTAAATTTCATATATAATATGTTCAATAATTACTAAATTATTTAAATAATTTATTAATTTTATATAAATCCACGATTAGACAAATTTATTATTTAAATATTTTAATAATATTACTAGATTCTACATATTATTCTTCTATTGTCTATACTTACATTCTTTTCATTTATATAACTTTATTTCTACGTAAGAATTAAATAAAGACCTTGCCCTCCTAATATAAACTTTAGTGTTTTAAGGTAATGTATATTTTATTTAGACGCTCTTGCATCCTCACCTTAGTTAACGTGGTCCGAAGATTTTACAATTGGTCAAAAGATACTGTTATTGAAATGAAATTCAGATAGATCATATAGAATTTTCTTTTGACCAGTAATTTTGTATCCATACACTTGGACATATAAGTGATTTAATATTTTTCAACCATGCATGTGTATTTTTAGACGGATTATTCAGTTTTATAAATACTTCTTTTTTTTATAGATATGCATTATTGTTTTACTAGGAAATATAAAAGAAGATTGAGGTAGGAGTCATAATAATAAGTCATCAAAAGTTTTTTTTTCTAATTCATAAAATGGATTTATTCAAAAATTTTAATCTATTTTGGAGAAATGGGTTGGGGCAAAGAGATTTAAGTATGAATTTGGGGGAATTATCAAAGCTTTTCAAATCTATTTGGAGGGAGAGTACGAGAAATTAATAAAAATTAAAAACATTAATGTGTTACTTTTAATTAATTTATTAAGTAATTTTGTATTTATTTATGTATTTATAAATTAATTAAATTTTATTATTAATAATTATGACATTAATGAAATATTAATATTAAAATATAGAATATTATATTATATTATATAAAAATTATATATAGTTATATTATATATATGTGATATATTATATTTTTTTACCTTTTATATAAACTCTTCTAATCTCTGTAAATATGAAAAAATAAAATAAAAGAATAAGAGAAAGGGTCCATCTGAGCTTATCTCACTCACGGCCTCCCCCCTGTTTCCCCACTATATATACTCCCCGCCTTTTTTTTCCCACTTAAGTGTCAATACACTTCTACATCTTTCAGTACCGACGTCATCGTCTGCCATTCAAGATTTTACAGTTGAAAACATTGAGAAAGATACTTCTTTCTTAAAGAAAAAAAACAGATGGGTTCTTTCAAGTTGCCACAGGATCAGCATGGCCCAGAGGAGGACCTGAACTCACAGTGTGAGCGCATCCACTTCAACGGGCCCATCATCGTTGGAGCTGGTCCATCCGGCCTTGCCGCAGCCGCCTGCCTATCGGTGCACGGCGTCCCCTCGCTGATCCTCGAGCGGAGCGATTGCATAGCGTCCCTCTGGCAGTACAGGGCCTATGATCGCCTTAAACTCCACCTCCCCAAGGACTTCTGCCAGCTCCCCTTCCTGAAATTTCCAGAGGACTACCCCAAGTACCCTACAAAGCACCAGTTCGTGGCCTACATGGAGTCCTACGCCACCCATTTCTCCATCAGACCCCTGTTCAATCAGTCTGTCATCGCCGCCCGCTTTAAGGACGGGCTATGGCGGCTCCAGACGGCTGCCGATCACGAGTACGCGTCCCCTTGGCTCATCATCGCCACGGGAGAGAATGCAGAGCCCGTGATGCCGGATATTGTAGGGCTGGAAAAATTCGGCGGGAAGATCATCCACACGAGTTCATTCAAGTCTGGTTCGGAATATCAGAACGAGAGGGTCCTCGTCGTCGGTTGCGGGAATTCCGGCATGGAGGTTAGCTTAGACCTCTCCGGCCACAATGTTACCCCTCACATGGTTGTGCGGGATACGGTGAGTTGTTTTATTTTCTCTTTTTGGGTCACAATAGAAAATGGAATATTTCTATGCATGCATGGAATATTTAAATAAAATATGTATTAAAATAGATAAATTATTTTAGGTATATAAAATAGGTTTATAAGAATTTCTCACGTTATTTTAGAAAGAATTTTAAAGTGACTGGGTTGGGATAAAGAGCTAACTTTTAAAAAATTAATTTTTTATTTATGAAAATAAAAATATTATAAATATATAATATTAAAATTTATATATTATATTTTTAACTTTATATAATTTTAAACTCTTATACTATTTTCATGTATATTTTATAGAATATAACGGTTGAAAATATAATTTTATATTAAATAAAATAAATATCGTTTATTTATAAAATTATAAATATTTTACACTATCCGTCCCCATTAATTTATTACATAAATGTTTTATTGGTCCCCGTTACCTTATTTCATGAACCTTCAAGTTGATGATTCAATTTATTTTAATTCTCTTTTTTTTCCTAACCAGTTTTCTGCGAGTTCTCATGAGTTACTGTCATTATCTATGTAGGTTTTTTATGCAAATACTTTTTGTTCTTTTAATTGGTATTTAATGTTTCATTTTGGGGCTAGTTTAGTACACATCCCTAAAAACAGGGTGGGGTTGCGTTGGATTGCAGGTTCATGTGCTGCCTAAGGAAGTGCTTGGGTTCTCGACCTTCGGGATAGCAATGGCACTCCTCAAGTGGTTTCCCTTGAAGCTGGTCGACAAGTTCCTCCTCTTTGCGGCTAGCGTGACCTTGGGCAATACGGAGCAATTGGGTCTTAGGCGGCCCAAAATGGGGCCCTTCGAACTCAAGAATGTGGCTGGAAAGACCCCAGTGCTAGATACGGGAGCTCTGTCCCAGATTAGGGCAGGGAAAATCAAGGTAATCCAGGGATGCCTTTTTGGGTCGAATGATCAACTTGCTTTTTGAAGTTTCTACAGGTTAAGATGTCTTGCTAGGGACTAAGCCTTCTCCCTAATTTTGTGGTTCAATGTAAGAAGGTAACGGAGGGGGTGAAAGAGATAACAAAGAATGGAGCTAAGTTCGTGGATGGACAGGAGGAGGAGTTTGATTCCATAATCTTAGCAACTGGCTACAAGAGCAATGTCACTAGTTGGTTCAAGGTAAACTTGGAAGCTCACTTGTAGGAAAGCTATGCTTATGTTTGTGCATCCCTTGTAGTTTCAATTTATACCACTCTTTTTTTTTTTTTATCTTGAAAGCTAGGTTTAGTTTTTAGCTCTATCCTCTTATGCATTCTGGGCTTTGGACGCATGCAAGTGGATATGCAGGAAATCTACAAATCTCTTATTTTCTTCATGCAAAGAAGAATAAGATCAGCTATGACTTATTGGGTCATTCCTTTTTCTAGACAATTTGCCTTTTCTAAGTTGACAAAATTGTATTCTCTGCCAGGACAATTCGTAAATGGACTTGCCAAACCCCAAAATAGATATACAAATCTTTCATTTCCAAAATCAATCCTACACCACCTCGACCAACAAACTGGGTCCTTCAATGTCGGTGTAATTTGTATATGGGTCGTTGATTCATGGTTTTGGTTTGGTTATTTAAATGCAGAGGGCCGAGTTCTTCACCGAGAAAGGGATACCCGAAGTACCGTTCCCCAATGGGTGGAAAGGGGAGAATGGACTCTATACCGTGGGCTTCACAAGGGGAGGCATTCTGGGGACATCATGTGATGCCATTAAGGTTGCCCAAGACATTGCTGATCAGTGGGGAGCAATTAAGAATAAGCAAGCCCAAATTGTCTCTCATTCCCGCAAAATTCCAGTCAAAAGACCATACATGATAAATATTCACTTTGAAAGGAGAAGTTTACAAGGATGGAAAGCAGTAAAATGATGATTGGCAAGCAAGGGCACTGGGTGTTAAGCATGTTTCTGAATTCAGCAGTTATATTGTATTATTCTTCTATGTAGAATTCTGTGTACCGGTTTTCTTTATGTTTTCTTCCTCATTTCCGCTTGTGAGTTTTTCAATGCAGGTTCTCACTACAACAGTTATGCAATGTGATAAGCTAGTACTTTATGCGAGTAAAACTTATATTAATATCCATATAATCACTTTTGAATTATTAGAATATTGAGCAAAAACAATTATTAGAAAAAAAATTTGTAACATAATTATTATTGGAAAATAGAGCACAAGTTCTATAAATGTAATTTATATCAATATAAATTTTGATTTATATTAACAAATTGGTACTTGTGGAGGTTATAGTTCCAGTGAAGAAACAAAAGATGGAAATGTCAAAATATTTGAGAAGAAAATATTTGAGAAGTAAGGATAGAGGAAAGTTTTAAAGAGATCACGGGAGTAACAACCCGAATACTATAAAAATATTAAATAGATTTATGTAGGATGAACAAAAGATTTTAATACAAAAGTGGATATAAAATCCATTTCAAAAGAATAGATAAGTAATGTGAGCTAGTGAGAATGAGGAGAAATAGATGAGAATTGCTTATAGGATCTCAAAGGGTAAAGATAAACAGAAAAAGATGATGCTAAAAAATGTCATTAAAGGTTGGATATTTATAATGGTAAAACTAGAAAGAGTTTTCGGGAGAAAAGGAGTGTAAAACTTATCAAGTAAGGGAATATTGGAAAAACATAGATGTACCAATTAGGAGGAAATGAAACCTACGAAATTGAGGAGAAGATAAGCCTGAAGGACAAGCTACGGGAGATGAAATGATCAAGTGCAAAGGAAAAGTAACCGTGAAGGTCCAAGGGATAAATTAAACCTAAGTAACGGGTAAGTAGTAAGACAATGTTAAATGATACTGTACGAGTAAGGAAGGAACTAAGTAAAAAAAGAAGAACCGTGGAATGATCACGAGTGAGTAAGAATAGATTTAGAAAGAGAAGTGACTTTAAAAGAAAGGAAGCCAGCGGAAATGAGGAATGATATAAGAAAGGATGAGTTTCAGCATATTATCTAGAACTTTAAAGATTTGAAAGTTGAATAACCTAATAAAAGAGTTTGAAAAAGACGAGCAAGTGAGAAAACCAATACGACTATAAAGATGTAAAGTTAAAGATAAGTTCCAAAGAATGTCGTGCAGTAAATGGCATGTAAGCATAACTATCCCAAGGGAATATGAATTAGGAAAAGAAGAGTTTAAGATTTGAGCATGATAAGATTAGACATTCAATGTGCAACGAAGTTGTAATAACCAACGAATGAGAGAATGATCAATGTAGGAGGAAAAAGGGTGACAACATCAATACCTATGGAAGTAGGTATGTGGTTCTTGAATGGACATTGAGCTAACGTAGTCAACAAGTAAAGAGAATAACCGAAAGCAAAAAGGATTGGGTATTTCGGAACTCCCAACTCTGAAATTTTATGTAAAGATTCTTGGAATGGAGAAGGGAACCGGTCAAACCGAGTGAGAAAACGGAACCGGTTCACAAACCCGATCAATTGTGAATGGGCAATTTAGGAAATTACAACTCCCAAGTGATACAAAGGGTTTATTAAACCTTGAAAAATAAACATAAGACAAATTAGAAGACAAAAACCAAATTGGTTCAGGTGAATGAGATTCCATAAAAACTTTGAAGTTAAGCGTGTTTGCTTGAGAGTAGTGTGAGAAAGTATGATTTTTTTTTGTAACCCGAAATTTTGGTAAAAATTTTTTATGCAAATGTACACATTATCATAAATAGCCATAAATTAATATATATTTAATTATTGGAATTAATAAAAATAATTTAATACCTAAATTAAATTATTGGAATTAATAAAAATAATTTAATACCAAAATTAAATTATTGGAATTAATACCAATAATTTATGTTAATATTGATACTAGTAATAAATCTCTCCCATTTAATACACTATTTTACACCTATATTCATTTTCCTCACACCTGAACACTTTTCTCTCTCTCTACAGCTCCATTTCCCGATGAAGCTCGAACCAGAGTTTCAACTTGAACATTTTTCTTAACCTCGGAAGGAGAGGTCGAGCTCTTTAGAACTAGGGAGAAGATAGCTATCTAATAACAAACTCCAGTCAATCCGAGAATTGTTGGAGAAGCGTTGGCATGATGGAACAGTGAAGTAGCTTCGATGGACCGAAGTTGCCTTATTTAGGCAAAGCTGAAATCGGCCATTTAACGCCCTCCTCAGACCAAAACAAGCCCTCCCAACACTACATTAGCCCTCTCACGGCCGAATTAGAACTAAAAGGTAAGCTAATTCGGCTCCCGTTTGCAATTTTCGGCCTATGCTAGAGAGAGAACCGACAGAATTTTAATGATGAAATTCTAACTCAATTCGGTATCAATTGATGTGATTCTTGATTCCAGGATGATAATTAAGATGAGAGCTATCTACCTAAATTGAAAGCTCGGACCGTCGTGCCCTCACCGATGAGAAATTGAAGCTTTCTCTCTCTACAATCTATTTTCCGGCAAATCACCGTTTGAGCTTGTTCCGACATTAAAATCTACGATTCAAAGTTCCCTAGAATCATATGAACATGTAGGAACTCAATTTCAACTCCAATTTCAACAATTAGAGGTGTTTGATCGGTCAATTTGATGAAATCAAATTCGGCAGTGTTGAAAAGTTGAAATTGGGGGAAAAATTGAGGATTTTTGAAATTCGAAGGACCAAAATGAAATTTTATGAAATTGAGGGCCAAAATGTTTGAGGACTAATAGAGAAATTTTAGAATATTTGGGGCAAAACTTACCAGTTTTGTAAAGGAATGGTAAAATGGTAATTTTGGAAAAGTTGGAGGACCAAATTGAAAATTTGAGAAATTAATCCCCTTTTAGTGAAATGGAATAAATTGAGGTCCTATGATAAATTTTAAAATTTTTGGGACTCAATTTGTGGAAAAACCGGCATTTGGGACTTAAAGTTAAAGAGAAATAACTTTAGGGACCTAATTGCAAATAAATGAAAGTTTGACTTTCTCATTCATTTGGAATGAATGAAGGTGATTAGGCCGAAGGATAATGAACCAAGATGTTCATATCGTGTAGGAACATGAAGTACTAGGAACGCCAGCAAGGACAAGCTCGTGTGAATACCAAGAACCAGTCTAGTGGAATTCATGGCATTAATGGGTGAGTGGGTTTACTAACATCATACCCGGTTGGGATGATGAGCACAACTTAAAATTTTAAAACCACTTACCGGTTGTGAGTGAAAATTTTATATCATACCTAGTTAGGAATGATAAGTACCTCGATATGAAAACCCACTATTTAGTGGTATTTTAAACATCACTACTTAGAGAAAGTGATGTGAAAATCATGCAAAAAAATTACTTATCGGTTGTAAGTAGATCATACATGGTTGGTATGATGAGACTTCCTCAAAGGAAGTTGAAAACCCGTTCATCGGTTATGAACGGAGGTGTCCTTATACCAGGCGGTATAATGGATAGAGAAAACATATGTTTTGTCAGAAGTTCTCTCCCCTGACTGTGTGCCAATACTTAAACAATTTGGGAGACTTTCTCGATGGGAGTTTGAATAGCTCTGATAGGCCGGTGGCCTCGGTTTTGGAACTTGGGGCTAAATGCCCGATTTTAAAAATCTCTTACAGTGGGCCCAAGGCCAGTTGGCACGAGTAGGAGCTCGTAAACGAACATGATATATGTGCCATAAAACTTAATAAGTGAATTGTTTGGCCATGGTACCAAGATAGGACTGACATGCTCAGTCAACTAGCGGCAGTGCGATATGACAGGTCGACGGACCAGTCAAGACAAACAACTACGGGTTGAGTTGAGAGTTGGGGCCGTTGGACCAGTGGCACCACAGAATACATGGCAATATGAGAAAACATTATTTGTGCATGCATTATGAGTACGAGATCATCAAGACGCCCATGAGGGGTAGTGATGCGTCCTAAGGGCACTGAACAACCTGGTGGCTATAAGGGCAGTTCGTCGTTCTAGGTGTCTGTGCAAAATCTGGAGTAGCACCAAGTGCATGAGATCAAGGTGGGGATAGGATGAGGTCTCTGTCTTCTTACAGAGACGAAGAAGTGATTTCAGGATTATGGGTCGGATGTTGCGTACATCCACTCATTCTCAAGGTAGAAGCAGTCGTACTTCTATCCGAGTGGCAGGAAAAGTCGCTCTGAAGCCACTAGCGGGTTCAGTAGTGATACTGACTTGCGAATATGTGTAACCTTCTTGATGATGGATGTGTGTTGGGTGATGACACACCGGTAACTAAGAAATGGTGGAAAAACCCAAAATTTTAAACGAAGGGATTTTTGATAAAGAAAGGAGTTTGGCACACTCCAATAATAATTATTTTCTTAAAAGTCAAAAGCTTTTAAAAACCCATTCACTGAGTAGTCATATTCACCCCCTTCCTTATATTCCTTTCAGGAAATCCCGGAAAACCTACCCTTAAAGACCGTCAACTAAGATGCCTGTAAGATAGGTATGTAAAGTTTTAAATTTCATGCAGTTTTAATTATGATATTCTAGGAAAAGGTGCAGGTTAAAGGACACCTTACTCTTTACGGTTTACAATAAGGGGAAACCCTTTAATAAACTGGGAGAGTGGCGGGTTGATCACGGGGATCTGACCAAACCGAGTCGGGGCGTGACAACTAGAGTGGTATTAGAGCCTGTTTCCTCGAATACATAATCAAGACTAGAAAATATAGTAACTAATAGGATTTATCCTAAAATTTTCAGATGGCTCCTAGGAGAGGAACCAAAAAAACTTGGAAGGGCTCTACTCAAAACCCTACCTTCATAGGGAGACAACCCTAGAAGCTTCCCAAATGCCTAAGACATAGCAGAAATGTCGAAAGACCAAATGGGGAAGCATCTTGGAGAATGGTGCTAGGACCTATTAATGGCACAACCTTAAGTATAAAGGAGGATGCTTATCAAGAATTCCATAGCTCCCTAGTTAATTTGTGACCATTTTCTTTGATAGGGCTGAGAGCCCAACATTTTGTATCCCCATGTTAATAAAAGATTCAAATTCCCCAAAACTCTATCTTCTAAGGATGTGATCTTACTAGGAATATGGCCTAAGGAAAATAAAACAAACCCACACTATCCTAGAAACTAAGGAAGAGTCGCATCCTAGTGATGGAAGATGAATCAGGAAACCTAGGAGGACTCTTACCATGACCCTTAGCAAAGGTGATTCAGCTAGAAAACTGTCAAAGTGATCAGACTCAAGAACGGTAAAGCACCAAACCAATAGTAACCCTAGAAAATGCCCCACTCGAAGGAAAGGAAGAACCACAACAATCCATGTAAGGGAATAACGATGGGACATTACTTGAAGAGATGCCCAACCTTACTAAAGGACAAGTACCAAGTTGAACTATTATAGGTGTAAGGAAAGAAGGGGTGTTCCACACCTCATAGATTCAGGGCAATACCTCCTCAAAGGTCACGAAGGACATAAAAGATTGGAGATCGATACCATGGAGTGAGTTACATAAACAATTCAAAAAGAGGTCAAGAAAAGACGAAGTGAATACAAAAACTTCTTAAGGTCAAACCAAGAAGGATACCTCATGAATAGGGATAAGGTACATGAGAAGCATACTTAGAACCCTCTCATAAGGGGCAAACATAGAAAAACGTCCCCCGAAACTCTAGGGAATGACATAGTGAGAGTGAAGAAGAGAAGGAATATGTTGTGAAAAGGAATCATTGGTTGGCGAATGTGCAAGGAGCCCCTCATTAGAAACTACTTGAAGGAAGGAAGTATCAGAGGCCATGACTAACCTGCTTTAGAAAAGTGATATAATTTTAAAGTACTACCTCTTTTGGAAAAAGTAGAAAAGTAAAAAATCGAAGTCTCTAACCAACATACCTATGGAAGACCGGGAAGTAGAAAGGACTACACCCTAAAAAGGTCAGTGAGATTATGTTAACGACAGGAGTACTCGAGAAGACAACTGCCCTAAGAAGACCTAAACCAAAGGACTGGTGGAGGCAGGGCAGTTAACCAGCTAATACACGAAAGAACCATGATGTAAGTTCCGACAAAGAAGAGAGGCGGAAAGGTCAAATACTCTAAAAGAGAAGGATGAAAGCAATGCGTAAAGGGACTAAAAGGCCAAATTAACAACCAAACTCAAGCCAAGAAAGAAATAGGCAAGCTTCTCATATAATGATCAAGAAATCTTGAAACAAGGAAGATTTGTACGCTCCCTAAGGAAATAGACAAGTATTGGGTATGAATGAGGAAGCAGATAGAGTATAAAAGATATCCTACAAGACCTGAGAAGTAAAGGTAAATAGGAGAAGACAACATCAAGAGTAGAAATCCCCTAGAGCAAATGTAAAAAGGAATGTCCGGAGAAAGGAAAATAATTCTACCAAGGAAGGAAGCCCCGAAAAGATGTGTATCCTAATTGAAAGGAAATGGAACCAACCAAAATAGAAGGAATGATAAGCTCACAAATGAAATGTTGGTTGAGATGGAAAAGTCGAGTACCAAGGAAAAATGAGGTCATAAGAAGGAAATTAAACTAAAGGAATTATTGATGGGTGGATGGACACAATGTGAAGTGAAAGTAACCAACCCTTAATTAGGAAATGTTTCCAAGGAAGAAAGTATTGTAACAGCTCAGGCTGACCTGTTTGGAGGGAATAGGAGAACCAAGTAGAAAGAGGAAAACTAATAACGATAGACAACCAAATAGAATAAACAAAACCCTAAGAAGGAATGATATGTAGTAAAGACTATACTTTATGATGGACAATAGGATGGACATGAAGAACGAGTGATACAGCTGCCCAGACGATTGGACCAGAAAAATAAAGAATTGTGAAATTGTTGCGAACAAATCAAAGGGGATTAAGGCCAAAGGAAAACCCTTGAGTAGAGGATATCATTGGGAATGATGATGGATCTAAGAAAGGACGAAACCTAGCATGTCGGTAAAACATCTGGGAATTTAATTAATTGGAACCAGAAATACTCAATAAGGAAGTAAAAAAGGAATGAGTGGGTAAGGAGAGCCAACACAATTGAGTAAGTGGAGTTAATAATGGTAAAAAAAAAAAAGGATAGTTGAGGAATACTATCAAAAGAAAAGAGGAATGAAGTTATACGATCCCTGAAAGGTCTAAAAGCTAAGAGAGACACTTCAGGAGATCTTCTAGAAATCAAATGGACAGAGACGGGTCCTAGAAAATGCCATTCTCTAAGGGCATGTAAGCCCAACAACCCTAGAGAATATGACTCAAAGTAAGGAAGAGTCGGCTAATAAGCATGACGAGGTCAAATATAACAATTTAGACCGAAGTTATAATAGACAACGAATGAAGGAAGAGTCGAAATGGGATGAAAAGGTGGTGATAAAGAAATCCGTGGAAATAAGTACGAAATGCTCTATAGGACGATGAGCTAAGGGTTTCAATGATCAAGCGGTTAACTAGACACGAAAATTGTTAGTTATCTTGGAATTCCCAATCTTGAGTACAGGACCTCAAGGGGAAGAATGTTGCTCTAAGCAAAGAGAGAGATAAAATCTAAGAACATAACCTGAGGTAAGGTATGTCTAGTTATGACAAACTCCATGGAGGGAGTAAATAATATTAAGGAAAAGGAATTTCTTAAGTGAAGGTTGTAAAAGGGACTAATTTCAAGGACGAAAGAAAAGTTTGTATCTTAAGCAAACATCAAAGGGGCATCAAAGGAAATGATTGCTCATTCAAGGATGTTAACTAAGTTTTGGGGACAAAACTCCTAAAATTAGAGGAGAGTTGTAAACCCCGCCCTTTTGAGCTAAGGAAAACCGGGAAGGGAACCGGTCAAACCAAGTGAGAAAGTCGAACTGATTCACAAACTTGATCAATTGTGAATGGGCAATTTAGGAAATTACAACCCCCAAGTGATCCAAAGGGTTCATTAAAACTTGGAAAAGAAACGTAAACAAATTAGAAGAAAAAAACCAAATTGGTTCAAGTGAACAAGATTCCATAAGAACTTTGAAGTTAAGTGTGTTTGCTCGAGAGTAGTGTGAGGATGGGTGACCTCCTGTTAAGTATGATTTCTTTGGTAACCTAGGCGGACCAAAGCCGCCCTATTTTGGCAAAACTGAAATTGGCCATTTTGAGCCCTTCTCAGACCAAACAAAGCTCTCCCAACACTACCTCAGCCCTCTCACGGCCGAATTAGGACTGAAAGATAAGCCAATTTGGCTCCCCTCTGCAATTTCCGACCAGTGCTAGAGAGAGAACAAACAAAATTTCAATGATGAAATTCTAACTAAATTTGGAATCAATTGATACAATTCTTGATTCTAGGATGATCTTCAAGATGAGAGCTATCTGCCCAGATCAAAAGCTCAGACCGTCGTGCCCTCATCGATGCGAAATTGAAGCTTTCTCTCTCTACAATCTGTTTTCTGGCAAACCTCCGTTTGAGCTCGTTTCGACGTTAAAATCTACGATTCAAAGTTCCTTACAATAGTATGAACATGTAGGAACTCAATTTCAACTCCAATTTCAACAATTAGAGGTGTTTGATTGGTCAATTTGATGAAATCAAATATGACAGTGTTGAAAAGTTGCAATTGGGGGAAAAATTGGAGAAATTTGGGGATTGTTGAAATTCGAAGGACCAAAATGAAATTTTATAAAATTGAGGGCCAATTGGGCATGAAAATAATGTTGGAGGACCAATTGAGAAATTTTAGAATTTTTGGGGCAAAACTTACCATTTTTGTAAATTTAGGGCAAAATGGTAATTTTGGAAAAGTTGGAGGACCAAATTGGAAATTTGAGAAATTAATCCCCTTTTAGTGAAATGGAATAAATTGAGCTCCTATGATAAATTTTAGAAGTTTCGGGACCGGATTTGAGGAAAAACTGGCATTTGGGACTTAAAGTTAAAGAGAAATAACTTTAGGGACCTAATTGTAAATAAATGAAAGTTTGACTTTCTCATTCACGGCATTAATGGGTCTAGTGGAATTCACAGCATTAATGGGTGAGTGGGTTTACTAACATCATACCCGGTTGGGAATGATAAGTACCTCAGTATGAAAACTCACTATTTAGTGGTATTTTAAACATTACTACTTAGAGTAAGTGATGTGAAAATTATGCGGAAAAACTACTTACTAGTTGTAAGTAGATTATACCCAGTTAGTATGATGAGACTTACTCGAAAGAAGTTGAAATCCCATTCATCGGTTATGAATGGAGGTGTCCTTATACCGGACATTATAATGCATAGAGAAAACATATGTTTTGTTGGAAGTGCTCTCCCCTGACCGTGTGCCAATGCTCAAACAATTTGGGAGACCTTCTCGACGGGAGCTCGAATAGCTCTGATAGGCCGGAGGCCTCAGTTTTGGAACTTGGGGCTAAATGCCCGATTTTGAAAATCTTGTACAGTGGGCCCAAGGCCAGTTGGCACAAGCAGGAGCTCGTAAATGAACATGATATATGTGCCATAAAACTTAATAAGTGAATTGTTTGGCTATGGTACCAAGATAGGACCGACATGCTCAGTCAACTAGCGGTAGTGCGACATGACAGGTCGACGGACCAGTCAAGACAAACAACTGCGGGTTGAGTTGAGAGTTGGGGCCATTGGACCAGTGGCACCACAGATTATATGGCAATATGAGAAAACATTGTTTGTGCATGCACTGTGAGTACGGGATCATCAAGATGCCCATGAGGGGTAGTGATGCGTTCTAAGGGCACTAGACGACATGGCGGTTATAAGGGCAATTCGTCGTTCCAGGTGTCTGTGCGAAATCTGGAGTAGCACCAAGCGCATGAGACCGGGGTGGGGACAGAATGAGGTCTCTGTCCTCATATGGACACGAAGAAGTGATTTCGGGATTGTGGGTCGGATTTCGCATACATCCACTCATTCCTAGGGTAGAAGTGGTCGTACTTCCATCCGTGTGGCAGGAAAAGTCGCTCCGAAGCAACTAGCGGGTTCAGTAGTGATACTGACTTACGAATATGTGTAACCTTCATGATAATGGATGTGTGTTGGGTGATGACACACTGGTACCTAAGAAATGGTGGAAAAACCCAAAATTTTAAACGAAGGGATTTTTGAAAAAGAAAGAAGTCTAGCACACTTCTATAATAATTATTTTCTTAAAAGTCAAAAGCTTTTAAAAACCCATTCACTGAGTAGTCGTACTCACTCCCTCCCTTATATTCCTTTCAGGAAATCCCGGAAAGCCTACCCTTAAAGACCGTCAACTAAGATGCCTGTAAGACAGGTGTGTAAAGTTTTAAATTTGATGCAGTTTTGATTATGCTATTCCAGGAAAAGGTGCAGGTTAAAGGATGCCTTACTCTTTATGGTTTACAATAAAGGAAAACCCTTTAATAAACCAGGAGAGTGGCGGGTTGATCACGAGGATCTGACCAAACCGGGTTGGGGCATGACACTCTCCTTACTACTCCATTTTCCGTTGAAGCTCAAAGCAGAGCTCTGACTTGGGAATTTTTTCGAGCCAAAGAAGATGTGGTTAGGTTCTTGGATTAGGGGAGAAATCAGACACATGTCTGTAGTCTCCATTTGAGGGTCACCAAAGAAACGTCGGCATGATAGAACAGTGAAATAGCTCCGGCAGATCGAAGCTGCCCTATTTTGACCAAGCTGAAAACAGCTAATTCGAGCCCTCCTCAAGCCAAGCCAAGCCCTCTCAACACCTCCACATCCCTCCTACAGTTGAATTAGAGTGGAAAGGTAAGCTAATTTGGCTGCCCTCTTTACTTTCTGATCTGTGCTAGAGAGAGAAGCGACGAAACTTCACTGACCAAATTCGACATCAATTGATGCAATTCTTGATCCTAAGAGGAACCTCAAGACAAGAGCTATTTGTCTTGATTGAAAGTTCGGACAACCGTGCCCCCGACAGTAAGCTTTCGAATATTTCTCTCTCTACGTTCAATTTTAAGACGAAGCTTCGTTTGAGCTCATTCCGACATCAAATCGTGTGATTCAAAGTGCAATTAAAATATATGAAGGTGTAGGAACTCCAATCTAACTTCAATATAAACAATTAAACTCATTTGATCGGTCAATTTGATGAAATCAAATTCGGCTGAGTTAGAAAGTTGAAATTGGGGGGAAATTAGGGAAATTTTGGGAATTTAAAAAATTTGAGGGACTAAAGTGCAATGTCATAAAATTGAGGGCCAATCGGGCATGATAAAGATGTTTGAGGACCAATTGGGCAATTTTTGAAAATTTTGGGGTAAATCTTACCATTGTTGTAAAGTAGGGGCAAAATGGTAATTTTGAAAAAATTGGGGACCAAATTGGAAATTTGGGAAACTTAAACCCCTTTTTGTGATTTTGAATAAATTGAGGTCCTAAGATGAATTTTAGAGTTTCAGGACTCAATTTGGTGGAAAACCGACATTAGGGAGCTAAAGTTAAAGAAAAATAACTTTAGGAACCTAATTGCAAATGAATGAAAAGTTTGGTTATTTTATTAATTCGGGATGAATGAAGGCTATTAGGCCAAATGATAATGAACAAGGATGTTCATATCGTGTAGGAACACGAAGTACCGGGAATGCCAGCTAAGACACATTCGAGTGAAGGCAACAAGCCAGTTTAGAGGAAATTTCCTACACTATCAGGTGAGTGAGATTTTTATATCATAACTGGTTGGAATGATAAGAACCTTGGAAATAAAAACCCACTACTAAATGGAATTTTAAACATCACACCTGGATGGAGTGATGTGGAAATTACATAGAAAAATTACTTACCTGTTGTAAGTAAATCATACCTGGTTGGTATGATGAACTTACTAGAAGGATGTAGAAAACCCGCTTATCGGTTATAAGTAGAGATGTCCTCATACTCGGTTGGTGTGATGGACGACTAAATGTTATTTTGTCGGAAATGCTCTCCCATGACTGTATGCCACTACTTAAACTTGTTAGGAAACCTTCTTGACAAGAGCTCGAATAGCTTAGATAGGCCGGAGGCCTTGGTTTTGGAACTTGGGGCTAATGTGCTCGATTTTGAAAATCTCGTATAGTGGGCCGTAGGCCAGTTTGCACAAGTAGGAGCTCCTAAACAAACATGAGTTAAGCCATATAAACTTTAAATGAATGACTTGTTTAGCCATGGTACCAAGATAGGACCGACATACTCGATAGACTAACGGTAGTGTGACATGACAAGTTGATGGATCAATCGAGACAAACAACTACAAGTCGAGTTGAGGGTCGAGGTTGTTGGACCAGTTGCACCACAAATTAAATGGTTTATGTGGAAAACTGTTGTTTTGTGCATGCACTCAGTTACGAGACCTTCAAGATGCCCAAGAGTGGTAGTGATGTGTCCTAGGGCTACTAGACGACATGGTGGAGATAAGGGCAGTTAGTAGTGCCAGCAGTCTTAGAAGCTCGACGTAGCTTCATGCGCATAAGACTAGGGTGGGGTTGGGATGAGGTCTCTGTCCTCATATAGAAACAAATTTTTGTTACGGGATTGTGGGTTGGATGTCGCATAAATCCACTCCTTCTTAGGGTAAAAGTGGATGTGCTTCTATCTAGGTGGCCGGTAAAGTTGCTCCGACGCTACAAGTGGGTACAGTAGACATGCTAACCTGCGAATGTGTGTTCCCTTCATGATGAAAGGCATGTGTTGGTTGATAAACACACCGTTGTGACAAGAAATGGCTAAAAAAGCGAGATTTTAAAGATGAATTATTTTAAAAGAATATAAGAAGTCTAGCACACTCCGATTTAAACACTTTTTCATGAAAGTCTAACTTAAAAAACCCATTCACTGAGTTGTAGAAACTCACCCACCCTTTTTTCCCTTTTTATGAAATAGAGA
The DNA here is from genome assembly GCA_030064435.1 of Trapa incisa. Lineage (NCBI taxonomy): Eukaryota > Viridiplantae > Streptophyta > Magnoliopsida > Myrtales > Lythraceae > Trapa > Trapa incisa. Next base: position 11,654,507 of record CM057773.1, read on the forward strand.
AATTACTAGGGATAACACCAAGCCTTACCCTCTGTCAGGTATGCTTAATTTTTTTTAAGCTTGTATTTTATTTGATATATATTATTCTAGGGAACAAGGTTGAGATATACGCGTGGGTCCTCTTGAATTAAAGAAGGGGGAAGACCCTCTTAAACCTAGAGAGCAGCGCATTGTTCATGGAGATCTGACCAAATAGGGTCGGGGCATGACAAACCTCATCCTGACCCTACCTCGGTCTCATGCACATGAAGCTATGTCAAGCTTGCCTGACTGCTGGCATGAAAAACTACCCTTATCTCCACTATGTCGTCCAATAGCCCTTAAGACGCATCACTACCCCTCTTGGATGTCTTAATGGTCCCAAACCTCAAGTGCATGCACAAACAATAGTTTTTCCACAAAGCCATTAATCTTTGGTGCTACTAGTCCAACGACTCTGACCCTCAACTCGACCTGCAACTGTTTGTCTAGACCGGTCCGTTGACATGGTCCTGTCGCACTGCCGCTAGTCCATCGAGTATGTCAGTCCTGACTTGGTACCATGACCAAATCACATAATTCATTCATTTAGAATTTTCATGGCTTATCATCATGTTTGTTTAGGAGCTCTTACTCGTGCCAACTGGCCTTGGGCCCACTGTAGGAGATTTTCCAAAAATTGGGCATTTTAGCCCCCAAGTTCCAAAACTGAGGCCTCTGGCCTATCTGAGCTATTCGAGCTCTCGTCAAGAAGGTCTCCCAAAATTTTTAAGTAGTGGCACACGATCAGGAGAGAACACTTTTGACAAAATAACTTTTCACTTATCCATCACATCAACCGGGTGTGATGACATATATGCTTACAACCGGTAAACGGGTTTTCTACTTCCTTCGAGGAAGTACATCATACCAATCGGGTATGATCTACTTACAACTGTTAAGTAGTTTTTCGCGTAGTTCTCACATCACCCCAACCAGGTGTGATGTTTAAAATTCCACATAGTAGTGGTTTTCATTCCCGAGGTGCTCATCATCCCAACCGAGTATGATGTGAAAAATCTCACTCACCCGATAAGTGTAGTGTATTCCTCTTGATCGGCGTTTTGGCTCCACATGAGCTTATCTTTATTGGCGTTACGGTCCTTCGTGTTCCTAAACGATTTTGGACATCCTTGTCTATTAACATTTGGCATAATAGCCTTCGCTCATCACGTATGAACAAAATGCCCAAACTTTTAATTATTTACATTTAGGTCCCTAAAGTTCTTTTTCTTTAACTTTAGGCCCCTAATGCTAATTTTCTCCAAATTGAGTCCCAAAACTTCTAAAATTCACTTTGGGTCCTCAATTTATTTAAAATCACTTAAAGGTTTCAAGTTTCTCAAATTTTCAATTTGGTCCCCACTTTTCAAGAATTACCATTTTGCCCATACTTTACAATAATGGCAATTTGACCCCAATAAATTTCAAAAATTGACCAATTAGTCCTCCAACATCTTTTTTAAGGCCAATTGGCCCTTAATTTTTGGAAATTGCACTTTGGTCCCTCAATTTCACGAAATTCCCAATATCCCCCAAAAGTTTCCCCAATTTTCCCCTTATCAAACTAGCAGAATTTGATTTCATCAAATTGACCATTCAATCGGGGTTTATTGATCCAATTGAAGGCATGGATTAGTTACTACACTTCCACATGATTCAATTGAGCTTTGAATCGCGTCATTTGGGTCCAAATTGAGCTCAAACGGACTTCGTCGAAAAACTGAACTTAGAGAGAGAAAGCTTACCGCAGGGGGTGTGACGGTTCGAGGTTTCGATCGGGCTAATAGTTCTCATCCTAAGGTAACACCTAGGGTCAAGAATTACAATGATTCATATCGAATTGAGGTAGAATTTGGTCAGTGAAGTTTCGTTGGTTCTCTCTCTAACACTGATCGGAAATTATAGAGGGGTGCCAAATTGGCTTACCTTGCCATTCTAATTTGGTCGTATGAGGGCTGTGGAAGTGTTGAGAGATCTTGGTTTGTCCTGAGGAGGGCTCTATTTGGATATTTTTAGCTTGACCAAAATAGGATAGCTTCGGTCCATCGGAGCTATTTCAATGTTTGATTACGCCAACATTTCTCTAGTGATCCTCAGACCAAATGGTGACCATCGTCGGGTAGCTGACTTCTTCCCGAGTCTAAGGAACCCAACCTTGCCTTCTTTGGCTTAGAAAAATGCCCAAGTCGGAGCTCCGGTTCGAGCTTCACCAAAAATTGGATTAGTAGAGAGAGAGGAGTTTTTAGGTGTGAGGAGGATGAATGAGGAGGAGCTCTTTATATAGGGAGCTCGGGGACTCCTTGGTCGTCCGATTGGTGCCTTTATGGTGATCATTCATGGCCTAAAATGCCTTGAACAGAGATTTTTCATCTTCGCCGGTGCTGCTAGCTTTTCTGGCGAGTCAACAGTGATGTCATATGATGGAAGAAAATGACACTATTCTGAATTAGATTGGACTGGTCTGAACCGGGTTCAATGCTTAAACCGACCCGTTCAATCCCGATTCAACTGATTTTTTCAAAATTAAAAATTTATAAATTTATCTAAATTCATTCTCTATCCAATGGTGACTTCAATTCTCTAATTAAAAATTTTTAAGCCACCTAGAAAAATGAATTTAGAAACCGGTTTAATCTGATTCACCTTAACTGGTTTGGTTTTCACTTCCAATTCATCCCAAAGTCCTTTACAATGACTTTTATGACTCTTTAGGTCACTTAGGATTTTTAAATATTCCATTTTTCCCTTTCACTAACGGTTGGGGTCCGTGAACCGGTTCTATTTTTTGACCCGGGTTGACCAGTTCTTTTCTCAATTTCCTTGTATTTAAGGTACGGGGTTTAGACTAGTCCTACTTGAGCTTCGAAGAAAGCGATTGATGACGCCCTTTGCCAGAATAGTGAATTTACAATGATAAAGTTGTTTAAATTTTGCTGAACGAATTCTCACTGTTTAGGTCACTAATTCAGGATAAATTTGATCCTAGAAAGATCCTCTAGACGAGAGCTATCTCCCAAAATCAATAGCTCCAATAACCATGTCCTTTCTGGTAAAAATTTGAAAATTTCTCTCTCTTTAAGCATTATCCACCGAAGCCTTGTTTGACCTCAATTCTAGGCCAAATTGATTGATTCAAGGCTTAAAATGATAGTGAAAAGATAAGGAAGATGATTAGCAGTATGATAGGAGGCAATTAACAAAGTTAATGGGCAAATTTGATAAAATGAGATTTCAGGGGCCAAAGTGAAATTTTGGAGAAATTGGGCGATTTTGGGATTTTTGTGTGATTGACATAAATTGATGGTCAATTTTGGATTTAAGTGACTTTGGAGACATAATTGTAATTAAAATAAAAATTTGAAAATTTAATTGCAATTAAAAGTAATGAAAATGCTTTATTTGTAATTTAAAATAATTTTATATTAAATAAAATTATTTGTGGAGAAAATTACAAATAAAGTAAATTAAGGAAATTATGGCAAATATTTTGGACTTTATTTGTCAAGAAAAATTACTTAGGGACTTATGTGTAATTAAAAAAATATAGGGATATAAGTGTAAATATCAGATAATTGATGGATCAGTTATCCCTGATCATTTAGGTACAAAAGAAAGTTCCTCGCCTACAATTTATGTCTGAGACGAATAAGTCATGGATCTCAGTTGATTGGGATTAATGACATCGAGTCCAATTGGACCGATGACATATACTTGAAATCATGTTTTATTTTGAGCTAAAATTACCATAAGTATAATCCTCTCAATGTGCGAAACTACTTAAACCTTTAATATTACATTTATAAAGATAGCATGAAGTATGTTAATATTATAACCCTTGTATAGTGTATGGGTACACTTCAAATGATATGGTCTAGTACGACCGTCAAAGTCAGAAATGGGCGAGGCCAATGGTCAATAATGGTGGGCTAGATCTAGTTCTGTGCAAGTGAGGCCAAAGCTACAATTTTGGAAAGTGGAGTGGTCTGGCCATGTTTTGAAAACTCATACAAGTGGGCCCAAGGCCAATGGAAAATAGATCTAGTCCCATAAATAAGTTGTAATTTAAGAGATTGTTAAAATTATGAAAATTTGATAATGCTTGTTGAATCTTGTTAGCTGAAGCCAGGTCACAACTTGTTGGGCAAGCAACACAAATATACAATTCTTAAATCAAAATATTATTGTACGTGATTGCAATCGTGTGGAACCAAATAGACACTCGTTATGGGGTAGTGTTGCTTCTATGGGCAATTGGATAGCAAGGTTGACACAAGGGTGATTATGCTGTTCCATTGTGTCATGAAGCTCAGGGAGCATCATGCACATTGAGATCGAGGAAGAATGGAGAGGCCTCGTCCCTCAATAGCGGATAAAAGAAGTTATGTTGTTTGGGGATTAGGCAATGGTGGTCACATAGACAATGTGGTGAAGGTTTGTGGCCTCTTCCAAGGGTGGACGGTAAAGTCGCTCTGGGCCACTATTGGAACAAATCGAGATTGTAACATTTGAGGGTCTATTCTAAGATTGTTTGATCCCTTTATTGAGAAAATGATGTTTGTCTGTTTGTATGATACAAATTGTGGTAGGTCTACCATAAATAAATTATGAAAAATCTTTAAACTAGGAAGAAACCTACCTTGAACTTGTGGGAACAGTAAACTTAAATGAGAATCCTTTTCTAAAAAGATAAGATAAGTCATTGTTTTTTAATCATATTATACAAATCCCTTTTGCTTAAATAAAAGGAAAAGTTCTCTCAGGTAGGAAAGAACCAATTTTGGCTTATGAGACACAAGGCGTGAAAATCGTTTAACTAAGAAAAGTTAAATGAGGTTTGTCAGATAAAAACTCATGGGAATCTATATAAATCTTGAAATTTCTTGCAAGTAGGAAGGAAAAGCATTTTTCTTATCGGATACAAGCCGAGAAATCTATTCGAAAACTATGAGAAAAGTTTTCAAAAATTAAACAAGTCGTAGCTTATTTTAAACTAGTTAACCATAATCCTTGGTTTATGAAGAAAATGAATTCTTTATATATTTTGGAGTATGTGCTAAATCATGTACATGAACTCACGATGCTAGTAAACCTCACTCATTGAGTTATAGACTCACCCTTTATCCATTTCAGGGCAAAAAATGTAAAGGAGAACATTTGAAGGTGAACTACCAAGTAGATACGATAATTCTTTTTACAAATTTATGTATAACACTATATATATTTTGATATATTTTGGAAAACATATATGATGTGATATTTTCCCCATTGATTTACTTCTTGCTCTTGCCGATACTATGGTAATGGAGGTGACCTCTACTATAGTACTGGGAGAAGTGGCGGGTTGTTAAGAGGGTTCCGACCGAATCGGATTAGGATGTGACATTCAGGTTGTCTTTCCCTGACCCGATTTGGTCGGATCCCCGTGAGCAACCTGCCACTCCCTTTGGTTCATGAAGGGTTTCACCCTTTTGTAAACCGCGAGGAGTAAGGCATCCTTTTTTCTGTCTTTCCTTAAATAGCATTATAAAAAATTAAATATTTTAAAATAGACATACATCTCTTACAGTTCCAATATAGGAGGGTCTTTAAGGTTTTTTTTCCTCGGTTACCTGAAATGGGTAAAAGGGAGAGTGTGAGTTCTACAACTTAGTGAACTGGTGCTGGGAGTGAGTTTTCAAAATAACTTTAGTTCATCCAAACCATGCCAAGGTTATCATTATCTTTAAAAAGGATTTTCCCTCGATTTCAAGTTTCATCCAAACCATGCCAAGGTTATGTGGCGAAATCACATAACCACTGCATGCATTTTTCCAAAACTGGGCATTTAGTTCCATGAGTTCAAAAACTGAGGTAGATGGCCTATCTAAGTTATTCTAGCTCCTGTCAAGAAGGTCTCCCAGATGTTTTAAGCATTGGCACACAGTCAGGGGAGAACACTTCTGACAAAAATTTATTTTTAACTCATTACACCAACCAAGTGTGATGATATCTCCACTTACAACCCATAGGTGGGTTTCTCCTTTCCTCAAGGAAACTCATCATACCTGTCATGCCCCGATCCGGTTTGATCGGGGTCTGTGATCAACCCCTACCCTTTTCTGCATCATATGAGTATTCTTACATGAATGAGACAGGGAAGGTGAAGGCGTGTTTATGTTCAAACCCTTACTTCAGTTTAGGGGTAGGAAGCGTACCTTGAGGGTCCAAGCGCGTCAAGGAACTTTCCGTCTGGGTGCTAGACCTGAAAGGGTGAGAGGAGGGGAATGAGTACAAAATACTTAGTGAGGGAAACTACTATAATGTTTACTTTAGTTCATTTATCTGTCCATTAAAATTTTTCATTCATCGTTATTCACACACTTCACATGATCAACAACTGCCCTCCCATCATAGGAGGGATCACACGTTCGTAGAACGGTTCTCAACCATGCTACTTTTAGACCAGAGCTCCTTTACCATCCACCCTAATAGAGGTATTGTAAACCCCATCCCATAAAGACAAGGAAATCGGGGAAAGAACCGGTCAACTCGGGTAAGAAAAACTAAACCGATTCACGAACCCCAACCGTTAGAGAAAGGACAAACCGGGAAATTTATAAATCTCGAGTGACCTAAAGAGTCACAAAAGTCATGAGGAAGGACTTTATGAAGGTGAAAACCAAACTGGTATAGGTGAACTGGACCTAAACCGGATTGAACCGGTTCCTAAATTCATTTTTCTAGGTGGCTTAGAAAATTAAAATTGGAGAATTGAAGCCACCAATGGATAGAGAATAAATTTAGATGAATTTACAAAGAAGGTGAACCAGAGCTCCGACTTGGGCATTTTTCTGAGCCAAAGAAGGTGTGGTTGGGTTCTTTAGATTCAGAGAGAAGTCATCTACCCGACGGTAGTCTCCATTTGCTCAAAGGATCGTAGGCATGATAGAATAGTGGAGAAGCTCCTACGGACCCAAGCTGCCCTACTTCGACTGAGCTAAAATGGCCAATTCGAGCTGTTCTCAGACCAAACCAAGCTCTCCCAACAGTTTCACAACCCTCACACAACGGAATTAGTGTTGAAAGGTGAGACAATTTGGCTCTACTTTGTAATTTCTTATCAGTGTTTGAGAGAGAACCGACGAAATTTCACTGACCAAAATTCTCCCTCAATTCGGTATGAATTGATGCGATTCTAGATCCTAGGAGGAACCTCAGGATGAGAGCTATCTGCCCAGATCGAAAGCTCTAACTGTTGCACCCCCGATGGTAAGCATTCGAAGCTTTCCCTCTCTAAGTCTAATTTTCTGACGAATCTCTATTTGAGCTCAAATTGGATCCAAATGACGCACTTCAAAGTTCCATTGAATCGTGTGGAAGTGTAGGAACTCAATTTTACCTTCAATTTCAACAATTAACTTCGATTGCTTAGTCAATTTTATGAAATCAAATTCAGCCATGTTGAAAGGGGAAATTGGGGATTTCGACAATTCAAGGGACTAAAGTGCAATTTCCTGAAATTGAGGTCCAATTGGACATTGAAAAGATGTTGGAGGATCAATTGGTCAATTTTTGGAAATATTGGAGTCAAATTTTCCATTTTTGTGAAGTAGGGGCAAAATGGTAAATTTTCAAAAGTTGGGGACCAAATTGGAAATTTGGGAAACTTGAACCCCTTTTTGTGAATATGAATAAATTGAAGTCCCAAAGTAAAATTTTGAAGTTTCAGGACTCAATTTGGGGGAAAATTAGCATTTGAGACCTAAAGTTAAAGAAAAAGAACTTTAGAGACCTAAATGCAAATAATTAAAAGTTTGGGCATTTTACTCATTCATGATGAATGAAGGTTATTAGGTCAAAGGATAATGAACAAGGATGTTCATATTGTGTAGGAACACCAAGTGTCAGGAATGCTAGCAAAGACAAGCTCGCGTTGAGGCATGGAGCCACATAAGAGGGATTCCCTGCACTATCGGATGAGTGAGAATTTTCACATAATACCCAGTTGGGATGATGACCTCAGAATTTGAAACCTCTACTAAGTGGCATTTTAACATCATACCTAGATGGGGCATTTTAAAAACTAGTTACTAGTTTTAAGTAGATCATACCCGATTGGTATGATGGACTTCTTGGAAGTAAGTGGAAAACCTGTTTACCGATTGTAAGTGAAGAAGTCATCACACCCAGTTGGTGTGATAGATGAAGAAAAAGATTATTTTGTTGGTAGTGCTCTCCCCTGACTATGTGCCACTACTTAAACTTTTTGGGAGACTTTCTTGATGGGAGCTCGAATAGCTTAGATAGGCCGGAGGTCTCAGTTTTGGAACTTGGGGACTAAAATGCCCAATTTTGAAAATCTCGTACAGTGGGCCCAAGGCCAGTTGGCACGAGCGAAAGCTCATAAACATACATGATATTAAGCCATGAAAACTTTAATAAATGATGTGTTTGGCCATGGTACCAAGACAGGATCGACATACTCGATGGACTAGCGACAGTGCGACAAGACTGGTTGACGGACCAGTCGAGACAAATAGCTGCAGGTCGAGGTGAGGGCCAGGGCCGTTGGACTAGTAGCACAAAAGATTAAATGGCTTATGAGGAAAACTATTGTTTTGTGCATTCACTAAGGTTTGGGATCATCAAGACACCTAAGAGGGGTAGTGATGCATCTTATGGGCTACTATACGACATGGTGGAAATAAGGGCATTTTGTCGTGCCAGCAGTCAAAGAAGCTCGACATAGCTTCATGCACATGAGATCGGGGTGGGGTTGGGATGAGGTCTTTGTCCTCATATAGACACAGAGTTTCTTTTTAGGTCTGAGGGTCAGATATCCCGTACATTCACTCATTCCCAGGGTATAAGTGGACGAGCATCCCACAATTGAGCGAAAAAGAAGAAAAGTGCATTTTTCGGCGACTTGCAAACCAGAGTTCCAACGATAGGCGAATTCTCCACCAAAGAAGCTCTTAAGGGTGGCATTGGAATTGGGAAAGAGTGCTCCAACATCAGACACTCTTAGAACGACCAGAGGATGCCCCAAGAAGTGTACAAGGGATAGCACAATGAAGTCGCTCTAGTGCTCAAAACAGCGAGCTCCTGCCCGACCCAACATTAACCCTCTCGACCCTTCCGCCGCCCACATTAGCCATCTTTGGCTACCTAAGATCCTCCACAACACCCCTATAGACCCCGGTAAGCTCAATTTTGCCTTTACTTGTCAAAATTTCTAAGTTTCAGAGTTGTATGCCCCGAAACTTCTCTCTTTAAATTCTCGCAGGATAGCGGCGAATTGCAGCAGGATTCAGTCCTGCTAGATTCCTCTCGACTAGCTCTAGCTGCCCCCACCTCAAGCACTGGCCACCGCCCCTCCGTCAGTAAGATACACAAGCTTTCTCTCTCTATTGTAAAGTTTCTAGCGAAGCTTCGACGAGGTGTAAAAGTTAACCAAATTAAGAAATTCGAAGTGTATGACGATCGAGGGGAGCTAGATAAGACAAATAGAGGTAAGAATCAAAGAAATTAAGGACTTACAGGCCTCCAATTGGATGAGGTAAGATCTGAACATCCATATGCTTAAATTGGGGAAGAAGATGAAGTTCAATTTGGGGATTTTGGGGACTTTTATGCAATTTTCAAAAAATTATAGGAATAAATGACAATTTCACGAAATTGAGGGTGTTTTCATGAAATTCACCCCAATTGAGGGTTAATAGGGCAATTTGGGAAAAATAGGGGCAAATTAGAAATTTTGAAAAGTTGGGGACCAAATTGCTATTTTTGGAAAATTAAGGACTAAAGGGCAATTTTAGTGAATTATGGGCCATGGGGGTGAAATTAAAAGAGTTAAGGACCCAAAAAGAATAATTGGAAACCCAAGGGGGCTTAATAGAGATTAAAGAGAAATCAGGAATCCATGTGCAATTTAAGCAAAGTACGGGGCTCTAGGTACAAATATGAGAGAGTGTGATATCTTTCTAATACGAACACTTGCACCCTACAGGAATAGATTACTTGAGCACCGACCCCCTGAAGTGCACTAAGGAGAGAGACTACACTGTCGCGACCCTGTCGAAATCATCGAGTGAGTGGGAACTGCTATGATGTCAATTCCTGTTAGAATAACGGTTCAGCTTTGAAAAAATTTTTCTCAAAATTAGCCTACTCTAATTGGGTGACTTTGCTTAAAACTAATGGATACGGGCATGGACCTGTCCAGAACGAATATGTGATGAATGATGCTAAAAGATCTTAATAATGGGAACTTTGTATGATACCCATCGAGCCAAATCTAAGTTGTCGAGCTTGTTGGGCTGAACCGCTATCAGGTAGTTGAACCTGTTGGGCTAGTACGCATGGATTGATCGAAGCCAAGCCAACAGACCGTTGCGCTAGAAGGCCAAAGGTAAAGGCTATAATTTAAAAAGACTAATAATTGTGCATGCACTGTGATGTACGGGTCATCAAGACACCTGGCATGAGGTAGTGATAGAGCCCAAGGACTGTTGGATGACCCAGGGTGCATAAGGGCAGTTCTGTCATTTAGTAGGTTGTGAAGCTCGAGGAAGCTTCCTACACACTAAGACCGAGGTAGTAGGGGAAATGAGGTCTTGTCCCACTATGTAGACATGGTGACGTGATCAGGGTTTGAGGGTCAGACTATTGATGTCCACTCAAACTCCGGGTAAAAGTAGTGTACCTGTCACGTCTCAACCCACTTTGGTCAGATCCCCGTGAGCAACCTGCCACTCTCCCAGTGTATTAAGGGTTTTTCCCTTCTTTTAAACCATGAGGAGTAAGGCTTCATTTAAACTTGTACCTTTCCTAGAATAACATTAATCAAAACTACATAAAATTTGAACTTACATACTTGTCTTGCAAGTCTAGCTAGCTGAAGGTCTTTAGGTCAGTTTTACCCTTAGTTTCCTGAAATGGGGTAAAGAGGGGGTGAGTTCGACAACTCAGTGAATTGATGTTTGAAATATGAGTTTCAGAAAAATAGTTTGAATTGGAGTGTGCCAGACTCTTTATTTTCTTTAAAACCATTTCTTCCTCAATTTCTTAGTTTTCAAAACCATTATTCCTCATTAACCACAGTCGGTGTGTTTAACAATCAACACATGCCCTTCATCATGAAGGGATCACACATTCGCAGGGCAACCCGTCCACTGCACCCACTTGTGACATCGGAGCGACTTTACCAGTCAAGTCATGTGCCTCTTCAAGAATTAACCTCTTCAGTTCCTTATCTTGAGGCGCACACACTCTACACTTGTAGGTTAGTACTCTGTCGCCTCAAAGGTCATAGTCTAGTTTTGTTCCTTTGCTGACCTGGTCAAAATAGGGTTAGATTTCTTTATCTACATTTTGTTGGACCTTATTTTTCAATGTTAGGCTAGGTCTCACCATTACATTAGCCAGCAAGCATTTCTCCCTCATGTCCATCTTAAGGTCCACCTTCGTTCTTCCCAATTGTTGCAACAAGGGTAAGTAGCTTGTTTTTATTTGTGTCGTCTCGGTTTGGTACTTGCGACTTAGGGCATTTGCCACTACATTGGTCTTTCCAGGGTGATACTCTATCACAAGGTCATAATCTTTAACCAATTCTAGCAATCTCCTTTGGCGGAGGTTCAACTCCTTCTGCGTTAGGAAATACTTAAGACTCTTGTGATATGTATATATTCTACACTTAACACCGTATAGGTAGTGTCACCAAATCTTTAAGGCAAACATTATTGCAGCTAATTCCAAGTCATGGGTAGGGTAGTTCCGCTCATGTACCTTAAGTTATCATGAAGAGCAAACTATAAATCTTCCTTGTTGCATCAACACACATCCAGGTTTTTTTCCGGATGCGTCACTATAGATAGTGTACTCTCTTGCACTTGGATCTAGTAGAGAGAGTACATGTGCTATTGTCAAACAGGTTTTCAACTCCAAGAAAGTTATCTCATAGCTTTCATCCCACTTATACTCTACTCCTTTCCTGGTGAGACGAGTCAAAGGGGCGGCTATCTTAGAGATATCCTGCACAAACTGTGTGTAGTATCCTGCCAAGCCTATGAAACTTTGTATCTCTGAGGGATTCATGGGTGCCTTCCAATGAGATATGGCCTCCACCTTTTTTGGGTCTACCTTGACTCCATCCTTGGACACTATATGCCCCAAGAACCCTACCTCCTACAACCAGAACTCACACTTGGAGAATTTTGCATAAAAGCGGTTTTATCTTAGTATCTCTAAGGTGATCGCCAGTTGTTCTTCATGTTCCAGCCTAGTTCATAAGTATATAAGAATGTCATCTATAAATACTATCAGAACTTGTCCAAGTGTGGCTGGAACACTCGGTTCCTTAAGTCCATAAAGGTTGTAGGGGCATTTGTCAAGCCAAAAGGCATCACCCTAAAATCATAATGTTATTATCGGGACCAAAATGCGGTCTTAGGAATATCTTCCTCTTGGATCCTGAGTTGGCGGTATCCTAACTGAAGGCATATCTTGGAGAAGCAGGCTGGTCCTTTTAGTTGGTCAAACAGGTTATCAATCCATGGAAGTGGATACTTGTTCTTTATGGTGACCTGGTTCAACTTCCTATAATCTATGCACAGTCTCAAGCTCCCATCATTTTTCCTTACGAATAGGACCGGTGCACCCATGGAGACTGGCTAGGGCGTATGAAGTTCTTCTCCAATAGCTCATCCAGTTGCTCCTTCAATTCCTTTAGTTCAGTTGGAGCCATGCGATACAGGGCTTGGGATATAGGATGTGTTCCTGGTATAACTTCTATGGTGAACTCCAATTGTTGACTTGGGGGTAATCCCAGTAATTTTGCCAAAAATACATCTAGGTAATATTTAACTACTGGAATGCCATTGGGTCCCTTCTCCTCAGACTTCTTGTTAATGATCATTTCCAGAAAAGCCTTACAACATTTTTGTATCATCTTTTGTGCTTTTATGCGGGACACTATTTGAACTTCTCCCTTCCTCCTATCTCCTTGGAATTGTAGTCCAAGTATTTTGGGAGTGTAGAAAGTTACTATCTTCTTCCCACAGTTTATCTTAACTTGATGGGTACTTAACCAATCCTTTCCCAAGATTATTTCTACCTCCCTTAGAGGTAATGGGATCAAATTTGCTTCTAGTTTGATTCCTCCAATCTTTATCACACGTACCTTCAAATGTTTGTCCATATTTAAAAATTCTCCTAAGAGTGTGAAGATGTTGAGACTTTATCCTACAAAGTTGAGTTCTAGAGGTAGACTTGGGATTAAATCTTCTTTGATGAAGGATCTTTCTACTCCTAAGTCGAAGAGGACATAGACCTTTCATCCCCACAAGTGTATGTACCATATTGACGAAACACATTTTTTTAGAAGAAAAGATTTCCTTTATTGAGTGAAATTCAAATTATAGGTTTTTCTCAATCTTAGTTGGGAGGGTTTTGGGAAGTACCCTCTATGGTACTAGTGTCTTTCCTAGCCTCTTCCTAGGTGAGATTGTATACACTAACTGGTACTCTGGTTATGGCATCGTGCCTGGGAGTCTTGGGGTTCCCTTGGGGGGTCCAAGCATGTTTCATTGCTTGTTCTCCCTAAGTGTAGGGAATTCCTTTGTAAAGTGCCCCACTTGTCTAGATGCAAAGCAGGACAAGCAAGATCCCTCATGGTACCTTTGGCACCTAGGACATCGAGGGTTTCCTTGTGGTGGGGTAGGGATTACTCTTTGGGAGGTGGTGGAACATCCTTCCTCTTTTGAAATCCCACTATATTTCCCCATCTTGGACCATTATGCTCCTCGTCCTCCATGATGGCTTTGGCCCATGTGCTCCTTCTAGTTTGCCTGTTCCATTCAGCGGCGTTGGGTCTATACTAGTCGCTCACATTCGTGAGCCATACTGATCGCCGCCGCCAAATCTGTGGGGCATCCTACTACCCCCATCCGGTCTCGTATATCTATATTGAGACCGTCCATGAATCACTGGCATATATCTGTTGGTTCAGCCAGGTCAGGGGTAAAGGGTCTTAACTCATTGAATTTAATTTCATACTCTAATATCGAGTTAAGCCCTTGTCAGAGTGGGAGGAAATCCTACTTCTTCTCATTAATCAGATGAGGAGCCATGTACTCTTCTGCATACCTCTCCTCAAACTGTTCCCAGGTGGGTGTGGAGGTATGTAGGCTCTGGACATTATCACACCATCTTTGGCACTACCCTCTAGGAAAAATTCTGTTAGGATTACCATGTCCTCTAGTGATATCCTGACTATCCCCATCAGCTTCTTGATGTTGGATAGCCAGTCCATGGCGACTTCAACATCCTTCTCTCCAAGGAAAGGCTTACACCTCAGTTGACGAAGAGTCTTGATGTATTTGGGGATGTCAATTGGAGGAGGATGGTTATCAGAAAGAGGATGAGATTGTACTTACACTAGTTCCGCTCTAGAGTTGGTGCCTGCCTCAGGGATGAGGCTAGGTCATCCAAATACTCGAGTGGATTCCTCGTACAATCTCTGGTATTCCAAACTTAGTCCAAGTGGGGTTGTTTGGGCTCCTCGGGGAATTTCCACAAGAAGGGGTAGTTCGGCAGTGTCAGAGACTATAGCTCTGGTTCTCTTGGTTCCTCTATTGGGAGCCATCTATAATTTTAAAATTTATTCCTATTAGTTACTATGTTATATAGTATTTATAATGCATTTGAGGAAATAGGCTCTGATACTACTCAAGTTGTCATGCCCCGACCCGGTTTGATCGGATCCCCGTGAGCAACCCGCCACTCTCACGGTTTATTAAGAGTTTCCCCTTCTCTAAACCGTAAGGCGTCCTTTCACCTGTATCTTTCTTGGAATAACATTAATCAAAACTGAATATATCAAATCCTACATACCTATCTTGCAGGTTCGACTACAAGAAAGTCTTTAGGTTTGTTTTCCCTTTGTTACCTGAAAAGGGATAAAGGGAGGGGGTGAGTTCAACAACTCAGTGAATGGGTGTTGGGAGAAAATTTTTATAAACAAGGCATCTTTAACCGAAGTGTACCAAACTCCTCATTTCTTTTAAGAATGTTCTTTCCTCAAATTGTGGTTTTTCAAAAAAAACCTTTTTCCTCATTTCCACATCAGGTGTGTTTAACAGTTAACACACGCCCTTCATTAGGAAGGGATCACACATACGTAGGGTAGCTCATCCACGGCACCCACATGTGGCTCGGAGCGACTTTACCGGCTACCAAGATAGAAGCTCGTGCATTTCTACCATGGGTGTAAACCCCATCCTTTAGTAATGAGAAAATCGAGGAAAGAACCGGTCAATTTGAAACTTTAAAATGAATTGGTCTAAAAACCCTATTTTAGGGGACGAGCAAATTTAAAAATTTATAACTCCCATGTGACTCAAAAAGGTTCATAAACTTGGGAAAAGAACCCTAGGATGGAATGAGGAAGAAAGACTGAAGCAGTTCAAGAGAACCCGGTCTGAACCGGATAGAACCAGTTTATAAATCAAGTTGATTCATGAACCAAAACCGATAGGGAATGGGTAAGCTAAGACGCTTATGGATCCCTTGTGATTCAAAGAGGTTTATAATCCTTGGGAAGGAACCTTAGAAAAATGTGGGAGAGAAAAACCAGATCGGTTCGAGTGAATCGGACCCGAACCGGATTATACCGGTTTAAGAACCGAGCCGATTTTTGAACCGAAATCGATTATGATATGGTAAACCGGTAATTTTATGGACCCTAAGTGACCCAAGGAATCACAAAAGACATAGAAATGGACTTGTGAAGGAATTGGGGATTAAAACCAAACCGGTTCAGGTGAACCGGATCCAAACCAGTTCAGGTGAACCAGATCCAAATAAGTTCGGACCGGTTTTAATCACTATTGAACTAGATCCTAAATTCATTTTTCTAGGTGGCTTAAATAATTTAAATTGGAGATTTGAGGCCACCATTGGATAGAAAATGAATATAGATAAATTTAAAAATTCTTAGATTTGAAAAACTCGGTCGAATGAGGGGTGAAACGGCCGATTTAAGCTTTGAACCCTGTTCGGACCGGTCCGGTCTAGTTCGAAACAGTGTCATCTTCTTCCTCGGGATGACAACACTATTCACTCACCAAAAAATCGAAGTAGCGCGAGAGAAAAAGAAATGTTTCTGTTCGGTACATTTCAGTTGTTCAATGCCTGTCATAAAGGTACCAAACGAATGGCCAATGGGTCCTCGAGCTCCCAATAAAAAGAGCCCCTCTCCATTCGTCATCTCCACACTTGAAAAGCTCACTCTCTCTCAGTTGATTATTTTTTCGGCGAAGCTCCAACCAAAGCTCCAATACAGGGTCAATTTTGAGTCAAAGAAGGCGAGGTCAAATTCATTAGACTAGGGGAGGAAGTCAGCTACATGGTGGTGACATTCGTTCGTTCCGAGAGTCGCTAGAGAAGTGCCGGTGTGATCAAACAGAGAATGAGCTTTGGCGGGTCGAAGCTGCCCTATTTTGGTCGAGTTGAAATCGGCCAATTTGAGCCCTCCTTAGGCTAAACCAAGCTCTCCCAACACCTCCTCAGCCTTTCCACGGCCGAATTAGGACCAAAAGGTAAGCCAATTCGGCTCCCCTTTACAATTTCCGATCAATATTAGAGAGAGAGTCAGTCGAATTTCAATGATGACATTCTAATCCAATTCAACATCAATTGATGTCATTCTTGATTCTAGGAAAAACCTCTGGAGGAGAGCTACCTGCCCAGATAGAAAGCTCAGACTGTCGCCCCCTCATCGGTGAGAAATCGAAGCTTTCTCTCTCTACAGTCCGTTTTCTAGCGAAGCTCCGT
This sequence comes from Trapa incisa, assembly GCA_030064435.1. Classification (NCBI taxonomy): domain Eukaryota; kingdom Viridiplantae; phylum Streptophyta; class Magnoliopsida; order Myrtales; family Lythraceae; genus Trapa; species Trapa incisa. The sequence continues at coordinate 11,671,340 of CM057773.1, forward strand.
TTGAGCTTGTTCTGGCATTAAAACCTGCGATTCAAAGTTTCTTAGAGTCGTATGAACATGTAGAAACTTCATTTCAACTTCAATTTCAATGAATAGAGGTGTTTGATTGGTCAGTTTGATAAAATCAAGTTCGGCTGTGTTAAAGAGTTGAAATTGGGGGATTTTCAAAAATTCAAAAGACCAAATTGTAATTTTCTAAATTTGAGGGTCAATTGGTCATGATAAGAATATTAGAGGGCCAATTGAGAAATTTTAGAATTTTTGGGGCAAAATTTACCATTTTTGTAAAAAGCGTAAAATGGTAATTTTGGGAAAATTGAGGGACCAAATTGAAAATTTAGGAAATTAAACCCCTTTTTGCATAATTTAATAAATTGAGGTCCCAAGATAAATTTTAAAATTTTGGGGACTCAATTTGAGGAAAAACCTGGCAATAGGGACTTAAAGTTGAAGAAAAATAACTTTAAGGACCTAATTGCAAATATATATAAAGTTGGGTTTTCTCATTCATTGGAACGAATGAGGGCTACTAGGCCAAAAAATAATGAAAAACTATGTTCATTTTGTGTAGGAGAGCAAGACATCGAGAATGCCAGTTGAGGTCCAACATGCAAGGGACGGAACTTGACTAAGTGGAATTTCATTGCATGATCGGGTGAGTGTGATTTTATGTCATATCCGGTTGGGGATGATAAGCACATCGAAATGAAAACCCACTACTATGTGGTATTTTAAACATTACGACTTAGAGTTGTGATGTGAAAATCATGCAGAAAAATTACTTATCGGTTGTAAGTAGATCATACCCAGTTGGTATGATGAAACTTCCTCGAAGGAAGTTGAAAACTCATTCATTAGTTATGAATGGAAATGTCCTTATATCGAATCGATATAATGGATAGTGAAAACATATTTTGTTGGAAGTGTTCTCCCCTGACTTTGTGCCAATGCTTAAACAATTTGGGAGAGCTCGAATAGCTCTTATAGGCGGGGGGCCCGGGTTTTGGAATCTAGGGGCTAATATGCCCGGGTTTTTTGAAAATATTGAATAGTGGGTCAGAGGCCAATCGGCACGAGCAGGAGCTCATAAAAAAACATAATATATGTGCCATAAAACTTTAATAAGTAAATTGTATGGTCATGGTATCAAGGTTGGTCCGACATTCTCAGTCAACTCGCAACAGTGCAACATGATTGATCTCCGGACCAATCAAGACAAACAGTTGCAGGTTGAGATGAAAGTTGGGACCGTTGGACTATTAAGAAAACATTATTTGTGCGTGCACTATGAGTACAGGATCATCAAGATGCCCATGAGTGGTAGTGATGCGTCCTAAGGGCCCTAGACGACCCAGTGAATATAAGGGCAGTTTTTCGTTCCAAGTGACCTTGCAAAATTTGGAGTAGCACCAAGCGCATGAGACCAGGGTGGGGACGAGATGAGGTCTCTGTTCTCATATGGACATGAAGAATTAACTTCGGGATTGAGAGTCACATGTCACGTACATCCACTCATTCTCAGGATGGAAGTGGTCGTACTTCTATCTAGGTGGCCGGTAAAGTCGCTCCAAAGCCACAAGTGGGTTCAGTAGTCATGCTGATCTGCGAATGTGTGTAACCTTAACGATGAAGGATGTTGTTGGGTGATGACACACCTGAAAATAAGAAATGGTGAAAAAGCTATATTTTTAAATGAAGAGATTTTTGAAAAGCGAGGAGTCTGGCACACTCCAATATAATTATTTTTCTTAAAATTTAAAATGTAGACTTTTGAAAAAATCATTCACTGAGTAGTTGTACTCACCCCCTCCATTATATCCCTTTCAGGAAGTCACAAGGAGCCTATCCTTAAATACCTGTAAATTTAAACGCCTGTAAGACAGGTATGATTATTTTAAATTTCTACGCAGTTTTGATTTATGTTATTCCTGGAAAAGGTGTAAAGAACGCCTTACTCTTTACAGTTTATAATAAGGGGGAAACCCTTAAATAAACTGGAAGAGTGGCAGGTTGTTCACCGGGATTCAACCAAACTAGGTCGGGGCGTGACACTGGATCTGAGTGAATATTCACAACATTCAACCCTCCGACCCGAAAATAATTTTGTATCCATATGAGGATAGGGACCTCATCCCAACCCCACCCCGGTCTCGTGCACATAAAGCTACGTCAAGCTTCCCTAATTACTGGCATGACAAACTACCCTTATCTCCACCAAGTCGTCTAATAGCCCTTAGGATGCATCACTACCCCTTTTGGGCATCATAATGTTCCCAAACATCAAGTGCATTCACAAACAATAGTTTTCCACAAAGCCATTTATCTTTGGTGCCACTAGTACAACGGCTCCGACCCTCAACTCGACCTATAGTTATTTATCTAGGTCGGTCTATCGACTTGGCCCTGATGCACTATCGCCAGTCCATCGAGTATGTCGATCCTATCTTGGTACCATGGCAAAATCACATAATCAATTCATTAAGATTTTTTTTTTCATGGCTTTCATATCTCAAGTTTGTTTACAAGCTATTGCTCGTCCCAACAAGCCTTGGGCCCACTGCATGTGATTTTCCAAAAATCAGACATTTACCACCACAAGTTCCAAAACCAAGGCCTCTAGCCTATCTGAATTGTTCTAGCTCCTATCAAGAAGGTCTCCCAAAACTTTTAAGCATTGGCACACAGTCAGGGGATTGCACTTCTAACAAAAACACATTTTCACTACATCACACCAATCAGGTGTGATGATACCTCCGCTTACAATAGGTAAGCAGGTTTCTCCTTCCTTATAGGAAGTCCATCAGACCAATTGGGTATGATCTCTACTTACAACAGGTAAGATGATTTTCTCTCAATTCGCACGTCACTCCAACCGGGTGTGATGTCAAAAATCTCACATATAAGTGATTTTTCATTTTTAAAGTGCTCACCATCCCAACAAGGTATGATGTGAATAAACCCACTCACCCGTTATCCGTGATGTGTTCGTCCTCGATTAGTTTGCCAAGTTGACGCGAGCTTTCTCTTGTTGGCATTACGATCACACTTGTCCCTACATGAATTGGGCAGCCTTTTCACTTAAGGTTTGGCATAATAGCCTAGGGTCATAATTTATCAATAAATTGCATTTAGGTTCTTAAAGTATATTTTTCTTAACTTTTGGTCCCGAATGCAAACCTTTGCACAACTTGACTCCCCAAAGTTTACAAAATTCTCTTTGAGTCCTCATTTTACTCAAAATTGTACAATGGGCTCAAGTTTTCCAAATTTCCAATTTGATCCCCAACATTTCAAAAATTACCATTATGCCCCTACTTTCCAAAAATGGCAATTTGACCCCAAATGTTCCAAAAATCAACCAATTGGTTCTCCAACATCTTTTCCATGGCTAATTGGCCCTCAATTTTGGGAAATTGCAAAATGGTCCCACAATTTTACGAAATCCCCAAATTTCCCCCAATTTCCCCTTTCAAACTGGTCGAATTTGATTTCATCAAATTAACCATACAATCAGGGTTAATTGCTCCAATTGAAGGTATGGATCAGTTCCTACACTTCCATACGAGTCAATTGAGCTTTGAACCATGTCATTTAGGTCAGAATTGAGCTCAAATGAAGCTTCGCCGGAAAACTGGGCATAGAGAGAGAAAGCATCGAAAGCTTACCGTCAAAGATGCGGCGGTCTGAGATCTTTATTTGGGCTAGTAGCTCTCGTCTTGAGGTTCCTCCTAGGATCAAGAATCGATACGATTCACCCCGAATTGAGATAGAATTTTGTGAGTGGAGTTTTACAGTTTCTCTCTCTAATGTCGACCAAAAATGATAGAGGGGACCGAATTGGCTTACCTTTCAGCTCTGTTACAGTCGTGTGAGGGCCATGGGAGTGTTGGGAGGGCTTTGTTTGGCCAGAAGAGGGCTGACTTTGGCCGAATTCAGCTCGGCCGAAATAGGGCAACTTCGGTCCGTCGGAGCTACTTCACTGTTGGATTTTGCTAGTGCTTCTTCGGCAGTCCTCAGATCAAATAGTGGTTCCTATTAGATAGCTGACTTCCACCGGAGTCTAAAGAACCAGACGTCACCTTCTGAGGTTGAGAAAATTGCCTATGTCGAAGCTCTGGTTCTAACTTCACCAGAAAATGGCCAATTGAGAGAGAATTGAGTTTTCAAGTGTGAGGAGGATGAATGAAGATGAGCTCTTTATATGGGGAGCTCAGAAACTCTCTGCCCGACTATTTAGCATCTTGGTCACACTCATTCATGACCTGAAATGCCCTGAATGGAGGTGATTCATCTTTGTCGGCTCTGTCCATTCTTCCGTTGAATGAACAGTGTCATCATCTGAAGGAAAAAGACAACACTGTTTCAAACCGGTCTAATTGGGTTCAATGCTTAAATCGGTTGGTTCTAGCCCGATTTGACCGAGTTTTTAAAAATTAAAATTTTCTAAATTCTTTCTCTATCCAATGGCAGCTTTAATTCCCCAATTTGATTATTTTAAGCCACCTAGAAAAATAAATTTAGCAACTGGTTTAATGATGGTTCAAACCGGTTCAATCTAGTTTAGGTCCGGTTCATCTGAGCCGGTTTGGTTTTCTCTTCCAATTTGTCCCAATGTTCCTTTCCAAGGTTTTTATTACTCTTTGGGTCACTCAAGATTTGAAAATTTCTCAATTTACCCTTTCCTTCTCGGTTAGGGTTTGTGAACCGGCTCGATTTTCTCTTTTAAATCAACCGGTTCTTTCCCAAGTTTTCTTATTTGTAAAAAGACAGGGTTTACACCCAGTATGTTAGTAAGTCAAGAAGTGGATGGGAAAACTGATTGTTGGAAATAGGAAAATTCAATAAGCAAGTGGTGTAGGACAAATAAATACGAAAAACCCAAACACTTATAAAAAGCCTTTTGTCAATATAAAAAGGACATTATGTGCATGGAAGAGACGTATGAACTGGAATCAAGTAATGAAGCATTTTGACAACCCAAGAGGAAGAATAAAGGAATACACTCTAAGGAGGGGAGTAGAAGAACTCAGTATGAACCTAAAAGTAAGAAGGACTTCGAGTCTAAAGAGAAATAACCAAATGTAAGACTCATGCTACAACGGACACATAGGTCTAATATTCCAAATAAAAAAGGGACTCAAGTATAAAAGAACGGATTAACCGACCAAAAGGGTGACAACATCAAAACCCATGAAAAACAAGTACGAAAAGCTCGAAGAGACAACGAGCTAAGGAGTTTCAACGACCAAGATAATAAATAGACCCGGGTATGGTCAAGCATTTTGAAACTCCCAATTCAAGACAAAACCCTCAAGCGGAAAGGTATGACCCCAAATGACAAGAAGCATTGGATCTAAGAAATTACATGGACACAAGGGATAAGACAAGTCAAAGGAACTAAATCCAAGGGAGTAAATGAGTGAGTGAAAAAGGGGCAACCAAGGCAGTAGGGTATCAAATCGAACCCTAGGTTGACCGCAATGAAATTCATTCCTAATGTAAAGGGTGATCAACCAAGTTTTGGGGACAAAACTCCTAAAAGCAAGTGAGAGTTATTAAATCCATCCTCTCGGACCAAGGGAAACTGAGAGAAAAACTGGCGATTTTCATGAGAAATCTGAGTCGTCAAGTGAACCAAAAATGGAAAAGAATGGTTAAAATGAGAAATTGAAAATCCCAAGTGACCAAGAAGTCATAAGAATCATGGGGAAGAACCATGAAGTGAATTGGATGGGAAAATCAAACCGGTTTGGGGTGAACCGAACCTAAAGCGAATTGAACCATGGTGAACCAGTTCAATAATTCATTTTTCTAGGTGGCTTAAAAATGTAGATATGGAAAATTGAAGCCGCCATTATATAGAAAATAAATTAAGTTTAATTTAGAAATTTTTAATTTTTAGAAAACCGGTTGAATCGATCCAAAACTAGCCGATTTTCAAATTTGGGTCAACGAACCTGGTCGAACCAAACTAGTAAACGGCCTAGGCGGTTAATGGACCGAATCGGTTAGCGGGTGCCTAGTCAGCAGCCACATAGACACGAGCAACCAATGGGAGGTTGCCACATGTCCGGTCAACGAGTGCCTGGTTAGCAGCCACACACACGAGCAACCAATGGAAGGCTGCCACATGTCCAATCAATAGTCAGCGGACACCCAATCAGCATGCCATGCAGAAACAAGCAGCTAATGGGAGGCTGCCACGTGTCTAGTCAACTAGTCAATGGCTAACGTGACGGCTGAGTGAGAATTCTTTTTCAAAAAAATTGACCAATCATTGCGCGCCACATGACACGTCTGACACGTGATCTTTTTCCTTAGTTAGTTGATAGAAAGGAGAGAGAGAAGAAAGGTGAGTCCGACGACGGCCTAGGAAGAGCTCCGGTATGACCGCCAATGGACGAGTCTGGTGTCGAGTCCTATGTCGGTCGGTAGCTCAGTTAGTTGCTGAACTCCCTATATAAATAGCACCCCTCCACTTGTCTTCCCCATCCCACAAGCGAGCGAAAAAGGTGAAGTACTCCATTTTTCGGTGAGGAGCAAACCAAAGCTTCAATAGCGGGGCTTTCTTCAACCTCTGAAGCCGCATTTGGTGTCCCTAGAACCGAGAGGAAGTCCTCTATCCATCTGCACCCTCCCTTTAGCCCGAGGACCATCAAAGAAGAGCTGGGAAGCTCGTACAGAACCGTCACTCCTCGGCGATTGGCAACCCGAGCTACTTGAGATCAATTCGAGTTGTCCCCTAGACCACACCTAGAGGTGCCTCGACCTTCTGTAATCTAACACGGTAAGTCCCCTCCGCCGCCCTTCGTCGAAAAATACTATTTATAGTGCATTTATGCTAAAATTTAAATTGAGAAATTTGCACTGCTTAGGCGACCAATTGAGGTGTGGTTTGATCTAGGAAGGATCCCTAAGAGGAGAGTGATTCAAATAAAGCAAGAACTCCGATCATTTGACCCTCACTAGTAAGATATCAAACTTTTCTCTCTCTAGACTAAATTTTCCAACGAAGCTTCATTTGAGCTCAGTTTTTAGCTAAATAAAGTGTTTCAAAGCTTGAAATGACGAGGGAGACATAGGGAATATGATTCAAATCACGAATAGGGATAATTAACCGAGTTTTGGTGATCAATTGAACGAAATGATGTTTCGGGGACCAAATTGTAATTTTTAAAAAATTAGGCAATTTGGGGATTTTTGGAAAATTATGTGTCGAATGGTAATTAAAGAAAAATTGGGGCATTTTTATGAAATTAATTCCCAATTGAGGTCGAATTGGGCAATTGGATGAAATGGAGGGCCAATTGATAAATTTTGGAAATTTAAAGGACCAATTGGAAATTATGGAAAAATTGAGGGCCAATTGGTGATTTTGGAAAAACTAAGGACCCATGAGGGATAATTGGAAGTCCTAGGGACTTAATTGAGATTAAATGAAAATTTGGGACCTAAATGTAAAGTTATAATCTTTGAGGGACCTAAAAGCAATTAAGGCATAGTGTGAGTACCTATGCATTAATACATGAAAGTATAAGGTCCCTTACATCAATTCTCCTAATGTGAATGCTCGAATCAAGTAGGAGCTCGTTGCCCAAGTAAAGTTATAATCTTTAAGGGACCTAAAAGTAATTAAAGCATAGTGTGAGTACCTATGCGTTAATACATGAAAGTATAAGGTCCATTACATCAATTCTCCTAATGTGAATGCTCGAACCAAGTAGGAGCTGGTTGCCCAAGTACCTGTGCAAGGAGTGCACCACAAGTCGGGATCTCACCGGGACAGCCACATTACTGTTATCGACTGAGTGGGAAATCTATAACATCGATTCCGATTGGGACGATGGCTTTGCTTCGAAATTGGTTTTCTCGGAATTAGCCTCCCCTGATTGGGTGCCTCTGCTTAAAATATTTGGGAGCTAATTATGGGGCATAGGCTCAATGATATAAGTGGGCCAAATGTTAATGGATACGAGTACATACCCATTAAGAATGAGCATGTTATGAACTGCTAAAAGTTTTGATAATGGATAATGTTGTGTGATACCCACCGAGCCAAGGTTGGGATATTGGGCTTGTTGAATCAAATAGCTGCTAAGCCAAAGTCGAATCATTGAACTCATTGGGCTGGCGCGCATGGGCTAAAGTCGTGCCAACAGACCCTTTAGCTGGAGAGCCAAAGATAATAGCAATAAATGAATAAGATTCTTGATTGTGCATGCATGTGATGCAGGACCATTGAGATGTCCGGTATAGGGTAGTGGTTGTCCCAAGGGCTGCTAAACGACCCAGGGAGCATAAGTGCAGTCTGTCAAGAAGCTCTGTGGGCTTCCTACGTATGCAAATTGAGGCAGTAGGGTATTATAGATGCTCTATTTCATGTCACTAGAGATCAATTACAGTGTGATCTCGTCGGAGTCAGTCGATGCAGAATTGAGGGTTAAGAGTGCTAGCACTAGAAAGTCGAGGTCATTGGATTTCCAACGGTACTTGGATAATCATTGGAGGTAGTCAGATAAAGGAGCTATGCTCTTTGGTAGCAAGGTCATTAGAGTTGGGAGAAATTAGTCGTTGGAAGAGGATTATGAGAAAATTCTAGTGAAGGAGCAACCCCAATTTATATGGTTGTGATCTAAACTTGTGTGGATATCTATCCATAGTATTGTTTCATTAATCCATAGTCTGTGGTGCTAAAAATGAATTAATTTCATCAAGCGGTAGAGTCGGTGGGTCAATGATGCACTGTCGGGTTAAAACAAGGCATTCGAATCTAAGAGTCGGGCGAGGAAGACGACACGCGTGCACATGGCCACATGTGCATTCACCCAATTCACAGTTTCTAACGAATTTCTCGGTCAGTTCAATGGTTTTTTCCTTGTTCACCCCCTTTTCGGTCGATTCTTAAAAAATAAGAATAACTAAAATTTCTACATTCAAAATCCTATTGAATAAATTCAAGCACTGGTCAATTTGTATTTGTTTTGTCCCTTTATAGATTCGGAGGGGGGTGACTCCACCTAGCTTAGACCCAGTTCAAACCGGTTCTCCCCTGGATTTCTCCCAATCCATAACTTTGTGTCCCGAGACTCTACTAAGTGCTTATCATGACCCTTTCTCACCGCTCTTGGCTACTCATTCAACCCCTTCCTTCTTTCTGATCCAACTTTATTTCCTGGTTCGATCCCACTTCCTAGTTCGACTCATTTAGGTTACTAAGTTGAGATTTTCCAGTCTTACACTACTAGACTTTTCTTATGGTTTCCCAGTTTATCCCTTCTGGACCCCGATTACCCGACTCATTAATCGGTAACCCGACCCTCAGTCAAACCATCTCTATGGTTAATCTCCTTGGCTTAAGCTCATTCTCCTTTCACATAACACTGACGGAAATAACAATATTTCCTTTACAGGCCACCTAGTGGTTCCATTTTCCACAAATTACCATTTGGTCCATAACTTGGGCAAAATTACCCTTTAATCCTCATACTTTACAACTTCCTCTTTTTGGACCTTAGACTTTCCCAAGTCTTTCAATTGGGTTTCTCAAGTTTCCTTGAGCCCTATTATGCCCCAAATAGGCATTGGAACAATTCTAAGCTCTATTTCTCATTAATTGACTAATGGCCCTTAAGTTTTGGCAGAATTACCATTTTGACCCTCTTCTTGAGAACTTAGGCTTCCGTATTCATTTTATCTTCAAATTTCATATTTGGGTCCCTAAACTTTCTTTAACTAAGTTTAGATCCTTGAACTACCCAAAATTTACATTTTGGACGCACAAATACTCATATTTATAATTTAATCCTTAACTTTCCTTTTATTACAAATATGTCCTTAGACCTTTCACAATAGGCACATTCGATCCCCAACCTTCACAAAACTTTCCAATCAACCCCAAAGATGTATTTTATCCCATAGGAAGACCCCACAGAAAGCTCAATCAAATTTTGGCCCCCTAACTTAAAATCTTTGCATTTTAGTCCTCGACTGTTTACCCATAACAAAAGTATCTCTAAAACTTACCAAACTAAGTGGAGAGCTCCTCCTTGCCTCCCTCTAGGTTGTCATAACCATAGTTTAGTTGGGATTATCTAGAGTTGTTTTGATCGGCCTTGATCGGAAACATGCATGTAGACGAATAAAAGTCGAGTCAAGGTCGGGAACTCACCGGAGGTAGCACGTCGACCATCGAGGATGGTGTGGTTCGAAAGTTGAATCCTCTAGGAGTTTGTGGCCACTTGAATCACCTCTATTGTTGATTTGTAGCTCCTACCATTTGCATTTTTATCATCTTAGCCACTTACCCTGTAATCTAAGAGTTAAGTGATTTAATTCTCACTCAAATCATGCTAATTTGGCAAGGCTGAAGACTATGGAAAGTTAGTGGTACAAAGACTCACCAAATTTTTCTCAACTCACGAGGGTCATTAGGGACATCAAAATTGGCCTCTAAACAGATGTCATGTTTCTGGTTGTCAGAGATCAGGTGCAGTGCAATCTTATCGGCTATTGTAGAGCCTGAGTTGAGGGTTGAGAGAGGTGATGATGAAAAGCTAATGTTCTCACCTTTCCATGGGTACCTAGATCATCATCGGAGGTGGTCGGATGGCGGAGCTAGGCTCTATGGTTATCAAGTCACACAGGTGTTGGGACCAATCTCACTTTTAGAGCAAATTCGGATGATGGAACACCCAAGCTTTATATAGACATATTCTAGACTTATCTACCAATAACCTTCTTTCTTCATAAAATATTGGGTGGCTCTAGGAATAAATTAATTTTCCCGAGCAGTAGATTTAGATTATTTGGATGACTCGCCTGGTAAAAATAGAAAAATACGAGTAAATTGTCGAGCGAAAAAGATGACACGTGCGTGCATGCACCTTGTGCTACACGCCGACTAGTCTACACGGTAGAGAACTGGTTTCTGACGAATTTTTCAGGCAGTTTAGTGATTGTTTACATGGTTCACCCTTTTTTGACTGGTTATTAAAAAAATAAAAATACTAAAAATTTTACATTTAATTTTCTATTGAATGGACCTAAGAACTGCTCAATTTGGATTTGTTTTGCACCCTTAAAAATTTGGGGGGGTTTTGTGATTCTCCCTAACCTAAACCCGGTTCAAACATGTTCTCTCTTGGTTTTCTCCCAATCTTTGACATTGTGTTTTTAGACACTCCTAAGAGTTTCTCATGACCCTTTTCACCCATTATAGCCTCTCCTTCAATTACCTCCTTCTTTCTAGTTTAATGTCGCTTCTTGGTTTAAGTTCTGTCTCCCGATCACAATTTCTAGTTCAACTTAGACCGGTTATTGAGTTGGAATTTCCTAATCTTACATGAGCACTTGTATTTTTTGGTATGCACTGTTGGTTTAGGAAATGGGTGATCCTACTATAGTAAAGAATTAATTGAATTTCCATTGTTTTGGTAATGTTTGATTTAGACATTTTAAACCTAAGAGAAGGACTAGAGCTGGATTTTCTAGCAAGGATGCTTAATTCATATTGATTGGAAACATTTTAGTGCCCTAAAATATTGGAGAGCAATTGGTAAGTGTGCATCTTTATGTCCAATTGTGCATAATATGTTTATTACTTTTCCTTAGCTATTTAATTCTTCCCACTTTTTTCCTTTTGTTTAATTTAGAAAGGTTCAGTAATATGCTTCCTAATATGTCTATGCCTAATTATATTATGCTTGCAGTATTAACAGCATATTTGTTTCTCTGGATAACTTGGGAAGAATTTAATGACATGTTTACTATCAATATAACACTAAGTTAAAATGGAGTAGTGTCCCAGCTTCATGAGGTAAATGGTTGCTTTCCCCTTTATTTATATATCCATTCTTGATTTCCTGGTAATTGAGGGTAAGCTTTCGGGTCTTCAGGAAAACTTTATTCATTTAGCCTTACTTTTCATAACATGTTCATTTGGTGTTGGATGATAACTTAGAGGTTTTATGGAACGGACTTCATGGTTGGGATTATCCTTATAATTTGGCAAAGATGCAGTCTAAAGGTGAATCTAATTGAGTTGCTCAATTAAACCCATGGTGAAGGAGGAGGACGAGCGTGGATGAGCTTGCCATTTTCCCTTGAGTTTGCAATCTATGCTAGTCCAATTATTCTGGAGACTTTAGGAGGTTCCTTTTTTTTTATTGGAGGTCTTTGATTTTAGTTTGTTACTGGCCCATACTTAGCCTGACCGTACCTTTTTTCTTTGTATGTTGGGATCTTAATGTCTAGGGTTGTTTAAATGAAGCTGGTTATACTTGATGTTGGGTTTTGGTCAGTTAGTTAGGATGGTTGGACTTTATTTATATCCCAATCTGTTTGGGCCTTGTATTGATTTTGGGTGATACTGAATTTAATTCATATTAATTTAAATTAATAAAATAGTTTATCTAATATATTGAGTTTTATTTCTTATTTGTCCATTAATAAATTATATTTTAATATACTCTCACTTAAGTCTAATTTCACCTCTAATATTTTTAATGAATTGTTAAATAATAATTAACTTTAATAATTTAAATCAAACTCTTTTAATTCATTTTACTCAAACCAATTAAATTATATTGCGGTTCAAATTTTAATCATAATTTTTGAATTAATAAATGAGATTTTACATATTTATAACTTTAGAAATCAATGTATGTTTCAATGGTGATATTAAAAAATTATAGAAAACATCATTATAAATATTATGAAAATTTTAAAAAAAATTAATTCACTAGTTGGAAAATGAACTAGAGTCAAACCTTGATAAATGGGTGAAAGCTCTATAATTATTGAAAATTCAACCAAAGTCCACAATGTTTATGAAATGAATAATGCCCGATGTTTATCAATTAGTTAAGACCTAATTTTTATTAATGACTAAGGCTAATGTTTAAAAAATGGGTAAATGTTCAATGTTTATGAATAGGATAATGCTTAATAATTAAGAAAGGAAAAAATGTTTAATATTTATGGGCTATGACTGAATTTTTAAGAGAAATGGATGAAGACCTTCGTTTATAAAAGAGCTAAGGCATAATATTTTAGAAATTAGTGAATGTTCAAAGTTTATAAATGGGATAAGACTCATTTTTTAAGAAAATAACGAAGGTCCAATGTTTATAAAAATAATAATATTCAATTTTTAAGAAATGGATAAATACTCAATATTTATGAAAAAGTTAAGACACAATGTTTAAAAAAATGATAAAAGCCCAATGTTTTGATAGAAAGTGTAAAACCTAATGTTTAAGAAAATGACAAACACAAAAGATTTAGGAAAGTGGCTAAGGCGCAATACTAATGGAAGAGTTACAACCAAACTTTTATAAAAGGAAGTCACATTGTTTAATAAATGGGCTAATGTCAACTTTTAGAAATAATCTAAAAGTTAAGAATTGATAAAGAAGGGTAATAGTCATGAAATGAAAAAAAATGACTGGCCTTAAATTAATATAATTTTAAAGACGAGAAATAATCTAGTAAATAAGATTTGTGTATTATATTATAATTTTTAAGGTCAAATTGATATTGATATCAGTAAAATAGGATAGCCAGTTAATAAGTTAAACCTTAATCTATTACTTTATGTGTGAATGACTTGATCAAGTCAGTTTATTATAAGCATATGTGCATCATTGTTATAATTACGGTGAATGAATATGATCTGCATTTTAACAAGTGCCTATCATAAGGTTATGACAATTATTAAAGGTTATCAAAAAATGGAGTTAAAAAGGGGAGTGCAATTAAATTTTTCAGTATAATAGAATCAAAATAGTCATAATGTGACTAGGAGTAAGTGGGATATAATTACATAAATGATTGATAACAAGATATTGACATTCAATTAGTGGTTTAGTCTATAATAAAAATTTGAAGTTTGTGATGATGACCATTTATCCACTCATTGTTCTCTTCAATGAGTGAGATATACATTTGTGGCACAAATCATGTGTTTGATTAATTGTATTGCTTGAATGTATTGAGTTTAGTACTTTTGATTGATAAACAAATTATAAAATATTTTAAAAACATATATTCTTTCTAAAGAAAGATGAATCATACTTTAAAAGTTAATAAATACTTAATGTTTGAATTTTAAATATAGCTTAAAATCAATGTTATGAAATGTCACTCACTAAAATTTTAGTTCACTCACTTCTTAACCACCATTAGGTGGTTCTTGAAGTGAGAAAGATGAGACTATTAAAAATAATACAAAAAGATCGAATGTAGTTAATAATTCACAAAATAGTTTTTAGACAACTAAATGTATTTTAAAATTATGAAAATGTTTTAAATTCATATTGAATTTTGGAACTACTTCATTATTCTAAGATTTTTCTGTATATTAGTTTTACATTGTGACATCCACTATAGTGTCGAGAGTACGTTGTTATGTGACCCCATCCTGAGTGGTAAATGAAACTTCACCCTCTACACATGGAAAGCTTTGAATCCACTAGAGTTCGTTAGTAATTCTCCACTTTGGGCTCAAACCCTCTCTTGCTCTCCACCTCGAGTTGCCTGCACCGGTCTCTCGGTTCGCATTCTCTAATTGCTTCTCCTCTAGTGATTACCTTTTTCGTGCCAATGCGCATATCTTAGGTGTGAAGTTTCTTCTCATTTTTCTCCTAGTATGGTGGTGGCACACATTAAATTTGTAGGTGCAAGTGGATGCAATGTGAGTGCAACTATTGAAATTATTGATCACCTATTTAATAAAATAGAATTAAATTGTGAGTATATAATTTTAGAAGTGTTTCATAATTTATATATTATAAATTTTAAATAAATATTAGTGTAACTAATTATCAACTCATAATACTTTCTTATATGTTATTTAAATTTAATTAAAAAAATAAGCTCATAATATATTAAAGTATATAAAAAAATACAATTCGTGAATTTTGTCACACTAATAAGTGATCAAAATAAAAATACTCGAATTATAAGTACATATTAATAGTAAATTTAAAATTATACATAATAATTATATATTATATATATAAGTAAAAGTATTGAGAGAATTAATTATATATTAAATAAAATAGAAAAAAATATAAATATATAGCGTTAAAAACTTACACGAATCACAAGTTAGTATTATGAGTATAATCACTAGAAACCCATGGTTGGATTGCTTGTAGCAAACCTCTTGGGTATGCAAGAGATTGGCCACAGCACATCAAAATAAAGGGAATATTCTCTTCAAGTGTGTAACGTTTAATTACAAAACTTGTTATAATATGGGATAAAATACATATTTAAAACAAATACACTTCTTTAGAAAATTAACTTACAAGTTATTTTCATTTATTTAAAAGAATTTATTGAGGATTGAGTTAATAGACAATTTTACTTTTCCCATAAATGGACAGATTTAATTGTAATTATTAAAAATATTTTCAACTAATTTAGAATATATTAAATGCATTATATTCTAAAAATTCAAACTAATAAAATTATAATTTTACATTTATTTATTATTAAATTTTGGGTAGCAAGTGGCCACACATATAGCAACTTGACTATCAATTTCCATGAGGTGAGATGATATATTACCTGTTTAATTGGTGATCATGAGAATTTTACTTACTAGTGATGATATTAGATCTCATCCAAGACTCTCTTTAGTAAGGGTAAATTCATTTTTAATTAATTCAAAACATATCAAACTTATTATATTATAAAAATTGAAACTAACAATTGTCAATTCTTTCTATATGGGGCGGCAATCTATGCAATTAAGTGTGATACTCTTCCAAATCCAAATAATAGCAATGATTTAGATAGGGGAAAATATTAATCTTTTTGTCCCATGTTAAACCTATCTATAGTCCATTAGATAGGAATGTGGGGCTGGCTATGATCCTTGACTAATGCATGTGGAAATATTATAAAATGTCTTTTTCTATATGGCATAGTGGCTTGCATGCAGCAGTAACAATTGCACTGGTAGATGCTAAGCGGCCATTATGGCTGTACTGCTTAATCATCAATGTTCTCATCCAGCCTTCTTTTTTCCATCATGTCAGTCCTAGTATCTCACTAATTCTCTCCCCATTTACTATTTAAAATAGAAGCATATCTCTCATTAAAGAAAAAAATTATACTAATAATAGAAAAGTAATAAGAAGAAAAACTAAAATTCACATATAAAAAATATGTTATATATTATTCAAAAGAATTAATATCCTTCATATTAATTATTATTCATAACTTTTCTAATATATTTTTTTATTTTATTTTTATTAAATAATGAAAATATTATTGATGATGATAATTATTTCTTATATTTTACTTGTTAGAAAGAAAATTAGGTGTGTGATAATAATAAATATAGTAATGTATGCAATATTAGAAACCCTATTTGAGATTTTAATTTAATAATTATAGGGATATACATGCATATGAAAAAAATGATTTCATAATCACACTTAATTGTGATGTTATTTTAACAAACTGCTATAATGTTATACTTTTAGTTTTACACGGTTCCTTCCTCTAAGTCATTTGATGATAAGGGTGACTAAACAAAAGTTGATAGAATAACTTGAGATGAGGTAACTGCTTTTTTTTCCTTTCAAGAAATACCTTTTGCATCCATATGCTTTGAAAAACATATTTGAACTTTAACTATAAAAAATCTCAATGAGCAAAAAAACTATAAAAGAGCTCAAATTAGGAAATGTGTTTACCCTTAGGCAAAAAAAATGCGTTTACCTACAATGTGTCCCATATCTATACTTTCATAACACAAAATTATTCTATAAAATATATTGGTCTTTATTGAAGTATCCAAGTACTTTATGTTGGCATAAACATGTTCCTTCCTTTATTTTTTTATTTTTATTAATTTTATTGCAAATATTCACTTGTAATTTAAAAATTAACACTCTATTTATAAATATATATAATTTTATAAAAATTAATATAATAAGAATATATAATGAATAATTTTAACAAATTTCATATTGTTAAAATGGAAGCTTTAAAAGTGAGGTATTCAAAATTGACTTAAATCAAAACTCATCCATGTGTTATGAGAGTAATATTTCTTTTTTATACAACTAATTTTAAATTAATTTTCTCTATAATAAAATTAAAGTTCTCAATTTTCCCTCATTTACTATTTACTATTTGAGCATTTCATTTAGATACTTTTAATATCTTAAGAATATATTCTACTAATAAGATGTATTAAAGAACATTTTAGAGAGAAAATTAATGGTAAAATTAAATAAATAAGATATTAATGAGTCTTATTGCCTTAAACCTATATTAATTAGAAATTCTCCCATAAATATTATTTATAAGAACTGAACCAATTGATATATAAATGCATATAATAACTTGAATTAATTTTTCTTTTAAAACATTTTTCTCATAAATAATTAATTGCATGATTTATTCATTAAATTCCCACTCTCTATTATATATTTGTATGATCACCCCGTATCACTTCCTTTCATTTTCAATATTTCTTTTCACCTTTGGATAGATATCTATTTTATATAATTTATAGTAACACTCTTTAGGCAAAAAAATACACATAATGTCAAACATATATTTCAAAATTTCATTTATGAAAAAACTTTTGATAATAAATATTTAATGTGAATTTTAATTTTAATTTAAAATATAATATACATTTAATTTTTCCTAAATAAGTATAATATCATTTTTAATTATATGCTGTTATGATTTAATACGGACTTGATATTGGTAAATTAAGAATTTAATGATCACATTATCAATTTTACATCAATATTAAAATACATTGACATACTAAAATATGATGTGACGAGAAAATTATCCTTATTTGAATTTTTAAGAAAAGATAAAAATAACATCAATTTGTATATTTTATTAAATTTAAATAGAAAAAAATGATAATTTTCAAAATTTTGATATGTATAATTACTACGATTCAATATAATCTTTTAGATATAATCCATCAATATATTTTAAAATTAGTTGAATTATAAATATTATAATAGGGTAGAAATGTAATTTTTTATAATTTATATAATTTATATTTAATTAATAAATTTATTGTGTAAATTATAGCAGTATCCTAAATAAATGGAGTAAATGTCATGTTCCTATTAAAAATTTGAAAATGTTATAATTTAATATTAAAAGTTTTACAAAATTAAAATATTTGTGACAATTTTAACTTTTGTTAAAATAACTTGAATCTATCAAATTATTTTTTACTAATGTTAAATTTATTTGTTGACGTAAAAAATTATTAAAGATTATAAAATTGAATTTTTAAAATTTATATAACTTTTAGTTGATTAATAAAAATCTCCCACTTATATTATATTATTAAATTGACATTATATATATGTCAATAAATGTTATTTGTGAATACTTGATTACTTAAATATTATATTTATACAAAAGAAAATTAATAAAATGATTTAGATTTAAGATATAATAATTCATAAATACATTTATTTTAATATGAAAATATTTATTTAAATATGATAATTTTTTTCTAACATAAAATATATTATCTTATTCAATATATAGAAATAAGGGAATGTGGTATGTACAAGCTCTCTCGAGCCTGTTTGTATACTATCCCTACTTATACAAAGAAGAGATCATCTTGCCTCTTACCTCTTGCACACCTAATTATATATTAATATCTTTTTACCATAAAAACCTTAGTTTACTCTTTTTTTTTGCTCATCCACCTTAGTTTGCTTGAAGAATGGTAACTTTTCACACAACATAATTATATCACTATATGTTTTTGAATTTTGGAAAAAAAACTTTTAGTATATTATAATATTATAAATTGACTCTCAAAATACTTAAATAAAGTTAATGACATATTATATATAGTATTCATAATACAAATGCATGTAAGTTGTTTCATTTTCTCATTTTTTTGATCTATTTGTAATCCATTTTAGTCATTATAAAACCACTATTGGGTATTCTAATAAGATATACACATAATATTATAAACTCAATAAATATCTACATTAATCTTAATTGATTGTTGTTATTATCGTACATTAGAACAAATGGTACACATAAATTAATTATCCAATAAGAAAATGTGCTGTAGTTTCATCCAATTTAAGAGAATAAATTATAATTTTATATAAAATATTTCAATTAAATGTTAATTTTGAATTAAACTATTTATATATTATAAGTTATTAAAATAGTAATTCTATACAAATGTATAATTGAAATACTAATATAATTAAACTATATTATAATATATATATATACTTAGAATTTTAATTAACATTTATTTATAAATTATATTAAAGCCAAATTACATTTTATGAAATTTATAATATTTTGTTTAACTAAAAAATATATTTAAAATAAATATTAAATAAATAGATATTTTACATAATAAAATTATAAATAATATATATATTTAATATTTGATTTAATTTAATTTAAACAATAATTTAAAAATATTAAACAAATATATATGCTACTATCTATAATAATATAATTTTGTTAATAAATTATATAATTTGAGTGATTCAAATTTAATTTATGTATTTGTATAATATAATAATTTATATATACATATTTTATTTAACTTAAATTATATGTAATTTAACTTATCTATATTAATTTATTGGTAATAATTACATATAATTTAAGTTAAATTAAATAAGTATATATAAATTATGATGTTATACAAATATATAACTTAAAATAAATATTTTAGTTATATTATAATTATATAATTTCCTAACAAAATTTTATTATCATAAAAATATGAGATATATTTGTTTAACATATTTATTTTATTGTTTCAAATTAACTAAATAAAATATTATTTATATATAATTTTAACAATTAAAAAATATATATATAATTTTATTTTTAAATATATATAAAGTTAAATAAAATATTATAAATTTCACAAAATATAATTTATCTTTAATATAATTTATGTTATAGCAGAATTAGATTAAGAGTGAAAGCATGACATAATAATTGATATGAGAATTTGTTAAATATATATAAACATAATTTAACAAAAGTTAAATTTTTTACAAAAATAACTATTTTATGAAAAATATGAGATTAAATGAAATATTTGCTAAAATGATCCTTTTATAAAATATTTGATACTAAAGTTTAATATTGAAAAGATTTAATGCGAAAGTGACATTAAATTGAAAATTTTTATGTAAAATTATAATTTAGTCCAATATAAAATAAATGGTGGGAGCAAAAGTTATAATAATAATAATAGTTTTTATTGAAAGTTAAATACACACATACAAATTATATTACACACATACAAACACGTTATATTATTCATCAATATTTCTTAATTTTTATAAATTATCATAATTTTAAGATGGATTTGTGTTGAATTTATCACAACTCAATATTTTACTTTAATATCCCACATGTCAAGAGAATAGAAGCTAAGGAGTGAAATGGTCTAAATTATTGATTTTGATTTATCTTATTTTTTTTTATCAATGGAGATCTTAAACCTACTATTTAAACTAGTTGATTACCCTGAAATAAAATCTTAAGTAAGATGTGTAGTTATACATTATATGTTGGCATGAGTTGTTTTATGTGTCATGAGCCTATCTATCCTGCCTTAACGTGAAATTTGCGAGCTTAGGTAACAACTTGCGAAATCATGTCTATACTACAACTATGCATATTACTGTAAAATATCAATTAATACTTAAATCTAGTTATCTCATACATATTTTTTATCAAATATATTTATAGTTCTATAAAATAATTACTTTTATTTATATATGAAATAAATAAAACTTCATTCCAAAATATTTTTACATATAAAATCCAAAAATAAATACTTTCACCGTTTAATATATCATCATCATAATAATATTTTTCAAATATGTGATTGATCTTTCTTAATTGTATTAAAAAATAGTATAATATGCTACATGTTGTCATTAACACGTAATTTCTTTTGTTGGTCTTTTAACTACATTATCGTGAAAAATGTTATAAGTGTGAGTGTGCAACATATAGCATGATTAGTGAGAGAGGACTAAAACTAGAATAAAAGTCAAATTCCATTTCAACTTAAAACGTGAAAAATACACTTTAACTATTAAAAACACCTATTCAGCATTTCATCAAAAAAACATTTATCAAAAGATAATATTTCACACCAAATATAAGTGCCCTACATAGTTACATCTTTAGGAAAAAATATTTTAAAATAACAATATTTGAATATTTCACATCTAGATCCCTTTATAGAAAAACAATATATTTTGTAAAATTTTTAATAAACATTTATATAAGTGCACATTAATCCTTTACAAATCACATAATATTTATTTTCTTTGTAATAAATAATATTATCTATTTTCTTACCTAAATTATTTTCTAGCTAATAGACTTCCCATAATAACTATTTCTATAGTATTTCACATTTTTGTAAAATATTATCAAAATTTACAATTTAATTCTCCAATATAGAAAATCTCGCCAATCAATTTAAAAATTTTCAAACCCCTTCAATACATGTATCTCATAAGAGCTCATTTTATCCAAACCCCTTCAACACATTTCCATGTATCTCACAAGAGCTCGTTTGAGCATTTGAGTGTTTTACCCTAACAAAATTTGACTAACTTTAGTAGTTGTTCGAAAGTGGCTAAAACCGTGATACCGGTCGTGTGGCAAAACATACCACCGGAGATGAGACAACTGATGGATGGAATAGAGGTAAAATGAAGCCAATGTCCAACAAATTGATCTATGGTGGTTGTTGGTCAGGGGTCACTATAGTTGTTCAAATTTTGAGCTCAGAGTAGTAGCAATTGTGAGGTGCTAAACGAACTCATTGTCAAGAAATAACTTGAAGCAGCCGAAGGTTACCTTATCGGAGCTAGGGCAAGACTTGTGAGAGGTAAATATTAGTTAGGTGGTACTTTTTACACTTTTTTTTATCCGAGAGATGGTTGGAGGTGACAAAATTTGGCTTCGAAAGATTTTCAGTATCACACAATTTTTTAGTACTGAATATAGAGTGATATAAATGACCGATGCGGTGGTTTTCAGCCACTTTTGAGTTGGGACTTGCTCACTAAACTCAATGGAGTCCATTAGCATTTTTTGAGATAAAAATTAGATTATTTGGTGGTTGGGTGAGTGATAATTTGAAGGTAAATCGTTTGGTAGTAAGAGGTGTGCCTAAAAACGATTTTTTTTTAACTTTAAAAGAGAAATTTGATATGATTGTGAGGAGAAAAATAAATTAATATTAAGGAGACTGGTAAAAGAGTTTTTAGCTTAATCAAGATCTTTGATGTGTGCAATTTGACCAAAAATTTAGTTAGTTTGGTGTGTTTCTAAATGGTAGCATGGGACATAAATTCGTAGAAAGTAATTGCTTGGGGTGCTTGGGCGAGGAAGATGGGTCCCAAATAATATTTTATTATGTTTCATATTTTACTATTGGGTCTCCAATCACTTTCTAGACTATATTATTAAATGTGTCATCATATTTTACTATGTTTCTTTTGTAATGCCCTGGTTATGGTGGTACGTCTCCTAACACCCATGGCTGATTCTTATTTTTTCTATTTGACTCTTAAGCCTTAATGTTCGATACACCAATATGCTAATTTCAGGTGTTATTTAATTATGTATTATTATCTCTTGGTTTTTCGTATCAAGAAGATTACCACATTTCCTTGATACTCATCGTCTTTCCATACCACCTATCAATTTAAGGTCTACTTCTAGTAGATCTCTCCCTATCAAGTCCCCACACATCCAACATGTAGGATCCCTTTACATTATTTGTGTGACATTTCATGTTCCTTAATTATCAGTTACTATATGAATTCTATTTGTACTAGTCCACTTGGGACATTTGCCCTTTTCGATTATTAAGAGATTGATACCCCTTCTTGACAACCGAACTTTCCATATGATTACTTATAGAAAATTAATTTCCAAGAGGATAACTTACATCCTATTTTGAATAGGAACTAAGGTCTATATCCATTACTGTAATCCTAACTTACGCCTTACAAGTTCTCGAAGCACTTATCTATTCTTGTCATTACACACATTGGTGCATATATTATTATCATAAATTGATTGTCCATGGCAACATGGTTGTTATTTATTTCTTAAGTGTACTTATATTTATTCTCGGACCTTTGGGGTCCTAGGCTTCAATTACATAAAATTTTTTGTCTTATTTGTTCATACTTACTCGTTAGTCATTTACTCCAAAAATGGTTATCCTACCATATTCCAAAATACATCTTACTTCAAGTCAGCATTCATAAGATAACTCTCTTATCAAACATGTTTCACTACACACATTAATATAGCATGTACCCACTAATACTATTAGCACAACTTCATGTCATGCCTCATTTACTCAACTTGTCACACCTTCATTGTGACTATTGATCTTCTCTTCCAATGGTCTAACTTTCATCTTTTTCTAGTATGGTTCCTTTTCCACCTTTTGAACTTATATTTTGGACTTTTCATTTTTTCTTGGTAGGGTCTCGTCTTGTCCTATGTCGGTTTTCCTTCTGGTAGCTATAAGAATTTCGACATTTTCTTACATGAATGTTTATGTATTTAGGGTTCTCCCATTTTCTAAGGCAAGTTACATATAACCTTTTACGACATTCATAACTTAAGCCTCCCTCTTCTTACTTAAATAACTTACGACACCATTCCTTTCTTTAAATATATTTCATTAATAACCTCACAATACATGGTTAACGGTCAGACCGGTCAATGGTCAATGGTGCCCCGTCAACAGCCACGTAGACACAGACAATCAATGGGAGGCTACCACGTGTCCGGTCATAGGCCATCTAGTGACCCATTAGCATGCCACGTAAACACAAGCGACCAATGGGAGGCTGCTACATGTCTAGTCAATGGGTCAATGGCTGATGCGATAGCCAAGTTGGAAATCCACTGTAGAAAAACTAGCCAATCATAGCATGCCATGTGGCACGACTACCATGTCATCGTCTTCAACCTTCAGATGCTAAGAAAGAGAATGGAGGAGAGAGAAATGCTAGAAAAGCTGGAGTCTGCAATGACATGAAAAACTCTCCGTTCTGGTCGTCGATGGCTGAGTCAAAGGTTGAGAATTATGCCAGCGGGTAGCCTAAGTAGTTTTCGAACTCCCTATATAAAGTGCACCCCTCCATTCGTTCTTAGCATCCTACAATTAAGCGAAGAAGAAGAAGAGTACATTTTCCAGTAAGTAGTAAACCAGAACTCCAACGATGGACGGAATCTCCATAAAAAACTCTGAAGGGTGGCATTACAACTGAGGAAGTGTGGTCTAGCTCCAGACACTCTCAGAACAACCAGAGGACACCCCGAGAAGTGTACAAGGTTTCACACACTAAAGTCGCTCTGGAGCTCAAAACAGCGAGCTCCTGCCCGACCCAACATCGACCGTTTTGACCCTTCTTCTGTCCACATTGGCAATCTTTGACCACCTAATACCCCACCTCATCCCCCCCACAACACCTCTAGAGACCCCGGTAAGCTCAATTTTGCCTCTTCTCATCGGAATTTCTAAGTTTCAGAGCTGCACCCCCAAAACATCTCTCTTCAAATTCCCGCAGGACAACGACGAATTGTAGTGGTATTCAGGCATGCTAGGTTCCCCTCGACTAGCACTAGCTGCCCCCCACCTCAAGCTCTTGCCACCGCCCATCTGTCGATATGATATGCAAGATTTCTCTCTCTACAGTAAATTTTATGACGAAGCTCTGATGAGGCTTAAAACTCAACTAAATTCGGAAATTTGAAGAGTAGGACGATCAAGCGACATAAACAGTCATAGATAATTATGAGATGTGATCCTTCCGAATGGGATAAGATAATTCTTACTATTATTTAGTATTTGACTATTTTATTTTCTTCTTTTACTTAATTGAAGAAATAATTGGAAAATAAAACAACAAGTACAAAAATGAGTAATAACCCCCAGTAAAGACTAGTACGATTCAATTCAACATTTTGTTCGTTCGGGTTTGATTGTGTCGTAGCTCTATAATTTGTATTAGGTTTATCGTTGGATGAACTGCATTGCTGATATTGATCCTAAAAAAGAAACGGTAGGTACAGCTAGTCCATGAATAGCCAACCATCGCACTGTAAAAATTGGATAGGTTCGATCTATAGTCATTCGGTCCTCAAAATCCAGTAGCGCTAGCGAAGCTGAAAAGTCTTCGGCCAAGGCATTTTAGGCAATTATTGATAGCCACTGATGCATCGATCGAATGGCCAAGAAGTTCTCGAGCTTCCTATATAAAGAGCTCCTCCTCATTTCCTCTCCACACCTGAAAACTCCATTCTCTCTCAACTACTCCATTTTTTGGTGAATCTTAGACTAGAGCTCTGATATAGGGTCTTTTCTGAGCCAAAGAAGGCATGGTCCAATTCTTTAGAACTGGGGAGAAGTTAGGTACCCGACAATAGTCTTCATTTGCTCCAAGGGTCGCCGGAGAGACGTCGACGTGAAAGAACAGTGAAGTAGCTCCGGTGAACCGAAGCTACCCTATTTTGGTCGAGCTGAAAATGGCCAATTCGAGCCCTCCTTAAGCCAAACCAAGCCCTCCCAACACCTCCACAACCATCCTACAGTTGAATTAGAGTGGAAAGGTGTTAGTGAGAGAACTGGCAGAACTTCGATGACTAAATTCTCATTCAATTCGACATCAATTGACACAATTCTTGATCCTAGGAGAAACCTCAAGATGAGAGTTATCTGCCTAGATTGAAAGGTCGGATTGCCATGCTTTCGAAGCATTCTCTCTTTAAGTCTAGTTTTCCGGCAAAGCTTCATTTGAACTCATTTCGGCATCAAATCGTGCGATTCAAAGTGCAATTGAATCGTATGAAGGTGTAGGAACTCCAATCTAACTTTAATTTCAACAATTAAACTCGTTTGATTGGTCAATTTGATGAAATCAAATTCAGCTAGGTTAGAAGGTTGAAATTGAGGGAGAAATAGGGAAAATTTGGGAATTTCAAAATTTTGAGGGACTAAAGTGAAATTTCATAAAATTGAGAGCTAATTGGGCATGATAAAGATGTTGGAGGACCAATTAGGCAAATTTTGGAAATTTTGGGGCAAAACTTACCATTTTTGTAAAGTAGGGGCAAAATGGTAATTTTGGAAAAGTTGGGGACCAAATTGGAAATTTTGGAAATTGAACCCTTTTTTGTGAATTTGAATAAATTGTGGTCCCAAGGTAAATTTTAAAAGTTTCAGGACTCAATTTGCTGAAAAATCGGCATTAGAGACTTAAAGTTAAAGAAAAATGACTTTAGGGACCTAATTACAAATAAAGAAAAAGTATGGTTTTCTCATTTATTTGGGATGAATGAAGACTATTAGGCCAAATGATAATGAACAAGGATGTTTATATCGTGTAAGAACACGAAGTATCGGGAACGGCAGCTAAGACGAGTTCGCATAAAGGTAACAAGTCGGCTAAGAGGATATTCACTGCAATATCGGGTGAGTGGGATTTTTATATCATATCTGGTTGTGATGATAAGTAACTTAAAAATGAAAGCCCACTACTAACTGGTATTTTAAGCATCACACCTGTGAGGTGTAATGTTGAAATCACGCAGAAAAACTACTTATCGGTTGTAAGTAGATCATGCCTAGTTGTTATGATGAAACTTCCTAGAAGGAAGTGGAAAACTCGCTTATCGGTTATAAGGGGAGATGTCCTTATACTCGGTTATTGTGATGGACGATAGAAAAGTATTGGAACTCGATTATATGTAGATCTCACTTGACTGTGTGCCATTGCATAAAATTTTTGGGAGATCTTCTTGACGGGATCTCAAATAGCTCACATAGATCGGATGTCTCTGTTTTGGAACTTGAGGGCTAATATGCCCGATTTTGAAAATCTCGAATAGTGGGCCCTAGGCCAATTGGCACAAGTAGGAGCTCTGAAACAAACATGATTAATATGCCATGAAAACATAAGTAAATGAGTTGTTTGGCTATGGTATTGAGATAGGATCAGCATACTCGATAGACTAGTGGTAGTGCGACCTGATAGGTCTTCGGACTAGTCAAGACAAACAATTGCAGCTCGAGTTGAGGGTCGAGGCCTTCTGACTAGTGGCACCACAAATTATTTGGCATCATGTGAAAAACTATAGATTGTGCATGCACTATGTTACGGGAACTTCAAGATGCCCAAGAGGTGTAGTGATGCGTCCTAGGGCTCTAGATGACCTAGTGGAAATAAGGGCAGTTAGTCGTACCAGAAGTCTTGTGAAGCTTGACGTAGCTTCATGCGCATGAGACCGGGGTGAGGACGAGATGAGGTCTTTGTCCTCATATGGACACAGAGTTTTATTACGTGATTGAGGGTCGGATGTTGCAAACATCCACTCATTCTCAAGGTAGAAGTGGATGTTCTTCTATCTAGGTGACTGTTAAAGTCGCTCTAATGCCATAAGTGGGTACAATGGACAAGCTGGCCTACGATTGTATGTTCCCTTCATGAGGAAGGGCGTGTGTTGAGTGATAACACACCATTGAGATAAGAAATGGCTATGAAAATCGAGAATTGAGGATGTATTATTTTTTTTTAAATGAAAAATAAGGAGATTGGCACACTCCAGTTCAAACTATTTTTCTAAAATGTCATACTTTTAAACACCCATTCACTGAGTTGTTGAACTCACCCCCTCCCTTATATCCCTTTCAGGTAACCCGAGGAAAAACCTACCCAAAGATTTACGAGTTAAACTACACCTATAATACAAGTATGAAAAGTTTAAATTTTATGCAGTTTTAATTAATGTTATTCTAGGAAAGGTACTGGTTTAAATGATGCCTTACTCCTCACGGTTTAAAGAAGGGGGAAACCCTTAATAAACCGGGTGAGTGGCGGGTTGCTCACGGGGATCAGACCAAACCAGGTCAGGGCATAACAGTCTTTCTCCCTTCCTGTTTAGAAATTTGAAGGAAGAAGATAACACTATGCACACGCTGCGAGCTTAACACATGCGGGTTACCATGTGTCATGCTATGATTAGCTGGCATTAATGATGCAATCTCTCACTCAGCGTCCGAGTCACCCATTGACTCGTTAACCAAACACATAGTAGCCTCTCATTGGTCACTGAACTTAGTGTGGCTGCTGACCGAATCTAGTCCTCCGTTGACCATGACACGTGGCATCCTCTAATTGTCTTATTTAAATTCATAAATTTTCACACCTTATGCACTCTGCTATTGCCATTTGTTAGGCTCTAATTGGATGTGGCTAAATGATGTGGCTTTGCCATGTGACAACCGCTAATTGGTCGATTATTCTCTGACATCCTAATCGGCCACTAACGTGGCACATTTTCCACATGTGAGCTCCTCATTGGTCAGCCCTGCTAACAAGGCTTCTCCTTCATAGACTGTTAACTAAGAACATGTTTCATTCCCTTATTGGTCAACCTTCAATGATGTGGATTTTCTTTATCTTACCGTTGATCGAGGACACATGTCACACTCTGATTGATTAGCACTTTCATGCGCTGACTGTGGGGCTGATTGGGTGCTTCTCCATGTGTCGTGTGCTGATTGGTTACAAGCACTAACTAGGCACTGACTTGGCAGGCGGTCCGTTGACCGGATGGACCATTCATCGATTTAGTTGGACTGAGGTCTATGACCCGAAATTGAAAATCGGTTGGTTCAGGCCCGATTTGACTAGTTTTATAAAAATTAAAACTTTCCAAATTTATCTAAATTAATTTTCTAAACATTGATAACATCAATTTCCCAAATTGATATTTTATGTCACCTAGAAAAATGAATCTTTTAACCGATTCTTCTCGGTTAATCCGGTTCATGTCTAGTTCACCCTAAATGGATCCAGTACTCACTTTCAATTTGAAATATCATGGTTATCCTTGATTTCGTGAACCTCAATTGACCTTTTGGATCACTTCATACCCCGTTTTGATTTCTCTTTGGTATTTCAGTTCACTTTGAACCATGATTTCCTTTCGTAAATTTTCGATCCTCTAGTTTAGATTATTTGGCATTGGAAAGCAGGGTTTACATAAAGTATTCCTAAAGGTATCACCATGGAGAGGAATTTTGAGGATTCAATAAAGAGGAAAATTGAAATCGAGGTGCATAGGCCCCTACCCTATTATCTGAAGAATTGGACTGGTCACATATCAACTAGAGTTACCCCCAGATTTGTATAGAGTACATGATGTGTTCCATATATCGGTATTGAGGAAGTACGAGCCCAACCCTAGTCATGTGCTAACAAGTCCCCCACTAGAGTTAGAAGAAAATATAACCTATGAAGTGGAACCTATACACATCATGCATAGATGAGGAAAAATCTCATGAATAAGAAAATCCCTATAGTTAAGGTGCTCTAGCATAATAACTAGATAGAAGAAGAGACATGGGAAATGGAGTTTGTAATTAGGAAAAAGTGTCCCTATTTATTTAATATATGACTAGTTTTGTAAACCCCGTACTTTGATAATAAAAAAATAGGAAAAGAATAGGTCATTTCTAAAGAAAAAACCAAGCCAATTTATACACCGAAACCGATAGAGAAAGGACAACACTGGAAATGTATAGATCTCAAGTAATCTAATGAGTAACAAAAGTCATGATAAAGGACTTTAGAGTGAATTGGAGATGAAAACTAAACCAGTCCATGTGAATCGGACCTGAACTAGATTGAACTGGTTTGAATTACTCTTGAATCAGTTTCTAAATTTATTTTTTCTAGGTGGCTTAAAAAATTTAAATTGGAGAATTGAGGCCACCATTTGATAGAGAATGAATTTAGATGAATTTACAAATTTTTAATTTTGAAAAACTCGATCGAATCGGGCCTGAACTAGCCGGTTTAAGCGTTGAAGCCGATTCGGACCGGTCTTATCTTTTTCGGAAGAGAGTCATCTTCTTCCTTCAGATGACAACACTGTTCACTCACTAGAAAATCAAGCAGTGCCGACAAAGATGAAAAGTCTTTGGCCAGGGAGTTTTAGGTAATGAATAACTGCCATTAAGGCTCCAATTGGACGGCCAAGAAGTCCCCGAGCTTCCTATATAAAGAGCCCCTCCCCATTCATCCTCCTCACACCTGAAAACTTCACTCTCTCCCTACTGCTCCATTTTCTGGTGAAGCTCAAACCAGAGCTCCTACTTGGGCATTTTTATGAGCCAAAGAAGGCATGGTCAGGTTCTTTGGATTCGGGGAGAAGTCAGCTACACTCCTAAAGTCTCCATTTGCTCCGAGGGTCACCAAAGAAACGCCTGCATGATAGAATAGTGGAGCAGCTCTGACGGACCATAGCTGCCCTATTTTGGCCGAGCTAAAAATGGCCAATTCGAGCCCTTCGCAAGCCAAACCAAGCCCTCCCAACACTTCCACTACCCACCTACAACTGAATTAGAGCGGAAAGGTAAGCCAATTTGGCTCCCCTCTATGAATTCCGATCGGTGCTAGAGAGAGAACCGACAGATCTTTGCTGATCAAATTCTTCCTCAATTTGACATGAATTGAGGAAAAACCTCAGAAAAAGAGCTATCTATCTAGATTGAAAGATGGGACCACCACACCTCTGATGGAAAGCTTTCAAAGCTTTCTCTCTCTACATTCAATTTTCCGACAAAGCTTCGTTTGAGCTCATTACGACGTCAAATTGTGTGATTCAAAGTGCAATTGAATCGTATGGAGGTGTAGGAACCCAAATCTAACTTCAATTTCAACAATTAAGCTCATTTGATCTATCAATTTGATAAAATCAAATTTGGCCGTGAAAGGTTGAAATTGGGGGGAAATTTGGGGATTTCAAAAATTCAAGGGACTAAAGTGCAATTTCCTATAATTGAGGGTCAATTGAGCATGGAAAACATGTTAGAGGACCAATTGGCTAATTTTTGGGGTAACATTTACCATTTTTGTAAAGTAGGGGCAAAATGGTAATTTTGGAAGAATTGAGGACCAAATTGGGAATTTAGAAAATTTGAATCACCTTTTGTGATTTTAAATAAATTGAGGTCCCAAGGTGATTTTTAAAAGTTTTGGGACTCAATTTAAGGGAAAATTGGCATTAGGGACATAAAGTTAAAGAAAAAGAACTTTAGGGATCTAATTGGAATTAATTGAAAAGTTTGAGTATTTCATCCATTCATGATGAATAAAGGCTATTAAGCTAAGGGATAATGAACAAGGATGTTTATATCATGTAGTAACACGAAGTACCGGGAACGCTAGCAAGCACAAGCTCGTGTAAAGACAAAGAACCAGTTAAGAGGAAATCACTGTGTTATCGGGTGAGTGGGATTTTATATCATACTCGGTTGGGGTGATAAGCACCTCGGAAATAAAATCCCACTACTGAGTGGAATTTTAAACATCACACCTAAATAAGAGTGATGTGGAAATTACACGGAAAAAACTAATTAACGAGTGTAAGTAGATCATACTCGGTATACCCCTTTTCAGGTAACCCAAGGAAAATCCTACGCAAAGACCACAAGTTTGTCACACCTGTAAGACAGGTATGATAAGTGTAAATTTCATGCAGTTTTGATTTATGTTATTCTAGTAAAGGTACAAGTTTAAAGGACGTCTTATTCCATTCGGTTTAAAAGAAGGCAAAACCCTAAATAAACTAGGAGAGTGGCGGGTTGATTATGGGGATCTGACCAAACCAGGTCGGGGCGTGACAAGTTCTGTGGATAGAACTACTTAAAAGTTGGGGAGAAGTTGTAAAAAATGTTTCTTAAAATAAAGAAGCTGAAAATGTGAACCTTGAGTTTTCAAAGAGAAAACTATGGATCAAAGTGAACCAGAAATTGTAAAGGGAAAATAAAATGGGAATTTGGAAAATTCCAAGTGATCAATAAGGATGCAAACACCAAGGAAATGAACCATGAACCAAAAAGGATGTGAAAATTGGTCTGGTTCAGGATGAACCGGACCCCAACTAGGTTGAAGTGGTTCAAATATTCATTTTTCAAAGTGACACAAAAATATTAATTTGGGAAATTGAAGTCACCAATGTGTAGAATTGAGTTTAGATCAATTTTAGAAATTTTTTATTTTTAGAAAATTAGTTGAGTCGGGCTTCAACAAGTCGATTATCAATTTTGAGTAATCGAACCCGATCTAACCAAACCAGTCAACAGTCCAGTCGGTCAATGGACCGCCTACCAAGTCAGTGCCAAGTAAGCGTACGCGACCAATTAGTGTGCGACATGTGGTGAAGTGAGCCTAGTTAGCTGCTCGGTCAATGTCTGGAAGTGTGACACGTGTTCTCGATCAACGGTCAAATTAAGAAAATCTATGTCACCGAAG
This sequence comes from Trapa incisa, assembly GCA_030064435.1. Taxonomy (NCBI): domain Eukaryota; kingdom Viridiplantae; phylum Streptophyta; class Magnoliopsida; order Myrtales; family Lythraceae; genus Trapa; species Trapa incisa. Next base: position 11,703,721 of record CM057773.1, read on the forward strand.
ACTAACTAATGTGGGAGCGACATGTGTCCTTATTCAATAGTCAACTAAGGAGAAGCCTCGTTAGTAGTGCAAACCCCACCCTTTTGAGTTAAGAAAAACTGGGAAAAAAACTAGTTAAACTGAGTAAGAAAACCGAATTGGTCCACAAACCTGATAATCAGGAAATAGGCAATTTGGAAATTTCCAACTCCCGGGGTGATCTAAAGAGTATATAAAACCTTGGAAAAGAACCTTAGGACAAATTGGAAGAGAAAAACTAGACCGGTTTAAATGAATTGGATCCAATTGGATTGAACCGGTTTATAAACCGAGTTAGTTCATAAACTAGAATCGATAGAGAAAGGGCAAACTGGGAAATTCATGGATTCCAAGTGACCCAAATGGGTTCCCAAAGGTAATGGAAATGGACTTGAGAATGAATTGGACATGAAAACTAAACATGTTCAGGTGAATTGGATTGAACTGGTTTGAACCACTATTGAACCAAATTCTAAATTCATTTTTCTAGGTGGTTTAACAAATTCAAATTTGAGATTTGAGACCAACATTGTATAGAAAATGAATTTATATGAATTTAGAAATTTTTATATTTGAAAATTTCAGTCGAATGGGGGGGTGAACCAGCTGGTGTAAGCTTTGAACCCGATTCAGACCGGTCCGATCCGGTTTGGAACAATGTCGTCTTCCTCCTTCAGATGACAGCACCGTTCACTCGTCGGAAAATCGTGCATCACTGGTAAAGCTAAGAAGTCTTCGGCCAGGGAGTTTCATGCAATGAATGACTACCATTAAGGTGCCAATTGGATGGCCAAGAAGTCCTTGAGCTTCCAATATAAAGACCCCCTTCCCATTCATCCTCTCCACACCTAAAAAGCTCACTCTCTCTCAGCTGCTTTGTTTTCCGGCAAAGCTCGAACCAGAGCTCTGATATAGGGTCATTTCTGAGCCAAACACGGTAAGGTCGGGTTCTTTAGAACCGGGGAGAAGCCAGCTACACGGCTGTAGCCTCTGTTTGCTCCGAGGATCGCCGGAAAAGCGACAGCGTGATGGAACAATGAAGCAACTCCAACGGACAAAAGCTGCCATGTTTCAGGCAAGCTAAAATCAGCCAATTTGAGCCCTCCTCAGGCCAAACCAAACTTTTCTAACACTTCCTCAGCCTTCCCACGGTTGAATTAGGATAGAAAGGTAAGTAAATTCTGCTCCCCTCTGCAAATTCCGATCGGTGCTAGAGAGAGAACCAACAGAATTTTGATGATGAAATTGTAACTCAATTCGGCATCAATTTATGCAATTCTTGATTCTAGGATGAACATCAGGACAAGAGCTACCTGCCAAGATAGAAAGCTCAGACCGTCACGCCCTCACTGGTGAGCAATCGAAGCTTTCTCTCTTTATAATCTATTTTTTGGCAAAGCTCCATTTGAGCTTGTTCCAACATTAAAACTTACAATTCAATATTCTATAGAATCGTATGAATATGTAGAAACTCAATTTCAACTACAATTTCAACAATTAGAGGTGTTTGATTGGTCAATTTGATGAAATCAAATTCAGCTTTGTTAGTGAGGTGAAATTGGGGAAAATTTTGGGGAAATTGGGGATTTTCAAAAATTCGAAGGACCAAAATGCAATTTTCTAAAATTGAGGGTCAATTGGGCATGATAAGAATGTTAGAGGGCCAATTGAGGAATTTTAGAATTTTTGGGGTGAAACTTACCATTTTTGTATAGGAAGGGCAAAATGATGATTTTGGAAAAGTTCGGGGACTAAATTGGAAATTTGGAAAATTAAACCCCTTTTGTGAATTTGAATAAATTAAGGTCTTAAGATAAATTTTAAAGTTTCAAGACTCAATTTGAGGAAAAATCGGTATTAGGGACTCAAAGTTAAAGAAAAAAAACTTTAGGGACCTAATTGCAAATAAATAGAAAGTTTGGTTTTCTCATTCATTTAGAATGAATGAAGGCTATTAGGCTGAGGGATAATGAAAAAGTATGTTCATATCGTATAGGAATATGAGGTACTAGGAACGCTAGCAAGGACAAGCTCACGTGAATACAAGGAACCGGTCAAGTGAAATTCACTACATTAATGGGTGAGTGCGCTTACTAACGTCTTACCCAGTTGGGATGATGAGCACAATTTAAAGTTAAAAACCACTTACCAGTTGTGAGTGAAATTTTATATCATACCCGGTTCGGGATGACAAGTACCTCAAAATGAAAACCCACTACTTAGTGGTATTTTAAACATAACAACTTAGAGAAGTGATGTGAAAATCATGAGAAAAAACTACTTGCCGGTTGTAAGTAGATCATACCCGATTGGTATGATGAAACTTCCTCGAAGGAAGCGGAAAATTTGTTCATCGATTATGAACGAAGATGTCATTATACCCGGTCGGTATGATGGACAGTTGAAAACATATTTTTGCCGGAAGTGCTCTCCCCTAACTGTGTTCCACTACTTAAACAATTTGGGAGACCTTAACGAGAGCTCAAATAGATCTTATAAGCCTAGGGCCTCGGTTTTGAAACTTAGGGGCTAATATGCCCGATTTTGAAAATCTCGAACAGTGGGCTATAGGCCAATTGGCACGAGCAAGAGCTCATAAACAAACATGAGATATATATAATAAAACTTTAAGGAAACGAATTGTTTGGCTATGGTACCAAGACAGTATCGACATATTCAGTCAACTAGTGGCAGTTCAACATGATAAGTCTTAGTCAAGACAAACAGATGTAGGTTAAGTTGATGCTCAAGGCCATTGGACCAGTGTCACCACATATTATAAGGTATGAGATGAAAATACTGATTGTGCATGCACTGTGTGTACGGGAACTTCAAGACGCCTAAGATGGGTAGTGATGTGTCCTAGGGCCCTGGACGACCTGGTGGATATAAGGACAGTTCGTCGGACCAGGTGACCTTGCAAAGCTCAACGTAGCTTCATTGCGCACGAGACCAAGGTGCGGTTAGGATGAGGTCTCTGTCCTCATACAGACATAGAGAATTGATTTCGGGATTGAGGGTCGAATGTCACGTACATCCACTCATTCTCAAGGTAGAAGTGGATGTGCTTCTATCTAGGTGGCCGGCAAAGTCGCTCTGATGCCACAAGTGGGTTCAGTGGATGGGCTGGCCTGCGATTGTGTGATTGACCTTTATGATAAAGGATGTGTGTTGGGTGATAACACATTGTGATTAATAAGAAATGGTGATAAAATAGAGTTTTGAAATGAAAGTATTTTTGAAAGAAAATAAGGAGTTTGGCACACTCCAATACAAATATTTTTCCTAAAATTTTATTTTTGAAAACTCATTCACTGAGTATTTGTACTCACCCACTCCCTTATATCCCTTTTAGGAAATTTCAGAAAGCCTACCCTTAAAGACAATCAACTAAGACGCCCGTAAGACAGGTATGATAAATTTAGAATTTTATGCAGTTTTGATTTATGTTATTCCAGGAAAGGTGCATGCTTAAAGGACGTCTTACTCTTCATGATTATTAAACAAAGGGCAACCCTTAGTAAACGGGAAGAGTGGCAAGTTGATCATAGGGATCCGACCAAATTGGGTTGGGGCGTGACAACTTGAGTGGTATTAGAGCCTGTTTCCTCGAATGCATAATCAAACTAGAAAATATAGTAACTAATAGGATTTATCTTAAAATTTTTAAATGGTTCCGAGTAGAGTAACCAAGAAAACTAGGAATGACTGTACTCAACACCCTGTCCTCATAGGAAGACAACTCTAGAAGCGTCCCAATGTTCGAGGTATAGTAGAAGCCCCAAAGGATCAAATGGGAAAATATCCAGTACCACCAAGGAGTATAGTGCCAGGACATGTTAGGGTCACAATCCTGTGTACAAAGGGAGCCAAGTCTAAAGCCAGGAATGTTAGTACAGACGTATAATCTTACCAAGGAGGATACTTGCCAAGAAAACCGTAGCTTCCTATCTGTTATGTGACTACTTTTGTGATATGGCTAAAACCCCAACCTTTTGTATTCCCCTATTAATGAAGTACTCAAATTCTTTAATTACTATCTCTCAATGAAGTGATCTTGCTAGGAAGATGGTCCCAATAATAGTAAACAAACAAATTCCTTCACCATTAAAATTAGGGAAAATCCCATTCCAGTTAAGTAAGTTGAATGAGGAAATCAAGGAATATAGGAGGACTCCTAGAGTGACCATTTGGCAAATAAGATTTAACAAGAAAACTCTTAAGGTGATCACACTCAAGGACGGTGAAGCACCAAACTATTAGTAACCCCTAGAAAGGCCCCACAATACCCGAAGGAAAGGAGAAACCATAACGGTCCACACAAGGGAATAACCTATTAAAAGTGTGAACAATGGGGACACTACATGAAGAAGTACCCAACTCTACTAAGGACAGGTACCAAACCTGTCATAAGTGTAAGGGAAAGAAGAAATGTTCCACACCTCATTGATTTAGGGCAATACCTCCTCAAAGGTCATGAAATACATAAAGGACTGATGACCAAAACCATGGAGCGGGTTAAGTAAGCAGTTCAGAAAGAGGTCAATAAATGATGAGGTAAAAACCAAATTTAAATCTTTTTTTAAGAAGGTCAAACTGAGAAGGATACTACAAGAATGGAGGTAAAAAAGTATACCTAGAACCCTCTCATAAAGGGCAAACGCAGAAAAACATCCCCCCAAAACTCTAGGGATATGACACAGTAAGAATGAAGAGGAGAAGAAATACGCTATGAAAGGAAACATTAGAGAGATACATACAACTAAGTACCCTTGAAGGAAACATTGTTGAGTGGATGGATAGAATGTGAAGTGCAAGGAACCAACCCTTCATTAGAAAACTTTTCAAAGGAAAGAGGTATCATGATGGCCTAGTGTGACCTGTTTGGAGAGAGCAAAAGAACCAAATATTAATTCCATGAGAAACAATAGAAAGAAAAAACTAGTAGCAACGGGACAGCCAGAGAGAATAAACAAAACCATAAGAAAGGTTGAGATGTAGTAAAGACTATACTTTGTGAAGGACAATAGGATGGGCATGAAGGGCGAGTGATACAGTTGCCTAGACGATTGGACCAAAAAAATAGTGAGAAGGAGTTAGTTAAAGAATTGGTCTTTGAGAGAACCATGGATTTAAACCACGACAAAGAAGGGAGAAGTGAAAAAGCCAAAAACATTGGGAAAAAAGAACGAAGAAAAATCCTTAAAGAAATCAATGGCCAAGACCGGATTTATAATTAAAAGTCTTGAATGGTTAAGCGAGCCTCTCGAAGGATGATCAAGGGATTTTGAAACTAGGTGGATGTGAGCTCTTCCTATAAAGAAATAGACATGTACTGGGGTACAAGTGAGAATGAGGATGGAGTACGAAGAATGTACCCTTAGGATCTCAAGAGTAAAGGTAAGCATGAAAGAATGGCATCAAGGGACATCATTTAAAGTTATGTGCCTTCAAAGATGAATGAAAAAGAAATTATGGCAGAAAAGGGTAAGAATCCTCCCAAATAAAGAAAACCTAAGAAGGATACTTGACCTAATAAAGAATAAATGGAACCAGGTCATAATAAGGTGAAAGAAATCGAGGGAAGCATATTAAGAGAATCTAAGAAGTAAGTTAAACTCAAGAAAAGGGTAAGTAGGAAGTCAGCATCAAGAGATGTTATGACAAGTAAGAATGAGTGGACTATCCATAATAAGGTAATGAAGAACGTCTGAGAACCATTAGAAAAGTAAGCCCTCCTAATAAAGATGTGGTTAAGGAGGAATAATCACAATTGGCAAAACAGGTCATAGTCCATGCGCGCATACAAAGCTTAAACAGTGGACGACTGAGCATAGTGTGAAGTGCACGGAATAAGATCGAAAATCAAAAGTATCTACAGTAAGGAATAAGGGATGAAACAGAAGTTGTGGATCAAGAAGGATCCAATACGGGCAAATTCCCTAACATAGATAGGGGTGCAAAGAAAAGAAGAAAGAACCCTACAAGGAATAATAAGAAGGTTAAGCAAGTAGCCCCTAAGAAGAAAGTCTCTATTGCGAGGGACATAGTAGAGAAGGAACCCGGAAGAAGGGAATCTTCCCAAGCAAAGGAATCAACACATATATTAAAAGTGAGAATGAAGAATCATGAAATGATTACGAGTAAGTAAAAGTGGATTAAGGAAAAAATCCTTAGATAAAGAACACCAAGGACTTAAGAGGAAAGAATCCCAGCATGTCAGTAAATCACCTGGAAACCAAATAATTGGAATCGGAAAGACTCAATAAGTAAGTTGAGAAAGGACGAGTGAGTAAGAAGAACCCACACAGTTTTGTAAGTTGATTGGATAATGGTAAAGGTACTTGAGGAATACTACCAAAAGAAAAGAGGGATGAAGTTATACAATCCCTAAGAGGTTGGAAAGTTGGGAATAACCCTAAAGGAGGTGTTCTGGAAATCTAATGGACATAGGGACAAAATCTAGAAAATGTCATGCTATAAGGGGCATGTAAACCTAATAGTCTCGAGGAGAACATGACTCAAAATAAGGAAGAGTCTGTTTGTAAGCATGATAGGATCAAACATAAAATTTGGATGAAATTGTAATGGACAACGAATGAAGGAAGAGTCAAAATAGAATGGAAATAGGTATGTAATGCTCTAAGGACATCGAGCTAAGGATTTCAATGACCAAGAGGTAAACTAGACACGTGAATGATTTGGTATCTTGGAACTCCCAATCCTGAGTATAGGACCTCAAAGGGAAAATGTTGCTCTAAACAAATGTGAATCTAAGGATATACCCTTAAGTATGGTTTGTCTAGTTATGATAAACTCCATAGAGGGAGTAAATAATATAAAGGAAAAGAAATTTCTTAAGTGAATGATGTAAAAAGGGCTTGTTGAAAGAAAAAGAGAAGAGTTTGCATGTTAAGGAAACACCAAATGGACATCAAAAGAAATGATTCCACATGCAAGGTTGCTAATTAAAGTTTTGATGACAAAACTCCTAAAAGGAGGGGAGAGTTGTAAACCTCACCCTTTTGAGTTAAGAAAAATTAGGAAAAGAACTGGTCAAACCGAGTAAGAAAACCGAACCGGTCCACAAACCCGATTATCAAGAAACGGGCAATTTGGAAATTTACAACTCCCAAGTGATCCAAAGAATTCATAAAACCTTGGAAAAGAACCTTAGGACAAATTAGAAGAGAAAAACTATACTGATTTAGATGAACCAGATCCAACTAGATTGAACCGGTTTATGAATCGAGTCGGTTCATGAACTGTAACCGATAGAGAAAGGGGAAACTAGGAAATTTATGGATCCCGAGTGACCCAAAGGGGGTCCCAAAAGTCATGGGAATGGACTTGAGAATGAATTGGAGATGAAAACCAAACCGGTTCAGGTGAACCAGATCCGAACCGGATTGAACCGGTTTGGACCGATTTGAACCACTATTGAACCGGATTCTAAATTTATTTTTCTAGGAGGCTTAAAAAATTCAAATTTGAGATTTGTGGCCACCATTGGATAGAAAATGAATTTAGATAAATTTAGAAATTTGAAAATTTTGAAAAATTTGAAAAATCCGGTCGAATGGGGGTGAATCGGTTGATTTAAGCTTTGAACCCGGTCTAGTCCGGTTTGGAACAGTGTCGTCTTCTTCCTTCAGATGATAGTATTGTTCACAAGCTGGAAAATCACGCAGCGCTCGCTAAGCTGAAAAGTCTTCGACTAGGGAGTTTCAGGCAATTAATGACCGCCATTAAGGCGCCAATCGAACGACCAAGAAGTCTCCGAGCTTCCAATATAAAGACCCCCTCCCCATTTATCCTCTTCACACCTGAAAAGCTCACACTCTCTCAGCTGCTTAGTTTTACAGCGAAGCTCAAACCAAACCTCCAATATAGGGTCATTTCTGAGCCAAACAAGGAAAGGTCGGGTTCTTTAGAACCAGGGAGAAGTCAGCTACACGGCTATAGTCTCCATTTGCTCTGAGGGTCGCCGGAGAAGTGACAGCGAGATGGAACAATGAAGTAGCTCTGGTGGACCGAAGCAGCCCTATTTCAACCGAGCTGAAATTAGCCAATTCAAGCCCTCCTCAGGCCAAACCAAGCCTTCCCAACACTTTCTCGACCCTCTCACGATCGAATTAGGACCAAAAGGTAAGCCAATTCAGCTCCACTCTGCAAATTTCAATTGATGCTAGAGAGAGAACCGATAGAATTTTAATGATGAAATTCTAACTCAATTCGACATCAATTGATGTGATTCTTGATTCTAGGATGAACCTCAGCACGAAAGCTACCTGGCCAGATAGAAAGCTCAGACCGTCACATCCTCACCGGTGAGCAATCGAAGCTTTCTCTCTCTATAGTCTATTTTCCAGTAAAGCTCCGTTTGAGCTCGTTCCAACGTTAAAACTTATGATTCAAAGTTCTATGGAATCGTATAAACATGTAGAAACTCAATTTCAACTTCAATTTCAACAATTAGAGGTGTTTGATTGGTCAATTTGATGAAATCATATTCGGCTGTGTTAGTGAGTTGAAATTGAGGGAAATTTTGGGGAAATTAGGGGTTTTCAAAAATTCGAAGGGCCAAAATGTAATTTTCTAAAATTGAGGGTCAATTGGGCATGATAAGAACATTAGAGGGCCAATTGAGGAATTTTAGAATTTTTGGGGTAAACTTACTATTTTTGTAAAGGAAGGGCAAAATGGTAATTTTGGAAAAGTTCGAGGACCAAATTAGAAATTTGGAAAATTAAACCCCTTTTGTAAATTTGAATAAATTGAGATCCTAAGATAAATTTTAAAAGTTTTGGGACTCAATTTGAGGAAAAAACGGCATTAGGGACTGAATGTTAAAGAAAAAATAACTTTAGGGACCTAATTGCAAATAAATAGAAAGTTTGGTTTTCTCATTCATTTGGAATGAATGAAGACTATTAGGCCGAGGGATAATAAACATGGATGTTCATATCATGTAGGAATATGAGGTACCGGGAATGCCAACAAGGACAAGCTCGTGTGAATACAAGGAACCGGTCAAGTGGAATTCACTACATTAACGGGTGAATGGGCTTACTAACGTCATACCCGGTTGGGATGATGATCACAATTTAAAGTTAAAAACCACTTACCCGTTGTGAGTGGGATTTTATATCATACCCGGTTGGGGATGATAAGTACCTCGAAATGAAAACCCACTACTTAGTGAGTGGTATTTTAAACATCACAACTTAGAGAAGTGATGTGAAAATCACACGGAAAAACTACTTACCGGTTGTAAGTAGATCATACCCGTTTGGTATAATGAAACTTTCTCGAAGGAAGTGGAAAACCCGTTCATCAATTATGAACAGAGATGTCATTATACTCGGTCGGTATGATGGACAGCTAAAAACATATTTTTTATCAAAAGTGCTCTCTCCTGACTGTGTGCCACTGCTTAAACGATTTGGGAGACCTTCTTGACGGGTGCTCGAATAGCTCTTATAGGTCGGGGGCCTCGATTTTGAAACTTGGGGGCTAATATGCCCGATTTTGAAAATCTCGAACAGTGGGCCATAGGCCAATTGGCACGAGCAGGAGCTCGTAAACAAACATGAGATATATGTCATAAAACGTTAAGGAAATGAATTGTTTGGCCATGGTACCAAGACATGATCAACATATTCAATCAACTAGTGGCAGTGTGACATGACAGGTCTCCGGACTAGTCAAGACAAATAATTGTAGGTTGAGTTGATGGTGGGGGCCGTTGGGCTAGTGGCACCATAGATTATAAGGCATAAGATGAAAATACTAATTGTGCATGCACTATGTGTATGTGACCTTCAAGATGCCCAAGAGGGGTAGTGATGTGTCTTAAGGCCCTGAACGACCTGGTGGATATAAGGGCAGTTCATCGGAATAGGTGACCTTGCGAAGCTCGATGTAGCTTCATTGCACACGAGACCGGGGTGGGGTTGGGATGAGGTCTTTGTCCTCATACAGACACGAAGAATTGATTTTGGGATTGAGGGTCGAATGTTGCATACATCCACTCATTCTCAAGGTAGAAGTGGGCGTGCTTCTATCTAGATGGTCGGTAAAGTCGCTCCGATGCCACAAGTGGGTTCAGTGGATGGGCTGGCCTGCGATTGTGTGATTGACCTTCATGATGAAGGATGTGTGTTGGGTGATAACACACCATGATTAATAAGAAATGGTGATAAAAATAGAGTTTTGAAATGAAAGTATTTTTGAAAGAAAATAAGGAGTCTGGCACACTCCAATATAAATCTTTTACCTAAAAATTTATTTTCGAAAATCCATTCACTGAGTAGTTGTACTCCCCCCTCCCTTATATCCCTTTCAGGAAATTCTGGAAAGTGTACTCTTAAAGACCATTAACTAAGATGCCTATGAGATAAGTATGATAAATTTATAATTTTATGTTGTTTTGATTTATGTTATTCCAAGGAAGGTGCATGTTTAAAGGACGCCTTACTCTTTACGGTTATTAAACAAATGGCAACCCTTGGTAAACCGAGAGAGTGGCGGGTTGATCGCGGGGAACCGACCAAACTGGCTCAGGGTGTGACAAGTAGGGTTGGCCAATGAGGAGTTGACACGTGGAAAAGGTGCCACATCAGTAACTAACTATGATGTTAAAGAATGGTCAACCAATCAGAGGTTGACACGTGGCAAAGCCATGTCGTATGGCCACAGTCAATCAGAGGTTGACACATGGCAATGGTAGAGTGCATTAGGTGGGAAAACTAACAAATTTAAATTAGCCAATTAGAGGATGCCATGTGTCATGGTCAACGGAGGGCTAGATTCGCTCAATGGCCATATCGGTTTAGGCGACCAATGAGAGGTTGTGTTAGCAATGCCAGAAAATCACAATGTGACACAAGGTAGCCTGCACGTGCAAAGCTCACAGTATCATCTTCTTCCTTGAGATTTCTGAACAAGAAGTGAGAAAGACTAATGCAATAACTACGGTGAGACTTTAATGGCTTCGACAATGCCTTAAATCAATGAGTTAATGGTTGCCAATGGATGGATGTCTAGAACGGTCAGTCCCTAAGCTCCCTATATAAATAGTTACTATCCATTTGTTGTCTACACTCCTCCATTTATCAAAGAACCCGAACAGCTCCACATTCCAACCATCCTCGAACCAAAACTTCGACATCGACCATTTTCTCAATCTACAACTGTGAAATTTAGTTCTCTAGAATCCTTAGTAAGTACTCTGTCTTCCTGCATACTTCATTTAGCTTGAAGATTATCGGAGAAGCACTAGAGAGTCTACACAATATAGGCACTTCGATGATCGAATTTGGGCAGAAACTTTTGAGCCAAATTTCGACCACCTCTGACCCTCCTAAGAGCATGTCAACCCTCCCCCGACTCCTAACGACTGAGCCTTGATGAGATCTTTCCTCCATACTGAGAGCTCCGACAATCGTCCCTTCACCGTAAAAAAATTGAATCTTTCTTCCTCTAGAAAGATTTTCCGACAAAGCTCTGTTTAAGCTCGATTTTGGGTCAAATAAAATGATTCCAAGCTTAGAATGGTCATAGAAATATGAAGAAGATGATTAGTAGCATGATAGGAGGAAATTAACAAGGTTTAGACATTCAATTTGATGCATCAATGATCTAAGGCCTAAAGTGCAATTATTGGAAAATTGGGCAATTGAGAATCTTTTAATGTTTAGGGATTTTTGTGAAATTGACATCAATTGAGGATCAATTTGTAATTAAGAAGAGTTTTGAGATTTAATTGTAATTAAAAAGAATTTTTGGGAATTTAATTTCAATTAAACATAATTATAAGGAATTATTTACAAATTTTAATAATTTTATTTTGATAAAATTATATAGGGGAATGAAATTACAAATAAAGTAAAATTAGAAAATTATTGTAATTAATTTGGAATTGATTGCCAAAGAAATAAACTTGGGGACTTATATGTAATTAGAAGAAACCATAGGGTACTAAGTGGAAATTTCGTATATTGAGTAATTAATTATCCATGATAATATAGGTGTGAAAGGAAGACTTCTACCTAGTAATACCATTTTATGACAAGTGGAAATTCATTCGGGACGAACAAGTCACGGATCTTGGGTGAGTGAGATTTTTTATATCAGGCTTGGTTAGGCTCATGTAACGTCGATTAAAAGCTTATAAACCCCTTTTCAGAAAATAATCTCTCATGAATGTGTGACACTACTCAAAATAATTTTTTGGAGTTATTTTTGTTGAAGCATGAAGCATGAATCCTATATATTCAATTTTGATAAATCTATTTTATCATAGTGGGCCCAAAGTCATGATTTTGAAAAGAGAAGTGGGCCCAATGCCGCCTTTTTGAACACTCGTAAAATGGGCCCAAGGCCAATGGAAATGGGCCTAATCCCGTAGATAAACTTGAGTTTTCATCCTGATAAATTATCTCAAATGGATAATGTGTGTTTAAGCTACAAAGCCAAGAGTTAGGTCGGAGCACGTTGTGCTAGCATCTTAAAGAGAAAGGATCTAATATCCAAAATTTCTTTTGCGGAACTAAAAATATACTTGGTATGGAGTAGTGTTGTTCTAAGGGCTGCTGGATAGCAAGGTTGGGACAAGGGAAGTCATCGCTGGTCCAATATGTCATGGGGCTTTGAGAGTCCCTATGTGCATTTGAGACCGAGATGAAGCAGGAGAGATCTCGTCTCTCTATAGTGGGCACCTTCTTTCAAATAATATCTAGGGGTTAAGTAATGGTGCCCAAACAAACAATTGGTCGAGATTATAATCTCGCACTAATGTGGTCGAGTTTGTAGCCTCTCACTATAGTGGACGGTAAATACGCTCCAGGCTACAAGTGAGACAAACTGAGTTTGTAGCCTTACAGGGTTTGTTCTACGAATGAGTGATCCATTTTTATGAGAAAAATGTTGTTTGATTGATTGTCTAATACAAATCCACCAAAATTAATAACCTAGTGATACGAGGATATCATATTATCTCTTAAGTTTTGTACTTGAAACCTACTCAATAAGTTGTGAACTCATCCCTTTTCTCCAAATTCCTACAAAAACAATTGTGAAATCCTCTAACAAAAAGGACACCTCAATCCTAAAGCAAGGTACATAAAACTATTATTATTCAATAAATATGGTTGTTTTGTGATTATTATTTTTCGAAAAATATTTACGTATTCACACCTTACTTATACATGTACCATCATAATAGACATTACCATCCTGGTAAGAGAGGGGTGGTGGGTTGTGCACATAGTTCTAACCATACTGGTTCGGGTATGATAATTAATCAATGAGGAATTAAATATATATATATATATACTATTATGGTTAAATTTATAAAAAAAATTATTCAATGTAAGATATTTTGGGTAGAATATAAAGGTCAACCATTAAGTGACTCAGCGTCCAAAACACATTTACTAATCTAGAGAGGTGAATGTGAAGGGCAACTCTCCACTTATGGATGTGCAATAATAACGGTATGACATATGCAACTATAACTATATGACATATGATATAACGGTATGACATGTGCAACTATAACTATATGATATATGAAACCGCATGGGGATGAATGCAAGTATAGGTGCACGTGGACTAATTAGTTATTGCAAAAGTCTTGAGAAGTTCAAATGTTGAGCTATTTGAGAGCTATATCCATTAAGTTTTTAATAGCATGTTATTTTGTTTTAATAACATATATGAGATTCTATTACACAACTTTATAGTGAATTGAAAATTAAGTAATACATTTACTACTTTTTTTTCAACTTTTTTTTATCATAGCTCGAGTATTTTTTCTTACTTTAACTCTATAAATTACTAGTTGGGTAAAAAAAATACAATTTCACACTAGCCTATTAAATAGGTATTATTGTTATATTCAATAATAACAATAATACGTATTGGACAAATAAAAACTCACTTTATTATTAAAATTTTCCTTTTTGCATCATATTAGTGGATTTGGAGGGTTAAAACCTCCAAACAAATTCATTTACAATAAAATGTAAACTATACACTTTTATAAGTATTTGAATAATTTGTATTATTTATTATTTAGATATTTTAATGTTATTATTTTAATATATTTATGCCATAATTTTCTTATTTATTTTTATATATTTTAAATAAATTTATATATTAATAATTTTTTATATAAAATTATATAATAAAAATAATATATCAAATATATAATATAATTTATTACATATATATTTATATTAATGTTCTTATTATAATTATTATATTATTAATATTAATTTATTTTATAATAATAATAATAAATTAATTATTTTACCTGATTTAATTATATAATAAAATTTTATATGTATCTTAATATATTATTTTATTATATAATATAATTATATATAAAATAAATTATTTAATTTAAATAAAAAATAAATTTATTTTTGTAATTTTTAATTAACAATCCTCTAATTACCTTAACTTTTATACGCTCTACAAACCTATAACACCACCCACTCTCAGAACACCTCACATTGGATCCACTTCAAAAAAAATCCATACAAACAAAATTGTGGAAGTGTTTGTGTTACTGCATTGCTGGATGGAGTCGAGCTGCTTGGTGATGACACGTGTTGGTCATCTAGGCTCTCGCCTCCTCTTCCCGCGCTAACTTTATCTTTCTTTCGGCTTTCGCAGCGAGCCACCGTTGTTTTCTTTGCTCCTGCTACAGCCGCCGCCGCCACCCCCTCCATTCCCAAACTCAGATATTCATCTCATGATCGTATGATATAAAGAGGGTTACACAGGGTCCCTCCAGATAGTCTCATCTCTCCATCGATTCGATTTCCAATCTCCCTTGCATTTGCGACTCTCTTCCTCTTAGTACAGTCTAATCCCCGGGAGCCCTAGATTGCAACCAGCTTCATCTACTGATCTCCACTCGGTACCCAAACCGAAGAGAGGATCCTCATTGTACAGCGGCCTCTACTCGGGCAGGATGATGGGTGGAGGAGGTAGCAGGAGAGACGAGAGATCGTTCGCCATCAACAACGGCAACGTCTTTGCTGCGCTTGAGATTCTGAGGAAGAAGAAGAAGTCCGACAAGGACAAGGCTTCCAGGAGCTCCAGCAAGGCGACCACAAAGACGGCCCTTAAGGATCTCGAGGTGGCGCCAGTTTTCTGGGCCCCCGCCCCCCTGAACAACAAGTCATGGGCGGATGTTGATGATGATGATGACGATGACTACTATGCGACTGCTGAACCTCTGCAGACAGCGTGGGCTGAGCCTCCGCAATGCAAGGAGCAAGACAGCACTTTCGATGAGGTTAGCGCCATTTCGATTCTCTCGCTTCTGCGATATATAGATTGGTGGATGACTTGAAGGTCACTGATATAGTTTGATTGCTTTACAGTGTAGTGCAGGTGCTGAAAATGATGGTATTTGTGATATCACTGTATTTAGCATGCTGTTTGGAGCCATCTATCACTGTTTAAGTCCCCACAAGAGCAGTAATATGTAAATGAAGATGTAGTCATGGCACACATGGAATGAGGCAATGGACAATCTATCATGAACAGTAATAAGATTCAAGCATGCTGCCAATGAGATTTCTAAAGCAGCATTTAATTTTAAATGAATCAGGAATTGCACTCTTGCTGCTTTTGTGTGCTAATAACCTTTGGAATTTTCAACTTCCATGAGAAGTGACAAAATATACAGAGTTATGCCTAAAAACTAGTTTACTTCAAAGGGTGAGACCATAATAAGTCTTGTCCTCTTTTTTTTTTTTTTTTAATTTTATCACAGGATACTCTAAGTGAGGAAGATATACTTGATGAAGGTGATGAAGACATAGAGGAAGAGCATGACCATGAAATAGAAGTTCCCATTCTGCCAGAGCCTGTGTCACAGAAGCCTGTCTGTACATATATTGCAACAAAAGAAACAGAAAGGCAGCTTTCCAAGAAGGAAAGGAAGAAAAAAGAGCTCGCCGAACTTGAGGCTCTTTTGGCTGATTTTGCAGTGAAAGATGATGACCAAGATGAGTCAGGTGGTCATCAACTAGTTTCTTTCAAAATAGGCACATCTACCAGTTCATGTAAAGTAAAAGAATTGTTTTATCGGGATATAGATGCTTATTCTATACTCAATACTTTGTTTCCCTATTCCTCAATAGTTATACTTATGAGCTTATCTCACATTAAGCACAGCATATTATTCAGGTTCTTTCTCAGTTTACCTTCATTGGTTGGGTAGCCATTTCTCTCTTTAAATCTAAATATTATTTTGCCTATCTTGTTAGTAAACAGGTATTACAAATCTGATCCTACTTTGTTTAGCCATGGTAAGTTGTCAAAATTTTGGCAGACTTTTGTATTGGTAGCACTTACAGCTTTTCGTTGTCTCACCTCATATATGGTATTCATTTATTGTCATAGGTTTTATTTTCATTTTAATGACATTAAATAAACCATTCAAGTCTCACATCATTTCTGATATTAATTCTTTATCCATAAATTTCCGAGGAGGGAAGAAAGAAGAGATCAATGGTGAGGCAGAGAAGAAGGAAATTGTGCCTGGAGAATCCAAAAGTGCTAAGAAGAAGAAGAAGAAGGATAAATCATCTTCCAAGGAAGCCAAAGAAGATGTCCTATGTGGGCCAAAAACTAAGACAGCACCTGAGCCGGCTGAGGAAGAAGATTCCACTTCTGTTCATGTGAAAGAGAGGCTTAAGAAGCTGGCATCATTGAAGAAAAAGAAGTCAAGCAAGGAGATGGATGCTGCTGCCAGAGCTGCTTCACAAGAGGCTGCCACAAGGAGTGCAAAGCTTGCAACTGCAAAGAAAAAAGAGAAGAACCATTACAACCAACAGCCTCTTCGGTAAACACTATTTATTACTAGCTTATGTACTCGGTTATGTTCATACAACTGCAAGAGAAATAGATGGTTTTTGAAGAAAGCAGGGAGAACCATTTTCCTCTGAGTTGCTCTATTTTGATGGAAAGACTAGTTTTGTCTGACTTATAAAATTCAATAGGACTGTTGTTTCTTTTTTGTTCATTGACAATTACTTTCTAGGATGGCAACTGGTTACATTCTACCATATACATATTCAATCAATTAAGACTCATGGCATGCTTTTTGGGTTCATTATTGCAATCTCAGGTTTCTTTCCTTCAGATTCCAACGGCATTAGGAAAGTGAAAGTGTGTTAAAGTTGTCCATTGTTTGGATCAGTTTGATCATGTAGATTGTGCATATAGATGGTTAGATCCAGGATGTTTTAGGAACTTCAGGAAATTGTTGAAGTTTCCTCTGTAACTGCTCAGCATCACCATCTCCACTTCACAATATAGATTCTTTTATTTTTAGGATATTTGACTAGGTTTTATAAGTTGAACATTACTAGCTGTTGTGCCATCTTCCTCTCCACAATCTTATATTAGGGGGTGTAGTTAAAAGCTTCAGCATTAATAGGTGAGATGCCATAGATTAAATGATGTAGTTCAATTTAAAATGGCGCCTGAAGGATGACTCCTCAGATTGCATGACCATAAGTTAGATGCCATAGATTAATGCTTCAAATCCCAATCCCTCAATAGTTATACTTATGATCTTGGGAAGCTATTAGAGGAACTGATTACAACAGGTGGATCCAAACTTTGGTGCATGGATACCATGTTTTTTCGGTCAACCAGAAATTTTTGGTCATGTACTTTTTTCACTTGTCCTTACACAGGCTATATCAATTTGATAAGGAAAGAAACTGACCAAGCCATTAGCCATTATTCATTGGCTAAGGAACATGGTCAGAATGTGAATGCTACTTCTGGGATACCATACAAAGTAAACGGCTTTTCATATCATGCAACGACAAGGTTGCATTATTGTTCATAAAGGGAAAACCCATAAAAAATTGGATACTTTTTATTCCAAAACTATGGAATTAAGCATTTACTCTAAATTCACAGCAACATCTTTTGCAGTCCAGGAGCTTTTGTCCTTGGATTTTATAATCTTGAAATTTGGAGGACCTACCTGCAACCAAGAGACAATGCCAAGGAGCTTCTAAGGCATATTATACTTCATTAAGAACATATTATACTTCTTTGGAAAATTTAGAAATCTAAATATTAATATTGAAAACTTAAATTTGGTATTGTATTCAAACAAAAATTTATTGGAATGACTTAAATTTGGAATAACAAAATCTATTGGAATAACAAATTCACATTACACGGTATTGTATTCAAACAACATGTGCATATCCGAGAATGTCAAGAGGAACCATGCACTAATACGGATGTGTGAATGCTAAGCAACAAATTTGGCTCTAGGACTCGTTTTCATGGGCATGGCTGCTAAAGTTTTGTTAGGTAATTTTCGTACTCTTTCTAATTTGCTTCATCCCATACATTTTATTTGGTATTCCTTGCTAATCGATTGATTGTAAGAGAGGTTTATGCATTCATTCTCCCCAATGGAATAGTTTTCCTTAGCATCCAAGTGTGCCTAATGTTCACATTCCGGAATTAAAATTGGTAAGAGAGGTTTATATTTCCCTTTCTTGCAATTTATTTTTCTGTCATATATTGATTTCCTTTAGGTGGTTACAAGGCTGATTGCTCTTTCTATCTTTCTTTGATTAATTTAGGGAATTGTCATTTAATTATGTGACTTGAATTATAGGTGAGATTTCATCCATTTACGGATAGAATTATTTCCAAGAATGAAGCTAAGTGATTAGGACTCCAACAATTGGTACAAGGTTGGGTTTTCATGGACTTCTCTCCAAGGTTCACTTATAGCTAAATTGAGATTGTTCGTCCTTTTCCCAACCCAATAGATTAGCCCATGTCCAACCCAACTCTTATTTTAGCCTTATATGTCAAGTAATGTTATCAATCAAAATAATATTGTTGGACTCTATTTAAGCTATTTCCAAATATAAATTCCAAATTTATGGGAGGTTGAGGTTGAGCAATATTTAAAAATAATTAACTACATATTCAAAGAGGTATGTTAGCTCTTCTCCAAATCCAGTCCATGCCCAACTTCTAGATCAAATTGTTAAGAGGTTAATTTACTTGAGTAAACACTGAGTCTATTGATATTGCTTGGTTTTTAACTACCTGATACAAGTGTGAGAAAAGGATGGCGCCGATGGTTGTCCAAGAAGTCTTAGAAGACTCTAGCATGTGCTCCCACTTACTAAGGAGGTGTTTCTCAAGTCCAAATGGTGCAACGACAATCATATTATAAGTGAACCGACCAATAAATGACAAAAATCAGTCGAACTGGAATCAACAACAGGGTATAACCGGATAAATCACCTTATTAGATGAAAGTGTTATTAAGAAGTAAAGTGTAGGAAGAATGATAAGCATGAGGTTTGGGAAATCATATAAAGACTTGGGTTAAGGAAATCCCCTCATTAGGGTTATACTCTAATAGTATAAGAAACTTATGACATATCCCTTCCCCGAGGAATAGGAAATAGCATGTCATTGTAGACAAAGCAATTGAAGATGAGCTACTAAGGGTGTACGCTACCTATATCAATGCCCGATATGAAACTGAGATGGACCCTACTCTCATCTACTTAGGTATGTGAAGTCCCCTATTTGATTTAGGTTGTGAATCATTCAAAAAATAGGAGGATGTAGATACATTGATAGATGACCGTGGAATTGAAAAGACATAGACACATCTTAAGAGTACCATTGGCCAAGTCGATTAGCATGGTCGAGTCCTTATAAATTCTATAATAAATAATTAGGGCAGTGGGTCAAATAATAGATCGTCGAAAGTGACATGTACCAATAGAAAGAGGTATAGATGAGGAAATTAATACAACCCAACTTAGTGAGAAATCAGTATGACAAGGATAACCAACTAGTACAACTCAAGACCTTAATTGGGTTAGGGTTTTTTCCTTAATTAAGCAAACCAGGGATGACACCCACACATGTAAGAAAACTAGGGGTTAACGCCATAATAAAGTAGTAATGCATTTTGAAAAGAAACAAAGTACCCATAAAATACAATGCTTGCTCTAATAAGTTTGGTTGGGAAGAACCTGAGTAGTAATGAGTCCAAATGATCCTGAGATATAGGGAGTGTAAGCCTTTTTTCTTCATAATGAGAAAGCCGGAACAGGAAACTAGAAAATTTTAAAAGAAAACCAAGGGTAAGAGTGGTTCGAAATAAATGAATAAATGTAAAAACGGGAAATTGGAAAGTCTCAAGGAGGCAATAAAGACCCAAAATTTATCAAGAAGAACCATGATGTGAATTGGAGGTGAAAACCAAACTGGTTCAGGGTGAACCTATCACGCCCCGACCCAGTTTGGTCAGATCCTCGTGATCAACCTGCCATTCTCCCGATTTACTAAGGGTTATCCCTTCTTTATAAATCGTGAGGAGTAAGACGTCCTTTAAACCCGCACCTTTCCTGGAATAACATAAATCAAAACTGCACAAAATTTTAAACCTATCATACCTACCTTATAGGTGCGTTAACTGGTGGTCTTTGGGGTAAGCTTTCTGGGGTTATCCAAAAGGGATATAAGAGAATGGATGAGTTAAACAACTCAGTGAATGGGTGTTCAAAGATTTATTTTTAGAAAAAATAGTTCAAATTTGGAGTGTGCCAAACTCCTTATTTTTCTTTTAAAAATATTTTATTATCAATTTTTGGTTTCCATAACCATTTCTCATCATAACAATGTGTTTATCAACCAACACACTCCCTTCATCATGAAGGAACACACAATTGTAGGCCAGCTCATCCACTGTACCCACTTGTAGTGTCGGAGCGACTTTATCGACCACCTAGATAGAAGCATGTCCACTTCTCCCCTGAGAATGAGTGGATGTTTGCGACATCCAACCCTCAATCCCATAACAAAACTCCATGTCTGTATGAGGACAGAGACTTCAACCTATCCCCACCCCGGTCTCATGCGCTTGAAGCTACATCGAGCTTTGTAAGACTTTTGGTATGACAAACTACCCTTATATCCACCAGGTCACCTAGAGCTCTAGGACACATCACTACCCCTCTTGTGCGTCTTGAAGGTCTCGTAACACAGTGCATGCACAAATCAATAGTTTTCACATAAGCCATATAATTTGTGGTGCCACTAGTCTAACGGCCCTGACCCTCAACTCAACTTACAGGTGTTTGTATTGACTAGTCTGAAGACCTGTCATGTCGCACTACCGCTAGTCGACTGAGTATGTCGGTCCTGTCTCGGTACCATGGCCAAACAACTCATTTACTTAAGTTTTCATGGTTTAATAATCATATTTTTATACGAGCTCCTGCTCGTGCTAACTGGCCTAGGGCCCACTATTCGAGATTTTCAAAATTGGGCATATTAGCCCCAAGTTCCAAAACTGAGGCCTCCGACCCTTATGAGCAATTTGAGCTACCATTAAAAAGGTCTCCCAAAAATTTTAAGCAGTGGCACACAGTTAGCGGAGAGTACTTCCAACAAAATAAACTTTTCATATGTCTATCATACCAACCAAGTATGAAGACGTCTCCTCTTATAACCGATAAGCGGGTTTTCCACTTCCTTCTAGGAAGTCTCATCATACCATCCTGAGATGATCTACTTACAACCGGTAAGTAGTTTTTCCGCATGATTTTTACATCACTCCTCTCAAGTGTGATGTTTAAAATACAACTTAGTAGTGGGTTTTCATTTTTGAGGTGCTTATCATCCCAACCCGGTATGATAGTGAATTCCCACTCACCTGATAGTGCAACAAATATCCTCTGAGCCGACTTGTTGTCCTTACTTGAACTTATCTTAGCTGCCATTCTCGGTACTTCGTGTTCCTACACGATATGAACACTTATGTTTATTATCCTTTGGCATAATAGCCCTCATTCATCCCAAATGAATGAGAAATCCAAACTTTTTCTTTATTTACAATTAGGTCCCTAAAGTTATTTTTCTTTAACTTTAAGTCCCTAATGCCGGTTTTTCCTCAAATTGAGTCTGAAACTTTTAAAATTCATCTTGGGACCTCAATTTATTCAAATTCACAAAAAGGGGTTTAATTTTCCAAATTTTCAATTTGGTCCCCAACTTTTCCAAAATTACCATTTTGCACCTACTTTACAAAAATGGTAAGTTTTGCCCCAAAAATTCTAAAATTTTCCCAATTGGTCCTCCAACATCTTTATCATGCCTAATGGGACCTCAATTTTATGAAATTGCCTTTAGTCCCTCGAATTTTTAAAATTCCCGAATTTTCCCCAATTTCCACCAATTTCAACCTTCTAACTCAGCCAAATTTGATTTCATCAAATTGACCAATCAAATGAGTTTAATTTTTGAAATTAAAGTTAGAATGGAGTTCCTACACCTTCATACGATTCAATTACATTTTGAATCGCATGATTTGATCCTAGAATGAACTCAAATGGAGATTTGTCAGAAAATTAGACTGTGTCACACCTCGACCCAGTTTGGTCGGATCCTCGTGAGCAATCCACCACTCTTCTCGGTTTAGTAAGGGTTTTCCCCTCATTTTAAACCTGGGAGGAGTAAGCGTCCTTTTAACATGTACCTTTCTTAGAATACATAAAGGGATATAATGGAGAGGGTGAATTCAATAACTCAGTGAATGGGTGTTTAAAGTTTGACTTTCAGGGGAAAATATTTAAATTGGAGTGTGCTAGACTCCTGATTTAAAAATTTCTCATTTTCAAAATCTCAGTTTCATTGCCATTACTCACTTCTCAACCATAACCGGTGTGTTTATCAACTAACACACGCCCTTCATCATGAAGGGAACACACATAATTAAGACTCGGTGTCTGTACGAGGATAGAGACCATATCTCGGGCTCGTGCACATGAAACTCAAACATAGAAGCTTTAGGAAGTCCCAAACACAACAACATAGTGGAGTCCAAACATAGAGACTCTGTGGAGTACAAACATAAATTATTGACTTCTCCCCAGTTCTAAAGAATCCGACCTTGCCTTGTTTGGCTTTGAAAAGTGCCCAAGTTGGAGCTCTGGTTCGAGCTTCACCAGAAAATGGAGCATTTGAGAGAGAATGGAGTTTTCAGATGTGTAGAGGATGAATGAGGAGGGGCTCTTTATATAGGAAGCTTGAGGACTTCTTGGCCGTTCGATTGGCATCATAATGGTAGTCATTCATTGCCTGAAACTCCTTGGCCGAAGACTTTTCAGCTTCACCAGCGTTGCACGATTTTTCAGTGAGTGAACAGTGTTGTCATCTGAAGGAAGAAGACGACATTGTTTCAAAGCAGATCAGACCGGGTTCAAAGCTTAAACCGGCCTCTTCACCCCCAGTTTGACTGAATTTTTCAAATCTAAAAATTTTTAAATTCATCTAAATTCATTTTCTATCCAATGTGGCTTCAAATCTCAAATTTGAATTTTTTAAAGCCACCTAGAAAAATGAATTTAGCATCCGGTTCAATAGTGGTTCAAACCGGTTCAATCTAGTTTAGATTCGGTTCACTTGAACTGGTTTGGTTTTCATCCGCCATTCATTAAGAAGTCATTTTTCATGACTTTTGTGACTCCTTAGGTCTCTTGAAATCCATAAATTTCCCGGTTTGCCCTTTCTCTATCAGTTTCGGTTCATGAACCAACTCAGTTCATAAATTGGTTCAATCTGGTTTGGAATCAGTTCTCCTGAACCGGTCTAGTGTTCTCTCCCAAATTGTCCTAAGATCCTTTTATAAGGTTTTATGAACCCTTTGGGTCACTCAAGAGTTATAAATTCCCCAAATTGCCCGTACCTTGATGATCAGGTTTGTGTACCTGTTCGATTTTTCTCATTTGGGTTGACCGGTTCTTTTCGCGGTTTCCTTGTTTTAAAGGGACGAGGTTTACATAGAGAGAGAAAGTTTGAAAGCTTACCGTTAGGGGTGCAGTGGTCTAAGCTTTCAATCTGGGTAGATTGCTCTCATCCCAAGGTTTCTCCTAGGATCAAGAATTGCATCAAATGATGCCCAATTGAATGAGAATTTAGTGATCGAAGTTCTGCCCCTTCTCTCTATAGCACCGATCAGAATTTTAAGAGGGGAGCCAAATTGGCTTACCTTTTCACTCTAATTCAACTGTAAGAGGGTGTAGAGGTGTTGGGAGGGCTTGGTTTGGCCCAAGGATGGCTCGAATTAGCTTATTTCAGCTCGGCCGAAATAGGGCAGCTTCGGTCCGTCAGAGCTACTTCTCTGTTCGATCTCGCCGGTGCTTCTCCGGTGACCCTTGGAGCAATTGGAGACCACATGCATGTAGCTTACTTCTCCCTAAATCCAAAGAACCTGACCACACCTTCTTTGGTTAAGAAAAGACCCGATATCATAGTTCTGGTTCGAGCTTCACCAGAAATTGTAGTTGAGAGAGAATGGAGTTTTTAGGTTTGGAGATGATGAATGAGGAGGGGGGCCTCTATATAGGAAGCTTGGGGACTTCTTGGCTGTCCGATTGGTGCCTTAATGGTAGTCATTCATTGCCTGAAACTCCCTGGCAAGAAAGTTTTCAACTTCGCCGGTGCTGCTCGATTTTTTTGTGTGTGAACAATGCTATCATATGAAGGAAGAAGACAACACCATTCTGAACCGAATTGGACCAGTCTGAACCATGTTCAAAGCTTAAACAGGCCGGTTCATGCCCGATTCAAACAATTTTTTTAAAATTAAAAATTTCTAAATTCATTCTCTATCCAATTGTGGCCTCAAATCTCAAATTTGAATTTTCTAAGCCACCTAGAAAAATGAATTTAGCATTCGGATCTATAGTAGTTCAAACCGGTCCAAACTGGTTCAATCCGGTTAAGATCTAGTTCACCTCAATAGGTTTGGTTTTCTTCTGTAAATCATCGTAAAGTCCTTTCTAATGACTTTTGTGACTCCTTAGATTACTCGGGATCCATAAATTTCCCAGTTTATCCTTTCTCTATCGGTTCCGATTCATAAACTAGCTTAGTTCATAAATCAGTTCAATCCGGCTTGGATCCGGTTTACCTAAATCGACTTGATTTTTCTCTCCAAAATTTTCCTAATTTCTTTTTCCAAAAATTTTATGAACCCTTTGGGTTATTCGAGAGTTGTAAATTCCCCAAATTTCCAATTCTCTAATGATCGGGTTTTTGAATCAGTTCAATTTTTCTCACTCGAGTTGACCGGTTCTGTAAACCCTGCACATTTGAGTTAAGGAAAACTGGGAAAAGAACTGGTCAAACCGAATAAGAAAACCAAACCGGTTTATATTTGGGAATAACCAATATGAAAATTTACAACTTTCAGTTGATCCAAAGGATTTATTAAACATTTGAAAAGAAACTTAAGACAAACTAGAAAACAAAAACCAAATTGGTTCAGGTGAACTAGATTCCATAAGAACTTTAAAGTTAAGCATGCTTACCTGAGAGTAGTGTGAGGATGGGTGACCTCTTGGGAAGTATGATTTTTTGTAACCCGAAATTTCGGTCAAAAAATTTTTTATGGAATTAATACAAATAATTTAATACCGAAATTAAATTATTGGAATTAAGACTAAAATTAAATTATTGGAATTAATACCAATAATTTATAGCAATATTAATACTACTAATAAATCTCAACCATTTAATACACGGGTTTTATTAAAGAGATCATCCCCATTTCATTCTCTTCACACCTGAACACTTCTCTCTCTCTCTCTCTACTGCTCCATTTCTCGGTAAAGCTTGAACCAGAGCTTCGACTTGAACAAAGGTCGGGCTCTTTAGAACCGGGGAGAAGATAGCTATATGATAGCAAACTCTAGTCAATCCGAGAATCGTTGGAGAAGCGCCGACATGATGGAATAGTGAAGCAACTCCGGCGGACCGAAGCTGCCGTATTTCGGCCAAGCTGAAATCGGCCATTTCAAGCCCTTCTCAGGCCAAACCAAGCCCTCTCAACACTTCCTCAGCCTTTCCACGGCTGAATTAGGACCGAAAGGTAAGCCAATTCGGTTCCCCTTTATAATTTTCGATCGGTGCTAGGGAGAGAGTTGACCGAATTTCAATGACGAAATTTTAATCCAATTCCGCATCAATTGATACAATACTTGATTTTAGGATGAACCTCAGGACGAGACCTATCTGCCCAGATTGAAAGCTCGGACTGTCGTGCCTTCACCGGTGAGTAATCGAAGCTTTCTCTCTCTACAGTCTATTTTCCAGTAAAGCTCCGTTTGAGCTCGTTCCGACGTTAAAATCTGCGATTCAAAGTTTCTTAGAATCGTATGAACATATAGTAACTCAATTTCAACCACAATTTCAATAATTAGAAGTGTTTGATCGGTTAATTTGATGAAATCAAATTCGGTAGTGTTGAAGAGTTGAAATTGAGGGAAATTTTGGGGATTTTCGAAATTCAAAGGGGCCAAAATACAATTTTATGAAATTGAGGGTCAATTGGGCATGAAAATAATGTTGGAGGACCAATTGAGGAATTTTGGAAATTTTGGGGAAAAAACTTACCATTTTTGTGCAAGAAGGGAAAAATGGTAATTTTGGAAAAATTGGGGAACCAAATTGGAAATTTGGAAAATTAAACCGCTTTTTGGTGAAATTGAATAAATTGAGGTCTCACGATAAATTTTAAAAGTTACGGGACTCAATTTGAGGAAAAACCGACATTAGGGACTTAAAGTTAAAGAGAAATAACTTTAGGGACCTAATTGCAAATAACTAAAATTTTGGATTTTCTCATTCATTAATGAATGAAGGCTGTTATGCTGAGTAATAATGAACAAGGTTGTTTATATCGTGTAGGAACGTTAAATACCGGGAACGCCAACAAGGACAAGCTCGCGTGAATACAAAGAACCTGTCTACGGGTGAGTGGGTTATTTACATCATACCCAGTTGGGATGATGAGCTCAGTTTAAAGTTAAAAACCACTTACCAGTTGTGAGTGGGTTTACTAACATCATACCCGGTTGGGGATGATAAGTGCCTCGATATAAAAATCCACTGTTTAGTGTTATTTTAATCATCACTACTTAGAGAAAGTGATGTGAAAGTTATGCAGAAAAACTACTTACGGGTTGTAAGTAGATCATACCCGGTTAGTATGATGAGACTTTCTCGAATGAAGTTGAAAACCCATTCATCGGTTATGAACGGAGATGTCCTTATACCAGTCGGTATGATGGACAGTAAAAACCTATTTTTGTCAGAAGTGCTCTCCCCTGGCTGTGTGCCAATGCTTAAACAATTTGGGAGACCTTCTCGATGGGAGCTCGAATAGCTCTGATAGGCCAGGGGCCTCAGTTTTGGAACTTGGGGGCTAAATGCCTGATTTTGAAAATCTCGTACAGTGGGCCCAAGGCCAGTTGGCACGAGCAGGAGCTCGTAAATGAACATGATATATGTGCCACAAAACTTAATAAGTGAATTGTTTGGCCATGGTACCAAGATAGGACTGACATGCTTAGTCAACTAGCGGCAGTGCGACATGATAGGTCGACGAACTAGTCAAGACAAACAGTTGCGGGTTGAGTTGAGAGTCGGGGCCGTTGGACTAGTGGCACCACAGATTACATGGCAATATAAGAAAACATTGTTTGTGCATGCACTGTGAGTACGGGATCATCAAGACGCCCATGAGGGGTAGTGATGCGTCCTAAGGGCACTGGACAACCTTGTGGCTATAAGGGTAGTTCGTCGTTTCAGGTGTCTGTGTGAAATCTGGAGTAACACGAAGCGCATGAGATCGGGGTGGGGACAGGATGAGGTCTCTGTCCTCATACAGACATGAAGATGTGATTTCAAGATTGTGGGTAGGATGTCACGTACATCCACTCATTCCCAGGGTATAAGTGGTCGTACTTCTATCCGGGTGGCAGAAAAAGTCGCTCCGAAGCCACTGGCGGGTTCAGTAGTGATACTGACTTGCGAATGTGTGTAACCTTCATGATGAAGGATGCGTGTTGGGTGATGACACACCGTGGTAACTAAGAAATAATGGAAAAATCTAAATTTTTAAATGATAGGATTTTTGAAAACAAAGGAGTCTGGCACACTACATATAAATGTTTTTCTTAAAAGTCAAAAACTTTTAAAAACCCATTCACTGAGTAGTCGTACTCACCCCCTCCCTTATATCCTTTTCAGGAAATCCCAGAAAGCCTCCCCTTAAAGACCGTCAACTAAGATGCCTGTAAGACAAGTATGTAAAGTTTTAAATTTCATACAGTTTTGATTATGCTATTCCAGGAAAAAGGTGCAAGTTAAAGGACGCCTTACTCTTTACGGTTTACGATAAGGGGAAACCCTTTAATAAACTGGGAGAGTGGTGGGTTGATCATGGGGATCCGACCAAATCGGGTCGGGGCATGACAGGTTCTTTCCCCAGTTTTCCTTTGTTTTAAAGGGACAGGGTTTACAACTCTCTCCTCCTTTTAGGTGTTTTGTCCACAAAACTAAATCAACATCCTTTGCATCAAAAATAATTTCCCTTAATTTTAACTCGAGATTTTCTTGACATGCCAACTTTGGTTGTTCTTTCACTTAGCCCTTTTGAATCACGCACTTAAGGAATTTTTTTCCTTTATATTGTTTACTCCTTCCATGGAATTTTATCATAACTAGTATGTCTTGCCCATGAATGCAAAGTTATATCCCTAGGTTCACATCTCCCTTTACTTAGGGTAAGATTCTTCCTTTTTGAGGTTCTTACTCAAGATTTCAGGATTGGGAGTTTCAAGTTGCCCAATCGTTACTGTGTATAGTTATTCCCTTCATCATTGAAACCCTTTGCTCAATGTTCTTTCGAGTATTATGTACTTGTTTTCACCGGTTTCGGTGTTATTATCCCTTCATCCTATTTTAACCCTTCCTTCATCCGTCATTTATTACGACTTCAGTCAACATTTTGTTTGACCTCGTTATGCTTACTAATTGACTCTTCTTTACTTGAGTCACATTTTCCTCGAGATTGTTAGACTTAGATGCCCCTTACAACATGACATACTCTAGAACATGTCTTTGACCATTTTAAATTTTTTGCACACTTCCATAATGGTTGTTCTTAACTTTCCAACCTTACAAGGATCGTACACTTTGATCCCTCTAGTCGTTTGGTAGTATTCCTTGACTATTTTTACCGTTATCCAATCAACTTACATAACTATGTCGATTTTTCTTACCCACTCGTCCTTTCACATCTTCCTTATTGGGTCTTTCTAGTTCCAATTATTGGGTTTCCAGATGATTTATCGACATGCTGGGATTCTTCCTTTCTTAGGTCCGTCCTCATTCCTAGTGACATCCTTTACTCAAGGATTTTCCTTTGTCCTTAATCCACTCTTACTTGTTTGTAATCATTTCATAACTCATTATTCCCGTTTGATCCCTTTCGGTCTATTTGTCTATTGTTTTTTTTAGGGAATTCACTTCTTATGGTTTCATTCTCTACTATGTTCCTCATGGTAGAGACTTTCATCTTAGGAACTACATAATCAACCTTCTTACCATTCCTTGAAGGTTTCTTCCTCCATTTCCTTACCTTTCCTTCTATTCTGGGGCATTTGCCCACTTTGAATCCTTCCTCATCTTAAAATTCCATTTCATCCCTTATTCTTTATCCGATAAACTTTTGATTATTAGTCTTATTTCGCGTACTTCACCTTATGCCCAGCCGTCCACTCTTTATGCGAGTGTGGACCATGATCCATCTTGATATTAGTGGTTGTTTCCCTCTTCAACCACTTCCTATTGGGAGGGCTTATTTCTCTAAAGTTTCTCAGATGTTCTTTCCTCTCTTTCCTTATTTTGGACAATCCACCCTCTCTTATTTGTATGACATTTTTTTGATGTTATCTTCTTACTTACCTGTTCCTTGAGTTTAACTTACTCCTTAGGTCTTTCTAATATGCTTTCCTTGGTTCTTCCACCTTAACATGCACTTCATTTGTAAGTTTATCTCCTTATCCCTCTTCACTTGGTTCCATTTCCTTTCAGTTGGGATTACATATGCCTTTCTAGTGTTTCCTTCCTTGGTAGGACTTTTTCCCTTCCTCCTGAAATTCTTTTTCATTTTCTCTAAGAAATATATACCCTTAAATGACATCCTTTGATGTTGTCTACTCCTATTTTACCTTTACTCTTGAAATCTTGCGGGCACATCTTTTGTACTCTATTGTCATCCTCACTTGTACTCCAGTACATGTCTATTTCTTTTAAGGAGAATTCAAACCTTCCTTATTTCAGGATTTCTTGACCATTATGTGACAGACTTGCCTACTCCTCTCTTGGCTTGAGTTTAGTCGTTAATTTGGCCATTGGTCTCTTTAGGGATTTTCTTTCATTCTTCTGTTTCTCAATATATGGCCTTTCCATCTCTCCCTTCTTTGTCGGAGCTTAAATTGTGACTGTCACGAGTATTAGTTCGTTAACTGCCTCATCCCTACCATTCCTTTGGTCTTAGGGTAGTTGTTTCTCGAGTCTTCTTATCCTTAATGTCCAACTTGCTACTCTTTTAGAGTGTAGTCCTTTCTACTTCCCGGTCCTCCTTATGACACCATTTATTCTCATTGACTGTCTTGTTGTTACAACTTGCTTCCTTCTGCCATGTTGGTCTGAAACTCCTATTTGGCTTCACTACTTTTCCCAAAGTGATTCATACCTGTAATCCCAAGACATCCCATTTGTCGTCAAATGCTCAACTTGTCTTCTCTTGTGGATGCTCTCCCTTCTTTTCTCCTAAATTATTGGAATTTTCTTCTTTGTCCTACCTTCGACCCTTTTTCCTTCCTACCACTACGCTAGGATCTTGAAGAACTTCCTCTTGACTATGGTTGAAATGACGAGCTGGAGTCGTGTTTCTTGGAATGGTACCCTTTTGGATTTCTATAACTGTGGGGCATTTATTCTTGGAAGGTATTGTTCTAAATCTTACTAGTGTGGGATAGTCCCTCACTTCATGTCCCATTTCCTTTGCACCTTGTAATAGGTCGTTTCCTTGCCTAGTGATTTCTTCAAGAGCTCCCCTAAACTCTTAACCTTGACGGTTTACTTGTTATGCCTTCATTGCTCAACAATTCCCTTGATTCATTCCTTTATTTGGGATGAGAATCTTCTTGGTCTCCATAGTGTCTAAGGTAATGTGGGTTTGTTTGGTTACCTTCCATGGGAAATCTTACTACAACTGAGATGCAAGGTCACATTATTTTGAGAGATATGGTTTTAGGAACTTGGAATTCTTTATTATTGGAGAGGGAATACAATAGGTTGGGGTCTTAGCCCTCATTACAAAAACTGTTTCTGAAATAGATGGGAAGCAACTAGGTTCTTTGACAAGTGTCTTCCTTAGTAAGGTTATAAGCCCTTGATGGTGTTCCTAGCCTTAGGCTTAGCTTCCTTCACACTAAGGATTGTGACCTCAACAGATCTTGACACCATCCTTTTGGATACTTCCCACTAATGTCTCTTGGTTCTTTGGGACTCCTCGGGTATTTTAGGGCGATCTCCTTACGGGGACAGAGTGTTGGGTGGTGTTGGTAATGCTAATTCTAGTTTTCTTGGTTCCTCTCCTTGGAGCCACCTGAAAATTTTAAAAATTTTCTCTTAGTTACTATGTTATATAGTTCTAATAATGTATTTGAGGAAACTGGCTCTAATACCACTCAAGCTGTCACGCCCCAAACCAGTTTGGTCGGATCCCCGTGATCAACCCACCACTCTCCCGGTTAACTAAGGGTTACCCCTTCTTTATAAACGAGGAGTAAGGCGTCCTTTAAACCTGCACCTTTCTTGGAATAACATAAATCAAAACTGACCAAAATTTTAAACCTATCATACTGCCTTATAGGTGCGTTAACTGGTGGTCTTTGGGGTAAGCTTTTTAGGGTAACTTGAAAGAGATATAAGGAAGGGGGTGAGTTCAACGACTCAGTGAATTGGTGTTTAAAGATTTATTTTTAGAAAAAATAGTTCAAATATAGAATGTGCGAGACTCCTTATTTTTCTTTTAAAAATATTTTATTCTCAATTCTTGGTTTCCCTAAACATTTCTTATCATAACATTGTGTTTATCAACCAACACACGCCCTTCATCATGAAGGAACACACAATCACAGCCCAGCCCATCCACTGTACCCACTTGTGGCGTCGAAGCAACTTTACCAGCCACCTAGATAGAAGCATGTCGACTTCTACCTTGAGAATGAGAGGATGTTCCCGACATTCGACCCTCAATCTCGTAACAAAACTCCATGTCCGTTTGAGGATAGAGACCTCATCCTGTCCCCACCCCAGTCTCATGCGCTTGAAGCTACGTCAAGCTTCGTAAGACTTCTGGTACTACAAATTGCCCTTATATCCACCGGATCGTCTAGAGCCCTAGGACGCATCACTACCCCTCTTGGGTGTCTTGAACGTTCCGTAATATAGTGCATGCACAAATCAACAATTTTTACATAAGCCATATAATTTGTGGTGCCACTGGTCCAACAGCCCCAACCCTCAACTCATCCTATAACTGTTTGTCTTGACTAGTCCGAAGACCTATCATATCGCACTGCTGCTAGTCGACTGAGTATGTCGGTCCTGTCTTGGTACCATGGCCAAACAACTCATTTACTCAAGTTTTCATAGTTTATTAATCATGTTTGTTTACGAGCTTCTTCTTGTGCCAACTGGCCTAGGGCCTACTGTTCGAGATTTTCAAATTCAGGCATATTAGCCCCCAAGTTTCAAAACCAAGGTCTCCAACCTTAATGAGCTATTTGAGCTCTTGCCAAGAAGGCCTCCCAAAAATTTTAAGCAGTGGCACACAGTTAGCGGAGAGTACTTCCAACAAAATAAACTTTTCATATGTCTATCATACCAACCAGGTATGAAGATGTCTCCTCTTATAACCGATAAGCGGGTTTTCCACTTCCTTCTAGGAAGTCTCATCATACCATCCTGGTATGATCTACTTATAACTGGTAAGTAGTTTTTCCGCATGATTTTTACATCACTCCTCTCAAGTGTGTTGTTTAAAATACCATCTAGTAGTGGTTTTTAATTTCCGAGGTGCTTATCATCCCAACCGGTTATGATATTAAATTCCCACTCATGCAATAGTGTAGTGAATATCCTCTTTTCTGGCTTGTTGTCCATACTCGAACTTGTCTTAGCTGACGTTCTCAGTACTTCATGTTTCTATATGATATGAACACTCTTGTTCATTATCATTTGGCCTAATAGCCCTCATTCATCCCGAATGAATGAGAAAACCAAACTTTTCCTTTATTTTCAATTAGGTCCCTAAAGATATTTTTCATTAACTTTATGTCCCTAATGCCAATTTTTCATCAAATTGAGTCCCGAAACTTTTAAAATTCATCTTGGGAGCTCAATTTATTCAAATTCACAAAAAGGGGTTTAATTTTCCAAATTTTTAATTTGGTCCCCAACATTTCCAAAATTACCATTTTGCCCCTACTTTACAAAAATGGTAAGTTTTGCCCCCAAAATTCTAAAATTTGCCCAATTGGTCCTCCAACATCTTTATCATGCCCAATTAAAACTCAATTTTATGAAATTGCACTTTAGTCCCTCGAATTTTCAAAATTCCCAAATTTCCCCCAATTTCAACCTTATAACTCAGCCAAATTTGATTTTATCAAATTGATCGATCAAATGAGTTTAATTTTTGAAATTAAAGTTAGATTGGAGTTCCTACACCTTCATAAAATTCAATTACACAGTGAATCGCACGATTTGATGCTAGAATGTGCTCAAACGGAGATTTGCTGGAAAACTAGGCTTAGAGTGTCACAGCTCGACCTAGTTTAGTCGAATCCTCGTGAGCAACCCACCACTCTTCCTGGTTTACTAAGGGTTTTCCCCTCATTTTAAATCTGGGAGGAATAAGTCGTCCTTTCAAGCTGTACCTTTCCTGGAATACATAAATAAAAACTGTATAAAAAAATTTAACTTACATACCTGTCTTGCAAGAGTGACTAACATGAGGTATTTGGGTAGGTTTCCCTTGGTTACATGAAAAGGGATATAATGGAGGGGGTGAATATAATGACTCAGTGAATGGGTGTTCAAAGTCTTACTTGTAGGGGAAAATATTTAAATTGGAGTGTGCTAGACTCTTTATTTTAAAATTTCTCATTTTCAAAATCTTAGTTTCATTGCCATTACTCACTTCTCAACTATAACCGGTGTGTTTATCAACTAACACACACCCTTCATCATGAAGGGAACACACATGATTAAGACTCGGTGTCCATATGAGGATAGAGACCATATCTTAGTCTCATGCACATGAAACTGAAACACAGAAGCTTTAGGAAGTCCCAAACACAACAGCTTAGCAGAGTCCAAACACAGAGACTCCATGGTGTACAAACATAGAACTCCGTGGAGTACAAAAATAAAACTCCATGACTAACTGGTATGACAAGAAACACAAACCCAGTAGCTTTTCTCTTCCCTTATCTCCACCATGTCATCCAACAGCCCTTAGGATGCATCACTACCCCTCTTAGGCATCTTAATTGTCTCAAATCTCAAGTGCATGCACAAACAAAATTTTCCTCAAAAGCCATTTAATCTTTGGTGCCACTGGTCCAATGGCCCTGACCCTCAACTCGACCTGCAACTGTTTGTCTCTATTGGTCCGTCGACCTATCATGTCACACTACTGCCAATCTATCGAGTATGTCGGTCATGTCTTGGTACCATGGTCAAACAATTCATTTACTTAAGTTTTCATGGCTTTGAATCATGTTTATTTACGAGCTCCTACTCGTGCCAACTGGCCTAGGGCCCACTATTCGAGATTTTCAAAATCTTGCATATTAGCTCCCAAGTTTCAAAACTGAGGCCCGATTCGACTAAGTTTTTCAAAATTAAAAATTTCTAAATTATTCTCTATATAACGGTGGCCTCAAATCTCAAATTTGAAATTTCTAAGCCATGTAGAAAAATGAATTTAGCATCTGATTCGGTAGTGGTTCAAACCGCTCCAAATCGGTTCAATCCTGTTCAGATCCGATTCACCTGAACCGGTTTGGTTTCATCTCCAATTCAACATAAAGTCCTTTTTCATGACTTTTGTGATTCCTTAGGTCACTTGGGATCCATAAATTTCTCGGTCTGTCCTTTCTCTATCGGTTTCGGTTCATAAACCGGTTCAATCTGGCATGAATTTGGTTTACTTGAACTGGTCTGGTGTTTCTCTCCCAAATTGTCCTAAGGTCTTTTTCCAAGATTTTATGAAACCTTTGGGTCACTCGAGAGTTGTAAATTTCCCATTCTCTAATGATCAGGTTTGTGAATCGGTTTAGTTTTTGTCACTCGGGTTGACCGGTTCTTTCCCTGATTTTCCTTTTTTAAAGGGACAAGAAAAGAACCAGTTAAACTCGATTATGAGTGAGAAAATCGAACTGGTTCACAAACTCGATTATGAGTAAACGGGAAAATTTGAGAAATTACAACTCCCAAGTGACTCAAAATGGTTCATAAACCTTGGAAAAAAAACCTTATGAGAAATTGGGGGAGAAAAACCTGATCGGTTTGGGTGAATCGGATTCAAACCGGTTTATGAATCGAGCTAGTTTATGAACCAGAACTGATAGA
Source organism: Trapa incisa (assembly GCA_030064435.1). NCBI lineage: Eukaryota > Viridiplantae > Streptophyta > Magnoliopsida > Myrtales > Lythraceae > Trapa > Trapa incisa. The sequence goes on from CM057773.1 coordinate 11,739,340, forward strand.
GAGAGGGCAAACCGGGAAAATAATGGATCCCAAGTAACCCAAAGAGTCACATAAGTCATGAAATAGGACTTTAGGATGAATGGGGGATGAAAACCAAACTGGTTCAGGTGAACCAGATCCGAACCGAATTGAATCAGTTTGGACTGGTTTGAACCACTATTGAACTGGATTCTAAATCCATTTTTCTAGGTAGCTTAAAAATTTTAAATTTGAGATTTGGCCCCCCAATGGATTGAAAATGAATTTAGAAATTTTTAGATTTGAAAAATCTGGTCGAATTTTGGGTGAATCGACTGGTTTAAGCTTTGAACCTGGTTCAGACTGGTACAGTCCAGTTTGGAACAGTGTCGTCTTCTTCCTTCAGATGACAACACTGTTCACTCGCTGGAAAATCATGCAGCGTCGACGATACTAAAAAGTCTCCGGCCAAGGAGTTTCAAGTAATGAACGACTGCCATTGAGGCACTGATCAGTCGGCCAAGAAGTCCTCGAACTTCCTATATAAAGAGCCCCTCCTCATTCATCCTCTCCACACCTAAAAACTCCATTCTCTCTCAGCTGCTTAGTTTTATGGTGAAGCTCAAACCACAGCTCCGATATAGGGTCATTTTTGAGCCAAAGAAGGCATGGTCGGATTCTTTGTAACCTGGGAGAAGTCAACTACATACTTGTAGTATCCATTTGCAATGAGAGTCACCGGAGAAATATCGGCATGATCGAACAGTGAAGCAACTCTAGCGGATCGAAGCTTTCCTGTTTCAGCCTAGCTGAAATTGGCCAATTCAAGCCCTCCTCAGGGCAAACCAAGCTCTCCCAATACCTCCTCAGCCCTCCTATGACCGAATTAGGATTGAAAGGTAAGCCAATTCAGCTCTCCTCTACAATTTCCGACAAGTGCTAGAGAGAGAACCGAAAAAAATTTGATGAAGGAATTCTAATCTAATTCGACATCAGTTGATGCAATTCTTGATCCTAGGAGGAATCTCAGAACAGATTGAAAGCTCAGACCACTACGCACTCAATGGTGAGCAATTGAAGCTTTGTCTCTCTACGTTCTGTTTTCTGGCGAAGCTTCGTTTGAGCTCGTTCCGACGTCAAAACTTACGATTCAAAGTGCTATGGAATCATATGAAGATGTAGAAACTCAATTTCAACTTCAATTTCAACAAATAGAAGTGTTTGATTGGTCAATTTGATGAAATCAAATTTGGCTATGTTAGGAAGTTGAAATTTGTGGAAAATTTGGGATTTTCAAAAATTGGAGGAACCAAAATGAAATTTTGTTAAATTGAAGTCAATTAGGCATGATAAGAGTGCTAGAGGACCAATTGAGCAAATTTTAGAATTTCGGGGGTAAAACATACCATTTTTTTTAAAGGAAGGGTAAAATGGTAATTTTTGAAAATTTGAGGACCAAATTGGGAATTTAGGAAACTTGAACCCCTTTTTATGAAATTGAGTAAATTGAGGTACCAAGAGCAATTTTAAAAGTTTTAGAACTTAATTTGGGGGAAAACTGACAATTGGGGCCTAAAGTAAAAGGAAAAATAACTTTAGGGGCCAATTTTTGCAAGTATTAGAAAAGTTGTGAATTAAGTTAAGTTATTCATACTGAATGAAGTGACCAAGTCAGATGATAATGAACAATGATGTTCATTTCATGTAAGAACACGAGACATCGGGAATGCCAACTAAGGTTGAGCTCTCAAGGGATGAAAACCTACTTAGTGGAATTTCACTGAACGATCGGGTGAGTGAGATTTTTATATCATACTCGGTTGGGATGATAAGCAACTCGAAAATGAAAACCCACTACTTAGTGGTATTTTAAACATCACAACTTAGAGGAGTGGTGTGAAAATGACATGGAAAAACTATTTACTTGTTGTAAGTAGGTCATACTCAGTTGGTATGATAGTCGTACCAGGTGACCTTGGGAAGCTCGACGTAACTTCAAGTGCACGAGATCAGGGTGGGACGAGATGAGGTCTTTGTCATCATATAGACATGGAGAATTGTTACTAGATTCAGGGTCAGATACTACGAATATCCACTCATTCTCAGGGTAGAAGTGGATGTGCTTCTATCTAGGTGGTTGGTAAAGACCCTCCAACGCCACAAGTGGGTTCACTGGACATACTGGCATGCGATTGTGTGATTGACCTTCATGATGAAGGATGTGTGTTGGGTGATGATCCAATGTGGTTAATAAGAAATGGTGATAAAAAACTAAAATTTGAAAGGAAAGGTTTTTAAAAGAATATAATGAGTCTGACACACTCCAAAAAAATTAAACATTTCTTCTAAAAATAGGCAGAGTGGTGGGTTGATCATGGGCATTCGATCAAATCGGGTTAGGGCGTGAGCTCAAATAGTGCTTGGAAGCACTGACTAATTAAAACGTAACATGTGTCCATAGTCAACTATCAAATCCACGTCTTCGATGACCCACCAATAGGAGAGTGACTTGTGTCCTCCATAAGTCAACTGAGGAGAAACCTCGTCAGCCAGGCTAACCAATAAAGAGCTGACACGTAGCAAATGTGCCACATCAGCAGTCGAGTAGGACATCGTATGTCACATCATCTTTTTAGTAACATGAAATTTCAGTTGGAAAATTTTCCCCTTGAATTTAAGCAAAAATTAAATATTATATACATAATTGTTAATTATGTATATATATATATATATATAAATGTTGAAGATATGTTTACATACAAGGGTATATATATATACATGTACAAAATTAATTTCCAAACAAATATAAAGGAGAAAGGGATTTAAAATTTGAGCAATTAATACCTAAATTCAATTATTGGAATTAATACGCATAAATACCCATCAATTTCCCAATTTAATGAGAATAAATACCCACAAATACCCATAATATAATAATAAATCTTTCCAATTTAAAAAATAATTTTTACAGCTATATAAAGAGTTTTTCCCCATTCATCCTCCTCACACCTAAAAACTCCTCCCTCTCTACTGCTCCATTTTCTAGTGAAGCTCGAACTACAGCTCTGACTTAGGCATTTTTCTCAACCTCAAAAGGTGAAGTTGGGCTCTTTAAATTCCGGGGGAAGTTAGCTATCTGATAGCAATTTGCATTCAATCTGAGGATCACCGGAGAAGCGCCGACAAAATTAAACAGTGAAGCAGCTCCGACGGACTGAAGCTGCCCTGTTTTGGCTGAGCTGAAATCAGTCGAATTCAGCCCTCCTCTGACCAAACCAAGCTCTCCCAACACTTCCACATCCCTCATACGACTGAATTAGAGTGGAAAGGATGAACCTCAGGACAAGAGCTACCTGCCCTAATCGAAAGCTCAGACTGCCGCACCCCCGACAAAACACGAAGGACTGGAATGCTAGTAAGAATAAGCTCGCGTGGAGTGAGTGAGATTATTGATATCATCTCTGGTTGGGATGATGAGTACTTCAAAAATGAAAAACCACTTCTACGTGGACTTTTAACATCACACTTGGTTGGAGTGATGTGGAAAATATGTAGAAAAACTACTTATCGTGTAAGTATATCATACCCGATTGGTATGATGAACTTCCTAGAAGGAAGTAGAAAACCCACTTTCCGGTTGTAAGCGGAGATGTCATCACACCTAGTAGGTGTGATGGACAAGTTGAAATGTTATTTTCTTAGAAGTGCTCTTCCATTACTGTGTGCTAATGCTTAAAAATTTTGGGAGACCTTTTTGACAAGAGCTCAAATAGGTTAGAGGCCTTGATTTTGGAACTTGTGGGGCTAAATGCCCAGTTTTGGAAAATCAAGTAAAGTGGGCCTAAGGCCAGTTGGCATGTGGAGGAGCTCGTAAACAAACATAATGTATAAGCCATGAAAATTCCTAATAAATGGATTATGTGATTTCATCATGGTACCAAGACAGGATCGACATACTCAATGGGCTGGCGGCAGTACGTTAGGACTAGGTTGGTGGACCTATCTAGACAAATAGCTGCAGGTCAAGTTGAGGGTCGGGGCTATTAGACCAGTGGCACCAAAGATTAATGGCTTATTGGAAAACTTTGTTTGTGCATGCACTTGAGGTTTGGGACCATCAAGACACCCAAGAGGAGTAGTGATGCGTCCTAGGGGCTACTGGACAACATGGTGGAGATAAGGGTAGTTTGTCGTGCCAGCAGTTAGGAAAGCTCGACATAGCTTCATGCGCATGAGACTGGGGTGGGATTGGGATGAGGTCTCCATCCTCACATGGACATAAAGTATTTTGAGTATAAAGGTAGGATTTCGGAGACATTCACTCATACTTTGGGTAGAAGTTAGAGACTTCTATTAGGGTGGATGGTAAAGACGCTCTGATCTACAAGTGGGTGCAGTCGGCGTAACTGCATCTCTTGAATGTGTGTGAACCCTTCCTGATGAAGGGAGTGTGTTATTTGTGAAACACACAATATGGAAATGGGAAAGAGGTTATGAAAACCGTGGAAAGGATATGAGAATCCTTGGAAATAAATTACTAAACCTTAGGAAAAGGTTTTGATAAACCGTAATTTGAAGAAAAGCATTTTTAATAAAATGGGGAGTTTGGCACCCTTCGATTAAAATTGATTTTGTGAAAACTCTCACCCAACACCCATTCACTAAGTTGTCGAACTCACCCCTTCCTTTATCCCCTTTTAGGTAACCAAGGGAAAACCCACCTAAAGCTAAACCTAAAAGACAAGTATGTAAGGTTAGTATATTTAGTTTTGATTAATGTTATTCCAGAAAAGGTACAGGTGAAAAAGGGCGCCTTACTCCCCATGGCTTAAAGAAGGGGAAAACCCTTAATAATCTGGGAGAGCGGCGGGTTGTTCACGAGGATCCGATCAAACTAGATCAGGGCATGACAACTTGAGTGGTATTAGAGCATGTTTCCTCGAATGCATTATCAAGACTATATAACATAGTAACTAAGAGGAATAAATATAAAATTTTTAGATGCCTCCCAAGAGAGGAACCAAGAGAACAAGAGTAGTACTTTCTGACACTACCCAACAACCCCTTCCAGTAGAAAAGCCCCGAGAAACTCATATAGTTCCACTTGGAGTAAGGTCAGAACACCATAGGTTGTAAACGGAGTTCACTCGAGTATTTGAGTAACCTAACCTCATCCCTGAGGCAGGCACCAACTCTTAGGCTCAACCGGATGAAGTACAATCTCATCCTACTCCTGTTAATCATCCCCCTCCAGTTGATATTCCCAAGTATCTCAAGACTCTCTATCAATTTGGTGTAAGCCTTTTCTCGGAGAGAAAGACGCTGGAGCCGCCTTGGACTGGCTGGCTAACATCAAGAAGCTGATGGGGATAGTCAGGATATCACCAGAGGATATGGTGATCCTGATAGAATATTTCCTGGAGGGTAGTGTCAAAACATGGTGGGACAATGTCCAGAACCTGCATACCTCCACACCCTCCTAGGAGAAGATTGAGGAGAGGTACACAGAAGAGTACCTCGCCTTCATCTAATTAATGAGAAGTAGTAGGATTTTCTCCAACTCTGACAAGTGCTTAACTCTATATCTGAGTATGAGAGTAAATTTAATGAGCTAAGACCTTTTGCTCCAGACTTAGCTGGACCAACAAATATCTGCCAACGGTTCATGGACGGTCTCAACATGGATATAAGAGACCGGATGGGAGTACTAGGATGCCCCATGGATTTGGCTACCCTCATCAGCATGGCCCATGAGTGTGAACGTCTGGTACAGACAAGACGTTGTCGGATAGAGCAAGCCAGCCTGAAGGAAGAGGAAGGACAGAACAACCAAAGAGGGCAAAAGGAGCCTAGTGGGAAAAAATGGGGGACAAGAATGGGGCCATGTTGCCCATAGGGAGACAAGTAAAACCCCACAAAGGAGAAACCCCTATTGCCCTAGGTGCCGAAAAAGCCATGAAGGGTAGTGTCGAGCATGATTTAAATGTGAACAGCTCACACACTTTGCATAGAGTTGTCCAGCCCTTCGAAGTAATACACAACGAAGTGACCATCAACCACCTCAAGGAAACCCAAAGGCACTAGATGAAGGACAAGACATTGCCACTACGTCGAGGGTACCAACTCGAGTATACAACCTCAACCTTGACGAAGTATGTGATGAACCTAGCACTATAGCTAGTACCTACCATAGCTCCCCTAGACCAATATAACTAAAAACCCAGTAATTCATTATAGTAAAAGTTCCATTTCTTATAAAACTTGTGATGAAATACAAGTTAAAGAAAATCCTAAGGTCCCTAAGGTCGTATCCACCAAACCTCTAAAGAAAGGTGAAACTAGAAGGATGGCATCCGAGGATATTAGGAAAGTTAAGGTTGGATACCCTCAAGGACGAATAAAAAGGAATTCCGAGAAAGAAGGGAAAGGATTCTCCTAAAGAAGGAAACCTTGAGGGGGCATACATATCTCAACTAAGAAGTAATGGACCAAGTGACTTAGGATGATGAGATGACATGCATACTGAGGTGAAATAATCAAAGTAAGCATATTAGGAAGACCCAAGGAGTAAGCTAAACCCAAGGAACTGGTAAGTAGGAAGATGGCATCAAAGGACGCCGTGACAAGTGGACTACCCATAATAAGGAAATAAAGAAAAAGCCTCCAAGGAGCGTTATGGAGGTTGAATTGGGTCAGGAGTCCCTGGGGAGAAGGATAAAGGTAGGAAGGGAGACCTTAAAGGGGGGAATTCCCAAGCTAAGGAACCTAATAAAGAAGCATAAGTGGATGAGGGTATACCGGGACAACCAATTGTGACCTGTTTAGGAAGAGCAAGGAAGCCAAATAAGGACTTCAGACGAACCTAGCGAAAGAGAGAAGCTAGTAACAATGGGATGATCAAGAAATTGAAGAGAGAACTTGCAGGTCGAGTTAAGGGTCGGGGTTTAGACCAATGGCACCAAAGATTAATGGCTTATTGGAAAACTTTGTTTGTGCATGCACTTGAGGTTCGGGACCATCAAGACAATCAAGAGGGGTAGTGGTGCATCCTAGGGGCTACTAGACAAGATGGTTGTGATAAGGGTAGTTTGTCATGCCAACAGTCATGGTAGCTCAATGTAGCTTCATGTGCATGAGTCTAGGGTGGGGTTAGGATGAGGTCTCAATCCTCATATGGACACAAAGTATTTTGGGTCTGAGGGTAGGACGTTAGAGACGTTCACTCAAACTTCGAGTAGAAGTCAGAGCTTTCTATTAGGGTGGATGGTAAAGATGCTCTGATGCACAAGTGGGTGCAGTCAGTGTAACTGCATCTTGCGAATGTGTGTGAACCCTTCCTAATGAAGGGCGAGTGTTGTTTGTGAAACACACCTAATCTGGAAGTGGGAAAGAGGTTATGAAAACTTGAAAATGATTTGAGAATCCTTCGAAATGAATGGGTAAACCTTAGAAAAAGGTTTTGATAAACCACAATTTGAAGAAAAGCATTTTTAATGAAATGAGGTGTTTGGCACTCTCCGATTAAAATTGATTTTATGAAAACTCTCACCCAACACCCATTCACTAAGTTGTCGAACCCACCCCCTCCCTTTACCCCCTTTTTAGGTAACCAAGGGAAAACCCACCTAAAGTTGAACTTGTAAGACATGTATGTAAGGTTAGTATATTTAGTTTTGATTAATGTTATTCCAGGAAAGGTATATGTGAAAAAGGACACCTTACTCCCCATGAATTAGAGAAGAGGAAAACCCTAAATAAATCGGGAGAGTGGCAGGTTGTTCACGGGGATCCGACCAAACCGGGTCGAGGTGCGACATCATAGAAAGGGCACATGCTTAAGGTCGTAGACAAATAGACAATAAATGATCCCATGAAAAACTCATATAAATGGTAAGTTGTGTGAGATAGCTACAGTGCCAAGGCTAGGGTTTTCCAAACTCATTGGGTTGGTGGCTACTAAGCCGAAGCTAGGTCGTTGAACTAGTTAGGCTGATAGTTTCTGAGCCGAAGTCGGGTTAACAAAATTTTGAGGGCGAACAACACCAAAGATAAAAGTCTTAATTAAAAACACTTGTGTTTGTGCATGCTGAGATACAAAACCATTGAGTTTCCCGGTATGGGGTAGTACTAGTTCTAAGGGCTACTGAACGACCTAAGGAGCATAAGGGAAATTTGTTGTCCAGTGAGTTGGGAAGCTTAGGGAGCTTCATGCACATTGAGACTGAGGAAGCAGGGGTAGAGGCCTCTTATAGCCAACATGTAGGAAATTAAGGTCTGAGGGATGGGTGGTTTTTCTCACTTATACTGAGGGTAGAAGATGTGACCTTCGATTAGGGTGGTCGATAAAGGCACTCTGGACCATAAGTGGAGTAGTTGTAGACTACTCTACGAATGTGTGAAATCCTTTGATGATAAAGGGCGATTATTGTGTGTGAAAACTCATTAAGAAAAATGACAGAAAATGATAAAAAGTAACCCAACAAACCCTTTTTCTTCATTTTCGACACCCCCACTCACTAAGTTTTAGAATTCACCCCTCACCCTTTCCCTTTCCATGAAGAGAATACTCAATCTCACACAAGGCACCAATCGTCACCCAATATAAGGTACAATTGACATAAAGCCTTGCTTTTAAGTTAGTTTTTATAATGTTATTCCAGGGAAACCAAGGAGATCTGAATCACACCTTACTCTTAACGTTGACTAGAGGAAGAGTATCCTTCTATATCTGGAGGAGTAGTGGGTTGATCACGGGGATCCAACCAAACTGGATTGGGGTATGACAGGGAGGGTACGAATGTAGGTGTACGATTAAACCTAATGTTATGGTACAAAGCGAATACATCACATGCCACTAGGATGACTCATGGCTCTTAGCAAGGTTAAATATCTTAGCGGTAGAGCCTTCAATCCTCACAAAGTAATAAAGTTATATTACAAAGAATATGAAGAAAAATAATGTACATATTATGTGTATGATAACCAATAGACTAGGAGGATATCCTGGTGGGGGGGGGGGGGGGGTGTATAGCATTTATCGCGAGTAAATAAGGCAAACTACTACTAAGATGGTGAGTTATTCTTGAGAAGAAAAAATGTCATGATATTTAAGAAGGGGTACATCATGGGCAAGCATTGCAACTCTTGAGGGAGGAAAATATAGTATAAAGTGTAGAATGGCTAAGTAAGAAAATGCTTTAGTATATTCCAATACGATAAGGACACTTCTCTACCAAATGAGTATATGAGGTATGGCATGTACTATCGTAAACTATTAAGGAAACAAGTTGCTAAAGCATAAAATAATAATAAGTTGTCATGTCCTTATTTGGTTTGGTTGAATCCCCATGATCAACCCACCAATCTCCTAATTTATTAAGGGTTTCCCCTACTTTTGAACTATGAAGAGTAAGGTGTTCTTTAAACCTATGTCTTTCCTAGAATAACATTAATTAAAACTACATAAAATTTAAACTTTCCATACCTGTCTTGCAGGTGTATTTAAATGGAAGTCCTTGGGAAGGCCTTCTGAGGTTACCTGAAAGGGATATAAGGGAGGGATGAGTTCAACAACTCAGTGAATTGGTGTTTTAAGGTATGACTTTTAGAAAATAGTTTGAATTGGAGTGTGCCAGACTTCCTATTTTTCTTTTAAAATATTTTATTCTCAAATTTTGGTTTTCATAACCATTTCTCATCATAACGGTGTGTTTATCAATCAACACATGCACTTCATCATGAAGGGTACACACATTCGCAAGTCAGCACGTCCACTGCACCCACTAGTGGCATCGAAAACTCCCTAGCAAGAGACTTTTCATCTTCATCAGCACTGCTCGATTTTCCCGTGAGTGAACAGTGGTATCATGTGAAGGAAAAAGATGACACTGTTCCAAATCGAACCGGACCGTTCCGAATCGGACCAGACCGATTTGAACCGGGCTCAATACTTAAACCAATCGGTTCAAGCGTAATTCAACCAAGTTTTTCAAAATTATAAATTTGTAAATTCATCTAAATTCATTCTCTATCAAATGGTGGCATTAATTCTCCAATTTGAATTTTCTAAGACACCTAGAAAAATGAATTTAGAAACCAGTTCAATAGTGGTTCAAACCAGTTCAAGTCCGGTTCACCTAAATCGGTTTGGTTTTCTCTTCCAATTCATCCCAAAGTCATTTCTCATGAATTTTGTGACTCTTTAGGTCACTTGAGATTCATAATTTTCCTAGTTTGCCCTTTCTCTATCTGTTACGATTTATAAATCGACTTAGTTTTCTCTTTGGAAATGACTAGTTCTTTTCCCAGTTTTTCTTATTATCAAAGGATAGGGTTTACATATGTACTCCTCTATGGAAGGTCTAGAGGGCTTGGTTTGGCCATGATTGGCATAAGAGTGGCTAGAATTGAGCTCAGATTTCTTTGGTTGTAGACAACCGATGGAGCAATGATATTGAGCGAGTTCGTCAATGCTTCTCAAGTAATCCTCAATGCAATTGGAGAGTGCAGCTATGTACATGACTTATCTAGGAATCTAGGGAACCCAAATTCACCTTCTAAGGTAAAGAAAAGTGCCCAAGTCGGAGCTCTGATTCGAGGGTGATCTGAAAATGGAGCAATTCATCTTCTTCAATCTTTCAAGAGATGAAAAGGATGAATGGGGGGGGGGACTCTTTATATAGGGAGCTCAGGGACTTCCACTCCTATCCATCCATCCATTGCTTGACCATTAACTCTCCAATTTACTTCATTGTTGAAGAGGTTTAATGCCCGTGAGAGTTATGGCAACCTTTAGCCTCCTCCCTTGCTCAGCTATCCAAAGGAAGAAGATGACATTCTGCATGCGCGTGCAAGCTATCACGTGGAGTGTTATGATTGGTTGGCTTTACTAATACAACCTCCCACTCAGCGTTAGAGTCATTCGTTGACTTGTTGATTGGACACGTGGCGACCTCCCATTGGCCGGTCTCTCAAATGTGGTAGTTGATGGAATCTGTCCGTCTGATGACCATGCCACGTGTCACCTCTAGTTTGTTGATTTAAATTCACCAATTTCCCACCTGACGCACTGTGTAATTTCCATTTGTGAGCTTCTAATTGGTTGTGGTCATCTGATGTGGCTTTGCCTTGTGTCAACTTTTGATTAGTAGATCATTCTCGGACATCCTAGTCGGTCGTTGACCTAGCACCTTTGCCATGTTGACTAACTAGACCATTGACTGCTTTGGTCGGACCAGTTTTTGTAACCTGAAATAAAAAATCGCTCGGTTCAGGCCCTATTCGATCAGTTTTATGAAAATTAAAAATTTCTAAATTTATTTTATACATAGTGGTGATTACAATTTACCAAATTGACATATTTAATTCACCTAAAAAATTAATATTTGAACGTGTCACGCACTGACCCAGTTTGGTCGGATCCCCGTGAACAACCTGCCACTCTCCCGGTTTATTAAGGGTATTTCCCTTCTCCAAACCATGAGGAATAAGGCACCCTTTTTACCTATACCTTTCTCGGAATAACATTAATAAAAACTGAATATATGAACCTTACATACCTGTCTTTTAGGTTCAACTATTGTAAGGTCTTTAAGTAGGTTTATCCTCACTTACCTGAAAAGGGGCAAAGGGAGGGGATGAGTTCGACAACTCAGTGAATGGGTGTTAGGTGAGAGTATTCAAAACATCTTTAATCGGAGTGTGCCAAACTCCTTATTTATTTAAAAAATATTCTTTTCCTTAAATTCTCGTTTATCCAAAACCATCTTCCTCATTATCCACAATTGGTGTGTTTAACAATCAAAACATACCCTTCATCATGAAGGGATCACACATTTGCAAGGCAGCCCATCCATTGCACCCACTTGTAGCATTAGAGCGGCTTTACCGGCCACCTAGATAGAAGCCCGTCCACTTCTACCCTGGGTCTGAGTGGATGTTCGCGACATCTGACCGTCAAACCCGAAATGAACTCCATGTTCGTATGAGGACAGAGACCTTATCTCGATCTTGTGTGCATGAAGTCCAAACACAGTAGTTTTGTGGAGTCCAAACACAGTAACTCCATGGAGTCCAAACACATTAACTCCATGACGAACTGGATGATGAGAAACTCAAATATAGTAGCTTCTCTTTCCCTTATCACCACCATGTCGTTTAGCAGCCCTTAGGATGCATCATTACCCCTCTTGGGCGTCTTGATGATCCTGTTACTCAAGTGCATGCACAAACAATATTTTTTTCCACAAAGCCATTTATCTTTGGTGCCTATAGTCCACTGGCCCCAACACTCAACTCGGCATGCAATTGTTTATCCGACTAGTCCGTCGACCAAGCCCTAATGCACTTTCGTTAGACCATCGAGCCTTGTCGATCCTGACTTGATACCATGGCAAATCACACAGTAAATTCCTTTTTTTAATGAGAGTTTTCATGCATCTTCCTATTCATGTTTATTTACGAGATTCTGCTCGTGCCCATTGACCTTGGGCCCATTGTACATGATTTTCCAAAACAGGGCATTTTAGCCTCCAAGTTCCAAAACCGAGGTCTCTAGCATATCTGAGCTATTCCAGCTCTCGTCAAGAAGGTCTCCCAAAAGTTTTAAGGTTTGGAACATAGTTAGGGGAGAACACTTCTAAGAAAATAACCTTTCAACTCGTCCATCACACCAACTGAGTGTGATGACATCTTTGCTTATAACCGATAAGCGGGTTTTCTACTTTCTTCTAGGAAGTTCATCATACCAACCGGGTATGATCTACTTACAATCAATGAGCAGTTTTTTCGTGCATTTCTCATATCACTCCAACCAGGTGTGATGTTAAAATTCTACATAATAGTGGTTTTTCATTTCCGATATGCTCATCATCCCAATGAGGTATGATTTGAATGAACCCACTCATCTGTTAACCGTGACGTGTTCTTCCTCGATTAATTTTCCCAAGTCGATGCGAGCTTTTCTTACTAGCGTTACGGTCCTTCGTGCTCCTACATGATTTGGACAACCTTATCTATTAATACTTGGCATAATAGCTTTCGTTCCTCATGTATGAACGATTAAACTCAAAATTTTCAATTAATTGCACTTAGGTCCATAAAGTTCATTTTCCTTGACTTTAGGTCTCTAATGAAAACTTTTCCCCAAATTGAGTCCCAAAACATCCAAAATTAACTTTGGGTCCTCAATTTACTCAAAATCACTTAAGGGGTTCAAGTTTCCCAAATTTCCAATTTGGTCCCCAACTTTTCCAAAATTACCATTTTGTCCCTACTTTACAAAAATGGCAATTTGACCCCAATTATTTTAAAAAATCAACCAATTGGTCCTCCAACATCCTTCTCATGGTCAATTGACCCTCAACTTTACAAAATCCCCTCATTTTCCCAAAATTTTCCCTAATTTTCCCCCTTTCAAACTGGTCAAATTTTATTTCATCAAATTGACCATTCAGTCAAAGTTAATTGCACAACTTGAAGGTGTGGATTAGTTCCTACAGTTTCATATGATTCAATTGAGCTTTAAACCGCGTCATTTGGGTTCGAATTGAGCTCAAATGGAGCTTCGCCAAAAAATAGAAATCAGAGAGAGAAGCTTCGAAAGCTTACCATCGGAGGTGCTGCGGTCCGATCTCTCTATCGGGGAAGATAGCTATATTCCTGAGATATCTTCTAGGATCATGAATTCCTACAATTGACCTCGAATTGAGGGAGACTTTCTTTAGTGAAATTCTATAGTTTCTCTCTATAACCCTGACCTGCAACGACTGAGAAAGGCTAAATTGGCTTACCTTTCACCTCAGTTGAGGTCGTCTAAGGGTTGTAGGGATGATGGAAGGGCTTGGTTTGGCCAGAGGAGGGTTGAATTTGGCCGATTTCAGCTCGGCTGAAAAAGGGTAGCTTCGGTCTGCCGGAGTTGCTAAACTATTTGATTACGTCGGCACTTCTCCGGCGATCCTCTGATCGGATGGAGGTTGCTATCAGATAGTTGACTTCCCTTGGAGTCTAAAGAGCCCAACCTCACCTTCTAAGGTTGAGAAAAATGCCCAAGTTGGAGCTCTAGTTTGAGCTTCACTGAAAAATAGAGTAGTAGAGAGAGGAGTTTTCAAGTGTGATGAGGATGAATGGGGAGGAGCTCTTTATATAGGAGCTCATGGACTCTCTAGACATCCGATTGGCGCCTTTTTGGTGATCATTAATGGCCTGAAATGCCCTAAATGGAGACTTTTCACCTTTTCTGGCGCTGCTCATTTTTCTAGCGAGTGAACAGTACTATCATCTAAAGGAAGAAGATGACATTGTTCCGAATTGGACCAGACCAGTCCGAACCGGGTTCAATGCTTAAATCGGACAGTTCAGACCCGATTCGACCAAGTTTTTCAAAATTAAAAAATTTTAAATTCATCTAAATTCATTCTCTATCCAATAGTGGATTCAATTCCCCGATTTGAATTTTTTAAGCCACCTAGAAAAATAAATTTGGAAGCAAGTTCAATGGTTGTTCAAACCTGTTCATGTCCGGTTCACCTGAACCAATTTTGTTTTCTCTTCCAATTCATCCCAAATCCTTTTCCATGACTTTTATGACTCTTTAGGTCACTTAGAATTTGTAAATTTCTCATTTTTCCCTTTCTCTAACGGTTGGGGTTCGTGAACTAGTTCGGTTTTCTCACCCGGGTTGACCAGTTCTTTCCCTAGTTTTTCCTTATCTTTAAGTGACAAGTTTTAAAGAATGGGTTCTTCCCATTTCATCTTAGTCCAGGTTCAGTTTAGCATGAACCAGGTTCCCTTATCCAATTTGCTCCATGATCTATTTTCTTGAACATTGGATCTTCATTGGTCATTAGGATTGTTAAAACTCCCATTTTGGTTACTTTTTACTAATTCTAGTTCAATTTGAACCACGATTCTTCTCCTAAAATTTTTTTAATTCTCATTTACGAGTTTCTTGTTTTGAGGAAATAGAGTTTACAACTACTCCCCTTCTTTTAAGGAGTTTTATCCCCAAAATGCGTTACACATTAATAAATCGAGGTACCCTTCCCTTATCACAAAGTCTGCGTTTTCCCTCATTTTCTTTCATAACCTGGCCATTGAGCTAGAATACAATCACCATTAGAATCTTTTTACACTTAAGATTCTTTTCCTGCTGATTCATGATTCGATCAAGCTCCATCTCATAAGATATATTCTTATTCCATTTTCATCTCTTTATTTTTTTATTTATCTTCAAATTCCTCATTTATATCTTGGGAATCTTCTTTATACCTTTCACTCAGTAATTACTGTCCTTTGCACAGTATGGTGCTTTCACCCGATATATTTTTGGAACATTTTCCTAACAAATGTTCACATTTCAATCCATAAGAAATTATGGGACCTTATCCATCTTTCTTGTTTGGTAGTATTGCTTGACTACCTTGAACATTATCTAAACATTTGATGTATACATCTCCTTTATTTAGTCATTCCCATCTTACTTTGTAAATCTCCATTTTTTATTCAGACTTTCTCAGTATTGAATCCTCACTATTTTATTCATTAAATGATACTTTTATGAAACTTTTATTTGAGGCATGGTGTTTACTCTTTCAAGCACTTCTCTTTACTCTGCTAGAGTGTTCAATCACTCATTTTTTATCAGAATATTCTTGTGAAAATATTGATTTCCTTTGTTCTAAAGCCCATCCTCTCATGAGGTAAATGTTATGTTTAACGAGAAGTTCTCTATGACCCTTCTCATTTCCACTTTATTAACATCATCTAACCACTCATTCTAAGTGACTATCAACAATTTCTAATAATCATGTTTGTTGGAGTATTTTGAATGCTTCATGCCATTTTCAATTGGCACCATTCTTATCATACTTCATATCTTCGTCATCTCCTTTGGGAGTACCATTCATGACACTTCTTCCTTTGGACTTTTAACCCTTCATCCCCATATCTTAGGATGTTCTTTATCCATCAAATATTTTATTGACATTTTTAATGGCGTGTTTGGGCATCTAATGCAAGATGTAGAATTCTAGTGAATTAACCCCTCATTTCCTTTGCGTTGAGCGTTCCTTCACTCATCTCTCTACCTTAGTGATATATCACTATGAATACTCTTTTCCTTCATCCTTTAGTGATTTCCTCAATAGGGTTTTCGAGGTACCCATTCACTCAATGGAACTCGTCATGAGTAGGTTCTCTTACCTAAATACTCAAGGAAATTTTATTTATTCCAACTATGTGTCTTTTATGGGTAGGCTTTTTAGTTGGACTTTCCTATTTTAATATCAATCCTGATCACAAGGTTGTGATCCCTATACTGTTTAGCTAATCCTTTGGTGGTTGGCATTTGAGATTTCCTTTGCCGACATACTCCTCGACAATTCATCCTTCAAATTTGTAAATTTTCATCCTCTTGTGTCGGTGTCCTTATTTTCGCCCCTCTAGTTTGTGATGGTCTTTAGAACCAACATTTAATTTTTTTTATTATGATTATAGCACAACTCCTCATAAGGATCGCTCGATCATTCCATAGAAAATCTTTTACTTCCTCCTTTATTAACAATTTTGATCTTTCCATAAACCTTTCCCATCATATAATCCACCATTTTATACTCCATTGGGTTGTCCATACCTAGTCTAATGAGGATGGTGTAGATTCCTTTCATTTTCCTAGTCCTCATTATTTCTTTACTATTATCGACAGTCTTGCAATAACTTTCTCATCGATCCATTTCAGATGTTGTGTGCATTACCTAGAGACATTGAAAGTAACCATGTGAATAACCCACCACTTCTTCCAATACTATATTAGAGGCTACCTTCGTTATCATAGAATTAAAGAAGCAAAGCTTAAGACATCGAGGAAAACAAAGCAACATATATGTTTTCCAAAAAAAATATGAAATAATTCATGCAGTACATAAACATTATAAATAAGGTTTTTATACCAAGTTGGTAGTTCATGCTCTAACGTCCTTCTTAACATATTTATAACCTGATAGGGTAAGGGATGGGTGAGTTTATAACTCACTAATTGTTTTTATGGACATTATGACTTTCTATACACGATTTAGCATGTACTCAAAATATAAGAAATTTCCTTTTCTTTAAGCAAAGGGTTTGCATATCCTGATAAACATGTTATAACTTGTCTTATCTTTTAGAAAAGAGTTTTCTCATTTAAATCCATAGCTTGTTTCTCACAAGCTCGAGGTAAGTATTTTCCTAGTTGTAAGACTTTTCATAATTCATTTATGATGGATCTATCATTGGTTTGTATCACACAAACACATAATCACCTTTTCTCAATAAAGGGATCAAACAATCTCATAACAGACCCTGAGAGGCTACAACCTCAATATGTTACACTAGTAACTTGGAGCGTCTTTATTGTCCACTCTAGTAAGAGACCACAACCTCTAGTTCATCGACTATGTGAGCACCATGGCCCAACCCCTAGACATTATTGATTCTTTTGTCAAATATTGAGGGATGAGACCTCTCCCCCTACTTCCTCGGTATCAATGCACACGAAACTCCTAGAGCTTCATGACATACTGGAACAACATAACTTCCCTAATGCCAACCTTGTTGTTTAGTAACCCTTAAAACCAACACTACCATGTATCAGGTGTCTCCTTGGCTATGCATGATTACAATCACACACAATAGTATTTTTATTTAAGACCCTTCTCTTTGCACTACTAGCCCAACAAACTTAGACCCAGCTTCGGCTTAGCAGCTTAAGCAAACATTATCAAATTGTGATAATTATATCGTACTCTTAAATCAAAACTTATTTACGAGATTTGACCCGTTTTCCATTGGCCTTGGGCCCACTTCACTTTTCAAAATAATGGCCTTAGTCCCACTTTCACAGAACTATATCTAACCGACCCTTTTGTCGACCATGGGTCTCACACATATCCTGCATCAACGATCTATATTAGATCATACCCTAGATGTGTATCCATACACCATTCAAGGGTAGTCCTATAAACATGCTCTATGTTTTCTTCACAAATGTATCCCAAAATGGTTTGAGCGGTTTCACACAGTTAGGGGATTACATTTTTGGAAAAATAGGTTTTCTAACCAAACATACTTTCAATTTGCGAGTAGTAACACATTATTAGTCCAATTAGACTCGATGCCAGAAAGCCCACTCACTCATATTCCAATACTTGTTCCTCCCTAGAGATTTTCAAGCTTTACGTCTCTTTCATTCGCACAATGTTGCAAATGACTGGTTTCTATATCAAATTGGGCAATCAAGTCCCAAATTATAAGGTATTTACACTTAAGACCCATAACTTTCCATTAATTACGATTTGGCCCTTAAGTTATACCTTAATTCCAATTAGGTCACTAAGATTCTCAAATTTTTCATTTGAGTCCCTAATTTCTCATAATTTCCAATTGGGTACATAATTTCTCACTAATTGTAGAAAATCCCCAATTTTTTTAAAATTGCAATTAAGTTTGCAAACTTTCAAAATTTGCAATTTAGTCCTCCAACATTAAATATCATCAATTCGATCTTAAACCTTCCTAATTGAGTCTTAACATGATTTTAATCATCTCCCTTATGTCCCTAGGATCATTTTAAGCTTTGAATCACTCACATTGGCTTAAAAATGAGCTTAAATAGAGCTTCGTTGGAAAATCGTTCTAGAGAGACAAAGCTTTGATTACTCACTGATGAGGGTTTGGTTGTCAGAGGTTTTGATTCCAATAGATTGCTCTCTACCTAAAGATCATTCATGGATCAAACTACACCTTAATTGGTAGCATGAGCAGTGCAAATTTCTTGACTTAGTTTTTGGTAAAAATGCACTATAAATAGTAAATTTTGGTGAATGGCGGTGGAGGGGACTTACCACAACGGTTCATGGAAGGTCTCTAAGGCTTGGTTTTAGTGTGGTTGGCCCGAGAGTGACTCAAATTGAGCTCGAATTTCTTTGTTTGTAGATAGTTGAGAGTGCAGTGGTACTGTGTGAGCTCATCGATGCTTCTTTGATAATCCTCAATACATTTGGAGAGTATAGCTGTGTAGAGGATTTTTGCAGGAATCTAGGGAACACAAATTCACATTATAAGGTGAAAAAAAGTGCCCAAGTTGGAGCTCTATTCGAGGGTGATAAAAAAATGGAGCATTTCATCTTTTTCAATCTTTTGAGTGATGAAGAGGATGAATAGAGGGGAGCTCTTTATATAGGAAGCTCAGGGACTTCCGTTCCTATCCATCCATCCATTATTCAGCCATTAACTCCTTGATTTACTCTGTTGTCGAAGTGGTTTAATGGCCATCAGAGTTATGGCGGCTTTTGACCTCCTCCCCTGTTCAACTATCTAAAGGAAAAAGACGACATTGTGTACGTGTGTGTGAGATTCACATGTGCAAGCTGCCACATGGCTCACTATGATTGGCTGACTTTGCTAATGTAGCCTCCCATTGAGCGTCTGAGTCATTTGTTGACTCATTGACTAGTCGCATGGAGACCTCCCATTGATCATTTCTCATACGTGGCAATTGACCGAATTTGTCTATTCGATAATTATGTCACGTGGCATACTTTGATTGGCTAATTTAAATTCGTTAATTTCTCATCTGGCGCATTATGCCATTTCCACGTGTCGGCTTTTGATTGGTTGTGCCCATCTGACGTGACATTGCCATGTGTCGACTTCTAATTGGAGGATTGTTCTTGTACATCCTAGTCGGTCATTGACTTGGCACCTTTGCCACATGTTAGGTTCTCATTGGTCAGCCCTACTAACGAGGCTTCTCCTTAGTTGACCATTAATTGAGCACACGTGTCACGCTCTCGTTGGTCAGTTTCCATTGACGTTGATTTTCTTTGTCTGACCATTGACCAATAACACGTGTCATTCTATGATTCGTCAGCGCTTTTAGACATTGACCAAAAAGCTGTTTGGGCACGCTTCACCACGTGTCATGAACTGATTGGTCACACGCGCTAACTGGGCACTAATCTGGCATGCAGTCTATTGACCGACTGGACCATTGACCAATTCAGTTGGACCAGATTCAGTGACCCAAAATAAAAAATTGGTCGGTTCAGACTCAATTCAACCATTTTGTAAAAATTAAATTTTTTTAAATTTATCTAAATTCATTTCTTACATAGTGATTACTTCAATTTTTCAAATTTACATCTTTAAATAATCTAGAAAAATGAATTTTTGAACCAATTGTTCTCGGTTTAGTTTAGTTCAACCCAGTTTAGGTCCGGTTCACTCTAAATCGGTCTGGTTACTTATCCAATTTGCTTCATTATCCATTTTCTTAACTTTTGGATTTTCATTGGTTATTTAAAAATTTTCAAATTTCTATTTACCAATTCCGGTTAAATTTGTACCACAATTTTCTAATGAAAATTTTCAATTCTCATTTTCATTTTTTTTTATTTTGAGTAAATGGGGTTTATATTTACAGAGAAGAGGCCTTGTAATATAGAATTGAGAATATAGAGAAGAGGAAGAGCTAACATTGGTGGCTTTCCTTGATATTTGATGAAGGGTGATGAGACCCATTAATTAGGCTATGTGGAACTATCAAAACTTTGATAGCATAAAAAAGAGTAAAACGTATAGATGTAAGGTAATTTGAACGCGTTGTGGTAGAGACAAATATATTAAAGACAAATTACATGCTACAAACATGAGTGTTTGTGATGTAATGGTGGAGGAGTTGATGCTTATTGATCAAGGTGAGGTGTATTAGTATTAATTGATGTGGTTTCAAAAAATAATGTGCATAGAAGGAGTTTTTTTGTAATGTAATGGTGGAGCAATTGATACTTGTTGCTGAAGGTGTGATGCCATTGGTAGGTATTAGTTGATATTGTTTCCAAAGATAATGTGCCCTTATAATGTGTAGTTGTGGTGTCGTATGTGAGTCGTCCTAGGGTGAGTTTAGTTGGACAACCTTAAAGGTTGGTATAGAATTATAGGGTGGGTTTAGTTGGATAAACTTAAAGGTTAGTATAGAATTATGGTTGTTAGGAATTTTTTATTATTCAAGCAGCACACCACTTATCATATAATCTCTTACCATTCACCCATTTTATATATTAAATAAAAAAAATTACACATCTATTAAATCTCTTTATACATTATATTTATCCTCGTGCTCTTCACTCTACTCGTTACTATTTTATTGAGATGAAAGTGGCTATATTTTTTTGCTCATCCAATGTGGCTATAAAATGATTCCTTAGTTACTAAAAATATTCATACATATAAAAAATCATTTTAATGACTTAGATGGGAAGTACGCCTAGATGCATAATTATATTGCTTCCATATTTAAAAGTACTCCCCATATGAGCTTGTTCATCATAGTTCATGCGGTCAACTTTAACATTAGTAATATCCCTCTTATTATGACAAATATTATTGTGGTACTAATTTGGAAGGTTTAAGAACAATATGATATGTCTCAATTTCCATCATTATAATTTCACTTATAAGATTATTTCTAGGATTATTGCTAATTGTGTGAAAGAGTTCCATCTTTACTAAGTGTGTTGAATAAAGTTAGTAATTAAGGATTGTTTAATGATTACCCTAAAGCTCTTATATTATCTTTCAATCCAATGCAAGAGATTGGAGTAACCGGACATGTCCAAAGGGTTTGAGACAACTTTTGAATTTTCCCTACAAAGTCACAAAGATGTGTTGGAAGCGGGTGGGATGAGGACTTGCCATGTTGCATACACGTATATATACATACATATTAATATATATATATATATAATAAGACAAATTATACCCTAAATTTTTTTTTAAAATCTAATTTTTAGTTTAAATTTTTTAAATATATTTTTTTCGGTAGCAAATGATCAAATTTTAACTAAAAACCTCAAATATTGCTAATGTAGCATTCTTACGTGCCATTTGTATGTCGACTTTAATTTTTACTTTTATTATGAATTAATATCACTTTTAATATTAATTAAAATATCATGCAACAATATTAGGAGAAACAATAATGATGTGTTCAGCCAAAATTTAACCATTTATATTCAAAGATAATATTTTTATAAATTTTGTATACTAAAAAAAATACTATGTAATTTTATTTCAAACTTTATCAATAATGGTGTCGAACATTTGTTCAGTTGGCCTAATTACACAAATTACTTTAAATATAAGAAGTTTAGTGGGTTGATTGGTACTTGTAGAAAGAAAAATGATTGAAGTTCAAATATTTTGGGTGAGAAATACAAAACATTGAAAACATTTTTCCTATATAAATTGTTAAATATTTTATTAAAAATATTAGTTATTGATGTAATATTTTGTGTGATATTATTATTATTATTATTATCTAATACAATGTAATCTTGACATCTAAAAATTTATTTATATTTTATATAGATAGTTTTCCAATATCTCTAATATCATACCATTCAAATATTTCACTCCATAATCTATTATATAAATGAGATATGTTATTAAACATTAACTATTTATTAAATTCATTGAATTAATAATATGTATACAATTGCACTTGACACCTAAATATTTCATTTCCCAAGTTTTTAATAAGTACATTTGACAAATTTCTAGCACTTAACATCAATCAAATTTTTAGCACTCTTTAATTTTCCAATAATAATTATATTGTAAAAAATATTATAATAATTCAAAAGACATTATATGGATATGAATATAAGTTTACTCCCATACAAATGACACAATAATTAAAAATAATAACGTGTCCCTTATGACAGATACATAAAATGGTAGCTTATCACGTTGCATAACTGATGTATTGACAATAGTGGACATTTAAAAACTAACAACGTGAAATGAGGAAGAAGCCAAAAAAAAAAACCGGGTGCACAATACAATATAACTACTGAATTCAGAAGAAGATGCTTAACACCTACCTCCCTTGCAGCCAATATTATTTTTGTGCTTTCCATCCTCCCAAACTTTCTCATTTCAAGGGTGAAAATATATCGTGCATGGCATTTTCACTGGAATTACGCGGGAATCAGAGACAAGTTTGGGCTTGCTGTTTCTTAATTGCTCTCCACCGATGAGCAATGTCTTGGGCAACCTTAATGGCGTCACAGGATGTCCCTAGAATGCCTCCCCTTATGAAGCCCACCGTATAGAGTCCATTGTCCCCTCTCCACCCACTGGGAAATGGCACTTTGGGCATCCCTTCTTTGGTGAAGAACTCGGCACTCTGCATTTAAATAACCAAACCAAAGCCATGAACCAACGCCCCATATACAAATTACGCCGGAGATTCAAGGACATAGTTTGTCCCTCGATGTGGTGTGGGATTGATTTTTTAAATGAAAGATTTGTATCTCTGTTTTGGGGTTTTGGCACGTACATATACGCAGTGTTATGATAGTAACACATGATGGAGTGTGGCAGGCGGAGAGAACACATTTTTTTGTCATCTTAGAAAAAGGCAAATTGTCTAGTAACAAGAATGACCCAACAACCCATAACTGATCTTATTCTTCCTTGTATGAAGAAAAGAAGGGATTTGTAGGTTTCCCAGCATATCCATTTGCATGCGTCCAAAGCCCGGAATGTGACAAATGATGCACAAAAGGGTTGATCTAAAAACTAAACCTAGTTTTCAAGATAAAAATAGTGGTATAAATTGAAACTACATGGGATGCACAAGCATAAGCATTAATAACCTAGAAACGTGGAATAGCTTTCCTACAAGTGAGCTTTGAAGTTTACCTTGAGCCAACTAGTGACATTGCTCTTGAAGCCAGTTGCTAATATAATGGAATCGAACTCCTCCTCCTGTCCATCCACGAATTTAGCTCCATTCTTTGTTACCTCTTTCACCCCTTCCATCACCTTTTAACATTGAACCACAAAATTAGGGAGAAGGCCAACGTCCCTAACAAGACCTCTTAACTTGTAGAACCTTCAAAAAGCAAGTTGATCACTCGAACCAAAAGGGCATCCCTGGATTACCTTGATTTTTCCTGCCCTAATCTGGGACAGAGCTCCGGTATCGAGCACTGGGGTCTTTCCCGCTACGTTCTTGAGTTCCAAAGGCCCGGTTTTGGGCCTCCTGAGACCCAAATCGTCCGTATTGCCCAAGGTCAAGCTAGCCGCAAAGAGGAGGAACTTGTCGACCAGCTTCAAGGGAAACCACTTGAGGAGTACCGTCGCTATCCCAAACGTTGAGAGCCCAAGCACTTCCTTAGGCAGCACATGAACCTGCAATCCAGTGCAACCCCACCCTGTTTTTAGGCATGTTTACGAACCTAGCCACAAAATGAAACATTAAATACCAACTTGAAGGACAAAAAGCATTTGCACAAAATAAAAAACCTACACAGTTAATGACATCAACTGATCAGAACTGGAAGAAACTGATCAGGAGAAAAGAGGCTGGCAACCAAGATCATGAAATTTAATGGTCAAGTTAATGATTGATAACCAACTGGTCAACCAGCCCAAAAAAAGAAAATAAAAGAATAACTCACTGTATCCCGGACAACCATGCGAGGGATGACATTGTGGCCGCAGAGGTCCAAGCTCACCTCCATGCCGGAATTCCCGCAGCCGACGACGAGGACCCTCTCGTTCTGATAATCCGAACCAGACTTGAATGAACTCGTGTGGACGATCTTCCCGCCGAATTTATCCAGCCCGACAATATCCGGCATCACGGGCTCCGCATTCTCTCCCGTCGCAATGATGAGCCATGGGGACACGTACTCGTAATCAGCGGCCGTCCGGAGGCGCCATAGCCCGTCATTGAAGCGGGCGGCAATGACAAATTGATTGAACAGGGGTCGGATGGAAAAGTGGGCGGCGTAGGACTCCATGTAGGCCACGAACTGGTGCTTTGTAGGGTACTTGGGGTAGTCCTCTGGGAATTTCAAGAAGGGAAGCTCGCAGAAGTCCTTGGGGAGGTGGAGTTTAAGGCCGTCGTATGTCTTGTGCTGCCAGAGAGACGCTATGCAGTTGCACCGCTCGAGGATCAGCGAGGGGACGCCGTGCTCCGATAGGCAGGCGGCGGCGGCAAGGCCGGATGGCCCAGCTCCAACGATGATGGGCCCGTTGAAGTGGACATACTTGCACTGTGTGTTCAGGTCCTCCGCTTGGACATGCTCATCCTGTGGCAACTTGCAAGAATCCATCTTTTTTTTTTCAGTGAGAAGTATCTTTCTATGTTTTCAACTGTGTTGCAGGTGAGGAAAATCTTGAATAGCTGATAATGACGTCAATATTGAAAGATGGAGAAGAATATCGACTATAGAGCAGAGAGAGGAAGGGTTTAGGTGATGGATATATATATATATAAAGTTGGAAAACAAATACTTAATAATATAATATAATTTTATTTAAATAGTTGTTACCACAATGAATACTAATAGTAAAACAATTTTATAATTTCAAGATACGCATTCATAAAAAAATAAAACAAGTCAAAACTAATAATCAAGACTATTTTCTTGTAACTATCATTTCAAATGCCACAATAGATCTTCTGTAGTTTGTTAATACCGTATTAGATTAGGTGGGATGTTCACTAGAAGTACCTTCTATTGTATTGAGATTTATGATGTTAGAGCATTATTGAATGTATTTAATTAGTGTCCAAATGATCACATAATTTTAATCCACATTATTATTGAGATTTATGATGTTAGAGCATTATTGAATGTATTTAATTAGTGACCAAATGATCACATAATTTTAATCCACATTATGAGATTGGGTGCTTGATGCCCAATTTCTTTCAAGGATCACGACATTGCACATTATTGGTCAAGTTTATCCTCACTAGAAAATGTCATAATTGGTGTGAATATTCCCTTCTCAAAAAATGAAAGTTTTTTTGCCATTAATAAACAGTATTGTTATCATAAGGAAGACGATAATACTGTTCATTGACTGATCGGACCATTGACCGGTTCGGCCGACCGAGTTTGGTGATGAAGATCAACCGGTTCAAGCCCGAATCGATCAGTTTTCTCAAAATTAAAAATTTCTAAATTAATCTAATTTCATTTTCTATGTAGTGGTAGTCTCAATTTTCCAAATTGACACTTTAAGCCACAAAGAAAAATGAATTATCGAATCTAGTTTACCATAGTTCAACCTGATTCAATCTGGTTCACCCTAAATCAGTCCAGTTTTCTTATCCAATTTACTTAATGGTTCTTTCCCATGAATTTTATGACTTCTTGGTCACTTAGGATTTTCTAATTTCTCATTTTAATCTTTTTTTAATCATTTTTGGTTCATTTAATGGCTTGATTTTCTCATGAAATTTGTCGGTTCTTTTCCTCATTTCATTGGTCCAACAGGATAGGTTTCACAACTTTCCTCTCATTTTAGGATTTTTGTCCCCAAAACTAAATTACTTATTTTTTACATTAGAATAATTTCCCCATATGTCAAGTTGGGCTTTGCTTTGACATGCTACCACTTTCGTTGTTCCATTACTTAGCCCTTTAAACCACGTGCTGAAGAAGTTTCTCTTCCTTTCCATTATACACTTACTCCATGGAGTTTATCATAAATAGGCATTACCCATTAGTCCAAAGGTACATACTTAGGTCCACTTCTTACTCTACTTAGGGTAACACTCTTCCTCTTTAGGATTCTTATCCAAGTCACTGGGTTGGGTGTTCCATAAATATTTGATCGTCCATGTTTCCCTTTATTTACTTGGTTATTGATGCTCTTTAGCTCAATATCCTTTGGGGCTTTTCATCCTTAACCCTATGAGTTTTGATATTATCCCATTTTTATCTTATTTTGGTCCTTCCTCCATCTTTTGTTCACTACAACTCTATTCCAAGTTTTTAGGTTTAACCATGTTATGCTTAACTAACAGACTCTTTCTTACATGATTCACATTTTCCTGGGACTGTTGAACCTACATGTCCCTTATAGCCTGACATGTTCTAGAATTGTCTTTATCCATTGTAGTTCTAGAACATTTTCTTGATAAGAGTTCATGCCTTTCCAATCGTTTAGGAGTCGTGTGGCTTCATTCCTTCTAGTTACCTTGTAGTGTTCCCCAATTACCTTTGGTGTTATCCAATTGTCCCTTTACCTTTGACATCATGATTGTGTTGATTTATCCTTATCTACTCATCCCTTACCAACTTCCTTATTGGTTTTTCCCCATTTCCAACCATCGGGTTTCCCGATCACTTCATGACTTATCGACATGTTGTGATTTTTCCTCCCTTATGTCCTTCCTCATCTCTAATGGTGTCCTTTGCTCAAGGATTTCCTTTCTTCAATCCATCCTTACTCACTCGTGACCATTTCAAGATTCTTTATTCCGAGTTGATCCCTTTTGATCTAAGTGTCGTTTCCTTTTGATAGTCTCATTCAATACTATATCCTTCGAAGTAGAGACTTCCACCTTGGGAGCTACACGTTCAACCCTCTTACTATTTCTTGAAGGTTCCTTTCCTTCATATCCTTACCCCTCTCTTTTGTTTTTATAATGGTGCTTTTGCCCTCCTTTAATCCTTTACCGACATTAATTTCCCATTTCACCCTTTATTTTCTATTCGAGGAATCTCCGGTTGTTGAGTATTATTTTGTGTACTTTAAATTAGGCCCAAACATCCAATATTACGCTTCTATTAAGTGGACATGGACCAGATTTAGTCTTGGTGTACCTTATTGTTCTTTTTTATTACAATTCAATTGGGGTGCAGCCTTTCCCAAGGCTCTACTTTCTTCGGGATTCGTTTCCTTATTCCTTTATTTAAGGTATGCCACTCATCCCCATTTGTTATGACATGAGTTGATATTATCTTCGCGCTCTCTTTTTCCTTTGGTTTAACTTGCCCCTTGGACTTTTGGTACGCTTCTCTTGTAACTAATCCCTTTTATCCCAACATGCCTTCCATTTGCATGTTTACCTTCTATTCCACTTCAATTAGATCCATTACATCTTCGTTGGGATACGTATGTCTCTCTAGGGTTCTCTTCCTCGGTAGGCTTCTTCCTCTTTTCCCCAAAATTCCCTTTTGCATTCGTATTCAAGGGTATCTGACCTTAAATCGGCTTCATGACATCCTTTGATGCCATCATTTCCTACTTACCATTACCTTGGGAATCTTGCTAGCACATCCTTTGTGTCTTATTTTTATTCCTACTTGTAATCACTACGATTTTTATTTCATTAGGGAGGAATTTCGATCTCTTTTGTTTCAAGGTTTCTTAACCTCCTTTTGAAGGCTTGCTTGATCCTTCACGTGGCTTGAGTTTGGTCGCCAATCCGTTTTCAGCCATTGATTCCTTTATGGATTTCCTTCATCCTTCTTTTCCAACGTTTGGCCTTTTCACTTCTCCCTTCTTCGCTTGGGTTTAAATCCATGATTCTTACGAGGGCTAGTTCGATAATTGCCTTGTCCCTACTACTCTCCTCGTCCAATTGTCTTGAGACAGTTGTCTCTCAAGTCTACTTTTCTTTTATGCCCATTCTATTGCCCTTTTTAGGATGTAGTCTTTACTACTTCCCGGTCCTTCTTAGGGCATCTCATCGATCATCCCATTATTACTAATTGCTTTCTTCTGTTAGGTTCATCTGTAACCCAACTTGACTCCTCTATTCTTCCAAACCAGGTCACACCTTGCCATCCTAAAACATCTTGTTTGTCGTCCCACATTCGGGCTAGTCTTCTCTTGTGGTAGCGCTTCCTTCCTTGCTTCTAGATGGTTTGTAGCTCTCCTTAAGGGTAAATTCCCTTTCTATACTCTACTTCGTTTGTGGTTCCTCAAGGTCCTACCTTCAGTTCTTCTTGCCTTCCGTGATCCCTCCTCTTATAGATGAGGCACACACTCGCATTATTATTTGAGATGTAGAGTTTTAGGTACTTAGAATTTTTTTTATTAGTAAAGAAAGAGTACAATATGTTAGGGTTCTATCCCTATTACAAAGAGGTGGATACGAATTAAGTTGGGAAACTACTATACTAGGTTCTTGATAAGCGTCCTCCTTGATAAGGTCATAAGCCCTTGCTAGTGTTCATGTCATCCAGTTAGCTTTCTTTGTACTTAGGGCTATGACACCAACAGGTCCTAGCACCACATTCCTTGGTGGTACTGGAAACTTCCCCCTCATAATGTCTCTTGGTCCTTCGTGACTTCTACTATACCTCGGGCATTAGAAAGCTTTTAGGGCCATCCTTCTACGGAAACCAAATTTTAGGTAGTGTTGGTGACGACAATCATAGTTTTCTTGGTTCCTTACCTGGGAGCCATCTAAA
This sequence comes from Trapa incisa, assembly GCA_030064435.1. Classification (NCBI taxonomy): domain Eukaryota; kingdom Viridiplantae; phylum Streptophyta; class Magnoliopsida; order Myrtales; family Lythraceae; genus Trapa; species Trapa incisa. The sequence goes on from CM057773.1 coordinate 11,768,565, forward strand.
AAATTTTAGGTAGTTTTTCTCTTCGTTCTTATGTTATATAGTCTTGATAATGTATTTGAGAAAACAGGCTCTAATACCACTCAAGTTGTCACACCTCGACCCAGTTTGGTCGGAACCTTGTGAGTAACCTGCCACTCACTTTGGTTTAAGAAGGATTACCCCTTCTCAAGGCTGCTAGGAGTTAGGCGTAACATATGATCGTGTTTCCTGGAATAGTATTATACAAAAATTAATAATTAAAAACATTAAAACATGCCTAACTTAGGATTTTGCTTCAATATTTCTTTAAGGTTTAGTCTCCTTTCTTGAAAGGGGTTAAAGGGAGTAGGTGAGTTCCTACAACTATGTGAGCGGGTGTTAGGGAATGAGTTTTCAAAAATATAGTTTATCAAAATATTTAATATGTCATTCTTCAAAACCTTGCACCCTTTTTACTTATTATGTGTGTTTAGCTCTTTTTAGCACTTCCCCTTGTTTGGGAAATGTTTCACGTACAATCGTTCGTGCCCCTTTATCAAAGGGGTTCACACATTTTCCTCTTACTCGGGATTTGGTTTTCAATAAACATTCACCTGCCCTTTATCATAAAAGATCCAAGCTAACACTTCCCCTTGCTCGGGAGGTGTTTAACAAACAACCACACGCCCTATCTCATAAAGGGTTCAAGCATTCACGAGATGCAATTACTACTACTGCACCCACTTGTGGATCGATGCATCTTTACCATCTACCCTAATAGAAGTTCGATCACTTATACCCAGAGTTTGAGTGATGCCCCTGGTGCCCGACCCTCAGACCTAAAATCACTTCATGTCTGTATGAGAATAGAGACCTCATCTTGTCTCTACCCCGGTCTCATGCGCAAGAAGCTCCGATCAGCTTCATGACTAACTGGCACGACAAACTTGCCCTTATCGCAACCAGGTCATCTAGCATCCCTTGGAACCCATCACTACCCCTCATGGGCATCTCAATGGTCTCAAATCAGAGTGCATGCACAAATAATAGTTTTCACATAATAGCCATCATCTTTGGTGCCAACAGTCCAATGGCCCTAACACTCGACTCTACCTGTAGTTGTTTGTCTGGTCCATCTACCTAGTCATGGTGCACTACAACTAGCCTATCGAGCCTTGTCGGTCCTCACTTGTTATTGTGGCGAGTCACACAAAATTTTAAGTTTATTGAGAGTTCTAATGGCTCTTTTACTCATTGTTGTCTATGGGCTCTAGCCTGTGCCCACTATCCTTTGGCCCACTTCAAGAGTTTTCCAAAACTTGGACCTTGAGCGCTATAAGTTCAAAATCGAGGCCCCCGACCTGTTGGAGCTGTTTTAGCTCTCGTCAGAAAAGTCTCCCAAATATTTAAGCATTTGCACACTCTAAACCTCGTCCCTTTATAGATAAGAAAACCGAGAAAAGAACCAATCGTTTTAAAAGAAAAAATCGAGCCGGTTCATGAACCATAACCGATAAGGAAAGAAATTGACAAATCTCGAATGACTCAAAGAGTCATAGAAATCATGGAAAAAAACATTTGGGATAATTGGGAAGGGAAAACTAGACCGGTTCAAGGTGAACCAGATTGAACCGGATAGAACCGGTTTCTAAATTCATTTTTCTAGGTAGGTTAAAATATTCAAATTAGAGAATTGAAGCCACCATTAGATAGATAAAGAATTTAGATGAATTTTAAAAATTTTAATTTTGAGAAAACCGATCGAATTAGGCCTGAACCTGCTAATTTACGCATTGAACTGGTCAGACCGGTCCGGTCCAGTTCAGAATAGTGTCATCTTCTTCCTTTAGATGACAGCACAATTCATTCAATGTAGAAACAAAAATGTCGGCGAAGGAAAAACAGCTCCGATCAGGCCGATTCATGGCTAGGATAAGGTTGACCAAAATGGAAAATGGTCTGGTAGAGGGTCCCCAAGCTCCCTATATAAAGAGCTAATCTCCATTCATCCTCAATACAACTCAAATCTCCATTCTCTCTCAACTGCTACATTTTTCGGAGAAGCTCAAACTAGAGCTCCAACTTGGGAAGTTTTCTTAGCCTCAGAAGGCAAGGTTGGGTCCTTTAGATTATGGGGGAAGTCAGCTACCTGATAGCATCTTCCTATCGACACGAGGACCGCTGGAGAAGCACCGACGGAATCAAATAGTAAAGCAGCTAAGATGGACCGAAGCTGCCCTTTTTTGGCCAAGCTGAATTTGGCCAATTTCCGCCCCCCTTTGGCCAAACCAAGCACCCCCCATCACCCTTACAACTCTCATACGACCTCAACGAAGCTGAAAGGTAAGCCAATTCGTCCTTCCTCAGTCGTTGCAGATTGGAGTTAGAGAGAGAAAGTGCTAAACTTTACTGACAAAATTTTCCTTTCGACTCGATATCAATTGTAGAAATTATTGATCCTAGAAGGAATCACAGGACAAGAGCTACCTTTCCCGATCGAGAGCTCGGATCACCACACCTCCGATAGTAAGCTTTCGAAGCTTTCTCTCTCTACACACATTTTGCCAGCAAAGCTACATTTGAGCTCAATTCGGACCCAAATGATGCAGTTGAACGCTTAATTGAATTATATGGAAGTGTAGGAATTGATTCATACCTTCAATTGGAGCAATTAACCCCAATAGAATGGCTAATTTGAAGAAATCAAATTTGGTCTGTTTGAAGGGGAGAAATTGGGGAAATTTTTTTGGGAATATTGGGGATTTCATAAAATTGAGGGACCTTTTTACAATTTCCCAAAATTGAAGGACAATTGGCCATGAGAAAGATGTTGATGGACCAATTGGTTGATTTTTGAAACATTTGGGGCTAAATTGCCATTTTTGGAAAGTAGGGACACAATGGTAATTTTTGAAAAGTTGGGGACCAAATTGGAAATTTGGAAAACTTGAGCCCTTTATACAATTTTGAGTAAAATGAGGACTCAAAGGAAATTTCGGAACCCTTGGGACTCAAATTGGGCAAAAATTGGCACTAGGGACCTAAAGTTAAGAGAAATAAATTTTAGGGACCTAAATGTAATTAATCGATAATTATGAGCCTAGGCTTTTATGCCAAACGGTAATTAATAAGGCTGCCCAAATTGTGTAGGGACACATGTGATAAGAACGCAAGCAAGAGAAAGCTCGCATAAAATTGGAAAACCAACTCAGGACGAACATGTCACGGTTATCAGGTGAGTGGGCATAATTACATCATACCCAGTTGAGATGATGAGCACTTTAGAAATGAAAAACCACTTGTAAGTGGGATTTTAACATCATACCTAGATGAGGTGATGGGCAATTTAGGCTAAAACCTACTTACTAGTTGTAAGTAGAGGAAAATCATACCTGGTTGGTATGATGAACTTTTTTGAAGGAAGGAGAAACTCGCTTGTCGGTTGTAAGTGGAGATATCATCACTCTCGGTTGGTGGGATGAATGAAAAAATATTTTGTCAGAAGTATTTTCCCGTGATTGTGTGCCAATGCTTAAACTTTTTGGGAGACCTTCTTGACAGGAGCTGGAATAGCTCAAATAGGCCAGAGGCCTTGGTTTTTTAACTTGTGAGGCTAAATGCCTAGTTTTGGAAAATCACATGCAGTGGGTCCAAGGCCAGTGGGCACGGGCAGGAGATCGTAAACAAACTTGAGTTATGAAAGCCATGAAAATTTGTCATGAAATGATTATGTGATTTCTCCATGGTACTGAGTTAGGACTGACAGTACTCAATGGACTAGCGACAGTGCATCAGGGCCAGGTTAACGGACTGTCCTAGACAAATAGTTGTAGGTTGGGTTAAGGGACGGAGCTGTTGGACCAGTGGCACCAAAGATAAATGGTTATATGAGAAAATTGTTGTTTTGTGCATGCACCTGAGGTACAGGACCATCAAGATGCCCAAGAAGGGTAGTGATGGGTCCTAAGGGCTACTAGACGACATGGTGGAGATAAGGGCAGTTTGTCGTGCCAACAGTCAGGAAGCTCGAAGTAGCTTTCCGTGCATGAGATCGAGATGGGGTCGGGATGAGGTCTTTGTCCTCATATGGACACGGAGTGGTATTCAGGTCTAAGGGTCGAATGTCAAGAACATCCATTGAGACCTAGGGTAGAAGTGGACGAACTTCTATCTTGGTGGGCGGTAAAGACACTCCAAGCCATAAGTGGGTGCAATGGACAGGCTGCACTTGCGAATGTGTGTTACCCTTCTTGATGAAGGGCGTGTGTTGGTTGCTAAACACACCTAATATGGAAATAGGAAAATGGTTTTGAAAACTGGAATATGAGGAAAGTTTCTTTTGAACACACTTTTTCTTGAAAACTCGCTCCCAACACTTGCTCATTGAGTTGTAGAACTCACCCCTCCCTTTTTACCCTTTTTAGGTAACCAAGGAGAACCAACCCTAAAGACCCTCCTGTAGTTGAAATATACGACAAGTATGATCAATTTAACATATGCAGTTGTGTATAATGTTATTCCAGGAAAAACAGGAAAAAGGATGCCTTACTTCTCGCGGTTTAGAAGAGGGTGAAACCCTTCATAGATCAATGGGAGTGGCAGATTGCTCATGGGGATCCAACGAAACTGGATCAGGGCATGACGACTTGAGTGATATCAAAGCATGTTTCCTCGAATACATTATCAAGACTATATAACATAGTAACTAAGAGGAATAAATCTTAAAATTTCAGATGGCTCCCAAGAGTGGAACCAAGAGAACAAGAGTCGTAGTTTCGAACACTGACCAATAACCCCTTCATGTGGAAACTCCTTGAGAAGCCCAGACAATTCCACCTAGACTAAGCTCGGAACAGCAGAGATTGTATGAAGAATTCACTTGAGTGTTTGGACGACCTAACCTCGCCTCTGAGGTGGGTAACAACTCTCGAGCTGAGCTAGAGGAAGTACAATCTCATCCCCCTCCTGTTAACAATCCTCCACCAGTCAACATCCCCAAATACCTTACAACTCTCCGTCAACTGGGATGTAAGCCTTTCCTAGGTGAGAAAGATGTTGGAGCCGCTATGGACTAGTTGGCCAGCATCAAGAAGCTTATGAGGATAGTCAAGATTTCACCAGAGGATATGGTGATCTTGGCAAAATTTTTCCTGTGGGCCAGTGCAAAAAGATGGTGGGACAATGTCAGGAGCCTGCATACCACCACCCCCACCTGGGAATAATTTGAGGAGAGGTACGCGGAGGAGTATCTGGCTCCTCATCTAATTAATGAGAAGAAGCAGGATTTCCTCCAACTTCGACAAGGGCTTAACTCCATTTCGGAGTACGAAACTAAGTTCAATGAGTTAAGACCCTTTGCCCTTGACTTGATCGGATCAGCAGACATATGCCAATGATTCATGGACAGTATCAACATGGACATATGACACTGGATCTGAGTACTAGGATGCCCCACAAATATGGTAACTATAATTAGTATGGCTCGCGAGTGTGAGCGTCTGGTATAAACCCGACACTATTGGATGGAGCAAGTTAACCGGAAGGAAGACAAGGGCCAAGGCCGTCATGGAGGACGAAAAGAATAAAATGGTCCAAGATGGAGAAACAGGATGGGTTTCCAAAGGAGGAAGGATGTACCACCACCCCCACGAAAAGTGATCCCCACCTTACCACAAAGAAACCCTTGCTGTCCTAGGTACCAAAAGTACCGGAGGGAGCTTGTTTATCATGTTTTGCATGTGGGCAGGTGAGGCACTTTGCAAAGGAATGCCTCACTCTTAGGGAGAATAAGTAATAGAACATGCTTGGACCACCCCAAGGGAACCCAAGGACTCCCTAGCAGGACACCACGACAAGGGTACCGGCTAGGGTATACAACCTCACACAGGAAAATGTTAGAAAAGACCCTAGTACAGTAGCAGGTACTTCCCAAAACCCTCCCAACTAAGATTGAGATAAACCTGTAATTTAAATTTCAATCAATAAAGGAATTTTTCTTCTAATAACATGCATTTCTTCAATGAGGGTATGTATACTTGTGGGGAAGAAAAGTCTATGCCCTTTTCGACTTGGGAGGAGAGAGATCCTTTATAAAGAAAGATCTAATCCCATGTCTTCCCCTAGAACTTATCCCCCTAGAACAAAATCTCAACATCTTCACATCCTTGGGAGAAGGCCTGAAGAGGGACAAACAGTCAAATGGATGCGAGATTACGATTGGAGGAATTAAACTAAAGGTAGATTTAATCCCATTACCTCTAAGGGAGGTAGAAATAATATTGGGAATAGTTTAGCTAAGTACCCATCAAGCCAAAATAGACTGTGGAAAGAAGGTAATAACTTTCCACACTTCTAAAACACTCGGTTATGATTCCAAGGAGACCCGAGGAAGGAAGAAGTACAGATGGTGTCCCACATAAGAGTCCAAAAGATGATACAAAAAGGTTGTAAAGATTTTTTGGCAATGATCATTAATGGAGAGTCTGAGGTGAAGAGACTAGAAGGCTTCCCGATAATTGAACACTACTCGAACATATTTCCAGAAGAATTACCCATATTACTCCCAAGCCAACAACTGGATTTTACCATAGAGATAATCCTTGGAACACATCCCATATCCCAAGCCCCTTACCGCATGGCTCCAACAGAGTTAAAGGACAAGAAAGAGCAAGTAGATGAGCTATTGGAGAAGGGTTACATACACCCTAGTCAATCTCCTTGGGGTGCACTAGTCCTATTCGTAAAGAAAAAGGATAGGAACATGAGGTTGTGCATTGATTATCGAAAGTTGAACCAGGTCACCATAAAGAATAAGTATCCACTTCCACGGATCAACGACCTATTTGACAAACTAAAAGGAGCAGCCTACTTCTCCAAGATAGACCTTCGGACAGGTACCACCAACTCAAAATTTGAGAGGAAGATATTCCTAAGATTGCCTTCCGGTCTTGATATGGACATTATGAGTTTAGGGTGATGCCTTTTGGCTTCAAAATTCCCCTGCAACCTTCATGGATTTAATTAACCGAGTGTTCCAATTGCACTTGGACAATTTCGTGATAGTATTTATTGATGACATTCTTATATACTCGAACTAGGTTGGAGCACGAAGAACTTCTGGCTATTACATTGGAGATACTACGAGATAACAACTTATATGAAAAATTCTCCAAGTGTGAGTTTTGGTTGTAGGAGGTAGGGTTCTTAGTGCACATAGTGTCCAAAAATGGTGTTAAGGTAGATCTAGCAAAGGTGGAGATCATATCCAATTGGAAGGCACCCAAGAATCCCTCGAAGATACGAAGTTTCTTGGACTTGGCAGGATATTACAGACGATTTGTGCAAGATTTCTCTAAGATAGTTGCCACTTTGACTCGTCTAACAAGGAAAGGAGTAGAGTATAAGTAGGATGAAAGCTGTGAGAAATCCTTCCAGGAGTTGAAGACTCATTTAACAACAACACTTGTACTCACTCTGCCTGACCCAAGTGCAGGAGAGTATATCGTCTATAGTGATGCATCTAGATAGGGACTCGTATGTGTATTAATGCAACAAGGCAAGGTCATCACCTACACCTCACGACAATTAAAAGTACATTTGAGGAACTACCCTACTCACGACTTGGAGTTAGCTGCAATAGTGTTCACCCTTAAGATTTGGCGACACTACCTATACGGGGTTAAGTATAGGATATATACCAACAACAAGAGTCTTAAGTACTTCCTAACTCAGAAGGAGTTGAACCTCCGCCAGAGGAGATGGTTGGAGTTAGTAAAGGATTATGACCTTGTGATAGAATATCACCCCGGTAAGGCTAATGTGGTTGCAAATGCTCTAAGTTGCAAATATCAAACCGAGGCGATGTAGATAAAGACAAACTACTTATCCTTGTTGCAGTAGTTGGGAATAATGAAAGTGGACCTTAAGGTCCAACAAAAGAGGGATAAGGAACTCCAGCCCTATTTGGACCCGATCAACGGAAGGACGAAATCGGACTATGACCTTCGAGGCGACGGAGTACTAACCTACAAGGGTAGAGTATGTGTGCCTCAAGATAAGGAACTAAAAAGATTAATTTTGGAAAAGACACATTACTCTGTTTATGCAATGCATATGGGCAGTACTAAGATGTGCTGCACACTCAAACAAGGTTATTGGTGGAAAGGGATGAAGAGGGATATTGCAGAATATATAGCCCCATGCTTGTCCTATGAGCAGACTAAAGCTGAGCATAAAAAACCATCAAGACTGCTACAACCCTTGCCAATCCCAAAATGGAAATTGGAACACATCACTATGGACATTGTCATGTGACTAGAAAGGGACGATACGCAATTTTGGTCATTTTGGATAGATCGACCAAGTCCGCCCATTTCCTACCTATAAGAGTGACGGATTCAGTAGAACAACTGGTCGTCTTATACTTGAAGGAGATTGTGAGACTCCATGGTGTCCTAGTAAGCATAGTGTCAGATAGAGACCCTAGATTTACCATGATGTTCTGAACTAGTTTGCAAAATGCCTTGGCAACCAAGCTCCACATGAGCACAACATTTCATCCTCAAACTGATGGACAATCTGAGCGGACGATCCAAATCCTAGAGGACATGTTGCATGCATGTGTACTCACAATGAATAAGGGTTGGGAAGAATACATATGTCTAATGGAGTTTGCTTTTAATAATAGTTATCAGGCCAATATTCAAATGGTTCCTTATGAGGTCTTTTATGGATGACCATGTTGTACCCCCTTATTCTGGGAAGAGGTGGGAGAAAGGAAACTAGAAAAGGTTGAACTAATTGAGGATGCCACATAAACGATTAAGACAATAAGGAGTCGACTCAAGGCTGCATAGGACAAGCAAAAGAGCTACGCAGACCATTGGAGAAGGGATTCGGAATTTGATGTGGGAGACCAAGTATTTATAAAGGTATCCCTATGGAGGGGAATACTTAGGTTTCAACAACGAGGGAAGTTGAAACCAAGTTACATTGGTCCTTACACCATAGTCCAAAGGATAGGGCCGGTGGCTTATAAACTAGAACTGCCTCCAAACTTACAAAGGATACATGATGTATTCCATATCTCGGTACTCCAGAAGTACCAACCTGATCCTAGCCATGTGTTGAACCGACTTCCACCAGAATTAGAAGAAAACCTGACTTACCAAATAGAATTGGTGCAAATCATCAACCGGAGAGACAAGAACCTAAGGAACAAAAAGATTCTTATGGTCAAGGTTCTTTGGGAGAATGGACCCATGCAAGAGGAGACATGGGAAACCGAGAGCGTTATGAGGGATGGGCATCCATAGTTGTTTGACATATAATTGTTTTGTGGACAAAACCCCTAAAAGGAGTGGAGAATTGTAAACGTCGTCCCTTTATAGATAAGAAAACCAAGAAACGAACCGGTGTTTCAAAAGAGAAAACCGAGCCAATTCACGAACCATAACAAATAAGGAAAGGGTAAAATGAGAAATTGACAAATTCTTAAAGACTCAAAGAGTCATAGAAATCATGAAAAAGAACATTTGAGACAATTGGGAAGGGAAAACCAAACTAGTTCAAGGTGAACCAGACTGAACCAGATTGAACCAATTTCTAAATTCATTTTTCTAAATGGCTTAAAATATTCAAATTGGGGAATTGAAGCCACCATTATATAGAGAATACATTTAGATAAATTTAGAAATTTTTAATTTTGATAAAATTGGTTGAATCAGGACTGAACCGACTGATTTGTGCATTGATGAACCCGGTCATACCGATCCGGTCCGGTCCGGTTCGAAACAGTGACATCTTCTCCCTTCAAATGACAACACTATTCATTCAATGTAGAAATGGATAACACCGACGAAGGAAAAATGACTTCGATAAGATCGTTTCATGGTGAGGATAAACTCGACTAAAAAGGAAAGTTGTCGGGCAGAGGCTCCCCGAGTTCCCTATATAAAGAGATCCTTTCCTTTCATACTCCACACACCTCAACTACTCCATTTTTCAGTGAAGATCAAACCAGAGCTCTGATATAGGCATTTTTCTCAGCCTCACAAGGCAAGGTAAGGTCCTACAGACTCCAGGGGAATCAACTACTAGATTGCACCTTCCTTTCGACCCGAGGACCGCCGGAGAAGCACCGGCAAAATCAAACATTGAAGCAGCTCCAACGGACCAAAGCTGCCCTATTTTGGCCGAGCTGAATTCATCCAATTTCAGCCCTCTTCTGGCCAAACCAAGCCACCCCAACACCCCCACAACCCCCATATGACCTCAATAGAGCTAAAAGGTAAGCCAATTCGACCCTTCTCAGTCGTTGCAGATCGGAGTTAGAGAGAGAAAGTGCTAAAGCTTACTGACAAAATTTGTAAAACCCACCCTTTTGAGTTAAGGAAAACCGGGAACAGAACCGATCAAACCAAGTGAGGATTCAGAACCGGTTCACAAACCTGATCATTTCTAAACAGACAATTTGGGAATTTACAACTCTCGGGTGATCCAAAGAGTTTATTAAACCTTCAAAAATAAAATTAAGACAAATTAAAAGAGAAAAACCAAAGTGGTCCAGGTGAATGAGGTCTCATAAGAACTCTGAAGTTAAGCGTGCTTACCCGAAAGTAGTGTGAGGATGGGTGACCTCCTCGGAAGTATAATTCTTTTTGTAACCCGAAATTTTGGTCAAAATTTTTTTATGCGAACATACACCTAAATTAATATATATTTAATTATTGTAATTAATACTAATAATTTAATAAAGAAATTAAATTATTGGAATTAATACCAATAATTTATGGCAATATTAATACTAGTAATAAATCTCTCCTATTTAATACACGATTTTTACAAGGTCATCTCCATTCATTCTCACACCTCAACACTTCTCTCTCTCTCTCTCTACTACTTCATTTCTAGGTGAAGCTCAAACCAGAGTTTCGACTTAAACATTTTTCTTAACCTCGGAAGGAGAGGTCGAGCTCTTTAGAACCGGGGAGAAGTTAGCTATCTGATAGAAAACTCCAATCAATCCGAGAATCACTAGAGAAGCACTAACATGATGGAATAGTGAAGCAGCTCCGGTGGACCGAAGTTGCCCTATTTCGCCCGAGTTGAAATTGGCCATTTTGAGCCCTTCTCAGGCCAAACCAAGCCTTCCCAACACTTCCTCAGCCCTCTCACGGACAAATTATGAGTGAAAGGTAAGACAATTTGACTCCCCTCTGCAATTTCTGGTCGGTGCTAGAGAGAGAACTGGTAGAATTTCAATAATAAAGTTCTAAATTAATTCAGCATCAATTGGTGCGATTCTTGATTCTAGGATGAACCTCAAGATGAGAGCTATCTACCTAGATTGAAAGCTCGAACCGTCGTGCCCTCACCGGTAAGAAATCAAAGCTTTCTCTCTCTACAACCTATTTTCCGGTGAAGCTCTGTTTGAGCTCGTTCCGGCATTAAAATCTACGATTCAAAGTTTCTTAGAATCATATGAACATGCAGGAACTCAATTTCAACAATTAGAAGTGTTTGATCTATCAATTTGATGAAATCAAATTCGGTAGTGTTGAAGAGTTGAAATTGTGGGAAAATTGAGGATTTTCAAAATTCAAAGGACCAAAATGCAATTTTATGAAATTGAGGGTCAATTAGGCATGCAAATAATGTTGGAGGACCAATTGAAGAATTTTGGAATTTTTGGGGCAAAACTTACCATTTTTGTAAAGAAAGGGCAAAATGGTAATTTTGGAAAAATTAGGGGACACAATTAGAAAATTGGGAAATTAAACCCCTTTTTGGTGAAATTGAATAAATTGAGGGTCCAAGATAAATTTTAAAAGTTACGGGACTCAATTTGAGGAAAAACCGACATTAGGGACTTAAAGTTAAAGAGAAATAACTTTAGGGACCTAATTGCAAATAATTAAAGTTTGGGTTTTCTCATTCATTGGAAATGAATGAAGGATGTTATGTAGAGTAATAATGAACAAGGATGTTCATATCATGTAGGAACATGAAATACCGGTCTAGTGGAATTCACTACATTTACGGGTGAGTGGGTTTACTAACATCTTACCCGGTTGGTATGATGACTACAACTTAAAATTAAAAGCCACTTACCGGTTGTGAGTGAAAATTTTATATCATGCCTGGTTGGGAATGATAAGTACCTCGGTATGAAAACCCACTATTAAGTGGTATTTTAAACATCACTACTTAGTGGAAGTGATGTGAAAATCATGCAGAAAAACTACTTACCGATTGTACGTAGATCATACCCAGTTGGTATGATGAGACTTTGTCACGCCCCGACCCGGTTTGGTTGGATCCCCGTGATCAACCCGCCACTCTCCCGATTTACTAAAGGGTTTTCCCTTATATTATAAATCGTAAAGAGTAAGGCGTTAACCTGCACCTTTTTCCAGGAATATCATAAATAAAAACTGCATAGTAATTTAAATTAGTTGTACCAATCTTGCAGGCGTTTAATTGCGCAAGTCCTTTAAGGTTCGGCTTTCCGGGACTTCCTGAAAGAGGTATAAGGGAGGGGGTGAGTACAACTACTCAGTGAGTGGGATTCAAATCTTTTAACTTTCAAGAAAAACATTTATATGGAGTGTGCTAGACTCCTTTGTTTTCAAAAAAATCATTTCATTTAAAAATTCATCTTTTTCCATTATTTCTTAGTTATCGATGTGTCATCACCCAACACACATCCTTCATAATGAAGGTTACACACATTCGCAAGTCAGTATCACTACTGAACCCGCTAGTGGCTTCAGAGCGACTTTTCCTGCCACCCGGATAGAAGTACGACCACTTCTACCCTGGGAATGAGTGGATTTACGAAACATCCGACCCACAATCCTGAAATCACTTCTTCGTGTCCGTATGAGGACAGAGACCTCATCCTGTCCCCACCCCGGTCTCATGCGCTTAGTGCTACTCCAGATTTCGCACAGACACCTGGAACGACGAACTGCCCTTATAGCCACCAGGTCGTCCAGTGCCCTTAGGATGCATCACTACCCCTCATGGGCGTCTTGATGATCCCGTACTCATAGTGCATGCACAAACAATGTTTTCTTATATTGCCATGTAATATGTGGTGCCATTAGTCCAACGGCCCCGACTCTCAACTCAACCCGCAGCTGTTTGTCTTGACTAGTCCGTCGACCTGTCATGTCGCATTGCCGCTAGTTGACTGAGCATGTCGGTCCTATCTTGGTACCATGGCCAAACAATTCACTTATTAAGTTTTATGGCACATATATCATGTTCGTTTACGAGCTCCTGCTCGTGCCAACTGGCCTTGGGCCCACTGTACGAGATTTTCAAAATCGGGCATTTCGCCCCCAAGTTCCAAAACCGAGGCCCTTGGCCTATCAGAGCTATTCGAGCTCCCGTCGAGAAGGTCTCCCAAATAGTTTAAGCATTGGCACACAGTCAGGGGAGAACACTTTCGACAAAATATTTTTTCACTGTCCATTATACCAATCGGTATAAGGACATCTCCGTTCATAACCGATGAACGGGTTTTCAACTTCCTTCGAGGAAGTCTCATCATACTAACCGGGTATGATCTGAATAACCCACTCACAACCGGTAAGTGGTTTTAAATTTTAAGTTGTGCTCATCATCCCAACCGGGTATGATGTTAGTAAACCCACTCACCCGTTAATGCCGTGAATTCCACTAGACCGGTTCTTGGTATTCACGCGAGCTTGTCCTTGCTGGCGTTCCCGGTACTTCGTGTTCCGGTGAAGGCACGGCGGTCCGAGCTTTCGATCTGGGCAGATAGGTCTCATCCTGAGGTTCATCCTTTCGGTCCTAATTCGGTCGTGGAAAGGCTGAGAAAGTGTTGGGAGGGCTTGAAATGGCCGATTTCAGCTTGGCCGAAATAGGGCAGCTTCGGTCCGCCGGAGTTGCTTCACTATTCCATCATGTCGACGTTTCTCCAACGATACTCGGATTGATTGGAGTTTGCTATCAGATAGTTGTCTTCCCCCCGGTTCTAAAGAGCCCGACCTTTGTTCAAGTCGAAGCTCTCGTTCGAGCTTTACCGGGAAATGGAGCAGTAGAGAGAGAGAGAGAGAAGTGTTCAGGTGTGAGGGGAATGAAATGGGGATGAACTCTTTATATAGTTGTAAAACCCGTGTATTAAATGGGCGAGATTTATTATTGATATTAATATTGCCATAAATTATTGGTATTAATTCCAATAATTTAATTTCGGTATTAATTCTAATAAATTAAATTTCGGTATTAATTCTAATAAATTAAATTTCAGTATTAATTCTAATAATTTAATTTCGGTATTAAATTATTTGTATTAATTCCAATAATTTAATTTAGGTATTAAATTATTGCTATTAATTATATATTAATTTATTATAAGGCGTACATACAAATTTTTGACCGAAATTTCAGGTTACAAAAAAAATTCATACTTCCCAGGAGGTCACCCATCCTCACATTACTCTCAAGTAAGCACGCTTAACTTTAAAGTTCTTATGGAATCTAGTTCACTTGAACCACTTTGGTTTTTATTTTCTAATTTGTCTTAAGTTTTTTTTCCAAGGTTTAATGAACCCTTTGGATCACCCGAGAGTTGTAAATTCCCAACTTGCCCGTTCAGAAATAATCAGGTTTGTGAACCGGTTCTAAATCCTCACTTGGTTTGACCGGTTCTTTTCCTGGTTTTCCTTAGCTCAAAAGGGCGGGTTTTACAACTCTCCCCTCCTTTTAGGAGTTTTGTCCCCAAAACTTAGTTAACATCCTTGCATGAGCAATCATTTCCTTTGATGCCCCTTTAGTGTTTGCTTAAGATGCAAAGTTTTCTCTTGTTCTTTTAATTAGTCCTTTTTACATCCTTCACTTAAGGAATTTCTTTTTCTTTATATTATTTACTCCCTCCATGGAGATTATCATAACGAGACATACCTTACTTCATGGTATATTTTTAGATTTATATCTTTCTTTGCTTAGAGCACATTCTTCCCTTTGAGGTTCTGTACTCAAGATTAGAAATTCCAAGATACCTAACCATTCCCATGTCTAGTTAACCCCTTGGTCGTTGAAACCTTTAGCTCAATGTTCTTTCGGGTGTTACATACTAGTTGCCACAGTTTTCTTTATTCTCACTTTTTCATCTCATTTTGACCCTTTCTCCATTCGTTGTCTATTATAACTTCAGTCCAAATTTTTATATTAGACCTCGTCATGCTTATTAGCCGACTCTTCCTTACTTTGAGTCATATTCTCCTCGGGATTGTTTGGCTTACATACCCCTTACAACATGGCATTTTCTAGGACCTGTCTTTGTCCATTAGATTTCTAGAACATCTCCTCGAGGGTCTCTCTTAGCTTTTATTTATTTATTTATTTATTTTTTTTACCTTTCAGGGATCATATAACTTCATCCCTCTTTTCTTTTGATGGCATTCCTCAACTATCCTTTTTACCGTTATCCTCTCATCCATCATGCTTTTGAAGTTATGTCTCACATAACTGCATGGATTTCTCTTACCTACTCATCCTTTCAAAACGTTTTTATTTTGTCCTTTCAATTCCAATCGTTGGGTTTCCTGATGATTATTGACATACGAGGATTTTTTTTTCTTATGTCCTTTCTCTTCTTTAGTGACATCCCTTATTCAATGACTTCCTTTTTCCTTAATCCTCTTTTACTTGCTCATAAATCACTTCATGATTCTTCATTCTACAATAATTGCTTTCGATCTATGTGTCGATTACTTTGCTTGGGAAGGTTCACCCATCCAGTTTTGTTCATTATCTTTGGCTGTCCGCCGTTACTAGTATTCCTCTTTCTACATGGTTCTCCTATTCTTTCCAAACAGGTCACAATGGACCATTACAATACTTCCTTTCTTGGAAAACATTTCCTAAATAAGGGTTAGTTCCATTTCCTCTTAATTGGGATACACATGTCTTTCCGAGGCTTCCTTCCTTGGTAGGATTCTTTGCCTTTCCCCTGACATTCTTTTCTTACATTTGCTCTAGGGGATTTGTACCCTTAAATGACATCCCTTGATGTCGTCTTCTTCTATTTACCTTTACTCCTCAAATCTTTTAGGCATATCTTTTATGCTCTATTTGCATCCTTATCCGTACCCAGTACTTGTCTATTTCTTTAGGGAGCTTACAAATCTTCCTTGTTTCAGGATCATTGTGGGAGAGGCTTGCCTATTCCTTTCTTGGCTTGAGTTTAGTCGTTAATTGGCCCTTGGTCCTTTTTAGGATTTCTTGTATCCTTCTTTTCCCGAGTATTTGACCCTCCTGCCTCTCTCTTCTTCGTCGGAACTTACATTATGGCTTTCCCGAGTATTTGTTTGTTAACTGCTTTGCCTCCACCATTTGTTTGGTCTAAGTTTCTTAGCAGTAGTTTCTCGAGTCCTCCTATCCTTAACATCCATCTCACCGACCTTTTTAAGGTGTAGTCCCTTCTACTTCCCGGTCTTCCTTAGGGTGTCATTTGTTCCCTCTGACTATCTTGTTGTAACGACTTGCTTTCTCTTGTCCTGTTGGTCCGAACTTCCTATTTGACATAGTTGCTTTTTCCAAGGTGATTTATTCCTGTAATCCCAATACGTCCCGTTTGTCAACAAATGTTCGTCTTGTCTTCTCTTGTGGATGCACTCCTTTCTTTGCTCCTAAATGGTTTGGATTTTCCTCTTAACGGGGGAATTCTCTTCAACTATCCTTTGTTATGTTTGTGGTTTTATTGAGGTCCTACCTTTACCCCTTTTTCCTTCTTACCACTTTGCTAAGATTTTGAAGAGTTTCCTCTCATTTGTGGTTGCAAATGGAGTCACGTTTCTTGGGATGGTATCCTCTCGAATTTCCTATAGTTGTGGGGTATTTATTCTTGGAAAATATTGTCCTGACTCCTAGCGATGTGGGACAATTTTTCACTTCATGTTCTATTCCCCTCTAGGTTAACTTGATTCCTGTCCTTTGTAGGGTTGGGCACTTCTCCATGCAGTGTCCCTATCATTCATGCTTGTAATTACAAGAACATAAGTGGTTCCTCTTGGCGTTTTCTTAGAAATTGTTAATTTTAGTGCTCCTTCATCCTTAAGTCTGGATACCGTGAGAGTTTTTTTTTTTTTTTGAGTCTTGAAGATCACATCATTTGAGGGACAGGGTTTTTAGGAATTTGGAGTACTTCATTAATAGAGTAGTATAGTATGTTGGGGATTTTGTCCCTATTACTGAAAATGGTCACCAAATAACTAGGGAGCTACGAGATTCTTGATTAGCATCCTCCTATGTAAGGTTATATGCCTCATTTTATGGCTTCACGCTTGGCTTCCTTTATACTTAGAGTTGTGACCTCAATAGGTCCTGTCACCATTCTCTAGGATACTTTCTCATTTGCTCTTTTGAGATTCCGGCCATGCTTTAGGCATTTGGGAAGCTTCTAGGGTTGTATTCCAACGAAGATAAGGTGTTGAGTAGAGCCATTCCTAGTTTTCTTGGTTCCTCTCCTGGGAGCCATCTGAAAATTTTTAGGATAAATCCTATTAGTTACAATATTTTATAGTCTTGATTATGTATTCGAGGAAACAGGCTCTGATACCACTCTAGTTGTCACGCCCCGACCCGATTTGGTCGGATCCCCGTGATCAACCCGCCACTCTCCCGATTTACTAAAGGGTTTTCCCTTATATTATAAATCGTAAAGAGTAAGGCGTTAACCTGCACCTTTTTCCAGGAATATCATAAATCAAAACTGCATAGTAATTTAAATTAGTTGTACCAATCTTGCAGGCGTTTAATTGCGCAAGTCCTTTAAGGTTCGGCTTTCCGGGACTTCCTGAAAGAGGTATAAGGGAGGGGGTGAGTACAACTACTCAGTGAGTGGGATTCAAATCTTTTAACTTTCAAGAAAAACATTTATATGGAGTGTGCCAGACTCCTTTGTTTTCAAAAAAATCATTTCATTTAAAAATTCATCTTTTTCCATTATTTCTTAGTTATCGATGTGTCATCACCCAACACACATCCTTCATAATGAAGGTTACACACATTCGCAAGTCAGTATCACTACTGAACCCGCTAGTGGCTTCAGAGCGACTTTTCCTGCCACCCGGATAGAAGTACGACCACTTCTACCCTGGGAATGAGTGGATTTACGAAACATCCGACCCACAATCCTGAAATCACTTCTTCGTGTCCGTATGAGGACAGAGACCTCATCCTGTCCCCACCCCGGTCTCATGCGCTTAGTGCTACTCCAGATTTCGCACAGACACCTGGAACGACGAACTGCCCTTATAGCCACCAGGTCGTCCAGTGCCCTTAGGATGCATCACTACCCCTCATGGGCGTCTTGATGATCCCGTACTCATAGTGCATGCACAAACAATGTTTTCTTATATTGCCATGTAATATGTGGTGCCATTAGTCCAACGGCCCCGACTCTCAACTCAACCCGCAGCTGTTTGTCTTGACTAGTCCGTCGACCTGTCATGTCGCATTGCCGCTAGTTGACTGAGCATGTCGGTCCTATCTTGGTACCATGGCCAAACAATTCACTTATTAAGTTTTATGGCACATATATCATGTTCGTTTACGAGCTCCTGCTCGTGCCAACTGGCCTTGGGCCCACTGTACGAGATTTTCAAAATCGGGCATTTCGCCCCCAAGTTCCAAAACCGAGGCCCTTGGCCTATCAGAGCTATTCGAGCTCCCGTCGAGAAGGTCTCCCAAATAGTTTAAGCATTGGCACACAGTCAGGGGAGAACACTTTCGACAAAATATTTTTTCACTGTCCATTATACCAATCGGTATAAGGACATCTCCGTTCATAACCGATGAACGGGTTTTCAACTTCCTTCGAGGAAGTCTCATCATACTAACCGGGTATGATCTGAATAACCCACTCACAACCGGTAAGTGGTTTTAAATTTTAAGTTGTGCTCATCATCCCAACCGGGTATGATGTTAGTAAACCCACTCACCCGTTAATGCCGTGAATTCCACTAGACCGGTTCTTGGTATTCACGCGAGCTTGTCCTTGCTGGCGTTCCCGGTACTTCGTGTTCCGGTGAAGGCACGGCGGTCCGAGCTTTCGATCTGGGCAGATAGGTCTCATCCTGAGGTTCATCCTTTCGGTCCTAATTCGGTCGTGGAAAGGCTGAGAAAGTGTTGGGAGGGCTTGAAATGGCCGATTTCAGCTTGGCCGAAATAGGGCAGCTTCGGTCCGCCGGAGTTGCTTCACTATTCCATCATGTCGGCGTTTCTCCAATGATGCTCGGATTGATTGGAGTTTGCTATCAGATAGCTGTCTTCCCCACGGTTCTAAAGAGCCCGACCTTTGTTCAAGTCGAAGCTCTCGTTCGAGCTTTACCGGGAAATGGAGTAGTAGAGAGAGAGAGAGAAGTGTTCAGGTGTGAGGAGAATGAAATGGGGATTAACTCTTTATATAGTTGTAAAACCCGTGTATTAAATGGGCGAGATTTATTACTGGTATTAATATTGCCATAAATTATTGGTATTAATTCCAATAATTTAATTTCGGTATTAATTCTAATAAATTAAATTTCGGTATTAATTCTAATAAATTAAATTTCAGTATTAATTCTAATAATTTAATTTCGGTATTAAATTATTTGTATTAATTCCAATAATTTAATTTAGGTATTAAATTATTGCTATTAATTATATATTAATTTATTATAAGGCGTACATACAAATTTTTGACCGAAATTTCGGGTTACAAAAAAAATTCATACTTTCCAGGAGGTCACCCATCCTCACATTACTCTCAAGTAAGCACGCTTAACTTTAAAGTTCTTATGGAATCTAGTTCACTTGAACCACTTTGGTTTTTATTTTCTAATTTGTCTTAAGTTTCTTTTCCAAGGTTTAATGAACCCTTTGGATCACTCGAGAGTTGTAAATTCCCAACTTGCCCGTTCAGAAATAATCGGGTTTGTGAACCGGTTCTAAATCCTCACTTGGTTTGACCGGTTCTTTTCCTGGTTTTCCTTAGCTCAAAAGGGCGGGTTTTACAGACTTTCTCAAAGGAAGTTGAAAACCTGTTCATCGGTTATGAACGGAGGTGTCCTTATACCCGGGTGGTATAATGGATAGAGAAAACATATGTTTTGTCGGAAGTGCTCTCCCTTGACTGTGTGCCAATGCTTAAACAATTTGGAAGACCTTCTCGACGGGAGCTTGAATAGCTTTGATAGTTCGAGGGCCTCGGTTTTGGAACTTGGGGGCTAAATGCCCGATTTTGAAAATCTTGTATAGTGGGCCTAAGGCCAGTTGGCACAAGCAGGAGCTTGTAAACGAACATGATATATGTGCCATAAAACTTAATAAGCGAATTGTTTGGCCATGGTACTAGGATAGGACTGACATGCTCAGTCAACTAGCGGCAGTGCGACATGACAGGTCGACGGACCAGTCAAGACAAACAACTGCGGGTTGAGTGTAGAGTTTGGGTCGTTGGACCAGTGGCACCACATATTACATGGCAATATGAGAAAACATTGTTTGTGCATGCACTGTGAGTACGAGATTATCAAGATGCCCATGAGGGGTAGTGTTGCGTCCTAAGGGCAGTGGACGACCTGGTGGCTATAAGGGCAGTTCGTCATTACAGTTGTCTGTGCAAAATTTAGAGTAGCACCAAGCACATGAGACCGGGGTGGGGACGGGATGAGGTCTCTGTCCTCATACGGACATGAAGAAGTGATTTCGGGATTGTGGGTCGGATGTCACGTACATCCACTCATTCCCAGGGTAAAAGTGGTTGTACTTCTATCCGGGTGGCAGGAAAAGTCGCTCCGAAGCCACTAGCGGGTTCAGTAGTGATATTGACTTGCAAATGTATGTAAACTTCATGATGAAGGATGTGTGTTGGGTGATGAAACACCGTGGTAAATAAGAAATGGTGGAAAAACCCAAATTTTTAAATGAAGGAATTTTTTAAAACAAAGGAGTCTGGCACACTCCATATAAATATTTTTCTTAAAAGTCAAAAGCTTTTAAAAACCCATTCACTAAGTAGTCGTACCCACCCCCTCCCTTATATCCCTTTCAGGAAATCCCAGAAAACCTCCCCTTAAAGACCGTCAACTAAGATGCATGTAAGGAAGGTATGTAAAGTTCTAAATTTCATGCAGTTTTGATTATCCTATTCCAGGAAAAGGTGCAGGTTAAAGGACGCCTTACTCTTTACGGTTTACAATAAGGGGAAATCCTTTAATAAACCGGGAGAGTGGCGGGTTGATCATGGGGATCCGACCAAACCGGGTCGGTGCGTGACAAAATTCTTCCTAGATTTCATATCAATTGTAGCAATTCTTGATCATAGAAAGAACAGCAGGACAAGAGCTACCTTCCCCGATTGAGAGCTTGAACCACCACACCTTTGGCAGTAAGCTTTTAAAGCTTTCTCTCTCTACGCACAGTTTGCCAACGAAGCTCCATTTGAGCTCAATTTAGACCAAATGATGTGGTTCAAAGCTCAATTGAATCATATGGAAGTCTAGGAACTGATCCATACCTTCAATTGGAGCAATTAACCCCAATTGAATGGTCAATTTGAAGAAATCAAATTTGGTCAGTTTGAAAGGGAGTAATTTTGGATAAAATTAGGCAATTCGTAAACTTGATGGACCTTTTTGCAATTTACAAAAATTGAAAGCCAATTGGCCATGCAAAAGATGTTGAGGGACCAATTGGTCGATTTTTGAAACATTTGGGGCAAATTGCCATTTTTGGAAAGTAGGGGAAAAATGGTAATTTTTGAAAAGTTGGGGACAAAATTGGAAATTTGGAAAACTTGAGCCCCTTATACAATTTTGAGTAAAATTAGGACTCAAAGGGAAATTGGGAATTCTTGGGACTCAAATTGGGCAAAAATTAGCATTAGTGATCTAAAGTTAAGAGAAATGAACTTTAGGGAGCTAAGTGCAATTAATTGATAATTGTGAGCCTGGGATTTTATGCCAAATAGTAATTGATAATGATACCTAAATTGTGTAGGGACACGTGTGACGAGAATGCAAACAAGAGAAAGCTCGCATAGAATTGGAAAACTAACCGAGGACAAACACGTCATAGTTATCGGGTGAGTGGGGATAATTACATCATACTCGGTTGGGAAGATGTACACTTTAGAAATGAAAAACCCCTTGTAAGTGGGATTTTAACAATATACATAGATGGGCAATTTAGGCTAAATCCTACTTACTGGTTGTAAGTAGAGGAAAATCATACTAGGTTGGTATGATGAACTTTTTTGAAGGAAGGAGAAACTCGCTTGCCGGTTATAAGCAGAGATATCATCACACCCGATTGGTGGGATGGAGTGAAAAGATATTTTGTCAGAAGTGTTTTCCCCTGCCTATGTGCCAATGCTTAAAATCTTTGGAAGACCTTCTTGATAGAAGCTAGAATAGCTCAGATAGGCCAGAGGCCTCAGTTTTTGAACTTGTGAGGCTAAATGCCCGGTTTTGGAAAATCACATGTAGTGGGCCCAAGGCCATTGGGTACGGGCAAGAGCTCGTAAACAAACTTGAGTTATGAAAGCCATGAAAATTTCTAATAAAATGATTATGTGATTTCTCCATGGTACTGAGTCAAGACTGACAGTACTCAATGGACTGGTGACAGTGCATCAGGGCTAGGTTAACGGACTGTCCTAGACAAATAGCTACAGGTCGGGTTGAGGGTCGGGGCTATTGGACTAGTGGCACCAAAGATAAATGGCTATATGAGAAAACTGTTATTTTGTGCATGCACTTGAGGTACAAGACCATCAAGATGCCCAAGAAGGGTAGTGGTGGGTCCTAAGGGCTACAAGACGACATGGTGGAGATAAGGGCAGTTCGTCGTGCCAATAGTCAGGAAGCTCAGAGTAGCTTTTCATGCATGAGACCGAGGTGGGGTCGGGATGAGGTCATTGTACTCATTTGAACACAGAGTGGTATTTGGGTCTAAGGGTCGAATGTCAAAAAAATCCACTCAGATCTAGGGTATAAGTAGATGGACTTTTATCTTGGTGGCCAGTAAAGACGCTCCGAGCCACAAGTGGGTGCAGTGGACAGGTTACAAGTATGAATGTGTGTTACCCCTCCTAATGAAGGGCGTGTGTTGGTTGCTAAACACACCTAATATGGAAATGGGAAATGGTTTTAAAAACTGAAATATGAGGAAAGATCCTTCTTAAAGAAAAGAAAATATTGGCACGCTTTTTAATACACTATTTCTTTAAAACTCGCTCCCAACACCCACTCATTGAGTTGTAGAAATTACCCACTCCCTTTTTACCCCTTTTTAGGCAACCAAGGAGAACCAACCCTAAAGACCCTCCTATAGTTGAAATACATGACAAGTATGATCAATTTAATATATATAGTTTTTAATAATGTTATTCCAGGAGAAACAGGAAAAAGGACGCCTTACACCAAAGGGAGTGGTGGGTTGCCCATGGGGATCCGACCAATCTGGGTCGGGGCGTGGCACACACAATCACTAGAGAACCTTTATGATAAAATGGTTTTTAGCTCAAATGTACTCATCATACAAACTGGGTATGATGATAGAGATATGTCCACTCACAACCGTTAAGTGGTTTTCATTTCAAATAGTATTCATCATACCAACTGGGTATGATCTATATGATTTCCCACTCACATTGGTCATTCAACATTAAAACGTGCTCATCATCTCAACTGGGTATGACGTTAGTAAGTCCACTCACCCGATAATTGTGACATGTTCGTCCTAAGTCGGCTTTCCAAGTCTTATTTGAGCTCCTTTGCACACGTCTTTATCCGAATTTGTTCCTACACGGTTTGAGTATCCTTATAAGGAATGGTTTGTCATGAAATCCTTTCTATTTCCATATATTTACATCTAGGCCCTTATTTTTCTCTTATTGCAATGAGGTCCCTAAAGTTCATAATCTTTGACTTTAGGTCTCTAAAGCTCATTTATTTTCAATCAAGTCCGTGGGGTTTCCAATATTCCTCTTGGGTCCTTAATTTACAAAATTCACTAATTGGAACTTGACTTTTCCAAAATTACTAATTTGCCCGAATTCTTCTAAAAATGAGCAATTTGTCCCAGTTATTTTCTAAAAATTACCAATTGGCCCTTCAAGTTTCTTTATTTTGCCAATTGACCTTCAATTTTAGGAAAATTACACAAGGGTCCCTCAATTTTTGAAATCCTCAATTTTCCCCAAATTTCACCCTTTTCATTGTCCCGAATCTGATCACATCAAATTGATCATTCAATTCATGTTAATTGTCCCCTATCATGGTGCTAATTTATTTCCTCATCAACCTACAATCAGACCAAGCTTTGAATCACCATTTTTGGGTTTGAAACAAGCTCAAAGGGAGCATCACTGGAAATCTAAAAGTAGAGAGAGAAAGCTTTGAGAACTTACTATTAGAGGTGCGGCAGTTTGTGCTCTTAATTTGGGAAGGTAGCTCTCCTACTCAGGGTTCTTCTAATATCAAGAATTTCTATAATTGATGTTAGGATCAGTGGGAATTTGGTTAGCAAAATTTGGCATTTTCTCTTTCTAGAACTAAACTACTTCGACAAAGAAGAGCAGAACTGACTTACCTTTTCCTTCTAGGAAAGTCGTGTGATGGCTGTGGGGGCTAAGGAAAGGCTCGATTTGGCCATAGAAAGTCAAAATTAGTCAAATTCCGATCGGGCAAAATAGGGCAGCTTCAGAATCGGCGGAGTTGCTTCACTTTTTGGGCTCGTGGTACTTCTTCAGTGATCCTCGGGTCGAGTGGAGGTTGCCATCAGGTAGCAGAATTCGTCCAGAGTTTATAGGACCTAAATTCACCTTCTAAGGTTCAGAGAAGTGCCTAAGTCAAAGCTTTGATTTGAGCTTCATCGGAAAATGGAGCACTTCTCCTTCTTCAATGGTTTGAGGTGTGTGGAGGATGAATGGAGGAGAGCTCTTTTTATAGGGAGCTCGGGGACCCTCTACTCTACCAGTTTGCATATTGATCGAGCTTATCCTCATAAAAAATGCCATACTCTGAGGGAATATTCCCTCGCCGGAAAAGGAAAGTTTTTATGCCATTGATAAACAGTGTTGTCATCCTAAGGAAGATGCTGACATTGTTCATTGACCGGTCGGACCGTTGACCGGTCTCGTCTGAATGGGTTTGGTGACAAAAATTGGCCAGTTCAGGCATGATTTTCTTGGTTTTCTCAAAATTAAAAATTTCTAAATTATTCAAAATTCATTTTCTATCTAATGGTAGCCTCAATTCTGCTAATTGACATTTTAAAGCCACCTACAAAAATTAATTATCGAATCCAATTCACTGTAGTTCAACCCGATTAGATCTAGTTTAGGATCAATTCACTCTGAGCCGGTCTAGTTTTCTCATCCAATTTACTTCATGGTTCTTCCCCTATGAATTTTACGACTTCTTGGTCACTTGGGATTTTCCAATTTCCCATTTTAACCCTTATTTATCATTTTTTGTTCATTTAATAGCTCAATTTTCTCATGAAATTTTCCGGTTCTTTTCTCGGTTTCCTTGGTCTGAGAGGACGAGTTTCACATCCAATCTACTCTATGTGTCGTTACTACCTCGATAGGTGTTCTTCTTATGTCCATATTCACAACAACAATTATATACCAACCACACTCATATAAATAGCAAGCATGCTCAAATCAAATTATCTTGGAGTTTGTTCCTTATTTTAACCGACTTTATCACTCAAAAACATGTACATAATCAACAAGCATATTTTGTAAACATCATCCTCTCAAAATAAGGAACCAGAAAGGGGAACCCCAAAATTTTGAGAAAAAAATTAAGGATCCAAGTAAACCAAAAATGGTAAAGGAACTCAAAAAGGGAATTTGAGAAATTCCAAGTTGCCAATAAAAACCTAAGAAACATGGAAAGGAACCATGAAGAGAATTGAATGTGAAAAATCGGATCGATTGAGGTTGACTTTGAGCTGAACCTCATCAAACCGTGAATAACCGGATCAAAAATTTATTTTTCTTGCTGGCTTAAAAATATCAATTTGGAAAATTGAAGCCACCATTAGATAGAATATAAATTTAGACAAATTTAGAAATTTTTAATTTTGAGAAAACCGATCTAATTGAGCCTAAAACAGTTGATTTTTTATTTTGGGTCACCGAACCCCATCTCACTGAACAGGTCAACGATCAAACTGGTCAATGGACCACCTTCCAAATCAGCCCCCAGTTAGAATGCATGACCAATCACACGGTGACACATGGCGCAACATGCCTAGTCAGTCACTCAATCAGCACATGGAAGCGCTTACTAATCGGAGTGTGACATGTGCTCCTGGTAAACTGGTCAAAAGCACCATTAGATAGAATATGAATTTAGACAAAATTAGAAATTTTAATTTTGAGAAAACCGGTCTAATCGAGCCTAAAATAGCTGATTTTCGATTTCGGGTCACCGAACCTCGTCTCACTGAATAGGTCAACGGTCAAATTGGTCAATGGACCACCTTCCAGATCAGCCCCTAATTAGCAGACATGACCAATCACACGGTGACGCGTGGCGTAGCATGCCTAGTCAGTCGCTTAATCAGTGCCTGTAAGCGCTTACTAATCGGAGTGTGACACAAGTCCCCGATAAAGAGGAGAGCGACACATGTCCTCAATCAACGGTCAACTAACGCATTGTCAACAAGGTTTACCGATGAGTAGTTGACATGTGGCAAAGATGCCACATCAGAAGCTGGCAAGGATATTAGAGAAATGGTCAACCAATCAATAGTTGACAAGGATGGTAGAGCCACGTCGGATGGCCTCAACCAATCAGTAGATGACATGTGGCATTCGTGCAATGCACGAAGAGGGAAATTTGATTCATTTAAATCAACCAATCATAGGATGCCACATGTCACAGTCAAACACTGGCCGAGTATAGTCAGCGACCACGTTGGAACTGGTGACCAATGGAAGGTCGCCATGTGGCTGGTCAACGAGTCAAAGGGTGACTCAGATGTTGAGTTAGATGCCAAGTCAGCATAGTAAGCCAATAATAGCGTGCCACATGGTAGCTCACACGCTCAGCACAATGTTGACCTTAACCTTGTGTAGATGAATAGTGTGTGATCATTGGAGAGGGACAGATTCTTCGGTGACCAAAAAATTTGCCACTACCACAGCAATCGGGTGAATCAAGCACCGAGTCTTGCACTGATTTGTAGCCCAGGCATTTGTCGAGCCCTCTATATAATTGGTGCCTCCCCAACCATCCTCCCCAATGCTCGGGCTACCGTAGAAGATAGATGTCATGCCCCAACCCAGTTTGGTCGAGTCCCCATGAGCAACTCGCCACTCCCTTTGCTTCATTAGGATTTTCGCCCTTTTCTAAACCATGAGGAGTAAGGCATCATTTTTCCTATCATTCCTGGAATAACATTATACAAAATTGAAAATCTTTTAAATAGACATACATGTCTTTACAGTTCCCATATAGGGAGGTATTTAAGTTTGGTTTTCCCCTTGGTTACTAGAAATGGGTAAAAGGTATGGGGTGAGTTCTACAACTCAGTGAGTGGGTTCTGGGAATGAGTTTTCAAAATACCCTTAGTTTATCCAAACCATGCCAAGGTTATCATTTCCTTTAAAAATGATTTATTCCTAAATTTTGGTTTTCAAAACCTTTACCCTACCAAGGGTAACATTTTCTTTTAAAAGGTTTTCCTCAAATTTAATTTTCTTTCCAGAACCTTTTTCCAAGGCTTACCATTCCTTTTCCAAGGATTCTCAAGTCTTGAAACCTTTTTGTCATTTCCATATTAGGTGTGTTTAGCTTTCTTAGCCCATCCCCCTACCCTAGGAGGAATTTAACAAACAAACACATGCCCTTCATCAAGAAGGGTACACACATTCGCAAGATGCAGTTATGACGATTGCACCCAGTTATGGATCAGAGAATCTTTACCATCTACCCTGATAGAAGTCCTTGACTTCTACCCGGAATCTGAGTGAATGTCTCAGATGTTCGACCCTAAGACCCAAAATACTTCGTGTTCGTATGAGGATGGAGACCTTATCCTAACCCTACCCAAGCCTCATGTGCATGAAGCTACGTCGAGCTTCCCTGACTGTTGGCATAAAAGACTGCCCTTATCTCCACCATGTCGTCAAGTAGCCCTTAGGATGCATCACTACCCCTCTTGGGCATCTTGATGGTCCTGAACCTCAAGTGCATGCACAAATAATAGTTTTCCACAAAACCATTTATCTTTGGTGCCACTAGTCTAATGACCTCGACCCTCAATTGGACCTATAGCAATTTGTCTAGACCGGTCCGTCGACCTGGTCTTGATGCATTACCACTAGCCCATCAAGTGTGTCGATCATGTCTTGGTACCATGGCAAAATCACATAATCCATTTATTAGGAATTTTCATGGCTTATACATCATGTTTGTTTACGAGCTCCTGCTCGTGCAATCTGGCATTGGGCCACTGTATGTGATTTTTCAAAATCGGGCATTTTAGCCCACAAGTTCCAAAATTGAGGCCTCTGGCCTATTTGAGTTGTTCTAGCTCTCGTAAAAAAGGTTTCCCAAAAATTTTAAGTATTGACACACAGTTAGGGGAGAACTTCTGAAAAAAAATTAACCTTTCAACTCATCACACTAACTAGATGTGATGACATCTCCACTTACAACCAGTAGGCAGATTTTCTCTTTTCTTCCAAGAAGGCCATCATACCAACCGGGTATGATCTCCCTACCTACAACCGGTAAGTAGTTTTTCCATGTAGTTCTCACATCACTCCAACTAGATGTGATGTTAAAATCCCACATTGAAGTGGTTTTTTGTTTATGAAGTGTTCATCATCCCAACCGAGTATAATGTGAATAAACCCACTCATGGTGGATTCCAATTTAGAAAATGTGCTCATCATCCCAATCAGGTATGAAGTGTAAATTAGCCCACTCACCTTTTATCTAGAGATATGTTCATCTTGGAGTGATTCCCAAGTACTCATCACCGATTAGTCTTATTGGTGTTTCTCTGCTTCGATACTTCCCCCTTTTCCTTAAATTTGGTTGTTGCGTGGTGGATGTCAAGATTGAGAATTTCATAGGTAGGGAGTATTAATCTGGTAGATCTACTGTGATTATGGCAAAGATGATGTTTGAGGTGTGAAGAAGGACTAGTGGACCAGGTAGCTCTCTTCTACTTGAATTACACTCTTAGTTCAATTGTTGTCGCTCTGATAGATTGTTCTAAGCTCCTTATATAGTTGTAATTTTTTTTGTTAAATGGGGAATATTTATTACTAAATTATGAGTATTTATGGGTATTAATGTTGTCAGTTTTTCTCATTAAATTGGAAAATTGATGGGTATTTATGGGTATTAATGTTGTTAGTTTTTCTCATTAAATTGGGAAATTGATGGGTATTTATGGGTATTAATTCAAATAATTGAATGTAGGTATTAATTTATGGGTATTTATGGGTATTAATTACAATAATTAAATATAAGTATTAATTTATAAGTATTTATGGTAGAGGCGTAGGACTAATACTATAAAGTGTTAATAGTTTGTAGTAAACTAAATTCACATAATTATCTCATTATTTTTACCTAAAGGAATTTACTAGGTATTTACCCTATCAATTCCATCACGTTATTTATTTCGGTCAAAACAACACTTATTATTTTATTTTAAATAAAATATATTCCAATTATATCAATTGAATTTTAAACTTATAATACAATTCCAGAAAACTTTATGATCGAAATTTCGGGTTAATAAAAGCACAGTGTGACAACTACTCCCCACCTTTTCAGGAATTTTGTCCCCAAAACTCATGCAACATTAGTCTATACTTCTTACCCTTTTTTGTGCACTTATGTGGTTTCATTTTCAATAAGTTTCTATAGAGACATTTGTTTACTTTACCACAATAACTTCACAAGATAATGTTATCAAACTATTTATTTTATC
Organism: Trapa incisa; assembly: GCA_030064435.1. NCBI lineage: Eukaryota > Viridiplantae > Streptophyta > Magnoliopsida > Myrtales > Lythraceae > Trapa > Trapa incisa. The sequence continues at coordinate 11,798,514 of CM057773.1, forward strand.
AATGGACAATTTTACTCAGGTTCTCTTATCTAATTGATCCAAAGAAAATTAGGTATTCAACCATACATTCTTATCGGTTAAAATTTTTGATTAGAGCTTCCTTATAAGGTTGAATTGCACACTAGGTTAACGGTATCTTCATATCTTAATTGATCACTTAGTGTTTACATAAAACTTTTGCCCTCTTAAGCGAGCATTGTTTATATACCATTCAAAAGGAAATATCACTTTTAGAGTATTTTCAAATACATGTCTCTCATTAGAGATTTGATGTTCTATGATCACATGGTCTTTATATTTACTGGTTGTTCATTTCCTTTAGGAGGTTTTTGACACCTTTTAATCCAACGAAGGTTCTAAAAAATCTTTAACAAAATTTCCTTCACTAGTTCATGCATTCATCATTGGACTATATCCTCCCATTTTAGGGTCCTTTTTCCACAAAAATTGTACCAACTTATTGGGTCTACGATACCATGTACATTTTTATTTACTTCATCGTCCATCATCATGCCGTTCCTCATGTCATGACATGTTGGTATATCATTCTCAATATTTTCCATTCTTCACATACTTTGGTATTGAGATATTTGTTTATAACCATTTTGTTGTTCTCCATTACGACTTATTACTTTATAAGTCATTCTTTTTTTGAAGACTTTCATCTGATTGGACTTGTTTTGTACATTTGAGTTTATTTCTTTAGAAAATTTTATCTCAGGCATATGTGACTGCCTTTCCTTTTATACCCTCCTAAGAAATTTCCCACTTTAGGAACTAATTTCATTAGTATTTGAGGATTTCACTCACGTTTGAATTTATCATTGGTTGCGTCCATTAATCCAAATCAAGGTACTTTATGCATATTGTATGCGTGTTTGGTTTATTAAACCTTTCTCTCACATTTCCTAGAACCTCTTATTTTAGACTCATGCTCCAGATCTGTTACATCTCATCAATTGGGTTAGACTCTTATAAGTTTTTCACAACATCCCTACGGTTATCATTGGTAGTCAAGCAAGTTTCTTATTACTTGCAATAAAATTTTGCTTCATGGGTTTCATTTAGTAAAAATTTTGGCACTTCAAATGAAAGTGCTTATATATATGGCATTCAATATGTAAAGGTTTAAGGTAAGGAAATTACATATTCCTTTCTTTTTCCTTTGGCTCCTTTGTTGAGTATCATTCATAAGGTTTCTTGTATATCTTTTTAGCTTTCCAAACTTTTGATGAATCCTTTATAAGGATATTTTCCGATTTTACCCTGAAATCCACATAGCACATTCTTAATAACACTCATGTTATTCTTGTGGATGTTTTCCCACTATAATTTTCCCGACATCCCTTTTCATTTGCCCTTGAGAACATCCAACCTTAAATGACATCCTTTGATGCCATCCTCTCCTACTTACCTTTACTCTTAAAGCCTTGTGGGAACATCTTTTGTACCTCATCCTCATTCCCACTTGTACCCCAATACACGTCTATTTCTTTTAGGGAGAGCTCAAATTCTCCTTGTTTCAAGATCTCTTGATCATCCTACGAGAGGATTACTTAACCTTCTCATGGCTTGAGTTTGGTCGTTAATCTAGTCTTGGCCATTGATCTCTTTAAGGATTTCCTTCATCCTTATTTACCAAATGTTTGGCCTTTCCACCTCTCCCTTCTTTTTTGGAGTTTAAATTTATGACCTTCCCGAGGGTCAGTTCATTTACTGCATCGGCCCTACTATTCTCCTTGTTTAATCATCTTGACACAGTTGTCTCTCGAGTCTACTTGTTCTTAATGGCCATCCTATTGCCTTCAGCGTGTAGCCCTTCTTAGGGCGTCGTTTATTCTCCTTAACTATCCCGTTGTTACTAGTTGCTTCCTTCCGCTAGGTTTGTCTGAAGTCTCTATTTGACTACTCTACTTTTCCAAAGTCAATTATACTTGGCCATCCCGATACATCATTAGTCATTTATGCCCCTTTTATGAGATTCCTTATTTTGGGTTAAGCCTCTTATGATCCATCTGTCGGTTCCTTAGCTTGGGAATTTCCCCTTTTTTTATGGTCTCACTTCCTACCTTTATCCTTCTACCTAGGGACTTCCGTCTTGTGAGTTTCACATTCAACCTCCCTAACACTACTTGAAGGCTTTTTCTTCTTTCCTTTCTTACACCCATCGATCATCCACTCCTTTGTTATGTATCCTTCCTTCGAGGAGTTCTTGATTATGGGTTGGTTCCTTGTACTCCACGTTATGTCCAACTGCCCATTAATGGTCCCTTCAAGGGGTACTTAGTCGTATACATCCCCCCAGAGTTCCCTTTCCTAGCACATTTCTTCCCTCTTCACTCTTTTTGTGTCCTACCCTAAAGTTGCTAGAGGATGTTTTTCGCATTTGCCCTTTCTGAGGGGGTTCTAGGTGTACTTCTCATGTACCTTACCTCAATTCTTATGGTGTCCCTCTCTTGTTTGACCTTCTTAAAAATAAGTTTGAATTTTTTTTCTTTATCCTGCTATTTCTTGGCCTCCTTGCAAATAGCTTACTTAACTCGCTCCATGGTTTTGGTCACCGATCCTTCCTTGATCCTTGCATTTCTCATCCAAGAAATTCCTCCTACTTCTCTTTTCCTTTTTTATCTATATTCTACTTTGTTGTATTTCCTCTAGTCCTTCTTATATCCCTATTACCAGAAGTAGTTTCAGCTTGTGGAGCTACTATACTAGGTTCTTACTAATCATCCTACTTGGTTATAAGTCCCTTATGGTGTCCTTGGTGTTAGGTTGGCTCTCTTCTTACTCATGGATGTGACCTCAACAGGTGCCGGCACCACATTCCTTGGTGGCATTAGGTACTTCCCCATAATGCCTCTTGGTCCTTTGTGACTTCTACTACACCTCAGGCATTGGAGAGCTTTTAGGGTGGTCTTCCTATGAGGATAGATTGTTGGGTAATGTTGGCGACATCAGTCCTAGTTTTCTTGGTTCCTCTTTTGGGAGTCATTTGAAAATTTTAAAACTTTCCCTTAGTTACTATGTTATATACTCTTGATAATGTATTCGAGGAAACAAGCTCTGATACCACTCAAGTTGTCACGCCCCGACCCGGTTTGGTCGGATCCCCGTGAGCAAGCCGTCACTCCCTTTGGTTCATGAAGGGTTTCACCCTTTTCTAAACCGTGAGGAGTAAGACGTCATTTTTCCTGTCTTTCCTAGAATAACATTATACAAAACTGAAAATCTTTTAAATAGACATACCTGCCTTTACAGTTCCCATACATAGAGGTCTTTAAGTTTGGTTTTTTCCTTGGTTACCTAAAAGGGGTAAAAGGGAGGGGGTGAGCTCTATAACTCAGTGAGTGGGTGCTGGGAGTGAGTTTTCAAAATATCTTTAGTTTATCCCAACCACACCAAGGTTATCATTTCATTTAAAAAGGATTTATTCCTAAATTTTGGTTTTCAAAACCTTTACCCTACCAAGGGTAACATTTTCTTTTAAAAGGGTTTTTCCTCAAATTTAATTTCCCTCCCAAAACCTTTTTCCAAGGTTTACCATTCCTTTTCCAAGGATTCTAAAGTCCCAAAACATTTTTCTCATTTCCATATTAGGTGTGTTTAGCTTTCTTAACCCATCCCCTTACCTCTGGAGATGTTTAACAAACAAACACATGCCATTCATCATGAACGGTACACACATTCGCGAGATGCAGTTATGACGACTACATCCACTTATGGATCGGAACATCTTTACCAACAACCCTAATAGAAGTCCCTGACTTCTATCCAGAGTTGGAGTGAATGTTCGAGATGTTCGACCCTCAGACCCAAAATACTTCGTGTCTGTCTGAGGATGGAGACCTCATCTCGACCCCACCCCGACCTCATGCTTATGAAGCTATGTCAAGCTTCCCTGACTGCTGGCATGACAAACTGCTCTTATCTCTACCATGTCGTCCAATAGCCCCTAGGATATATCCCTACCCCTCTTGGGCATCTTGATGGTACCAAACCTTAAGTTCATGCACAAACAATAGTTTTCCACAGTCATTTATCTTTAGTGCCACTGGTCTAATGGCCCCAACCCTCAACTCGACCTACAACTATTTGTCTAGATCAATCCGTTGACCTGGTCCTAACGCATTGCTAGCAGCCCATCGACTATGTCGGTTTTGTCTTGATACCATGGTGAAATCACATAATCCATTTATTATGAATTTTCATGGCTTATACATCATGTTTATTTATGAGCTCCTGCTCATGCCAACTTGCATTGGGCCCACTGTACATGATTTTCCAAAATCGGGCATTTTAGCCCACAAGTTCCAAAACCGAGGCATCTCGCCTATCTGAGCTATTCTAGCTCTTATCAAGAAGGTCTACCAAATTTTTAAGCATTGGCACACAGTCAGTAGAGAACACTTCTGACAAAAATAACCTTTCAACTCATCATACCAACTAGGTGTGATGACATCTCCGCTTACAACCGGTAGGCGGGTTTTCTCCTTCCTAACAGGAAGTCTATCATACCAACTGGGTATGATCTCCCTACTTACAACCAGTAAGTAGTTTTTCCACATAGTTCTCACATCACTCCAAATAGGTGTGATGTTAAAATCCCACATTGAAGTGGTTTTTCATTTACGAAGTGCTCATTATACCTACCAAGTATGATGTGAATAAACCCACAAACAGTGGCTTCCAATTTAGAAAAGGTGCTCATCATTCCAACAGGTTATGAAGTCTAAATTAACTCACTCACCTTTTATCCAAGATATGTTCATATTGGAGGGATTCCCAAGCACCCATCCTTAATTGGTCTTATTGGTGTTTCTCTACTCTGATACTTCCCCATTTTCCTTAATTTTGGTTGTTGCATGGTAGATGTCGAGATTGAGAATTTCATAGGTAGGGAGTATTAATCTGGTAGATTAAATGTGATCATGGCAAAGATGATGTTTGAGGTGTGAACAAGGACTAGTGGACCAGGTAGCTCTCTTCTACTCGAATTGCTCTCTTAGCTGAGTTGATGTCACTTTGATAAATTGTTCTACGCTCCTTATATAGCTTAAAATTGTTTGTTAAATGAGAAAGATTTATTACTAAATTATGGGTATTTATTTTGTCAATTATTCTCAGTAAATTGGGAAATTGATGGGTTTTATGTGTTTTAATTCTAATAATTGAATTTAGGTATTAATTTATGGGTATTAATCCCAATCATTGAATGTAGGTATTAATTTATGTGTATTTATGAGTACTAATTCTAATAATTGAATGTAGGTATTAATTTTTGGGTATTCATGGTAGTGGCATAGGACTAATACTATAAAGTGCTAATCTTTTCTTACTAAACCAAATTCACATAATTATCTCATTATTTTCACCTAAAGGAATTTACTAGGTATTAACCCTATCCATTCCATCGAGTCATTTATTTTGGTCAAAATAACACTTTTCATTTTATTTTAAATCAAATTTTTTCTAATTATATCAATTGAATTTTAAACTTATAGTACAATTTTAGAAAAATTTCTGATAGAAATTTTGAGTTACTAAAAACATGGTGTGGCAACTAACAACTCCATTTTTCAGCGAGGTGCAAACCAGAGCTTCGACAAGGGGATTTTCTAAGACATCAAAAGTAGGACCTCTACCTCGCTATAGTCCCCACTCAACTCGAAGACCACCGAAGAAGCGTCACGGAGCCTGCATAGTACCTCTACTCTAGCGGTCGAATAATAGTTGAATCACGTTGAGCCAAATTTTGGTTACTCTCGACCACCTACAACTAAACCAGCCCTCCCTCATCTCTTTCCAACTCACATCCAACCTCACTAAAGCTCGAGAGTAAGTCCAATCTTCCTCCTCTTATCGGAATAGTAAAATGCTAGACATAGAAAGTGTCTGAAGCTACACTGATCAAATTCTCCATGCTCAAGACATCCATTAAAGAAATTCTTGATCCTAGAAGGACCCTCCTGACAAGCACAAGCTTTCCAAATTGAGAACTCTAGAAACCGAAACCCAGCTAGTAAGATTTCAAAGCTTTCTCTCTCTAAGATCTATTTTTCGATGAAACTCCGTTTGAGCTCAAAATTTAGTCAAATTGAGAAATTCAAAGTTCAGGATGATTGAAGGGAGTTGAGGGAATCAGTTAGTAGCGTTATAGGGGGGATTAACAAATTTAGGTGGTCAATTGGAAGAGATGAGAAATTGAGGGTCAAAATGAAAATTTTGGGAAATTTTGGGTGATTTAGGGATTTTTGAAAAATTGGGGGTTGAATTGTAATTAAAGGGAAACTTAGGACTTGGATGGAAATAAGAAAACCTTATGACTTAATTGGGGATAAAAAGGGGTATTGGGGGGCCTAAATGCATAAATTTTAGAAATTTGGGACCTAAATATAATTTAGGAAAAATTGAAGGACCTATGTGCCATAAGGATGTCTCGCATAGCAAATCCCCTTATGTGATTACTCGAATCCTATCGGAACCGAGCGTGTTAGTGCTTGTGCAGAGGAGCACATCGCGAATCAGAAATCTAGTTGGGAAAAACGTGACATGGTTACCTAGTGAGTGGAAATTCCGACATAAGACCCATTTGGGGTGATGAGCACCTTTACGAATTTAAAACTATTTCTGTAAAGTAGTTTCTCCTAAGTGTGTAAACCTGCTTAAACTTTTTAGGAGCTAATTCTAAGTAGAGCTAGCGTTACTTGAGTGGGCCAAATGCCAATGGGTACAGTATTAAACCCATTGATAATTAGACGATTAATGAGCCTATGAAAGATTCCCATAAAAGGTAAAATTTCGGCATCAGACCCATAAAAGGTTGTTAAGTTTGTTGGACTAGAAGCTACAACACCGAAGCCTGATCGTTGAACTCGTCGGGATGGAGGACATTGTGCTGGTGGAAATTAGGCCGATGTTAGGCCAACAAACACGTGGGGCTGGTAGCCCAAAGATAAAGGTCTTAAAATAAAACACTTGTGATTGTGCATGCTGACTTTCAGAACCATCGAGGTGCCCGGTATGGGGTAGTACTAGTTCTAAGGGCTACTAGATGACCCAGGGAGCATAAGGGAAGTTTGTCGTCTAAGGAGACAAGATGGATTATTCACAAGGAAATGAGTTAGCATGAGGGTGACAACAAAGGATGCCATAATATTGGATGGGTCAGACAACTATAAGAACTGATTTTGAGAAAATATTTCTTAAGTAGTGAAGGGAGGAGCACTAGGGACAAGAATAAACGTAGTTGACCTCAGTTAAGAAATGATGATCATGCCAAATAGACATTAAGGAGGATGGGTTAGCCCACCCCAACCTCATGGAGCTTAAGATAGTCGGGTATAGCACGAAGTACCTAAAATGAGACCATGGTAATTGAAAATTCCTTAGATAGAATTTCAAATAGTAAATTCAATGTCGATAAAAGGGTATAAGAATATGAAGGAAGAGAACCTTAAAGGAATGGTAAAAAGTTTGGATATAAAATTCTAAAGATGGAAGTCTCGACTTCGAAGTTCGAGGGTAGAGAAATGGACCAACAAAAAGGAACCCCCAAGGTAAGTCCAAGGGATCAAATTGTAGTAAAGGGAAGACAACCATGACACAGTCACAAACAGGTAAGGATGGACTAGGGAACGAAGATCCATAAGTAGGGATGCAGTCCAACATGAGGAATGGTATGAGTGAGGTAAATCCATATTAGGTCAGTAAACTGGACGTGAGGTGATCAGGAAACCTAATAGTTGGAACCTAGAATGACCCATAAGGAGGTTGGTAATGGACGAGTAAATAGGAAAACCCAAATGGTCATGAGAGGCATGACGTCCTAGTAAATGAAATTGATATGTATGGATGAGATTCACCAACAAGAAACAAGTGGTGAAACACTCTAACAATATAAGAAGAAGAGTATAGGAATACCATCTAAGAAATAAAGGGTGAGGATTTGGTACTGTAAAAGTTTGAATTTCAAGAAAAGAAGATCTACAAGGTAAGGGAGAAATGACCAACTTATGGGGGTACACAATGAATGTTTGTATATTATTCAAGGTAGTTGAGGAACACTACCTGATAGTAAGGAGGAACGAAGTCCCCATATCCCTAGAGGATTGGAAGTTAAGAAACATTTGTTGGGAGAATGTTCTCGAGATATACAAAAATATCTTTGAAAGAAATCATGCTAAAGTACCATAATGCGTTGATAACACGTAAGTCAAAATATTTCTGAGAGGGTATGACTCATAGGCAGAAGTGTTGCCTATTAAGACATGATGAGGTCAAATTGAAGACTTGGGTGGATCCCAAGTTATAAGAGAGAACGGATGTCTCTAAGAAATTCTAAATAAACAAAGTTGTGATTTTGGACCCTTGAAGGTAGGACCTTTGGATAAAAAGAGTTTCAACCAAGGATGATGCAAGTTGAACAGCTAACCCTTTAGATGGATAAGGCATTAAGATCAATAGTAACAAGATGGTAGTCATAACCAGTGAGTGAAAATGGAAGGAAAGAAATCCCAAGCATTTTTTAAGGATCATATCATCATAATGACGATATTAGCTAGGGTTATGCAACTTAGATGGATACTAGTGCACGGACTACACCAAAATGAGAACAATGGTCAAGCTAAAAAGGGAGGATCCCCATATGGCCATGATATGAGGAAAATCCCCAAGGTAAAGGGGAGGAGTTTTAAGGAAGAAATAAGGGAGAGGAGTGTTCCCTATTTAAGCAACATGAAATGAGTTTTGGGGATAAAACTCCTTAAAGGTAGAGAGTATTTGTAAACCCCGTCCTCTCAAAATTAGGAACTAGAAAGGATAACCAAATATTTTTTAGAGAAAACTGAGAATCTAAGTGAACTGAAATTGGTAAAGGAGAGTCAAAATGGGAATTTAAGAAATCACAAGTGGCCAATAAAGACCTAAGAACCATGGAAAGGAACCATGAAGTGAATTGGATGTAAAAAATCGGACGGGTTCTGAGTGAACCGGAGTTGAACCAGATCGAATAGTGAAAAACCGGTTCAAAGATCCATTTTTCTAGGTGGGTTAAAAACATCTATTGGGAAAATTGAAGCCACCATTAGATAGAAAATGAATTTAGTCAAATTTAGAAATTATAAACTTAGAGAAAATTGGTTGAATTGGGCCTGAACCGACACTTTTCAATTTCGGGTCATCGAACCTGCTTAACTAAACAGTTCAACAGTCCAACTGGTCAATGGACCGTCTACCAGATCAGTGCCCAGTTAGCAAGTGCGACCAATCATCAAGTGACGCATGGCGAAGCACACTGAGTCATCCGCTCGGTCAACATCAGGAAGTGCTAACCAATCAGAGCGTGACATGTGTCTCTAATCAACTGTCAAATTAGTGACATCGACAAAAGAGATGCCACATGTGGCAATGATGCCACGTTAGCAGCCGACAAGGATGCCGTAAAGAAGAAGAAACAGTAATTTTCAAAGTATGGAAATATCACAATTGATTAAAAAACGGGTATTTTCTTAACAACCATTTCTAGTGTATTCATACTATGAAATGTATAAATTAGTAAAAATTGATAATAATCGGTCCAATCAGACACGAAGTCGGAAATTCAACTCATTGCTATTGTCAAGACTCGTTCGTCCCGACTATATTTTCCTTGACACAAAACTAGTGATCCACATATGATCAACTGAAGTATTTGTTCTATATGAATTAAATTACATATTTGGTATTAGTTTATATTTTAACTCAGTATATATATACTACTCCATAATCTTTCCATAAATTATGATTTTTGTCCCTCAGGCTTGTTTCTCCCAACCAACATGTTGATGAGCCATTAGTGTTACTAACTCACATCTATGATTTCATTTCACATATTATAGGTTAAAGTCGTATGTGGTCTTATTTACCAAAATACCCAAAATCTTCTAAGTTTTCTACTTAGATAACTCAACCTTTCCATTTTTTTTATTTTGGTTCCTAAGTTTTGCAAAATTACCATTTTACCAATACTCATAAAAAAGTTCATCATTTTGGACCCTAAACTTCCCAAATCTCTCATTTAGATCGCCAAAACCTTTTTAAATACATTTAGGTAAAAAAATGTATTAATTACACTTTGGTCCATAAAATGGGCAAAATTTACCATTTTGTCATTCACTTTCAAAAATACCCAATTTTGCATATTTACTTCGGCAAAAATTACCATTTCACCCTCCATAGTTCAAAATGAATTATTTGACCTCTCTTTATGCATAAATAACCATTTTGCCTCTATTTGTGCAAAATTAACATTTTACCCCTCCTTTACAAAAATTTACGATTTTTTCCTAAACTCATGAAAATCACTTTTGAAATCGATATTTGTCTTAAAATCATATCTAGGCCCCTTACACTACTCTTAGGGATATTTTTCGTAAAATATTCCATATTTGTAATTTGGTCTCCTATTCATAATTGCACTTTAGTTCCTAAACTTTGAAATTTAATCAAATAAACTTATAATTCAAAAATCACTCCTAAATAATATCATCATACTCCTAATAGCTCATGGGAGAAGTGAGGGGTCTCACCCTTGCCAACCACAAGCAAATTTGGCCATTTTCCAAAATTGGTCAAAACATAGCTATTAAGGGAGTTGTCAGAAATTCTCACCTAGGATGATCGGAGAGGTAGTCAGAGCTTAGGGATTTTGTAGCCATAATCAAGGCGAAGCATTTTATGGTGGTGGTCAACCAAGAGGTCATCAGAGTTGGAAGAATTTTGTCTTCAACTAGTAGTGATTGAGCAGAACCTGATAGGCCCACCGGTGGATATCGTCTCATGCTAACCAATTTTCCCCTTGGTAGAGGTCAGCCCTTACTATGGAGAGGTAGAGGAGAGGCAGGCAATCACTTTAGAACATGTGGCTACCGTGTGGTGGCTGGAGGTGGCCAAATTTGGTTCCACAAGTTCATTAGTGGTAAGATAAATTTTACCTTTGATTTGGATCGACAAAAATGACCTTCGTGCGACCTTTTCCGGACACTAACAAGTCGGCACTCAACTACAGATCTCAAGAGATGTCAACAAATGGAATTTTGACACTAAGATCACTTCATTTTGTGATCAAACAACAGAGATTTGTTCATTAAATCGTTAGGGAGTGATTAGTTAGATTTATGATATCAAGATTTAAAACTTTAATTCCAAAAGTTGATCTATTCTAGAGGAGTTAATGCAATTAACTTCATAGGTAGACCGGTAGCTTAGTTATCTTCTAATCTCTACAATTTGTGGCATGCAATTAACTTCATAGGAAGATTGGTAGCTCAGTTATCTTCTGATCTCTACATTTTGTGGCATGTAATTAGCTTCATAGGGAGACCAGTAGCTCAGTTATCTTCTAATCTCTACAATTTGTGGTATGCAATTTGATTAATAGTTGATTATTTGTAGGGATATTTACAATGATGTGGGACTACAAATTTGGTTAGCGGAAGGGGAGGGGAGGGCACGAGTGAGTCGGGATGACCCAACTTGGGTCGAACTAACCCGACTTCCCTTCTTTTCCTTTTTGTTTTTATAAATTAAATTACATTTTTGCCATTTTAGACCCCTTTGATAATTTAATTCAAAATCCCGCCCGTTTGAGGGAAAACTAGCCTTTTCCAAATATCTTAATTTTCATGCTTGGGAATCTAATCTTCATTCCATTCATATCCCTATTCTTGGCATCGAGTTCACATAATCATGACTCAGGTTCCATTCTTGGTTTAAGTTTTTGTCCTAGGTTAAGGATCCCATTCCCAGGTTAAGGTACCATCCTTTGTTTGGCATTTCATTACCAATTTCAGTTCACATTATCAATTCAAAATCCCATTTCCCAGTTGAATATTGGTTGCCAGTCCAATCGGCTTGAGTCCCAATTTAAAAATTTTTGGTGTTACAAGTTCCCCCCTCCTTTTAGGAGTTTTGTCCCCAAAATTATCATTATTTATCCTTTCCAAAGTTCCATAGTTCTATAGTTTAAATATATATATAACTAAAACAAATAGGGATACTTCTCCCTCACAACTATTTCGGGCTCCTAGGTTTCTTCTTCTATCTAGTTACTATGCCACAACACCTTTAACATAGAAATCTTCTTATTCCGCAAGTGTTTCTTTTGGCGATCCATGATGCCTACAGGTTCTACTATGTAATACATAGTCCCTTCCCGTTCGAGTGGTGGCTGATCTAGCATGTGCTTTGGGTTGGGTTCGTACTTCCTTAGTATGGACACATAAAATATGTTTTGAATCATTTGCAACCTGGGTGAAAGTTGTAGTTTGTAGGATACTAGGCCAACCCTTTGTAGCACATGGTAAGGCCTAATATATCATAGGTTTTGTAAACCCTACCCTCTCAGACTAAAGAACTAGAAAAGGAAACTAGAAATTTTTGAGAAGAAATCGATGGATCCAAGTGAACCGAAAATGATAAATAATGATTCAAATGGGAATTTGAAAAATTCCAAGTATACCAATAAATCACAAAAATTATGGGGAAGAACCATGAAGTGGATTGGATGTGAAAATTGGACCGGTTCAAAGTGAACCAGACTTGAACCAGATTGAACCGAGAAGAACCGGTTCAAACATTCATTTTTCTAGGTAGATTAAAAATATCAAATTGGGAAATTAAAGCCACCATTAGATAGAAAATTAATTTAAAATTTTTTAATTTTTTGGAAAACTAGTCAAATCAGGCTTGAACTGGTCGTTTTACGTTTTCGGGTCACAGAACCCGATCGGACCAGATCGATCAACGGTTCAACCGGTCAACAGACAACTGCCAAGTCAATAATGTACACCCCGTCCTCTTTGAATAAGAAAATTGGGAAAAGAACAGGCCAATTTCATGAGAGAACTGAGAACTTAAGTGAACTAGAAATCATAAAGAACGGTTAGAACCAGGAAATTTAAATCTCAAGTGGCCAAGAAACACCTAAAACACCATGGAAAGGAACCATGAACAGATTAAAAGTGAAAACCCGACCGGTTTAGGATGAATCAGACTAAATTGTAAAAAACCGGTTCAATAATTCATTTTTCTAAGAGGCTTAAAATTATTAAATTGAGAAATGGAAGCCACTATTAGATAGAAAATAAATTTAGAAATTTCTAAATTTTAGAGAACAAGTCAAATTGGGCATGAACCGGTCAATTTTCACTTTCAGGTCACGGAACCCTGTCAGACCAGACAGGTGGTCAAGCCGGTCAACGGACTGCTACCATGTCAGCAGCCAATTAGTGTGCAACATGTGGCGAAGCGCACCCAGTTAGCCGCTCAGTCAGCGCCTGGAAGTGCTAACCAATAAGAGCATGACATGTGTACTTGGTCAATGGTTAAAGAAGGAAACCCATGTTATCAATGACCGACCAATAGGAGAGTGACACATGTGATGGTCAACGGTCAGCATAAATACAGTCAACACCCACGTAGACATGAACAACCAATGGGTGGTTGCCACATGACCAGTCAATGGGTCAAAGGCTAACTAGGCTACTAAGTAGGAAGCCATGTCAGCAAAGACAACTAAACATGTGGCGCCACATGCGGAATAGTTTCATCTTCAACCTAGCATCTAAGAGAAGAGAGGAATGATATGATGGCCATGGGAAATTCGATGACCAATAAATGCCTTCAATTTCGGCCATAAATGGAGCAATTGAGGCCGAGTGATTGGTGAATGGATAAGTCTGTCAATCACCAAGCTCCCTGTCACGCCCCGACCCTATTTGGTTGGATCCCCGTGATTAACCCGCCACTCTCACAATTTACTAAAGGGTTTCCCCTTATTATAGACCGTAAAGAGTAAGGCGTCCTTTAAACCTGCACCTTTTCCAAACATCTTATTTGATGGTCTTTAAGGGTAGGCTTTCCAAAATCTCCTGAAAGAGATATAAGGGAGGGGGTGAGTATGACTACTCAGTGAATGGGTTTTTAAAATTTTAGACTTTTAAGAAAACATTTATTATTGGAGTGTGTCAAACTCCTTTCTTTTCAAAAATCATTTCATTCAAATTCTCGTGTTTATCAGCATTTCTTTTTAACTACGATGTGTCATCACCCAACACACATCCTTCATCATGAAGGTTATTCACATTCATAGGTCAGCACAACCACTGAACCCACTTATGTCTTCAGAGCGACTTTACCGACCACCTGGATAGAAGTACGTCCACTTCTATCCCGAGAATGAGTGGATGTTCGTGACATCCGACCCTCATTCCCGAAATAAATTCTTCATGTCCGTTATGAGGACAAAAGCCTCATCTTGTCCCTACCCCGGTCTCATGCTCTTGGTGCTACTCCAAATTTCGCACAGTCATTAGGAACGACAAATCGCCCTTATACTCATCGGGTCATCCATGGCCCTTAAAACGCATCACTACCCCTCATGGGCATCTTGATAATCCCGTACTCATAGTGCATGCACAAAACAATATTTTCTTATCATGCCATATAATATGTGGTGCCACTTGTCCAATGGCTCTGACCCTTAACTCAACCCGCAGTTGTTTGTCTTGACTGGTCCGTCAACTTGTCATGTCGCACAGACGCTAATTGACTAAGTATGTCGATCCTATCTTGGTACCATAGCCAAACAATTCATTTATTTAAAGTTTTATAACATATAATTCATGTTTATTTACAAGCTACTTCTCGTGCCAACTAGCCTTGGGCCCGCTGTACGAGATTTTCAAAATCGGGCATATTAGCCCCCAAGTTCTAAAACCGAGGCCCCCGATCTATCAGAGCTATTCGAGCTCTCGTCAAGAATGTCTCCCAAATAGTTTAAGCATTGGCACACAGTTAGGGGAAAGCACTTCCGATGAAAATATGTTTTCACTGACCCTTATATCACCCGAGTAAAAGGACATCTCCGTTCATAACCGATGAACAGGTTTTTCAACTTCCTTCGAGGAAGTTTCATCATACCAACCGGGTATGATCTACTTACAACCAGTAAGTAGTTTTTCCGCATGGTTTTCATATCACTACTCTAAGTCGTGATGTTTAAAATACCACATAGTAGTGGGTTTTCATTTCGATGTGCTTATCATCCCCAATCGAGTATGACATAAAATCTCACTCACAACCGGTAAGCGATTTTTAACTTTAAGTTATGCCCATCATCCCAACCGGGTATGACGTTAGTAAACCCACTCACCCGATCATGCAGTGAGATTCCACTTAGTCGAGTTCCATCCCTTATACGCTGGACCTCAACTAGTGTTCCTAATATCTCGTTCTGCTACACGAAATGAATATGGTTGTTCATAATTCATTGGCCTAATAGCCCTCGTTTGTTCCAATGAATGAAAAAACCCAACTTTATATATATTTGTAATTAGGTCCCTAAAGTTATTTTTATTTAACTTTAAGTCCCTATTGATGGGTTTTTCCTCAAATTGAGTCCCAAAACTTTTAAAGTTTATCTTAGGACCTCAATTTATTAAATTCTACAAAAAGGGGTTTAAATTTCCAAATTTTCAATTTGGTCCGTCAATTTTCCCAAAATTACCATTACGCCCTTTGTTAACAAAAATGGTAAATTTTGGCAAAAAAATTCCAAAATTTCTTAATTGGCCCTCTAATATTCTTATCATGACCAATTGACCCTCAATTTTAGAAAATTACATTTTGGTCCTTCGAATTTTCGAAAATCCCCAATTTTTCTCCCAATTTCAACTTTTTAACACAGCTGAATATTATTTCATTAAATTGACCAATCAAACACCTCTATTCATTGAAATTAAAGTTGAAATTGAGTTTCTACATGTTCATAAAATTTAAGGAACTTTGAATCGCATGTTTTAACGTCGGAACGAGCTCAAACGGAGCTTTGCTGGAAAATAGACTATAGAGAGAGAAAGCTTCGATTTCTCACCGATTCGAGCTTTCTATCTGGGCAGATAGCTCTCCTCTAGAGGTTCTTCCTAGGATTAAGAATCACATCAATTGATGCCGAATTGAGTTAGAATTTCATCATTGAAATTGTAGAGGGGAGCCGAATTGGCTTACTTTTCAGTCCTAATTCAGCCGTGAGAGGGCTGAGGAAGTGTTGGGAATGCTTGGTTTGGCCTGAGAAGGGCTCGAAATAGCCAATTTTAGCTCGGCCGAAATAGGGCAGCTTCGGTCCGCCAGAGCTGCTTCACTGTTCCATCACGCTGGTGTTTCTCCGGTGACCCTCGGAGCAAACAAAGACTACATGCCCTTTTGGTGTTTGCTTAACATGCAAACTCTTCTCTTGTCCTTCCAATTAGCCCTTTTTACAACCTTCACTTAAGGAATTCCTTTTCCTTTATATTATTTACTCCCTCCATGAAGTTTATCATAACTAGACATACCTTACCTCATGGCATATTCTTAGATTTTATCTCTTTCTTTGTTTTGAGCAACATTCTTCCCTTTGAGGTTCCGTACTCAAGCTGGAAATTCCAAGATAACTAACCATTTTCGTGTCTAGTTAACCGCTTGGTCGTTGAAACCTTTAGCTCAATGTTCTTTCGAGCGTTACGTACTTGTTTCCACGGTTTTTCTTTATTATAACTTTATCGCCCTATTTTGACCCTTCCTTCATTCATTGTCTATTATAACTTCAGTCCAACATTTTTTTATTCGACCTTGTCATGATTATTAACCGACTCTTCCTTACTTTGAGTCATATTTTCCTCAAGATGGTTGGGCTTATATGCCCCTTGCAGCATGGCATTTTCTAGGACCTATCTCTGTCCATTAGATTTCTAGAACATCCCCTTGAGGGTCTCTCATAGCTTTTTGACCTTTTAGGGATTGTATAACTTCATCCCTCTTTTCTTTTGATAGCATTCCTCAACTATCATTTTTACCATTATCCTCTCCTTCATCATGCCTTTGAAGCTATGTCTCACATAACCACATGGATTCCTCTTACCTACTCATTTTTCCCCAACTTCTTTATTGGGTCTTTTCGGTTCCAATTGATTAGGTTTTCCAATACTATACCGACAAGTTGGAATTCATCCTTTCTTAGGTCCATCCTCATTCCCAATGACATCCTTTACTCAAGGATTTTACTTTGGTCTTAATCCACTCTTACTTGTTCATAATCATTTCACAATTCATTATATCGAGTTGATTCCTTTTAGTCTACATGTCGATTTGCTTGGTTTGGGGAGTTTCCCTTTTTTACGGTTTCATTCTCTACTATTTCCTTCAAAGTAGAGACTTTCACCTTAGGAGTTACATGTTCAATCTTCTTACCATTTCTTGAATGTTTCCTTTCTTCATCTCTTTACACCCTTTCTATATTGGGGCATTTGCCCGCCTTTAGTCCTCCATTGCCTTAAATTTTCCATTCCATCAATTATTCCTTATTTGAGTAGCTTCCGATTATCGGTCTTATTTCAACATCCTTATTTGTCTTAAAATTTCCTTTCATCATTCCTTATCTAAGAAATTTCTAATTGTTGCTCTTATTTCAGATACTCTACACTATGCTCATCCGTCCATTCTTTAGGCTCCATTAAGTGAGCATGGACCATAACTCGTCCTGATGTCAGTAATCATTTTCCCTAATTGATTTCTTTATTGAGGTCTTACTTCTCTAAGATTCCTCATATATTCTTTCTTTTACTCTCTTATTATTGTAGTCCACCCACTCCTATTCGTTATAAGCATTCTTTTATGCTACCATGTCATTTATCCATCCCTTTGGTTTAACTTACTTTTTAAGACCTCATGAGTACTTTTCCTTGCTACTCGATCTTTCCATTTCAACCATCATTTCATTTGTGAGATTATCGTTCTTTCCATTTCGGTTGGTTCCATTTCCTCTTAATTGGGATACGCATGTCTTTCTAGGGCTTCCTTCCTTGGTAGGATTCTTTCCCTTTCTCCTGACATTTTTTTTACATTGGCTCTAGGGGATTTCAACCCTTAAATGATATCCCTTGATGTCATCTTCTCCTATTTACCTTTACTCCTCAAATCTTGCAGGCACATCTTTTATACTCTATCTGCATCCTCATTCATACCTAGTACCTGTCTATTTCTTTAGGGAGCATACAAATCTTCCTTGTTTTAAGATTTCTTGACCATTATGTGAGAGGCTTGCCTATTCCTTTCTTGGCTTGAGTTCAGTCGTTAATTGGCCTTTTGGTCCCTTTAAGGATTTCTTACATCCTTCTTTTCCTAAGTATTTGACCTTTTTGCCTCTCTCTTCTTTGTCGGAACTCACATTATGGTTTTCTACGTATTAATTCATTAACTGCCTCGCCTCCACCTTTCCTATGGTTTAGGTTTTCTTAGAGCAGTTGTTTTCTCAAGTCCTCCTGTCCCTAACGTCCATCTCGCTAACCTCTTTAGGGTGTAGTCCTTTCTACCTCCTGGTCTTCCTTAGGGCATCGTTTATTCTCCTTAACTATCTTGTTGTTACGGTTTGCTTCTTTCCGCTATGTTGGTCTGAAACTTGACTTCTCTGCTTTTTCCAAAGCAAGTTGTACTTATCATCCCAAAACATCCCATTTGTCATCTAATGCTCGGCTTGTCTTCTCTTGTAGAGGTGCTTCCTTACTTACTCCCAGATGGCTGGAAATTTCTTCTTAAGAAAGAATTCTCTTCATCTACCCTTTGTTTTATTTGTGGTTGTTCGAGGTCCTACCTTTAGTCCTTTTCCTCCCTCATCTAGTTGAGGCACACCATTATGCCATCATTGAGGGACAAAAAGTTTTAAGAACTCAAAATTTACTTTCGAAAGACGAGTACCAACTTGGGGCTTTAGCTTTTCTTAAAGAAGTTGAGTCAGGAAGTACCCGCCACTATGTTAGGATCTTGAAGAGCTTCCTCATAGTATGGTTGAAGTTTTGAGCAGGAGTCATAGTTCATGGGGTGGAATACTTTTCGGATTCATGTAGCTGTAGAGGCGTTGTTCTTAAAGGTATTGTTCTAAATCCTTGTGATATTGGGCAATCCTTCACTTCATGCCCCATTTCCTTCACACCTATAAAAGGTTATCTTGATACTTGTACTTAGTAGTGTTGAGCACTTTCTTGAGTAGTGTTCCTATTATTCTCACCTTGTAACAGGTCATTTCCTTGCCCAGTAGTTATTACCAGAGTTCTCACTCCTTAGTCTCCTTGTCAATTTTCTTAACGAGCCTTCTTTGCCTACTTGTTTCCCCTAAAAGTTCTCCTAGACTCTTTAGTCTTTTGGTTCATTTCCTTATTTGGGATGGGATTCTCCTCGATCCCTACGGTTTGTTTGGTTACTTTTCTTGGGGCAATCTTCCTATAGTTGAGGCGTAGGTTTATATCCTTTTTTATTTTTTGAGACATGGTTTCAGGAACTTGGAGTTCTTCATTAATGGAGAAGGAGTACAATATGTTAGGGTCTTAACCATATTACAAAGAGGTGGCTATGAAATAGATAGAGGGCTACGGGGTGTTTGATAAGCATCCTCCATGGTAAGGTTATAAGCCCTATCTGGTGTTCCTGGTTTCAGGCTTGGCTCCCTTTGTACCCAGGGGTGTAACCTCAACAGGTCCTAGCATCATCCTCTTGGATACTTTGTCATTTGGTCCTTGGGGATTTCTACCATGCCCTAAGCATTTGGGAAGCTTCTAGAGTTGTCTTCCTACGAGCACAGGGTGCTGAGCAGAGTCATTCCTAATTTTCTTAGTTACTCTCATGGGAGCCATCTAAAAATTTTAAGATAAATCCTATCAGTTACTATATTTTCTAGTCTTGATTATGTATTCGAGGAATAGGCTCTGATACCACTCTAGTTGTCACGCCCCAATCCTATTTGGTTGGATCCCCATGATCAACCCGCCACTCTCCCAGTTTATTAAATGGTTTCCCCTTATTATAGACCGTAAAGAGTAAGGCGTCCTTTAAACCTGCACCTTTTCCATGAATAACATAAATAAAACTGCATAATAATTTAGATTTATCATACCTGTATCACAAGTGTCTTAGTTGATGGTCTTTAAGGATAGGCTTTCCAAAATCTCCTAAAAGGGATATAAGGGAGGGGGTGAGTACGACTACTGAGTGAATGGGTTTTCAAAAGTTTAGACTATTAAGAAAGCATTTATTATTGGAGTGTGTCAGACTCCTTTCTCTTCAAAAATCATTTCATTCAAATTCCCGTGTTTATCACCATTTCTTTTTAACTATGGTGTGTCATCACCCAACACACATCCTTCATCATGAAGGTTACACACATTCGTAGGTCAGCACAACCACTGAACCCACTTGTGGCTTCGGAGCGACTTTACCGACCACCCGGATAGAAGTACGTCCACTTCTACCCTGAGAATGAGTAGATGTTCGTGACATCCAACCCTCATTCTCGGAATAAATTCTTCATGTTCATTATGAGGATAGAGACCTCATCCCGTCCCCACACCAGTCTCATGCGCTTAGTGCTACTCAAAATTTCACATGGTCACCTGGAACGACGAACTGCCCTTTTACACACCGGGTCGTCCAGGGTCCTTAGGACGCATCACTACCCCTCATGGGCGTCTTGATGATCTCGTACTCATAGTGCATGCACAAATAATATTTTCTTTTCATACCATATAATCTGTGGTGCCACTGGTCCACTAACCTCGACCTCAACTCAACCCGCAGTTGTTTGTCTTAACTGGTCCGTCGACTTGTCATGTCGCACTGTCGCTAGTTGTTTGAGTATGTTAGTCCTATCTTGGTACCATGGCCAAATAATTCCTTTATTTAAAGTTTTATGGCATGTAATTCATGTTTGTTTACGAGCTCCTGCTCATGCCAATTAGCCTTGGGCCCACTGTACGAGATTTTCAAAATCGGGCATATTAGCCCCCAAGTTCCAAAACCGAGGCGCCCGACCTATCAAAGCTATTCGAGCTCCCGTCAAGAAGGTCTCCTAAATAGTTTAACATTGGCATACAGTTAGGGGAGAGCACTTCTGACAAAAATATGTTTTCACTGTCCCTTATATCGCCCGGGTACACGGACATCTTTGTTCATAACCGATGAACGAGTTTTCAACTTCCTTCAAGGAAATTTCATCATACCAACTGGGTATAATCTACTTACAACCAATAAGTAGTTTTTTCGCATGGTTTTCACATCACTACTTTAAGTCGTGATGTTTAAAATACCATATAGTAGTGGGTTTTCATTTCGATGTGCTTATCATCCCCCACCGGGTATGATATAAAATCTCACTCACAACCGATAAGTGGTTTTTAACTTTAAGTTGTGCTCATCATCCCAACCGGATATGACGTTAGTAAACCCATTCACCCGATCGTGTAGTGAAATTCCACTTAGTCGAGTTCTGTCTCTTACACGCTAACCTTAACTAGTGTTCCCGATGTCTCATTCTCCTATAGGAAATGAACATGGTTGTTCATTATTCATTGGCCTAATAGTCCTCATTTGTTCCAATGAATGAGAAAACCCAACTTTATATATATTTGCAATTACCTCCCTAAAGTTATTTTTCTTTAACTTTAAGTCCCTATTGCCGGGTTTTTCCTCAAATTGTGTCCCGAAACTTTTAAAGTTTATCTTAGGTCCTCCATTTATTAAATTCCGCAAAAGGGGGTTTAAATTCCCAAATTTTCAATTTGGTCCGTCAATTTTTCCAAAATTACCTTTTTGCCCTTCCTTTACAAAAATGGTAAATTTTGCCCCAAAAATTCCAAAATTTCTCAATTGGCCCTCTAATATTCTTATCATGACCAATTGACCCTTAATTTTAGAAAATTACATTTTAGTCCTTCAAATTTTAGAAAATCCCCAATTTTTCCCCCAATTTCAACTATTTAACACAGCCAAATTTGATTTCATCAAATTGACAGATCAAACACCTCTATTGGTTGAAATTGAGTTTCTACATGATACGATTCTAAGGAACTTTGAATCACAGGTTTTAATGCTGGAATGAAGTGTTAGGAAGGCTTGGTTTGGCTTGAGGAGGGCTCAAAATGGCCAATTTTAGCTCGGCCGAAACAGGGCAGCTTCAATCCGCCGGAGCTGCTTCACTGTTCCATCACGCTGGCATTTCTTCGGCGACCCTCGGAGTAAATGAAGACTACAGGCATGTAGCTGACTTCTCCCCAGTTCTAAAGAACCTGACCTCACCTTGTTTGGCTCAGAAAAGACCCCATATTGGAGCTCTGGTTCGAGCTTCGCCGAAAAATGGAGCAATTGAGAGAGAATGGAGTTTTCAGGTGTGGAGAGGATGAATGGCGGGTGGGGGCTCTTTATATAGGGAGCTCGGGGCCCCGTTGGCCGTCCGTTTGGCACCTTTATGACAGCCATTGATGGCTCGAAACGTTTCTTCTTCGTCGGCACTGCTTCGATTTTCCAGCGAGTGAACAGTGTTGTCATCATGGGGAAGAAGATGACACTGTTCCAAACCGGACCAGACCAGTCCAAACCAGGTTCAAAGCTTAAACCGGTCGGTTTACCCCTTATTCGACAGAGTTTTTCAAATCTAAAAATTTCTAAATTCATTTTATATTCGATGGTGGACTCAAATCTTCATTTTGAATTATTTAAGCCACCTAGAAGAATGAATTTAGGATTCTGTTCAATAGTGGTTCAAACCAGTCCAAACCGATTTGGATCCGGTTCACCTGAACTGGTTTGGTTTTCATCCCCAATTCCTTCACAAGTCCATTTCCCTATCTTTTGTGACTTCTTGGATCACATAGGGTCCATAAAATTCCTAATTTACCATCTCTTTATTGATTCCGGTTCATAAACTAACTTGGTCCTTAAATCAGTTCAATCCGGTTCGGATCTGGTTCACCCGAACCGATCTAGTTTTTCTCTACCACTTTGTTCTAAGGTTCCTTCACATGCTTTATAAATCTCTTCGGGTCACAAGTGATTCATAAATTTCCTATTTACCCTTTCTCTATTGGTTCCGGTTCATGAACCGACTCGGTTCATAAACCAGTTCAATCCAATTGGATTCTGTTCATCCAAACCGGTCTGGTTTCTCTCTTCCAAATCATCCTAAGGATCTTTTCCATAGTATTATAAACTATTTGGATCACCTGGGAGTTGTAAATTCCCAGATTGCCCATTCACAAAAGATCAGGTTTGTGAATAGGTTAAGTTTTCTCACTCAGTTTGACCGGTTCTTTTCCCAGTTTTCCTTAGCTCAAAAGGGCGGGGTTTACACTCCCTATATACATAGCTCTTCTCCGTTCATCCTACTCATGCCGCAAACACCTAGAGAAGAAGAAGTGCTCAGTTTTTCGACAAAGCTCAAATCAGAGCTTCAACTTGGGCACATTTCTCCACCTTAGAAAGCGAATTCAGGTTCATTAAAATCTTGAGGAAGTCAACTACACGACCACAACCTCCATTATGCTCGTCGATCACCCGATAAGCTCTAGCAAGCTCACATAGTACCGTCACTCCACAACGGTCAACAACTCGAGTTGCTTGATCTCAATTCGAGTCATTCCCAAACCAATTTCGACCAAACTGAGCTCCCTAGACCACCTCTAGAGGTGCCTCGACCTTCCTTAACCTAAGTTGGTAAGTCCCCTCTGCCACCCTCCACCGGAAAATATTGTTCATAATGCATTTGTAAAAAAATATAAATTATAAAATTCACACTACGGCATGGTTTGATCCAAGAAGGATCACCAAGAAGAGAGTAATCCATTGGAATCGAAAGCTCCGATAATCGACTCTTTACCGGTGAATAATTGAAGCTTTCTCTCTCTAGAACTATTTTCTAGCGAAGCTTCGTTTGAGCTCATTTCTATGTCAAATGAAGTGTTTCAAAGCTTTATATGATGAGCGAGAAATAGGAAAGATAATTTCGATCATGAATGGGAACAATTGCCCAAGTTTGTGTGATCAATTAAATGAAACAAGTTTTCATGGTCAAATGGAAATTTTTGAGAAAATTGGGCAATTTGGGAATTTTGGGAAAAATTAGGGCTCGAGTTCTAATTCAAGGAAATTTGGGGGTTTTCATGAAATTAACTCCCAATTGAGGTACAATTGGGTAATTGAATGAAATTGAGGGCCAATTGATAATTTTTGGTAAGTTAAGGACTCAATTGCAATAAGGCAAAATTAAGGGCCATTTTATGCCAAACCATACTTATGGGAATACTTGGACCATCTATGACCTGGTTGCAGGAGTACTTGTGCACGAAAACACATCCGAGTTTTTGGAAATTCGGCTGGGATGAATGCGTCACAATTATTGGGTGAGTGGGATTTTCCAACATCATACCCAGTTGGGTGATGAAAACCTTTTCTAAATTAGAAACCACTATGAGTCGAGGTTTTCGACATCATACACGGTTGAGGTGATGAATGCCCTCTTTGAAAATTGAAAACCATTTTCTAGAAAAGATCTCCCATTACTGTGTGCAACTGCTTAAACATTTTGAGAGACTTTTCTAATAAGAGCTAGGACAGCTCCAACAGGGCGAAGGCCTCAGTTTTGAACTTATGGGTCTAAGGCCCAGTTTTGAAAAACTCGTAAAGTGAGCTCAAGGCTAGTGGACACGAGCTAGAGCACGTAGACAAATATGTTTAAAAAGCCATGAAAAATTTTCACAATCATCTAATTGTGTGAATCACCACAGTGTCGAATCCAAACTGATAGACTCGATGGGCTAGTAGCAATTGAGCCAAGGCTAGGTCAATGAATTGGTTGGGCTAACATTTATGGAGCCAAAGCAGATAGTCAGGTCCATTGGGCCGTTGGAACCAAAGATAATGGATCATAATCCTAAGACTATTGTTTGTGCATGCACTGTGATATAGAACCATCAAGATGCCCAATTAGGGTAGTGTTGGTTCTAAGGGCTGTTGGACGACCAAGATGCAATAAGGGCAATTTTGTCGTTCCAATGAGTCATGAAGCTCGGAGTAGCAACCTACGCATTGAGACCGGAGTGGGGTCAGGATGTGGTCTCGTCCCACATAGTGGACACAAAGTATATTTAGGTCTGGGGGGTTGAATGGTCGATGTCCACAAGTGTGTATAGTCCTAGATGGTAAAGACGCACTGATCCATAAGTGTGTGCAGTCGGCGTAATTGAATCTCATGAATGTTTGAGCCCTTTATGATAAAGGGTCATGTGATTGTTTGCTAAATACCTCCCAAGCAAGGGGAAGGGTTAAAAGAGCTGAATTTACCTACTAGTAAACTAAAATGATGATATGAAAGTTGTTTTTTTTCAAAACTCACTCTAACACCCACTCACTGAGTTGTAGAAACTCACCCCTCCCTTTAAACTTTTTTCAAGAAAGGAGACAACCCTCAAAGAGTCTCGCTGCCAAACCTTCAATTTAGGTAATTAAATTTTTAAGCTATCAGTTTTGTATAATGCTATTCCAAGGAAAAAAATGACAGAAGGTATGCATGATTTCTCATGGTATGAGAAATGGAAACTCTCACTAGACCAATAGGAGTGGCGGGTTGCTCACGGGGTTTCGACCAAACCGGGTCGAGGCATGACAACTTAAGTGGTATCAGAGTCATGTTCCATAGAATGAATTAGCAAGACTATATAACATAAGAACTAAATGAAAAACTACCTAATTTATCGAGATGGTTCCTAGAAAAGAAACCGAGAGAACTAGGAATGTCGTCACCGACACTACCCAAAATCCCAGCGTATTAGATGGAAACTACAGGAATTCCCTTAGGCGGTGCCAAAGAGAGAGCCAAATTGTAAATAGATATTCAACATGTAATAGGGAGTAAATGATGAAGCAAATAAATTTGGGGATTTCAACTCATAACTTAAACAATAGAAAGGGAACAAAATGAAGGTACCAATCCAACCAAAGAGTAAGGGGAGCAACGATTTAAAAGTTGGGGATCTCTAGTGGTTCTTGGGGTGATTTTGATCCCTCCAATGAGAAGATTCAAAACTGAGTAGATGCCTATATGTCATGCCATAACCCAGTTTGGTCGGATCCCCATGAGCAACCCACCACTCTTCCAGCTTATTAAGGATTTTCCCCTTCTCTAAACTATGAGGAGTAAGGCGTCCTTTAAACCTGTACCTTTCCTATAATAACATTAATTAAAACTACATGAAATTTTAACTTACACACCTATCTTGCAGGTGTAGCTAACTGGAGGTCTTTATGTAGGTTTTCCCTTGGATACCTGGAAAGGGGTATAAGGGAGGGTGTGAGTTCGACAACTCAGTGAATGGGTGTTTAAAACTTGATTTTTACAAAAACAGATTGAATTGGAGTGTGTTAGACTCCTTAATTTCTTAAAACCATTTTCCTCAATTTCTTAGTTTTCAAAACCAACATTCCTCATTTACCATAGTCAGTGTGTTTAACAATCAACACACATCCTTCATCGTGAAGGGATCACACATTAGTAGGGTAGCACATCCACTGTAACCACTTGTGGCGTCGTAGCGACTTTACCGGCCACCTAGATAGAAACCCATTCACTTCTACCATAAGAATGAGTGCATGTACATGACATCTGACCCTCAATCCCAAAAAGAAACTTCGTGTCTGTATGAGGACAGAGACCTCATCCTAACCCCACCCTGGTCTCATGCACATGAAGTTATATCGAGCTTCCCTGACTGTTGGCATGACAATCTACCCTAATCTCCACTATGTCATCCTATAGCCACTAGAACACATCACTACTCTTCTTGGGCATCTTGATGGTCCCGAAACTCAGTGCATGCACAAAACAATAGTTTTCCTCATAAGCCATTTAATCTTTGGTGCCATTGGTCCAACAGCCCCGACCCTCAACTCGACCTGTAGTATTTTGTCTCGACTAGTCCGTCGACCTATCTTATAGCACTACTGCCAGTCCATCGAGTATGTTGGTCTTGTCTTGGTACCATGGCCAAACACATTATTCATTATAGTTTTCATGGCTTAATCTCATATTTGTTTACGAGCTTCTGCTCATGCCAACTGGCCTTGGGCCCACTATACAAGATTTTCAAAATCAGACATTTTAGCCCCCCAAGTTCCAAAACTGAGGCCTCCGGCCTATCTGAGATATTCGAGCTCCCGTCAAGATGGTCTCCCAAAAACTTTAAGCAGTGGCACATAGTCAGGGGAGAGCACTTCTGAAAAAAAAATAACTTTTTAGTTGTCTATCACACCAACCGGGTGTGGAGACATCTCCGCTTATAACCGATGAATGGGTTTTCTACTTCCTTCTAGTAAGTACATCATACCAACCGGGTATGATCTACTTACAACCATTAAGTAGTTTTTTCGTGTGTTTTCTCACATCACCCCATTAGGGTGTGATGTTAAAATCCCGCATAGTAGCAAGTTTTCATTACCGAGGTGTTCATCATCCCAACCAGGTATGATGTGAAAATCCAACTCACCCATTAATGTAGTGAATTCCTCTAAACCGACTTTTGGCCTTCACGTGAGTTTGGCTGGCATTCCTGGTACTTCCTGTACCTACACGATATGAACATCATTGTTCATTATCCTTTAGCCTAATAGCCTTCATTCATCACGAATGGATAAAATACCCAAACTTTTCAATTATTTGTAATTATGTTCCTAAAGTTCTTTTTTTTAACTTTAGGTCCCCAATGCCAATTTTTCCCAAATTGAGTACCGAAACTTCAAAATTTTAGTTTGTGACCTCAATTTATTCAAAATTACAAAAAGGGGTTCAAGTTACCCAAATTCTCAATTTGGTCCCCAACTTTTCTAAAATTACCATGTTGCCCCTACTTAACAAAAATGGTAAAATTGACCCCAATAATTCCAAAATTTGACCAATTGGTCCTCTAACATCCTTTTCATGACCAATTGGCCCTCAATTTTGGGAAATTGCACTTAAGTCCATCGAATTTTTGAAATTCCCAAATTTCCTCCAATCTCAACCTTTCAACTTAACTGGATTTGATTTCATCAAATTGACCAATCAATTGAAGTTAATTGTTAAAATTGAAGGTGGATTTGAGTTCCTACACATCCATACGATTCAACTGTACTTTGAATCGCATGAATTGATGCCGGAACGAGCTCAAACAGATCTTCGCCAAAAAACCGGATGTAGAGAGAGAAAGCTTCTAAAGCTTACCGTCAGGGGCGCGACAGTCCGAGCTTTTGATCTAGGCAAATAGTTCTTGTCTTGGGGTTTCTCCTAGGATCAAGACTTGCATCAATTCATGTCAAATTGATGGAGAATTTGGTCAATGAATTTTCGCTAGTTCTCTCTGTAACACTGATCGGAAATTATAGAGGGGAGTCAAATTGGCTTGCCTTTCCGCTCTAATTCAGCTGTATGAGGGCTATGGAAATGTTGGGAGGGCTTGGTTTGGCTTGAGAATGGCTCGAATTGGCCCTTTTCAGCTCAGCCAAAATAGGGTAGCTTTGGTCCATCGAATCTGCTTCACTATTCTATCACGCTAGCGTTTCTCCGGTGATCCTCGGAGCAAATGGAGGGTACCATCATGTATATGACTTCTCCCTGAATCTAAAGAACCTGACCATGCATTCTTTGGCTTAGAAAAATGCCCAAGTTAGAGCTCTGGTTCTAGCTTCACCGAAAAATGGAGCAGCATCGAGACAGAGAAGTTTTCACGTGTGAGGAAGATGAACAAGGAGGGGAGCTTTATATAGGAAGCTTGGGGACTTCTTGGTCGTCCTATTGGCACCTTAATGGAGGTCATTCATTGCCTGAAACTCCCTGTCCAAAGACTTTTAATCTTTACCGGCACTGCTCAATTTTCCAGCGAGTGAAAAATACTGTCATCTAAAGGAAGAAGAAGGCACTGTTCTGAACCAGACTGGACCGGTCTGAACCCGGTTCAACGCTTAAACCGATCGGTTCAGGACCGATTCGATCAAATTTTCAAAATTAAAAATTTGTAAATTCATCTAAATTCATTCTCTATCAAATGGTGGCCTCAATTCTCCAAATTGAATTTTCTAAGCCACCTAGAAAAAAATTTAGGAATCGGTTCAATAGTGGTTCAAATCGGTTCAATCTGGTTCAGGTCTGGTTCACCTGAACCAATTTTATTTTCACCTCTAATTCACCCTAAAGTCATTTCTCATGAATTTTATGACTCTTTAGGTCACTCGGGATCCATAAATTTCCCGATTTGCCCTTTCTCTATAGGTTTCAGTTTATAAACCAATTCGATTTTCTCTTTGAAAATGATCGGTTCTTTTCCCAGTTTTCTTATTATCAAAGGAAGTGGTTTACAACTCTCCCCTCCTTTTAGGGGTTTTGTCCCCAAAATAATTACATGTTAAATAATTGAGGGTAACCTTCCCTCATTACACTATTGGTTTCCCATGTCTCTTCTTGCATGGGTCGAGGATTCGTACCAAATCTGTTTGATAGGTCAAGTTCTCTTCCAGTTTTGGGGAGGTCGGTCCAACACATGGCTCGGATCATGCTTGTACTTCCGAAGTACTGAAATGTGGAATACATCATGTATTCTCTATATGTGTGGAGGTAGTTCCAATTTATAGGCCACCATTCCTATCCTTTGGATAATAGAATAAGGACCGATTTACCTCCGTTTCAATTTTCCCCATTGTTGAAACCTAAGTATTCTCCTCTATGGAGATACCTTTAGAAATACTTGATCTCCCACCTCAAATTCCAAATCTTTCCTCCGATGGTTAGCATAACTCTTTTGTCTGTCCTGAGTTGTCGTAATGCGACTCTTGATTAATTTGATCTTTTATGTGGTGTCTTCAATTAGTTCGGCCCTTTGTAGCTTCCTTTCCATCAATTCTTCCCAAAATAAAGGGGTACGACATGGTCATCCATAAAGGGCCTCATAAGGAGCCATCTAAATACTAGCCTCATAGCTATTATTGTAAGCAAATTCCATTAGGCACAAGTATTACTCCCAACCTTTATCCATGGTGAGTACACACGCCTTTAGCATATCCTCCAAGGTCTGAATTGTCCATTCAGACTATCCATTGGTCTGAGGATGAAACGTCATACTCATGTGGAGCTTGGTTCCCAAGGCACCTTGTAAACTGGACTAGAACCTTGAAGTAAATCTAGGGTCTCTATCCGATACTATGCTCACCAGAATGCCATGGAGTCTTATTATCTCCCTCATATATAGGACAACCAGTTGTTCGACTGAATCCGTCACTCTTATTGGTAGAAAATGAGCGGGCTTGGTTAATCGATCCACTATGACCCATATTGCATCTCGTCCTTTTCTTGTCACAGGTAATCCCGTGACAAAGTCCAGAGTGATGTGCTCTCATTTCCATTATGGGATTAGTAAGGGTTGCCACAGTCCTGATGGTTTCTAATGCTCAACTTTAATCTGCTAATAGGACAAACATTGGGCTACATATTCCCCAATCTCTCTCTTCATCCCTTTTCACCAATATCCTTGTTTGAGGGTGCGATACATCTTAGTACTGCCCTGATGCATTACATACATAGAAACGTGTGCTTCTTCCAAGATTAATCTCTTCAACTCTTTATCTTGAGGCACACATATCATGCCCTTATAAGTTAGCACTCCATCACCTCACAAGTCATAATCTAGTTTCGTCCCTCTGTTAACTAGATCCAAATAAGATTGGAGTTCCTTATCAGCCTTTTGTTGAGCCATGATCTGCTCGGTTAAACTGGGGCTTACCCCCCACATTAGCCAACAAACATTTCATCTACTGTCCATCCTCAAATCCACCTCCATTCTCCCCAATTGTTGCAACGAGGGTATGTAACTTGTCTTTATCTGTGCTACCTCAATATGGTATTTGCGACTTAAGGCATCTGCCACCACATTTGCCTTTTCGGGGTGATACTCTATCATAAGGTCGTTGTAAACCTCGTCCTTTAATAATGAGCAAAGTGGGGAAAGAACCGGTCAATTTGAATCTTTAAACCGAATTGCTCTAAAAACCCATTTGTTAGGGGATGAGCAAATTTGAAAATTTCTAACTCCCATGTGACTCAAAAAGGTTCATAAACTTGGGTAAAAGAACCTTAGGACAGAATGAGGAAGAAAGACCGAAGCAGTTCAATAGAACCAAGTCTGAACCAGATAGAACCGGTTTATGAACCGAGTTGATTCATTGAACCAGAACCGATAGAGAATGGGTAAACCAAGATGCTTATGGATCCCTTGTGATTCAAAGAGGTTTATAATCCTTGGGAAGAAACCTTAGAATAATGTGGGAGAGAAAAATCAGATGGGTCCGGTTCACCCGAACCGATTTAAGAACCAAGTCGGTTTATGAACTGGAATCAATTAAGAGAAGGTAAACCAGGAATTTTATGGACCCTAAGTGACCCAAGGAGTCACAAAAGACAAGGAAATGGACTTGTGAAGGAATTAGGGAAGAAAACCAAACTAGTTCGGACCAGTTTGAACCACTATTGAACCGGATCCTAAATTTATTTTCTAGGTGGCTTAAATAATTTAAATTGGAGATTTGAGGCCACCATTGGATAGAAAATGACTTTAGAAATTCTTAGATTTGAGAAACTCTATCGAATGAGGGGTGAACCGGCCGGTTTAAAGCTTTGAACCCGGTTCGAACCGGTCAGTCCGATTCGAAACAGTGTCATCTTCTTCCTCAAGATGACAGCACTGTTCACTTGTCGAAAAATCAAAGCAGCACCGGTGAAAAAGAAACGTTTCCATTCAGTACATTTCAGGACTTTAATGTCTGTTATAAAGGTGTCAAACAGACGGCCAACGGGTCCCCGAGCTCCCTATATAAAAAGCTCCTCTCCATTCGTCCTCTCCACACCTGAAAAGCTCACTCTCTTTCAGTTGCTTAGTTTTCCAGTAAAGCTCGAACCAGAGCTCTGATATAGGGTAAATTCTGAGCCAAAATCCGTTCGTTCTGAGAGTCACCGGAGAAGCACAATCGTGATCGAATAATGAAGCAGCTCCAATGGGTCGAAGCTGCACTGTTTCGGTTGACTTGAAATCGACCAATTCGAGCCCTCCTTAGGCCAAACCAAGCTTTTCTGACACCTTCTCAGCCCTTCCACGGCCAAATTAAGACCGAAAGGTAAGCCAATTCGACTCACCTTTATAATTTTTTATTAGTGTTAGAGATAGAGTCAACCAAATTTCAATAACAAAATTATAATCCAATTTGACATCAATTGATGTCATTCTTGATCCTAGGAATAACCTATGGAAGAGAGCTACCTTCCCAGATAGAAAGCTTGGACCGTCGTGTCCTCATTGATGAGAAATCGAAACTTTCTCTCTCTACAGTCTATTTTTCAACGAAGCTCCGTTTGAGATCATTCCCGCATAAAACCTGCAATTTAAAGTTCCTTAGAATTGTATGAATATGTAGAAACTCAATTTCAACGATTAGAGGTGTTTGATTGGTTAATTTGATGAAATCAAATTCGGCTGTGTTAAAAAGTTGAAATTGGGGGGAAATTTGGGGATTTTCAAAAATTTGAAGGACCAAAATGTAATTTTCTAAAATTGAGGATCAATTGGTCATGATAAGAATATTGGAGAGCCAATTGAGAAATTTTAGAATTTATGGAACAAAATTTACCACTTTTGTAAATGAAGGGCAAAATGGTAATTTTGGAAAAATTGAGGGACCAAATTAAAATTTTAGGAAATTAAACCCCTTTTGCAGAATTTAATAAATTGAGGTCCCAAGATAAATTTTAAAAGTTTTGGGACGCAATTTGGGGAAAACCCGGCAATAGGGACTTAAAGTTGAAGAAAAATAACTTTAAGAACCTAATTGCAAATATATATAAAGTTTGATTTTTTCATTCACTGGAACGAATGAGGGATATTAGGCCAAAGAATAATGAAAAAATATGTTCATTTCGTGTAGGAGAATGAGATATCGAGAACGCCAATTGAGGTCTAGCGTGCAAGGGACAAAACTCGACTAAGTAAAATTTCACTACACGATCGAGTGAGTGGGAATTTAGGTCATACCCAGTTGGGGATAATAAGTACATCGAAATGAAAATCCATTACTATGTGGTATTTTAAACATCACGACTTAGAGTTATGATGTGAAAACTATGCGGAAAAACTACTTATCGGTTGTAAGTAGATCATACATGGTTGGTATGATGAAACTTCCTCGAAAAAAGTTGAAAACCCATTCATCGGTTATAAATGGAGATGTCCTTGTATCAGATCGATATAATGGACAGTGAAAATATATTTTGTCGGAAGTGTTCTCCCCTAACTGTGTACCAATGCTTAAACAATTTAGGAAACCTTCTTGACGGGAGCTCACTCTTACAAGACGGGGGCCTCGATTTTGGAACTTGGTGGCTATATGCCCGGTTTTTTAAAATCTCGAACAGTGGGCCATAGGCCAATGGGCATGAGCAGGAGCTCGTAAACGAACATAATATATGTTCCATAAAACTTTAATAAGTAAATTGTATGGTCATGGTACCAAGGCTGGTCCAACATTCTCAGTTAACTAACAACAGTGCAACATGACCGGTCTCCAAACCAGTTAAGACAAACAGTTGCAGGATAAGTTGAAAGTTGGGACCGTTGGACTAATGACACCATAAATTACATGGCATAATAAGAAAATATTGTTTGTGCATGCACTATGAGTACGGGATCATCAAGATGCTCACGAGGGGTAGTGATGCGTCCTAAGGGCCACTGAGAAGATAAAACTACTAAGGAGTCGTATTAAGACCGCACTGGACAGACAAAGGAGTTACGCGGATAATCAGAGCAGAGATGTAGAATTCGATGTGTGAGATAAGGTATTCCTCAAAGTACCTCCATGGAGAAGAATACTTAAGTTTTGGCAAAGAGGAAAGCTGAAACCAATATATATTGGTCCATATTCCATTGTTTAAAGGATAGGACCGGTAGCTTATAAATTAGGACTCCTAATATGCATATACAAGATGTATTCCACATTTTAGTACTTCAAAAATATCAACCTGATCCTAGTCATGTATTAGAACGAAACCTCCAATGGAACTAGAAGAGAACCTGACTTATCAGACAGAGCCGATATGAATCATCGACCGGAGAGACAAGAATTTGAGGAACAAGAAAAATTCCTATGGTCAAGGTGTTGTGGTAGAACGGTCTCGTGCAGGAAGAGACATGGGAAACCGAGTCTATGATGAGAGATAGTTATCCTCAGTTATTTCATGTGTAATTGTTTTTAGGACAAAACCCCTAAAAGGAGGGGAGAGTTGTAAACCCCATCCTTTAGTAATGAGAAAACCGAGGAAAGAATCGGTCAATTTGAATCTTTAAACCGAATTGGTCTAAAAACCTGATTGTTAGGGGACGAGAAAATTTGAAAATTTCTAACTCCCATGTGACTCAAAAAGTTTCATAAATTTGGGCAAAAGAACCCTAGGACGGAATGAGGAAGAAAGACCGAAGCAGTTCAATAGAACCGGGTCTAAACCGGATAGAACCGGTTTATGAACTGAGTTGATTCATTTAACCGGAACCGATAGAGAATGGGTAAACCAAGATGCTTATGGATCCCTTGTGATTCAAAGAGGTTTATAATCCTTGGGAAGGAACCTTAGAACAATGAGGGAGAGAAAAATCAGATCGGTTCGGGTGAACCGGACCCGAACCGGATTAAACCAGTTTATGAACCGGAATCGATTAAGAGATGGTAAACCAGGAATTTTATGCACCCTAAGTGACCCAAGGAGTCACAAAAGACATGGAAATGGATTTGTGAAGGAATTGGGGATGAAAACCAAGCCGGTTTAGGTGAACCGGTTTAGACTGGTTTGAACCACTATTGAACCGAATCCTAAATTCATTTTTCTAGGTGACTTAAATAATTCAAATTTGAGATTTGAGGCTACCATTGGATAGAAAATGAATTTAGATAAATTTAGAAATTTTTAATTTGAAAAACTCGGTTGAATGAGGGGTGAACCGACCGGTTTAATCTTTGAACCCTGTTCGGGCCGGTCCGGTCTAGTTCGGAACAGTGTCTTCTTCCTCCTCAGGATGACAGCACTATTCACTCACCGGAAAATCGAAACAGTGCCAGAAAAAAAGAAACATTTCCGTTCAGTACGTTTCAGGTCTTTAATGTTTGTCATAAAGATGCCAAACGGACAGCCAATGAGTCCCCGAGCTCCCTATATAAAGAGCCCCTCTCCATTCGTCCTCTCCACACTTGAAAAGCTCACTCTCTCTCAGTTGCTTAGTTTTTCGATGAAGCTCGAACCAGAGCTCTGATATAGGGTCAATTCTAAGCCAAAGAAGGTGAGATCGAGTTCATTAGAACCGGGGGGAAGTCAACTACACGGTGGTGACATCCGTTTGTTCCAAGAGTCGTCGGAGAAGCGCCAGCGTGATCGAACAGTAAAGCAGCTCCAGCGAACCGAAGCTGCCTTGTTTCGGCCGAGTTGAAATCGACCAATTCGAGCCCTCCGGCCAAACCAAGCTTTCTCGACACCTCCTCAGCCCTTCCACGACCGAATTAGGACCGAAAGGTAAACCAATTCAACTTCCCTTTACAATTTTCAATCAGAGTTAGAGAGAGAGTCAGTCAAATTTCAATGATGAAATTCTAATCCAATTAGACATCAATTGATGTCATTCTTGATCCTAGGAATAACCTCTAGAAGAGAGCTACCTGCCAAGATAGAAAGCTCGGACCGATGCGCCCTCTCCGGTGAGAAATCAAAGCTTTCACTCTCTACAATCTATTTTCTAGCGAAGCTCCGTTTGAGCTCGTTTCAGCATTAAAACCTACGATTCAAAGTTCCTTAGAATCGTATTAATATGTAAAAACTCAATTTCAACTTCAATTTCAACGAATAGAGGTGTTCGATCGGTCAATTTGATAAAACCAAATTCGAATGTGTTAAAAAGTTGAAATTGGGAAAAAATTTGGGGATTTTCGAAAATTCGAAGGACCAAAATATAATTTTCTAAAATTAAAGGTCAATTGATCATTATTAAGCTCTAGATGTCACATATATTTGGTGTGAAATATTTTTTTATTAAATCTTTTTTCAATGAAATGTTGAATAGGTGTTTTTAATACTTAAAGTGTATTTTTCAGGTTTTAAGTTGAGATTAGATTGATTTTTATTCTAGTTTTAGGCCTAATAATGTTATATGTTGCACACTCACACTTTTAACATTTTTCACTATAGTAATAGCTAAAAGAGCAACAAAAGAAATTACTTGTCTCAATGACAACATATAGCATGTTATACCATTTTTTTTCTCTAATACAATTTAGAAAGATCAATCACAATAGTATTAAATGGTGAAAGTATTTATTTTGGGATTTTTTATGTAAAAATATTTTGGAATGAAGTTTTATTTATTTCATATATAAATAAAAGTAATTACTTTATACAACTATGGATATATTTGATAAATAAAATATGTATGAGATAACTAGATTTAAGTATTAATTGATATTTTATAGTAATATGCATATTTGTAGGATAGATATGATTTCCCAAGTTATTATCTAGGCTCATCACACTAAAAACAACTCATACCAACTTATAATGTATAACTACACATCTTACTTAAGATTTTATTTCACGAATAATCAACTACTTTAAATAGTAGCTACTACAATTAGTCCTAATAATAAAATAATCTTATAAGTTTAAGATCTCCATTGATAAAAAATAAGATAAGCCAAAATCAATGATTTTGACCATTTCGTCTCTAGCTTCTATTTTCTTTTGACATGTGGGATATCAAATGACGGTGTGTTAAATGTGAGTAAGTTAACAAATATTGAGTTACCATAAATTTAACACTAATCCAATTTAAAATTACTATAATTTATAAAAATTAAGAAATATTAAATAATAATAATATAACGTGTTTGTATAAAGTTTTATTTTATATATGTCCAGGCAACTTTCAATATAATCTATTAATAATATATGTATAATATTATGTATTTTTCTATTATATAAAATTTTATATCTAAATC
Organism: Trapa incisa; assembly: GCA_030064435.1. Classification (NCBI taxonomy): domain Eukaryota; kingdom Viridiplantae; phylum Streptophyta; class Magnoliopsida; order Myrtales; family Lythraceae; genus Trapa; species Trapa incisa. The sequence continues at coordinate 11,835,447 of CM057773.1, forward strand.
GGGATCAATATTCCCAACTCAAAATCAATTTTATTCATGAAGTTAATGAAATAATCAAAATTATACTTTTATTTTTTCCAAATTTATTATTTTCGTTCAATAACACCTCCATAAAAAATTTTCATTTTATTGAATTAGTCACATATTCTAAATTTAGTTTTTCCGTAACTTTTCTATCAAAAAATATATATATATATAATACATGACATGTGAATAATTTTTATTCAAATTTTATTTTATCCAACTAACATTTATTATTGCTATAAAATTATTTTTCTTTTTCTTAACTATTAGATTTGGTCCCTACCATCATTCTCTACTCATTCCGATAGACCTAAGTTTAGATATTCTTATTCAACCCATTCTTTTGTTTTCTTTTCGTATTAAAATTTTATTACTTAAATTTTCTCCATCACTTTTTTCTTATATTTTTATTAAACCTAAAATAAATTGTACAAATTTATCAGATAATTAGTAATATATTTATATTATTTTAAATCACACTAATTTCAAGATTTTATAATAATTTTATTAAAAATATAATTCACCAATCTCATATACAAATCGGTCTATCTTCTTATTATCAAGTTCATTTCAAAATTTTCTTTTAATTTAATTTTTTTAGCGATTTACTACACAAGAATACATTATTCTTTCAAAATTTCAATACTTATTCATTTTTTTTCTAACTTAACTACAATCAATTACATACTCTTTCTTACTTCATATTAAAATCTAATTTTAATATCGTTATTTATTAAAAATATTGTAGAATAATATAGATAATATTAAACAAAATCATAATAAATAAAATGATAGTAATTACAACGAGAAAAGAATGGGACAATGTTATATTATCAATGTACTATATTTAAATTTTTATCACTCGTACATAATTTATATTAATTCACTTTTAAATATTAATAATTAATATATAACTATTGTGAATATTTATGATTTTTGTATAATAATATTTATATAAAAAAATATATATAATAATAAATAATATATGTATATAATAAAATATATGATATATAATTTATATATAATATTTTTATTATATAATTATATAGAAAATATTATTAATACATGAATTAATTTAAATAATTTAATAATGAAAATCAAATTGAAATAATAAAGAAAATACATAAAAGAGTATTACACTTATTTTAAGTACTATATATATATATATATATATATATTCAATCCAAAAAAATAAGTGATTGAATTTTAGTTTAAATGTAGTGATTAACCTATAATGTGTCTACAAATTCTTTGTATGTGCTTAAAAGTTAACCATCATATCCACATGTATTAGTTTGTTTATTTATACTTGTAAATTTATTATATACATCTATATTTTCTTTTATTTGCTCCCATTATTAATTTTATACGGGACTAAATTATAATTTTAAATAAAAATTTTCAATTTAATGCAACTTTCACATTAAATATTTTCAATATTAAACTTTATTATCAAATATTTTATAAAATATTAATTTTAGCTAACATTACACTTTAATCTCATATTTTCTTTATAAAATAGTTATTTTAGCAATTGTTATCTTCATTATTAAATAATGAAGAAGTCGGTTAAGTATAAATGAGTTCTTTATCTCAATCCATTCCTAAAATAAAATATCGGCTTCAATTTTTTTTCTTATGGTCTACCAGTTCCAAATTAATATTTAAAAAAATTTTGAACGTAAGACAAAACCTGTTAGTAATTCAATTGGTTAGAGTTCTTTAATAATGAAGAGAATAATGAAAATTCAACACATAGAAAAATTAAAAGAGAAATAGTAAAAAGATTAGTAAATTAAATGACAAATTAAAGGTGACTTATAATAGAAATTTTTAGTAGTTTTAAATAAAGAAAATATAAAAGTAATACCAAAAAATACAAAAATAGGAGAGTAAAATATTCTTCAAAATGTAACGTGGAGGAATCAAAGTTGGCAACAAGATGTCCTCCATATCATATTTGTGTATATATTGATTTTATGTTACACATATAATGAGGTATGCAAGACATAGGAGGCAAGAAGGGCATGCATGCCATTATTTCTGTATATTGAATAAGAGGATTTATTTTAGGTTAAAAAAAATTGTCTATCTCATTTAAATAAATATTTTCATATCAAAATAAATGTATTTATGAATTATTATATATTAAATCTGAATTATTTTATTAATTTTTTTGTATAAATATAATATTTTATTAATCATTCACAAATAACATTTATTGTTGTATACATAATGTTAATTTAATAATATAATATAAGTGGGAGAATTTTATTAATAAACTAAAATTTATATAAATTTTTATTTTTCTAATAGTTAATAATTTATTACGTTAACAAACAAATGTAACATCAGTAAAAAATAATTTGATAGATTCACCATAACATTTTTTTAATAAAAATTAAAATTGTCACAAATATTTTAATTTTATAAAACTTTTAATATTAAATTATAATATTTTAAAATTTTAGGAACATGACATTTACTCCATTTATTTAGGATACTACTGTAATTTACACAATAATTTTATTAATTAAATATAAATTATATAAACGGTAAAAAAAATCACATTTCTGCCCTCTTATAATATTTATAATTCAGCTAATTTTAAATATATTGATATATCATATCTAATAGTTTATAGGTATCGTAGTAATTATATAAAATTTCCCTAATTTATAATATATATATATATATATCAAAATTTTGAACTACATAAAAATTTGATATCAAAATTTTGAAAATATCATTTTTTTCTATTTAAATTTAATAAAAATATACAATTTGATGTTGTTTTTAATTTTTCTTAAAAATTAGTATAAAAATTTTATACAATATGTTGTCACATCTTATTTTAGTATGTCAATGTGTTTTAATATTGATGTGACATTGATAATGTTATCATTAAATTCTTAATTTACCAATATCATATTTGTATTAAATTATGGCATCATGTAATTAAAAATGATATTAAATTATTTAGGGAAAAATTAAATATATATTATATTTTTAAAAGAAATATAAATTCACATAAAATAATTACTATAAAAAAAATTTCAAAAATAAAATTTTGAAATATTATATACTAAAATATAAATTAATACAAATATTTGACATTTTGTGTATTTTTTTCCTAAACATATTAATATAAATTATATAGAATAGTTGTAGCTACCAAGGTGAAAAGAAATGTTAAAAATGAAAGGAAGTGATATGGGAAATCATACAAATATATAATATTAAGTGGGAATTTAATAAATAAATCTTATTTATTTATTTTTAACACTCATTTTATAATACCAAGGTGTAATCTCTTATTTATTAGAAAAGATGTCTTAAATAACAAATAAATTTGTGTTATTATATACATTTATATCTGAATTATTTCACTTGGTATAAATGATATTCCTTTGGGCATTTCAAAATTAATATAGGTTAAAGGCAATGAGATTCTTTAATCTCTTATTTATTTATTTATTTATTTTTAACACTCATTTTCTCTTTAAAATGCTCTTTGTTACATCATATTCGTATAATATATTCTTATTATGTTAAAGTATATAAATGGAAGGCTAAAAAAAATGTAAATGAGGGAATATTGAAAACATTAATTTTATTATAGAGAAAATTAATTTAAAATTAGTTGTATAAAAAGTAAGATTACTCTCATAGATACATAGATGAGTTTTGATTTAAGTCAATTTTGTATACCACCCCTTTTAACACTTCCCTTTTAACAGTGTTAAATTTGTTAGAATTATTTATTGTATATTCTTATTATATTATTTTTAATAAAATTATTCAAATATAATTTTTTATAAATAAAGTGTTAATTTTTAAATTATAAGTGAATATTTTCAATAAAATTAAAAAAATAAAAAATAAGAGGAGGAACACATGTGAGACATATTTATGCCAACATAAAGGAAGTTGGATACTTCGATATAGAACAGTATATTTTATAGAATAATTTTGTGATTATGAAATTATCTTTTTCATATACATGTATATCCCTATTAATTATAAAATTAAAACCTCAAAATAGGGTTTCTAATATTGCATACATTACTATATTTATTATTATTACACATACCTAATTTTCTTTCTAAAAAGTAAAATATAAGAAATAATTATCATCATAAATAATATTTCTATTATTTAATAAAAATATATATTTAAAAAGTTATGAAAAATAATTAATATGAAGGATATTAATTCTTTTGAATAATATATAACATATTTTTATGGAATTTTAATTTTTCTTCTTATTACTTTTCTAATCTTAATATGATTTTTTTTCTTTAATGAGGGATATGCTCCTATTTTGAAAAATAAATGGAGAGAAAATGTGTGTAATATTAGGAGTGACATTATTGAAAAAAGGCTAGAAGATTCGGTGATGGCAACCCGATTGAGCTTAGCAGTCCACCACTGCAATTGTTGCTGTTGCATGCAAGCCACTCTGCCCTATACAGAAAGACATTTTATAATACTTCCACGTACATTAGTGCCAGCCCCACACTCAAAGCTAGTGGAGGATAGACAGGGTTAACATGGGACAAAAAGATTAATATTTTCCTTATTCTAAACCATTGTTATTATTTGGATTTAGAAGAGTATCACACTTTGAGAATTGCATAGATTGCGGCCCTATATAGAAAGAATTGACAATTGTTGTTAGTTTCAATTTTTATGATATAATAAGATTTGTATGTTTTGAATTAATTGAAAATGAATTTACCCTTAGTTTCAATTTTTATGATATAATAAGTTACTGATGATATAATATTTATTTATTTTATATTTATATTAATTATCTATTTGGATTATAAGATTAAAATGTGATATATACCATTTATCCTATATAATATAATTATATATTATTTGGCTATATTTTATCATATATTAATATTTATTTTTATTATATGACGTAATTCTTAATAATATATTATAATTATATATAAATAAATATAATATTAATTAATTAATTAAGTTAATTAAAAAATACTAATTATTTTAAAATTTCATTGAACACAGGTATGATCTATCCAAAAATATGAATAAGCTTACCAACCAATACTAATCAATTCATTCAAATCCTACTATACTCCTACGAAAAGAGAAAAGTTAAAATGATAAAAATATGAGAGAGTAAGCGTTCTACGCTTATGTTGAAACTTTCTACCTATAATACATATTTATAATTTATAAATATTGAAACTTTCTACATTTATATACTTATAATTATAAATATTGAAATTTTCTACATATTTATAATACTAAATTTTAAGGGGAAGTTTCTAACTCTAAATACGTATAAATTTTTTTATTTTATTTAAGATATTATCAATTATTTTAATACATTTATTCATATGTTATATAAATATAATTATAACATATTTTTATCTCAATATTTGTTTATAATATGAGTATAATTATTTTCATATTGTAAAACAACAATTAGGAATTGAATATTATTTTATACTCAAGGGTAAGCTAATATTTCAATTTAAGGTTATACCAGTAGGGCCCATTTACTTAGATAATATGTGCAAAAGTATTGTTAATTGATAAAATAATACACTTATATACACTTAAAATTTATTACTTGAAACACTTATAAATATATATACACAATCTAACTCTATTTTATTATATTTACGTTCAATTATCTTAATAGTTTTACTTATGTGCAACTTGCATATATTTTCATGTGCAAATTTAATGTATACCACCACCATAGTAGGAGAAAAATGAGAGGAAACTTCTCACCTGAAATATGCATAGTTGCACGAAAAAGGCTATCACAAGAGAAGAAGCAATTAGAGAATGTGAATGGAGAGACCATGGGTGGAGCAATCATAGGTGCATAGCAAGAGAGGCTTCAAGTTCCAAGTGGAGAATTAGTCGAATGAACTCTAGTGTATTTGAAGCTTCCACGTGTAGAGGGTGATTTAACCACTCTTCTCACGCTTTGATCCAATTCCTTGTAATGGGGTAACATAATAAGAAATAATAAGACTTACGTACTCTTGACCTTATGATAGTGGATATCACATTAATAAAAAATTAATGTGTCAAAAAAATTTAAAATAATGAAATAGTTCCAAAATTCAATATAAATTTAAAATATTTTCATAACAACTTTGAAATAGACCTAATTGTCCAAAAACTCTTTTGTGAATTATTAACTATATTAAATTTATTTTATATTATTTTCAAGAGTCTTACATGGATTCATTTCTCTACAAACTACAAAGTGTCTTTTACCCAAGTACTCTTACTTGCTTCAAGAATCACCTAAGTGGTTGTTAGGGAGTGGGTGAACTAAAATCCGAGTGAGTGAGATTACTAATATCGAGATTTTATAACCTTGATTTTATTATCTACTTAAAACAAATATCGAGTATTTATCATCTTTCAAAGTATAATTCATAATTTTTAGAAATAATATATCTTTCCAAAATATTATATAATTTATTTATCAATCAAAAGTGCTTGTTGTCACTCTCATTCAATACATTCAAGCAACACAATTAATAAAAAACACATGGTTTTTACGATACAGACCTATGTAACTCGAGAAAGAGGAGTCAATTTTTATCATAGACTAGATCACTAATATGAATGTCAACTTCTTATCATCAATCATTTAGGTGGCCATATCCAACCAACTCTAGTCACATTTATAGACTACACCTCTCTTGTTCCTATTATACTAGAAAATCTAATTACACTCTCCCTTATTAACTCTGTTTTTCGTTAACCCTTAGTTGTTGTCACAACCTCTTGGCAGACGCCTATTAAACTACCGATCATACTCATCCACCATAGTTACAACAATGATACATGTATGCTTACAATAAACTGACTTGATCAAGTCATTCACACATGCATTCATGGATTAAGGATTGACTAGTTAACTAGCTACCCAATTTTATTAATATCAATATCAATTTGAACTTGAAGGCCATAATACAATACACAAATCTCATTCGCTTCTCAAAATGACATATCATGCCACATCTTTGAAATTATATTGAGTCGAGGCTCGTCATTTTTTTTCATTTCACGGATCAATACCCTTCGTTCTCAATTTTTAACTTTTAGATTATTTATAAAAGTTGACATTAGCCAATTTCTTACACAATGTGTCTCTATCCCTTTTATAAAAGTTTGGTTGTAGCCCTTTCATAAATATTAGAGCTTAGCCACTTTCCTAAATATTATGTGTTTACCCTTTTCTTAAACATTGAATATTACACCTTTCATAAAATATTGAGATTTCATCATTTTTGAAACATTGTTCCTTAGCCCTTTCATAAATATTGGGCATTTGCCCCTTTCTTAAAAATTGGGTCATACTTTGTTCATAAACATTGGACATTTTCTCAACTCTTAAAGATTGGGTCTTAACCCTTTCATAAACGTTGAACATTCACCCATTTCAAACATTTTCTCAACTCTTAAAGATTGGGTCTTAACCCTTTCATAAACATTGAACATTCACCCATTTCAAAAATATTGTGTTTTTCATAAACGTTGGGCATTTACCCTTTCTTAAAAATTGAATATTTTTCCCTTTCTTAACCATTGAGCCTTATCATATTCATAAACATTAAACATTTGCCACTTTCTTAAACATTAGCCTTATCCCATTCATAAACATTGAATCTTAATCCATTGATAAATATTAGACCTTATCCATTCATAAACATTGTGGCATTATTTTCTATAATGATGGGGCCTTAGCCCATTTCTCAAGGCTTGGCTCTAATTCATTTTCATTTTCATTTTCCAACGAGGGGTACTAGCCCTTTTTCAAACTTTTCATAACATTTATCCATAATGTTTTCTATGATTTTTTAATATCATGTTTGAAACATACCACGATTTCTAAAGTTGTAAATATATAAAACCTCATTTTAGTAACCCAAAAATTTTGATTAAAATTTGAACCATAATATAATTTAATCAATTCAGGTAAAATGAATTAGAATGTGTTCATTTAAATTATTAAAGTTAATTATTATTTTACAATTAATTATATATATATATATATTTAGAGGTGAAATTAGACTTAAGAGATGTGCTCATAATATATAACCCATTAATGGGAAAATAAGAAATAAAATCTAATATATTTGGATAAATAATTTTATTAATTTAAAATAATATGGATTAAATTGAGGATGACCCAAAATTAATACAAGGAATCCCAAATAGATTGAGACATAAACAAAGTCCAATATTTCAAACTAACAACCCAAAACCCAACATAATGTTTAACAATCCAAGTAGTAACTTCTATGAACAACCTTAGACATTTGAATCCCAACATAACAAAGAAAAAAGGCATGGCAAGTTTAAGTGTAGGCTAGTGACAAACTGAAATCAAAGGCCTCCAAAAAGTGGGATCAACTCATAAATTCTCTAGAACAATTGGACTAGCATAAATTGCAACCTCTTGGGAAAATGACAAGTAGATTGTAAACCCTATCATTTGATAATAAGAAAAAAATCGGGAAAAGAACTAGTTATTTCCAAAGAGAAAATCGAGACGGTTTATAAACCGTAATCGATAGAGAAATGGCAAATCGAGAAATTTATAAATCTCAAATGACCTAAATAGTCACAAAAGTCTTGGAAAAGGACTTTAGGATGAATTGGAAGAGAAAACCAAACCAGTTCAGTTAAACTGGACCTGAATCGGATCGAACCGGTTTGGACCACTATTGAACTAGTTTCTATATTCATTTTTCTAGGTGCCTTATAAAATTCAAATTGAAGAATTGAAGCCACCATTGAATAGATAATGAACTTAGATAAATTTAGAAATTTTTAATTTTGACAAACTCGATCGAATCGGGCATGAACCGGCCGATTTAAACATTGAACTCGATTCGAATCGGTCTGGTCCAGTTCAGAATAGTGTTGTCTTCTTCCTTCAGATGATAACACTATTCACTCATCGAAAAAGCGAGCAGCGCCGAAAAACATGAAAAGTCTCTGTTCAGGATGTTTCAGGCCATGAATGATCTCCATAAAGGCGCCAATCGGATGGCCAAGTAGTTTTAGAGCTTCCTATATAAGAGCTCCTCCTCATTCATCCTCCTTACACCTGAAAACACTCCTCTCTCTACTGCTCCAATTTACGGTGAAGCTCGAACCAAAGCTCCGACTTGGGCATTTTTTTGAGCCAAAGAAGGTGAGGTCAGGTTCCTTAGACTCGAGGAGAAGTCAGCTACCCGACTGTGGTCACCATTCGATCCGAGGATCGTTAGAGAAGCACCAGTGTAATATAATAGTAAAGCAGCTTCGGCGGATTGAAGCTGCCCTGTTTCAGCTGAGGTAAAAATGGCCAAATTGAGCCCTCCCCAGGCTAAACCAAGCTCTCCCAACACTTCCACAGCCCTCATACGACCAAATTAGATGGAAAGGTAAGCCAATTTGGCTCTCCTCTATAATTTCTGATCGGTGAAACTTCACTTACCAAATTCTCCCTCAATTTGACATGAATTGTTGTAATTCTTGATCGTAGGAGGAACCTCAAGAGGAGAGCTGCCTGCCCTGATTAAAAGCTTAGACCACCGCATCTCCGACTGTAAACTTTTAAAGCTTTCTCTCTATAAGTTTAGTTTTCCGACGAAACTCCGTTTAAGCTCAATTCATATGCAAATGATGCAATTCAAAGCTCCATTGAATATTGTGGAAGTGTAGAAACTGGTCCATACCTTCAATTGGATCAATTAACCTTGATTGAATGGTCAATTTTATGAAATCAAATTCGACAAATTTGAAAGGGGGAAAATTGGGGATTTCATAAAATTGAGGGACTAAAGTGCAATTTTCCAAAATTGAGGGCCAATTGGCTATGAAAAGATGTTGGAGGACCAATTGGTTGATTTTTGAAATTTATGAGGGGTCAAATTGCCATTTTTGTAAAGTAGTGGCAAAATGGTAATTTTTGAAAAGTTGGGGACCCAATTAGAAATTTGAGGACTTGAACCTCTTAAGTGATTTTGAATAAATTGAGAACGCAAAGTAAATTTTAGAAGTTTCAAAACTCAATTTGGGGAAAAGTTAGCATTAGGGACCTAAAGTCAAGGAAAAAGAACTTTAGGGACCTAAATGCAAATAACTGAAAAGTTTAGGCATTTTGTTCATACGTGAGAAATTAAGGCTATTATGCTAAATTTTAATAAAAAAAAGGATATCCAAATCATGTAGGAACATGAATGACTGAAAAAGCCAACATGAAAATCTCGTGTCAACTTGGAGAATCAACTAAGGACGAACATGTCACGGTTAACGGGTGAGTGAGATTTTTCACATCATACCCGGTTGGGATGATGAGTACCATGAAAATGAAAAACCACTACTAAGTGGAATTTTAACATCACATCTAGTTAGGGTGATGTGAGAACTACGCAAAAAAACTACTTACCGATTGTAAGTAGATCATATCTAGTTGGTATGATAAACTTCCTAGAATGAAGTAGAAAACCCGCTTACCAATTGTAAGTGGAGATGTCATCACACCCGGTTGGTGTGATGGACGAGTTGAAATTTATTTTTGTCAGAAGTGTTCTCCCTAACTGTGTGCCAATGCTTAAAAATTTTAGGGGACTTCTTGACAAGAGCTCGAATAGCTCATATAGGCCAGAGGCCTCGATTTTTGAACTTGCGGGCTAAAATGCCCGATTTTTAGAAAATCACATATAGTGGGACCAAGGCTAGTTGGCACGAGCAAGAGCTCATAAACAAATATGATGATAAGCCATGAAAATTCTAAATGGATGATTTATGTGATTTGGCCATGTTATCAAGATAGGACCGACATACTCGATGGACTGGCGGCAGTGCGACAGGACTAGGTCGACGGACCGGTCTAGACAAATAGTTGCTTGTCAAGTTGAGGGTTAGGGTCTTTAGACTAGTGGCACCAAAGATTAATGGCTTTATGAAAAACTATTGTTTGTGCATGCACTTGAGGTTTGAGACCATCAAGACACCCGAAAGGGGTAGTGATGCATCTTTGGGGATACTGGAGGACATGGTGGAGATAAAGGCAGTTTGTCGTGCTAGCAATCAGGGAAGCTCGACGTAGCTTCATGCGCATGAGACTGGGGTGGGGTCAGGATGAGGTCTTTATCCTCATATGGACATAAAGATGATTTTGAGTTTGAGGGTCAGATGTCACGAACATCCACTCATTCCTAGGGTAGAAGTGGACGAACTTCTATCTAGGTGCCCGGTAAAGTTGCTCTAACGCCACAAGTGGGTGCAGTGGACGGGCTGCCCTACAAATGTGTGATTCCTTCATAATGAAGGGCGTGTGTTGATTGTTAAACACACCAGATATGGAAACGAGGAAATAGTTTTGAATAAACAAGAATAAAAGGAAAATAATATTTTTGAAAGAAATAAAGAGTCTGCACACTCTAATTTAATATGTTTTGTAAAATCTCTCTAAACACCCATTCACTAAGTTGTCAAACTCACCCCTCCCTTTGCCTCTTTTTAGGTAACCGAGGGAAAAACCAACCTAAAGATTTTTTGCTAGATAAACCTACAAGATATGTATGTAAGTTTAAATTTATTCAGTTTTGATTAATGTTATTCCAATAAAGGTACATGTATCAAGAATGCCTTACTTCTCATAGTTTAAAGAAGAGGAAAACCCTTAATAAACTAGGAGAGTGGCGGGTTGCTCACCATGATCCGACCAAACTAGGTCGGGGCGTGACATAGATCAACCATGTTCCTACTCTTCCCCCTTCACCATAGGGTTAATTGAACAACCTAATTAGATTCACCTTGAGACCGCATGTCATCAACCCAATTATATTGGTAGTAAACATGTCATTAAATTCTTCCCAAGTTATTCTAAGAAACAAATAAGAAATTAATACCACAATTATAATTAAATTGGACATAAACATATTAGGAAGTATATGTCACACCACGACCCGATTTGGTTAGGGTCATGTGATCAACCTCCGTGAACCATCTTGGTATCTCTACCTCGATGGCCTTAGTAAGGTAAAGGCGTACCTATACAAGTTTTCCAAAACAATTTAAAATTTGGAATTCCATAGTATGAGGTTTACCTTGAGGGTTTGAGCCTTCGTTCGGTTTTTGGTTTTACCTTATTCGACTCTTTTCTTGTAAGGGAGAAAAAGGAGGGGAATGAGTATATAACTTAGTCAGGGGAAAACTTCTTCATCAGTTGATTAATCATATATTTATTCATTTTTGTTTTTTGATGATTTATGAGGGTTTCATCCAACAATCGCCCCTTTATGATAAAAAGGAATCACACCATCACAAAACAGTTCCCCAATGCTCCACTTGTGGACCGGAGGGCCTTTATCGTCTACCTTGATAGAAGTCGGAGACTCTACTCGGAGTCTGAGTGGATATCAATTGTCCGACCCTCAAACCCTAGCAACACTTCATGTCCTCAATGTGGGATGAGACCTCTTTCCCCTCCGACCTCAGTCTGAGTGTGCGTGAAGCTCTCGGAGCTATCTAACATACTAGATGACGAACCGCCCTTTTGCTCCCTAGGTCGTAAAGCATCCCTTAGAACCACCACTACTCCATACCAGAAAACTCGATTGTTCCACATCTCATGCATGCACAATCAAAGTTTTATTAATTAAGGTCATTATCTTTGGCCTACAGGCCCCACGGGTCTATTGGCTTGGCTACAGCCCCTTGCTCATTCCTCCAATGTCATTTCCCTTTTTCCACCCTTCAATCTTGTCTCCACTAGAGTGGATGTCTTTGTTTCCCCTTATCTCTCTCCCTCTTCATATCTGTTGCACTTGTACTCATTCGAACAAACACTACATCACCCTCTATGATACTCTCATCCCATATTTTTATTAATCACAAAGTCTATTTGGCATATTTACCTAACAAATAGCAATATGCTTACCTTTATTTTGTAGATCAAACTTTTTTCAAGGATTTATGATGATTTTATTGCATATATAACCCATAAATTTAGTATATACATCAATATATCATTCTATTAATTAGTCCACTTTTGGGTTTCTCCTTTGCTTGTGTTTTTGTATGCAGTTCAACATGCAAGAAATCATTCTTATGTCAATACCTTGACACTTCTTCACTTTTTGCTAACTCGGGTCGAAGCGAGTGAATAAATCCAACCAGTTTCAACCTATTTTCTGACTTCAAATTAAGATACAATCTCAATATAACTAACTCTATTGAGATTGCGGGGAAATAATAGAGATAATATTGAATACAAGAATAGCAAATGAAGAGATAGCAGTTATAATGAAGAAAACGAAACAATAGTGGTTACAATTTCATTAATATGTTGTATTTAATTTTTTACTTATATATTGTATACCATCTATCTTGAATATATGAGATAAATTGTTATTCTCGATTTTTCTCTCTATTAGTTTTTCACTTATGAAAGGGGCTACGACCCAACATTTATGAAAGGGGCTAAGGCCCAACATATATAAAAGGGAATATGACTCAATGTTCATGAAAGGGCTAAGGCCCAATGTTTATAAAATAGGCTATAACCCAATGTTTATGAAAGAGGCTACAACCCAATGTTTATGAAAGAGGTTAGGACCCAATTGTTTACAAGGAAAGGTCTATGGTGCATGTTTTCCAAAACATAAGTACTAACGTGATTTCCTCTTTTGAAAAGTAAACATCCCCGTGATAACATGATGTGACCTTATGGTCGGGTGTGAATAATTTTGAATTTTTGGAATCAATTTAGGGGAAAATCGGCATTTGGGACCCAAAGTAAAAGAAAAAGAACTTTATAGACCAAATTGTAAATATTCAAAAAGTTGGAAAATTCTATTCCTTCATAATGAATGAAGGCTATCAAGTCAAGGGATAATGAACAAAAATGTTCATACCATGTAGGAACATGAGATATCAGGAACACCAACAAATACAAGCTCGCGTGGAGCCAAAGAGTCAAATAAGAGAAAATCATTGTGTTATCGGGTGAGTGGGATATTTAATATCATACCCGGTTGGGTTGATAAAAAACTCGAAAATGAAAACTTACTATTAAGTGGTATTTTAACCATCACACCTGAGATGAGTGATATGGAAATTATGCAGAAAAACTACTAACTGGTTGTAAGTAGATCATACCCAGTTGGTATGATGAACTTCCTTTAAGGAAGTAGAAAACCCGCTTATCAGTTATAAGTAGAGATGTCCTCATACCCGATTGGTATGATGGACATATGAAAAGTTTATTTTGTTGGAAGTGATATCCCTTGACTATGTATCATTGCTTAAAACTTTTGGGAGACCTTCTTGATGGGAGCTCGAATAGCTCAGATAGGCCGGAGGCCTCGGTTTTGGAACTTGGGCGCTAATATGCCCAATTTTGAAAATCTTGTATTGTGGGCCCTAGGCCAGTTAGCACGAGTAGAAGCTTGTAAACAAACATGAGTTTAAGCCATGAAAACTTTAAATGAATGAATTATTTGGCCATGGTACCAAGACAGGACCGACATACTCGATGGATTGGCGGTAGTGTGACATGATAGGTCTATGGATCTGTCGAGACAATTAGTTGCAGGTCGAGTTAAGGGTCGAGGCCGTTATACTAGTGGCACCATAGATTACATGGCTTATGTGAAAAATTGTTGATTTGTGCATGCACTGAGTTACGGGACCTTCAAGATGCCCAAGAGGGGTAGTGATGTGTCCTAGGGCTACTAGACGACATGGTGGAGATAAGGGTAGTTAGTCGTGCTAGCAGTTTTGGAAGCTCGACATAGCTTCATGCACATGAGACTAGGGTGGGGTCGGGATGAGGTCTCTGTCCTCATATGGACATGAAGTTTTGTTATGGGATTGAGGGGCAAATATCGTGTACATCCACTCATTCTCAGGGTAGAAGTGGACGTGTTTCTATCTAGGTGGCTGATAAAGTCGCTCCGACGCCAAAAGTAGGTATATAAAGTAGATGTGCTGACCTGCGAATGTGTGTTCTATTCATGATGAAGGGTGTGTGTTGGTTGATAAACACACTGGTTATGATTGTGGATTGAGAAATGGCTATGAAAACCGAAATTTTGAATATGAGAAATTTTTAAGAAATTAAGGAGTACGGCACACTCCAATTTGAAAACTATTTTATTGAAACTTCATTTTTAAAAATACCCATTAATTGAGTTATAGAAACTCACCCACCCTTTTTATCCCTTTTCAGAAAATAGAGAAATGACTAGGGATAACACCAAGCATTACCCTCTATCAAGTATGCTTAATTTCTCTTAAGTTTGCATTTTATTTGACATATGTTATTCTAGGGAACAAGGTTGAACTGGCTTCTCTTGAGTTAAAGAAGCGAGAAACCCCTCTTGAACCAAGAGAGCGGTAGGTTGTTCATAGGGATCTAACCAAATTGGATTGGGGTGTGACATTTGATGTGTCAGATTATTGATATTCACTCAAACTCTAGGTAGAGGCAGTATCTCTCTCTCAAGGTGGATGGTAAAGGCGCTCTGGTCCACAAGTAGAACGGTTGAGGACTGTTCCGTGAATGTGTGATCCCTCCTATGATAGGAGGGCGGTTGTTGATCATGTGAAATGTATGAAATGACAAAGAAATAATTTAAAGGACATAAAAGATGAATTCAAGTAAAACATTTTAGTAGTTTTTGTCACTAACTATTTTATTCACCCTCTCTCTCACCCCTTTTCAGGATAACACCCAGACGAAAAGTTCCTGGACGCACTTGGGCCCTCAAGGTATGCTTCCTACCCCCAACTTAAAGTAAGGGTTTGAATATAAACACGTCTTCACCTTCCTTGTCTCATTCGGATAGGTATACCCTATTGATGCAGGAAAGGGTGGTGGGTTGATCACGAACCCCGATCAAACCAGGTCAGGACGTGACAACCCTAGTGTCGTTGTAAGTTCCACTAGGGGTTTTGTCAGAAGATCACCTGCTACAATTACAGTGAACTTGAACACATGTTTTGTAACTACAAACTATGCTAACCCTAAGAGTGACTTTGGGCATTATGAAAAATGCAAACCTATGAAGCAAGACCAAAATATGCTTTAGATATCGGAAGAGACACAGAGGGCTATGCAGGAAGGTTATAATCATCTATGGTTGTGGACAATCTAGACATTGCCTTCGTAATTGCATGAACTATAAACTACCCTCCATGCCCATTGATAGGACATGGCCTTACATGAGTTAGAGATTTACTCCAAATAAGGACCTAAAGAGCAATACATTGTGATGCCTCATGATAGACAAGATGTGTATATGAAAAAGCCTTTTGTCAGGGGTAATGTGAAACCCATCCCCCAGACCAAGTAAATCGAGGAAAGAACCGATGATTTTGAGAAAAATAAACCGTTAAAGGAACTAAAAATAATAAAGAAGGATTAATATGGAAATTGGAAAATCCCAAGTGACCAAAAATTAACAAAAATCATGGGAAAGAACCATGAAGTTAATTGGATAGGAGAACCAGACCAGTTCAGGGTCAACCGGACCCCAACCGAATTGAACCATAGTGAACTGGTTCAATATTTCATTTTTCTAGATAACTTAAAAATGTTAGTTTAGGAAATTGAGGCTGCCATTATATAGAAAATAAATTTAGATAAATTTAGAAATTTTAAAATTTCAGAAAATCAGTCGAATCGGGCCTAAACCGACCAATTTTCAAATTTGGGTCTCCGAACTCGATCAAACCGGACTGGTCAATGCTCCAGCCAGTCAACGAACTGGATCGATCAATGGTTCAACTAGTCAATAGACAGGACCGGTCAATGATCAGCAGATCCTAGTCAACAGCGACACAAGCACAGGCAGCCAATGGGAGGCTGCCATGTATCCGGTCAACGGTTGACACGACAATTGAGTTGGAATGTCTTATAAAAAAAACTAACCAATCACAACGCGCCACATGGCACGCCCACCATGTCATCGTCTTCAACCTCAGTCTACTGATAGAAAGGAGAGAGAGCGAGGGAAGGGGAGTCTCTGGTGACTCAGAAATTGCTCCAATCAGGTCGTCAGTGGTCAAGTCCTACGCCAACCGATAGCTCGATCAGTTGTCGAGCTCCCTATATAAAGAGCACCCCTCAATTCGTTCTTAGCATCCCACAATCGATCAAAGAAGGTGAAGTGCTCCACCTCTGAATCTGCATTTGGTGCCATTGGAACCGGGAGGAATTCCTCTACCCCACTACACCCTCCCTTCAACATGAGGACCACTGTAGAGGAGTGATGAAGCTCAAACAATGCCACCGCTCCTTGGTTATCAGTAGCCTAATCTGCTCGAGCTCAAGTCGAACTATCCCCTGGCCAATTCCAGCCAAACCAAGTCCCCCAAACTCCACTTAGAGGTTCTCGACATTCCCCCAAGCTAAGACAGTAAGTCCCTTCGCCAAAAAACACTATTCATCGCGCATTTCCACAAAAACTTAAACTAAAGAATTCACATTGCTTAGTCTACCAATTGAGGAGTAGTTTGATCCAAGGAGGATCCCCGAGAGAAGAGCAATTCAGAGAAAGCAAGAGCTTCGGTCGTTGGACCCTTACCGATAAGATATCGAAGCTTTCCCTCTATGGACTGCATTTTCCGGGAAAACTCCATTTGAGCTCATTTTTTTAGCTAAATCGAGCTATTCAAAGCTTGAAATGATGAGGCAAACATAGGAAAGATGATTTAGGTCATGAATGGGGGCAATTAACTAAGTTTTGGGTGTCAATTAAATAAAATGGTGATTCGGGGACCAAATTGCAATTTTTATGAAATTGGGAAATTTGGAGATTTTTGGAAAAATGGGGGCTGAATTGTAATTTAAGGAAAATTGGGGCAATTTCATGAAATTAACTTCCAATTGGGCCCAATTGGGCAACTAGTTAAAATGGAGGGAAAATTGGCCATTTTTTAAAGTTCAAGGACCAATTGGCAATTTTGGAGAAATTGAGGACCAATTGGTAATTTTGGAAAAGTTAAGGACCCATGATGAATAATTGGAAGTCCTGGGGACTTAACTGAGATTTAATGAGGATTAGGGACCTAGATGTAAAGTATAAACTTTAAGGGACCTAACTACAATTAAGCATAGTGTAAGGATCTATGCATAAATACCTAAAAGTATGAGGTCCATTTTGTCAATTCTCCTGATATGGATACTCAAACCATGTAGGAGCGCACCACGCATCGAGATTTCCCCAGGACGACCACGTCACTATCACCGGGTGAAGATTTCTAGCATCATACCCGAATGGGGTGATGAGAACTGCTTTTAAATTCAAAAATCATTTTTCTAGAGATGGTCTCCACTAACTACGTGAAACTGCTTAAACATTTTGAGAGACATTCCTGATAGGAGCTAGGATTGCTCCAACAGGCTCAAGGCCTCAGATTTGAAAATGATAGGGTCGAAGGCCCAGTTTTGGAAAACTCATGAAGTGGGCCCGAGGCTAGTGTTCAAAGGATGAAACCCATAGACAAACACGATTATAAGAACCATGAAAAATTCTCATAAAACTAGAATTGTTGTGTGACTTGCCACGAGGCCAAGACAAGACTGACAAGGCTCGATGGGCTAGTGGCAGTGCGTCAGGACCAGGTTGACGAGTCGGTCAAGGCAAACAACTGCAGGCAAGATCAAGTGTCGAGGTCGTTGGACCGTTGGCACCAAAAATCATGGTTAATGATTCAAAACTATTGTTATGCATGCATGAGTATCTGGAAGCATCTAGACACCTAAGAGGTGTAGTCGATGGGTCTCAAGGGCTGCTGGACAACCTGGATGTAATAAGGGCGGGTTTGTCGTGCCAATTAGTCATGAAGCTTTGATAACTTCCTATGCACTAAAACTGAGGCCAGAGGGGAAATGAGGTCTCGTCCCACAAAGTGGACATGATGAAGTACTAAGACTGAGGCCAGAGGGGAAATGAGGTCTCATCCCACAAAGTGGACATGATTAGGGTTTGAGGGTCGGACTATTGATGTCCACTCAAACTCAGGGTAGAAGTTTGGGACTTCTATTCGGGTGGACAGTAAAGACACACCAAATCACAAGTGGAACGGTCAAGGACTATTTTGTGAATGTGTGACCCATTTCTATGATAGAAAGGGCGTGTGATTGTTTGCTGAAGCACCTCCCGAGCAAGGGGTAGTGTTAAGGAAGGGATGAACTCATATTACAATAAACTAAAAGTATAAAATGTTTGATAAATGAATTATTTTGAAAACTCACTTTCCAACCCTCACTCACTAAGTTGTAGAAACTCATCCCCTCCCATTAAACCTTTTTCAGGAGAAATGTCCCGCTAAGAAGAGCAGAAGCTAGGGGAAAAGCCAAAGGTACCGCAACCAGGTAAACTATTATTTAGATATTTTGTAACTTTTTTATGGAAAATAGGTGTACTCTGACGCCTTTACCTTATTCGGTATATTTGTTAGAAATACTAAATTAGTATGAGGAAGGGTGGCTGGTTGATCACAGGATTCCAATCAAACTAGGTCGGGGTGTAACAGGTATGGACTAAGATAGACTCAAGCAAGAAGTGAAACCCCACAAGACTCTAGTTTAGAGTTATTCCTAACATTTTTGAAATGTAGAAGTATCAACTTTTGTAACAAGGTGATATTACCACCACATTTGTACCTAAGTCCTAGTATGAAGGCTCATATAAGATCTGGCTAGTCCAGTCTGACCGAGTTTGTTGTCCCAAATTAAAAAATTGGCCAATTCAGACCCAATTTGACCGATTCTCTAAATTTTGAAAATTTTCTAAATTTATCTAAATTCATTTTCTATCTAATGGTGGCCTCAATTTCCCAAATTGATATTTTTAAGCCACCTAGAAAAATAAATTTGTGGAATGGTTCACTATAGTTCATCTTGGTTCAGTCCAATTCGAGTCTTGTTCACCCCGAACCGGTCCATTTCGGTCCTCAATTCCACTTCCTAGTTCTTCCTCACAATTTTTGTGAATTTTTGGTCACTTGGGATTTTCCAATTTCCCTCGTTAACCCTTCTTTCCTATTTTCTATTGATGAATTTTGCCCGATTTTTTTATAATAGTGTCGAATCTCCTCCAAGTTTCCTTGGTCTGAGGGATCATGTTCCACATCATCACCCCAACTGAATATGATGTTATAAGTTCCACTCACATCTGGTAAGTAGGTTTTTAACTTCTTAAAACGTGCTCATCACACCCAACCACGTATGAGTGTAAATTTCCCACTCATGGTGGCTTTCAACTTTGAAAAGATGCTCATCACCCCAACTGGGAATGACATTTAAAGTGCCTCACTCACAATGAGTAAGTAGGTTCTTTAACTTTAAAAATGTGTTCATCATCCCAACTGGGTATGAAGTGCAATTAAACCCACTCACCCATTGACTGTGATGAGTTCATCCCCAGTCAATTTCCAAGACCACGCTAACTCTCTCTTGCTTGCATTCTAGTTCCAAGTGTCCCTACACGGTTTGGGTATAATTATCAGTACGGGCTTAGAATGGCAGCCTTCGTTTTCTCACGTATGAGCAACTATGCCCAAATCTTTGGTTTATTGCCTTTAGGTCCCTAAAGTTCATGTTTCTTGACTTTAGGTTCCTAATGCTAAGCTTTCCCCAAATCGAGTCCCAAGGTATCAAATATCCTCCTTGGGTCCTCAATTTATTAAAAATTGTGTAAGGGATTCAAGTTTTCCAAATTTTCAAAAATTATTGTTTGCCCCTACTTTCCAAAAATAGCCAACTTACCCCAATTCTTTCGAAAATTGACCAATTGGTCCCCCAAGATCTTTCTCATTACCAATTGCCCTTCAATTTTGTGAAATAGCATGGAAGTCCCTTAATTTTTCGAAATCCCCAATTCTTCCCCCAATTTCTACCTCCTTTACTAAATAAATTTTATTTCTTCAAATTGGTCATTCAATTGAGGTTAATTGCTCCAATTGATGGCATGAATCAGTTTCTACACGTCCATACGATCAAATTGAGCTTTGAATTGTAGAATTTTGGTCCAACATGAACTCAAACAAAGCTTTGCCAGAAAACTGTTCGTAGAGAGAGAAAGCTTTGAAAGCTTATCGTCGAAGGTGTGTGGTCCCAGCTCTTGATCTGAGGAGGTAGCTCTCATTCTTAAGGTCTTCCTAGGATAAAAAAATCACTACAATTGAAGTCCATATGAATGGGAATTGCATTAGTGAAATTTGGCACTTTCTCTCTCTAGCATTGATCTGTAACAATGGAGGAGGGCCAAATTAACTTACCTTTCACCTCTGTGGAGGTCGTGTGAGGGTCATGGGGACTTTGGGAGGCTTGGTTTGGACAAAGAAGATCTAAATTTGGTCGAATTCAGCTCAGCCAATATAGGGCAGCTTCGAACCATTAGAGTTGCTTCATAGTTTGATTCCACCAGCGCTTCTCCTGCATTCCTCGAGTTGAAGGGAGGTTGTTGTCAGGTAGTTAACTTTTCCTAGAGTCTATAGGACCCGTCCTTGCCTTCTGAGGCAAAGAAAGTGCCCAAGTCAGAGCTTTGGTTTGAGCTTCACCGGAAAATGGAGCACTTTGGAGAGGAGGATGACTTGAGGTGTGTGGAGAATTAATGGAAGGGAGCTCTTTATATAAGAAGCTCAAGTACCCTCTGCCCGACCAGTTTTCATTCTGGTCGAGGTTATCCTTGCCCAAAAATGCCCTGATTGGAGGAATATTCCTCTCGCTGAAAATGGAATGTTTTTTTGAATCGATGAACAGTGCTATCAATCCAAGGAAGAAGACGACACTATTACTAACTAGACTGGTCTGGTCCAACCGGGTTCAATGGTAAAAATTGATCAGTTCAGACCCAATTCAATCGGTTTTCTCAAATATAAAAATTTCTAAATTCATTTTCTACACAATGGTACCTCAATTTCCCAATTTGATCATTTTAAGCAACAATGAAAAATGAATTTAGAAACTGGTTCATGTATAGTTCAAATTAGTTCAATCCGGTTCGGGTCTGATTCACCCTGAACCGGTCCGATTTTCCTTTTCAATTGGTTCCATGGTTCTTCCCCATAATTTTCATGACTTTTTGGTCACTTGGGATTTTCCAATTTCCCATTTTTACCCCCTCTTTATCATTCTCGGTTCCTTAAGGGTTTCAATTTTCTCATTTAATTGATTGGTTCTTTCCCGGTTTTCCTTGATCCAAGATGACAAGCTTGACCTAGGAACTCCTCCTTTAAGGAGCCATGCTATCTTCTTTGTTAGCCTGATGGCCTTCCCTTCTCCTAGGGAACACCATCCTTACCCCCCCCCCTCCCACACACACACACACACCTCAACCTGCCTTGCTCCTTTCAACCTCCCTAGCTGCTTTGTTCCCTTTCCTCTTTCCTCTACCCGGCAGCATCTCGTGTGTACTAGATACTCTCACTCATGGGCCATGCTGATTATGGAAGTCAGGTCTATGGGGCATCCCAGTACCCTCATCCGGTCTCGTACATCCATGTTGAGACCGTCCATGAACCATTGACAGATGTCGGCTGGTCCGACCAGGTCTAGAGCAAAGGGCCTTAGCTTATTAAACCTAGTCTTGGATTCTGAAATGATGTGGAATCCTTATTGAAGCCGAAAGAATTCCTTCTTCTTCTCATTGATTAGATGAGGGGGCCAAGTATTCCTCCGAATACATCTCCTCAAATTGCCCCACATGGGAATGGTTGCAGAGAAACTACTTACGTTGTCCCACCACCTCTTGGCGTTGGCCTCCAAGAAAAACTTAGCTAGGGTCACCATTTCCTCCGTAGGTGTCCTTACTATTCCCATGAATTGCTTAATGCTAGCCAGCCAGTCCATAGCTGCCCCAGCATCCTTTTCTCCTTAAAAGGACTTACAACTCAATTGACAAAGTGTTTTGAGATACACGGGGATGTCAATTAGGGAAGGTATATGGACGGAGGTGGGATAGGGATTGTACTTCCTCAAGTCTGATATGGGAGTTGGTATCAGCTTTGGGGGTAAGGTTAGGTCTCCCAAACACCAGTTTAAACTCCTCGTACAACTTCTGGTTTTCTAAGCTTAGTCCTAGTGGGGTTGTTTGAGTCCTTTTGGACTCTCCTACAGGGATATTGTTTCAGGTAGCATCAGTGATTGCAACATTAGTTCTCTTGGTCCATCTTTTGGGAGCCATTTGTAGAGGATTAGGTAGTTTTCATTTTAGTTTTAAGATTATATAGTTTTGATAACGCATTCGAGGGAACATGGCTCTGATACCACTTATGTTGTCACACCCTGACCTAGTTTGGCCGAAACCCCGTGAGCAACCTGCCACTCCCGTTGGCCTAGGAAGAGTTAACACTCTCAAGACCACAAGGAGTCAAGCGTATCTCCTATCATTGTTCTCTAGAAATAACATTATACAAAATTGATAACTTAAAATAAATTACCTGGATTTAGTGGCTTGAAAATCACTAAAGGTCGTCTTTTTCCTAAAAAATATAAAAAAAAAAGGGAGGGTGAGTTCTGCAACTCAATGAGCGGGTGTTAGGGTGAGTTTTCAAAATAAAGTTTATAATATATTTCTTGTTTGCGGGTCTATGAAAAGAACTTTTTAATGTTTCCCCTTGCTCGAGATTGGTTTAACATATAATCATACTCGCCCTTTATCAAACAGTGTTCACACATTTGTAGAGTAGTCCCCGACTACTCCACATGTGGTCTGAAGCGTCTTTACCGACCACCCTAGTAGAAGGTTGCACCTTTAACCACAAGTCTGAGTGAGCCTTACTGCCCATCCCTCATACCTCGATATTCTATGTATCCGTTATAGTGGGACAAGACCTCTACCCCTCCGACCTCGGTCTCAGTGCACACGAAGCTCTCAGAGCTTCTCCACATGATGGATGACATGCTTCTCTTATACTCCCTGGGTCATCCAACAACCCTTGTAACCAACACTACCCCATACTGGGCACCTCGATGGTTCCGAACTCATAGCATGCACAAAAAATAGTCTTAGGAGTTATGTTCATCATCTTTGGTGCAACCGGCCTAACAAGTTCGACAACTCGGCTTCGACTCCATAACTGCTAGCCCAACAAGTTCGACGACCTGGCTTCAGCTCAAAGATACTAACTCATCGAGTCTGATGGCCCGACTTCGGCATAATGGCGGTTCACACAATTAATCAGTTATAAAATATTTTCATAGTGCATATGCTTATTGTCTATGGGCTTCAGCCCATGCCCATTGGCATTGGGCCCACTTCACGAGTTTTTCCAAAACTAGGCCTTGGGCCCTAACATTTTCAAAATCGAGACCTCAAGCCTTCTAGAGCAATTCTAGCTCTTAGAAACGTTTCCCAAAACGTTTAAGCAGTTTCACGCAGTTAGGGGAGATCATTCATGGAAAATGGTTTTCAAAAGTAAAGCGGTACTAATCACCCCAACCGCGTATGATGTTGGAAATCCCACTCACCAAATAACTATGACGTGTTCGTCCCAGCTGGATTCCAACCGGTGATGTGCTCCTCTGCATAAGTAATTATACAACCAGTTCCTACATGTTTCGAGTATTTCACATAAGGAAAGTTTGGCATAAAAGATCTTTTACTTCCAAGTATTTACGTATCGGTCCTTAATTTATGCCTTAATTTACTTAGGTACCTAAAGTTAATAATTTTGACTTTAGGTCCCTAATACTCCATTTATTTTCATTGAAGTCCCTAAGGTTTCCAATATTCCTCTTAGGTCCTTAATTTTTCCAAAATTACCAATTGGTCCCTCAACATTCCAAAAATCACCAATTAGCCCTCAATTTCATCCAAATTGCCAATTGGCCCTCAATTGGGAGTTAATTTCATAAAAGTCTCCCAATTTTCCTTTAATTGCAATTCGATCCCCAATTTTCCAATAATCCCCAAATTTCCCAATTTTCAAAAATTGCAATTTGACCCCCTAAATCCCATTTCATTCCATTGACCCCTTAAACTTGTGTAATCGCCCCCCTTTAATGATCTTATTCATCTTCCCTATGTCTCTCTCTTCATTTTAAGCTTTAGTACGCCAAAAATGACTTAAAAATGAGCTCAAATGAAGCTTCTCCGGAAAATTGGTCTAAAGAGAGAAAGCTTTGATTACTTGCCGGTGAAAGTCCAGTGATCGGTGCTTTTGATTCTAATGGATTGCTCTCTTCCTGGAGATCCTTCCTAGATCAAACTGCACCTCAATTGGTGGCCTAAGGAGTGTGAATTTTGTAATTTATTTTTCAGGTAAAACTGAGTGTGAACAATACTTTCTAGTGAAGGGCGATAGAGGGGACTTACCATCGTAGTTCGTGGGAAGCTCGGGGCACCTCTAGGGGTGGTTTGGGGAGCTTAGTTTGGCCAGAATTGGCCCAGGGGTTGATCAAATTGAGCTCAAGTTGTTTGGGTTGCAGACCACTGAGTAGCGACAGTACTATGCGAGCTCGTCGGTGCTTCTCCAGTAATCATCGAGCTGAATGAAGTATGAAGTCATGTAGCTGACTTCTTAAGGATTCTAGAGAACCTAGATTCACCTTCGAAGGTGAAGAAAAGTGTCCAAGTTGAAGATATGGTTCGAGCTTTATTAGGAAATTGAGCACTTCTTCTTCTTCGAGTATGTCTCACCCCGACCAAGTTTGGTCGGGGTCCTATGATCAACCCGCCATCCTTCTTAAAACCACCATGGTATTCCTACCTTGATGATTTAAGGAAGGTAAAGGCGTACCGACACATGTTTTCTATAACAATTTAACATATTTGGGATCCATAGTATTGGACTTACCTTAAAGTCAGAGCCTTCGCTTGGACTTCAATTATACCTAACCCGACCCCTTGTTAATTTTCTTGAAAGGGGTGAAAGGAGGGGAATGAGTATACAACTCAGTGAGGGGGGAATTTCTACAACATTTGATTAGTCGTATAGATTCTTATTTTTATTTTTTTCTTTTTCTCACGATCTATGAAGGTTTCATCCAACAATCGCCCTTTTTATAAAAAAAAGGGATCAAATGATCGTAGAACAGTACACGACTACTGCACTTGTGGACTAGAGAACCTTTACCATCCATCCTAATAGAGGTCGGTGTCCTCTACCCTAAGTTTGAGTGTACTTCAATTGTCCGACCCTCAAACCCTAGTCATACTTCATGTCTACGATGTGAGACGATACCTCTTCCCCCTCCAACCCCTGTCTTAGTGTGCAAGAAGCTCCTGGAGCTTCTTGACATACTGGACGATAGACCACCCTTATGCTCCCTAGGTTATCCAGAAGCCCTTAGAACAACCACTACCCCATACCGGGTGACTCAATCATTCCACATCGCATGCATGTACAATCAAGAAAATTTATCCATTATGGCCAATATCTTTGGCCCACCGGCTCTACGGGTTTGTTGGCTCGGCTTCGGCCCTGTGCATACCATCCCATTAGGTTCAATGACCCAACTTCGACTTAGTAGTTGTTTGGCCCAACAAGCCCAACAACCTGACCTTGGCTTGGTAGGTGCAAGACACAATTATTTGTTATGAAAGTCTTAATGTACTCATTACTCGCTAATTCTCAATGGGCCTGTACCCGTGCCCATCGGCCTTAGGCCCACTTGCATCATCTAATCCAAGTCCCAGAAATAGCTCCCAAATTGTTTAAGCAGAGTCACCCTATAAAGCCCATCCTTTAGTAATGAGAACCGGTCAATTTGAATCTTTAAACTGAATTGGTCTAAAAACCCGATTGTTAGGGGACGAGTAAATTTGAAAATTTCTAACTCCCATGTGACTCAAAAAGGTTCATAAACTTGGGAAAAGAACCCTAGGATGGAACGAGGAAGAAAAATCGAAGTAGTTCAAGAGAACCGGGTTTGAACCAAATAGAACCGGTTTATGAATCGAGTTGATTCATGAAACGGAACCGATAGAGAATGGGTAAACCAAGACGCTTATGGATCCCTTATGATTCACAGAGGTTTATAATCCTTGAGAAGGAACCTTAGAACAATGTGGGAGAGAAAAACTAGATCGGTTCGGGTGAACCGGACCCGAATTGGATTAAATCGGTTTATGAACCGAGCCGGTTTATGAACGAGAATCGAGTAAGAGATGGTAAATCGGGAATTTTATGGACCCTAAGTGACCCAAGGAGTCACAAAAGACATGAAAATGGACTTGTGAAGGAATTGGGGATGAAAACCAAACCGATTCAGGTGAACCATATCCGAACTAGTTCAGACTAGTTTGAACCACTATTGAACGGGATCCTAAATTCATTTTTCTATTTAGCTTAAATAATTCAAATTTGAGATTTGATGCCACCATTGGATAAAAAATGAATTTAGATGAATTTAGAAATTTTTAGATTTTAAAAACTCGGTCGAATGAGGGGTGAACTAGCCGGTTTAAACTTTGAACCCGATTCGTACCGGTCCTGTCCGGTTTGGAATAGTGTCATCTTCTTCCTCAGGATGACAACACTATTCACTCATTGGAAAATCGAAGCAGTGCCGGCGAAAAAGAAATGTTTACGTTCCATACGTTTCAAGTCTTCAATACCTGTCATAAACGTGCCAAACGGAAGGCCAACGGGTCCCCGAGCTCCCTATATAAAGTGCCCCTCTCCATTCGTCCTCTCTACAACTGAAAAGCTAACTCTCTCTCAACTGCTTAGTTTTTTGATGATGCTCAAACCAGAGCTCCAATATAGGGTCAATTCTGATCCAAAAAAGGTGATGTCAGGTTCATTAGAACTGTGAAGAAGTCAGCTACACGATGGTGACATCCGTTCATTCTGAGAGTCGTCGGAGAAGCGCCAAAGTGATCTAACAGTGAAGCGGCTCCGACAGACTAAAGCTGCCCTGTTTCGGCCGAGTTGAAATCAGCCAATTCGAGCCCTCCTTAGGCTAAACCAAGCTCTCCCGACACCTTCTCAGCCCTTCCACGGCCAAATTAGGACCAAAAGGTAAGCTCTCCTTTACGATTTTCGGTCAGTGTTAGAGAGAGAGTCAATCAAATTTCAATGATGAAATTCTAATCCAATTCGACATCAATTGATGTCATTCTTGATCCTAGTAGGAACCTCTAGAGTAGAGCTACCTGCCCAGATAGAAAGCTCATACCGTCATGCCCTCACCAGTGAGAAATCAAAGCTTTCTCTCTCTACAGTCTATTTTCTGGCGAAGCTCCATTTGAGCTCATTCCGGCGTTAAAACCTACGATTCAAAGTTCCTTATAATCATATGAACATGTAGAAACTCATTTTTAACTTCAATTTCAACGAATAGAGGTGTTTGATCAGTCAATTTGATGAAATCAAATTCGCCTGTGTTAAAGAGTTGAAATTTGTGAAAATTGAGGAAATTTGGGGATTTATGAAAATTCAAAGGACCAAAATGTAATTTTCTAAAATTGAGGGTCAATTGGTCATGATAAGAATATTAGAGTGCCAATTGAACAATTTTAGAATTTTGGGGGCAAATTTTACCATTTTTTGTAAAGGAAGGGCAAAATGGTAATTTTGGAAAAATTGAGGGATCAAATTGAAAATTTGGGAAATTAAACCCCTGTTTGCGAAATTTAATAAATTGAGGGCCTAAGATAAATTTTTAAAAGTTTCGGGACTCAATTTGAGGAAAAACCTGGCAATAGGGACTTAAAGTTGAAGAAAAATAATTTTAGGGACCTAATTGCAAATATGTATAAAGTTGGATTTTCTCATTCATTTGTAACGAATTAGGGCTATTAGGCCAAAAAATAATGAACAACTATGTTCATTTCATGTAGGAGAACGAGATATCAGGAATGCCAATCGAGGTGTAGCTTACTAGGGATGAAACTCGACCAAGTAAAATTTCACTACACGATCGCGTGAGTGGGATTTTATATCATACCCAGTTGAGGATGATAAGCACATCGAAATAAAAACTCACTACTATGTGGTATTTTAAACATCATGACTTAGAGTAGTGATGTGAAAACCATGCCAAAAAAACTACTTACTGGTGGTAAGTAGATCATACTAGTTGATATGATGAAACTTACTCGAAGTAAGTTGAAAACCCCTTCATCAATTATGAATGGAGATGTCATTATATCGGGTTGATATAATGGACAGTGAAAACATATTTTTGTCGAAATTGTTCTCCTCTAAGTATGTGCCAAAGCTTAAACAATTTGGGAGACCTTCTCGACAGGAGCTCGAATAGCTTTTATAGGCCAGGAGCCTCGGTTTTGGAACTTGGGGGCTAATATGCCCGTTTTTTTGAAAATCTCGAACAGTGGGCCATGGCCAATGGGCATGAGCAGGAGCTCGTAAATGAACATAATATATGTGCCATATAACTTTAATAAGTAAATTGTATGGTCATGGTACTAAGGCTGGTTCGACACTCTCAGTTAACTAGCAGCAGTGCAACATGATCGGTCAAGACAAATAGCTGTAGGTTGAGTTGAAAGTCGGGACCGTTGGACTAATGACACCACAGATTACTTGACATAATAAGAAAATATTGTTTGTGCATGCATGATGAGTACAAGATCATCAAGATGTCCATGAGGAGTAGTGATGTGTCCTAAGGGCCCTGGACGACCCGATGAGTATAAGGGCGGTTTGTCGTTCCAGGTGACTGTGCGAAATTTGGAATAGCACCAAGCGCATGAGACCGGGGTGGGGATGGGATGAGGTCTCTGTCTTCATATGGAAATGAAGAATCGATTTCGGGATTGAGGGTCGGATGTCACGTACATCCACTCATTCCCAAGGTAGAAGTGGTTGTACTTCTATGTAGGTGGTCGGTGAAGTCGCTCCGAAGCCACAAGTGGGTTCAATGGTCATACTGACCTGTGAATGTGTGTAACCTACATGATGAAGGATGTGTGTTGGGTAATGACATACCGTGATAACAAGAAATGGTGAAAACCCCAAATTTTTAAATGAAGGGATTTTTTAAAAGTGAGGAGTCTGACACACTCCAATATAATTATTTTCCTAAAATTTAAAAGTAGACTTTTGAAAAACCCATTCACTGAGTTGTAGAAACTCACCTCCCTTTTATATCACTTTTCAGGAAAAGAGAAAATGACTAAGAGTAATACCAAGCCTTACCCTTTATCAGGTATGTTTAATTTTTCCTTAAACTTGTATTTTATTTGATATATGTCTTCTAGGGAACAAGGTTAAAATTTCGTCTGGCTCCTCTCGAGTAAAAGAAGGGGGGAACTCCTCTTGAACCGAGAAAGAGCAGCGGGTTGTTCACGGGAATCCAACCAAACTGGGTTGGGGCGTGACACACCCAGTCAAGTGAGGCTAATACCGAGAAAATGGTTTTAAATTTAAGAGTATGACCATCATCTCAATTGGAATGGATGCTATAAATTTCCACTCACACGGTAGTCGCGACGCGTTAGCCCGAATAGGTTCCAATCCATGGTGTATTCCTCGGCACAAGTCCTCGTGTGACCCGTCCTACATGATCTGAGCTTTCAATTATTTAGAAATTGACATTTCGCCCTAACATTTTTTTAAAATTACCGAAATGCCCTAATTTTTCCAAAATAGTCAATTGGCCCTCCAATTTCTTTGAAATTTCATATTAGCCCTCCAATTTCCCAAAATTTGCACTTAGATCCTTACATTTATGAAAATCCCCAAAACTTTCCCCCAATTTATCACCTATTTGCCCCAAGATCAATTTTTCCAAATTGACAGCCAATACTCTGCCAATTGCCTCCTAACATGCTTTAATCGATTTCTTTACCTTGCCACGATCATTCTAAGCTTTGAATCACAGTTTTTGGACTCAAAACGAGCTTAAACGGAGCTTCACTAAAATTAAGACTTAGAGAGAGAAAGCTTACATGCTTATCGGAGGAGGGGCGGTGGTCGAAGCTCTGGGTATGGGCAGCTAATACTCGTCGAGGGTCTACTACCAAAATCGAGTCCTGTAGTAATTGACTGTCAAACGACGGGAATTAGAAGATAGAAGTTTATCATGTGTAGAGTTCTGCAATTTCACTATTCTGATGGGGAGGGGTGAAATTGGCTTACCTGGTGACTTGGAAGGATTAAGAGGTGTCTAAAGGGTGTTGTGGGAGGTCGAGTTTAGCTGTAGGAGGTTAGAGATGTCCTAGATTGGGTTAGTCGGAGGTTAGCTGCTTCGAGCCATCGAGATAGCTTCATTGTGCGATCACTCCAGCACTTCTCAAGGAGTTCTCAGGTCAAGTTGACGGTGCGACTAGCTCGAGGACTTCTTCTTGGTTCCATTGCCACCAGTTGAAGCTCCTTTGGTTGAGGAAAGATCCGTCATAGGAGCTTTGATATGCACTTCATCGGAAAGAGAATTATTCGTCTTTAGGGGGCAATTGAGCGGTGGAGAGGCCATGTGGGAAGGTGCTCTTTATATAGGGAGCTCGGCAACTGATAGAGCTACCTCCCAACATCGATTTCGGCATCTCACTCACCCTATTCCATCGGCGGTGGCCAATTTTTTGGAGGCAGAAAATCTAGTCTTCCTCTGGCGGTCGTGGGTCATCTATCAGCCTAAGGTTGAAGATGACATTGTTCTACGCGTGTTTGTACGTGCGGATTTGCCACGTGGCACGTTGTGATTGGCTGGCATTACTGACGTAGCATTCTACTCAACAGCCTAGTCAACCTTTGACTCGTTGACTGGACACGTGGCAACCTCACATTAGATGCTCCGTCCTACATGGTTGCTGACTGGATTTTGTTGATCGTGACACATGGCACCCTCTAATTGGCTATTTTAAATTCGTCGAATTACCCTTATGATGCATAGAACCACTATCACGTGTCGGCCTCTCATTGGCTGAGGCCATTCGATGTAGCACTGCCACGTGTCGACCTCCGCTTGGTTGGTTATTTCTCTGACATCTTTATCAGATGCTGACATGGCACCTTTGCCACGTGTTAGCTTCTCATTAGTCGATCTTTGCTAACTAGGCCTTTTTGGCATTGATCATTGATTGGGACACGTGTCACTCTCCTATTAGTCGATCATCACTGACATGGGTTTTCATCCTTTGATCATTAACCGAGCACACATGTCGCCTCTTGATTGATTAGTACTTCCTGGCACTGACTGAGCGGTTGATTAGGCTCACTTCGCCACATGTCGCGCGTTGATTGGTCATGCCTACTAACTAGCGCTTACATGGCAACGGTCCGTTACCGGTTGAACCGTTGACCGATCTGGTCCGATTGGATCCAGCGACCCAAAATTGTAAATTGACCTATTCAGACATAATTCGGTCAGTTTTTTAAAAATTAAAATTTTCTAAATTCATTTTCTACCTAATAGTGGCTTTCATTTTCCAATTTGATATTTTTAAACCACCTAGAAAAATGAATATTTGAACTTGTTCTTCACGGTTTAACCCAGTTCACTCCGGTTCACTCTAGTTCACCCCGAACTGGTCTAGTTTTTACATCAAATCAGCTTCATGGTTCTTTTCCATGTTGTTTGGGTATTTATTGCCCACTTGGAATTTCTCAAATTCTCATTTTGCCCCTTCTTGACTAATTTCGATTCATTTAGACTCTCAGTTTTTCTCTTAAAAACTTTCGGTTGTCTTTTCTAGTTCCCTTGGTCCTAGAGGACAGGATTTACAGAGCGTTTGAGGGATGAGGAGAACGAATGTGGATGAGCTATTTATATAGGGAGCTCAGGGACTAACAGTTCTATCGATTCATTAATCGTTCAGCCTCAATCTTGCTCATTTATGGCCGTAATGAAGGGATTTTTAGGTCGTAGGGATTCAGGCGGATAGTATGTGGGCCTTATTTCCTTAGGTCAAAGGTGGAGGACAACATTGTGTCGCGCATGCGAGCTTCACATGTGCAGACTTTCCACGTGGTGCTCTATGACTGGCTGGCTTTGCTGATGCAACTTCCTACTCAGCAGCATAGTCAGCATTTGACTCGTTGATCAAACACGTGGCGGCCTCCCATTGGCCGCTCATTCCAATTTAGCTGTTAATCGTGTTCGGTCAGCCGTTGACCATTACACGTGGCATAACCTGATTGTCTAATTTAAATGCATCATATTTCCCACCTAATACCACTGCCACATGTTAGCCTCTAATTGGCTGAGGCCTTCTGATGTGGCACTGCCACATGTCTACCTCTTAATGGTTGATCATTTCTCTAACATCCTTGTCAGATGCTTACGTGCCATCCTTGCCACATGTTAACTCCTCATTGGTCAACCTTGCTAATGAGGCTTCTCTAACATTGACCAGGGATACATGTCACTCTTCTATTGGTCGATCTTCGCTAATGTGGATTTCCCTCTTCTAATTGTTGACTGAAGACACGTGTCACCTTCGGTTTGACCAACGGTGATTGTATGCTGAC
Source organism: Trapa incisa (assembly GCA_030064435.1). NCBI lineage: Eukaryota > Viridiplantae > Streptophyta > Magnoliopsida > Myrtales > Lythraceae > Trapa > Trapa incisa. The sequence continues at coordinate 11,868,870 of CM057773.1, forward strand.
GGGGCGTGCTTTGTCATCTGTCGTGCATTGATTGGTCATGCCTGCTAACTGAGCGTTGACGTGGCAGCAGTCCGTTGACTGACTGGACCGTTGACCGGTCCGGTCTAACTAGGTTTGGTGACGCGAAAATGAAAATCGATCGGTTCATGCCCGATTCGACCAGTTTTTCCAAAAATTAAAATTTTCTAAATTTATCTAAATTAATTTTCTATATAATGGTGGTTTCAATTTCTCAATTTAATATTTTTAAGTCTCCTAGAAAAATGAATTATTGAACCGGTTCTTCAGGGTTTAATCCAGTTCAGGTTTGGTTTACCATTAACTAGTCCGGTTTTCACCTCCAATCCACTTTATAGTTTTTTCCATAGTGCTTAGATGTTTCTTGGCCACTTGGGATTTTCAAATCCCCAGTTCTGACCATTGTTTACCATTTTTTGTTAACTTAGTTTCTCGGTTTTCCCATGAAAATTACCGGTTCTATTTCCCAGTTTTCTTATTCTGAGAGGACGGGGTTTACAAGGCATGTGTCGTGAGTAGCTTGGAAGTGACAGTCAATTGTAGGTCATCCCTTTTGTGCGGGACATGAGTTCCCGGTGTATGCATAATGTCATAATGCATTTATGATTAGGAAAAACAAAAAATGAAAAAACCGAGGATATCCCGACAGTAGCCTAGACAATGAGTCGGATGACCCAAGATCGGTGTCTCTTGGGACAAAGTAAACCACGAGACTCAAAATATTAAGCACGAGTAATGAGATAGAAGATCATTCTAGGTGGTTTATGGGAAATATATAGGTCGTAAACCATGAAATGGCATGATATCAATGTCTCATTCACTGAGTTGTGAGTTCACTCCCTCCATTTAACATATTATAGAATAATCTAGGAAGATGTGAGGCATTGTAGGGAATGAACTTACCAAGGTGCACATCCGTCTAAGGTAGCGTCATACCTTACTCAGGAAAGTGTTTACGTTTTATCTTGTTATTAGTGTTTCCAGAATATTTGATAAATTATTTTGTGAGCTTATACGAGAAACTTTTAAAGAAAATTTTTGAATTGTCAATATTTTACAGGTGTTTTATTAGAAGCTATGTTGTCTCTTGTTCTTACTATAGAAGGTACCCACAATAATGGTTATCGATAGGGATGGGCTTGTTCTTACTATAGAAGGTACCCACAATAATGGTTATAGATAGGAATGGACGGAGGGGCACGAGCCTCCCACAGATAGCATTGGGTTGGGACGTGACAACAAAGCTCTGCAAGTTAAATCACTAGAAACGAGAGCGACTCAACTTTCAGAAATAATTTTAATTAAAAACCGATAATGGGACATTTAAGTTTAATATATATGGATTTTAAACTTGTATATCTATTTATCCATAATTTACTTGCGTAATGCCATATTTTGTAGTTCTATGATTAATTATTTTCTTTAATGGTGGTTTTGAATGGTAAGAATGGGTTTATCAGATTATTTTATGAATTCCTTTTATGAATTCCGAGTAATTGTTAGGGCGAAAAAGATGAAACTACACGTGTAATTGCATACAGTTTATTAACTAATTTTCAGCAAATTTTTCCGTTGGTTTAATAATTTTTTTACTGAAAAAATAAAAATAAATAAAATTTTTAATTTAAATTTTCTATTAAATATCTTAATAATGACTTTAATTTATTTAATAGCTTAATTTAAATTTATTTAGTCTACTTTAAAAAAACTAAGTAATTTTGTGATTATACTCCTTCAAACACGTAGACATTTACTAAAATCTCTTATAAATATTTCTACCAATATCTATTAAATGTTTCTCTCAATCTAGTTTGATTTAAATTTTCTAATTAGTTTTTTTCCCATCTTTTTCTAGTTCAATTCAACTAGATTTTCCCATTTAAAATTTAACATTATTTCAGCTCAGCTCAATTTCCAGCGTTATACGTAGTAAAACCATGAATTCAAGAGAATCAGGGACAGTGCCATATAAAAAAAAAAAGCGGACGTCTTCCTTTATGCAGAAATTCCCTCATAGTCAAGATCTCACGTCATTGGTCATTTAGGAACAGGAAAAATTATAATAAACCAAGAGACCAACAAACCTAAAGCAAAACTCGTCCTCGAAACATAGGTGAAACAGTATTAAAACAGCAAGATACCATCTCAGATCATGCCAAAAATGTACAAAGGATCACCCGTGGCTGCAGAATACCAAACAGCTCTTTTTGTTGACGGGGTATCACAGAATTTGGCTATCTCAAGTTTTTTTTCTGCAGTTGGTGGCGCCTTCTTATGCTTAATAATCCAAGATATCTGCTTCTGGGAAATGCCTTACACACTCTGTCTCAATCAAGTTATTACCCTCATTGTCATTCAGAATCGCTCTTGATCGGCACTCTGTGCTGCAAAAGGCTTTCTCACCTCTGCGTTGATTTGAACAAACCAAGATTTAGCTATATAATTCAGGCCAGCATAAAATTTCTGTTTTAGTTCTCCATAAGCTTTTCTTTAGGCATCCTTTGTTAATGGTATTTTCATTCCCACAAATAGGGAAAACATCAATCACCGTGGCTACTTTACCCCCAACAATGTGCCCATCAATCATGGCATTCCACAGAAACTACAGCAGAAAATTAGACTAGATGCAAACATTTTGTGGGAGTGCATGCAATTTTTTTAGTGACATAAGAAGCATTCCCCAATAATGCACCCATCAGTTATGGAATTCAACAAAAACTGCATCAGAATAAAGACCAGATGCAGACATTTAGTGGGAATAAATGCAATTTTTCCAATGACATGAAGTATTTCAAACCTGTAGATATAGATATCACTGTCAGCGGCCAACATCTTTTTGCACATGGCACACCTGGTCAAGAAGTCAGAGGGATGCCAATTCGAAGTTGCTAAGTTCATATCAAGAAGAGATGGTACCACAACAGGCTGTTCCACCTTATTATTCAGAGAATCATAACTTGGGTTGATGGTGTTGCAAACTATAATGCAGTCACCATAGATGTGTGTTGTCTTTGGGTTAGGACCATGAACTGTCACACAAGTATAGTCCTCCGAGAGTTTTATCTCAGCTTCCAAGGTAGGAATAGTGCAAGAGAAGTTGCCCATTCTTGAACTTCCTTGACCGGATCGAGGGGAGTTCAGTGGACATGCTGAGGGTTTGGAATCAGTTGGAAAATCATTGATTTCAAAAACCAGATTAGAGACCTCATTTCCAAGGGAAGACTTAAAATGGACACGTGAGAAGGAAAAGTTTTTAGGAAGGGATCTTGGGGTCTCATGAGAAGGAAAAGAGTCACTAAATCTTGGGCTATTAAGGGGACTTTTGCCATTTGATGATCCAAACAATTTCTTGGGAAAATATTTTCCAGCTTCATCAAGAGAGCCAAATGATTGAATACATTTTGGATCTCTCATTCTCAACTGTGGCCTGAAAACAATGCTCTTGAAATCAGATGACTCGGTAGGTCTATCATCAAGAGAGTCAATAATACCCAACCCAATCTTATCACAGTCCCACATCTTTTCACAGGGTGATCTAGGAGATCTACCGGGGTTAGGGAACACCAAAAAATCCAGTGGAGAAGTGGGGCTGTTAGTTGAATAATTGGAGTAATCTGATAAATTCTTGGCCTTCAGTCCTACAAAAAGACCAGGGAGACTGGAAAACGATCTCTTCTTGTGGACCTCCGGTAAAGCAGAAGAACCATAAATTGTTATTTGACATATCTGTTGGTCATGCTGCATTGGACCAGTCATCTTCTTCGACATCTGATCTCAAAGATCAAGAGATCCTTCAAGTAAGTAGAAATAAAACAGGTGACCACTGCAAAGAGAGATTAAAGGAAATATTGATTAAAAACATCTCTGGAAAACCGACCCGAATGGTGTTCAGGTAGCACACTAACCCGCACGCACACAAGCAGAATAGTTACTAAATATGCTCACAATGTGAGCAAAAGAACTAACATAATCGGTGGGAACTGCGTTAATCGCTGAAGTGGGATAAAAAAAGCTTTAAAGGAAAGACATTACAAGATGCAAAATTTCCCCGAGTAAATTAACTGCATCGCTGCAAGCATAGGAAGAAACCCAAATGCTGAGGAAAATAGAAAATGCAACAAAAGAGCAAAAGGAACAACGCCAACCTAAGCATTAGTGCAGAAGAAAAAAAAAGCATCAACAGGAAGAAGGGAATGGAGGGATCTATGAAGAAAACGGATCAAAGTAATAGCCGAAACAAGCAGTGAATCTGGAAGAAATAAAATATGAAAGAGCACGGAGGGAGATAGAAATGTAAAAGATCCAACCCACCTTCTGATTTGCTCTGCCACTTCCTCCGTGGTCTCTCTTATCAGCGGTTAGGAAATGCTGTATAGTGCACAGTGGTTAGATGATTTCATGTAGCTCCTGCTAGTGCTGCTCCAGAGAAATGTGACCCACCAAAAATGAAAACAAAAGCAGCACCAACTATGTACTACCCCTGATCAATCACAGGGCTTTTATGAGATGGGAGAAACTTGCTGTGTACTTTCTCTCTCCTTCTCTCTCATTTGTCTTATGATCAACTAGCAGTCAACTTCTAATGCATCATGCACACCACCAATGAATTAATAATTTTTTTCATTAATAAAAATATTAATAAATTGGAATCAAATTACATTTATTGATCCAAAACAACCAATCGCCTTCATTGTGATGATTTATTTATTCTCTTCACTTTTCAACAATGAATTCTAAAAGCATTGCCATTTCACTGGTTGCTCTTATCTTTCTTCATAGGATTTTATCATTTGATCAATCAAATGATTCATCCAACAGCTGAGATTTTTCTTTTTAAACGACTTGTTTCCTTCTCAATATTTATTTACTTTTTTTCTAGAAGAATACTCATGCATCCAAAAAAAAGAGTAGTCCCTCTCCTCACTCTACATTGATGGTAGTAATCTTTTAATCAATTTAAATTTTAATATAACAAAGCACTGAATAACTTCTTCATTCTTACTATATAACTTATATACATAAATAAAAAATTGTATATATTTTATTTTAGAATGGTCATTTTAGTATTATGTTTATTAGGATTTATTTATTATTTAAAAATAATATTAATTTAATAGCTTTTAAAGTTTATTAATCCATTTTACATTTATTGAATATTTTTAAAATGTTTTAGGATTTAAATCCCTTCAATTTATTCTATATTTTATAGATTTGTTTTTTTTTTCTGATTTATTAATTCATTTATATAATATATATTTAATATTTATAATTTTTAGGATTTACTAATACTCAGAGGTTTATTAGTCTTTTTCAGATTTACATTATTTCAGTATTTTCAAATTCATGTATGTTATTTTAACAATAATTTTTAAGTCTTTTGATTGCCTTTTTTATTTTTTTTATTTATTAAAATATTAAAAAAACTATAACTTAATTAATCAATGAAAATATATTTATAATATATAAAATAGTTTTATATTTTATTTTATATATCTAAAATAAAATTATTATTGTAGTTTATAATATAATTATAGAATTTATTGTATAGTAAGAAATGAAGGGTAATTTAGTATTAACAATTATAATATATTATTAATTATAATATAATTCAAGTAAAATAAATATTAATGGTTTATCATTTAGAGTATGGAATAAGAAATATTTTATATATTTGTCATTTTAATGCTATTAATTTTTTTGGCACGGTTGTTCACTCAACCATATTTACCCACAATGTAATTAAAATATTAGTAAATAAATTTAATAAAAAATAAAAAATGTAAAATCATATTTAAAAGAAAAAAAAGTTTGGAGAAAAAATGGTAGCTATAGTAGCTTCTCTCCATTAATTATGGTTGGTTAGATATTTTTAATTTTTAAAAAATATGCATTTATCTTTAGAATTATTTTTTATTTAATCACTATAATTGAAAAGGTGACTAATTTTTAATTTGGTATAATATTTATTAAATTATTTTTACCAAAATATTATTTTAATTAAAAAATTTATACCGAGCCTTGTATTTTTTTCTTATTTAGATATAAAAGCACTATACGCTTTTTTGCACATAATTATATGCCTTAAAACCTTTTAAATATGTACAAATATAATCGCTCAAAATAAATCATATTTGATTTAATAAATTATAAAATATGATAAATCTAAATCTTAAAATTGTCAATTTTTTCGCCCTTCATAAAATTGTCCAGAAGTGTTGGTTTTTTTTTTGCACTTAAATTAAAAAAAATATATTATTTTGGGTATCTAATTGTAGAGTACTGCAACTGGGAAAGATATCTCACAAACATGTCAGTATTTTGTCAGTGATTGGCCCTTTTTCATTCACTAAACGACAAAAAAAAGAAAATGGGTGCACTTACTTTTATTTCTTTAAGATAATAAAAAATGGATGACAAATAAATCAAGTGGACTGAATTTGTGGAGTTGGACTAGTTAATCATGATATTGAATATGTAAAGAAACCATGTATAATTATTTATTTCTTTAATTAAAGCCCGATTCAAAAGAGAATTTGAACCGTTTTTTCGCTTCGCATAGTACCGTGGAGTATTGTTCTTGCCCCAAATTAGGGGTTTTTTTTATTTCTGCCGTTACAATTTGTTGGAACTGATTTCTGGCCGCATGGGAGACCTAGACTCAAATTTTAACGTGACACATCACTCAATCACTGAAAAATTGTTGGGGGTAATGGTAGATCATTGCAACACATAACCCAACCCAACTTATACTCCTAGGAGAGTTTTTGTATGCATCATCATCAACCCTTTTAGTTTTATTTGTGTTTTTCCTTTTCCTTTTTCGATTTTACTTCAAATGGGATGATTGCTTTCTTCTCACGAAAAAATGGATCATTATTCTTAACCCTCCATTTTTTTTGCACACAATAACCCTCCAATTAATTACCATTGTCACGGTAAGGCAAAAAAAAAAATACCATTCTCAGCCCTTAATCTTTTTAGTCATTCTCACATGATCGTACTGTTTCTCATCCTTTAATTTTTGTTAGACAGTGACTGAGCTTGCACCACAGGTACAAGGGTGATTGGATCTTTATACTGATTAAGAATCCAAGACCCTCTTGCTCTAATTGATGGAACTAAGCAATTGCTCGAATTGAATTTCTAAAGTCCAAAATTGATTTTAGTTGTCTACATAATTAGGATTTAATGTATTATTCGAACATTCCCAACGGAAATTCAAAATTAATTAGATCAAAAAATGAGTATTGAATCATGTTTGTAAATTAAATAGTATTGAAATTGATTTGAATTAAAATTTTTTATAATTAATAAATTAACATGAAATACTTCAAATTAATCTATTTCGATAGAAAATCAAATGTTAAGAAAATTTTGATTGAAAATCGATTTAAATTATAATCGAACTATAAAACTCCACAATTTATAGATATAGTTGTGTAAATTGTAAAATAGAAAATCTTTAGTCAAAATATAATAGAATTGCACAAGTTAATTTTTAAAAAATAATTAGATTAAAAACCAATCAATAAACAATAAAAAATAATCGAATTAATTAAAAAATTAACTTAAAATCGATTTGTAATAGTGTCAAATCGACCTAACCGTTGAATGAACCATGACACATGTCGTACGTCACACACATGTCATCCCCTCCACCTAACAAATCACATGTTCTCGCCGTATTTTCAAAACTCACCGCTAAAAAATTTTAATTCGTGTTGGGATAATTGTGCTATAATTTGATAGAAAAGTTATTTTTAGATAACTAATTATGTTTAGACCAAGAACATACAAGAATTGATCACTCTCTTGTGACTCATTAGAATTTTTTTTGAAAGTGACATCACTCTATTTTTTTTGCAATCTGTCTTTTAGAAACTATAATTTTTTGTCCAATCACAAAATGAGTGTTTCAAATGTTATTGAAAAATTATTTGAGTAAACTTTTCAACACTACTCATTTTGACCAGATATGCATTGTATCGATATCGACTTGATCAAACAATATATGTGTTATATCTGTGAGAAATAGAGCATTTATTTCTTAGGTTATTTTCGATTTCCTTGATGGATAAATACAACTGCAAAAAATAGTACAAATTTACCTAGGTTTCATATTTTTTATTCCACCATTCTTATAAGTTTTGACTAAGTATTGAGATCAAATAAATTAAGAAAATTTCAATTAGAATTTAGTCATAACATAATATAATTAAATAGAATTTGTGGATTACTATACCTCTGTTTTATGTGGTTCAAGTGGTTGTGTACTACTCAAGTGCCACCCTTGTATCACCTCCTTCCAAGCAACATAAATTCACCCCCTTTTTACTATTATTGGTTTATAAGTGCATATCTCCCTTGTATCTGGTACATATATTTAATATGATTCTCCACTTATGCCTCATTCAATGCAAATGTTATTCACATGATTTTATACAACATATCATGTAATACAGTAATTTTCTCAATTTGGAAATTTCAATTTGGAGATTTGAACCAAGAAAAAATTATGTCAATAATGGGATTGATTAGTTGTGACTTTAGAAATAATGGTTCAATTATTCAGATAAGTACTTGTTCTAAAAATCGAATTTAAATTAAACTTGGTTTGTGAGATTGATTATATTAAGTATAAGTAATTAAATATATGTATGCATATAAATATATGTGTATATATTAAATAAGAAAAAATCCAATTGAGAATTAAAATTTAAATAATCAAATTTAATCATTAAATAAAGATATATATAAATATAAAATGTAGCAATAAACACAATTGGGCCCAATGTAGACCTTAAAAATAAAAGGATAAAAGTTAGGCTAATGGACCTCTTAGGACTTGGGTTAAAGACATGCCATTGAAAATTGTACCATTATTGAACATAATAGAAAGCTCCAAATAGATGTGTTACCCACATGGAACCCAATACTAAACCCATCCTAAACTAATAGCCTAAATAGTTAACTACAAATACAAACAACTCACCTAAGACTTAGTAAAATTCTGTAGAGGCACAATGAGACTCAACCTATAGGCCAACCAATGCTGATATTAGTTGAATGACTTCCAGTAATTTTAGTTGAAGTCCAACCTATTAATTGGGAAAATAAATAGAAAGATATTAATACTAGATAAAAGGAAAACATAAATAGTGATTGAACTATAGACATGAACCCTAATCTTAACCAACATGAAACGGCGTCCATAAAAAGGGACTTAAACTCATCTATACTCGGTATCCGTCGAGATGTTGGAATTGAAGGACACTCCCACAAATTTTGGCATGCACTGGACGAGGCTTGGAAGGGAGAGGGCCACCTTTCATCCATCCATTCATTCTAGAGTGCCAATGGATCCTACAAAAGGTGCGGTAAACATGAATGAGTAGAGGACTACAATTGCATCTATTAGATAGATTGGGGGAATAAAGCAATTACCTGAACAAGCTCATTGTCATGCTTCTATTTCCTAAGCCATGCTCGTAGATTAGCTGTTGTTGACCATCTTACTCAATAAAGTCGTCATTACCAATTAACGAAATAAACTACCCTAATTTCTCTACAAGTCAACCACTTTACTTGTAAATTGCCAAGGAGAAGGAAATAACACTTACAAACTACTAGAAGCAAAGGGGAAAAGGAAAGGGAACTATCTAAACTCCCCTAGCTAAAATATAATATGAGTAGTGATAATTAAGGGAAGCTTTAACCCGAAACCTACAATAAATTGAAATCCATATTATAATTACCAACTAAGTAATCAATGAGTTGGAGAAAAATGAAAGAAATGCCTATTTTAATCTCTAACATAGTTTAATTTACTGAAGTGGTAAAATGTTAACATAATACGTGAGCTTGAGATGGATTAATTTATTGGATCGAATTCTCAGCCTTGATCCAATATGAGTAGAGCTCAAGAGAAGCCCAAGGAAAGCCAACGCCAATGCATTCCTCGACAAGAATCAGGAAGTTTCACATGCATAGAGAACAAAAAAAATTGATTTAATGGATGAATGAATGAAAGAGAAAAATAAATCAACCTTGCCATTAAGGGTGACATGATTGGGAATGATGAACAATTGAATTATTTCCATTTATGAAGATGAATGTAAGCAAAGGAATCTCATCAGGTTACAAAACTTATAAAAAGAGTATCAAAGAGAAGTAATGAGGAAATACAATTACCTCCACATGATCAAGCAATCATGCTCCTATATAAGAGCTTCGAGCAGCCCTACAAGAACACACACATCATTTAAGCTAAAAGGAGAAATAGTGAGAGGGTTACCTGATTAGTCGAGTGGAAATCTTTCAGATATCTTCAAAGACCTCCATGCCAACCCTTGAAGTCAACTCAATCCCGTGATAGGAGTTTTCTAATATGTCTTAAGCACGTGATCCTTTCATGTGATGTCATTGTCTCCTTCCCATTCTTGCAAACATCCTCCATTCTCCCTTGATTGATCAATGGGTATTAGTAGGACCTGGAGATGTCCAATTCTCCTTTGAGAGAGACTTGCAATAAACACAATTCATTAAGACATGAAGTGAAGGATCAATAGACATTAGAAATCTACCTAGAAGGGACGACCCATTCGAGATTCATTGTTAGGAGCCAATAAGGCAAATGGTGGCTTAGATAGTCATAGGAAATTGGGTGTAGAGCTTACCTGAGGGAAACTAACACTTGACAATCACCTCAAAAACTCAATTTAGTGAAATTGAGAGCATACATAATGAAACAAAAGTAGAACGAAAACACTTAGGCAATTGTTGGGGTTAGAAACTAATAATCAAACTTAGGCGAGCACTAATCGAGCTAACTGAGGGTGAAGTGTAACTAAAGATGGAACAACAAGATCGAGATTACATGAGGGTGTAATTTCCATAAGGAGAGACCGCCACCAACTCCGATTGATGCTCCATCGAACGTTCGAGCCAAGGAACCAATTACAGGTTGCAAATGGGATGAAGTGATGACGTTGGGGAATCATCGGAAAAACTCATCAGATAACCGAATAGAAAAGGGAACTTACATGGAGACATATACAAAATGAATACCTTCAATTTGGTGCTCAGGCATTGGAGGGTGAAGCGGAATATACCAAGGCCAAAGAGGAGTGTCAAGAGGAAACACAAAGATAAATAACCTTAGGGATCAAGTACCCTGATCATCAAATGAGGAAATTGAAGGGCTTTTGGCCAAATTACAATAATACCCTCGTACACACATATTGACAATAACACCTTGACAGTTGTACAAAATTAAGATCATGCCACTAAGGGCATGTTTAGTAAAACAAATAAATGAGGCACAAGAAGGCCTTGTTTGGTCGAACAAAAATTAAAAATGTGGAAATTACAAAAATAACCCTACCCCGAGAATTTAATGGAACACCATATAACCAATCTGGAATGCTCCAAGAACAGAATTTCGACCGGAAGGAGTAGATCATACGTCGTCCTGTAGCAAGAGCACGATGACTTGAGAATCACTCCAAGACGAATATGTCCCCGAATAACTATGAGTGGGATTTCTAGCATTGAGTCAGATTGGATCAATCACCCGATAATACTCACACATCTAATAGCTTGAATTGATTGAACATATTATTATGGAATATATTCACATTAATTGCGTGAACCCTATTGAAACTATTTTTGGGGAATATATTCTTGATGAGAGCATGAATCTTGCTTAAGAAAGTTTATCATTTGATTTTATGACATGAATACAAATTTCAAGGACGTGATATTGATCCATTTCCCGATGCATGAAATGGGCTGAGCTTATGGTCGAGGAAAATGGGTTAAATCCATAATTTGAGAAGTGGGCCCAAGGCAAGCATTTTTTTAAAATAGTGGCCCAAGATTGTGTTTTGAAAACTAGTAAAAGTGGATTCAAGGCCAATGAAAACGAGCTTTGTCATGTAAATATTCTTGATGGTAAATTTTAAGCTTGTTAAAATACTGACACATGTGATTTTGTGTGAAATGAGTTATGCCCACTAAATACTATTGAGCTGTAGGCGGGTCTTATCACATAGGGCTGATAGTACAAAGACAATTATTTTAAGTTAAAACGCTTGTACGTGAGTGATTAGAAACAAGACCATGAGATGCATGATACGGAGTAGTGATGGTTCTAATTGCTAATGGTTAGCAAGGTCGATACACGAGAAATTATAGTTGAACTAATACATCAAGGACTATGGGAGTTCTATGCGCATTATACCTGATGAATATGGAAGGTCTAGTTCCTATATAACAGACAATTCAATTAATATGTCTGGGGGTTGGACGATGGTGCTCACACAAACAATATGATATGAACATCATAATCCGATCAATTATGTGATTGAGGTTATAGTCTCATACCAAGGTGGTTAGTAAAGTCGCTTTGAACCACACATGTAGTATATGAGATGTACGCATGTGTGTTATTTTCCATGAGGAAAAAAATGTATGTGTTGCATAAAATACTTGTACAAAACAAGTTTATTAAACCTGAAGCTTGTTACAGATAAACCTAGTGACATGTTATAAGCTTGTCAAATACAAGCACACATATTAACACATTAAAATCTTTTCATGGTTTGATCTTGTGAAAAGTTTCCTAAAACCTTCTCTTATAACTATTTAGAGTATGTGCTGAATCGTTAACATGATGTCATAATGTCAGCTAACCCTACTCAGTGAGTTGTGAACTCACTCTCCTACAATACCCATTTTAGGAAACCAAGATGTTCTTAGGACACGACAAAGAGGTAGAAAGCTACAAAATTTCCAAAGGAATGCCATATGTTCAATACTTGATCATGATATTGTTTATTAAATTTATTTTCCAATTCACATCAATAGTTTTGGAAAATATCTTGGTAAATTTTATTCCAAGCCTTCAATCTTGTTGGGCTTACAATGATGAGATGCCCATCATTGTAAAATCGGGAGGATGTGATGGGTTGTTCATAGGTTTCAACTAGACAAACCGGGTTAGGGCATGACATATCATAACAATTTAAGGATTGGCTTTGTGAAACCTGACCCTCGGACCAAGTAAACGGGGGAAGAAGCGGTAGTTTTGAGAAAACCGAGCCAAAAAAGGAACCAAAAATGACAAAGAAAGATTAAAATGGGAGATTGGAAAATCCCAAGTGAGAAAAAATTCACAAAATTCACGAGGAAGAATCGAGAAGCAAAATTGATGAGAGAACTGAACCGGTTTGGAGTGAACCATACCCAAACCAAACGGAACCAAGATAGACCATAGTGAACCAGTTCACAAATTCATTTTTCTAGGTAGCTTAAAAATATCAATTTGGGAAATTAAGACCACCATTAGATAGAAAATAAATTTAGATGAATTTAGAAAATTTTAAATTTTAGAAAACTGGTCGAATTGGGTCCGAACCGACCAAATTTTGAATTCGGGTCACCAAACTTGATCGGACCAGACCGGTCAATGAATCGGTCAATGAACCAGTCAATGGTCAACAACGCCCTATCAATGGCGACGCAAGCATAGGGAACCAATGGGAGACTGCCACGTGTTTGGTCAACGGTCAACGGATGACTAGTTAGCATGCCACGCAGACATGAGCAACCAATGGGAGACTGCCACATGTTCGGTCAACGGGTCAACAACTGATGTGGCCGTTGAGTTGGACCTCCATGTCAGAAAAATCGGCCAATCATAGCACGTCACGTGGCACACCTGCCACATCATCATTTCCAACCTCTAGCCGCTGACAGAGAGAAGAGAGAAGAAAGAGTCACTAGAAAAGTTGGGGTCTCCGGCGACTAAAAAAAATGCTCCGGTCAGGTCGTCGGGGGACAAGTCTAATGCTGACAGGTAACCTAAGCAGTTGTCAAGCTCTCTATATAAAGAGCACCCTTCCATTCAATCTCAAGATCTCACAATCGACCGAAAAAGAACTGCTCAATTTTTTGGCGAGCAGCAAACTAGAGCTCCGATATCGAGGCTTTCTCCACCTTTAAGGTTGCATTTGGTACCATTATAACTGAGAGGAAGTCCTTTACACAGTTGCACCCTCTGTTCTGCCCGAGAGCCACCGTAGAAGAATGAGGAAGCTCAAATAGTAATATTGCTCCTTAGCAGTCAACAACCTAAGCTGCTCGAGCTCAACTTGATCTGTCCCCAAGGCAATTTTGGCCAAACCAAGCCCCCCAAACACTACCTAGATGTGCCCCGACCTTCCCCTAAGCTAGCACGGTAAGCCCCTTCGCCGTCCCTTTGCCGAAAAACACTATTCAAGATCAATTTCTGCAAAAAATTTAACACCGAAATTCACACTGCTCAGGCCACCAATTGAGGCGTGGTTTGATACAGGGAGAATCCCTAGGAGGAGAGCAATCCAAAGAAAGCAAGAGCTCCGGTCACCGGACCCTCACCAGTAAGATATTGAAGCTTTCTCTCTCTAGACTGAACTTTCCGGTGAAGCTCCGTTTGAGCTCATTTTTTAGCTAAATCGAGCAATTCAAAGCTTAAAATGAAGAGGAAGACAAAGGGAAGTTGATTCAAGTTAGCAATTGAGACAATTAACCCCGTTTTGAGGGTCAATTGAACAAAATTGTGATTCGGGGACCAAATTGTAATTTTTGAAAAATTGGGCAATTTGAGGATTTTTGGAAAATTGGGGGCTGAATTGCAATTTAAGGAAAATTAGGGCATTTTCATGAAATTAACTTCCAATTGGGCAATTGGATGAAATGGAGGGCCAATTGGCAATTTTTGAAAGTTAAAGACCAATATGAAATTTTTGGAATGACTAGTTGGTAGTTTTGGAAAAATTGAGGACTAATTGGTAAATTTAGAAAAGTTAGGGACCTGTGCAGGGTAATTGGAAGTCCTAGGATTTAATGAAGATTTAATGAAAATTGGGGACCAAAATGTAAGGTTCTAAACATTGAGGGACCTAAATGCAATTAAGATATCGTACAAGGACATATGCGTAAATACCCGAAATTGGGAAGTCCCTTATGTCGATTCCCCTAATAAGAGTACTCAAACCATGCAGGAGTTGATTGTTCACGTACCGGTGTAAGGAGGTGCACCACGAGTCAAGATCTCACAAGGACGACCACATCACTATTACCGGGTGAGTGGGAACAACTATTACGTCCATTCCGTTTGGAATGATGGTTTAGCTTTGAGAACTGTTATCTCAGAATTAGCATCCCTTGACTAGGTGACTCTTCTTAAAACATTTGAGAGCTAATTCTGAGCTTAGGCTTGAAATGTGAGTAGGCCCAAGGCCGATGGATATGGGCATGGATCCGTCCAAAACAGACATGTGATATATGAGGCTAAAAGACCTGAATAATGGGAACCTTGTGTGATACCCATCGAGCAAAGCTAAGTTGTCAAACTAGTTGGGCTGAACCACTACTCTGCCAAAGCTAGGTCGTCGAACCTGTTGGGCCAGTACGCGTGGGCCAGGCGATAGACCGTTGTGCTAGAGGGCCTAAGATAAATGTTATGATTTAAGTGATACCTATCGAGACAAGCTGAGTTGTTGAGCTTGTTAGGCCGAACCGCTGCTCTCCAGAAGCCAGGTGGTTGAACCTATTGGGGCAGTACACGCGGGTTGGGGCCAAGCCGATATACCGTTGTGCTAGAGGGCCAAAGATAAAGGTTATAATATGAAAAGATTGCTGATTGTGCATGCACTATGACGTTTGGGCCATCAAGACACCTAACAAGATGTAGTGATGGAGCCCAAGGACTGTCGGACGACCAAGGATGCATAAGGGCGGTTCTGTCGTTCAGTAGGTCGTGAACCCGAGTAGCTTCCAACACATAAAGACCGAGGCAGTAGAGAAAATGAGGTCTCATCCCACTGAGCAGACATTGTGAAGTAATTGGGGGTTTGATGTGTCGGACTATTGATGTCCACTCAAACCCCGGGTAAAGGCAGTATCCCTCTATTAGGGTGGACGGTAAAGGCATTCCGGTCCACAAGTGGCATGGTTGAGGACCATTTTGTGAATGCGTGATCCCTCATATGATAGGAAGGTGATTGTTGATGTGAATTGAGAAAACTAAGAAGAAAACTACTGAAATATCATATAATAGAATTAAACCTTCATAAAAGATTTTCCCCACTCATTGAGTTATCGAACTCACCCCTCTCCCATTAACCTTTTCAGGAGAAACACCTTGCCACAAAAAGTTAAGGTTGGAGAAGAGGTCAATGGTACCACCATCAGGTAACTTTTATGTTTTGTTAACTTTATTATGGAAAACAGGTACTCCAATGCCTTTACCTTCCTCGAACTATTAGTACAAGGAAGGGTGGCGGGTTGTTCACAGAACCCCTACCAAACCGGGTTGGGATGTAACAACTTAAGTGGTATCAGAGCTAGGTTTTCCAAACAAAGTTTCAAAACTAGAAGCCCTAGAACACTAACGCACGATAAACTTCTGTCAACAGATATGACCAACCCTATAGAAATCGAACGGACACACGCTATCATAGACACCCCAGAACTAGGCAGAAATCTTGCCTCGCACGAGGGAATTAGCTTGGGAGTTCAAGAGCCTAGGTGGACCCAACCCCTGAGACCAAGGATGTCTCTTGAGCCAAGAAGACATTACGAAGAATTAGTCAAGGTATTCAGAGAACCTTGCTTCGCACTTAGGAACGGGGACCGTTTTGCGAGAAGTGCGCACCCGGGGATGGTGACCCGTAGAGGCCTCCAACAAGCATAAAGAAAAACTTCCCAAATCCTGGGATGGATTAGAAGCTATAGAGATCCATGCAAGGAAGTAACTTGCTACAATTGTGGACAGAAGGGACATTACGCCCGAAGGTGCCCAATACCACTAAGGAATGTGGTACCCACTCCTAGGAGCACTACCTCCACAAGTAGGGAAGGACATTAAGAAAGGGAAAGAGGACATATGAAGCCTCTCCTCCACGTAAATACCGATGGACCCACATAGGAATTGGTGTAGGGATAACCTACTATAGGTGTGGAGCAATAGGACACATGACGAGAAAATGTCCCACGCCACTAGGATGGATGGCAATACCTCCTAAGAGAAATATCTCCCCGAATAACAAAGCCCCAAAGGATGGAAGGCAGGAGGCCATCCAATAAGCCACAATTCAAAATGAGGATTTCAAACCCACCCCAGAGATAGTTCCTCAAAATTCTACCATAGAGCTTCCTAACCTTTCTTTTAACCATCTCCCTTAGAGGAAAGAGGTCCCCAAAATGTAATGTATTCAATTCCTAAGAAATAAGATTTTTAATTTCTCATAACAATTTTGTTGCTCCGACTCGTAATCTCATGCCCCAGGATGAATCAGGAACAAAAAGCGACAAACCTAATAAGGACAAATAACACCTTTAAAGGAAGTCAAGGTATTCTGACCTCCTCGAAAGAGAGAGGAAAGGTAAAATCATGTATAAAGCTAAACCCAAAGAATGGGCGAATGAGGAGGCAGTAGGAAAGGCAATAACCCAAGTAGGATAGGCATGGTGATTATAACCCGACAGTGAAGGAAGGAGTTTTCAAGGAGAAAAGGGATCCTGGAAGAGTACATCCACTAACTAAGAAACAATGAACATCAAGACTAGTCTCTAACTCCACCTACTTGAGGAAACCTAGGATTAGACAACGAGGAAAAATCGGGAATGCGCAAGATGAAGATGAGAACTAGAAGTTACTCGGGTAAGAACATGGAGTTAGGGATGGCAAAGTGTAACCGTTTGGGAAAAGTAGAGGAGCCAAGTAGGGTTGCAGACCCACCCAGTAAAAGTAGACAACTAGTAACTATGGGATAACCAAAGGAGACAAAAATGACACCCTAAGCAGGAGCGGAAGGAGTGGTGACAACCACACCCTGAAGAAGGTGATAGGATGGGCATTAAGTGAACTCAAGAGACAACTATCTTGAGACTAAGAGAGTAATTGGAACATGGCGACTGAACAAACCGTTCCTCGTGAGACTCATGGATTCAGACCCCAACGAGGAGAGAAAAGTAAGGAGGGGCAAATGTTAGAAGAGAAGGATGAAGGAAATCCTTAGGACGATTCGTGGCCAAACAAAATTTGGCAATCATCCTTGCACCACGAGATGGACCGGGTGTACCTTTTGTGAGGCGGCTAGGAGACAGCGACATAAAGAGAACTTGGACTCTCCCGAAATCAAGTAAACTTGTAGGAATAAGGAAAGGATACAAAGGAAGGCCAAGCAGAAAAGAAAAGATGGGATTGAAGGATGTTACGGAGTCGGTTAAAGGCCTGATACCTCCAAGACGAATGACAGGAGAGTGTAACCAAAGCCCAAGGAGTGAAGCGAAACCCAAGGAGCAGATAGTAGGATAACCAACTCAAGTGATACCATAACACGTGGGAATGGGTGGAATACCCATGATGGAGTAACCTAGGAAAGAGTACCCAAGAAACCTTGGAAAATATGTCCTTCCACTAAGAGGTGAATACTTAGACACATGGGTAAAAGCAAGTTCAAAGGAATAAATGAATGAACAAAAAGGGAGAACTAGAGCCATAAGAAGCCAAATCAAACACCGAGTTGACCATAAGAGAATCCATTTTCGATGTCAAGGATGGACGACTAAGTTTTGAGGACAAAACTCTTAAAAGGAGGGGAGAGTTGTGAAATCCGACCCTCGGACCAAGTAAACTGAGGGAAGAACCAACGATTTTGAGAAAATCAAGCCGAAAAAGGAACAAAAAATGACAAAGAAGGGTTAAAATGGGAGATTGGAAAATCCCAAGCGACCAAAAATTCACGTGGAAGAACCAAGAAGCGGAATTGATGAGAGAACCGGACCTGAACTAAATGGAACTGTGACGGAGCATAGTGAACTGATTCACAAATTCATTTTTGTAGGTAACTTAAAATTTTCAATTTGGGAAATTGAGACCACCATTAGATAGAAAATGAATTTTTAAATTTTTAAATTTCAGAATATTGGTTGAATCGGGTCCGAACCGACCAAATTTCGAATTTGGGTCATCGAACCCGGTCTGATCGGACCGGTCAACGATGCAGTCAACAGTCAATAGTCTACGATCAATGGCACCATGTCAATAACCATGCAAGAATGGGTAGCCAATGGGAGGCTGCCACGTGTTCGGTCAACAGTAAATGGATGACTAGTCAAAATGCCACGTAGACACGGGCAACCAATGGGAGGCTGCCACGTGTCTGGTCAATAGGTCAACGACTGACGTGGTCACCAAGTTGGACCTCCACATCAGAAAAATTAGTCAATCACAGTTTGCCACATGACAAAACTGCAACGTCATCGCCTTCAACCTCTAGCCGCTGACAGAGAGAAGAAAGATTCATCGAAAAAGCTAGGGTCTCTAGCTACTCGAAAAAAATGCTATGCTCAGGTCGTTGGCGGCCGAGTCGGAGGCAAGTCTTTCATCGACAGGTAACCTAAGCAGTTGTCGAGCTCCTTATAAAAAGAGCACCCCCCCCCCCCCCCCCCCCCCATTCAATCTCATCATCCCACAATCGACCGAAGAAGATGAACTGCTCAATTTTTCGGTGAGTAGCAAACCAAAGCTCCGATATCGAGGCTTTTCTCCACCTCTGAGGCTGCATTCAATACCATTAGAACCGAGAGGTAGTCCTCTACACAGTTGCACCCTTCGTTATGCTTGAGAGCCACTGTAGAAGAATGAGGAAGCTCAAACAGTAACACTACTACTCAACGGTCAGCAGCTTGAGCTGCTCAAGCTCAACTTGAGTTGTCCCCATGCTAATTCCAGCCAAACCAAGCCCCCCAAACACCACCTAGAGGTGCCCCAACCTTCCCCTAAACTAGCATGGTAAGACCCTCTATCACCCCTTCACCGAAAAATACTATTCATGATCGATTTCAACAAAAAATTTAACACTGAAATTCACACTACTGAGGACACCAATTAAGGCGCGGTTTGAACCAAGGAGAATCCTCGGGAGGAGAGCAATCCAGAGAAAGCAAGAGCTCTATTCGTCGGACCC
Organism: Trapa incisa; assembly: GCA_030064435.1. Taxonomy (NCBI): domain Eukaryota; kingdom Viridiplantae; phylum Streptophyta; class Magnoliopsida; order Myrtales; family Lythraceae; genus Trapa; species Trapa incisa. Next base: position 11,888,906 of record CM057773.1, read on the forward strand.
CCACCGGTAAGATATCGAAGCTTTCTCTCTATAGACTGAACTTTCTAGCGAAGCTCCATTTGAGCTCATTTAAAAGCCAAATCAAGCTCCATTTGAGCTCATTTCAAAGCCAAATCGAGCTCCATTTGAGCTCATTTCAAAGCAAAATCATGATTCGGAGACCAAATTGCAATTTTTGAGAAATTGGGCAATTGGGTAATTTTTGGGAAATTGGGGGTCGAATTGCAATTTAAGGAAAATTGGGGCATTTTCATTCAATTAACTTCCAATTGGGACCTAATTGGTCAATTAGATGAAATGGAGGGCCAATTAGCAATTTTTGAAAGCTCAAGGACCAATTTGTAATTTTTTTAAAGTTTAGGACCAATTGGTAGTTTTGGAAAAATTAAGGACCAATTAGTAAATTTGGAAAGTTAGGGACCCTTGAAGGGTAATTGGAAGTCCTAGGGACTTAACATAGATTTAATGAAAATTGGGGATCCAAATGTGAGGTTATAAACATTGAAGAACCTAAATGCAATTAAGGTATAGTACAAAGAACTATTTATAAATACCTGAAATTAGGAAGTCCCTAATGTCGATTCTCCTGATAAGGATACTCAAACCATGCAGGATTTCACCGGGATGACTTGCGTCACTATTACCGGGTGAGTGGGAACCACTATGACATCCATTCCGATTGGAATGATAGTTTAGCTTTGAAAACTATTTTCTAGGAATTAGCATCCCTTAACTTAGTGACTCTAATTAAAACATTTGAGAGCTAATTCTGGGCTTATGCTTGAGATGCTAGTGGGCCCAAGGCTGGTGGATACAGGCATGGACCCGTCCAAAATAGACATGTGATATATGAGGCTAAAAGACCTGAATAATGGAAACCTTGCATGATACCCATCGAGCCAAGCCGATTTGTCAAACAAGTTGGGTCGAACCGCTACTTTGCTGAAGCCAGGTCGTTGAACCTGTTGGGCTAGTACACGTGGGCCGAAGCCAAGGCGACAAACTATTGTGCTAGAGGGCTAAAGATAAAGGTTATGATTTAAGTGATACCTATCGAGCCAAGTCGAGTTGTCGAGCTTGTTGAGCCAAACCGCTGCTCTACCGAAGCCAGGTCGTCAAACCTATTAGGCCAGTACTCACGGGTAAGGGGCAAGCCGATAGACTCTTGTGCTAGAGGGCCAAAGATAAAGGTTATAATTTGAAAAAACTATTGATTATGCATGCACTGTGACGTTTGGGCCATTAGGACACCTGACAAGAGATAGTGATGGAGCCCAAGGATTGTTAGGCGACCAAACATGCATAAGGGCATTTCTTCCGCTTAGTAGGTCTTGAAGTAGAGTAGCTTCTTGCACACAGAGACCGAGGTAGTAGGGGAAATGTGGTCTCGTCCCATTGAGTTGACATTGTGAAGTAATTGCGGGTTTGATGTGTTGTACTATTGATGTCCACTCAAACCCTAGGTAGAGGTAGTATCCCTCTATCAGGTGGATGGTAAAGGTGCTCTGGTTCACAAGTGGCACATTCGAGGACCGTTCTACGAATGTGTGATCCCTCCTATGATAGGAGGGTGGTTGTTGATGTGAATTGAGAAACCTAAGAAGAAAACTACTAAAATATCAAATAATAGAATTAAACATTCATAAAAGAATTTCCCCACTCACTAAGTTGTTGAACTCACCCCCTCCCATTAACCTTTTTCAGGAGAAATACCATGCCACGACATGTATAGGCTGGAGAAGAGGTTAATGGTACCAACATCAGGTAACTTTTATGTTTTGTAAACTTTTTAATGGAAAATAGGTATTTCAACGCCTTTACCTTCCTTGGACTATTAGTACAAGGAAGGGTGGCAGGTTGATCACAAAACTCCGACCAAACTGGGTTGGGATGTGACATGCTTGCTATATGGACAATCCTTCTATCAGGAAAAATACAACACATATTAGGCTTTCAAGCTTTATTTCATCATGCACAGAAGACACCCGTACTGAAACACCCTGACCCAGTTTGGTTGGAACCCTATGAACAACCCACCACTATTCCTATTATTTAAAAGAATGACCATCACTGTGTTACCGACAAGAGTCAGGCATAACCTAAAATGATTTCAAAACAATTCAAAGAAAATATATTTCCATAAAAATAAATATACTGGAATATGATTAATGCACTAGACTTACCTAGAAGTTAATTCTTCATACATGTTCCTCTTCATGGTTTACCTGGAAGGGTTTAAGAGAGGGGGTGAGTTCGACAACTCACTGAGTAGATATTAAGGTGATTTATTGAAGGATATAAAGGATGGTTCCATTTATCAACTTATATCACCATTATCATTTTTGGTTTAAACAACCACACACCTTTTATCATTAAAAGGTATATTTTCACCATTCTCCTTCGTTAGTTTGGTTTAAAAATTATTCACATGCCCTTTTATCATAAAAAGGATCATACTTTCATAGATCTGTCCCCAAATGTTCCACTTGTAGACTGGAGCAACTTCACCATCTACCCTAGTAAGAGGCTGCAACCCCTACCACAAGTTTGTGTGAGCACCATTGCCCAACCCCTAGATTTTATCTAAATCTTTGTGTCCGCTATTGTGGAATGAGATCTCTCCCCCTTCTTCCACGATCTCAACGCGCACGAAGCTCCTAGAGCTCCATGACATATTTGAACGAAAAAGCTTCCCTTATGCTCCTTAAGCCGTCCAGCAGCCCTTAGAACCAACACTACGCCTGTAATGGGTGCCTTGATGCTTTTGTTTCTCATCAATCACAATAAACAGTCTTTTCTTAAGACATTTATCTTTGTGTTAGTAGCCCAACGAGTTCGACTACACGGCTTCGGCTCGAAAGCTTCAACACACAATTTTCTAATTATGTTCATTTTTAAAAGAATCAATAATAAGAATTTATCTATGGGATTGGACCCATTTTAAGCAGTTTTACGTAGTACAAGGAGTCTATTTAACTTTCAAGAATTTGAAAGTACTTTCATCACTCCAAACGGGCATGACGTCGGAAATCCCACCCACCTGAATTTCGTGACTTGTTCGTCCCAAATGGATTTTCTATGTCTCTAGATCGTGTTGCGGTTGTAGGTAGAAGTCTCCTTTTTGTACCTAAATTTTCATGGATAATGAATTATTCAATTATCAGAATTTTCCACTTAGGTCCCTAGGTTTTCTGCTAATTACATAGAAGTCTCTAGGTTTATTTTATTGGCAATTAATTCTCAATTAATTAACAAAATTCCTAACTTCACTTTATTTGAAATTTCACCCTTTATATAATTTTATCAAAATAAAATTATTTAAATTGCAAATAAATCCCTTAAATATTTATAATTGTAATTAAATTCTCAAGATTTTTTTAATTGCAATTAAGTCCATAATTTCTTCTTAATTACAAATTGACCCTCAATTGATGAGAATTTCAAAAAAAATCCCCAATTTTCTGAAAATCCTCAATTTCCCAATTTCGTAAAAAAATTGCATTTTAGTCCATGGATCATCAATTTGTTAATTGATCATCTAAACCTTGTTAATTTCCTCCTATCATGCAACTAATCATCTTCTACATCTCCCTATGAGCATTCTAAACTTTGAATTACTTAATTTGACCGAGAATCGAGCTCAAACGGAGCTTCGTTGGAAAATCTTTCTAGAGAGAGAATGTTTCAATTTATTATCGATGAAGGGACGGTTGTTGGAGCTCTGGGTATGGATGACTAGTGCTCATCAAGGTGATCATTCTAGGATCAATTTCATGTCAATTGACTGCCCAAGTAAGAAGAATTTCATTAGCAAATTTATGTTGATTCCGCTCTATAGTTTTACTATTCCTGCAAGGGAAGGTAGAATGGACTTATTACAAAGGACAAGGAGGCCGAGGATCAGTTGTGGGGAGCTGTGGGATGGTCGACCTGGTCGTAGGGGTCGGTGGTGGTTGGAATTTAGCTCGAAAGTTTTCGCTTGAATTCCGTTGCTGAAGTGAGTGTACTGTGCTGTCTCACTGGAGCTTCTCTCGTGACCTTCAGGCTAAATGAATTATATAGGAAGGTAGAGGACTTCATCAGGATTCTAGGGAATTAAATTGCAACTACTAAACTCATTTGATTGGTCAATTTGATGAAATCAATTTTGTCTGAGTTAGAAGGTTGAAATTGGGGGAAAATTTGGGGGAAATTTGGGAATTTCAAAAATTCGAGGGACTAATGTGCAATTTCATTAAATTGAAGGTCAATTGGGCATGATAAAGATATTGGAGGACCAATTGGGCAAATGTTGGAATTTTTGGGCAAAACTTACCAATTTTGTAAAGTAGGGGCAAAATGATAATTTTTGGAAAGTTGGGGACCAAATTGGAAATTTGGGAAATTATACCCCTTTTTGAGAATTTAAATAAATTGAGGTACCAAGGTGAATTTTAAAAGTTTCAAGACTCAATTTGAGAAAAAACTAGCATTAGAGACTTAAAGTTAAAAAAAATTACTTTAGGAACCTAATTGAAAATAAATGAAAAGTTTAGTTTTCTCATTCATTAGAATGAATGAGGGCTATTAGGCCAAAGGATAATAAACAAGAGTGTTCATATCATGTAGGAACATGAAGTACCAATAATGCCAACTAAGAGGATATTCACTGCACTATCGGGTGGGTGGAAATTTAATATTATACGCTGTTGGGATGATAAGTACATTGAAAATATAAACCTACTACTAAGTGGTATTTTAATCATCACACTTGAGAGAAATGATGTAGAAATCAACTGGAAAAACTACTTACTAGTTGTAAGTAGATCATACTTGGTTGGTATGATGAAACTTACTCGAAGGAAGTGGAAAACACGTTCATCGGTTATGAGCGGAGATGTCCTCATACTCGGTTGGTATGATGGACAATTGAAAAGAATATTTTTTCGGAAGTGCTCTCCCCTGACTGAGTGCCACTACTTAAACATTTTGGGAGACCTTCTTAACGGGAGCTCGAATAGCTCTATTAGGTCGGAGGCCTCAGTTTTGGAACTTAGGGGGCTAATACGCCCGATTTTGAAAAATCTCGAACACTAGGCCCTAGGCCAGTTGGTACAAGCAAGAACTCGTAAACAAACATGATTAATATACCATGAAAACTTAAGTAAATGTGTTGTTTGGCCATGGTACCAAGACAGGACCAACATACTCAGTCAACTAGCGACAGTGCAACATGATAGGCCTTCGTACTAGTGGCACCATAGATTATATGGAATTATGTGAAAAACTATTGATTGGGCATGCATTGTGTTTACGAGACCTTCAAGATGCCCAAGAGGGGTAGTGATGCATCTTACGGCTCTGGACAACCTGGTGGATATAAGGGCAGTTCATCGTACCAGAAGTTTTGCGAAGCTCAACATAGCTTCATTATGCATGAGACCGGGGTGGGGTCAGGATAAGGTCTCTGTCCTCATATGGGTAAGGAGTATTTTTTATATGATGGTAGGATGTCAGAGACGTTCACTCAGACTTCGGGTAGAAGTTAGAGACTTCTATTAGGGTGGATAGTAAAGACACTCCAATCCACAAGTGGGTGCAGTCAGTGTAACTGCATCTCGCGAATGTATGTGATCCCTTCATGATGAAGGGTGCGTGGTTTGTGAGATACACCGAATATGGAAATGGGAAAATTGTTATGAAAACCTTAGAAAGGATTTTAGAATCCTTGAAAAATAATTAGTAAACCTTGGAATAAGGTGTTGAAAACCAGAATTTGATGAAAGAATGTTTTAAAAAGAAAATAAGAAGTCTGATACACTACAATTCAAACTCTTTTATAAGAAACTCATTTTTCAAACACCCATTCACTGAGTTGTCGAACTCACCTCCTCCCTTTATCTCTTTTCATGAAACCAAGGAAAAATCAACCTTAAAGATTTATCGATATCCAAACCTTAAGGTAGGTATGTAAAATTTATATTCAATTTTTATTAATATTATTCAAGGAAAGGTATAGGTAAGAAGGATGACTTACTCCCCACGGTTTATAAGAGGGGAAAACCCTGAATAAACTAGGAGAGTGCAGGTTGTTCATGGGGATTTGACCAAAACAGGTCGGGGCATAACAACTTGAGTGGTATCAGTGCATGTTTCCTCGAATACATTGTCAAGACTAGAAAACATAGTAATTAATATGGATATTTTTAAAATTTATAGATGGCTCCCAAGAAAGGAACCAAGAGAACAAGAGCTGCAGTCCCCAACACTACCCAACCACCCCTTCTAATAGAAACTCCTTGAGAAACCCAAACATTTTCACCTGGACCAAGCTTAGAACACTGGAGGTTGTATGAAGAGTTCACTCGAGTATTTGGGCAACCTAACCTCATCCCTGAGGCAGTCACCAACTCTTGGGCTGAACTAGAGGAAGTACAAACTCATCCTCCTATTAATCATCCCCCTCTAGTTGATATTCCCAAGTATCTCAAGACTCTCCGTCAATTGGGGTGTAAGCCTTTTCTCAGAGATAAGGATGCGAGAGCCACCATGGATTGATTGGCTAACATCAAGAAGCTGATGGGGGTAGTCAGAATATCACCAGAGGATATGGTGATCCTGACAAAATTTTTCTTGGAGGGTAGTGCTAAAAGATGGTGGGACAATATCCGGAGCCTGCAAAATTCCACACCCTCCTAGGAGCAGTTTAAGGAGAGATACAGAGAGGAGTACCAGAGCAGTTTAAGGACAAGAAGTAGTGGAGACTACACTCTAAATAAGGGTAATAGAGTGGGAATGGTGAGGAGTTTACAAAATAAGACCCGAAAATTGGAGATACCTCGAATATGAAAGTAAAGGGTGAACTAGGAAATTAAGATCAGTGAATGATAAAAGGTAGTCGAGAAATACTACCAAACAAAGAGAGGAACAAAGCTATACAATCCCTGAAAGGTTGGAAAGTTGGGAACAACCCTAAAGGAGCTGTTGTAGAAGTCTGATGGACAGAGACAGGTTCTAAACTATGTCATTTCATATGAGACATGTAAGCACCAATAGTCCCGAGTAAAATGTGACTCGAGTAAGAAAGAGTCAGTCAGTAAGCATAACAAGGTCAGACATAATTTGACCGAAGCTATAATCTATGACGAATGAAGGATGGGTCAAATTAGGATAAAGGAACAATAACATTGAAACATGTGAAAACAAGTACATAATGCTCGAAAGAACGTTGAGCTAAGGGTTTCAACGATGAAGAGAATTACTAGACAAAGGAACGATTGGACAGCTTGTAACTCCCAATCCTAGAATCTTGTGTAAGAACACCAAAAGGGAAGAATCTTGCACTAAGTAAATGGACATGCGAACCTAGGGATATACCTTTGGACTCATGGGCAAGACATACTAGTTATGATAAAACTCCATGGAAGGAGTAAACAATATAAAGGAAAACAAATTCCTCAAGTGCGTGATTCAAAAGGGCTAAGTGAAAGAATAACCAAAGTTAGAATGTCAAGCAAACCAAAGTTAGAATGTCAAGCAAACCCAAGTTAACATTAAGGGAAAGTATTTCTAATGCAAAGGATGTTGATTTAGTTTTGGGGACAAAACTCGTAAAAGGAGGGGAGAGTTGTAAACTCTGTCCCTTTAAAACAAGGAAAACAAGGAAAGAACCGGTCAACCCGAGTGAGAAAAATTGAACCGGTTCACAAATCCGATCATCAGAGAATGGACAAATTAGAGAATTTACAACTTCTGAATGACTCAAAATGGTTCATAAACCTTGGAAAAGAACCTTGGGACAAATTGGGAGAGAAAACTCAGACCAGTTCGGGTGAACCGGTTTGGATCGGTTTGAACCACTATTAAACTAGATGCTAAATTCATTTTTCTAGAGGCCACATTGGATAGAAAATGAATTTAGTTGAATTTAGAAAATTTTAATTATGAATAATTCGGTCGAATCGGGCCTAAACCTGTTGATTTAAGCTTTGAACCCAATTCGGACTAGTCCGGTCCGGTTCAGAACAGTGTAGTCTTCTTCCTTCCGATGAAAGTACTGTTCACTCGCCGTAAAATCGCGCAATGCCAACGAAGCTTAAAAGTCTCCATCCAAGGAGTTTCATGCAAATGACCGCCATTAAGGCGCCAATCAGATGACCAAGTAGTCCTCGAGCTTCCTATATAAAGAGCCTCCTCCTCATTCATCCTCTCCACACCTAAAAACTCCATTCCCTCTCAACTGCTCCAATTTATGGCAAAGCTCAAACTAGAGCTCCGATATAGGGTCTTTTCTGAGCCAAAGAAGGCGAGGTCAGGTTCTTTAGAACCGAGGAGAATTTAGCTCCGCCGACATGATCTAACAATGAAGCAGCTCCGACGGACCGAAGTTGCCCTATTTTGGCCGAGCTGAAATTGGCCAATTCAAGCCCTTCTCAGGCCAAACCAAGACCTCCCAACATCTCCACGCCCTCCTACAACTAAATTAGAGCGAAAAGGTAAGTCAATTTAGCCCCCCCTGTAAATTCTGATCGGTGTTATAGAGAGAACTAGCAGAACTTCGTAACTAAATTCTCATTGAACTTGGCATTAATTGATGCAATTCTTGATTCTAGCAGGAACCTCAGGATAAGCCTATCTGCCCAGATCGAAAGCTCGGACCGCCACGCCCCCGACGGTAAGCTTTTGAAGTTTTCTCTATCTCTATCTAGTTTTTTGATGAAGCTCTGTTTGAGCTCATTCCGACATCAAATTGTGCAATTCAAAGTGCAATTGAATTGTATGAAGGTGTAGGAACTCCAATCTAACTTCAATTTCAAAAATTAAAGTCATTTGATCGGACAATTTGATAAAATCAAATTCAGCTGAGTTAGAAGGTTGAAATTGGGGGAAATTTGGGAATTTCAAAATTCGAGGGACTAAAGTGTAATTTCATAAAATTGAGGGCAATTTGAGCATGATAAAGATATTGGAGGTCCAATTGGGCAAATTTTGGAATTATTGGTGTAAAACTTACCATTTTGTAAAGTAGGGGCAAAATGGTAATTTTTGAAAAGTTAGGGACCAAGCTGAAAATTTGGGAAATTGAACCCCTTTTTGAGAAATTTAAATAAATTGAGGTTCCAAGGTGAATTTTAAAAGTTTCGAGACTCAATTTGAGGGAAAACCGGCATTAGGGACTTAATGTTAAAGAAAAATAACTTTAGAGACCTAATTGCAAATAAAGAAAAAGTTTGGTTTTCTCATTTCTTGGGATAAATGAGGGCAATTAGGCCAAAGGATAATGAAGAAGAGTGTTCATATCGGGTTGGAATACAAAATACCGAGAACGCCAACTAAGACAAGTTTTAGTAAGGACAACAAGCCGACAAAGAGGATATTCACTACACTATTAGGTGAGTGGGAATTTAATATCATGATTGGTTGGGATGATAAGCACCTCGAAAATGAAAACCCACTACTAAGTGGTATTTTAGTCATCACACCTGAGAGGAGTAATGTGGAAATCAAGCGAAAAAACTACTTATCGGTTGTAAGTAGATCATACCTTATTGGTATGATAAAACTTCCTCTAAAAAAGTGGAAAACACGTTCATTGGTTATGAGCGGAGATATCTTCATACTCGGTTGGTATGATGAACAGTTGAAAAGTATATTTTGTCGGAAGTGCTCTCCTCTGATTAGGTGCCACTCCTTAAACATTTTGGGAGACCTTCTTGATGGGAGGTCGAATAGCTCTGTTAGGCCAGAGGCCTCGGTTTTGGAACTTGGGGGCTAATATGCTCGATTTTGAAAATCTCGAACAGTGGGCCCTAGGCCAGTTGGCACGAGCAGGAACTTGTAAACAAACATGATTAATATGCCATGAAAACTTAAGTAAATGAGTTGTTTGGCCATGGTACCAAGACAGGACTAACATACTCAGTCAATTAGTGGCAGTGCGACATGACAGGTCTTCGGACTAGTTAAGACAAACAACTGTAGGTTGAGTTGACGGTGGGGGCCATCAAACCAGTGGCACCAGAAATTATATGGCATTATGTGAAAAACTGTTGATTGTGCACGCACTATGTTTACGGGACCTTCAAGACACCCAAGAGGGGTAGTGATGCGTCCCAAGACTCCGGACGGCCTAGTGGATATAAGGGTAGTTAGTCGTACCAGAAGTCTTGTGAAGCTTGACGTAGCTTCATTACACATGAGACCAGGGTGGGGTTTGGATGAGGTCTCTTTCCTCATACGAACATGGAGTATTTTTGGTCTGTGTGTAGGACATCAGAGACGTTCACTCAGACTTTGGGTAGAAGTGAGAGATTTCTATCAGGGTGGATAATAAATACACTCCGATCCATAAGTGGGTGCAGTCAGCATGTAAACCCCGCACTTTTGAGTTAAGGAAAATCAGGAAAAGAACCGGTCAAACCGAGTAAGAAAATCGAGACGGTTTACAAACTCGATCATTTGGTAACAAGCAATTTGGAAATTTACAACTTTCGAGTGATCCAAAGGGTTTATTAAACCTTGGAAAAGAAACTTAATACAAATTAGAACAGAAAAACCAAATTGGTTCAGGTGAACGAGAGTACATAAGAACTCTAAATTTAAGCGTGCTTGCCCGAGAGTAGTGTGAGGATGTGTGACCTCCTGGTAAGTATGATTTTTTGTAACCCAAAATTTTGGTAAAATTTTTTTATGCGAACGGCTTATCATAAATAGCCATAAATTAATATATATTTAATTATTAGAATTAATAGTAATAATTTAATACCGAAATTAAATTGTTGGAATTAATACCAATAATTTATGGCAATATTAATACTAGTAATAAATCTCTCCCATTTAATACACAGTTTTACACCTATATAAAAAGGTCATTCCTATTCATTCTCCTCACACCTGAACACTTCTCTCTCTCTCTCTCTACTGCTCCATTTCCCGGTGAAGCTCGAACTAGAGCTTCGACTTGAGCAAAGGTCGGGCTCTTTAGAACTAGGGAGAAGACAATTATCTGATAGAAAACTCTAGTCAATCCGAGAATCGTTGGAGAAGCGCCGACATGATAGAATAGTGAAGCAGCTCCAGCGGACCGAAGCTGCCCTATTTCGGCCAAGTTGAAATCGGCCATTTCAAGCCCTCCTCAGGCCAAACCAAGCCCTCCCAACACTTCCTCAGCCTTTCCATGGCCGAATTAGGACTGAAAGGTAAGCATATTCGGCTCCCCTTTATAATTTTCGATCGATGCTTGAGAGAGAGTCGACCGAATTTCAATGACGAAATTCTAGTCCAATTCCACATCAATTGATGTGATTCTTGATTCTAGGATGAACCTCAAGATGAGACTATCTGTCCAGATCGAAAGCTCGAACCGTCGTGCCTTCACCGGTGAGTAATCGAAGCTTTCTCTCTCTGTAGTTCATTTTCCGGTCAAGCTCCGTTTGAGCTCGTCCCGACATTAAAACTTGCGATTCACATTTCTGAAGAATCATATGAACATGTAGAAACTCAATTTCAACTTCAATTTTAACAATTGAAAACGTTTGATGGGTCAATTTGATGAAATCAAATTTGGCTGTGTTAAGAAGATGGAATTGGGGGAAAATTGGGGATTTTTGAAATTCAAAGGACCAAAATGAAATTTTATGAAATTGAGGGTTAATTAGGCATGAAAATAATGTTAGAGGACCAATTGAGAAATTTTGAAATTTTTGGGGCAAAATTTACCATTTTTGTAAAGGAAGGGCAAAATGGTAATTTTGTAAAAGTTGGGGGACCAAATTGGAAATTTGGGAAATTAAACCCCTTTTTGTGAAATGGAATAAATTGAGGTCCTATGATAAAATTTATAAGTTTTGGGACTCAATTTGAGGAAAAATCGGCATTTGGGCCTTAAAGTTAAAGAGAAATAACTCTAGGGACCTAATTGCAAATAAATGAAAGCTTGACTTTCTCATTCATTTGGAATGAATGAAGGCGATTAGGCCGAAGGATAATGAACCAAGATGTTCATATCGTGTAGGAACACGAAGTACCGGGAACACCAGCAAGGACAAGCTCGCGTGAATACCAAGAACCGATCTACTGGAATTCACGACATTAACGGGTGAGTGGGTTTATTAACATCATACCCGGTTGGGATGATGAGCACAACTTAAAGATAAAATCCACTTACCAGTTGTGAGTGGAAATTTTATATCATACCCGGTAAGAGATGATAAGTACCTCGGTATAAAAATCCACTAGTTAGTAGTATTTTAATCATCACCACTTAGAGAAAGTGATGTGAAAATTATGCAAAAAAAACTACTTACCGGTTGTAAGTAGATCATACCCGGTTGGTATGATGAGACTTCCTCGAAGGAAGTTGAAAACCTGTTAATCGGTTATGAACGGAGATGTCCTTATACCGGTTGGTATAATGGACAGTGAAAACCTATTTTGTCGGAAGTGTTCTCCCCTGACTGTGTGCCAATGCTTAAACAATTTGGGAGACCTTCTCAACAGGAGCTCGAATAGCTCTGATAGGCGGGGGCCTCAGTTTTGGAACTTGGTGGCTAAATGCCCGATTTTGAAAATCTCGTACAGTGGGCCCAAGGCCAGTTGGCATGAGCTTGTAAACGAACATGATATATGTGCCATAAAACTTAATAAGTGAATTGTTTGGCCATGGTACCAAGATAGGACTGACATGCTTAGTCAACTAGCGGTAGTGCGACATAACAGGTCGACGGACCAGTCAAGACAAACAACTGTGAGTTGGTTTGAGAGTCGGGGATATTGGACCAGTGGCACCACAGATGACATGGCAATATAAGAAAATATTGTCTGTGCATGCACTATGAGTACGAGATCATCAAGACACCCATGAGGGGTAGTGATGCGTCCTAAGGGCACTGGACGACCTGGTGGCTATAAGGGCAATTCATCATTCCAGCTATCTATGCGAAATCTGGAGTAGCACCAAGCACATGAGACTGGGGTGGGGACAGGATGAGGTCTCTATCCTCATACAGATAGGAAGAAGTGATTTCGGGATTGTGGGTCGGATGTCATGTACATCCACTCATTCCCAGGGTAGAAGTGGTCGTACTTCTATCCGGGTGGCAAGAAAAGTCGCTACGAAGCCACTAGCGGGTTCAGTAGTGATACTGACTTGCGAATGTGTGTAACCTTCATGATGAAGGATGTGTGTTGGGTGATGACACACCATGGTAACTAAGAAATAATGGAAAAACCCGAATTTTTAAATGAAGGGATTTTTGAAAACAAAGGAGTCCGGCACACTCCATATAAATGTTTTTCTTAAAAGTCAAAAGATTTTAAAAACCCTTTCATTTAGTAGTCGTACTCACCCCCTCCCTTATATCCCTTTCAGGAAATCCCGGAAAGTCTCTCCTTAAAGACCGTCAACTAAGATGCATGTAAGATAGGTATGTAAAGTTTGAAATTTCATGTAGTTTTGATTATGCTATTCCAAGAAAAAGGTGCATGTTAAAGGATGCCTTACTCTTTATGGTTTACAATAAAGGGAAACACTTTAATAAATCGGGAGAGTGGCGAGTTGATCACGGGGATCCGACCAAACCGGGTCGGGGCGTGACACAATGTAACTGCATCTCGTGAATGTGTGTAATCCCTTCATGATGAAGGGTGTCTAGTTTACGAAACACAACGAATATGGAAATGGGAACATGGTTTTGAAAACCTTGGAAAGAATTTAAGAATCCTTGGAAAATAATTGGTAAACCTTGGAAGAAGGTGTTCAAAACTAGAATTTGATGAAATAATGTTTGAAAAGAAAATAAGGAGTATGACACACTCCAATTCACACTATTTTATAAGAAACTCATTTTTCAAACAACCATTCACTAAGTTATCGAACTCACTCCTCCCTTTACCCCTTTTCAGAAAACTAAGTGGAAGCCAACCTTAAAGATTTATTGGTACCCAAACCTTAAGGCAGGTATGTAAAATTTATATTTAGTTTTTATTAATATTTTTCCAGGAAAGGTACAAGTAAGAAGGACACCTTACTCCCCACGGTATAGAAGAAGGGAAAACCCCGAATAAACTATGAGAGTAGCAGTTTCTTCATGGGGTTCCGACTAAATCGGGTTGGGGCATAACACCCACTGTATGAGATTTTCAAAATTGGGCATTTTAGCTTCCAAGTTCCAAAATTGAGGCCTCCGGCCTATCTGAGCTATTTGAGCTCCCATCAAGAAGGTATCCCAAAAGGTTTAAGCAGTGGCACACAGTTAAAGGAGAGCACTTCTGACAAAAATCACCTCTCACCTGTCCAACACACCAACCGGGTATGAGGATATCTCTACTCATAATTGATAAGCGGGTTTTCTACTTCCTTCCAAAAAGTTCATCATACCAACCGAGTATCTTCTACTTACAACCGGTAAGTAATTTTTTCCACGTGTTTTCTCACATCACCCCAACTAGGTGTGATGTTAAAATTTTACATAGTGGGTTTTAAATTCTGAGGTACTCATCATCCCAACCGGTTATGATGTAAAAAATTCAACTCACCCGGTAGTGCAGTGAATTCCTCTTAAAGCGGTTTTTGCCTCCACACGAGCTTAGTCTTGCTGGCGTTCCCAGAACTTCATGTTCCTACATGATATAAACATCATTGTTCATTATCCTTTGGCCTAATAGCCTTCATTCATCATGAATGAATAAAATGCCTAAACTTTTTAATTATTTGCATTTAGGTCCTTAAAGTTCTTTTTCTTTAACTTTAGGTCCCTAATGCCAATTTTCCCACAAATTGAGTTCATAAACTTTAAAAAATTCATTGTGGGTCCTCAATTGATCCAAAATCCCAAAAAGGTTTCAAATTTCCAAAATTCACAATTTGGTCCCTAACTTTTCAAAAATTACCATTTGGCCCCTACATTACAAAAATGGTAATTTAACACCCAAAAATTCCAAAATTTGACCCATTGGTCCTCCAACATCTTTTTCATGGCCAATTGACCCTCAATTTTGGGAAATTATACTTTGGTCTATCAAATTTTTGAATTCCCCAATTTTTCCTTTCAACTTGGCCGAATTTGATTTCATCAAATTGACGGATCAATCGAGGTTTATTGTTGAAATTGAAGGTAAAGTTGAGTTCTTACACATCCATACAATTCAATTGCACTTTAAATCGCATGAATTGACGCCAGAACGGGCCCAAACGGTGCTTCGTCGGAAAATTGGACTTAGAGAGATAAAGCTTCGAAAGCTTATCATCAAGGGTGCGACGGTCCGAGCTTTCAATCTAGGCAAATAGCTCACGTCTTGAGGTTACTCCTAGAATGAAGAATCACCGCAATTCATGTTGAATTGAAGGAGAATTCGGTTAGTTAATTTTCGTCGGCTCTCTCTCTAACATTGATCAGAATTTACAGAGGTTAGCCAAATTGGCTTGCCATTCCGCTCAAATTCGGTCGTATGAGGGCTGAGGGAGTGTTGGAAGAGCTTGGTTTGGCCTAAGTAGGGCTCGAATTGGCCAATTTCAGCTCGATAGAAATAAGGCAACTTCGTTCCGCTAGAGCTGCTTCACTATTCAATCACGATGGTGCTTCTCTGGCAATCCTTAGAGCAATTGGAGACTATCGTCGGGTAGCTGATTTCTCCCCAAGTCTAAAGAACCTGACCACACCTTATTTTGCTTAGAAAAACCCCTATGTCAAAGCTTTGGTTTGAGCTTCACCAAAAAACTGAGTAGCTAAGGAAGAGTTATGTTTTCAGGTGTGTGGAGGATGAATGGAGAGGGGCTATTTATATAGGGAGCTCGGGGACACTCCGGCATCCGTTTGACACCTTAATTACAGTTATTGATGGCCTAAATTATACTGAACGGAAACATTTCCTTTTCGTTGGTGCTGTTCGATTTTCCGATGTGTGAACGGTGTTGTCATCTAAAGGAAGAAAATGACACAATTTCGAACTGGACCGGACCGGTCCAAACCGGGTTCAACGCTTAAACCGGCCGATTCAAGCCCGATTTGACCGAGTTTTTTAAAAATATAATTTTCTAAATTCATTCTCTATCCAATTGTGGCCTTAATTCTCCAATTTGAATTTTCTAAGCCACCTAGAAAATTGAATTTAGCATTCAGTTCAATGGTGGTTCAAACTGGTCCAAACTGGTT
This sequence comes from Trapa incisa, assembly GCA_030064435.1. NCBI lineage: Eukaryota > Viridiplantae > Streptophyta > Magnoliopsida > Myrtales > Lythraceae > Trapa > Trapa incisa. The sequence continues at coordinate 11,905,036 of CM057773.1, forward strand.
CAATCCGATTTGGATCCAGTTCACCTGAACCGGTCTGGTTTTCTTTCCCAAAATGTCCTAAAGTCCCTTTCCAAGATTTTTATGATTATTTGGGTCACACGGGAGTGGTAAATTCCCCAATTTTCCCATTCTCTAATGATCAGGTTTATAAACCGGTTTTATTTTTCTCAATCGGGTTGACCAGTTCTTTCCCAGTTTTTCCTTAACTCTTAAGGGCAGGGTTTACAACTCTCCCCTCCTTTTAGGAGTTTTGTCCCCAAAACTTAATCAACATTCTTCGCATTAAAAGGAACTCCCCTTAATGTCAATATGTTGTTCATAGACATTTAACATTCTCGATTATTTTCATTTATCCCTTATAAAACATACACTTGATATTTTCTTTTCCTTCCCTTCACTTTCTCATTCCATGGAGCTTACTTTAGCTAAGCATATCTCACTGGAAGGTTTAAGGTCATATCCTTAAATTCACATCATTCATTTCTTAAAGTAAAATTTCTACATCCCGAGAACCTTTACTTAAGATTTCAAGATTGGGAGTTCCAAAATGGCCAATCATTACTGCATCTAGTTATTTTACTTATTGACCTCCTTAGTTTCATGTCTGTTCAAGCACCACGTACATGCTTCCACATGTGTCGGTGTTTCACCTTTTTATCCTATATTGTTCCTTCCCTCATTTGTTGGTTATTACAACTTCATTCCAAATTTAATGTCTAACCTTGTCATGCTTAACTAATGGACTCTTCCTTACCTCAGTCATATTTCCATGGGACTGTTGGACTTACATGTCCCTCAGAACACGACATTCTCTAGAACCTATCTTTGACCCTTCAACATTTTTCAACACTTCCATAATGATTGTTCTCAAACTTCCTACTTTTAGGGATAGTATAACTTTGTCCTTTTTTCATCTAGTAGCATTTCTTGACTATCTTTACTATTATCCAATCATTCATTTTACCTTTGATATCATTTCCCATATAATCATATTGGTTTACCAAACTTACTCGTCTCTTCCCAACTTTTTATTGGGTCTCTCCAGTTTCACATTTTTGAGTTTCCCGACAACTTACTAACATGATGAAACTTACATCATTCCTCATTTCTAGTGGCATTCTTTCCTCAAGAACTTTCCTTTTTCTTAATCCACTCTTACTTACTTGTGATCATTTCATGATTATTTATTCTGAGTTAGTTCCTTTCTTACTTGTACGACATCTTTTTGATGTTATCTTCATAATTACCCGTTACTTGGGTTTAACTTACCCCTTGGACCTTCACAATTACTTTCCCTTTGCACTTGATCCATTCATCTCCAACAGCTTGTCTTTGAAGAGCTTATCTTCTTTCAAATTCCGTTGGTTCCATTACTTCCTAATTGGAACATATATGTTTTCCCAAGGTTTCTTTCTTAGTAAGTCTTGTACTCTTTTTCTCCCAAATTCTCTTCTAGTTTTACCATTGCAAATATCTAACCTTAAATGATATTCCTTGATGCCATCTTCTCTTGCTTACCTTTACCCTTGAGACCCTACGAGTACTTCTTGTCTATCTCATCTCATTCTCACTTGCTACCAGTACTCAGCAATTCCTTTGAGGTGTCATTCACATCCCATTTGTTTCACAATCTCTCGTTCATCCCGCAGAAAGCCTATTGAACATTCTTATAACTTTTGGGTTGTTACTTCGGTCTTAGCCATTGATCTCTTTAAGACTTTCCTCTATCCTTATTTCCAAAGGTTTTGGCCTTTCCATCCTTTCCTTCTTTACTTGGATTGTGACCTTCACAAGGGTTCATTCATTAACTGCCTCACATGTTTTATCCTTTTAGTTTAAATTATTTTGAGATGGTCGTCTCTCGAATCTTCTTGTCCTTAGTATCCATCCATTTGCCCTATTTAGAGTGTAGTCCTTACTCCCCAATCCTTCTTAGAGCATAGTTTATTCTCCCAAATGATCTAGTTGTTATGGATTATTTCCTTCAACTAGTCCATCTAAAATCCCTATTTGGTTTCCACGCTTTCTTGCAAGTAGATCACACTTAGCATCTATAAATACTTACTTAGCCCCTTATATCTTTTAATGAGGTCCTTATTTCAGTTCTAGTTTTTGTGATATTTCCTCGGTTGATTACCTTAGCTTGGAACTTTCTCCTTCCACAATCCCATTTCCTATTCTCATCCTATTTCTTGGGTCTTCCATTTTGAGATTTTTATGATCAGTCTCCCTACTGCTCCTTGAAAGTTCTTCTTTTATTCTTTTCTTGTTTTTACTAACCTTTGTATGGTTATTCACTCTGGATTTCTCCCTTCTTATTCCATTCCTTTGCTTTCCACAATCTCCTTACTTTCATGGAGTTTCTAAGAACATGTATCCTAACTCTTTCCAAGAAGGTACTATTCCTGAAATTCTCTTCCTATCGTACTTCTTTCCCTTCCCCTTTTTTCCTTGTGTTATCTTATTCGACTTAACCTCTTCACTACTCCCATTTCATTTTTACCTTCTTCCTGGTCAACTTTCATTCCTTTGGTTTTCCTTGGGATAGTCTAATCTCTTTTGTTTCCTTACTTATATTCCTTAAGTCTTCCCTTAACCTTTAGACTCTCACTAGTCCCATGCTCTTTGATGTTCACTTCCTCTGCTCCAAACTTCTCTTTCTTTTCCTTACTTAGGATTTATCTTCCTTAGGTGAACTCTAGGATTTTCTTTTTTGCCAAGTCTTATTGTCCCTTTGAGGGAAATCTTACTTTAAAGGTTGAGGTTGACTTGAAATGACCCGTTTTCCCCTTCTTAGGTGACTTCTTCCCTTTATTTGATCCTTTATTAACATACTTTTATTGCTTGAATTCATCAAGGAGACTTGGAATTTTATCAGAAAAATTAGACTTTCATTCATTCACGAAATATTTTCTTGCCATAATTGGCTTATTACATAAATTTTCTACCCTCTAATCCCTTGGGATCATAGGCCGGGAGTTAGCCTTAGAACGGTTGTGGGACTCTTGATCAGATGGCTCTGAGAAACTAGTTGGGGTCCATCCGTATTCCCTTATGGGATGAACTTCATGTATGGCCTCTAGTTCATACCGTCTCAATACCTCCGCCTCACACTCATATGTCCACTTCATCCATTGGGAGGGATTAAAGCTGGACTGGGCAAGTGGGGATACTTGGTGGACCTTCATGAAGGTGTCATACACATCCCAGTAGTTGTCCCAAGCCTCTTTCTTGGTTGGATTCCTTTCTGATTGATGTGGGACCGGAGGAGGGGTTGGGCTCCTAGGAGGAGATACAAGTTCCTCTTGCCTTGGAGGAGGGTATGTAATGCCTTCTGGTTCTAGTAAGGCCCCCACAAGTTTTTGATAATATTCCACCATATCCTTGGGTACCCTTTTCTCGCCCTTTAAGAATCGTTGAATAGCCGCCTCTCTTGGGGTAAGTGTCTTTTTCAGGGTTATGTGGGGAGGATTGGATTTCACAGCGAACTTCCTAAGAATTCTCCTTCCTACATGGTAGTTAAAGTTTTATTAATGTCAAGGCATAGTATTGATAATGTCTCAAGAGAACTTAGCTCTGATACCACTCAAGTTGTCACATTCTAACCCGGTTTGGTCGGATCCCTGTGAGCAACCCACTGCTCCCTTGGTTCAAGAAGGGTTTCCCCTTCTTTAATTCAAGAGGAGCTAGGAGAAATCTCAACCTTGTTCCCTGAAATAACATATATCAATAATAATGCAAGGTTAAGAGAAAATTTAAGCATACTTGATAGAGGGTAAATCCTATTGTTATCCTTAGTCATTCTCTATTCCTAAAAATGGATAAAAAGAGTGGGTTAGTTTATACAACTCAGTGAATGAGATATTGAAAAAGAGTTTCAATAAAATAATTTGGAGTGTGCCAGACTCCTTAATTCCCTTTCAAAATTATTCCTTTCTCATATTCTCAATTTTGAAACAAAACCATTTCCACATTTTTCCACATTTAATGTGTTTAGCAATCAACACACACCCTTAATCATGAAGGGATCACACATTCGCAGGATAGCCCATCCACTGTACCCACTTGTAGTACGCATCACTACCCCTCTTGGGTGTCTTGATGGTCCTGAACCTCAATGCATGCACAAAACAATAATTTTCAACATAAGCCATTTAATATTTGGTGCCACTGGTCCAACGGTCCCGACCCTCAACTCGACCTGTAACTATTTCTCTCGACTGGTCCATCAACCTATCTTGTCACACTGCCGCCGGTCCATCGAGTATGTCGGTCCTATCTTGGTACCATTGCCAAATCATATCATTCATTAAAGTTTTCATGGCTTAACATCATATTTTTTACGAGCTCCTACTCGTGCCAACTGACCTTGGGCCCACTGTACAAGATTTCAAAATCGGGCATTTTAGCCCCCAAGTTCCAAAACCAAGGCCTCCAGCCTATCTGAGCTATTCGAGTTCCCATCAAGAAGGTCTCCCAAAAGGTTTAAGTAGTGGCACACAGTGAGAGGAGAGCACTTCTGACAAAAATCACTTTTCACATGTCCATCACACCAACCGGGTATGAGGACATCTCTGCTCATAATCGACAAGCGGGTTTTCTTCTTCCTTCCAAGAAGTTTATCATACCAACTAAGTATCTTCTACCCCAACTAGGTGTGATGTTAAAATTCCACATAATAGTGGGTTTTAAATTCTGAGATACTCATCATCCCAACTAGTGATAATGTAAAAAATCTAACTCACCCGATAGTGCAATGAATTCCTCTTAAAGCGGTTTTTCCCTCCACGCGAGCTTAGCCTTGCTAGCATTCCCAGTACTTCATGTTCCTACACGATATGAAAATCCATGTTCATTATCCTTTGGCCTTATAGCCTTCATTCATCATAAATGAATAAAATACCCAAACTTTTTAATTATTTACATTTAGGTCCCTAAAGTTCTTTTTCTTTAACTTTAGGTCCCTAATACCAATTTTCCCACAAATTGAGTCCAGAAACTTTCAAAAATTTATTGTGGGTCCTCAATTTATCCAAAATCCTAAAAAGGTTTCAAATTTCCAAAATTCACAATTTGGTCCCTAACTTTTTAAAATTTACCATTTTGCACCTACTTTACAAAAATGGCAATTTGCCCCCAAAAATTCTAAAATTTGATCTATTAGTCCTCCAACATCTTTTCAAGGCCAATTGGCCCTCAATTTTGGGAAATTATACCTTGGTCCCTCAAATTTTTGAATTCCCCAATTTCCCCCAAAAAGTTTCCCCCAATTTCCCCCTTTCAACATGGCTGAATTTGATTTCATCAAATTGACCGATCAATTAATGTTCATTGTTGAAATTAGAGGTAAAATTGAGTTTCTACACATCCATACAATTCAATTGCACTTTGAATCACATGAATTCACGTCAGAACGAGCTCAAACGAAGCTTAACCGGAAAACTGAACTTAGAGAGAGAAAGCTTCGAAAGCTTACTATTAGGGGTGCAGTAGTCCGAGTTTTCAATCTGGACAAATAGCTCTCATCCTGAGGTTACTAGAATCAAGAATCACCTCAATTCAAGTTGAATTGAGGGAGAATCTGCTCAGTAAAGTTTCATCGGTTCTCTCTCTAACACTGATCAAAATTTACAGAGGGAAGCCAAATTGGCTTGCCTTTCCACTCTAATTCGGTCATATGAGAGGTGAGGGAGTGTTGGGAGAGCTTGGTTTGGCCTAAGGAAGTTCGAATCGGCCGATTTCAGCTCAACAGAAATAGGGTAGCTTCAGTCCGTCAAAGCTGGTTCACTGTTCGATCACGTCGGTGCTTCTCCAGCGATCCTCTGAGCAATTGGAGACTACCGTCGAAAAGCTGACTTCTCCTCGAGTTTAAAGAACCCAACCACACCTTCTTTGGATTAAAAAAACCTATGTCAGAGCTCTGAGTCGAGCTTCGTCGAAAAACTAAGTAGCTGTGGGAGAGTGAAGTTTTTAGGTGTGTACAGGATGAATGGAGAGGGGCTCTTTATAAAGGGAGCTCGGAGACTCTCCCATCGTCCGTTTGGCACCTTAATAACAATCATCATTGGCATGAAACGTACTGAACAAAAACATGTCCTCTTCTTCGGCGCTGTTCGATTTTCCAGCGAGTAAATAGTAGTGTCATCTGAAGGAAGAAGATGACACTATTATGAGTCGGACCGGACTGGTCCGAACTGGGTTCAACGCTTAAACTGGCCGGTTCAAGCCCGATTCGATCGAGTTTTTCAAAATAAAATTTTCTATACTCATTCTTTATCTAATAGTGGCCTCAATTCTCCAATTTGAATTTTCTAAGCCACTTAGAAAATTTAATTTAGCATTTGATTCAATCCGATTCTGATCTGGTTCACCTGAACTGGTCTGGTTTTCTTTCCCAAATTTTCTTAAAGTCCCTTTCCAAGATTTTTATTACTCTTTGGGTCACTCGGAAGTTGTAAATTCCCCAATTTGCCCATTCTCTAATGATTGGGTTTGTGATCTGTTTCGATTTTTCTTACTCAAGTTGATTGGTTCTTTCCCGATTTTTCCTTAACTCCATAGGGCGAGGTTTTTAGATAGCATAATGAGGGATGGGTATCCTTAGTTGTTTGACATGTAATTGTTTTGGGGACAAAATCCCTAAAAGGAGGGGATAGTTGTAAACCACATCCCTTCATAGATAAGAAAATCGGGGAAAGAACCGGTCATTTCAAAAGAGAAAAACTGAGCCGTTTCACGAACCACAACCGGTAAGGAAAGAGTAAATTGAGAAATTTACAAACACCAAGTGACTCAAGTAGTCATAAAAATCATGGAAAAGGACTTTGGGACAATTGGAAGAGAAAACCATACCGGTTCAGGTGAACCGGACTTGAACCGGTTTGAACTATCATTGAACCGAATGCTAAATTCATTTTTCTAGGTAACTTAAAATATTAAAATTGGGGAATTGAAGCCACCATTGAATGGATAATAAATTTAGAAATTTTTTATTTTGAGAAAATCGGTCGAATCAGGCCTGAACCGACCGGTTTAAACATTGAACCTAGTCGAACCAGTATAGTCCAGTTCAGAACAGTGTCGTCTTCTTCTATCTAATAATGACACTTTTCATTCAATGTAAAAACTGACAGCACTGACGAAGGAAAAACATCTACATTCAGGGCATTTCGGGTCGAGGATAAACTTGACCAAGATGTTAAACGATCAGGCAGAGAGTCCCCAAGCTCCCTATATAAAGAGCTCCTCTCCAACTATCCTCCTCACACCTAAAATCTTCATTCTCTCTCAACTACTCCATTTTCTGGTGAAGCTCAAACTAGAGCTCCAACTTGGGTAGTTTTATCAACCTCAGAAGGTGAGGCCAGGTTCTTTAGACTCTAGGAGAAGTCAGCTACTTAACAGCAACCTCCGTTCGATCCAAGGATCGCTAGAGAAGCACCGCAGAATCAAATAGTGAAGTAGCTCCGAAGGATCGAAGCTGCCCTATTTCGGCTGAGCTAAAATTGGCCAAATACATCCTACAACCCTTATACGACCTCAACTAAGCTGAAAGGCAAGCCAATTTGGCCCACCTCAATCGTTGCAGGTCGGAGTTAGAGAGAGAAACTGCAAAATTCACTAACAAAATTCTCCCTTGATTCAAGGTTAATTGTAGGAATTCTTGATCCTAGAACATAACCCAAGAAGAGAGCTACATTCCTCGATAGAGATCTTGGACCACCGCACCTCCGATGATAAGCTTTCGAAGCTTTCTCTCTCTACGCATAATTTTTCAGCGAAGCTCCATTTGAGCTCGTTTAGGCCTCAATTCATGCAATTCAAAGCTCTATTGAATCATATGGGATGTAGGAACTGATTTACACTTCCAATTGAAGCAATTAACCTAGATTGAATGGTCATTTTTGAAAAAAATCAAATTCGGCCAATTTGAAAGGTGGAAATTGGGGGAAATTTTTTCGAAAATTTGGGGATTTTATAAAATTGAGTGACTTCTTTGCAATTTCCCAAAATTAAGGGCCAATTGGCCATGAAAAAGTTGTTGGAGGACCAATTGGTCAATTTTTGGAACAATTGGAGTCAAATTGCCATTTTTGGAAAGTAGGGGCAAAATAGAAATTTTTGAAAAATTAGGGACCAATTGTGTAGGGACATGTTGAGATTAGGCTTTTATGCCAAACCGTAAATGTTAAGGCTGCCCAAATTGTGTAGGGACACGTGACGAGAACGCAAGCAAGAGAATGCTCGCGTAGAATTAGAAAATCGACCGAGGACGAATACATCACAGTTATCGAGTGAGTGGACTTATTTACATCATACCCGATTGGGATGGCGAGCACTTTAGAAACGAAAAACCATTTGTAAGTGGAATTTTGACATCATAGTCGATTGGGTGATGGGTGAACGAAACTAAAACATACTTACCGGTTGTAAGTAGAAAAAATTCATACCCGATTGGTATGATGGACTTCCTTGAAGGAAGGGGAAACCCGCTTACCGGTTGTAGGCGGAGGTATCATCTCACCCGGTTGGTGGGATGAAGTGAAAATTATATTTTTGTCAAAAGTGTTCTCCCCTGAATGTGTGCCAATGCTTAAAATCTTTGGGAGACCTTCTTGACGGGAGCTGGAATAGCTCATATAGGCCAGAGGCCTCAACTTTTGAACTTGTGGGGCTAAATGCTCGGTTTTAGAAAATCACATGAACTGGGCCCAAGGCCAATGGGCACGAGGAGCAACTCGTAAACAAACATGAGATATGAAATCCATGAAAATTCTTAATGAAATAGTTGTATGATTTCGCCATGGTACCAAGTCAAGAATGACAATACTCGATGGACTAGTGGTAGTGCGTCAGGGCTAGGTCGACGAACCAGCCTAGACAAACAGCTGCAGTTTGGGTTGAGGGTCAAGGCCGTTGGACTAGTGGAACCAAAGATAAATGGCCAATTGTGAAAATTATTGTTTGGTGCATGCACTTGAGGTTCAGGACCATCAAGACGCCCAAGAGGGGTAGTGATGTGTCCTAAGGCTACTGGACGATATGGTGGAGATAACGGCAGATTGTCGTGCCAGCAGTCGGAATGCTCGACGTAGCTTCTTGCGCGTGAGATCGATGTGGGGTTGGGATGAGGTCTTTGTCCTCATACGGACATGGAGTTGCTTTCAGGTCAAAGGGTCGGATGTCGCAAACATCCACTCATACCCAGGGTAGAAGTGGACGGGCTTTTATCTTGGTGGTCGGTAAAGACGCTCCGATCCACAAGTGGGTGCAGTGGATGGGCTGCACCTGCGACTGTATGTTCCCTTCCTAATGAAGGGTGTATGTTTTCCACAACACGCCTAATGTGGAATTGAGAAAAAAGTGGTTTTCAAAAACTAGAATTTGAGGAAAGATGTAAACCCCGTCTCTTGAAGATAGTCATAAAAATCATGAAAAAGGACTTTGGGATGAATTGTAAGTGAAAAGCAGACCGATTCAAGTGAACCAGACCTGAACCTAATTGAGTTGGTTTGAACCACTATTGAACCGGTTTCTAAATTCATTTTTGTAGGTGGCTTAGAAAAATTCAAATTGGAGAATTGAAGCCACCATTGGATAGAGAATGAATTTAGATGGATTTAGAAAATTTTAATTTTGAAAAACTTGGTCGAATAGGAACTGAACCAGCTGGTTTAATAATTGGACCTGGTTCGGACCAGTCCGATCTAGTTCAGAATAGTGTCGTCTTCTTCCTTCAGATGATAACACCGTTTACTCGCCGAAAAAGTGAGCAGCACAAGCGAAGATGAAAAGTCTTCGTTCAGGGTGTTTTTGGCCATGAATGATCACCATAAATGCACCAATCGAATGACCAGAGAGTTCCCGGGCTTCCTATATAAAGAGCCCCTCCTCATTCATCCTCCTCACACCTGAAAACTACTCTCTCCCTCTACTACTCCAATTTTTGGTGAAACTCGAACCAGAGCTCTAACATTTGGGTTTTTCTAAGCCAAAGAAGGTGAGGTTGGGCTCCTTGGATTTGGGGATAAGTCAGCTACCCGACGGTAATCTCCATTTGCTCCGAGGATCACCAGAGAAGCGCCGACGTGTTCAAACAGTGAAGCAGCTCTAATGGACCGAAGCTGCACTGTTTCAGATGAGTTGAAAATGGCCAAATTGAGCCTTCATTAGGCCAAACCAAGCTCTCCCAACACCCCCACAGCCCTTACACGGCCGAATTAGAATTGAAAGGTAAGCCAATTTGGCTCCCCTCTGTAAATTCCTATCAGTGTTAGATAGAGAACCGCCAAAACTTCACTGACCAAATTCTCCCTCAATTCAATATGAATTGTTGTAATTCTTGATCTTAGGAGGATCATCAGGATGAGAGCTACCTGCCCAGATCGAAAGCTCAGACCGCCACATCCCCGACAGTCAATTTTCGAAGCTCTCTCTCTCTAAGTCCAATTTTCTGACGAAGCTCCATTTGAACTCAATTTAGATTCAAATGACGTGATTAAAAGCTCCATTGAATCATGTGGAAGTGTAGAAGCTCAATTTTACTTTCAATTTCAACAATTAAAGCTGATTAAATGGTCAATTTAATGAAATCAAATTTGACTAGTTTGAAAGGGAGAAATTGGGGGAAATTTTTGGGGAAATTTGGGAATTTCGTAAAATTGAGTGACCAAAGCGCAATTTTCCAAATTTGAGGGCCAATTGGCCATGAAGAAGATGTTGGATAACCAATTGGTCAATTTTTGGAAGTTATTGGGGTCAAATTTCCATTTTTGTAAAGTAGGGGCAAAATGGTAATATTTTAAAAGTTGGGGACCAAATTGGAAATTTGGGAAGCTTGAACCCCTTAAGTGATTTTGAATAAATTGAGGACCCAAAGTAAATTTTAGAAGTTTTGGGACTCAATTTGGGGAAAAGTATGCATTAGGGACCTAAAGTTAAGGAAAAAGAACTTTAGGGACCTAAATGTAAATAATTGAAAAGTTTGAGCATTTTGCTCATAAATGAGGAATTAGGCTTATGCCAAATGTTAATAAACAAGTATGTCCAAATCGTGTAGGGGCATGAAGGATATGAAATGCCAATAAGGATAAGCTCGCGTGGAGTCAAAAAGCCTATAAAGAGGAATACACTACACTACTATGTGGAATTTTAACATTACTATGGGATGATGAGTAACTCGGATATCAAAAACCACTACTATGTGGAATTTTAACATTACACCTAGTTGGTGTGATGTGGAAACTATGCTAAAAAACTACTTACCAGTTGTAAGTAGATCATACCCGATTGGCATGATGAACTTCCTAGGAGGAAGTAGAAAACTCGTTTACCGGTTCTAAGTAAAGATGTCATCACACCCGGTTGGTGTGATAGACGAGTGAAAAGTTATATTTTCAGAAGTGCTCTCCCCTGACTGTGTACCAATGCTTAAAAATTTTGGGAGACCTTCTTGACAAGAGCTCAAATAGCTCAGATAGCTCAGATAGGCTAGAGGCCTTAGTTTTGGAACTTGGAGGCTAAAATGCCCGGATTTGGAAAATCACATAGAGTGGGCCCAAGGCCAGTTGACAATAGCAGGAGCTCGTAAACAAACATGATGATAAACTTGAAACATCTAATGAATGAATGTTGTGATATGGCCATGGTATCAAGATAGGACCAACATACTCGATGGACTAGCATCAGTGCGATAAGACCATGTTGATGGACCGATCTAGACAAACAGTTGCAGGTTGAGTTAAGGGTCGGGGTTGTTGGACTAGTGGCACCAAAGATTAATGGCTTAATGGAAAACTTTGTTTGTGCATGAACTTGAGGTTCATAACCACTAAGACGCCCAAGAGGGGTAGTGATGCGTCCTATGGGCTACTGGACGATATGGTGGAGATAAGGGTAGTTTGTTATGCTAGCAGTCAAGGAAGCTCAACGTAGCTTCATGTGCATGAGACCGGGGTGGGGTCGGGATGAGGTATCCATCCTCATATGGACACGAAGTATTTTGGGTTTGAGGGTAGGACGTTGAAGACGTTCACTCAGACTTCGGGTAGAAGTTATAGACTTTTATTAGGGTAGATGGTAAATATGCTCCAATCCACAAGTGGGTGCAGTCGATGTAACTGCATCTCGTGAATGTGTGTACCCTTCCTAATGAAGGGCATGTATTTTTTGTGAAACACACCTAATATGGGAATGGGAAAGAGATTTGAAAACCTTGGAAAGGATTTGAGAATCCTTGAAAAAGAATTGGTAAACCTTGGAAGAAGGTTTTGAAAACCAGAACTTGGGCAAAGAATGGTTTTAATGGAAATAAGGAGTTTGGCACACTCCGATTAAAATTGTTGTTGTGAAAACTCAAACGCAACACCCATTCACTAAGTTATCGAACTCACCCCCCCTCCTTTTACCCCTTTTTAGGAAACCAAGGGAAACCAGCATTAAAGATCAATTAGTAGTTGAACCTTAAGACAGGTATGTAAGGTCAATATATTCAGTTTTGATTAATGTTATTCCAGGAAAGGTATATGTAAGAAGGATGTCTTACTCCTCACGGTTAGAGAAGGGGAATACTCTTAATAAATTGTAAGAGTGGTGGGTTGTTCACGGGGATCCGACCAAACTGGGTCGGGGCGTGACAAAAGGTCATTCTTAAAGGAGATAAAGATTGTGGCAGACTTTGATTAAAGTTGTTTTTATGAAAATTCACTCACAACACCCATTCACTAAGTTGTAGAACTCACCCCCTCCCTTTACCCCTTTTCAGGTAACCAAGGGAAACCAACCTTAAAGACCTTTCGTTAACTGAACCTTAAGATAGGTATGTAAGATTTAATATATTCAGTTTTGTATAATGCTTTTCTAAGAAAAACAAGAACAAGGACACCTTACTTCTCACGGTTTAGAAAATGGTGAAATTCTTCATAAACCAAAGGGAGTGGCGGTGTCACGCCCCGACCCGGTTTGGTCAAATCCCCGTGAGCAAACCGCCACTCTCCCGATTTATTAAGGGCTTTCCCCTTCTTTAAACTATGAGGAGTAAAGAGTCCTTTAAACCCGTGCCTTTCCTGGAATAACATTAATAAAAATATGCATGAAATTTTAAACTTTACATGCCTATCTTGCAGGTGTAGTTAACTGAAGTTCTTTGGGTAGGTTTTCCCTAGGTTACCTAAAAAGGGGTATAAGGGAGGGGGTGAGTTCAACGACTTAGTGAATGGGTGTTTTATAATTGGAGTGTGTCAAACTCCTTATTTTCTTTAAAACATTTCATCCTCAAAATCTCAGTTTTCATAGCCATTTCTCATCATTAACCACAAATGGTGTGTTTATCAATCAACACAAGCCCTTCATCATGAAGGGAACACATATTCGCAGGGCAACACATCCACTACACCCACTTGTGGCATCGGAGCAACTTTACCGGCCACCTAGATAGAAGCTCGTTCACTTCTACCTTGAGAATGAGTGGATGTACACGACATCCGACCCTCAATCCCATAAAGAAGACTCTGTGTCCATATGAGGACAAAGATCTCATCCCGACCCCACCCCAATCTCTTACGCATGAAGCTACGTCAAGCTTCCTACTGGCACGACAATCTGCCCTTATCTCCACCATGTCGTCTAGTAGCCCCTATGATGCATCAATACCCCTCTTGAGTGTCTTAAAGGTCTCATAACTCAGTGCATGCACAAAACAACAGTTTTCCTCATAAGCCATTTAATCTTTAGTGTCACTGGTCCAACAGCCCTGACCCTCAACTCGACCTGCAGCTGTTTGTCTCAACTGGTTTGTCGACCTGTCATGTCGCACTACCACTAGTCCATTGAGTATGTCAGTCCTGTCTTGCTACCATGTCCAAACATCTCATTCATTTAAAGTTTTCATGGCTTAAACTCATGTTTTTTTACGAGCTCCTGCACATGCCAACTGTCCTTTGGCCCACTGTACGAGATTTTCAAAATCGGGCATATTAGCCCCAAGTTCCAAAACCAAGTCCTCCGACCTATCTAAGCTATTCAAGCTCCCGTCAAGAAGATCTCCAAAAAAATTTAAGTAGTGACACACAGTCAGGGGAGAGCACTTCTGACAAAATATTCTTTTAGCCGTCCATCACACCAACCGGGTGTGAGGACATCTCTGCTTATAATCGATGAACGGATTTTCTAATTCCTTCTAGGAAGTATCATTATACCAACCAGGTATGATCTACTTACAACCGATAATTAGTTTTTCTGCGTAATTTTCACATCACTCCATTCAAGTGTGATGTTTAAATTTCCACTTTGTAGTGGGTTTTAAATTCCTAGGTGCTTATTATCCCAACCAGGTATGATATAAAAATCCCACTCACCCGTTAATGTAGTGAATTCCTCTTAACTGGCTTTTTGTCTCCACGCGAGCTTATCTTGGCTGACATTCTCGGTACTTCGTGTTTCTAAATGATATGAACATCCTTGTTCATTATCCTTTGGCTTGATAGCCTTCAATTATCATGAATGAATGAAATACCCAAACTTTTCAATTAATTGCAATTAGGTCCCTAAAGTTCTTTTTTATTTATCTTTAGGTCCCAAATTGAGTCTTGAAACTTCTAAAATTCATATTGGGACCTCAATTTATTTAAAATCACGAAAAGGGGTTCAAGTTTCCCAAATTTCCAATTTGCTCCCCAACTTTTCCAAAATTACCATTTTGCCCCTACTTAACAAAAATGGTAAGTTTCACCCCAAAAATTCCAAATATTGACCAATTGCTCCTCCAATATCTTTTACATGCCCAATTGACCCTCAATTTTGGTAAATTGCACTTTAGTCCCTCGAATTTTTGAAATCCCCAAATTTTCTCCCAATTTCAACTTGACCGAATTTGATTTCTTCAAATTGACCGATCAATCAAAGTTAATTGTTGAAATTGAAGGTGGATTTGAGTTCCTACACATCCATACGATTCAATTGCACTTTGAATCGCATGATTTGATGCCAGAATGAGCTCAAATGGAGCTTCGTCGGAAAATTGGACTTAGACAGAGAAAGCTTTGAAAGCTTATCGTAGAGGGCACGGCGTTCCGAGCTTTCGAACTGGGTAGATAGCTCTTTCCTGAGATTTCTCCTAGGATCAAGAATTGCATCAATTACTGTTGAATTGAGGGAGAATTTGGTTAGTGAGTTTTCATCGGTTCTCTCTCTAGCACTGATCGAAAATTATAGAGTGGAGCCAAATTGGCTTACCTTTCAGCTTTAATTCAGCTGTATGAGGGTTGTGGAAGTATTGGAAGGGCTTGGTTTGGCCTGAGAATGACTCGAATTGGTTGTTTTTAGCTCGGCCGAAACATGGCAGCTTCGGTCCATCGAAGCTACTTCACTGTTCTATCACGCTGGCATTTCTCTGATGATCCTTGGAGCAAATGGAGACTACACTCGTGTAGCAAACTTCTCTCCGAATCTAAAGAACCCAACCTCGCCTTCTGAGGTTGAGAAAAATGCCCAAGTCGGAGCTCCAGTTCGAGTTTCACTAAAAAATGGAGCAGTAGAGAGAGAAGTTTTCAGGTGTGAGGAGGATAAATGAGGAGGGGCTCTTTATATAGGAAGCTCGGGGACTTCTTGGCCATCCGATTGGCGCCTTAATGGCGGTCATTCATTGCTTGAAACTCCCTGGCTAGAGACTTTTCATCTTCGCCGGAGCTGCGCGATTTTACGGTGAGTGAACAGTGTTGTCATCTAAAGGAAGAAGACGACATTGTTCCAAACTAGACCGGACCGGTCTGAATCGGGTTCAATGCTTAAACCGGCCAGTTCATACACGATTCGACCGAGTTTTTCATAATTAAAAATATCTAAATTCATTATCTATCCAATGGTGGCCTCAATTCTCCAATTTGAATTTTCTAAGCCACTTAGAAAAATGAATTTAGCATTCGATTCAATAGTGGTTCAAACCGATCCAAACCGGTTCAATCCGGTTCACCTAAACCAGTCTAATTTTCTTTCCCAAATTGTCCTAAAGTCCATTTCCAAGGTTTTTATGACTATTTGGGTCACTCGGGAGTTGTAAATTTTCCAATTTGCTCATTCTCTAGTGGTCAAGATTCGTGAACCAGTTCAATTTTATCACTTAGTTTGATCGGTTCTTTTCCTGGTTTACCTTAACTCCAAAGGGCGGGGTTTATAGGTAGGTTGCTCATGAGCATCCGACCAAATTGGGTCAGAGCGTGACAATAGGTCTCAACGTATCTTTTGTAAATGTTCAAGTCTCAACTTGTGTTTCATAAAATTATTAGATTTCAGGTCGTATTTCTCAAACATTCGAGTCTTAGCACGTGCTTCATAAAATGATGGGGTCTTAGCCTATCTTTATCAAAATTTTGGGTCTTAGCACATGTTTCATACAATGATTGGGTCTCAACACATATTTCTCAAATTTTTAAAATGCATCTCATGTTTCATAAAGGGTTGGGGTGTGACCCATATTTCAAAATTAATAAATACAGCCCATTTTCACAATAGTTTGGGGAATGATATGTTTTTTGATAAATTGTTATTTCTAGGTCCATTTTTTGAAATTTTCCAAGAGATATCTCATCTTTTAATAAAATGACCTTTGTATTGTTTTTAATGTGTTTTTATACACTCTTTTACAAGAAATGCACATATGTAGTTGATCAAGCTTGTAAAAATATTCATCGATACAATCATACATACTATTAGTAATTGTACTTATCATAATCAGGATCGGTTTGTCTTTGTTAATTATATGATTTGTATATTCTTTTGCACGAACGTCTAATGTGTAGACCTAAAAATAATATATACTCAATTATAACTTACAAAGTATTTAGGTCAACCTCTATTGGAACATCTAGTATCATCTTATTATTTTTTCACAAATTACAATTTTATCCTTATAGTTCGGTTCGCTTAATTCAATTATCGATGAACCCAATTTTATTACTCAGTCCTTAACTTTCTCATATTTATCAAATTTCCTCAAATATTTCTCTTACTTCTAGACAAGTCGCTAAATATTTTTCATAATTGTAATTTGATCCCTACACTTTTTCATAATTACATTTAGGTCCCTGCACTTTTCCAAATCACTCATCTAAGTTCCTAGAGTTTTCAAGTCATTTATTCATATCCCTAGACTTCACAAGTCTTTTATTTAGGTCCATTAACTTTTCCTTTATTCCATTTGGGGTTTTATACTTTTCTTATTTACAATTTAGTCCACAAACTTTCCAAAAATTTAATTTTTGTCCCAAATCTTTATACTTTTTCAAATAAAAACTTTAATGATCTTAATCATATTTCTCATATTCTCACAACAAGTTTCAATACTCACTTGGCCATAATTGGTCATTATTAACCCAAATTCTAAAGTTGTTGGAAATCTATATAGTTGAGAAAATGAATGAAATATCACCATGGTGAGGTATCTAGAGTGGAGGATACTTAGAGGTTGTTGAGCCTCTTAAATTCTTGCATGGATTGAGAGGTTAGTTCATTGTACATGAAACTCCAACTAGATTGAGCTCAGTCAAAACTATAAGATGAAATTTCATGTTAGTTAGAATCTAATTGAGTGTTTAATGGTCACATAAGAGGATAGGTTGCATATTGAGGATCATGTGGGAGTTTTCTCAATATTTTTTTTTGTGTTGGAGGTGATATAAATGGCTCTGTGAGTTAATGCTCTTTTTTCGAGTTATCAAATAATATTATAATTTTATCTCACAAGTTTTTAAACGTAAGGTATACCACTTATTTAGAAGAGATCGATAAAGTTCTATATATTTTAATAGAGATTATTTAGTAGTCAAAATAGTGTAAAAAAATAGTTTGAAGGGAAGTTGCCCAAAAATGAACTTGTTCGACTTTTAAAGCAAATTTCTATCAAAGGTCGATAAAGAAATGATTTTTTTAGTGGCCCATTGAAGAACAAATAGCTCATTTTTTGTCATAAAGATAAAGGAAATGGGTTGAAGATTTTTTTATAAAAATAACTATTCTAAAATGTTTATAAGAAATATTTTAGAAAATATTTACTTAGTTCAACCATAAAAATAAATTAAAATTTTAATTTATAGGTTTATTTTTTCTCAAGTATACATCACATCACACATATTTGCTCAATTATTAAAAAATTATACGGCCAGTAAAATATAAATTATATTTATTCTACTTGTCCTTAAGAAACTTTACTAATTAATTATCCAGCTACTAAGCATATCGATTGAGTTGTTCGTTATTAAGGGACGATACATTTCTTATTCATTAAGTTTAATTTACACAAAATTTCTAGAACTCTAAATGTAATGGACCAATTTTATCTTTTTTTTGTTACAGGCTTGTTTACTCATAATCATAACTATCTTATATAATATGTCTCGTAATCTAATTTCATGATAAATACAAGTAAGGTATCTTAATTTAAGACCATCATATTTGTACTATCATTTTAGCGGGATTAGATTCACTTCTATACTGATAGTAATTACTAGGAATGACTTATTTCACAAAAAATACTTATTAAGTATTTTATTGTCAATAGTTTGCTCATATTTTACAATTATAATTGTTTATGGATCATGCCAGTTTTTATTGGTCGGTGTGGCCATGGTAAGGAATGACATAATACATATAAAAACTACCTATTCATTTCTATTATGTAGGAATATGGTAGTTTCTGATGACATGCATCCTCTCTCACTCATTTGATAAAAAAATATAGATAATAATTTGGGATACAAAATTCCAACTTAAAGTAAGACACTTAACTATATTCAACGCCCTAACTGTAAATGTTAATCTTGCTTCACGTATAAGAGGGTTGCTGGGTATTTTCTTTTTGTGATGACAGGGGAGTGAGCCAAGCACGTACTATTGGAATGTCCGGGGACACCGAAGTCTGGTTTACTCGTTGCGGATCATACATGGAACTTATACCAGGAGATTTTTCACCTGGCTCAACCTAGCTGGTCTGCAACTAAAGGTTGTCCAACGGAAAAAATCTACAGGTAGTGATTAGAATTGGGGGAACTGTATGGCAAATTTGGAAGAAAATAAACTATTGGAACTATGAGGGGAGTGAAAATAAACTATTGCAACTATGGGGGAGGACTCTCGCAGCATGATTGAGTGATCGAAGCTAGTATATACCAGGGAGGAGTATGCCCAAAAGGGTTGGGAGAAACAACCAGAGAATGTCAAAATTAACTGCAATTTTTCTTATAATATGGTTAATGGTGAAGTAGAAAGGGAGTAATACTCAGAAATTCAGATGATGACTTCATTACAGGTAGTCTCCAAAATAAATTACACCTCCGAGAATGCAGAAGCACAGACAATTATACAAGACCTAAACATTGAAGAAAAAAATTCAATTCCAATACATAATTGTTGATATTGACTCTATAGTAACAACAATATCGCTAATGGATCCCTGAGACAAGTTGTCACTTGAGATGATTTAAATTTAACCATAGGGAAGCTTTTAAGGACATAAAAAGCAAATTTCATAATATTCGCTTAAATGTTATGAACAAAATTTTCAAGGTAGCACTAACTAAAGTTATATTTGCCGTTGTACAAATCTGAATTTGGGAGAAGTTAAATGAATTGATAAGATTGTCTTGTGTAAAAAAAAAAAAAACTAAGTCCACGTGCCCACAGATAAATTATTGTTTTGGCATTGATTAAATTAATAAAATTATTAATTTTTTGGGCAAAAAAATCTACATATACACAGCACATTAACAATTAATATTATTAGTACAAAATTAATAGATTATACTAAAGAAACGATTTCTACACATTTATATTATGGAACTTACTTTTAAATTTTTTATATTAATAAACATTTTATAACAATGCAATTTGCCGTTTTATGCTAAAGTTTAAAAGGCCTGGTCTTCCCTGCAGCCCCTGCAGCCTGAGAGATAGGATTTGAGAAAATTGGAGACATCACCACAAAGAACCTCATCATGACAATTTATTTTAACCTGGGAGAGATGTTCCTGCTCCAACTCCCATCATTGAAAAGATTGGCAGAAATCCAATGAAATGAAGGTGAACAAGAACCATTGGAGATGGACGTCATGCCAAAGCAGGGGCAATATCAAACAATGTTTCTATACGGCAGAGTGTAGAACCGTCTTTTCCTTGATGACTAATCCATTCTGCATCAAGGGAGAACCTGCTGTTACTCTCCCCCTTTAGGACCGGATGCATTCAAAGGCTAAAACCTGAATATGACGACTGCTGATGAAGTGGTTGAGTGAATGAATAAACAAAACCTCGTGTTGTCAGCCGAAACCTAAAAATTACACTGGGCCAACCATTGCTTACACATGTCCAGCACGGGTAGTGCATTAGCATGCAATGCCTGCAAGTTACAAGGAAGTTGTGAGAGTGAACGTCCGATCCAAAGACAAATCCAGCTATTAAAAATGAAAAAGGAAAGTTTAAGACCAAAGAAAGCCTCTCTCAATTAGTTAACAAGTAAATGTTACATGAAACACATTAAAGATATCACATCTGTTCAATATATTAATTAGCCAATCCTAATAGAAATGGGAAAAACCTGATGTGCCACATATTGCACGTCAGCAACACTCCCACTTCTGGAAGCAATTTGGAATGCACTCTTGAGACGACCGCAAACCACACAAGCCAGGACCTTTCTGTCAACACAAACCAAATATAGAGTTTAAATTCTATGCTTTTCTATACACAAATGGAACATACTCTATAAAATTAGACCAGTAGAATTGACTCTTACAAAGTAAGATTTCATCTTACAATAAAGTTTGAATTGTAAGTTAGGTGCCCTGCTCGCTTCATATGTAGATTAGCATATATAAACATGTAGAGCATAAAAAATGTCACTCCATACTGCCTATATCAATAACGCCCTGAGAACTCCCAGTTTATGAAGCTCTCACAATGAATAATACAATTCACTGATGAAATGGCACAGTTTGTGCCATTTCATAAGTGATGAGGAATGCATACTTGCAAGGGTAAAACCAGCAAGTTGTCTGGAAATATATGGAAATAATTATCAGAATTTTCCTGGATTCAGTATCCAATGATACGATTGGAAGCAAAAACAGTTTTCATGATTGATAATGGAATGAATTGCAATAATAATTTGAATTCAATAGCCCAATTTACCAACAAATCAGAACTAAACTGGACATTCTGATATTGTTAGACTGGACTGGAACCATTAACCCTATGCAAAGGCTACATAATGTCCTGGGTTAGATTGTTCAAAGATTTCATTATTCCAATTTTCAATTGCACAAACTGAACTGGATTTATTACCTGTGACTGCTAGTTAACATGTCTATGAGACGATCAGGCCGCTCCTTATGTTTATTAGCATATACATTGATTGCAGACCCCAACACCTGCAAAATTTCACAAATATTTACAATTTTCAAGTTTATACATTAGAAAATACAAAGAGTCGCATTGGTTTTGTTCTTGTATTCAAACTAAGAATGCTGAAGCAGTTGGTTGTTTTTGAAATTACTAAACTGGACATGAATACAACCATATTCTTTAAGTTGAGCAGAAAAATCAACAAGGCTAAAATATCTAGTAAGTTTACGAACAATGTAAACTATGTACATTAGAACCAGAAAGCACTGGACCACTCACTCACAGCTTTCATCCTCACTGTACCATGACAATCAAATTAGACCAGCTGCTTCAGCGGTCCAACAGGAAAAATGGCCATAAATCAGGTCTGGCTCTTTGAAGTAAACATGCAGACATAAATAAGTGCAGATAGACTGGTTCACCATCTTCCATCAATTATGATAAATGGTCATTTCTTCAAATAAATTGGCTAAAGAGAAACTAAACATATCTTAACTTAATACCAGGACCATTTTTCCATGCTTTGCTGAAGCCAATAAGAACACATCCACTTGCTAAACAACAAAGTTGACTTGTTCTTTCAGATATAACAGGTTTTACAATATCAGCAAGCCCTCTCATTAAGCAGCAACTTTGATGAGATCGTTGAGCAGGAGAGTTGTTTTAGAAAAGTAATTCTCCCACCTTTAAATGATAAATCTCCTACAATACAGGGTGGCTATCAAAGTTTCCTCTCTTATAAAAATTATGGATGAGATAGATTGCCCACACCATAGGCAGGAGATCTAATGAAGTTTGACACCAGATACACTAAGAAGGCGCTTTATGGAGCCTATCACAGATTTTCCTTTCATATATTAAATTTATTTCTCAAATACAATTACCATAGGCATTTAAAGGAACAACCCCTTTCAACACATAAACCAATGAATCAACTACTCCGAGTGCTGATTTAGTTTTGCCTATTGATCAATGTCCGGCAATGAAGTACTTTGATGCACATATGACAAACGGCCTAGTGCACTATCAGTGAACTCTTAGGTTACATTTTTTATGAATAAAATGGAAAGTAATATATTGAATGACTGTATAGAATAAAATGCAAAAGTAAATGAATAAATAAATAGAGGTCATTCGAGTTATTTTATAAATATGAAACAATAGATTTGTAAGAAATGATGTGATGGCTATAATTTTTTTATAAAGCATTCTAGCAATAGGACAACGAAATTCAATAATTCTCTATGCATTCCACTAATTTTGATTCCGCCCTATCAAAAAATGAGGTAATAGTCCAGGTTACCTGATCCCAGTCCTCATCATCAATAGTCCCTTTGATGTTTCTAAAAAAATCTGTCAGTTGACCTCCTTTTTTCCGCTCAGCAAGCAATGCAGCTACCCCAGCATATATATCAACAGCTGCATGATATAAGTCCCAAAAATGATGTAAGTATGATTAAATAATCTAAATCTTGAATCCATCAGTTGAAAAGAAAAGGTGATAAAATATTGATCACCAGGAAGATTGAATTCATATATCACTTGAAAGGCCAGATCAAAGTTCTTCTCTGCAAGTGTCTCGGCAATCTCGCACCTCCTTCTGTGAAAGCAGGAGAATAGAATATTTTACTTTAAATATTAGTTTTTTCATTACAGAAACATATTCTTCGTGTAAGACAAGAGAAAATAAGTAACATCACATGCATTAAGATAAAACATCTTTAGCAGACAACATTAGAATTGCATAAAAGTTTAAAGGGATGATATCATGAAAAAGCAGGAACTTTAGATTAATTGAGAATTATATTGCAAATTTTTTTCATTGATCTAAAATCCATAAATTTTATACATTTAGATTGAACTGAATTTTAAGCTAGAAATGATAACTACAGCTGTGCATTCCTAGATCAAGGAAAAATATTCATAAGATTGTAAATCACCTAAAGTTCATGGTTTTTCGTACCATAAAGCCATATATAGAAACATCTATTTTTGTCAAGAATGAAAAAACATTTTCTCAATATCAACTTAATGGGTACTTCCACCAAGTAAACCATAATCTATGGTCAATGCAAACCTGAATGTTTCAGGGTCATTTGGATTTCCAAAAAGTGAATGTTTCCACTGAGGCCCTTCTGAATCATTGAATGACTTGACGACATCCATCTGGATACAATATAAATTCAAAGAAAAAATATATTACTGGTAATTGATCATTTTTCTCTTGCATTCCATTTCATTATCTAAAAACTATATTAATCCAGTATAGTAACATCAATTACCGAGTATGTAGTTAATACTCCAAAAGGAAATTTCTCCAAGTCAATATTTTCCCCTAAAATATGAAGGTATTGGACTTGATCAATCAAGGTATTTTCATCTTGTTCGTTCCTTTCACCCATGACAAATCGATTCATTGACAATTTCCTGTTTATTATATTCATCCTGGCATTATCTTCTCTCATAATTTTCTGCACTATAAAATGTGGCGAGATCTGGGAAAGTAATATCTCTCAGTTCTGAATGGCTTTTGTACTCATCAACAAGAATATTTCCAAAAATATATATTGCATCTATAATATTGGTTGCCCTAGTTATAAAGAAGATGATGCATGCAACATGTCATCTTATAGATAACATACTTGAATGGCAATCCGAGCAGTGAACTTGACAAACCCTTCTTCAGAAAGTTTCTCAGAAGCACTCTTTCCTCTAAGACCCTTAGTAACAAGCTTAGTGGAATCACTGCCTTTGTGTCGAGCAGATAGGCCTTCATCAAAATGCATCTACAGGCAAGGAAAATCAATCTTGATATTATTGTGTGCACATTGATAAAAGATTAAGGCATGTATATCATATGAACAGAAATGAGGATTTTGTCAATGTGCAATGCTAGAACCACTGAATTGGTTATACTAATTTTATGAAATGATCATCTGCTATGAGAAAAACTTATTGTAGTTGACAGGGATCAATTCAGCCAATCTACTGCCAGTTCTCTTGGGAGTTGTCTTGGCCTGGTAAATTAGTTTCAGAGTGAGAAAAACAAATGAAAGTGTACCTTCGCCTTTTCTAAATGCTTGATAGCCTCGTCTTGTGTAGAAGAATTCATGAATAACTGAATACAACACAAACCAGCAGCAACATGGTCCTTTTTAATAACCTATTATAAAAAGAGAATGGCAATGTTAGTTGTCAACATCTGAATCATGTTCATACAGAAGCACAACAATTACTTTACACTATTTGGATTTAATTCCTCAATACTGGAACATATCCTGGTACAAGATCACTCCAAAAAGTTAAGGTTGTCATTTAGACCAGTGAAATATTATTCCAAACCCCCAAATTTGTGTTCAACTGGGTACTTTAATATTTGATAAGGTATTATCACACAATCAACAGATGACCTCAAGTCACCATGTTAAAATGCTTTCTCAAAGCTTAATACAAATATATGTTTTACAAAGCCTCCACAGAGTAGCATTTGCGAAATTATATTTTAGGAGTGGCATACTAAATGTTGGAGATTAGTACCAATAAAAAATACCAAGGACAGAAATATATACCTGAAATTTGTATAGACAGTTGAAATGTTTATGCACCTCACAGTAACTGCATATCCGGGCAAGAGCTGCCAATGAATGCTGATATACTGCAGTATCCTGTGGGTTGGTAGATGACATTCTGGTTGAGATCACCTCTTCAAGAATGGACATGGCACCATGACCAATACAAAGGTCACACAAGTCATCAATTGTTCCATAATCAGATGCTAGAGGATCCGGCCTTTGCGGCGATGAAGAGGAAGAAGAGGCAACTCCATAAAGGGACGGTTGAGGAGGAGGGGGGACAGCATTTGGTGGGAAGAACAAAGTGCACGCATCGTGGTAACGACCGTGCCTAAACATAAAGTCAAGTAAATGTTGTCGAGAATACTGAATATTAAACAAAAGAGAAGAGATGAGCAGTCTGTTGTGTGGACTATAACAACCTAAAATGGATAAAATAAATTAAGGAAAACTAAAATAATGTTAATATCACTTGGAAAGATAAAGAAAAAAAAGAGGAAACAATATAGAATTGTCAAAAAAAGAGATGATAGTAGGCAAAATGACCAAATTTGATGGGAATGAAATTGCAAAACCAATTATTACATGTCTGAAATTTTATAGACACAAAAACTAGTCCAAACAATGGGTTTATAATCAAATGAAGGCATCTTATTCATAAATCTTATTCTTGCCAGCTCAAATGATTATGAATGCCCGACTCAGGAAATGAACTATGTGGGAGACCAATAAGCAGGTGCAGAATTTGAAAGTAACTACCTGGCAACATGCCAAAAAACTTAATAGGGTTAAAGTTGTGTGCATAATAAACAGCATTCTTAAAATTAGTAAATTTTCATTCCAGTAGAGTGAAAGAAAATTTTTAATGAGCATAACCCAAAAGAGCATAAAATAGCATGGATCAACATTAATTTTCCTAAAAATAAAAATAGAATTTCAGCATACCTCTTGTAGATAGGTAACACATTCAAGATACCGAATGCTATCTAAATTACTGCGAGGTCCATCATCATAATCAGCACTACGAGCAGAATTTTCTGAAAATACAGGTGACCGTCTAGAGCCCTCAGAACGTGGAAATGTAGTTGGCATGTACAAAACATTTAGATAGGAATCAGTAGAAAGTGAATCATCCATAATTGCTGGTGCACTTTTGGCCAAATGTTCATACCTGCAAAACAAGTTCAATTAGACTTTGCCAACTAAGCAGCATTGCTACTAAGGATGTGAAAAGTATGCTTCAACTATCATCCCATTATTTATGTTTATGGGAATGGGGTCTTGTCGTAGATGTCCTACAACCATGAAAATGTGCACCACCAGATTTGCCCACAAAATTTGCACCAGTGAACTAAACCATGGGAATTTAACACATATCAAAATGCACGAGAAATAAAACTATGATCAATATATGAGTAAAAGAAAGCCCTTCAGGTACTCTAAGAGCTTCCAATTGAAGTGCATGGATCAGATCTCAAGATAAGGTGAGACTTTGGTTTTTTTAATATGGATTAAAAGGATTGAAATATGCCCCAATCAAAAGTCACCAAATGCAGACTCCAAACCATTTAATGAGTCATTTATCCATCACATGTGGTGTGAAATAATGTCCTAAATCTCCAAACATCTCCTAGTAATCTTACATGGACCGAACTGCTGAGACATCAACCGGAGGGCTTCCTTCAATTGTATTGATTATCTCTAGAATGACCTGAGCAGGATCAGCCTTGTACAATTGAAGAGCTTGCCTACAAAAGCATACAGAGACAGAACTCAGATATTTAGGTACCAAAAGAATCCTGACAGAAATATAAACTATTGAACTATTTCACCAGGATTTCATATATAGAAGGAAGCCTTACTTGAATTTTACTCGAGCTTGTGCATAGCGCTCCATTCTAAGCAAAGCATGTCCCCAGGCATTCCAAACAGGAAAAATGTCAATCTGCATCAGGATCCAGAAGGCTTACGCATATAGCACTTAATGCACTTATTAGTGATATTTTCTTACACACACATCCATTTTTAACTTGTCATTCAAGCATCTAACCACAGAAAGAAGAACTAGCTATCTTATCATTGTAATTAATGTGCATTTACAGCCTAAAAGCTATGTTGGAGCTAGAATTGTAAATTTCCTAAACCATGCACCCCTTTCCTCAAAATTCTAGCCTTGCAAATTACCAAACATGGATAATCAATAGTTCAGAAGTATAAAACATCTACCTTGCACTTCCTGCAGGTGTAAACAGCCATACTATAACGTTCATCTGCAGTCAGCCTATCACAAAGCCGTTCAGAGGACTCATTGTCTGCAATATCATCAACAGAAACTGCTATTCCAGAACCTAAGAGGCTCTGAAGCAGCTCTGCACGACCCAACCACACATCTGCCTGTAGCAGAAGTTCAGAGAGTTCATCTGTGGGTTGGCTACCCACACTTGAACTACCAGCATCAGATGAAGTATCATCAGTATCCCTATTTCTTTCAGATGAAACAGGCAATTCACTGGTATCACCAAGTTTCCTCAGAAGCGATTTGGCATAAAATAAACCCTGTACCCAAAAATACACTTCAATATGCATAAGAATTCTGATATTATTAATTTTTTGTAAAGGTGCATCTGACTGATATTCCTAGAAAGAAGTAAATAGAAAATTAAAGCAGATAGTATTATGAGTATAGATCTACATTGAGAAGTTCAATGAAACTTTGAATTGGATTGTTCTTCAGCATATTATGTTTATCAAGGATGTGCATCTCTGGACTTGGACCAAACCTGAACAAATGTCTCTGTAGCACGATACGCCCGCCCAATCATTTCCATGGATGAATTTTCTGGCACCTGTTGGGAGTTCAGTACATTCTTCATCTGGTTAACACACAAGTCCACAGCACTTCTGGCAGATACCATCTCATCAGTGCACAAAGAAATCAGTGCCTGAAAAGTCCAAATATTAGTTAGCCCAAAAGTTAGTAACTGAAGCCGCTGGATGGAGTCTTCATGAGAGCAGCTTGCAACTTTTCCCAATCAGTGATCATGCTAAGATAAAATCCCCGTAAGAGAGGGAACAAGAGAGGTGGTGTAAATATACCTGAATCCAATATCTTGGATGGCAATAACAAAGGAGAAATGTTTCAAGATGTGATATTCCTCCAAAAAAATACTACTTTCCTCTTTTGAAGGACAGTTTCATGCATACTTAAGAAAAGTCATTCCAATTGTTTCCATTTTCACTGTCTAAAATCATAACCAAGCAATAATAAAGGGAGCAAACCTGAACTAAACCATATAAAAACCTAAATATTTCATTCTGCTTCAGTCATCTGATTTTGTTCCTCTTTCTGTTTCTGCTTCTGATTTTGGAGAGTAAACAAACAAGGCCTAAGACCTTCCAATATGTGCTCATGATAAGAGTGTTGATAAACAAATAAATTAATATGGTCCTTTATCATTCATTTGATTGAGACCCGCTTCAATGTAATTTTAAAGAGGAAAATTTTTGCATGAGCTTGCATTGTTTATTTTAGGTATTCAGAACAGTGTATCAACACAAGCAACTGATATCTTTGAAAAACATCAATGCAGATAGCATTTCAAGGACTACCAACAAAACAAGAAATATATAAGGCAATGCAAGCAGTGAACCTTAAATAGAGTGATGTCAGGAGCTGTTTGATATCGATGTGAAGCCCTAACAGCCTCATCTTTAATAGGATCCCCAGTAAGCATCCATTCATCAGCTATTGAAACAGGTGGAAGCCGCTCTTGCCCATCAGTAGAAAAAGATGCAATAGAATCTTCTTGTATACCTGCCATTGCTTCCCAAGCATTTTTCTCAGATGGAAACAATCCAGAATTTTTTCTCTTCCGCTGATTATCTTTTGAGGCACCCTTTTCTCCTCCATTTCGAGGGCCCCATGAAAAAGCTCGCCGTGCCTCTTTTTGCAGGTTACTTAGACTGCTAGAGAAAGATGACTTAACCACACCACCAGATCTTGTTTTAGGCTTTGGTCTTGATACTGAAGTACGAACTTCCCTGGAGGGAGAGTTGACACTAACAGCAACAGCTTTAGCAGCATATGTGACAATCATTGCATTATCTCTTAGTGAAGGGAATTCCTTGAATATCTGTCAGAAGCATTATCGATTAACTTCACAAGTATATAAATAATGCATTATTCATACTATTGGTCAAAACCAGAAAGAAAAGCTATTTATAAAAATTTGATATGCAAAGGGCTGTCATTTTCAACTTCCTAATATTCTCCAGGTATTTTTATGGCAACAAAAAAATTGGGGCCAAAATTACTATAATGACAAAATTTTTGGTACTTTATGTTAATGAAAAGAGATATGGCCAAAATTGGGAATGACCCTAATTATGTCCTTTTTTACTATTGTCCATTTTTATAATAATAAGCCTAAAATGATAATCTAAAATGATTCTTAAAATAATATGCTGCAATTTTTTTCATAGGACATTCAGAAAATTGCACCTGCTTTCATGACTACAGTACTCTCTCCAACCATGGAGCAGGTGAAAAAAATGGAAAATAGGTCATTTTCTCCCTTCCAAACAAAATATTATCCTCATATATTAGGTTACTAAAAACCAGTTTCTTCAGGTAAAACTGTGCCATAGTATAGAATACTATTGCTCATTTTCAGAATGTATGCTACCTGCGAGACGGATTGGAGTTGCTTCCCCATTAGAAGAACTTCAATTATCAGGGCGGGGTACTCGTGCAGTGAAGAACATCTCTGTTGCCACGGTAATGGCAAGGCAGCTAGAACACGAAGACCCAAGGCCCATGAGTTGAGCCTAGAAACCTCAACATATGATAGATGTCCATCTTTGCGCTTAAGAAAGAAATGGACCTGCATAGAAGCGGGGGGGAAAGAATAAGGAATAAGGGGAGTCAACAGTATCACCAAGCCCAATTACATAAGGCAGAAAAAGAGAAATTACAAGGTGCTGCTTGGACCGCAGATTGGGTAATAGCTGCATAGCACCCATGGCAACGGGTAAAGCATCCTTGGAATCACTTAATGAGGAAAGAAAGCATGAAGCTTCTGCCGGACCACCTCCACTCAGAGGGTCAGCAGTAAGAAGCTTCACAAGTTGCTGACCCTGAAGCTCTCTCCGCAGATCCCTAGATAATCCTGCACTCTCAGCTACTTCTAAAGCAGCAGAAACAGCTCCTTTCTCAGCAAGTCTAAGAGCCAATCCCTCTGGATCAGCTGTACATGCTAATTCAACCTGCAAGACAGGTAAAATGTTACAAAGAAGTAACTGAGAGAGCAAAAGCATTCCTATAATTTATTCTAGATAATATTTTCCCAGTTTTTTTAGTCAATATGATCCAAGATCAATATTTTCTGGGAAAAGCAAAATGACCTGAGATACAGCAACACATCTTTAATGTTTATACTTATGACTTCTCACTTTCACAACTAACTAGCAGAAATATCAAGAGGGAACTCTACCTGCTGCCAGCTGCTGTAATAATCATCAGCACTCAGTATGTGATTGTACCTCTGCAGAGCTTGTCTCATATGCAAAATCTGAATAGCAAAAATAATTACAGCTTGAAGCAGATAAAATAATTTACAAATAAGAACATGAAAATAAATCAACTTAGTTATGAGTTAGGTTGAGTTACAAGAAATTAAAAGTAAATCTAGAACCTCATTCCTGATTGGATCACTTTGAGGCACATGACAGCTGCACATGGTAAGAATGTCCAAAGCAGCACCAAGTTCCCATCTATGAATGTACCTGAAACAGTTTCACCAATAAAAAAGGTGGGACAAGTTATAATTACATAAAGAACTACAAGATGCTAAGAGTGCAAAAAGAATAAAAGGAAAAAAGGGAAATTTGATACTGTTATTCACTATTTGCTTCAAGCAAACACCGGCTGTAACAATAGAACCAAAAAAAGAATCTCATGCACATATACCTGAGGGCAAGTCTAGCAGCTAACTGCTTATCCTTCAACCGCAGGCAATATTGCCAGCTGTTACTCCAAATACCATGGCCTCCATAGTTTTGACCTTGACCAGTCCTAGAATGATTTTCCTCCCCACGTTCAATCAGAAGCTGAAGCAAACGGTCTGAGGCTCCATTTCGTAGAAAGCGATCCGAAAGTGCAAGAGCATCCATCAATTTGCCTTCATCAATCAATCTATTCATAGTGCATGAGAAAAAAGTCAAAAAACAATCTCAGTAACATCAGTAATAAAAAAAGTTTCATGCATCTTATTATGTTCAAAATCAATAGTTCAATAAACATGAAATCCACCAGCTAAGACACTCAAAATGTAACCTCCATTATAGATAGATTAAGTGAGCAAATTGTATAAATTTAAGTATCAGTATCCTTGAGCTAGTTAGGTACTAGTTGGAATTAATGGAAAACATGAAATGCGAAGACAAGAGGAAGCAATTGCATCAATGATAAAGCATGATCCTTACTTGTCAACGGCTCTCTCATAGGGCTCTTCATTCTCCCAGTCAAAAGAAAGGAAGGCTGTAGGACCCAAGTAAGTATATTCAGACTTTGGAAAGCCGCCACAGTGTTCAATCATTTCACCGTGATGATTTACTAAAGTAGCTGAGATACTGCTATTTGCATTATTATCATCAAGTTCTGACTCCGTATCACTGTCAGGCACATGGGATCTCTTGATTGCATTTCTGGCTTCATGTTCACCTCTTCCACCACCATCATATTTTTGCAAAGACATTACAGCAAACTCTGTAACTCGATGAAGGTTTGTCTGGGTTTGGATCCACCGGTTTAAGGTTGGAAACCTATTCGTCAAAAAAGCCCAAGTTCATCAGTGAAGACTCTATTATATCAATTAGTGCATCAAGCAGATATCACCTTATTGCCTAAGGATGGAAAAATCAAGATCAGTGGGATTATAAGGTCAAGTAAATTTATGATTATACAACCTATCAAAACTACGAGAGAGCGGAGCTGCAAGACTGCAGAAATCTAAAACCAAGAACCACAGATCAGTAGAAAAGTAACAATACTGACCAAAATACCAACCTCTCAGATTGATCAAGGGCAAACTCATAGAACATATGATCTGTATCAGTAGTCTGCAGCAACCCATTGTTCAGAGAACTGGAAATGGAAGAGTCACTCCCACTATATAATATACTGCTACCAAATACACATGCTAAGATAGCCCGCACTGGAGATATCTTAACCAGATGTTTTACAAGATCCAACTCAAGGGGGTAGAGTGGGAAACCAGGTGTTGAAGAGGAGCAACTGTAGGAGCCAGGTTTTGCTTCCTTTGAGGAGGGACTCAGTACTTTATTCTCAGAGAGATTTTTGGAAGAGCCATGAATGATAGGAATGCATGCCCATCCACGACCAGAGCGTGGAGGGTAAACTGGTGGTACACATGCAGATATAGCTTCATGCACAAAATCGGCATACATAATCTCTGCAACTTTTCCGGCAGCATCAGTATTACCTCGATCAAAGACTAGACGAGTCAATAGCTACATGGAAGAAATAACAAGTGAACATTTTATTTAGACAAATGAGTTTTTCTTCAAAAGTCACTTGATCATGTATGCAGAATCCATCCCAAAAGCTTCATATTTAGTAAGGAAACCAGACCAACAAAACCAAATGAGTCATAGCTACTAAGAGATACTGAAAACCATCAAGAGACCAGAAGCAACAGAACAAATCAAGCCAATAAAATAAATGTCTTCTTTCAGAACGTTTAAAAATGTTCAAATTACTCCCTTTCACTTAGCAAACCAGTAATATAAATATCCATAAGAGATACAATAATCCCCTAATAAATATAGATCCAAGAAGACTATTGACAATAGTACAAGGATAAACTTCAACATGAGGAATCTTTTTAAGAAGAAAGAAGACATACATCTTTTGGCCATTCATACACAACGGAGAAAAAGTTGAAATCATGGGTTGTATCTGTTCCATCAACTATATCACCGATGGCAGCTATATGAAGGATAAACTGTGATAAGTATGTAGTTGGCTTTGAAGTTAATGAACCAATATATCTCTTTCCAGATTCTTTTACATCATAATCAGTGAGCTCTGAATTATTTTCTCCAGATCCTGAAATCATAGCTGTCTGTTTCACAGCTCTCAGTCCAATCCCATGAAAATGATTACTGTCTTGGATAAAACCTTTGTGATCTGCATTTATGAAGTCCCTTCTACTAGAATCATGTTCTGTTTCTTCATCAGAAATAGCTCTTGCCAAATTGTGAAGCTTACCTGAAGAGGATGGAAGAAGAATAATTTGTAAATCGAAACATGAAAGATGAGCTTTTTCTTTTACATTTTTTCCTTGGGGAGGGAGAGGGGTTGGACACTAAGCATTTGCTTTCCTTTTTGTACATATGTTAAATAAATGCTCCAACCCGTTATCACTTTACTGATGTTTCTCCATTTACCCAGGGAAAAAATAACATGATTCTTGATAAAATAAGTACCACTCAGAAACTGTCGCTTGCCCTTGTGGGCATCATCTACCATCTGATGCAGCAAAGCAAGAGCACGTTCCCTTTGTCCTTGCCTCTGAGACTCCTTTGATGATGACATGACAATTTCCCCAGACAAAATGGCGTGTAGTGCAGGTGGATTATCCTGGGACAGACCAAATAAAAAACCATTGGGATAGATCAGTCCTACATCTTTCCCTTCCACATTAATCTATGCAAAAATAGTTGGTTCTATAATAATAAATAAATTATTTAATCATAGCCCAGGTAAGAGCCAAAAGTAATAAAAAATGTGAATTCTGTAAAAATATCATCAGGACAACAATCAATCATGTTCACAAATCCACAAGCACTACCACTATCATTTTGCCTATACCAAAAATATGCATACTTTGCAATCCAAGGCTCTACACAAATATATTGGAGTTTCTACTATTCATTCATTGTGAATTTAAGGGCTAACCTGTTCCAAGAAATCATGGCAGCGCTTTAGGACACGGCGGGAGACATAAATAATGCCAACATCGTGAATTTGATCCCAATAGCTGGGTCCGGATTTTGGAGGCCCTCCAGGATATATTTCTGATAAAATTGCCTGAGCCTGCAGAAAAAAGTCAAATATTAAATAAAGACTACATTATCAATTGCACAATCATAAAAGAGTACTCAAGTTAAATTATATTGACAAGTAAACAAAAAGAAGACCATGAGCCAGTTAACAATTCAGGCTCCATGAATAATGATAAGGGCAAAATCCATACAAGCTTCTCAAATTTCATTGTCAGAAGAAACTTCTATTTTCCACCTCCCTTGCCAACAAAAAAGTTATTTTATGTGCATTAAATGTAGTACTACTATTAAGTTTAGGAGGAGCCAATTGTAAACCAAAAAGGTAGAAAAGAGATGTGCAAAAGTTGGATAACTGTGTAAGGAGAAATGAAAAAAAGACTGCAAATTATCCATGACACGAGATATATATCTTTTACTTAAAAATAAATGATGAAGTTACCTGATTCAAAAGCTGCTGACACATTTGTGCGGGTTTTGCTGATGATGCAGCAACATCAATACACAAAAGAGTCTGGAAAATCCACAGCACCATTTCAGAACTAGTAGGACAATTATTCAAGCATGCCATCCAAAATTAACACAAGTTGAGGTTCTAGTACTTACAGCAGCTAGAGGACCTAATTTGGAACGCAGTGATCCAAAATCCAAAGCATGTAAAGACGTACCATCTGCAGCACGAGAAACCACATCTTCCATCTATTTGAGAAATAACAAGGAAAAAACCTACTATCAGAATTTAACTGAAAATAATAAGGATCTAAATATGAAATCAACTCGGAATGGATTCTACAGATGCCTTCCCACAGGTGCGATCAACCCATTCAGTTAGTTCTAATATAGCTTTATCTTCTGCGGATAATGCAAATCTATGTATAGCTTCTTTGCCAATGTCATACTTTGCTCTTTGCAAGCAACTGCATAAAGTAGAAGTAAAAACATCATGGATTGAAAAAATATTTCATTTGTAACATTAACTATATCATAAGGAAACATGATCCACAATACAATAATATTACACTCAACTGAGCTCTCATCCAAATACCATAACATTGACATAGGAGTTTAACAACCGACATCTACTAAATTTCTGATATATTACGAGGTAGGAAAAAACCTACAATTAGATACAAGAGGATATCTGTGAAATATATTCTCACTTTGCCTTCTATATTAATTATTGTGGTTTCTGCAGTGTTGCTCATAGTAGAAGTATTTCAGTTTGATGATATTTATGGAAATTTCACTGAACGAAATGATAAATCAAGCAAATTCCCCAAAAGGAAAATGACCCTTTACTGCTTCAGCACAAAAATGTCACAAATGGTAGCATGTTCCCCGAGCTCTTGCCTAATAAACAAATCTTTTGGCACCATATTATGAAGTACAGTTCACAGAGAAAAGAGAGTCTACTCACAGGTTAAGTAATTTAGATGGTGTGGCATGTAACACTATTAGTGCCTCCCTCCATCTCCACTGGCATTCATAAAGTGGAAGAAGACGCTGCAAGATGGACAACCGCCATTCCCAATCTTCAATAAAGTGCTTAGCTATGGAAATTCTCCAGTCTAAGGCCTGCCTTCCAGCAGGGCTTTCACTACCACTAAAATTTTCTTGATCATATCCTGTTGATAATAGGTTGCATCTTAGAGTTTCAAGTAACAACCCTGTAAATGATATAACCATCTGATGTCCCCCTTCACCAGCAGTAGTATCAGTAGACTCCCAAATACTAGTGTTCAGTGATCCAGAATAACTTTTCGGGGAGGAACAATGTGTCAAATTGAAAGGAAGGGCATCCATGTGAAGAACTGAGATAATAACATTCACCATATATATCTGCATAAATGAAAAAACCAAAAAGAGTCATGCTTTCAACTTTTAGTGCCAATTTTAATGTGATTAGAATTTTTTTTCTGAGAAGGCCATGGTAGGCTTCCCATATTTTTATAAATTTAGATCCTCATTTAAAGTTATAAAGAAATTTTGCCTATTTGAGATCCGATTGAGATAACTAAGCGCAATATCAGGGCATTATTGCAATTCAAGTCAACCAAAAAATCCAGTAATTGGAACAGATATGCTGCCAACAGTTGAAAGAGGAGAAAGCTAAAAAACCTTTCGAGGAACATCATTAATCGCCTCCAAATGATTCCGCAAGTCTTTCAAGTGACAAATGGCATCATGTTGGTAGCTTTCTTTTTCTTCATTTGAGCTCTTCTCCATAGCTCCAAGAGCAAGGACGATGGATTCCAGAGCATATCGCATATGCATAAGCTCAATATCTTTCACCCTTAACAAGTAGGAGAAAATTTCAGGAGAATTTTTCATAAAAGTAAAATCCATAAAATTAGAAAAAAACAAATCCATTACAGTAACGATATATAAGATATGAAGGGAAAACAAAGAAAAATGAGAATAAATGAAGAAAATAAAGGGGTTAGTGGGAGAGATAAAACACTCCTAAGAGAAGGCATAAGATGCCCTCCTGTCAATCATTTCATTAATTTGACAAAATAACCAAAGAATTTGATATAGCCCAACCTGGATCATAAATAAGACAGTACAATTTCATCAGTAGACTTCAAGATGGTAGATCCTATACAATTTTTTATCAAAAGGTTCCAACTTTAAACAGAGAATAAAAGTAAATATGCTAAACTTTGTTTCTGAAAAACAACACTTGTAACCCAGCAATGGAGATAAATGTTGAGAAGAAACCTAGAATAACTAAAAGGACCTTCTTTTCCACTCATTTGTCTATTGTCACTAAACAGATATAACCTCTTCTGACCACTAAAACCTACCTATATACTGTCTTGAAAAGATTAACTGATTAAAACTAGTTCCCAAACCTCTTCAAGATGACCTGTTTCATTGTTAATGCAATCCTACAGCCCCCAGAACATTAGGGATTGGCCTTTTCCCTTAATAAATTCCTAATTAACCCATTAACTTATAAAGTCTAGTTTTATTTACCCTGAGAAACAGACACTGGGCAACACATGGATGAAGTCAGATTAGGGACATGACTTCAACTTTTTTTAAATTAGACGTTTTTTTACAACAAATATCAATGACATAAAATAACCTTAGGTTGAATAGCAGATGAAATATATAATATATGTACAAACACACCAAAAGCCACCAAGGGAAACATTAAAAAGAAAAGCCAAATATGTATAAAACTCTCATAAACATGGGATAATAATTTACATAAATTAAATCCATGATTGGCTTAAAATAGGGTACATATGAAGGGATCACACAATAGAGAACTTGCAGCCTATATAAACTATTTTTCATAATTACCAATGAATGAGGTGTTTCAAAAATTAGAATATCATTTATCCAAAAACAACAAGCATTAGAGTATCAAACAATAGATAAAGGCAGTCATATTACTATAATTGCCCATTCTTTCAGAACAGGAAAGTATTGTTGCAGCTATTTCCTTTAACAATGAATTAAAATTATTGTGCAGTTCAACCCACTGGCCATCATAAAAAAATGTTTGTTACCATTGAATGATCTTTGGTATTCAGCTTTGTTTTGCATTGACATAAAGAAACAAGTTTGAACTCTCAATAACGAAATTTATTACATACCTCACCAAAAAAGCCGATAACGGCATGTACATTGATGTGAAAAAACACATAAACAAGACAAAATATTAGATTGCAGTTAACTAATGCATCTAAGCATCCTATAATAAAACTCAATTATGCAAACATTCATTTACACCAAGAAGAAACCATTCAAATAACCCCATAAACAAACCATTCATGAATAGTAAGATGATTCCATGATTTGCACAGCCAAACTCATTTCTAGAACTAAAAGATTCTGCAACACATACAAAATGTATTATCAACCACCAGGAAAGGGCAGTGTAACTCAAATTCGAATAAGTCAAGCTTGCACCTCTTCCAAGTAGTTATATTTGAAGCAATTGGCTGCATGTTGATTAATTTGATAGCATCTGGAAATTTTATACCTGGAACAACATCAAATAACACCTTCGGAGAAGGTATTGTGTCAACAGTAAGCACAAAATAGAGGTAAAAATTTGCCAACAGTGACTGAATAATACTTCCATAGGAAATAAATGAGAAAAAGGATTAATTGACAGATTTTCCAATGATTTTTTTGTGAATGATTAACCAGCTTGGATCACATTTTTTTTATTTTAATGAAAACCGGCCAAATAGGAAAACCAATCAAACAGGCTACAATTACTGAGTCAAAAAGCAAGTCTTACCCTAAGAGGACTTTGAACAGAAAGTCTTTCCAGGACATAGTTCTCAACAAAGGGATCCACACAAGAATCTTCATCTGTAAATGGAATCTCTTCTTTAACAGACAAAAGTATTGAGGATTTTGAATCCCATGGTTGGCCAGAATTTACACAGGCAACAAAAGATGCCAGATCCAGCTGATAACACAGTGAATCACAAAGATGCTCCACACATGATGTCTGCAAGAATATATATACATATAACAAAAAAGATAAAGGAGAATAAGATGGAATAATCAAAATCTAAAATTCCCAAAAATACGGAAATATAAAATATAGAGAATGGTTTCAGAATTTGCAACTACCTCACCAGACTGACTGCCATAAAGAGATGATTCTTCTAGATGAATTACTTGAGACGAACTTCCGCACAATAGTCGCATCAAATTGCGGCGTCCCGTTGTATTACCATGCAGCAAATCCCAACTCATAGCAGCTACTAGAGGTTGAAGTTGAGGAAATAGCATAAGAATCTGTGGCATATGTGAAGGAAAGTAAGATAATTAGTATATAAAATATTAAAGGATCTAGTTGACTAGCAGCAAAAGCTATTATAGCAGTACTCACATATGTAGCTAAAGTTAAGACTGCACACATACATTGCTAGCTTCTTCAATGCATTGCTCCTTTACAGCTGATAATGATGTATCCATAATACATTCCAGAACATGCAATCTACAAACTCGAGCATAATGGTACATCTCCCTCAAGCAAGCAGTGATGGAAGTCTTTGCGGGCAACATCTTTTGAGATGACCCAATATGTTGTTTTGATGCATAAAGAAGTTTCTTGAAATTGTCCAAAGGTGGTGGAATGTTCTTATTATCAAGTGCTCTGAACTTCTCAATGTCCTCAGAAAGTAGATCATCCTGAATAAGCTACATCATGCAAGAAGCAAAAACCAACTTCATGAGACTCTTGCATTACACCAGTCCA
Organism: Trapa incisa; assembly: GCA_030064435.1. Lineage (NCBI taxonomy): Eukaryota > Viridiplantae > Streptophyta > Magnoliopsida > Myrtales > Lythraceae > Trapa > Trapa incisa. The sequence continues at coordinate 11,944,312 of CM057773.1, forward strand.
CCTATCATGAAGGCGATATAATGATTTTTTTTGTGAGAATGATGCTACCTCAATCATTTGGACAAGATGGACAGAATCCGATGAAAGAGCTTCTTCATACACGCGGAGCAATTTTTCTCGCACAACATGCCAGGTATCACTGAAGCCCTCCCTACTTGACAAAAGCATCTTGACCATGTCTCGGAGGACCATGCTATCATATAATGAAATATGAGTGTCATGAGCTCTATGTACACAACAAAATAGAAGAAGCACTGACAGATTATTGTTGAGGAAAGACGAAAGATGAGGGCATTGCTTCGTGGAACAAATACAAATAAAGAAAGTTACAGTTATATAGGCCTTTGACCTTTTCACTAAGAAATATTAATTATAGTTTTTTCTTCCCATGAAAAGAGAAAAATCATAACTATAGGAAAGGACAACAAAAAACTCAAGTAGATCTGGAATATGTCAAACAATAAAAAACACATTCAGAAGTTAAGCATGCTCAGAAGGGAAAATGCAGACTAGCAAGAAAGGAAATTCAGTACTTCAAGGTTGAAGTTATATTGATGTTATAAAAAAAAAAGTTCAAAATACAAGAACTGGCATGGTCTTATGGGTTTTTACTAATCCCCATGTTCAGAGAGAAAAATCTTATGGGTACAAACAGAAAGATAAGCAGACATATAGATATAAAAGCACTAAGTTACCCTAGCAAAGGATGGATCTATAGATATAGAGGATCCATTTAACGAGTGTTTACAGCTGACTGAACCAATTATTGGCAATAGTACTACAATTTAATCAAGAGTATATGCAAACATACTATGGTAAAATCGACTACGATAAAATAGACGTCTCAAGTTAAAGTCTATATTGCCTCCATTTGTATTGCATATTGTAAGCTGTGGAGTGCAAAAGATAGCATAATAATACCGGTACTCTTCCTCTTTGATATTATAATCAAAGTGGAGATAACGGAGACAGTTAATTGCTCCTTCCTCATCATTTTTATCAACACAGTCCTTGATTGCATCCAAGTGACATAACTGAACTCTATTCAGTATGAAGCCCATCACTTTTGCATCCTCCTCCTCCTGCACGTAGTTGATTCTCATTTTTTCATCTCTATGCAACGTCAGGGCTAGCCCCGAATCATCAACGGCACAACTCTGCAACTGTTGCTTCACATTAAAACACAAAGCATCCAATATATCCGCATGTTGCCCCACCACCTCTCTCAAGCATGTCAGTTCTGACTCCCCTATAGACACCACAACAGTTTTCTCCCTATCGTCACCGCCTAAGTTCCCACTGCCACCATCCTTTGCTACATCAGCCTTCAACCTCCTGACCCCCAATTCCATCAACTGGCCTAAAACCTGACGGCACCTGTTCAGTTCGTCACTGACATGCCCAAAGTCCTCGCTTTTCTCTCCATTTGTGCTTGGAACACTCCGGATTCTATCTGATACCCCATCAAACAAAATTTGCACGTAGAGAAGAAATTCAACACGTAACCTCAAGGTGTCGGAACCAAAACTCCACAATGAGCAAGCATCATCATGCTGCAGCAGCTCAAGTGCCGATAAGTACGTCAGGTGGGTTGGCGTAGAGCATGCGCGCGACCACAGAACCTTCTCAAACCTGCCCGAGTTGGCAACGATTGTCTGGAGAAATGACCGGGAAAGGCCAGGGTTCTTGGCACGGAGGGTGAGGAGAACAGCGCGGAGGGGTTCGAACTGAGCGAGATAGAGGTGGTTCGCAGCCAGGCGGATGAGCAGCTCCGTCTCTTCGTCCATTCCCAGGATCTGAACCAGAGATTGAAAATTTAGAGGTCTCAAACACCAAATCAATGGAGTCGGTTGGGGACCAGCCCCACTGTCGTATGAATCTGTGGTATTTGCATAACAGGGTCACCGCGAAGATCTTGATCCAATGGGAAAGACTTCAAGAATTTTGAGATAATTGATTAGTGGAGACCCAGTTTCTGCTACAGTCGTGCCTCCATAGTTGAATTTTTTCCCCCAAAAATCGTATACTTTATTTATTATTAAACAATTACATAATTATACACAATCCGCAAATTCCGTTTAGGTTTATACATTCCTAGAACAGCAAAAAAAATATATATACTATTTTGAGCGAAAAAATACAACTGACATTTACATCACACTCAAGAAAATTTTAGGAAAATTTTTACTAATTAATTAAATTTTTTCTCTCATATAGTATAGTGTCCAATTGCAATTCATAAGAATCCTAAACTTCTAATGATTTTTTACATTTATTTCTTTAAAAATTAGCACGAATTTATCTATATTATTACTTACTCATGCTGTACTTTCCTTTCCTAAATCTTGCCTATCATTTTCTTTCACAATTAGATCGGTTTACTCACTCTTAAGATTTGTACAACTCTTATTAGTATTGTATCTTGTTAAGGTAAATATATAGATTACTTTTCTTTCAAAATTATCAGCATTTTCTAGCTATTTGAGCTGGTGCCTCCATGTACTTTTGTGTTAGTGCATATTGTCATTTACATTAATAATGTGAGAAAGGAATATTGTGAACTATCGTATCCTTTATACTATAATTAGCAAATTAGACAAAGCGTGTCCATTCACATTCCAATAATATATTCTTCACTGTTTCCCTATTATCATAGAAAAAACAGCTAGTAGAGATATCTGAGATACGAGTAGCTATTATTTAATTTATAGTTAGGATATTTAAAATCTCCATCCATACAAAATGTATAATTTTTTGTAGGCAATGAGAATGCCACACATATTTTCCAAAGGGACTGTGTTGGCATAATTCAAGAGGATGCCTCCATATTTAATGTCATTACGTCTTGTTCTTTTAGAAAAGCATAAGGTGATTTTATAGTAAGAATACCATTTTTTACCCAATTTCATATTATTTTATCCCTAACACTCACATTAGGTATAATATACTAAGTATCACTACATACTCATCATCAATTAAAAGATTAGTTATACAATCTAGATTCCACTCACCCGACCTATCATCTAGCAACTCCTTCACCTAGATGTTTTGTCTACTATATGTGGGAGGGCTCGACAAGAGCTTGTAATTGTTGAGGGAGGGGATCCATCTATCCTTCTACACCTTGGTGTCCACTCCATCCCCTATCTCCCATACTAGTCCCGTTTTGAGGAGTTGGACACCATCGTAGATCCCCCTCCAATGCCATGATGGTATGGACCCTAATTTTACCTCCAATATGGAAGTATATTTGAAATATCTTCCCTTGAGTACTCTTGCCCATAGTGAGTCTAGTTGTGTTTGGAGTTTCCATGCTCCCTTCAGTAGTAGAGCCTTGTTGAAAGTTGCTAGGTTCTTGAAGCCTAGTTCTCCTTTTTCCTTTAACTCAGTTAATTTCAACCATTTGACCCAATGTATCCTTCGAGTATTACCTACATCATTCCACCAGAAGCGAGCTATCATAGCATTTATCTCATCACACCAATATTTTGGAAGATTAAAACATGCTATAAAATAAGATGGAATTGAATT